>OU612094.1:78485011-79878386 GCA_914767995.1 Thecocarcelia acutangulata | reverse complement strand
AAAAAAAAAATTAATATAACCAAAAAGTTACAAAGGAGAGAAAAAGCCAAAACATAAAAACAAAAATCTTTTTATATCCTTTTTTCCAAGATTCATTTTGGTAAATAACAAAACATTGGAGCAATTAAAAATGGTTCGTATGCATATATATGTATTTATTTTGAGAAATTTTGCATATACACGTATAGGAGTTACATGGCGTTAAAATTGCGTACGGCAAATTTTGTTTTTCATAAGTTTTACAAACATTTTCAAATTAAAAACAAATAATGTATAAAAATTTAAATAATAAATAATTTCTAATAAACATGAAGACAATAAAAAAAAAGTTTATGTAGGTTGTTAACGAAACATTTAGTTACGACTATATGCTTTCGAAGCTATTAATGAAGCTGGCAATCACAAAAGCTATAGAATTATAATGGCCAAAGAACGAAGTATAATTTACAGTTTCTTTTTCAATATGAATTAAAAACACACAAAAAAAAATCTCGAGATACTTTTAACAAAAAAAAAGACAACTAAGTACAGCTAAAATCAGGATTTTAGTAAAAGATAATAAGCTAACAAAATTTGTCACAGAATTTGAAAACTACGTTTTAACGAAATTTATACACTTAAACATATAAATTACATATGATTCGTATATGCAAAACTTTTTAACAAATAAATTAAAATTTCATTTCTTGTAAAATATTTATTATTATGTAAAACCAAAATAAAACAAAGAAACAAATCAGAAACAAAAGAAAATCTAAACAAAGAAGAAACAAATCAAAGAATTTTTTTTCTCTTCTGAAATAAAAACTTGAACACTATAGAAAAATAGTATACAAATTTAAATATTAAACCAAACAACTTTTTAAAAATAATTAAAAAAAAGGATATTAAAAACAAAGAGTAACCAGTAAACACATAATAAAAAAAATAATACTAAAACAAAAAACAAAATCTGTCAAAAAAAAAAACCTCAAATGGGAAAAATAAAATTGCTTCAAAACGAAATGGGAAAAAGCAAACAAACTTTTTTTTTCTTGTCCAAAAAAAAAAATATACATGTATTTTTGTAAAAGCAACAAACTTATAAGTAAAAAAAAAAATTTTTTTGAAAGTTAAAAAACTAATTTTATGTATGTATGTATATATATGTATATAAAAAAAAAATAAATTTAATGTATACAAATAAAATAAAAATTAATAATCATAATGTAATGCTCTTATTCAAGGCAAAATTAAGTTAAAAATATGGTTTAATTTAAATTTTTGGCACATATTTGTTACATATTTTTTTTTAATAAAGTCATTAATTTGTTAAGTTAGAAGTACAATAATTTATTTTTGGAAAAAATCTTGAATCAATACAGTCTGATTAACTGCACTGATCCAACATTTTTTTTTTCACAGGAAGGGAGGTGTAATGGTAACCCTCATGCACTACCTTACTACAATTACTAACTACTTAAATGTACAACTATTAGAATAAGAACGGAGAATGTAAGAAATAATTAATAAAGATTCAGTCCCGTTTAGACATTCAAAGATAAAACAAGTGTTAGAAAATTCCTCTTTTTCCAGCGGAACACTCAGATCTTTATGAATTCGTGAATTTTTTACATACCATGGAGCTGCAGTAATCGTTCTAAGAATTTTGTTTTGTCGCCTTTGAATTTTTTCAATGTTTGACGCTGGGGCGGTGCCCCATAACTGAATTCCGTAGCACTATATAGACTTTAGTATTGCATTGTACAACAAAAGTTTGCAATCTAGTTTCAATGTAGCATTTTTGCCCATAAGCCAATTTAGCTGCGCTGCGACTTCCATGTTAGCCTACGGTCGAGGTGTATACCAAGGTACTTGACTTCATTGTGCTGCGGAATAGGTGAGTTGTTAGTTTGGCTAGGCGGACATGTTTGTTTACACAGTGTGAATGTGACATGAGTACATTTCTGCTCATTAACCCTGATTTTCCAAAGCTTCAGCCATTTTTCCAATATTGAAATAAATTCCTGTAAATTTCGTGAAGCTAATTGGTGGTTTTCATGAACACTCAAAAACGGTGTGTCGTCTGCAAAGGTAGAAGTGTGGATTCTGGATGTCGCGGGCATGTCGAAGGCGTAAATCAAATATAAAGTAGGCCTCAGTATGCTGCCTTGGGGAACTCCTGCCTTTATTGGCTGAGTTGGGCTTATAAAGTCGCCTTCTCTGATAACAAACTTCCGCCCATATAAGTAGCTTTCCAGAAGCTTGCGGGTATTTGCAGGCAAGTTCAACTTTATTTATTTCTTCGCCTCAAAGGTCTGTCTGATGACATTGACTAGTCTGTGCGTTTGTTCTATAGTGCTATGTTTAGCCCGAAAACCAAATTGATGATCAGGGATGCATCCCACATTGTTCAATATTGGACTCAACTTAGCCATTAACAAGTTTTCGAATAGTTTTGAAATTGTTGGTAGTAGACTTATTGGTCTATATGATTCTACCTTAGTCGGATCCTTCCCTGGCTTGGGTATCATAGTAATCATAGAGACCTTCCACTCTGCAGGATAATACTCAAGGCGTAAAATAGCGTTAAAAATAAAAAGTAGAACTCTTCTAGCTACACGAGGTAGCTGCTCAAGCATTTTACCCGTAATTTGATCAATACTTGGAGCTTTCCTGGGGTTTATGTTATTGATAACGTTTTCGACATCTTGAAAGTTAGGTCTCAAAGGCGGTTTAGTAGCTTATGACGGTAATTCCGCTGTATTATTCGTTGAATCATTTGTAATAAAAACGTTTCTCAAATGATCGACATACAACATCCCCTTTTCTGAATCGCTTCTTGATCAGTCGCCAGTTGAAGTTCGTTAAGGTGGCTTACCTCTAACGGGTCTTTTTAGACCTTTTGCCGCTTTCCACAGAGAATAGTCAGATGGCGGAGTACCATCCAGGCTTTCCAAATATGTTTTAAGGGAAGCCATTCTATGGATTTCAAGCAGATTTCTTAACTGAGTTATGCATTCTCGTAGCCTAGTCTTAAGCTGGGGAGACCTGCGAAGCTGCCACTCTCTTCTGACTCGTCTTTTTTTCTGACAGAAGTTGCTCAATTTCAGACGAATAAGTTCTATTGTTCTCATTTCTGGATCTTATATGACTAGTGGTAGCATGCTGCACGGCCAGTTTGAGATTTTCAGAAAAATCGTTAATTGACGCATCAATATCCTCAGGCGTTCTCAAGGCGATATTTTCAGTACAATGTGTACTCAAAAATTTTTTGTATTTTAGCCAATTAACTCTATTGACGGTCAACGGGGAGCCAATCTCTTAGGGGAACGAAACAGAGATTATAGTGGGTGAGTGATCTGATGACAAATCTAATGAAGGCTCCACTTGCATCCACTCTAAAGGAAAATTTTTCGCAAGTCCAAAATCTATAACATCAGGGATCTTTCGTCGGTCTGACGGCCAATGAGTGGGGTGTCCGCTTAAAACCACATCTAAACCCATTTTGGAAACGGTGTCAAAAAGCACACGGCCTTTCGGGGTAATTAAAAAAATTAATTTTTTCATGAAAATAATCAAGGCATATTTTTGTAGCTTGGAGATATTCCTCACGTGTCCCGTTCATTAGTGCTTAATTCTGGTCTTTATCAAAATTGCCGAACCGCCGCAAGATCTTCCACGGGGATCTTTTGTGTCATATAATGTGTAGCCATTAATTTTGATATAACTGATGGCTGTCAAATGGGTTTCAGCGATCATCATTATATCGATCTGCTTTTCCATAAGGAAGTGCTCAAGTTCATTTTTGTGTTGGCGAATGCCGTTTGCGTTCCAGAAACATATTTTTAACCAATTCATTTTTTTAAAATAGCCTGTAAAATAGTGGATTGCATTTTTAGCATTTCCTGCATCATGTTTGTCATAGAAACGGTAAAAGTGTTCATGGACTGAACAAGAGTCTGCACTTTGCCTCTAAATTACTAAAATTTGGGTCGCACTTTTGAGGTTTGGGCTCCTGGTTCAAGATTTGGTCGGCTTTAATGACATTAGCATATGAAAATTGTTTGGAGTTTTGCGTATTTGTATGGGTGATTGAATCGCCTACCTGGGGAAAATTGTTTTTACCAATGACATTTGGCTGCTGGGTTGCTGGAAAAACCGATGATTTATTTGTCATTGACCGCTTAAAGTGAGTATAGACTGGGCAACCTCTATAATTTGCAGTGTGGTTACCTCCACAGTTACTGCATTTCTTAACACTTGCGTCGGCCTTTGGCTTGTTGCACTGAGTTGTGCCGTGAAGTTCAGTTTAGGCACTGAACGGGTCCTGAACGCTTATGTGGCTCCTCAACGGTAACCTTACGATTCAAAAGAAATTTAAGGTTATATATTGGATGAATTTCAGCTTTTTTCAGGACAAAATCCCTGGGTTCTAGTTCAACCCTAAACATGGGTTGAGGGATCTTCCCACGTTTCCTGATGTTTACTACGGTTTTTATTTTAAAACCTTTATCTTCCAATCCGGTTTTGACGTCATCAATATCTACGCAAGAGCCAATACCTTTAATAACGACCTGAAGACCTTTAGCACTTTTGAGCTGGTATGTGTAAAATGATCTTTTCTCTTTTTCTAAAACATCAGACAATTTTCGATAATCGTTTTCATGATTTACTTGTATTTTAGTTTCACTGATGCTGCCGTGCTTCACTGATGTGACGTTGAAAGTATCTTTACCGATTGCCGTAATAAGTTGTTTCACCAGTTCACTAGAAGTCGGCTCTCTCAAATATATTGGTGGAGGCTTATATGTTTTTTTGGATGTTGTTGGCTTATCTGTCTGAAGGATAGCAAACCTATTACCATCCGTTATCGCAGTGGGTTTATCGTCTTTAGAAATTTTTGATTTTGAAGATATTTGTGCGGATTTAGGGCTTCGCTGACGTTTAACCACGGTTATATACCTATCCATTCCTACTTGCGTTTTTGGTTTATCAATAATAGCTAAACTGGAAGATAGTTTGTCTTCTGTTGTAACAACAATGTTTGGCGAACAAGAACGCGTGCGTTTTTTATCTCTTAGAGACAGAAGATTATCCAATGATTTTTTCAGTGATTCTTCCCCAGAGATCCAGAGGTTTTTTCTACCGGAGCTAAGCTCCCTCACAGAATTGCATCTACTAGGTACACTCATGCAATTTTTATTTTTTGTTTATATTTTATTACTTTAAAAGTATATGAAAATAATTGTCACAAAGTTTTTCTTTTGTGTAAATTCAATCTCCACTTATTGCGATTTTGTACTTACACCGTTTCTTTTTTTTATTTTTATTATTTTTTTTATATCACTCCGATTAAAAACAAATACGTCCGTTCACTATCAAAGCTAGACTCTGACTAACCTCGCCTAAATAATGTACATACATATTTGATTACATAAGATGAAAGACATACAGGAATATCTCACCTGCACATTAAAGGAAAAGTATCCTTTACGATTTCTAAAAACGTCAGCATCAGGTACCACCTGGAGATTGTATTTTGATATGTGTACCATCTATAGTTCCTATTACTTTAGGAAACTTAGAAATAAAAAAATGACGTTGTTTTCCTTGTGAATGTGGCATTTTTATAAATATTTTCGAAAGACCAGCAATTTTCTCCAACACTTTTTTGAAGCTTTTCAAAATATATGCACAATGTTGGATAAATAATGGATCTTACCTGCTTGTTACAGACTTTATGTCGTTAGAAATGAGATTGGCAATATATCGTGCTGCACCTTTTGAGAACCGAGATCTTTTTCTAAATTCTTGATTTGAAAGAGAAAACTGATTATGCCGTTCAATTATTCTCTTTTAAATTTTCGTTTCATTAAAATAGAAAATATTACAAAAATGTACATTTCTATCCATTTTGATTTTTTTCAATAAACTGACAATTTTTATACTATCCATGAGTAACCGAAAGAATTTCTTTGGTTAAGTTTAACGGCAACTTTTCAGTTAAATTCCGTCATTAAACTTTAAAAACATTGTGAAATACAATTCACTGTATCTTACGACTAAAGTGCTTATTTTGTTTAACCAGAAGTTAAATTTGTTTAAATTTGTTATTTTATTCATTCAACAAATAATAAAAAAAATTTTTTTTGAAAAAATTTTTTTAATAATTAAAAAGGGGTAAAATTTAAAATGTTCGCAGGACTGATCATATTTTTCATGTCTCTAAAGAAGCATTCAAGTGCCTCGGTTCTTTGAAACGGTGTAAGATGTACTTCACGCCATCCGATCTCCTTACTATTTATACCACCTACATCCGACCCAGTCAACCAGCCAAATAATTATGCAAACCCCGAAACTTGAATCAGGAGTACAAGCCCCAAAATTCCCATCAAAATTTTAAAAATCATGAGGCAACTCTGCAGACTCTTGTTCAATCCATAAATACATTAACGGTTTCTATGACTAACATGATGCAGGAAATGCTGAAAATACAATCCACTATTTTGCAGGCAATTTAAAAAAAATTAGTTGGTTTAAAATATGTTTCTGGAACGCAAACGGCATCCGCCATCACAAAAATGAACTTGAGCACTTCCTTATGGAAAAGCAAATGGACATAATTTTGATTGCTTAAACTCACTTAACAAGCAACAGTTATTTCAAAATTAATGGTTACACACAATATGATACTAAATAAACCCGTGGAAGATCTTGCGGAGGCTCAGCAATTTTGATAAAAACTAGAATTAAGCACTATTTGCTAAACGAGACATGCAAGGAGTACCTTCAAGCAACATACATATGTATTCAACATTTTCATCATAAAATTGTTATTTCATCGATTTCAGTAACAGAAAATCAATATACAAATTTTTTCAATTCACTTTGGCCTCAATTTTTAGCGGCTGGCGACTATAACGCTAAACACACTTTTTGGGGATCACGTTTAATTACCTCGAAAGGACGTGTGCTTTTTGACATCGTTTCCAAAATGGGCTTAGATGTAGTTTCAAGCGGACACCCCACTTATTGGCCGTCAGACCGCCGAAAGATCCCTGATGTTATAGATTTTGTAGTTTTTTTTTTTTTTTTTTTTTTTTTTTTTTTTTTTTTTTTAACTTGGACCAGTACTCAGGGGATGACCTCTACAAATGCAGTGCATTGTAGCAGAACTAGGAAAATAGGTTGTGAGGAGGGGGAAAGAGGGAGTAGTGTTTGTGAACATTTGACTTGATCCTTCCAACGTTATAACAGACAGGAAACACGTCTGCAGGCAACATGTTCCACAGACGAAGCGTACGGCCAAAAAACGAATTCTCTCTGTAATGCGTAGTACGATTCCCTGGGCAATCGACCACAAATGGATGAGCTCTGAACGATGCACGCGTGCTATGTAAAAATGTGCGAGTTTCAGGAACAAGGTCCCTAATCTCGTCAGAGCAAAATCCATTGTAGTAACGATAGAACAGAGTAACACACCCCACACAGCGTCGATGCTCCAGTGAGTCAATAGAGTTGGATACCCTACTGTCACCGATGAGCTTCTTCGCCCTCTCCTGCACACGGTCGAGTAACCCCAAAATATACTTTGAGGCACCGGCCCAAACATGAGAGTTGTATTCCATTTTCGGTCGGATGTAGGTGGTATAAATAGTAAGGAGATCGGATGGCGAGAAGTACATCTTACACCGTTTCAAAAAACCTAGGCACTTGAATGCTTCTTTAAAGATATGAAAAATGTGTTCAGTCCAGCGAACATCACACTGTATCTTCATACCAAGAACATCAAGAGCATCCGATTCCTCAATATTTATACCATCTATGTGTACAGATGAAGCAGCATCTGCGGTCGTTTGTTTGTGTGTTAATAAGCAACACTGGGTCTTACGAGCGTTAAAAGCGACCTTGTTTTTACGACCCTATTCGGAGATTAATAGAAGATCACTATTCAGTGAATAATTCATATTTAGCATCTTGGCAGCGATCTATAACTAAAAGAGTACGAGTGACAAATGCTGCTGTCATCCGCAAAAGAGTGGATAGGGTTGGAAGTTTGATAGAGAAGGTCGTTGAGAAAAATAAGAAATAGAGTAGGAGAAAGAACGGAACCTTGCCTTACGGTACCCCTGAATTAATCTTGAACTCGTTTGATGAGACCCCATCTATAACAACTCGTATAGTGCGGTCTCTGAGAAAGCTCGATATAAACCGAGAGAAGTCATCACTGACACCAAAAGCAGTAAGTTTTGTCAGTAGTGCAGCATGCCACACTCTGTCAAACGCTTTTGAAATATACAGAGCCACCACTCTACTTTCACCGAAATGATGGATTGAGTGGCACCATTTCTCTGAGAGATATGCCATAAGATCGCCAGTAGAACGACCCTTACGAAATCCATATTGACGATCATACATAAAAGAAGTTTTTAATTTGGGTGTATCCAAAGTTATTGTTGATTCAATAATAATAACAACAAGTAAGAGTGTGGTACATTCGGCTGGGCCGAAACTAAAATACCCTTCACGATAGTCACGTATATGTATAGTATTTATAAAAATGTGAACAAAATATGCTTGGTTATATATGATCCGATATCGGAATTTTCTATTTTCTGTATTTTAGTAACCTTCTTTTATAACGACAATTGCTTTTCACAAAAAAAAAATTTAATAGAAAAATCGGTTCAGGCTATATCTCGGGTATATATGGAACGACATCAGAAGCTTTTATATTCCATATGTATATACCCAGTTGGAAAAAAGCTATACATTAAAGTTTTGTTTTCTGTATGAATGATCCCACCAGAAATAATTTTGAAAAAGAGCCTAGCTCCACCAGTAAAAGCATATGGACTTCTGAAGAAGAATCTATAAAGCAATCATTGGATAATTTTCTTTCTACAAGAGATAAAAACCGCTCCCGTCCCGGCTTGCCTAACATAGATGTTATAACAGAAGATAAAAGATCTTCTACTCTAATTAATGCCAATACACCAAAAACGCAAGTAGGCATGGATAGGTATATCACCATCACCAAACGTCAGCGAAGCCCTAAATCTGCTCAAATTGCATCCAAGTCAAAAATCTCTAAAGATACCGACAACGCTAGACCAACCGATCAAAACAGATTTTCTATTCTACAAACGGATGAGCCAACAGTATCATCAAAAAAATCGTTTAAACCACCACCAATTTATTTAAGAGAATCTGCTTCCAATGAACTGGTAAGAAAAATTGTTTCAGCAATCGGAGAAAATACATTTAACGTTACCTCCATCAAGCACGGCAACATTAACGAAACTAAAATTCAGGTTAACCATGAAAATGACTACCGAAAACTGTCTGACGAATTTGAAAAAGAAAAAAGAGCTTTTTATACTTATCAGCTTAACAGCGCTAAAGGTCTTCAAGTTGTAATAAAAGGGATTGACCCTTGCGTAGACATTAATGAAGTTAAGACCGGTTTGACAGGCAAGGGACTCAAAGTAAAAAATGTGTTAAACATCAGAAATCGTGAAAAGATCCCTCAACCCATGTTTATAGTTGAATTAGAGCCAGGAGATGTGACTTTAAAGAAGAATAAAGGTCATCCAATATATAGTATAAAATACCTTTTACATCGAAAAATAACCGTAGAGGAACCGCATAAGCGCTTAGGACCCCTACAGTGCCACAACTGCCAAGAATTTGGCCACACTAAAGCGTATGCAAGTTGCCTACAGTTTGTGTTGTGTGTGGAGAACTCCGTGGTACAGCACAATGCAATAAGCAGAAATTCGACCCAAAAATCAAACAATGCAGTAATTGCGGTGAAAACCACACAGCTAATTATAGAGGTTGCTCCGTCTCCGTCACCTCAAGCGCTCAATGAACAACAAACCAATAATTGCTTCTAAGCCACCACAGCAGACTCAAATTTTTTCTAATAATTCTTTTCCTCCAACAGGACAGTCAACCACCGACATAACCGTTCAAAATCAAAAACAAATTTCTTATGCTAATGTAATTAAGTCTACTTTCACAAACCCGAACTAGAAATCTATATCTCAACCGCCCGATCAAAATTTCAGTAACCTTGAGGCAACAGTACAGGCCCTTATTCAAACTATAAACACTTTTACGTCGTCAATGATGACGATGATGCAGAAAATGGTGAAAATGCAATCCACCATTTTGCAGGTAATTTCGAGAAAATGATTTGGTTAAAAATATGTTTCTGGAACGCGAACGGCATCCGCCAACACAAAAATGAACTCGAATACTTCCTGATGGATAAGCAGATCGATATAATGATGATTGCAGAAACTCACTTGACGTCAACAAGCTTCTTCAAAATTAATGGCTACGTACTATATGATACTAAAGACCCCCGTGGAAGAGCTTGTGGGGGTTCCGCAATCTTGATAAAATCTAGGATAAAGCGTTATTTGCTGAACGACACATGTGAGGACTATCTTCAAGCAACTAATATCTGTGTGGAAAATTTTCATTACAAATTGGTTATCTCATCGATTTATTCGCCGTCTCGATTCTCAGTGACAGAATCACAATATTCAAGTTTTTCACCTCATTAGGACCTCGTTTTATAGCAGCTGGAGATTACAACGCAAAACACACTTTTTGGGGCTCACGTTTAATCACCCCGAAGGGTCGGGTGCTTTTTGATACAATTTCTAAAATGGGCTTAGACGTAATATCAAGCGGACATCCCACTTACTGGCCGACTGACCGGCGAAAGATTCCTGATGTGATTGATTTTGGAGTGGTAAAGCGGTTCCCTGTGGAATGGATGCAAGCTGAGCCTTCGTTAGACTTGTCATCGGATCATTCACCAACTATTATTTCAGTGCGTTTTCCCCAGGAGACTTGGTCCCCGATTAACAATTTGTCACCCGAGTGAATTGAATAAAATATAAAAAATTTTTGTGTACCCATTGCACTGAGAATATTATTTTAAGAACACCTGAAGATATTAATGCGTCACTAAGCAACTTTAACGAAAACCTTAAACAAGCCGCTGAACTTGCTTTTAGTGTTTATTTAACACGCAGGAACATTCAAAATAGAACATATTCTTCAGAAATCGAGCAACTTGTGTTAGAAAAAAGAAGAGTTAGACGAGAGTGGCAACTTCGCAGGTCTCCGCAACTAAAAACAAGGCTCCGTGAGTGCACAAATCAACTAAGAAATTTGCTTGGAACCCAAAAAACGGCTTCTCTACAAACGTATTTGGAAAGTCTGGATGGTACTCCTCACTTCGACTATTCTTTATGATGGGCGAGAACCGTCTGGTGACTGGGCTAGAGATGACTCGGAAAAGGGAAATTTATTTGTTAACCATTTGAAAAACGTTTTTACCACAAATAGGTCTGATAATGCAAATGAGTTGCAGCCTATTGTTAGTAAACCTCCTGTGCCTTTAAGATTCAATTTTGAAGAAGTTGAAAATGCTATTGGTAATCTAAACCTTAAAAAAGCCCCAGGTATGGATAAAATCAGCAACAAAATGCTCGTAGAGCTGCCTCGTGTAGCTAAAAGAATTGCTCTTTTTATTTTTAATGCTATTTTATGACTTGAGTATTACCGTGCAGAGTGGAAGGCGTCCATGACAACAATGGTTCTTAAGCCAGGGAAGGATCACACGAAAGTAGAATCATACCGTCCAATAAGTCTACTGTCATCAATATCAAAACTTTTCGAAAAATTGCTAAAGGCGAAGTCGGATCCAATGCTTAATAAGGTGGAATGTATTCCTAATCACCAATTTGGTTTTAGAGCGAAACATGGCACCATTGAGCAAACACACAGGTTAGTTAACGTCATAAGAAAGGCATTTGAAGATAAAAAATATTGCTCTGCCTTATTCATCGACGTTTAACAAGCTTCTGATAAAGTGGGGCACGATGGCTTAATGCATAAAATAAAGTTTAACTTACCTGTAAATATACATCAGCTTTTGGAAAGCTATTTATATTGTCGCCAATTTATAATAAAAGAAGGCGATTTCATAAGCCCCGCACAGCCTATTGAAGCTGGAGTTCCCCAAGGCAGCATATTAGGGCCTATCTTATATTTGATCTACGCATCTGACATGCCGACAAGCACCAACATTCACACTTCAACATTTGCAAATGATACAGCATTCCTTAGTATACATAGTAACCACCAGCGAGCATCAATAAATTTACAGGAACATGTCGACAAACTAGAGAAATGGCTCAAGCTTTGGAAAATCAAGGTTAATGAACAAAAGTGTGCTCATGTTACATTCGCACTGCGTCTAGGAACATGCTCTCCCATTACTATTAACAATAAAGTAATACCTCAACACAGTATTCATCTTGACCGTAGACTAAGATGGAAGTCGCACATCGAGGCAAAAGTAACGCAGATGAAATTGAAATCAGTACAAATTAACCGGCTAATAGACAGAAATTCGGCCTTGAAGCTTGATTGTAAACTTTTGCTGTACAACTCGATTCTAAAGCCAATATGGTGTTATGGGATTCAATTATGGGGCACAGCCTCGGCATCCAACATTGAAAGAAGTCAAAATAGAATTCTCCATAGAATTACAAATGCTCCATGGTACGTTAAAAACTCACGAATCCACGCAGATCTGAACGTACCTTTTATGAAATCTGAGTTTGTGAAGTACGCGACAAGATATATTAACAAACTTGAATTCCATCCAAATCCTCTTGCAGATAATATTCTTAACTTTGGTGGTCATACCCATCTGAGAAGGAGAGATACTTTGGCTACCATTAGGTAACTGAATTCTGAAATAATATTCACATAAAAATAAATTTTTGTCTAGCACTGGCAGGACTTTAATTCCAATTTTTTCTAGTATTAAGATTTGAATACTTATTGTCATTACATTTTTTATGTAGATTCAATACATAAAATAATAATGTTAAAAAAAAACAAGTAAGAGTGTGGTATATTCGGCTGGGCCGAATATAAAATACCCTTCACGATAGTCTCGTATATGTATAGTATATTTAAAAATTTGAACTAAGTATGCTCAGTTATATATCAACCGATATCGGAATTTTCTATTTTCTGTATTTTAGTAACCTTCTTCTATAACGAGAATTGCTTTTCAGCAAAAAAAAAATGGTAATGGAAAAATCGGTTCAGGCTATATCCGGGTATATATGGACCGATATCAGAAGTTTTCATTTTCCATATTTATATAACCTGATTTTATTACTAAGACTGCCTTTGAGGACAAAAAAGTTGTTTAAGTTCGCTTACGCGACATTTTCATGAAAAACCCGGTTTGGGCTATATCTCGGGTATATATGGACTGATATCGGATATTTTCATTTTCCATATTTATATAACCTTGTTTCATTACCAGAACTGCTTTTGAGCACAAAAATTTGTTTAAGTTCGCTTACGCGGCATGTTCATGTAAAACCCTGTCTAGGCTATATCTCGGGTATATATGGACCGATATCGGAAATTTTCATTTTCCATATTTATATAACCTCACTTCATTACCAGCACTGCTTTTGAGCAAAAAAAAAGTTGTTTAAGTTAGCTTACGCGACATTTTCATGAAAAACCCGGTCTAGGCTATATCTCGGGTATATATGGACCGATATCGAAAATTTTCATTTTCCATATTTATATAACCTGATTTTATTACTAAAGCTTTGTTTAGACTATGCTAATATTTGTCCAAACACAACAAATAATGGTTTGGGCTAAAAGTATGGTTTGTGACTAATGTTTGGGCATGCGTGTAGATTGCACTAATATTTGTTTAAATTTTATTTGCACAAATAACAGAAGATTTTGTGTCAGCCATGTTTGGTACAAATATTTGTATACCCCTTTACACTGCACTAATAATTTTATTTGTCCGGTGTGTATGACAAACATCTCTCAAATAATGTTGTTATGTTTATGAAATTCATCTGCTAAATAGTATCAAATGGTATTTGTGAAGCAACGTGAAAAGTTAAAATGTTTAGTGACAGTGACATTGAAGACTTATTATTAATAACTGCTGGAGCTATAGCAGTTTCAGAAACCCAGCAAAAAGAAAAAACGAAGATCCAGAAGAATGTGGGTTCGAGCTTGGGTGCAGCGTCGTAAAATGGAAGGATGTTGCCAAAAACTTCTAAAGGAACTACGTTCTGAAGAACCTTTGCTGAATAAAAACTTCGTGCGTATGGGTTCAAATGACTTCGATTACTTGGTAACTTGATTACAGTATTCAGCATATTAAAATTAAATATATCTTAATGTTTTTCAAATAAAGCTGTATCTAGTGGCGCCGATTATAACAAAGAAAACCACACATTTGAGGGAACCATTATCTGCGTCTGAACGATTGGCTCTGACTTTGCGGTATTCGGCCACTGGCGAAAGTTTCTCGTCGCTGCAATATGTTTTTAGGATTCCAGCATGCACGATATCAGGAATTGTGGCAGAAGTGTGCGATGCTATTTACAATGTTTTAAAAGCAGATTTTATGAAGGTAACAGTATTTACATATAATTGCAATGTTTTAATTACATTTTCTTTAATTAAAAGCTTCCGTCGAACGAAGAGGAGTGGAAAAGCGTTGCAGATGAGTTTCTGGAAAAATGGAATTTTCCAAACTGCCTTGGTGCCGTAGATGGTGGCTCCTAAGAATTCAGGAAGCGTATTTTATAATTATAAAGGTTGTGCAAAATTTATACAAAAATAATTGATAAATTAATAAATTTTTTGTTCTATTTTGCAGGCACACATAGTATTGTGCTCATGGGCCTTGCCGATGCGTCATATAAATTTATTTACATAGACGTTGGAACAAATGGTCGGGTTTCTGATGGGGGCCTTTTTCGAAGAACTGCATTCTATGATGCGAAAAACAATTCTCTCCATCTTCCACAGCCTGTGCCATTGCCCGAAAGGTCAAAATGCATGCCGTTTGTCCTAGTGGCTGATGATGCATTTTCTGCAAGCACAAATCTTTTGAAACCCTTCAATAAGAGCAGGCTTGATGGTATTCAACGCATCTTTAGTTATCGCCTATCAAGAGCACGACGCGTTGTAGAGAATGCATTTGGCATATTGTCAGCACGATTTCGCATTTTCCGCAGCCCAATACAGCTTAATCCCGAAAATGCAAGAAAAATAACCGCTGCTTGTTGTGCATTACACAATTTTCTATTGATAAGACACTCAAGAATTTACTTAACGTCTTCATTGATTGATCGTGACAATGCCGATGGTAGCATTACTCCAGGAGAATGGCGGAATGATGCAATTGATTCATCTTTACATCCTCTCACAACACAACGTTCTTACAACAGCGAAACAATAGACGAAATTAAGAATGAATTCAGCCAGTACTTTATAAATGAAAGAGAAGTACCCTTTCAATATCAACAAATATAACTGAATTGCTGTCTATTTTTTATTAAAACAATATTTGTCAATTTGAAGTATATTTTTATTAAAAAAATAGAGGCACATTCTTTGGCAATCTTAAGATTAATGTTTGTTAAAAAGGTAAAAATAAGGCACATTCGTTAGCAATTTTAATTTTTTAAATTAATATTTGATAAAAAAAAAATAAGGCAAATTCTTTGGTAATATCAATATTAAGGAAAAAATTATCACATTCATAATTTTCAATTAAAGAGGTGGTTCAGCTCTTCCGCTGCATTTTGTTTTTGTTTGAGCTCACTTAATTCTTTAAACAAAAAACCTCCAAGACTTCTTCTTATGTTTGCAGCATCGTCTTCATTCAAAGCATTGAGCTCACTGACTATGTAGCGTCCGAATTCCTCATTAGGGTTTAAAGATTTGCGCCTGTCCTTAATAACTAGTTTGAACAACATCACAAAATGTTGCCATGACATTTGTCGTTGTGTTGTTCGACAAAGGCGCAGATGATAGGACTGATTCTGTAAAAAAAAGGTTTTCTGATGACAACAATATTAACAATTAATGAATGCATTCTCATTAGTTTACCTTCGCTTTCAGATAAAATATTTAAATTTGTTGTTGTTGCTTGCCGCTGGCTAGCCTCCGCACGTCCAACAAAAGCTTTGTAACCAAAATACTTCCACTTTGGTGTATTGTCTGCACCTTGTCCAGATTTCTTTTTTTGTTAAGATAGCCCCGGTACTGAATCCTCAAATTCGACCATTTTGTGGAAACTTCCTCCGCTGTAACATTTAACATATCACCAATTTCAGTCCATGCGCTATCCCGCATGGGTTTTTTGTGGTAGTCAGCACTTGATGCATTCCAAATGCAAGGATGGCAATCCACTTCGCCAATAAATTTAAATATGTTTTCTTCGCTCCATTCGTTGTTTAGCTTCGATAGTGAACGGACGTGTTTGTTTTTTGATCGCAAAGTAAAAAAAATAAAACGGGATTAACTAAAAACCGTAATAAGTGAACAGAGTGTTTTTGTTTAAAAAAAAGACTTTGTGACATTTTTTAAATACCGTTTTAAATTGTAAATAAAAAATAGAAACAATTAATTGCATGAGTGTACCTATCAGATTTAATTCTGAAAAAGAGCTTAACTCCGGTAGAAAAAACCTTTGGATTTCTGAAGAAGAATCAGTGAAAAAATCATTGGAAAATTTTCTGTTTCTAAGAGATAGGAAACGCCCGCGATCGTGTTCGCCAAATATTGTTGTTACAACTGAAGACAAAACATCTTCCAGTTTAATTGTTGATGATAAGCCAAAAACCCAAGTAGGCATGGACAGGTACATAACCGTGGTTAAAAGGCAGCGAAGCCCCAACTCAGCTCAAATATCATCTCAACCGAAATTTTCTAAAGACGATAATAGGACTTCGGCAACCGATAGCAATAGGTTTGCTATATTGCAAACAGATGAGCCAACAATATCTAAAAAAACCTTTAAGCCGCCACCAATATATTTGCGAGAGCCTACCTCTAGTGAGCTGGTAAAACAACTTATTGCGGCAATCGGCAAAGACACTTTTAACGTAACATCGGTTAAGCACGGCGGCATCAATGAAACGAAAATCCAGGTAAACAGTGAAAATGAATACCGAAAGTTGTCTGACGTTCTAGGGATGGAGAAACGATCATTTTACACCTATCAGCTTAAAAGTGCCAAAGGTATTCAGGTCGTTATAAAAGGTATTGACCCTTTTGTTGACACGAATGAGGTCAAAACCGGACTATGGCTTCAAAATTAAAAATGTGGTTAATATTAGAAACCGTGAAAAAATTCCTCAACCCATGTTTAGGGTTGAATTGGAACCTAGAGATGTTCTCCTGAAAAAGAATGAAGTGCATCCAATTTATAACCTTAAATAACTTTTGCATCGTAAGGTTACCGTTGAGGAGCCTCATAAGCGTTTAGGGCCCGTCCAATGCCTAAACTGCCAAGAATTTGACCATACTAAGGCCTATTGTAAGTTGCCCCCAGTTTGCGTTGTGTATGGTGAACTTCACGGTACATCACAGTGGAAAAAACCTAAGACTGACGCGAGCGTTAAAAAATGAAGTAACTGTGGAGGTAACCACACTGCAAACTACAGGGGTTGCCCTGCCTATATTCACTTCAGGAGATCAATGACAAATAGGCCATCAATTGTAAATATGCCACCCCAGCAGTCAAAGACCATTTCTACAACCAATTTTCCCCAGGTACGCCAGCCAACCAGCCATATACACTTGCAAAACCCCCAACAAATTTCTTATGCGAATGTGGTAAAATCCGATAAACCAAATTTGAATCAGGAGCCCAAGCCTCAAAACGCCGACCAAAATTTTAGCAATCAACTCTGCAGACTCTTGTTCAATCTATAAATACATTTACGGTTTCCATGACGAACATGATGCAGGAAATGCTGAAAATGCAATCCACCATTTTGCAGGCAATTTAAAAAAAATAAGTTAGTTAAAAATATGTTTCTGGAACGCAAACGGCATCCACCAACACAAAAATGAACTTGAGCACTTCCTTATGGAAAAGCAAATCGATATAATGTTGATCGCTGAAACCCATTTGATAACCAACAGTTATTTCAAAATTAATGGGTACGCATTATATGACTCTAAAGATCCCCGTGGAAGATCTTGCGGAGGACCGGCAATTCTAATAAAATCCAGAATTAAACACTTTTTAATGAACGAGACATGTGAGGAATATATGCATTGAATATTTTCATGAAAAAATCGTTATTTCCTCGATTTACTCACCATCCCGATTTTCAATAACAGAAAGCCAATATTCCAATTTTTTCAAATCACTTGGGCGTCGATTTTTAGCGGCTGGCGACTATAACGCTAAACACACTTTTTGGGGATCACGTTTAATTACCTCGAAAGGCCGTGTGCTTTTTGACACCGTTTCAAGCGGACATCCCACTTATTGGCCGATAGACTGACGAGAGATCCCAGACGTTATAGATTTTGGAGTTGCGAAAAATTTTCCTTTAGAGTGGATGCAAGTGGAGCCTTCATTAGATTTGTCATCAGATCACTCACCCACTATAATCTCTGTTTCGTTCCTCTAAGAGATTGGCTCACCGTTGACTGTCAATAGAGTTAATTGGCTAAAATACGAAAAATTTTTGAGTACACATTGTACTGAAAATATCGCCTTGAGAACGCCTGAGGATATTGATGCGTCAACTAACGATTTTTCTGAAAATCTCAAACTGGCCGTGCAGCATGCTACCACTAGTCATATAAGATCCAGAAATGAGAACAATAGAACTTATTCGTCTGAAATTGAGCAACTTCTGTCAGAAAAAAAGAAGAGTCAGAAGAGAGTGGCAGCTTCGCAGGTCTCCCCAGCTTAAGACTAGGCTACGAGAATGCATAACTCAGTTAAGAAATCTGCTTGAAATCCATAGAATGGCTTCCCTTAAAATATATTTGGAAAGCCTTGATGGTACCCCTCAATCTGATTATTCCTTGTGGAAAGCGACAAAAGGTTTAAAAAGACCCGTAATAGGTAAGCCACTTTTGCGAAATTCAACTGGCGACTGAGCAAGAAGCGACTCTGAAAAGGGAATGTTGTATGTCGATCATTTGAGAAACGTTTTTATTACAAATGATTCAGAGAATAATACAGCGGAATTACCACCATATGTTGTTAGACCTCCTGTGTCTTTGAGATTTAATTTTCAAGATGTCGAAAACGTTATCGGTAATACAAACCCCAGGAAAGCTCCAGGCATTGATCAAATTACTGGTAAAATGCTTGAACAGTTACCTCGTGTAGCTAGAAGAGTTCTACTTTTTATTTTTAACGCTATTTTACGCCTTGAGTATTATCCTGCAGAGTGGAAGGTCTCCATGATTACTATGATACCCAAGCCAGGGAAGGATCTGACTAAGGTAGAATTATATAGACCAATAAGTCTTTTACCCACAATTTCAAAACTATTCGAAAAATTGTTAATGGCGAAGTTGAGTCCAATATTGAACAATGTAGGATGCATCCCTGATCATCAATTTGGTTTTCGGGCTAAACATAGCACCATAGAACAAACGCATAGACTAGTCAATTTCATAAGACAGACCTTTGAGGAGAAGAAGTATTGTTCAGATCTATTCATTGATATTTCTCAAGCTTTTGATAAAGTGTGGCACGACGGCTTGATGCACAAAATAAAGCTAAACTTGCCTGCAAATACACACAAGCTTCTGGAAAGCTACTTATATGGGCGGAAGTTTGTTATCAGAGAAGGCGACTTTATAAGCCCAACTCAGCCAATCAAGGCAGGAGTTCCCCAAGGCAGCATACTGGGGCCTACTTTATATTTGATTTACGCCTCTGACATGCCAACGACATCCGGAATCCACACTTCTACCTTTGCAGATGACACAGTGTTTTTGAGTGTTCATGAAAACCATCAAGTAGCTTCGCGAAATTTACAGGAATATACTTCAATATTAAAGAAAAGGCTAAAACTTTGGAAAATCAAAGTTAATGAACAGAAATGTGCTCATGTTGCATTCACACTGTGTAAGCACCGCCTATCCAAATTAAAAACTCACCTATTCCGCAACACAACGAAGTCAAGTACCTTGGTATTCACCTGGACCGTAGGCTAACGTGGAAGTCTCACATTGAAGCAAAGGTCACTCAGTTAAAACTAAAAGCAGCGCAGCTAAATTGGCTTATGGGCAGAAATTCGACACTGAAATTAGATTGCAAACTTTTGTTATACAACGCAATACTAAAGCCTATATGGTGCTACGGAATTCAGTTATGGGGCACCGCCTCAGCGTCAAACATTGAAAAAATCCAAAGGCGACAAAACAAAGTTCTTCGAACGATTACTGCAGCTCTATGGTACGTCAAAAATTCACGAATTCATAACGATCTAAGTGTTCCGCTGGTAAAAGAGGAATTTTCTAAGTACGCGACAAGATATGACAATAAACTGGAACTTCATCCAAACCCTCTTGCGCGCAATATACTTAATTTTGGCGGCCACACTCGGCTTAAAAGAAGGGATACCGCTGCCACCATCAGATTGCTCAATAGGTGATTTTACCGAAATAACATAAATAAACTTTTTGTCTAGCATTGGCCGGACTTAAGAATCACATTTTTTAATTTAGTATTAAGATTTGAATACTTATTGTTAGTTCATTTTGAAGATTCAATAAATAAAAAATGCTAAAAAAAAAAAAAAATTCGTGCGGCATTTTCCTTTTTGTTTTTTTGGCAGATGGTGGCGATTCAATTGCTGCATTGATGTTTTCCATTTTCTTTTAGAAAATATGTTTTATATTAAAAAATTACAAAAAAGCGCTTTCTACTTACCAATCTGTCAAACGAATTCACCAGTATTGCCTTTTCAACTTATTTAGTTTTTTTATATGTTAAGCACTGTCAAAAATAACTGTTGGTAACCCACATTTCTACAATTATTTGTCGCTATTTGTTCCGTCAAAAATATTGTGATAACAAACAAAATATCGAGCCAAATATTTGTTACGACCAGCTGACAAAGTGTTTACACTATGCAAAGTTTTATTCACAAACAAAGATGTTTTTAGCCAACAAACAGTCGAAAAATATTTGGTGGCTAACAAATTCGAGTGTTTACACTAGGACAAACAAAATTTTTATAGTTTTGCACGAATATTAGCACAGTCTGAACGCAGCTTAAGACTGCTTTTGAGCACAAAAAATTTGTTTAAGTTCGATTACGCGACATTTTCATGAAAAACCCGGTATAGGCAATATCCCGGGTATATATGGACCGATATCGGAAATTTCCATTTTCCATATTTATATAACCTTATTTCCTTACCAGAACTGTTTTTAAGCAATAAAAGATGTTTAAGTTCACTTACGCGACATTTTCATGAAAACCGCGGTTTAGGCTATATCTCGGGTACATATGGACCGATACCGGAAATTTTTATTTTCCATTTTTATATAACCTTATTTCATTACCAGAACTGCTTCTAAGCAAAAACAGTTGTTTAAGTTCGCTTACACGCCATTTTCATGAAAAACTCGGTTCAGGGTATATATGGACCGATATCGGAAATTTTCGTTTTCGATATTTATATAACCTTACTTTATTATCGGAACTGCCTTTGATCAAAAAAAGTTGTTTGAGTTTACTTACGGGACATTTTCATGAAAAACCCGGTTCAGGGTATATATGGACCGATATCGGCAATTTTCATTTTCCATACTTATATAACCGTATTTTATTACCAGAACTGCTTTTGAGCACAAAAAGTTGTTTAAGTTCGCTTACGCGGCATATTCATGTAAAACCCTGTCTAGGCTATATCTCGGGTATATATGGACCGATAACGGAAATTTTCATTTTCCATATTTATATAACCTTAATTCATTATCAAAACTTCTTTTAAGCAAAAAGAGATGTTTAAGTTCACTTACGCAACATTTTCATGAAAACCGCGGTTTAGGCTATATCTCGGGTATATATGGACCGATATCGGAAATTTCCATTTTCCATATTTATATAACCTTATTTCCTTACCAGAACTGTTTTTAAGCAATAAAAGATGTTTAAGTTCACTTACGCGACATTTTCATGAAAACCGCGGTTTAGGCTATATCTCGGGTATATATGGACCGATACCGGAAATTTTTATTTTCCATTTTTATATAACCTTATTTCATTACCAGAACTGCTTCTAAGCAAAAACAGTTGTTTAAGTTCGCTTACACGCCATTTTCATGAAAAACTCGGTTCAGGGTATATATGGACCGATATCGGAAATTTTCGTTTTCGATATTTATATAACCTTACTTTATTATCGGAACTGCCTTTGATCAAAAAAAGTTGTTTGAGTTTACTTACGGGACATTTTCATGAAAAACCCGGTTCAGGGTATATATGGACCGATATCGGCAATTTTAATTTTCCATACTTATATAACCGTATTTTATTACCAGAACTGCTTTTGAGCACAAAAAGTTGTTTAAGTTCGCTTACGCGGCATATTCATGGAAAACCCTGTCTAGGCTATATCTCGGGTATATATGGACCGATATCGGAAATTTTCATTTTCCATATTTATATAACCTTAATTCATTATCAAACTTCTTTTAAGCAAAAAAAAAAGTTGTTTAAGTTCGCTTACGCAACATTTTCATGAAAAACCCGATTTGGGCTATATCTCGGGTATATATGGACCGATATCTGAAAATTTTTTTTTTGTCTTTTAGTCACCATGCTTAATGAGTGTGAGAAGTTTGAAGCAAAACAAAAAAATTTGTTTTTCAAAATTTCCATACAAAATTGCCAAAAAAAATTGCTTTTTTCGGAATTTTGTATGTATCTCAGCTATATAATAAATAACGTGAGAGTGATCAGACGTGTCTGTTTTGTGCACTATATTTTTTCTACATAGTTTTATTACAACATCTGCTTTTACGATAAAAATTAAACAAATGATAAATACATAAATTTTAAATAAACATTAACTCTATTTTATCATTCTGGTTTTTAATTGCTGTTTAAATAAAAGTAAAAATAAAAAAACTAAAATCTTCATAAAAATTACAAGAAAATACAGAACTAAATACTCTCAACTACAAATAATTAAACTGTGTTTTGTGGATTGTAATCGTTTTTCATGTTTGCTTTAATTAGCTTTGTTTATACAATTACATTTACAACAACGCCAACAATAATGGTAACTCCAGATCATCATAAATATCACAAAATTTTGAACACAAATTACAACAACCGAAATAAATGATAAATGCATAAATTTGAAATAAAAATTAACTCTGTTTTACCATTCTGGTTCTTGATTGCTGTGTAAAAAAAGGAGGAAAAAAATATAAAGCTAAATCGTCATAAAAATTACAAGAAAATACAGAACTAAATACTCTCAACTACAAATAATTAAACTTTTTTTTGTGGATTATAATCGTTTATCGTCTGTTTTGCTTTAATTAGCTTGTTAATACAATTACAGTTATAACAACGCCTATTTAAATACCAACAATGAGAATAACTCAAGATCAACATAAATATCACAAACTTTAGAACATAAAGCATTAAACACATTCCAGACAGCAGGCTACACGAACTTACGACTACAAATACCGCTGGCGGCAAATGTAGCCTGTAGCCAGCTACCTAAATATAATGAAAACGGCAGCTACATAATAAACAGCTGATATTGTTTTCTTTATGTCTTTACAAATATTAAAAGGCTTTTTTGCATACAAAATGGCTGAAGGAAATTTAGAAAATTCTGTAGTAGCTATTGCTAAAATAGTGCGAGCTACTTAGTATTCGGTGTAGTAATATATATAAATATTTAAAAAATAAATATTAGGAAATCACAATCAAAATTTGCAATTAAAATTGAAACTTCTAATATATGAAGAAGTGCTTTTTTGCATTTCAGTGGTTCCACTTACAATTTTTTTTAGCTGTTTTTAAAGCTATCACCTAGTGAAGAGCAAGAAAAATCCAAGAAAATGCAATGAACTATATAAAGACTAAAGTAATTTAAATAAATATAATTTTTGGAGCCTTAGATCTGTGTTTTTTGTTTTTTATAAAAAATTAAACTTATTCTGCAACCACCACATGCCCTTTTAACGATTAAAACATGTTGTATCTTATCCTTAAGCACATGGCACATGTTGCTCACAGAATAACATTACCATTAAAACAAAAACGAGAATTTACCAAGCTGAATTATTAGGGTTTCGTAGTTATAATTATTTAAAGACACTTCACATTTTGTATTAAGACTTGTCAAAAATTCAAATAATACCTGCAACTGAGAATTTAAAGCGTAATAAAATGATAAATTGTATGGCAAGAGATTTGGCATCATAACACTTTGAGAAATTTATTTAAACAATAGGATTTTTTATTGAACAGGATTGCATTTTTTACAAAAGCAATGAATAATTATTTACAATTCTCATCTGTTACACTAAAATTTGTTACTAGTTCACATGACTATTATATGCAAACATGTATTTTTTATTGTTTTTTATAAAGATCAATATTAAAACATTTATGAATTTCTAAACAAAATTACATATTTATGAATTCCTAAACAAAATTTTAGTAATAATAAAATGAAAAAGGGGTAACGTATATAAAGCGTAATCGCTTCTTTTAATAAATACACAAAACTAAAATTGTCCGACATTCAAATAATACTTTTCATCAATTATTTTTATCAAACACATCGTATATATGATTAATAAAAAAATTTTAGATTTAAATAAGAATTTTCACATTATATAAAAATAAAAAAACAATATCTAAAATCCCTAAAATTGTCTTAGAAAAGGGTGCAATCAGTTTTAACAAGTAAGAGTGTAGTATATTCGGCTGGGCCGAATCTAAAATACCCTTCACGATAGTCACGAATATGTATAGTATATTAAAAATGTGGCCTGAATATGCTCGGTTATATATGAACCGATATCGGAATTTTCTATTTTCTGTATTTTAGTAACCTTCTTTTATAACCAGAATTGCTTTTCAGCAAAAAAAAAAAAAAAATTTTTAATGAAAAAATCGGTTCAGGCTATATCTCGGGTATATATGGACCGATATCGAAAATTTGAATTTTCCATATTTATATAACCTTATTTCATTACCAGAACTGCTTTTGAGCACAACAAATTGTTTAAATTCGCTTACGCGACATTTTCATGAAAAACCCGATTTGGGCTATATCTCGGGTACATATGGACCGATATCGGAAATTTTCATTTTCAATATTTAGGTAACCTAATTTCATTACCAGAACTGCTTTTGAGCACAAAAAAGCTGTTTAAGTTCGCTTACGCGGCATTTTCATGAAAACCCTGGTCTAGGCTATATCTCGGGTATATATGGACCGATATCGGAAATTTTTACCTTCCACATTTATATAACCTCATCTTATTACCAGAACTGTTTTTAAGCAAAAAAAAAATTGTTGTTTAAGTTCGCTTACGCGACATTTTCATGAAAAACCCGGTTTGGGCTATATCTCGGGTATAAATGGACCGATATCGGAAATTTTCATTTTCCATACCTATGTATATAACCTTATTTGATTACCAGAACTGCTTTTAAGCAAAAAAAGTTGTTTAAGTTCGCTTACGCGGCATTTTCATGAAAACCACGTTCCAGGCTATATCTGCGGTATATATGGACCGATATCGGAAATTTTCATTTTCCATATTTATATCACCTTATTTTATTACCAGAACCGCTTTTAAGCAAAAAAAGTTGTTTAATTTCGGTGACGCGGCATTTTCATGAAAAACCCGTTCTAGGCTATATCTCGGGTATATATGGACCGATATTGGAAATTTTTATTTTTCATATTTATATAACTTCATTTCATTATTAGAACTGCTTTTAAGCAAAAAAAGTTGTTTTAGTTCGCTTACGCCGCGTATTCATGAAAAACCCGGTTTAGGCTATATCTCGGGTATATATGGACCGATATCGAAAACTTTCATTTTCCATATTTATATCACCTTATTTTATTACCAGAACTGCTTTAAGGCGAAAAAATTGTTTAAGTTCGCTTACGCGGCATTTTCATGAAAAACACGGTTTGGGCTATATCTCGGGTATATATGGACCGATATCGGAAATTTTCATTTTCCATACTTATATAACCTTATTTGATTACCAGAACTGCTTTTAAGCAAAAAAAGTTGTTTAAGTTCGCTTACGCGGCATTTTCATGAAAACCACGTTCCAGGCTATATCTGCGGTATATATGGACCGATATCGGAAATTTTCATTTTTCATATTTATATCACCTTATTTTATTACCAGAACCGCTTTTAAGCAAAAAAAGTTGTTTAATTTCGGTGACGCGGCATTTTCATGAAAAACCCGTTCTAGGCTATATCTCGGGTATATATGGACCGATATTGGAAATTTTCATTTTTCATATTTATATAACTTCATTTCATTACTAGAACTGCTTTTGAGCACAAAAATGTTGTTTTAGTTTGCTTACGCGACACTTTTATGTAAAACCCGGTCTAGGCTATATCTCGGGTATATATGGACCGACATCGAAAATTTTCGTTTGTCATATTTATATGACCCTATTTCATTACCAGAACTGTTTTTAAGCAAAAAAATATGTTTAAGTTCACTTACGCGACATTTTCATTAAAACCGCAGTTTAGGCTATACCTCGGGTATATGTGGACCGATATCGGAAATTTTCATTTTTCATATTTATGTAATCTTATTTCATTATCAGAACTGCTTTTGAGCAAAAAAAAGTTGTTTAAGATCGCTTACGCGACATTTTCATGAAAAACCCGATTTGGGCTATATCTCGGGTATATATGGACCGACATCGAAAATTTTCATTTTTCATATTTATGTAACCTAATTTCATTACCCGAACTACTTTTGAGCACAAAAACGTTGTTTAAGTTCGCTTACGCGACATTTTCATGAAAAACCCGATTTGGGCTATATCTCGGGTATATATGGACCGACATCGAAAATTTTCATTTTTCATATTTATGTAACCTAATTTCATTACCAGAACTGCTTTTGAGCACAAAAAAGTTGTTTAAGTTCGCTTACGCGACATTTTCATGAAAAACCCGGTTTGGGCTATATCTCGGGTATATATGGACCGATATCGGAAATTTTCATTTTCCATATTTATGTAACCTAATTTTATTACCAGAACTGCTTTTGAGCAAAAAAAAGTTATTTAGCTTCGCCTATGCGACATTTTCATTAAAATCCGATTTGGGCTATATCTCGGGTATATATGGACCCATATCTGAAAAAAAAAATTTTTTTGTGTTTTAGTCACCATGCTTAATAAGTGTGTGAAGTTTGAAGCAAAACGAACAACTTTTGTTTTCAAAAATTTTCATACAAAACTGCAAAAAAAAATGGCTTTTTTCGGAATTTTGAATATATCTCAGCTATACGTGGACCGATATTACTGAATTTCAATAGCAAACCCATGAATCGATGGGGTAAAAGAATGGTGAAAGAAAAAAGTTTCTAAGTCTAATGGTTTTCTCAGAAACGGTATTTCAACAGCGGACAGACGGACATCGCTTAATCGACTTTTCGATTAATTCTGATTCAGAATATATATACTTTATAGGGTCGCAAAAAAAAACTGTAGAAATTACAAACGGAATCACAAACTTATATATACCCTTTACATTTTTGTGAAGGGTATAAAAACGGTTGACTGAAGACTGCTCTACAGAACATTTTAACTTAAAATTCTTTTATGAATACAGTTTTATCGTGTGTCCTCTAAAAATGATTTGAATAACTGTTTAACATGTTTATACCCTTCACAAATATGTAAAGGGTATATATAAGTTTGTGATTCCGTTTGTAGTCTCTACAGTTTTTTTTTGCGACCCTATAAAGTACATATATTCTGATTCAGAATTAATGGAAAAGTCGATTAAGCGATGTCCGTCTGTCCGCTGTTGAAATACCGTTTCTGAGAAAACCATTAGACTTAGAAACTTTTTTCTTTCACCATTCTTTTACCCCATCGATTCATGGGTTTGCTATTGAAATTCAGTAATATCGGTCCACGTATAGCTGAGATATATTCAAAATTTCGAAAAAAGCCATTTTTTTTTTGCAGTTTTGTATGAAAATTTTTGAAAACAAAAGTTGTTTGTTTTGCTTCAAACTTCACACACTTATTAAGCATGGTGACTAAAAGGCAAAAAAAAACTGCAAAAAAAAATGGCTTTTTTCGGAATTTTGAATATATCTCAGCTATACGTGGACTGATATTACTGAATTTCAATAGCAAACCCATGAATCGATGGGGTAAAAGAATGGTGAAAGAAAAAAGTTTCTAAGTCTAATGGTTTTCTCAGAAACGGTATTTCAACAGCGGACAGACGGACATCGCTTAATCGACTTTTCCATTAATTCTGAATCAGAATATATGTACTTTATAGGGTCGCAAAAAAAAACTGTAGAGACTACAAACGGAATCACAAACTTATATATACCCTTTACATATTTGTGAAGGGTATAAACATGTTAAACAGTTATTCAAATCATTTTTAGAGGACACACGATAAAACTGTATTCATAAAAGAATTTTAAGTTAAAATGTTCTGTAGAGCAGTCTTCAGTCAACCGTTTTTAAAACTGATTGCACCCTTTTCTAAGACAATTTTAGGGATTTTAGATATTGTTTTTTTATTTTTATATAATGTGAAAATTCTTATTTAAATCTAAAATTTTTTTATTAATCATATATACGATGTGTTTGATAAAAATAATTGATGAAAAGTATTATTTGAATGTCGGACAATTTTAGTTTTGTGTATTTATTAAAAGAAGCGATTACGCTTTATATACGTTACCCCTTTTTCATTTTATTATTACTAAAATTTTGTTTAGGAATTCATAAATATGTAATTTTGTTTAGAAATTCATAAATGTTTTAATATTGATCTTTATAAAAAACAATAAAAAATACATGTTTGCATATAATAGTCATGTGAACTAGTAACAAATTTTAGTGTAACAGATGAGAATTGTAAATAATTATTCATTGCTTTTGTAAAAAATGCAATCCTGTTCAATAAAAAATCCTATTGTTTAAATAAATTTCTCAAAGTGTTATGATGCCAAATCTCTTGCCATACAATTTATCATTTTATTACGCTTTAAATTCTCAGTTGCAGGTATTATTTGAATTTTTGACAAGTCTTAATACAAAATGTGAAGTGTCTTTAAATAATTATAACTACGAAACCCTAATAATTCAGCTTGGTAAATTCTCGTTTTTGTTTTAATGGTAATGTTATTCTGTGAGCAACATGTGCCATGTGCTTAAGGATAAGATACAACATGTTTTAATCGTTAAAAGGGCATGTGGTGGTTGCAGAATAAGTTTAATTTTTTATAAAAAACAAAAAACACAGATCTAAGGCTCCAAAAATTATATTTATTTAAATTACTTTAGTCTTTATATAGTTCATTGCATTTTCTTGGATTTTTCTTGCTCTTCACTAGGTGATAGCTTTAAAAACAGCTAAAAAAAATTGTAAGTGGAACCACTGAAATGCAAAAAAGCACTTCTTCATATATTAGAAGTTTCAATTTTAATTGCAAATTTTGATTGTGATTTCCTAATATTTATTTTTTAAATATTTATATATATTACTACACCGAATACTAAGTAGCTCGCACTATTTTAGCAATAGCTACTACAGAATTTTCTAAATTTCCTTCAGCCATTTTGTATGCAAAAAAGCCTTTTAATATTTGTAAAGACATAAAGAAAACAATATCAGCTGTTTATTATGTAGCTGCCGTTTTCATTATATTTAGGTAGCTGGCTACAGGCTACATTTGCCGCCAGCGGTATTTGTAGTCGTAAGTTCGTGTAGCCTGCTGTCTGGAATGTGTTTAATGCTTTATGTTCTAAAGTTTGTGATATTTATGTTGATCTTGAGTTATTCTCATTGTTGGTATTTAAATAGGCGTTGTTATAACTGTAATTGTATTAACAAGCTAATTAAAGCAAAACAGACGATAAACGATTATAATCCACAAAAAAAAGTTTAATTATTTGTAGTTGAGAGTATTTAGTTCTGTATTTTCTTGTAATTTTTATGACGATTTAGCTTTATATTTTTTTCCTCCTTTTTTTACACAGCAATCAAGAACCAGAATGGTAAAACAGAGTTAATTTTTATTTCAAATTTATGCATTTATCATTTATTTCGGTTGTTGTAATTTGTGTTCAAAATTTTGTGATATTTATGATGATCTGGAGTTACCATTATTGTTGGCGTTGTTGTAAATGTAATTGTATAAACAAAGCTAATTAAAGCAAACATGAAAAACGATTACAATCCACAAAACACAGTTTAATTATTTGTAGTTGAGAGTATTTAGTTCTGTATTTTCTTGTAATTTTTATGAAGATTTTAGTTTTTTTATTTTTACTTTTATTTAAACAGCAATTAAAAACCAGAATGATAAAATAGAGTTAATGTTTATTTAAAATTTATGTATTTATCATTTGTTTAATTTTTATCGTAAAAGCAGATGTTGTAATAAAACTATGTAGAAAAAATATAGTGCACAAAACAGACACGTCTGATCACTCTCACGTTATTTATTATATAGCTGAGATACATACAAAATTCCGAAAAAAGCAATTTTTTTTGGCAATTTTGTATGGAAATTTTGAAAAACAAATTTTTTTGTTTTGCTTCAAACTTCTCACACTCATTAAGCATGGTGACTAAAAGACAAAAAAAAAATTTTCAGATATCGATCCATATATACCCGAGATATAGCCCAAATCGGGTTTTTCATGAAAATGTTGCGTAAGCGAACTTAAACAACTTTTTTTTTTGCTTAAAAGAAGTTTTGATAATGAATTAAGGTTATATAAATATGGAAAATGAAAATTTCCGATATCGGTCCATATATACCCGAGATATAGCCTAGACAGGGTTTTCCATGAATATGCCGCGTAAGCGAACTTAAACAACTTTTTGTGCTCAAAAGCAGTTCTGGTAATAAAATAAGGTTATATAAGTATGGAAAATTAAAATTGCCGATATCGGTCCATATATACCCTGAACCGGGTTTTTCATGAAAATGTCCCGTAAGTAAACTCAAACAACTTTTTTTGATCAAAGGCAGTTCCGATAATAAAGTAAGGTTATATAAATATCGAAAACGAAAATTTCCGATATCGGTCCATATATACCCTGAACCGAGTTTTTCATGAAAATGGCGCGTAAGCGAACTTACAGAACTGTTTTTGCTTAGAAGCAGTTCTGGTAATGAAATAAGGTTATATAAAAATGGAAAATAAAAATTTCCGGTATCGGTCCATATATACCCGAGATATAGCCTAAACCGCGGTTTTCATGAAAATGTCGCGTAAGTGAACTTAAACATCTTTTATTGCTTAAAAACAGTTCTGGTAAGGAAATAAGGTTATATAAATATGGAAAATGGAAATTTCCGATATCGGTCCATATATACCCGAGATATAGCCTAAACCGCGGTTTTCATGAAAATGTTGCGTAAGTGAACTTAAACATCTCTTTTTGCTTAAAAGAAGTTTTGATAATGAATTAAGGTTATATAAATATGGAAAATGAAAATTTCCGTTATCGGTCCATATATACCCGAGATATAGCCTAGACAGGGTTTTACATGAATATGCCGCGTAAGCGAACTTAAACAACTTTTTGTGCTCAAAAGCAGTTCTGGTAATAAAATACGGTTATATAAGTATGGAAAATGAAAATTGCCGATATCGGTCCATATATACCCTGAACCGGGTTTTTCATGAAAATGTCCCGTAAGTAAACTCAAACAACTTTTTTTGATCAAAGGCAGTTCCGATAATAAAGTAAGGTTATATAAATATCGAAAACGAAAATTTCCGATATCGGTCCATATATACCCTGAACCGAGTTTTTCATGAAAATGGCGTGTAAGCGAACTTAAACAACTGTTTTTGCTTAGAAGCAGTTCTGGTAATGAAATAAGGTTATATAAAAATGGAAAATAAAAATTTCCGGTATCGGTCCATATGTACCCGAGATATAGCCTGTATAAAATCCGATGATTTTATACTTAAAAAATTATTACTTTTCAAATTGAACTATTTTTTATAAGTAAATCTATTGTATCTAGGTTAAAATAAAATGAATTGTCTAATCTAATACGATTCACACTAATATTTAAATTTAACGGATCTAAATTGAAATAATGAATTGAATACTTTTACTACTTTATGTCAAATTACTTATTGTGAATTATTATACTGGTTTCCTAAAATGAGTTGTAAAAAAGTTATTGTACCACAAAACGAGTTAATATCAATGGCTACAATTTAAAACGGTTTGATATTCAACACTACAATTTTTAATCTTCTACTGAAGCGGTTCTGGTACCGAAATCCCATATTAGAAGCTTAAGCAAATAAAATTATAATACATAAAATTTGATACTTGATTTTTTCATATAAAAGAAATTTGGTGGTTCGCAGAATACAGTCCACTTTAATCTCGTGCAACCTGAAAGCCCAATCTCAACATTACGCCCCAGATTTCTCCATAGCCTAAACCGCGGTTTTCATGAAAATGTCGCGTAAGTGAACTTAAACATCTTTTATTGCTTAAAAACAGTTCTGGTAAGGAAATAAGGTTATATAAATATGGAAAATGGAAATTTCCGATATCGGTCCATATATACCCGGGATATTGCCTATACCGGGTTTTTCATGAAAATGTCGCGTAATCGAACTTAAACAAATTTTTTGTGCTCAAAAGCAGTCTTAAGCTGCGTTCAGACTGTGCTAATATTCGTGCAAAACTATAAAAATTTTGTTTGTCCTAGTGTAAACACTCGAATTTGTTAGCCACCAAATATTTTTCGACTGTTTGTTGGCTAAAAACATCTTTGTTTGTGAATAAAACTTCGCATAGTGTAAACACTTTGTCAGCTGGTCGTAACAAATATTTGGCTCGATATTTTGTTTGTTATCACAATATTTTTGACGGAACAAATAGCGACAAATAATTGTAGAAATGTGGGTTACCAACAGTTATTTTTGACAGTGCTTAACATATAAAAAAATTAAATAAGTTGAAATGGCAATACTGGTGAATTCGTTTGACAGATTGGTAAGTAAAAAGCGCTTTTTTGTAATTTTTTAATATAAAACATATTTTCTAAAAGAAAATGGAAAACATCAATGCAGCAATTGAATCGCCACCATCTGCCAAAAAAACAAAAAGGAAGATGCCGCACGAATTTTTTTTTTTTTAGCATTTTTTATTTATTGAATCTTCAAAATGAACTAACAATAAGTATTCAAATCTTAATACTAAATTAAAAAATGTGATTCTTAAGTCCGGCCAATGCTAGACAAAAAGTTTATTTATGTTATTTCGGTAAAATCACCTATTGAGCAATCTGATGGTGGCAGGGGTATCCCTTCTTTTAAGCCGAGTGTGGCCGCCAAAATTAAGTATATTGCGCGCAAGAGGGTTTGGATGAAGTTCCAGTTTACTGTCATACCTTGTCGCGTACTTAGAAAATTCCTCTTTTACCAGCGGAACACTTAGATCGTTATGAATTCGTGAATTTTTGACGTACCATAGAGCTGCAGTAATCGTTCGAAGAACTTTGTTTTGTCGCCTTTGGATTTTTTCAATGTTTGATGCTGAGGCGGTGCCCCATAACTGAATTCCGTAGCACCATATAGGCTTTAGTATTGCGTTGTATAACAAAAGTTTGCAATCTAATTTCAGTGTCGAATTTCTGCCCATAAGCCAATTTAGCTGCGCTGCTTTTAGTTTTAACTGAGTGACCTTTGCTTCAATGTGAGACTTCCACGTTAGCCTACGGTCCAGGTGAATACCAAGGTACTTGACTTCGTTGTGTTGCGGAATAGGTGAGTTTTTAATTTGGATAGGCGGTGCTTACACAGTGTGAATGTAACATGAGCACATTTCTGTTCATTAACTTTGATTTTCCAAAGTTTTAGCCTTTTCTTTAATATTGAAGTATATTCCTGTAAATTTCGCGAAGCTACTTGATGGTTTTCATGAACACTCAAAAACACTGTGTCATCTGCAAAGGTAGAAGTGTGGATTCCGGATGTCGTTGGCATGTCAGAGGCGTAAATCAAATATAAAGTAGGCCCCAGTATGCTGCCTTGGGGAACTCCTGCCTTGATTGGCTGAGTTGGGCTTATAAAGTCGCCTTCTCTGATAACAAACTTCCGCCCATATAAGTAGCTTTCCAGAAGCTTGTGTGTATTTGCAGGCAAGTTTAGCTTTATTTTGTGCATCAAGCCGTCGTGCCACACTTTATCAAAAGCTTGAGAAATATCAATGAATAGATCTGAACAATACTTCTTCTCCTCAAAGGTCTGTCTTATGAAATTGACTAGTCTATGCGTTTGTTCTATGGTGCTATGTTTAGCCCGAAAACCAAATTGATGATCAGGGATGCATCCTACATTGTTCAATATTGGACTCAACTTCGCCATTAACAATTTTTCGAATAGTTTTGAAATTGTGGGTAAAAGACTTATTGGTCTATATAATTCTACCTTAGTCAGATCCTTCCCTGGCTTGGGTATCATAGTAATCATGGAGACCTTCCACTCTGCAGGATAATACTCAAGGCGTAAAATAGCGTTAAAAATAAAAAGTAGAACTCTTCTAGCTACACGAGGTAACTGTTCAAGCATTTTACCAGTAATTTGATCAATGCCTGGAGCTTTCCTGGGGTTTGTATTACCGATAACGTTTTCGACATCTTGAAAATTAAATCTCAAAGACACAGGAGGTCTAACAACATATGGTGGTAATTCCGCTGTATTATTCTCTGAATCATTTGTAATAAAAACGTTTCTCAAATGATCGACATACAACATTCCCTTTTCAGAGTCGCTTCTTGCTCAGTCGCCAGTTGAATTTCGCAAAAGTGGCTTACCTATTACGGGTCTTTTTAAACCTTTTGTCGCTTTCCACAAGGAAAGGATTGAGGGGTACCATCAAGGCTTTCCAAATATATTTTAAGGGAAGCCATTCTATGGATTTCAAGCAGATTTCTTAACTGAGTTATGCATTCTCGTAGCCTAGTCTTAAGCTGGGGAGACCTGCGAAGCTGCCACTCTCTTCTGACTCTTCTTTTTTTCTGACAGAAGTTGCTCAATTTCAGACGAATAAGTTCTATTGTTCTCATTTCTGGATCTTATATGACTAGTGGTAGCATGCTGCACGGCCAGTTTGAGATTTTCAGAAAAATCGTTAGTTGACGCATCAATATCCTCAGGCGTTCTCAAGGCGATATTTTCAGTACAATGTGTACTCAAAAATTTTTCGTATTTTAGCCAATTAACTCTATTGACAGTCAACGGTGAGCCAATCTCTTAGAGGAACGAAACAGAGATTATAGTGGGTGAGTGATCGGATGACAAATCTAATGAAGGCTCCACTTGCATCCACTCTAAAGGAAAATTTTTCGCAACTCCAAAATCTATAACGTCTGGGATCTCTCGTCAGTCTATCGGCCAATAAGTGGGATGTCCGCTTGAAACCACATCTAAGCCCATTTTGGAAACGGTATCAAAAAGCACACGGCCTTTCGAGGTAATTAAACGTGATCCCCAAAAAGTGTGTTTAGCGTTATAGTCGCCAGCCGCTAAAAATCGACGCCCAAGTGATTTGAAAAAATTGGAATATTGGCTTTCTGTTATTGAAAATCGGGATGGTGAGTAAATCGAGGAAATAACGATTTTTTCATGAAAATATTCAATGCATATATTCCTCACATGTCTCGTTCATTAAAAAGTGTTTAATTCTGGATTTTATTAGAATTGCCGGTCCTCCGCAAGATCTTCCACGGGGATCTTTAGAGTCATATAATGCGTACCCATTAATTTTGAAATAACTGTTGGTTATCAAATGGGTTTCAGCGATCAACATTATATCGATTTGCTTTTCCATAAGGAAGTGCTCAAGTTCATTTTTGTGTTGGTGGATGCCGTTTGCGTTCCAGAAACATATTTTTAACTAACTTATTTTTTTTAAATTGCCTGCAAAATGGTGGATTGCATTTTCAGCATTTCCTGCATCATGTTCGTCATGGAAACCGTAAATGTATTTATAGATTGAACAAGAGTCTGCAGAGTTGATTGCTAAAATTTTGGTCGGCGTTTTGAGGCTTGGGCTCCTGATTCAAATTTGGTTTATCGGATTTTACCACATTCGCATAAGAAATTTGTTGGGGGTTTTGCAAGTGTATATGGCTGGTTGGCTGGCGTACCTGGGGAAAATTGGTTGTAGAAATGGTCTTTGACTGCTGGGGTGGCATATTTACAATTGATGGCCTATTTGTAATTGATCTCCTGAAGTGAATATAGGCAGGGCAACCCCTGTAGTTTGCAGTGTGGTTACCTCCACAGTTACTTCATTTTTTAACGCTCGCGTCAGTCTTAGGTTTTTTGCACTGTGATGTACCGTGAAGTTCACCACACACAACGCAAACTGGGGGCAACTTACAATAGGCCTTAGTATGGTCAAATTCTTGGCAGTTTAGGCATTGGACGGGCCCTAAACGCTTATGAGGCTCCTCAACGGTAACCTTACGATGCAAAAGTTATTTAAGGTTATAAATTGGATGCACTTCATTCTTTTTCAGGAGAACATCTCTAGGTTCCAATTCAACCCTAAACATGGGTTGAGGAATTTTTTCACGGTTTCTAATATTAACCACATTTTTAATTTTGAAGCCATAGTCCGGTTTTGACCTCATTCGTGTCAACAAAAGGGTCAATACCTTTTATAACGACCTGAATACCTTTGGCACTTTTAAGCTGATAGGTGTAAAATGATCGTTTCTCCATCCCTAGAACGTCAGACAACTTTCGGTATTCATTTTCACTGTTTACCTGGATTTTCGTTTCATTGATGCCGCCGTGCTTAACCGATGTTACGTTAAAAGTGTCTTTGCCGATTGCCGCAATAAGTTGTTTTACCAGCTCACTAGAGGTAGGCTCTCGCAAATATATTGGTGGCGGCTTAAAGGTTTTTTTAGATATTGTTGGCTCATCTGTTTGCAATATAGCAAACCTATTACTATCGGTTGCCGAAGTCCTATTATCGTCTTTAGAAAATTTCGGTTGAGATGATATTTGAGCTGAGTTGGGGCTTCGCTGCCTTTTAACCACGGTTATGTACCTGTCCATGCCTACTTGGGTTTTTGGCTTATCATCAACAATTAAACTGGAAGATGTTTTGTCTTCAGTTGTAACAACAATATTTGGCGAACACGATCGCGGGCGTTTCCTATCTCTTAGAAACAGAAAATTTTCCAATGATTTTTTCACTGATTCTTCTTCAGAAATCCAAAGGTTTTTTCTACCGGAGTTAAGCTCTTTTTCAGAATTACATCTGATAGGTACACTCATGCAATTAATTGTTTCTATTTTTTATTTACAATTTAAAACGGTATTTAAAAAATGTCACAAAGTCTTTTTTTTAAACAAAAACACTCTGTTCACTTATTACGGTTTTTAGTTAATCCCGTTTTATTTTTTTTACTTTGCGATCAAAAAACAAACACGTCCGTTCACTATCGAAGCTAAACAACGAATGGAGCGAAGAAAACATATTTAAATTTATTGGCGAAGTGGATTGCCATCCTTGCATTTGGAATGCATCAAGTGCTGACTACCACAAAAAACCCATGCGGGATAGCGCATGGACTGAAATTGGTGATATGTTAAATGTTACAGCGGAGGAAGTTTCCACAAAATGGTCGAATTTGAGGATTCAGTACCGGGGCTATCTTAACAAAAAAAGAAATCTGGACAAGGTGCAGACAATACACCAAAGTGGAAGTATTTTGGTTACAAAGCTTTTGTTGGACGTGCGGAGGCTAGCCAGCGGCAAGCAACAACAACAAATTTAAATATTTTATCTGAAAGCGAAGGTAAACTAATGAGAATGCATTCATTAATTGTTAATATTGTTGTCATCAGAAAACCTTTTTTTTACAGAATCAGTCCTATCATCTGCGCCTTTGTCGAACAACACAACGACAAATGTCATGGCAACATTTTGTGATGTTGTTCAAACTAGTTATTAAGGACAGGCGCAAATCTTTAAACCCTAATGAGGAATTCGGACGCTACATAGTCAGTGAGCTCAATGCTTTGAATGAAGACGATGCTGCAAACATAAGAAAAAGTCTTGGAGGTTTTTTGTTTAAAGAATTAAGTGAGCTCAAACAAAAACAAAATGCAGCGGAAGAGCTGAACCACCTCTTTAATTGAAAATTATGAATGTGATAATTTTTTCCTTAATATTGATATTACCAAAGAATTTGCCTTATTTTTTTTTTATCAAATATTAATTTAAAAAATTAAAATTGCTAACGAATGTGCCTTATTTTTACCTTTTTAACAAACATTAATCTTAAGATTGCCAAAGAATGTGCCTCTATTTTTTTAATAAAAATATACTTCAAATTGACAAATATTGTTTTAATAAAAAATAGACAGCAATTCAGTTATATTTGTTGATATTGAAAGGGTACTTCTCTTTCATTTATAAAGTACTGGCTGAATTCATTCTTAATTTCGTCTATTGTTTCGCTGTTGTAAGAACGTTGTGTTGTGAGAGGATGTAAAGATGAATCAATTGCATCATTTCGCCATTCTCCTGGAGTAATGCTACCATCGGCATTGTCACGATCAATCAATGAAGACGTTAAGTAAATTCTTGAGTGTCTTATCAATAGAAAATTGTGTAATGCACAACAAGCAGCGGTTATTTTTCTTGCATTTTCGGGATTAAGCTGTATTGGGCTGCGGAAAATGCGAAATCGTGCTGACAATATGCCAAATGCATTCTCTACAACGCGTCGTGCTCTTGATAGGCGATAACTAAAGATGCGTTGAATACCATCAAGCCTGCTCTTATTGAAGGGTTTCAAAAGATTTGTGCTTGCAGAAAATGCATCATCAGCCACTAGGACAAACGGCATGCATTTTGACCTTTCGGGCAATGGCACAGGCTGTGGAAGATGGAGAGAATTGTTTTTCGCATCATAGAATGCAGTTCTTCGAAAAAGGCCCCCATCAGAAACCCGACCATTTGTTCCAACGTCTATGTAAATAAATTTATATGACGCATCGGCAAGGCCCATGAGCACAATACTATGTGTGCCTGCAAAATAGAACAAAAAATTTATTAATTTATCAATTATTTTTGTATAAATTTTGCACAACCTTTATAATTATAAAATACGCTTCCTGAATTCTTAGGAGCCACCATCTACGGCACCAAGGCAGTTTGGAAAATTCCATTTTTCCAGAAACTCATCTGCAACGCTTTTCCACTCCTCTTCGTTCGACGGAAGCTTTTAATTAAAGAAAATGTAATTAAAACATTGCAATTATATGTAAATACTGTTACCTTCATAAAATCTGCTTTTAAAACATTGTAAATAGCATCGCACACTTCTGCCACAATTCCTGATATCGTGCATGCTGGAATCCTAAAAACATATTGCAGCGACGAGAAACTTTCGCCAGTGGCCGAATACCGCAAAGTCAGAGCCAATCGTTCAGACGCAGATAATGGTTCCCTCAAATGTGTGGTTTTCTTTGTTATAATCGGCGCCACTAGATACAGCTTTATTTGAAAAACATTAAGATATATTTAATTTTAATATGCTGAATACTGTAATCAAGTTACCAAGTAATCGAAGTCATTTGAACCCATACGCACGAAGTTTTTATTCAGCAAAGGTTCTTCAGAACGTAGTTCCTTTAGAAGTTTTTGGCAACCCACATTCTTCTGGATCTTCGTTTTTTCTTTTTGCTGGGTTTCTGAAACTGCTATAGCTCCAGCAGTTATTAATAATAAGTCTTCAATGTCACTGTCACTAAACATTTTAACTTTTCACGTTGCTTCACAAATACCATTTGATACTATTTAGCAGATGAATTTCATAAACATAACAACATTATTTGAGAGATGTTTGTCATACACACCGGACAAATAAAATTATTAGTGCAGTGTAAAGGGGTATACAAATATTTGTACCAAACATGGCTGACACAAAATCTTCTGTTATTTGTGCAAATAAAATTTAAACAAATATTAGTGCAATCTACACGCATGCCCAAACATTAGTCACAAACCATACTTTTAGCCCAAACCATTATTTGTTGTGTTTGGACAAATATTAGCATAGTCTAAACAAAGCTTTAGTAATAAAATCAGGTTATATAAATATGGAAAATGAAAATTTTCGATATCGGTCCATATATACCCGAGATATAGCCTAGACCGGGTTTTTCATGAAAATGTCGCGTAAGCTAACTTAAACAAGTTTTTTTTTGCTCAAAAGCAGTTCTGGTAATGAAGTGAGGTTATATAAATATGGAAAATGAAAATTTCCGATATCGGTCCATATATACCCGAGATATAGCCTAGACAGGGTTTTACATGAACATGCCGCGTAAGCGAACTTAAACAAATTTTTGTGCTCAAAAGCAGTTCTGGTAATGAAACAAGGTTATATAAATATGGAAAATGAAAATATCCGATATCAGTCCATATATACCCGAGATATAGCCCAAACCGGGTTTTTCATGAAAATGTCGCGTAAGCGAACTTAAACAACTTTTTTGTCCTCAAAGTCAGTCTTAGTAATAAAATCAGGTTATATAAATATGGAAAATGAAAACTTCTGATATCGGTCCATATATACCCGGATATAGCCTGAACCGATTTTTCCATTACCATTTTTTTTTTTTGCTGAAAAGCAATATTCGTTATAGAAGAAGGTTACTAAAATACAGAAAATAGAAAATTCCGATATCGGTTGATATATAACTGAGCATACTTAGTTCAAATTTTTAAATATACTATACATATACGAGACTATCGTGAAGGGTATTTTATATTCGGCCCAGCCGAATATACCACACTCTTACTTGTTTTTTTTTAACATTATTATTTTATGTATTGAATCTACATAAAAAATGTAATGACAATAAGTATTCAAATCTTAATACTAGAAAAAATTGGAATTAAAGTCCTTCCAGTGCTGGACAAAAATTTATTTTTATGTGAATATTATTTCAGAATTCAGTTACCTAATGGTAGCCAAAGTATCTCTCCTTCTCAGATGGGTATGACCACCAAAGTTAAGAATATTATCTGCAAGAGGATTTGGATGGAATTCAAGTTTGTTAATATATCTTGTCGCGTACTTCACAAACTCAGATTTCATAAAAGGTACGTTCAGATCTGCGTGGATTCGTGAGTTTTTAACGTACCATGGAGCATTTGTAATTCTATGGAGAATTCTATTTTGACTTCTTTCAATGTTGGATGCCGAGGCTGTGCCCCATAATTGAATCCCATAACACCATATTGGCTTTAGAATCGAGTTGTACAGCAAAAGTTTACAATCAAGCTTCAAGGCCGAATTTCTGTCTATTAGCCAGTTAATTTGTACTGATTTCAATTTCATCTGCGTTACTTTTGCCTCGATGTGCGACTTCCATGTTAGTCTACGGTCAAGATGAATACTGTGTTGAGGTATTACTTTATTGTTAATAGTAATGGGAGAGCATGTTCCTAGACGCAGTGCGAATGTAACATGAGCACACTTTTGTTCATTAACCTTGATTTTCCAAAGCTTGAGCCATTTCTCTAGTTTGTCGACATGTTCCTGTAAATTTATTGATGCTCGCTGGTGGTTACTATGTATACTAAGGAATTCTGTATCATTTGCAAATGTTGAAGTGTGAATGTTGGTGCTTGTCGGCATGTCAGATGCGTAGATCAAATATAAGATAGGCCCTAATATGCTGCCTTGGGGAACTCCAGCTTCAATAGGCTGTGCGGGGCTTATGAAATCGCCTTCTTTTATTATAAATTGGCGACAATATAAATAGCTTTCCAAAAGCTGATGTATATTTACAGGTAAGTTAAACTTTATTTTATGCATTAAGCCATCGTGCCCCACTTTATCAGAAGCTTGTTAAACGTCGATGAATAAGGCAGAGCAATACTTTTTATCTTCAAATGCCTTTCTTATGACGTTAACTAACCTGTGTGTTTGCTCAATGGTGCCATGTTTCGCTCTAAAACCAAATTGGTGATTAGGAATACATTCCACCTTATTAAGCATTGGATCCGACTTCGCCTTTAGCAATTTTTCGAAAAGTTTTGATATTGATGACAGTAGACTTATTGGACGGTATGATTCTACTTTCGTGTGATCCTTCCCCGGCTTAAGAACCATTGTTGTCATGGACGCCTTCCACTCTGCACGGTAATACTCAAGTCGTAAAATAGCATTAAAAATAAAAAGAGCAATTCTTTTAGCTACACGAGGCAGCTCTACGAGCATTTTGTTGCTGATTTTATCCATACCTGGGGCTTTTTTAAGGTTTAGATTACCAATAGCATTTTCAACTTCTTCAAAATTGAATCTTAAAGGCACAGGAGGTTTACTAACAATAGGCTGCAACTCATTTGCATTATCAGACCTATTTGTGGTAAAAACGTTTTTCAAATGGTTAACAAATAAATTTCCCTTTTCCGAGTCATCTCTAGCCCAGTCACCAGACGGTTCTCGCCCATCATAAAGAATAGTCGGACTGAGGAGTACCATCCAGACTTTCCAAATACGTTTGTAGAGAAGCCGTTTTTTGGGTTCCAAGCAAATTTCTTAGTTGATTTGTGCACTCACGGAGCCTTGTTTTTAGTTGCGGAGACCTGCGAAGTTGCCACTCTCGTCTAACTCTTCTTTTTTTTCTAACACAAGTTGCTCGATTTCTGAAGAATATGTTCTATTTTGAATGTTCCTGCGTGTTAAATAAACACTAAAAGCAAGTTCAGCGGCTTGTTTAAGGTTTTCGTTAAAGTTGCTTAGTGACGCATTAATATCTTCAGGTGTTCTTAAAATAATATTCTCAGTGCAATGGGTACACAAAAATTTTTTATATTTTATCCAATTCACTCGGGTGACAAATTGTTAATCGGGGACCAAGTCTCCTGGGGAAAACGCACAAAAATTCGAGGACGCCCTCCCAGTAAAATGTATATCGCGGTTTTTGTATGTTTCACATCTAAGGCTGTCCATTTAGAAATTGTTTCCGATCTTACATCGAATACTTTCATTTTGTGTCTTAAAAGATTTGTCGGCAGAAGACGATACCCAGAGAAAATATACAGCGACAATGCGACCAACTTCGCAGAAGTTTTCCATCAGGAAGCACCGAAAATCGCATCGTACGCTGCAAGCAAGGGAATAGAGTTCACCTGCATACCACCCACAGCTCCACATTTCGGCGGGCTTTGGGAAGCTGCTGTAAAGTCCGCCAAAGGTCTTTTACTAAGAACCGTCAAGAATGCGCTATTGACACCCGAAGAGCTGCACACTGTAATGGTCGAAGTAGGAGCAGTCCTCAATTCACGCCCGATTACCGCCCTCAGCAGCGATCCAAACGACGGCGAAGCATTGACTCCAGCTCACTTCCTAATTGGAGAAAACCTAAGAGCGCTGCCGCAAGGATTGCACAACGAAGAGCACAGCAAGCAGTCTTCAAGTTCGCAACAAATGGTCCGTCGAAGAACCAAACCTAGATGTAGGAAAACTTGTGTTAATACAAGAAGAAAATCTGCCGCCAATGCAGTGGATGATGGGCCGAGTACAAGCCGTGATGCTAGGCAAAGATCAGAAGACAAGGGTTGTCGAATTAAAAACCCCCAGAGGCGTCTATAAGTGACCTATCCACAAACTAGCCTTATTGCCATGTAACTGAAGACCTTTCGTTCGTTCAACGGGGCCGGAATGTTTAGTCATCAACTTTGAACTAAACGGAACTTACCACTAAAAATCCGTAGAAACAGATTTTCTTAGAAATGAATTTAAAATTAACGGAAATTCTTTAGTTTATATGTATATGTTAATGAACAAAACCAACTTAGTTTAAGTGTCAAATTATATGTCATGTTAGCCATCTTACGCCATGAGCGCTTGGGATATTTTTTACGCTAACTGGCATACTAAAACTTGTATACTATATACTAGAATCGAAGAAATAAAACTGTATTGAAATAACTGTGAAAGCAGCTAGACTTCTTGTTTTTTGATATCTTCGGCGGTTGGTTACTTGTCCCAAGCAAACAAGTTTTACTTTATAATCTTAAAAAAGCGTAAGATTTTTCAACGAAGTTGACCCCAATCTTGAATGAAGTAGGATGTATTCCTAACCATCAATTCGGTTTTAGGGCTAAGCATAGCACCATAGAACAGACACACAGGCTGGTGAATGTTATCAGAAATGCGTTCGGAGATAAAAAATATTGCTCAGCTCTATTCATTGACGTTTCCAAAGCTTTTGACAAAGTGTGGCACGAAGGCTTAACTCATAAAATAAAATTAAACTTGCCTGCAAGCACGCACAAGCTGTTAGAGAGCTACTTATATGACGGGAAATTCGTCGTTAAGGAAGGTGATTTCAAAAGCTCGGCTCAGCCAATCGAAGTTGGAGTTCCCCAGGGTGACATATTGGGTCCAACTTTATATTTGATTTATGCATCAGACATGCCCACAAGCTGCAAAATTCACACTTCAACTTTTGCAGATGATACAGCATTCATCAGTGTCCATCAAAATTATAAATTAGCATCACAAAATTTGCAAGAACATATTCTTATATTGGAGAAATAGCTGAAATTTTGGAAAATCAAAGTAAATGACCAAAAATTGACCCATATTACACTCACACTACGTAGAAAAACTTTTTCGGCAATTAAAATCAACAACCATATTGTTCCGCATCACAGTGAAGTCAAGTACCTTGGTATTCATCTCGACCGTAGGCTCACGTGGAAGTCTCACATTGACGCTAAAGTCACTCAGATCGGCAGAAATTCTACCTGGAAGTTAGATTGCAAACTTTTGCTGTATAACGCAATCCTAAAGCCAATATGGAGATATGGAATTCAATTGCGGGGTACCGCCACTGCATCCAACATTGAGAAAATTCAAAAGCGCATTGGCTGGACCTTAGTAAATAAAATTTTTCAATATTAATTTTTTTTTCTACGAAAAAGCGCGCTATAAACAGAAAAAAGTGAAGTCTTGTGGAAACTTCAATCTCTGCTATGAACACGTGTTAAATTTTGTTTCGATCTGGTAACTCCTTCATATAGAAACAGGTGTTCACAAAAGACACATCCGCGATTTTTTTACAATGGAAAAATTAGAAATGCGTGGTGTAATTAAATATATACAAAAAAAGGTTTATCGGGACAAGAAATTCATAATGATATGGTGAATGTGTTAGGTGAAAGTGCTCCTTCATATACAACAGTAAAAAATTGGGTTGCTGAATTTAAACGCGGTCGTACAAGCATTGAAGATGAACGTGCAAAAACAGCAACAACAACAGAAATCGTAGCCAAGTGCATGATATGGTATTAAATGATCGACGAATAAAAGTGCGTGAAAATGCTAATATCATGGGTTTCTCAAATGATCGAGTCCATTAAATTTTGCATGAAGAACTACAGACGAAAAAGCTCTCTGCAAGATGGGTGCCGCATTTATTACAGTCGACCAAAAACGCATAAAAATGAGTATTTCTCAAGCTTGTTTGGATCGTTTTAAACGAATTAAAATGTATATTAAGCGTCGTTTCATAACTGTTGATGAAACATGGATCCACTACTTTACTCCAGAGACAAAAGAACAATCCAAACAATGGAGTAAAACTGAAGGAAGTGCTCCAAAGAAAGCAAAAACAATTCAATCGGTTATGGCAACGGATTTTTGGGACTTCAAAGTTATTTTATTGTTTGACTATCCGCAAAAGGGTAAAACAATAAATTCAGAGTACTATTGCAACCTCTTGGATCAATAAATGTACAAATTCGAGAAAAACGTTCTGGCTTACAGCACAAAAAAATAATTTTTCATCAAGAGAACGCACCAGCGCACAAGAGTGTTTTAAAAATGGTTAAAATCAACGAACCAAAGTACGACTTGCTTGACCACCCACCTTATTCTCCTGATTTAGTTCCCAGTGACTTTTACTTGTTCCCAAATCTAAAAAACTTACTTGCTGACAAGCGTTTACAGTTGTAAACCACTATTTTGAACACCTTGAGGAAAACTATTTTAATCATTAATTAATCATTAATTAAACTTGCAATGTGCTTTATCACACGTTAAATTTGAAATTGCGAATACATACCAAACATAAACATCATAATAAGTATACAAAAGTATAAACAGAAGAAAGACAGATTTACAATATGGGGAACTAATCCAACACCCGTCCACAAATCTGTATATCTTTCGGTGTTTAAAAACTAAAAACCAAAAAAAAAAAAAAAAAAATTCTACAATTACGTTTTTTATTCGCTATTTTTAGCTTCTACCATTTATACCAATAAAAATTATAAATAGCTTGTTTTCTATGTTTCCCAGCTGTCTATATGTCGACATTTCATAGGAACTACCCTAATCATCAGTAGACTTTGGAAATTTTTGAAAGATATTCTCAAACATTCAACTTTATATCCCAACAATATAAATAAATTGTTGTTAGAGACGTGTATAAATGAAAAAGCTTGTTTTTTGTGTTTTGACAGGTATTATTAGAGCATTTTTCTTTTAAATTCTCAACAATTTATTTATATTGTTGGGATATTAAGTTGAATGTTTAAGAATATCTTTCAAAAATTTCCAAAGTCTACTGATGATTAGGGTAGTTCCTATGAAGTGTCGACATATAGATGGCTGGGAAACATGGAAAACAAGCTATTTATAATTTTTTTTGGTATAAATGGTAGAAGCTAAAAATAGCGAATAAAAAACTTAATTGTTTGAATTTTTGTTCTCTGCTTTTCGATACTTTCAAAAAGCAAATCGTAGCAACCAACGGTTGTTCATTTGTTTGAAAGGTGTAAAGAAATGATAGAGCAAAAACGCTGTGTTGTCGTTGAAGTGTGGATTCCAGATGTCGTTGGCATGTCAGAGGCGTAAATCAAATATAAAGTAGGCCCAAGTATGCTACCTTGGGGAACTCTTGCCTCGATAGGTTGAGTTGGACTTATAAAGTTGCCTTCTCTGATAACAAACTTCCGCCCACATAAGTAGCTTTCCAGAAGCTTGTGAGTATTTACAGGCAAGTTTAACTTTATTTTGTGCATCAACCCGTCGTGCCACACTTTATCGAAAGCTTGAGAAATGTCAATGAATAGAGCTGAGCAATACTTCTTCTCCTCAAAGGTCTGTCTTATGACATTGACTAGTCTGTGCGTTTGTTCTATGGTGCTATGTTTAGCCCGAAAACCAAATTGATGATCAGGGATGCACCCCGCATTGTTCAATATTGGACTCAACTTCGCCATTAACAATTTTTCGAACAGTTTTGAAATTGTTGGTAGTAGACTTATTGGTCTATATGACTCTACTTTAGTGGGATCCTTCCCTGGCTTGGGTATCATAGTAATCATTGAGACTTTCCACTCTGTAGGATAATACTCAAGGCGTAAAATAGCGTTAAAAATAAAAAGGAGAAGCCTTCTAGCTGCAGGAGGTAACTGTTCAAGCATTTTACCAGTAATTTGATCAATGCCTGGAGCTTTTCTTGGGTTTGTATTTGCGATAACGTTTTCGACATCTTGAAAATGAAGTCTCAAAGACACAGGGGGTCTAACAACATATGGTGGTAATTCCGCTGTAATATTCGCTGAATCATTTCTAATAAAAACGTTTCTCAAATGATCGACATACAATATCCCCTTTTCAGAGTCGCTTCTTGCCCAGTCGCCAGTTAAAGTTCGCAAAGGTGGCTTACCTATTACGGGTCTTTTTTAAATTCAAGCAGATTTCTTAACTGAGTTATGCATTCCCGTAGCCCAGTTTTAAGCTGGGCAGATCTGCGAAGTTGCCACTCTCTTCTGACTCTTCTTTTTTCTGACAGAAGTGGCTCAATTTCAGACGAATAAATTCTATTGGTTTCATTTCTGGATCTTATATGACTAGTGGTAGCATGCCGTACGGCCAGTTTGAGGTTTTCAGAAAAATCGTTAATTGACACATATTCATGTGTCAATTAACGATTGAGGATATTCATCCTCAGGCGTTCTCAAAGCGATATTTTCAGTACAATGTGTACTCAAAAATTTTTTGTATTTTAACAAATTAACTCTATTGACAGTTAACGGTGAGTCAATCTCTTGGGGGAACGAAACAGAAATTATAGTGGGAGAGTGATCTGATGACAAATCTAATGAAGGCTCCACTTGCATCCACTCTAAGGGAAAATTTTTCGCAACTCCAAAATCTGTAACATCTGGGATCATTCGTCGGTCTGACGGCCAATAAGTGGGGTGTCGGCTTGAAACCACATCTAAACCCATTTTGGAAACGGTGTCAAAAAGCACACGGCCTTTCGAGGTAATTAAACGTGATCCCCAAAACGTGTGTTTTGCGTTATAGTCGCCAGCCGCTAAAAATCGAGGACCAAGTGATTTGAAAAAATTTGAGTATTGGCTTTCTGTTATTGAAAAGCGTGGCGGTGAGTAGATCGAGGAAATAACGATTTTTTCATGCAAATATTCAATGCATATATTAGTTGCTTGGAGATACTCCTCACATGTCTCGTTCATTAAAAAGTGTTTAATTCTGGATTTTATCAGAATTGCCGATCCTCCGCAAGATCTTCCACGGGGATCTTTTGTGTCGTACAGTATGTAGCCATTAATTTTGAAATAACTGTTGATTGTCAAATGGGTTTCAGCAATCATCATTATATCGATCTGCTTTTCCATAAGGAAGTGCTCAAGTTCATTTTTATGTTGGCGAATGCCGTTTGCGTTCCAGAAACATATTTTTAACTAATTCATTTTTTTAAAATTGCCTGTAAAATAGTGGATTGCATTTTTAGCATTTCCTGCATCATGTTTGTCATAGAGACGGTAAAAGTGTTAATGGATTGAACAAGAGTCTTCAGAGTTGCCTCTAGGTTACTAAAATTTGGATCGGAATTTTGGGGCTTGGGTTCCTGGTTCAAGTTTTGGTCGGATTTAACCACATTAGCATATGAAAATAGTTTGGAACTCTGCGTGTTTGTGAAGTTGGTTGAATGGCCTACCTGGGGAAAATTGTTTTTACCAATGACATTTGGCTGCTGGGCTGATGGAGAAACCGATGACTTATTTGTCATTGACCGCTTAAAATGAGTATAGACAGGGCAATCTGTGTGGTTACCTCCACAGTTACTGCATTTCTTAACACTTGCGTCGGCCTTTGGCTTATTGCACTGAGTTGTGCCGTGAAGTTCGCCACATACAACACAAACAGCGGGCAACTTACAGTAAGCCTTAGTGTGGCCAAATTCTTGGCAGTTTAGGCACTAAACGGGTCCTGAACGCTTATGTGGCTCCTCATTGGTAACCTTACGATGCAAAAGAAATTTGAGGTTGTATATTGGGTGAATTTCACTCTTTTTTAGCAGAATATCCCCTGGTTCTAGTTCAACCCTAAACATGGGTTGAGGGATCTTTTCACGGTTCTTGATGTTTACTACTGTTTTTATTTTAAAACCCTTATCTTCCAATCCGATTTTGACATCATCAATATCTACGCATGGGTCAATGCCTTTAATAACGACCTGAAGACCTTTGGCACTTTTGAGCTGGTAAATGTAAAATGATCTTTTCTGTTTTTCTATGACATCAGACAATTTTCGGTAGTCGTTTTCATGGTTTACCTGAATTTTAGTTCCACTGATGCTGCCGTGCTTCACTGATGTGACGTTGAATTTATCTTTGCCGATTGCCGTAATAAGTTGTTTCACCAGTTCACTAGAAGTCGGCTCTCTCAAATAAATTGGTGGGGGTTTATATGTTTTTTTGGAAGTTGTTGATTAATCTGTCTAAAGGATAGCAAACCTATTACTATCCGCTGTCGCAGAGGTAATATCGTCCTTAGACATTTTTGTGTCGACGCTATTTGCGCGGATTTAGGGCTTCGCTTACCTATAACCACGGTTATATACCTATCCATACCCACTTGCGTTTTCGGTTTATCAACAATAGCTAGACTGGAAGATGGTTTGTCGTCTGTTGTAACAACAATGTTTGGCGAGCACGAACGCGAGTTACGGAAACACCCATAACACCACCAATAAAACCACCGAGGGCAACAACCCAATAATAAAACTGACTTACTTAATTTTTCACATTAATTGACCTAATAATATTACTTGATGTTTTATTTATTGGCACACTTTTGTTTAAAGTATTTTAGTTGGCGTATTCTGCAAACATTGCATATTTTATTTTTCTTTTATTTTATTTACGATAATTGGGTTAGACTTAAGTTGCATTATTTCAACATTGTATTTTTACTTCCTAACTTTATTCCTAGAATTATAAAATTGCATTATTACCAATTAAATACTATAAAAAGTAAAGTAATTAATAAAAATTGTATCATTATAATCTAAAACTAGAAGCAAATAAAGTTGTTTTTTTTTATTGTGAGTTTCGGTTGTGAATATATCTGGCGCAGTCAACATAGGCCTGGAGGACGAATTAAGAAGTCAAGGACTGTGAGGGAATATCACAGAATACCAAAGACTTAGCTTCGAGGTTATATCGAAGGCAAGCAGTAAAAGTCAAAGGCAGTGAAGGAATATCACTGGATACCTGAGACGAATTCGAGGGAATATCGAAGGAAGTCTGGTAAATAAAAAAAGTATCAACTCTTTACCTCCAGGATGATAAGAACCATAGTCTTGATTGGGATACCACTAGCATCTTCTCAAACCGTAGACATACAAAAAATAGACGAAATGCAGACAGTTAGATTTCAATTAGGACCGGCAAGGATAATCACCAACCAAAACGTCAGCCTTGACGAATACGCAAAGACTGTTAATAAAATACAAGACACTGTCTCAGCCTTTGAAAACACCCACATATGGCATATCTCTCAGAGAAATGGTGCCACTCAATCCATCATTTCGGTGAAAGTAGGGTGGTGGCTCTTGATATTTCAAAAGCGTTTGACAGAGTGTGGCATGGTGCACTATTGGCAAAACTTACTGCTTTTGGTGTCGGTGATGACTTCTCTCGGTTTATATCGAGCTTTCTCATAGACCGCTCTATACGAGTTGTTATAGATGGGGTCTCATCAAACGAGTTCAAGATTAATTCAGGGGTACCGCAAGGCTCCGTTCTTTCTCCTACCCTATTTCTTATTTTCCTCAACGATCTTCTCTACCAAACATCCAACCCTATCCACTCTTTCGCGGATGACAGCAGCATTTGTCACTCGTACTCTTTTAGTTATAGGCCCAGCCTATCAGAGATCGCTGCCAAGAGACTAAATATGAATGATTCACTGAATAGTGATCTTCTATTGGTCTCTGAATGGGGTCGTAAAAACAGGGTCGCCTTTAATGCTCGTAAGACCCAGTGTTGCTTATTGACGCACAAACAAACGACCGCTAATGCTGCTTCATCTGTACTCATGGATGGTATAAATATTGAAGAATCGGATGCTCTTGATGTTCTTGGAATGAAGATACAGTGTGACGTTCGCTGGAATGAACACATTTTTCGTATCTCTAAAGAAGCATTCAAGTGCCTCGGTTTTTTGAAACGGTGTAAGATGTACTTCACTCCATCCGACATCTATACCACCTACATGCGACCGAAAATGGAATACAACTCTCATGTTTGGGCCGGTGCCTCAAAGTCTGTTTTGGGGTTACTCGACCGTGTGCAGGAGAGGGCGAAGAAGATCATCGGTGACAGTAGGGTATCCAACTCTATTGACTCACTGGAGCATCGACGCAGTGTGGGATGCGTTACTCTGTTCTATCGATACTACAATGGATTTTGCTCTGACGAGATTAGGGATCTTGTTCCCGAAACGCGCACATTTCTACGTAGCACGCGTTCATCGTCTAGAGCTCATCCATTTGTGGTCGATTGCCCGGGGAATCGCACTACGCATTACAGAGAGAATTCGTTTTTCAGCCGCACGCTTCGTCTGTGGAACAAGTTGCCTGCAGAAGTGTTTCCTGTCTGTTATAACGTTGGAAGATTCAAGTCAAATGTTCACAAACACTACTCCCGCTTTCCCCCTCCTCACAACCTATTTTCCTAGTTCTGGTACAATGCACTGCATATGTAGGGGTCATCCCCTGAGTACTGGTCCAATAAAAAAAAAAAAAAGAACTACAAGCTTCACAAAAGTAACAAGACTAAAACTTAATGAACTGGAAAAAAAACTGCACACACTTATGCCCTATAACAGACATAAACGTGGACTTGTTAACGGATTAGGCACAGCTATAAAATTCATAACCGGCAACATGGATGCCAATGACGCACTTTTTATAAATGAACAAATACAAAGCTTGAATAATAATACAACACATATTGAAACTATACTGACAAACCAGAACCAAATTAATACAAAAATGCAGGAAAGACTGAAAAACGTCACTGACCACATAAATAAAGAACAGGACAAAATAGAAAACTACAAAATAGAATTTACAGGAATTTATTTCAATATTGGAAAAATGGCTGAAGCTTTGGAAAATCAAGGTTAATGAACAGAAATGTACTCATGTCACATTCACACTATGTAAACAAACATGTGCGCATATCCAAATTAACAACTCACCTATTCCGCAGCACAATGAAGTCAAGTACCTTGGTATTCACCTGGACCGTACGCTAACGTGGAGGTCTCACATTGAAGCAAAGGTCACTCAGTTAAAACTAAAAGCAGCGCAGCTAAATTGGCTTATGGGCAGAAATTCTACATTGAAATTAGATTGCAAACTTTTGTTATACAACGCAATACTAAAGCCTATATGGTGCTACGGAATTCAGGGGCCTAATCACCGCATACGATATCGAATTAACTATCGTATCGAATAACATTACGATACATCTAGATTATGGCAAACAATGCATATCGGATCGTAATTTAAATAAAATATAATAGATTGAAGACCATACGTTTATTAAAAGTACGAATACAAAAAACAAATCCTTTAACTTTTTTATATTATTGCAATACAATTTATTCGATATCGTATGCCATGATACCAAAATGAAACATTTCGATAATTTTGCTCGATATCGTATGCGGTGATTTGGCCCCAGTTATGGGGCACCGCCTCAGCGAAAAAATCCAAAGGTGACAAAACAAAACTCTTCGAACGATTACTGCAGCTCCATGGTACGTCAAAAATGCACGAATTCGTAACGAACTGAGTGTTCCGCTGGTAAAAGAGGAATTTTCTAAGTACGCGACAAGGTATGTCAGTAAACTGGAACTTCATCCAAACCCTCTTGCGGGCAATATACTTAATTTTACCGCTGCCACCATCAGATTGCTCAGTAGGTGATTTTACCGAAATAGCTCCCGCATAATAAAACTTTTTGTCTAGCATTGGCCGGACTTAAGAATCACATTTTTTAATGTGATTCTTTAGTATTAAGATTTGAATACTTATTGTTAGTTCATTTTGAAGATTCAATAAATAAAAAACGCTACAAAAAAAAAAAAATCTTGATTTGCTTAAGTCTAAGGTACAACATGTTCTAATCTTTAAGAAGGCATGTGTGGGTTGCAGAATAAGTTTAATTTAAATTATGTTATATTTTGATTTTTGAATTTGTTAATATTGTTAAGAATTTTTCTTTGTGTATGAACTAAAAATTTTTCTTGGTGTATGAATTTTTTATGTATAGAAATTTTTTTGACAATAATTTTTCAATTTAAATTTATAACATTTAATTTCTCCTGTAGTGCGATTCACTATTCAATTTTAACGTCAATTGACATTGTTAAAAATATTTAACAACAATATTAACGTCGGTGCTATTCCGTAACTTTTTTAACAATAACATTTACCGCTAAGTCCTAAGTTAACGTCAGCTCTTAAAGTTTATTAAACGGCAAGAATATTTTCGTTGTTAATTTTTCAATTTGTGGTTAAATTTACATACATATGAATAAAAAACAGTATTTCTAGTAAAATTTTAAGAAAATCCAAGAATTTTTCAATGCAGTGAATATATATTTGTGAAAAATCTATTTAATATTAAAAATTAACGAACGAATAATTTCGTTTGTGTAGAAATTTAGATAAATAAATACGATATTAAGAAATCTTAAAGATAACTTATCAATTTTTGGCTTATGATCTCACATTTTAAATTACTAACGACAGTACTTTGAGATGCGGACAGCCCTTTTCATCTTTCATGTACGGATTTTGTGAAGCTACAACGTTTAAATCCGGATATCCCCGAAGCTCTGGGTTTTCAGCTAGATGATAAATTTGAAAAACCAAATGATCTAAAACCCAGAATCGACTAAACTGTATGAATGTATGTACATAAATATATGCATACTTATATCTATATCCAACTCTTATATACATACATATATACATACATATATGCATACATGCATACATACATATTTTTTTATTTTTTTTTATATTGGACCAGTACTCAGGGGATAACCCCTACATATGCAGTGCATTGTACCAGAACTAGGAAAATAGGTTGTGAGGAGGGGGAAAGAGGGAGTAGTGTTTGTGAACATTTGACTTGAACTTTCCAACGTTATAACAGACAGGAAACACGTCTGCAGGCAACTTATTCCACAGACGAAGCGTACGGCTGAAAAACGAATTCTCTCTGTAATGCGTAGTGCGATTCCCCGGGCAATCGACCACAAATGGATGAGCTCTAGACGATGAGCGCGTGCTACGTAAAAATGTGCGAGTTTCGGGAAGAAGATCCCTAATCTCGTCAGAGCAAAATCCATTGTAGTAACGATAGAACAGAGTAACGCACCCCACACTGCGACGATGCTCCAGTGAGTCAATAGAGTTGGATACCCTACTGTCACCGATAAGCTTCTTCGCCCTCTCCTGCACACGGTCGAGTAACCCCAAAATAGACTTTGAGGCACCGGCCCAAACATGATAGTTGTATTCCATTTTCGGTCGGATGTAGGTGGTATAAATAGTAAGGAGGTCGGATGAAGTGAAGTACATCTTACACCGTTTCAAAAAACCAAGGCACTTGAATGCTTTTTTGGAGACATGAAAAATGTGTTCAGTCCAGCGAACATCACACTGTATCTTCATTCCAAGAACATCAAGAGCATCCGATTCCTCAATATTTATACCATCCATGAGTACAGATGAAGCAACATTTGCGGTCGTTTGTTTGTGTGTTAATAGGCAACATTGGGTCTTACGAGCGTAAGGTGACCCTGTTTTTACGACCCCATTCGGAGATTAATAGAAGATCACTATTCAGTGAATCATTCATATTTAGCCTCTTGGCAGCGATCTCTGATAGGCTGGGCCTATAACTAAAAGAGTACGAGTGACAAATGCCGCTGTCATCCGCGAAAGAATGGATAGGGTTGGAAGTTTGATAGAGAAGGTCGTTGAGGAAAATAAGAAATAGAGTAGGGGAAAGAACGGAGCCTTGCGGTACCCCTGAATTAATCTTGAACTCGTTTGATGAGACCCCATCTATAACAACTCGTATAGTGCGGTCTCTGAGAAAGCTCGATATAAATCGAGAGAAATCGTTACCGACACCAAAAGCAGTAAGTTTTGCCAGTAGCGCACCATGCCACACTCTGTCAAACTCTTTGGAAATATCCAGAGCCACCACCCTACTTTCAGCAAAATGATGGATTGAGTGGCACCATTTCTCTGACAGATATGCCATAAGATCGCCAGTAGAACGACCCTTGCTAAATCCATATTGGCGGTCACAAAGTAATTTATGTGACTCTAGATATTTCATAAGGTGATAGTTGACCATACTTTCCATCACTTTGGAAAGCGCAGAGCAAATTGCAATTGGGCGGTAATTTTCGGGGTTATTAGTTTCACCCTTTTTGGGGATTGGCGTTACATTAGCAACCTTCCAGCACGATGGAAACTCACCAACATGGTAAAGTTTGCTGAAGAGGTGTGCTAACGGACGCGCAAGCGTAGAAGAGCACTGCTTCAAGACCAGTGCTAGGATGCCATCCGGTCCAGGAGTCTTATTTATGTCGAGGTCGGCCAAAACCCTTTTAACTGCTCGAGCCCGGAAAAATATCTTTGGCATAGTTGCAGATACTCTTTCGAGCTCAGGAAGTGATTGACTGCTTTCCGGCAAGTAAGAATTGCTTGCAAAAATTTCAGCCAGCAGGTTAGCCTTGTCAACCGGGTCGGTGAATGCTTGGTCATTCTTTAAGAGAGTTGGAATTGATGAACTAGTATTGTTCTTTACCCTCTTAACGAATGACCAAAAGGTCTTACTTCCCCGGGGAGCTGTAAGGATCTTGGCACGAAGACGCTGTTCGTGAAGAAACTTTTCACGCCTAAGTACCTTGGCACACGAAGTCCTTGCCTTTTTGCGTAGCAAATCAGTGTCTGGGTTTTTGTTTAAACGCCAATTACTGACTGCATTTTTGCACGTCTGATTAAACCAGGATTTCACTCTGGGTTTAACCGACTTCTGCTTGGATGGGATGAATGATTTCATCCCTAGCAATATAATATTCTCGACCATTTTTGCTGAAGCATTTATGTCGTTATCTAGAAAACAAAGTTTCCAATTAAAATGCTCATAAAATTGGTTGAGCTCAGCCCAACGCGCCTTTTCGTAAATAAATATTGAACGTTTCGTAGCTGATTTTGAAACGTTACGAAGTCTCGAGATCGAAAAGGAGGCAGAAATGGTGCAATGATCCGAATTGCCGAGAGGTGCACTAACTCTGACTTCATACTTTTCAGGGTGTGAAGTCAGGAATAGGTCAAGTGTGTTTGAATGGTGCCCTTCAACACATGGAATATGCGTTGGCTCATTCACTAATTGCGCTAGGTGGTTGTGCGCGGCGAATAACTCGACATATTGGCCTTCTGGAGTTGTATGACTCGAATGGCGAAGCCAGGATGAGTTGTGAACATTGAAATCACCACCAACAACGATTTCACTGCTCGGACAACTTTCCAGGATCTTCGATATGGAGTCGGAGAGGGCCCCGATGGAAATTAAAGAGGGATAGAAGTTGGTACCCAGGTATATGAAAATCCTGTGGATCAGCATTCTCAGATACCTGGGTTTCACATAAGGCGAAAATATCCGGCCGATGGAGACAAGTGTGGGCGTAAACAGCGAAGAAGTTCGCTCTTAGCCCACGTATATTACAAAAATCGATCTTAAAGTTTCCTGCCATCACGCTGGAAAATTGACAAAGACAAATGTTGACTCAGCTGTGGATGACCATATAGCATCCCGTGTGCATACCTTCGATACTATAATAATCCACAACAGTTAATCCGACCTCCCCAACGTTATTAATTAATTGTTATATTCTTTTTTTTTTATTATTTAACGGACACGGAAGGGAATTGATACAACGCCCGTAAAAAAAGGGTCATAAAAGCCCTGATCTGGCTATGTATTTTATAATGCAAGAAAAGTTATTTTATAATTATTCTTTTTTTATATTCAAAATTTTGTTTATTTATTTTTCACTTTATGTTTGGGCATGTTTTATGTGTTTGCTATTGCATGGTTTGCTGGGTTTGCTTGCATGCACACACCTTTATAATTTTTATGCAATGTAAATTAGCAATTACATACTTACATACATACGTAATTTTGAATATGCGTACATACGAGTATGCATGCATTCAAACATTTTATGAATATTGACTTTCTGCAAAAGCAAATTCTTAATTAAAATTTTCAAAAACATTAGTTTTTTTCTATACTCCTTTTGTATTTTTAATTATTTTGACACAATATTTAAAAGAGGTGCCACTTTATGAAAAATTTTAACAACATTGTTAATACCATGTTCAGACGGTAATATGAAACACTAGGTTCGCTCTCTGAACCACTATTGCGAAACTAGGTATTCAGACGGTTCTTTTTTGCTTCACATATCTTGTGCAAACGTTTCACAAATTCTTTTTTCAATTTTTATTTAAATCTTTATGTTAGTATAAAATGTATGTATTAATGTTAAATAGTCGAACTTTTATTTTTAATATTTCTAATATTATATGATGATTTCCTGTCTTCTTTGATCAAGAGTTATTGATCGCGGCAATTATTGTTATAATTATAAATAAAAATATTTCTTGGCTTTAGCCAGGATTGAACTCGAGCTAGACGAATGATACCCACCCATCATCATATAATATTAGAAATATTAAAAATAAAAAGTTCGACTATTTAACATTAATACATACATATATGTATATCTCCCAGCACAGAGACTGTCAACATACATACGTACGTTGATAAATAATACAAAATAACTGGTTGTTCAGTGACAGCAAACTGCAGTACAAACAACTGGGATTATAACAAATTACATATGTGATCAATATGAGACAAATATAGACGAAAAAATAAATAAGGGCTTAGTGGCTGAGTTGGTTAAGCAGCCGTATTAAAAATACATCATGTTTACATGGTACTAAGTTCGAATCCTAATGGGTGCTGATGAACAGTGTAGCGACTGTGAAACAGCTAGTTGTCCCCCAGCTTTAGTGTATTCAATTATTTTTTCCTGTCTTCTTTGATCAAGAGTTATTGATCGCGGCAATTATTGTTATAATTATAAATAAAAATATTTCTTGGCTTTAGCCAGGATTAAACTCGAGCTAGACGAATGATACCCACCCATCATCATATAATATTAGAAATAGTAAGTATAAAATTTTTACATTTCCAATGTGTTTATTTTCATTTTACACGCATTAATTATCTGTTTTTCTTTGTTTGGATTTTTTTCCAGCTAGTTCAGATAAACTAGCGATAATTTATTATTAAATTTGGAGATGATAGTAGTTTTTGCTTGGTTCGCAACAAGATTCAAAATGAACCAAGTAGGTTCGCTCTCAAAATTTTGTATGGCGAATCATATTGGTTCAATCAAGATTGGGCCGTGAACCACGAATGAGAGAGTGAACCTCGAATATAAGGCTTCGTGTGAACATTCTATAGAAGCAAGTTACTGAATAGCAGTGTTGTTAAAATAAACAATAAATATTGATAGTAAAGTTAACGTTTATTGTTAAAAGTTACAGAATTGCTCTACTGACGACGATAACAAATTGTTATCAAAATATTGAGAAATAAAAGATTTTAAATTGTAAATTTTTTATAAAAAACAAAGATCTGAAGCTGCAAAAATTAAATTTATTTAACAAACGAAGATCAAATAATATTGAGATAAAATTATTTATTGAATCTTCAAAATGAACTAACAATAAGTATTCAAATCTTAATAATGAATTTAAAATTAAAAAAGATGTGCTTTAAAATTAAAAAAATGAGCTTTATACTTAAGTCCGGCCAATGCTAGACAAAAAGTTTTATTTTGCGGGAGCTATTTCGGTAAAATCACCTATTGAACAATCTGATGGTGGCAACGGTATCCCTTCTTCTAAGCCGAGTAAGGTCGCCAAAATTAAGAATATTGCGCGCAAGAGGGTTTGGATGAAGTTCCAGTTTACTAACTGAAAATACCTCTTTTACCAGCGTAACACTCAGATCTTTATGAATTCGTGAATTTTTTACGTACCATGGAGCTGCAGTAATCGTTCGAAGAACTTGGTTTTATCACCTTTAAATTTTTCAACATTTGACGCTGAGGCGGTGCCCCATAATTGAATTCCGTAGCACCATATAGGCTTTAGGATTGCATTGCATAACAGAAGTTTGCAATCCAAATTCAATATCGAGTTTCTGCCCATAAGCCAATTTAATTGCGCTGCTTTTAGTTTCAACTGAGTGACTTTTGCTTCAATGTGAGACTTCCACGATAGCCTACAGTCGAGGTGCATACCAAGGTACTTGACTTCATTGTGCTGCAGAATAGTGAGTTGTTTATTTGGATAGGTGCACATGTTTGCTTACACAGTGTGAATGTGACATGAGTACATTTCTGTTCATTAACTTTGATTTTACAAAGGTTTAGCCATTTCTCTAAAATTGAAATATATTCCTGTAAATTGCGTGAAGCTAGTTGATGGTTTTCATGAACACTGCAGAACGCTGTGTCATCTGCAAAAGTTGAAGTGTGAATACCAGATCTGGTAGGCATGTCAGAAGCGTAAATTAAATATAAAGTGGTTCCTAGAATGCTACCTTGCGAAGCTCCTGCCTCGATTGACTGAGTTGGGCTTAAAAAGTCGCCTTCTCTGATAACAAACTTCCGCCCACATAAGTAGCTTTCCAGAAGCTTGTGAGTATATACAGGCAAGTTTAATTTTATTTTGTCCATCAAACCGTCGTGCCACACTTTATCAAAAGCTTGAGAAATGTCAATGAATAGAGCTGAGCAATACTTCTTCTCCTCAAAGATCTGTATTATGACATTGACTAGTCTGTGCGTTTGTTCTATGGTGCTATGTTTAGACCGAAAACCAAATTGATGTTCAGGGATGCATCGCAAGTATTTTACCAGTAATTTGATCAATGCCTGGAGCTTTCCTGGGGTTTGCATTGCCGATAACGTTTTATACATCTTGAAAATTAAATCTCAAAGACACAGGAGGTCTAACAACATATGGTGGTAATTCCGCTGTATTATTCGCTGAATCATTTGTAATAAAAACGTTTCTAAAATGATCGACATATAGCATCCACTTTCCAGAATCGCTTCTTGCACAGTCGCCAGTTGAAGTTCACATAGGTAGCTTACCTATTACAGGTCTTTTTAAACCTTTTGTCGCTTTCCACAAGGAATAATCAGATTGAGGAATACCATCAAGGCTTTCTATTCTGTGGACTTCAAGCAGATTTCTTAACTGAGTTATTCATTCCCGTAGCCTAGTCTTAAGCTGGGGAGACCTGCGAAGTTGCCACTCTTTTCTGATTCTTTTTTCTGACAGAAGTTGCTCAATTTCAGACGAATAAGTTCTATTGTTCCATTTCTGTGTCTTATGTGACTAGTGGTAGCATGTCGTACGCGTTATAGTCGCCAGCCGCTAAAAATCGAGGCCCAAGTGATTTGAAAAAATTTGAATATTGGCTTTCTGTTACTGAAAATCGTGCTGGTGAGTAAGTCGAGGATATAACGATTTTTTCATGAAAATATTCAATGCATATGTTAGTTGCTTGGAGATACTCCTCACATGTCTCGTTCATTAAAAGGTGTTTAATTCTGGATTTTATCAGAATTGCCGATCCTCCGCAAGATCTTCCACGGGGATCTTTTGTGTCGTACAGTATGTAGCCATTAATTTTGAAATAACTGTTGATTGTCAAATGGGTTTCAGCAATCATCATTATATCGATCTGCTTTTCCATAAGGAAGTGCTCAAGTTCATTTTTGTGTTGGCGAATGCCGTTTGCGTTCCAGAAACATATTTTTAACCAATTTATTTTTTTTTTAAATTTCCTGTAAAATAGTGGATTGCATTTTTAGCATTTCCTGCATTATGTTGGTCATAGAAACGGTAAAAGTGTTTATAGACTGAACAAGAGTCTGCAGAGTTGCCTCCAAATTACTAATATTTGGATCGCACTTTTGAGGTTTGGGCTCCTGGTTTAAGATTTGGTCGGCTTTAAGGACATTAGCATATGAAAATTGTTTGGAGTTTTGCGTATTTGTATGGGTGGTTGAATGGCCTACCTGGGGAAAATTGTTTTTACCAATGACATTTGGCTGCTGGGCTGATGGAGAAACCGATGACTTATTTGTCATTGACCGCTTAAAGTGAGTATAGACAGTGCAACCTCTATAATTTGCAGTGTGGTTACCTCCACAGTTACTGCATTTCTTAACACTTGCGTCGGCCTTTGGCTTGTTGCACTGAGTTGTGCCGTGAAGTTCGCCACATACAACACAAACAGCGGGCAACTTACAGTAAGCCTTTGTGTGGCCAAATTCCTAGCAGTTTAGGCACTGAACGGGTCCTGAACGCTTATGTGGCTCCTCAACGGTAACCTTACGATGCAAAAGAAATTTGAGGTTATATATTGGATGAATTTCACTCTTTTTTAGCACAACATCCCTGGGTTCTAGTTCAACCCTAAACATGGGTTGAGGGGTCTTTTCACGGTTCCTGATGTTTACTACGGTTTTAATTTTAAAACCTTTATCTTCCAATCCGGTTTTGACGTCATCAATATCTACGAATGGGTCAATGCCTTTAATAACGACCTGAAGACCTTTAGCACTTTTGAGCTGGTAAGTGTAAAATGATCTTTTCTGTTTTTCTAACACATCAGACAGTTTTCGGTAATCGTTTTCATGGTTTACCTGAATTTTAGTTTCACTGATGCTGCCGTGCTTCCCTGATGTGACCTTGAAAGTATCTTTGCCGATTGCCGTAATAAGTTGTTTCACCAGTTCACTAGAAGTCGGCTCTCTCAAATAAATTGGTGGTGGCTTATATGTTTTTTTGGGTGATGTTGGTTCATCTGTCTGAAGGATAACAAACCTATTACTATCCGTTGTCGCAGAGGTAATATCGTCTTTCGATATTTTTGGTTGCGATGATATTTGCACGGATTTAGGGCTTCGCTGACGTTTAACCACGGTTATATACCTATCCATACTCACTTGCGTTTTCGGTTTATCAACAATAGCTAAACAGGAATATGGTTTGTCTGCTGTTGTAACATCAATGTTTGGCGAACACGAACGCGTGTATTTTTTATCTCTTAGAGACAGGAGATTATCCAATGATTCTTCTTCAGAAATCCAGAGGTTTTTTTTAGTGGAGCTAAGCTTCCTTTCAGAATTGCACTTACTGGGTACACTCAAGCAATATTTTTTTTTTTATTTATATTTCTTTTGCTTTAAAAGTATATAAAAATAATTGTCACAAAGTTTTTATTTTGTATTAATTCACTCATTACTTATTGCAGTTTTCTACTTATACCATTCCTTTTTATTTATTTTTTTTTCTGTAACACTCCGATCAAAAACAAATACGTCCGCTCACTATCAAAGCTACACTCTGACTGAATTATATACAATATTTTATAATCTTTCTCGTTGCCCTCAAAAAGGAACAAATCCAACAAAACACTCTTTGTAGACTTCCTGGAATGCATTCAAACATAGTCTTCACATTATAAACCCACTTTCAGCCGATTGCCTTTTTTCCAGCAGAAATGTCAACTAATAACCATGTGTCATTTTCTTTCAATGAAGTAAACTCTCTGCGCATTGAAGCTTTCCATCTTTCAGCATTTTCACTGTTTAGTGCCTCGTCATATGTCTGCGGTACTGAGACATCTTCAACACCGACAAAGTTTAATGTATTATACGCCTTTCTTGGTCGGCCAACCTTACCATTGTGAATTATATTTGGCCTGCCAGGACCTCTGACCTCTCCCTTCATTAAAATTTGTTCAATTACAGGCGCATCTGCTTCACTATGTGCATCAACATCAAAACCAGCGAATTCAGATTCTGAAGTAGATTCGTAGTCTTCGTCTGTTTGTGACCCCATTGATATTTTGTCACCAATGCCAATTGTTGTATTGCCGAAAGTAATAATAGTGTTGAAGCAACTTCAACAGGTTTATGATATTTTTATGTTGTTCACTGTAATTAAGGCTATCGTCATTTATTTCCTTTTGTAGCATTCATAATTAAGAGAAATGCATATGTATTCCCCCTCTACACTATTTTTTTTTTTTTTTTTTTTTGTTAATTTTAAGCTATGTACGTTTTTTGTGGCTTAAAACAGCCGCTAATTAACTTGATGCCACAAGTAATAAATAGATTTATTAACTGAAAACAAAATTTATATTGCAATGTACTTGTTCTAAACAACGAACACAGGATCTTATTATCGTACGATTATTATTATACGAGTACAGAGTAAACTCATAATTAACAGATATTAATAAAATTCAAAGAGAAAATGAAACGTCGAAAGAGTAAAACAAACTCTCCCAATTTGTAGTCACAAAACAGATTAATGTTAATAAATACTTCTCAAACAAAACAATGTAAAAACTACACTCAGTATGAAAAAGTTGTTTGTGCCTGCTGCTTGTATGTAGAATAAATAAGGTTTTCGAAATGTATATTCTTAATTACTTAAAAGTGTTTATTTTGCTACACGGTTGAAAAATGTTTGGGTAAGTGAAAGAATTAGAAAGTTTCTCAAATATTCTCATACGATTTTACGACAACACAAATTCAAATTTATTTACGCGGCGTTTAGAGTATAAACCATTGTTCAAAACGCAGTGCCCTCACGGGTAATCGCGCTTCTACATTTACATACTGAGTGTTCTCCTTGTGGGGAGCCCTGCTCTAAAATTTACACGTAAAAGTATTTGCAATTAAGTTTTGTGTAAGTATTATCGATAAAATATTCAAAAAACTCTCCACTCTCATTAAAATAGTGTTTACACGCAGGGTTGTCAGATATATTTTGACTCTTTTCGCCGAATTCAATGCTAAAAATCGCCAAATATTTTTTTTATTTTTTTATATGATTTTTTATATGATATGAATTTTTATATGATTAACAATATTTTCTATAATTCTTAAAAAAAAAATAAATAAAATATTTATTCCAAAACACAGAAAATCGCCAAAAAATGGAAAAAGTCCCCATTATGTACATATATGTTTTTATCTTAATTTTGAAAAAGAAAATAAACACAAAATAATTTTAAATAAAAATATTTAAACAAATATTGGATATATTGTCATATATAATATAAAACTGTTATATACTCGTATAACAAGATAATGTCACAGCTTATAAAATAGTACAATACTATTTTGTTATATCGTTTGCAATCATGATAACGTAAAATGGTTAATTATTACCACGATATGTTTTTGCAGTTCTATTGCATAACTAAAATGCAATGCACTTCATTGCCAAGACTTTTTTCACTGCTTTCTTTTATGGAATATATTGTATAGGAATTAAATTTATTAAACATATTTGGAGAAAATACAACTCATGTGCAACATGTTCTATAGACATCCTTATAATAGATAATTCGTAATAACGCATCAAGGATTTCACATTGCATTCTATTTGGAAGCCATACCACACTTTCTGAATAAAATTGACTCATAATAAAAAAAAATTATCTTCTGAATGGTAGTAAAAAGTACTTTCGTAAGTAAAATATTGGCATTTCTAGTATAAATATTGACAATAGGATAGAAAAATTTGAAATGTAAGAATTTGATTAAAATAAATTATAATTGAAAATTTTAATATTAAAATGGTAAAATCAAAAACTATAAAATTGAAAAATGGATCTCCTATAATTCTTTCGTAATTTTTATGTATATGTTTATTAGTTTTGATTAAAAAATTTATTCTTATTGTCAAAATTTCATATTGTCATATAGAAAAACCATGAATTTTTTTACCACAGACAAATTATTTTTCATCGTAGTACTTTGATAACATTTCGCATACGTCCATACGTAGAAAGTAAATGTGGTAACAAGGTGAAGTGTTTTTAATACACCAACCACAGGAGCAACAAATTTTATCGCATACATAAGTGTCTTAAATGTCATATATGAATATACCAACAAAAAAGTATAATATGTATTCGTATTAAATTTAACGATTCGCAAACCAAATCCATGGCTTAACCAAAATAGCCAACCAAAGCATCAACTATTTTACAACACGGTAAGTAATGACGATTCACCAAATCGAAAATCAGGACTGCAAAAAAATGTTAAACTCGCCACGTTTGGCGACAAATCGCCAAATCCAAAAACCGTGTTTACACGTTCGAAAAACTCAATACATTAAAACTTTTTTATTTACACACTCACAATCTCTGCACTTGCAGCCAACTTTCAACTGAATTGACAACATATATCAGAAGGCCGTAAATTTTTGACACTTGCTGAAAGTCAAATGACAATTGAAACAACAGTGTTACCTTATAACAAAGTTTTGCGGTAACTAACTAGATTTTAGTTGTAAGCTCAAATTTTCTTATTATTATTCGCATTGTTGAACTGAATCAATAAACATCACAGCAAGAAACTGTTCTTAATTTGAAAAGAATCAGTAGTTTTTTTTCCTTTATAATCGTTTTTTCTTGGAAGGAATTCTACCAGTTCTAGCATTGGTCCTTCGAGAATTCCTAGAGGAGCTAGGACTGGATCGATCTAGTGGAAATTGTCCATCATTTTTTTGGGTTTTTAAAAGTAAACATTCTTACGTTACGAAAACGGCACCAGCAATTACCTGCAGATAAGAGGTCTGTTAAAGTAAAAATATTATCCTGCATTTTTGCCTACTGAAGGGGTCGTGTCCGTGCGTTATTGGCACCAGCATACACAAAAGAAGAAACTACAGGCTCCTGAATCCAGTTGGGAAATCTCCCGGCATAGAAGTTAATTAATCAACAGGAAGATATTGGTTTGAAAAGGAATTATTGGGTATGTACAATGATATATTATATTTATTGCAATTGAGAGAATATCTAGTTAATGGTTAAATAAAGTGCATCGAAGTTATCGAAAGAACTAATCCAAAGAATAGTCATTTATAAAATTCAACATAACCTAGAATTCCAACTGAACATATTTTTTTTACCCCATAGTACCAACACTGATTTTACATCATAAAAGCACATGCGCAAATTGAAAAGATAACTTGTCACTCTCTTTGAGCTTAAAATATTTTTTAAGCGCCAACAATTACTTTGTCTCAATTTCAATTGTTCCCCTAGTTGTGTGATAAGAAAGAAAAAGAGAACAAGATCATCTTAGTCGTGCATGTATGTGCATACATTACAGAACAACGAGCAACCTTACATGCATAAAATAAAATATTAAAAAGGGGAAAAAGACAAAAATTGCTACAATCATATAATAATAGAGTAATAAAAATAAATTTTTCAATTTGAAATATATCTTGAGAAAATGTGAACAATTTACAATATTCAGCATTAAGCAGATAAAATAATATTGATTTCATTGTGATAAAAATATTCAAGAGACTTTAAAATAAAAGAGTTCAGAAAACCTAATAAAAAATCGGAAGAAAAAAAATGCAAAAAACTTAAGTTATTATTAATGAGATAATACATTGTTGGCTACATTCATAAAAAAAATCCAAGAGCCTGCTCTATATAGGCAGTTACGTACATACATATGTACATATAAATAAAAGATACTAACGAACATTCTTTGGCAAACAAAAAGTAAAGTAAATCAAAGCAAAGGTGAGTGAATTTAAAAAATTTGGAAATTTTTGGGGAATTTGTCAAAATCAAGAAGACAAAAATCGTAAAGTTCATTAGAAATACATAAAAAAAGAGAAGGCCGTATGTATATACATACATATGTACATACTGATATTGTTTTTATACAGAAAACATTAAGGTTTTACCTGAAAGAGGAATATATTTTTTTCAACAATATTTCAAAAATATATTCTTTGATAAGTTTATTTGATTGATAAGTTAATATTTTAAAAATTGGTTGGTTTCTGCTGATAACTTCTGCAATTTTTTACATTTGTGAGCATCAATCTTAAAAAATTGGGTAAATATTTACTTTACGTCCATCGTGTTTAAGTGACATACTATTACTTTTGCTGTTTTGCACGGCAGTACAAGGAGTTTTGCCAGTATTCATTTGCTAAGAAGATAGATATTTATTTATTCATCGACATTAACAGAGGTATTCAATTGTCAAAATGGTCTCTAAACGCACATGCAAGTTTGATATTAAGCAACTTGCTACGTTTTGCAAAAATTTTGATGCCATCTCTGCACCTTCATTGACCGCTTCATTATTAGAAGTAAAGAAAGTGGAATTAGAAAGGAAATGGAAAAAAATGGTAGATAGCTATGACCAATACATTGCAGAAGATGAAAAAGTTAAGGAAGAGGAGCTAGACGATGAAGTCTCTTTGAAATATGAAGAAGCTAGTGAGCAGTACCAATTTTTGAAAGCTAAAATATTAGAATTGACCAAAGACAGTGAGTCGGTTAATAAACCTAAAGTTTGTCAACAATCATCGCTTAGGTTACCGGCTGTTGAAATTCATGTCTTCGAGCGTGGGTATAATAATAATAATAATAATAATAATAATAATAATAATAATAATAATAATAATAATAATAATAATAATAATAATAATAATAATAATAATAATAATAATAATAATAATAATATAATGGCCGGCCTTTCGAGACATATTTATGGCAGTCATCGGAAATGAGCCATCCGTAGCTCCATCACACAAACTATATCATTTACATAGCAAAACGAGGGGAGAGGCCCACCAACTCATAAAAGATTATGAGTTAGTAGATGTTAACTTTGAATTAGCTTGGCAAACCCTAAAAAGCCGATATGAAAATAAAAGAATTTTAATAAATAACCAAATCAAGGACCGAATCTTTGAAATTTTTGAGGTTACTTAGGAATACAGTGAGCGATGCTTTGTCTTTAATGAAATCATTTGAAATAGAAATTCAAACATATGATCCTTTTCTCATGCATATTTGCATTTCAAAGTTGCCCGGAGAGACTTCTAGAGCTAGGGAAGTATATTTAGATAATCACAAGGAGCTACCTACTTGGGAACAATTAAATACATTTTTGTCCGAAAGAATTGAGACTTTGGAAACTTTTATAAACTTGCGGAAACCTTCAAGCAAGGAGGGCAATACCTTCAAGTCACAACGTCTTCATACACAGAGTACATCCTCAAAGAATGTTGTTTGCAAAAAGTGCAAACAGAATCATCCAATTAAGTTTTGTAAAGAATTTAAGGCATTATCAATACAGGATCGAATCAAATTTGTTCATAATAATAAACTTTGCGCCAACTGCCTATCTTCTAATTATTTTAAGTCGAAATGCTCGAGTACCAGCAACTATTTGCAATGCAATCAATGGCATCATACCTTGCTACATGTTGATAACAATGGACGAAATAGTAGCGGCTGTTCTAAAAAGACCCCGTCCCAGCCATGTCCATATGGTGTTGAAAAACCTTCTTTTTCTGGCACTCAACATAGTTCAGAACCACAACCATCTCGATCTGCACCTCATCAAATGCAAATATATTTTTCTCAACATAGAGGTACGACAATTTTACCTACTGAATTGGTTCACGTAGAACATGCTAAAGAACGCTCCACCGTAAGGGTGTTATTAGACGCAGGATCAGAATCGAGTTTTATATCGAAACGCCTTCAGCATAGTCTTGCTTTGCCACTGCAAAATCAAAGTTCTCAAGTATCTGGGCTTGGAGGAACAGTAGTTGGAAACTATAATAGCATGTGCTTTGTAGCAGAACGATCACAAATTTCTGATTTTATGATCAAAATACACGCAATTGTGGTGCCTAAGCTTACCCATTTTTTACCTTCTCGGCCTGTACGACATTGCAACTTGGAGCAAATTAATGGCCTAGAACTGGCTGATCCCGAATTTTTCAAGCCAGCAGCTGTGGACATGATAATTGGTAGCGATTATTTGCGTTCATTAATTTGCCAGGCATCAAGTCTAACATCGAACATAGCTTAGAGGCAAGAGAATCTCATTTCGGGTGGTATTTATCGGGACCTGAGTCTGTGATCTCAAATCATTCCACACAAATGTTTCATTTTCTGATAACCTAGAGCTACACGACCAATTAAGACAATTTTGGGAAATAGAGGAAGCTGAAAAGGCTGATACTCAATCCAAAGAAGATCTTTATTGCGAAAACTTCTATAAGCAAACAATCCGTCGTCACCCCGACGGGCGTTATGTCGTTCGACTTCCTTTTAAGAAAACCTTTCCAAGCGAGATGTTTCTTGGCCCATCGAAAGTCATGGCTCTTGCTCAATACCACAAAATGGAGAAAACATTAGAGAAGTCTCCAGATCTGAAATCCCAATATATGCAGGTTCTTCAAGAATATATAGATTTAAACCACAAAAAATTTATCGGCAGATCTGGGTTCATGAAGAAGATCGTCCTTATCAACGCATTTTGTTTCGTAACATTATAAATGAAGGCGTTAAGACATTTCAATTGAAAACTGTGACATTTGGAGTCAACTGCGCACCTTTCGTAGCAATGCGGACTCTCCACGAGCTAAGTAATGATTGCCGAAATCTGTTTCCTATGGCTGCAACAATTCTGAAAAACGAAGTCTATGTAGACGATATTCTTTTCGGTGGGCATACGACCGAAGAGGTCAAACTTAAGCAATATGAACTAGACGAGGCCTTAAAGTTTGTGGGATTACCTTTGAAGAAAATCACGGCAAATCATATATCATTGCTTGACCATTTACCAGTTGAAAGTCTTTTAGACGAATGTTTTTTAAAGTTTAATACCACTTGTACAACAAAGGCACTCGGAATTCGATGGAATGCATCGTCAGATTCATTTTTCTATGATACTCAGCCCATTGACGTCACTTATTCTGCAACCAAGCGAAAAATTCTGTCGGTGATCGCAAGGTTGTTTGATCCCCTTGGTTGGTTAGGACCAGTTGTAATTAGTGCGAAATTGCTTACACAAGGACATTGGCAGGAAAAGTCGGACTGGGATGAAGGTGTATCTCCGTATATTCTTAACAAGTGGAACGTATTTTTGCAAAATTTTCCACACATTGCTCACATACAAATAACACGATGGGTTAACTACTCCCCGAAGAATCATGTTCAGATACATGGATTTTGTGATGCCTCGGAGAAGGCATATTGTGGTTCTCTTTACTGGGAACCTACTGGTTGCAAAAACTAAAGTTGCTCCCATCAAAAGGACAACAATCCCTAAGCTTGAATTATGCGAAGCGTTACTACTTGTAAAGCTACTTAGAAATTTCCTCGCAAACTGTAACCTCACTTATGAATTATTTCTCTGGACTGATTCATCAATTGTACTTCCGCAAAATAATTGGCCAACACCTCGCACTTTTGACCCCACGGATTTGGAAACCAAACAAATTTTTCATTTAGAAGTTATATACGACGATATTCTTGATGAATTCTCATCGTTTGACCGAGCTTTACGTGTTCTTTGCTACCGTCTTCGATTCATAAATCTTTTTGTACCGAAAAGTTTATTACTGCTGAGGAAATTCATTATATGAAAATAAGGCTTATTTCTACTGCGCAAAAAACATTTTTTAAAGAATACCACTGCTTAAAAAATAATAGGCCATTGAGTCGGAAAAGCCGATTGCTAACACTGAATCCTTTTCTCGACAGCGACGATATAATCCGAGCGGGTGGTAGGCTTAATAACTCTGGCTTAAGCTACAATGAGCGCCATCCAATAATAGTTCCATCTGGTTCCCACTTTGCCAGACTCCTGGGCAGCTTCACGCATCGGATTCTGCTGCACTCTGAGCACCACATTATGTTGCGAGCAATTCGATAAAACTTCTATATCCCACGACTCAAAAATCTTGTGCGTAAATACAAGACTTGCACAGTTTATAAACATAAGTTCAATAACCAAATTATGGCCGCAATCCCCCCTGAGCGTGTCAAATTTTCCCTACCGTTCATCTACACGGGTGTAGAATTTGCGGGACCCTTTAGTATCAAATCCTCGAAATTAAGAAACGCAAAAATTTTAAAGGGTTACGCCGCTGTCTTTTGCTCTGACCTCTCTAATGACGCTTTTTTGGCCTGCTTTGATCGATTTGTGGGAAGGAGAGGCCTCCCTAAAACAATGTTTTGAGATAACGGCAGAAACTTCCTAGAAGCCAGCTATATTCTTTTGAAAAACCACAATGAATTTCTCAAGTCAGCGGAGAAGGCGCCCCTCATGGGTGGACTGCCGTAAAAAGCATGAAGTCTCACCTTAAAAAGGCTGCTACCCATCTTTCATTTACCTTTGAGGAATTTACCACCCTTCTTGTTCGGATTGAAGCAGTGCTTAACTCCCGACGATTATCACCGATAACGGAAAATCCAAATGAGATTTTAGCTTTCACCCCAGGATATTTACTACGCGGAGCTCCAATCATCGCCCCACCCGAAGCGTTTGCTGAACCTCCAATTACAAACTTAACGTATTTAAAACGATGGGAAAGATTAAAAGCATTACAGCATATATTTGCACGTCGCTGGAAATCAGAATATATAACAGAACAGAAAGAGATAACTTGCGAGAAAACGATATCGTTATAGTTAAAGAAGACTGTTCACCACCAACTGAGTGGCTTCTAGGACGCGTTACCAAAACTATTCATGGACGGGATGGCAAAATAAGGGTTGCTGAAATATGTATGAAAAATGGGACTATCCTACGCCCTGTAGTGAAATTATGTTTATTGCCAACCAATAACCAACCCGAAACTGAAAGTCCACTTAATACCACTTCATAATCTAAAACTTGCAGATTTTTAAAGTTTAAACCGAAAAAAATATATATAGCTAGAAATCTCAATTGCATTAAATATTTATTATTGTGTGTATCTCTTTATTTTTTCTTAGCCTTAAAAACTAAAATTTCACTCCCGCCGGTGTCAACATCCACTGAAATATTGCCGAGAAGTCCAAGAATGCAAACCAACCTCTACAAGCCCTTCATTCGATGTCAATTTAAGTATGGTGTTAACAATTTATTCCAGCGCCAGATATCCTACTTTTTTCATACGCTTCAAGATGGTAGAAGAATAATTTGCCCATCTTCCCCCCGGGAGTATGTTGAAGCAACATCAACAGGTTTATGATATTTTTATGTTGTTCACTGTAATTAAGGCTCTCGTCATTTGTTTACTTTTGTAGCATTGATATTAAGAGAAATGAATATGTATTTTCCCTCTATTTTAACACTATTTTTTTGTTGTTAATTTTAAGCTACGTTTTTTGTGGCTTAAAACAGCCGCTTTACTTTATTTATAAGCTCAAATTTTCTTATTATTATTCGCATTGCTGAACTGAATCAATAAACATCACAGCAAGAAGCTGTTCTTAATTTGAAAAGAATCAGTAGTTTTTTTCCTTCATAATCGTTTTTCCTTGGAAGGAATACTACCAGTTCTAGCAAATAGCATCAAATGATTTAACTTCCCTTTTCTCTTTTTTACTGGGTGGCCCAGAAAGACCGAAGTGGTGTGAATTCCTTATAACTTTTTTATTATAATTTTTTTTTTTCTTTTCTTTTCAGTATTTTGCAAAGAAGACTTGGATAATTTATAATGGAGCAATACACAATTGAACAACGTGCCCAAATTGTTGAAATTTACTTTTCAAATCAACGGTCCATTGTGTTGACTCAGCGTGCATACCGTCGTCAATTTAATGTGCGGGTTGCACCCTCTCAGTCAACAATAAACCGTCTGGTTGCAAATTTTCGAGAACAAGGAGCAGTAAGGAACCTTCCTGGTCGCGGCAGACACAGAACTGTCCACACGGCTGACAATATTCAAGTAGTACAGGAGAGTATTCGGGAGGATCCAGAAACATCAACCAGGAGACGTTCGTCACAACTGGGCCTCTCAAGGACGTCGCTGCAGCGAATTTTGCACACCATAGGATTGTTTCCATACAAAATTCAACTTGTCCAAGAATTGAAACCAACAGATTACCAGCAACGACTTGACTATGCAATTTATTTCCAGCAAAAAGCACAAGAGAATCCAAATTTTATTCATAACTTAATAATGAGTGACGAAGCCCATTTTCAATTAAATGGGTTCGTTAACAAGCAAAACTGTAGGATATGGGCTACGGAAAACCCGAGAGTACTTCATCAACGACAATTGCACCCAGTTAAGTGTACCGTTTGGTGCGGTGTTTCTTCAGAAAGGATCATTGGCCCATTTTTTTTGAAAATGAACAAGGTGTCGCCATTTCCGTCAATGGTGATCGATATCGGGCCATGTTGCAAAATTTTGTAAGGCCAGCCGTGGAAAACCATCCGCAAATATGGTTCCAACAGGATGGAGCCACAGCGCACACTGCGAGGGCCACAATGACTCTTTTACGCGACATCTTTGGTGAAAGAATAATTTCTCGTAACAGCAATTTTAATTGGCCTCCGCGTTCCCCGGATTTAACCGCTCCAGACTGTTTTCTTTGGGGCTATTTAAAAGGAAAAGTTTATGTTAATAAGCCTAGGACTATTAGGAGTTAAAAACCAATATTCGAGAAGAAATTAACAACATACCACCGGAAGTTTTGCGAAAGGTCATGGAAAATGTGTTGGAAAGAACACATTTGTGCGAAGCAGAATATGGCCACCACTTGCGGGATATCATTTTTAATAACTAATCCAAAAATATTCCCCATAAATTTAATGTATTTAAAAAAAAAAAAAATTAAAAAAATATCTCTTAAATAAAAAGTTATAAGCAATTCACACCACTTCGGTCTTTCTGGGCCACCCTGTAGTTGATTCTGGTTCAACAATTTCAGAAAATTCTTGAAAACAGCCAACATCTCTTTTTTCAACAACACATCTTTTATCAACATCATACAATCTGTATGCTTTAGCAGTTAAAGAGTATCCAACTAATATATACTCTTTCCCTTTTGCAGAAAATTTTCCAGATTGCGTTTTTTCCAAACCAATTGCAGGACAACCAAAAACACGTAAATGGCTTACATTAGGTTTCTTACGACACCAGATTTCAAATGGAGTTTTATTTTTTAAAACTGTCGTTATTGACCGATTTCTTATATAAACCGCAGTGTTTACTGCTTCTGGCCACAATGACTCACTATCACCTGCATGAACAATCATACTGCGGCCATTTCAACCATGGTCCTGTTGGCCCGTTCAGCAATTCCATTTTGCTGAGGTGTGTGGGGAACGGTTAGTTGTCTTTGAATGCCGTTCTCATCTAAAAACTTGTTGAATTGGTTATTGACGTATTCACGGCCATTGTCGCTTCTAATAACCTTTATTTTCCTTTCCTTTCAACCAATGACTTAAAAACTTAAAATTTTTCAAATACATCACTTTTCTGCTTTAAAAAGTACACAAACATGTATCTTGAATGGTCGTCAATGAACGTTAAAAAATAACGAGCACCTCCAACGGATGGAGTATTCATTGGCCCACAAACATTTGTGTGTAGTAAATCGAGTAAATTATTTGCTCTTTCTTGACCTCCTTTTGAAAAGGGTTGTGATGTTATTTTCGATTTCATATACGTTTTACAATTAATATCATTCGGAATGCGATTTACTTTTATGCCATTAACTGCTTTATTCTTTACCAAAATTGAGATGGCCATAAAGATTGTGCCAACGAATAGCTTCGTTGGCACAATCCGAAAACACAAATAAATTTCCCTGTTTTATTGCTGTTAGTATATTTTCCCCACATTTTTCCTTTATTTCAGCAATATTGTTCTTGAAGTCAACCGCTAACCCACTTTCTGTAGATTTCCAACAGAAATAAAGTTTCCAACCATACCAGGAACATAAGGGGTATCACGCAAAGTTATATTGCCATTTTTAGTCTTTATTATGACATCACCTTTACCTTCAGCTTCAATATACTCATTACACGCCAGCATAATTTTCTCTTTAACATGCTTAAACGCTGAAAACTGTTCACGTTCGCTGCACATATGCGCTGTAGTGCCGCTGTCAACACACCACTTGCTTCTATTAAAACCGTTTTTGTTCAATACCGTAAGCAGACTAAATGAACGATGCTTTTCTTCGCGTTCATTAATGACTTTTGGTGTTTTGCAATCTCTTGCCAAATGGCCGCGCTTATGATATTTGTAGCACTTAAATTTTCTATTGTCTGCACTGCCGCTGTTGTAATTGCTTTTTCCATTTCGTGAGCGTATACTTGTACGCGCCGCAAAAACCTGTTGACTCACAGCACCAGCTTCATTATTGCCTACTTCATTTTGTTGTAATCGGCGGCGGCCTCTTCTATTAATTTCAGCTTAAGCACATCAAGGGTTGGCAAATCATCTCTGGTCTCCATCGCTACCACGAAGTTTTCAAAATCTGCTGCCAGACTAGATAGTAAAATTATTACCATTTTTTTTTTCATTCATTTATGTATTGGATCTTCACAAAATGAACTAACAATAAGTATTCAAATCTTAATACTAAATACAATAAATTAATTAAGTCCAGCCAATGCTAGACAAAAATGTTTTATTTTGCACGGTCAATATCGGTAAAATCACCTATTTAACGTTCTGATGATGGCAAGGGTATCCCTCCTCAACCGAGAGTGCCTTCAAAATTAAGTATATTGCGTGCAAGAGGATTTGGGTGAAGCTCCAATTTACTGATATACTTTGTTGCGTACTTTGAAAATTCGTCTTTTACAAGAGGAACATAGAGATCCTTATGAATTCGTGAGTTTTTTACGTACCATGGAGCTGCGGTAATTGTTCGAAGAATTTTGTTTTGTCGCCTTTGAATTTTTTCAATGTTTGAAGCGGAGGCGGTGCTTAAATTCCATAGCACCATATAGGCTTTAGAATTGCGTTGTATAATAAAAGTTTGCAATCCAGCTTCAATGTCGAATTTCTGCCCATAAGCCAATTTAGTTTCGCTGCTTTTAGTTTCAACTGCGTGACCTTTGCTTCAATGTGAGACTTCCACGTTAGCCTACGGTTGAGGTAAATACCAAGGTATTTAACTTCATTTTGCTGCGGAATAGGTGTATTGTTAATTTGGATAGCCGAACATGTTTGCTTACGCAGTGTGAATGTAACGTGAGTACATTTTTGTTCATTAACTTGAATTTTCCAAAGTTTTAACCATTTTCTCAACTATTGAAATATACTCCTGCAAATTTCGCGAAGCTTCCTGATGGTTTTCATGAACGCTGCAGAATGCTGTGTCGTCTGCAAAAGTTGAAGTCTGGATTCCGGGTGCCGTTGGCATGTCAGAGGCGTAAATCAAATATAAAGTAGGCCCCAGTATGCTGCCTTGGGGAACTCCTGCCTCGATTGGCTGAGTTGGGCTTATAAAGTCGCCTTCTCTGATAATAAACTTCCGCCCATATAAGTAGCTTTCCAGGGGCTTGTGTGTATTTGCAGGCAAGTAGGCCGAAAGCCAAATTGATGATCAGGGATGCATCCCACATTGTTCAACATTGGACTCAACTTTGCCATTAACAATTTTTCGAGCAGTTTTGAAATTGTTGGCAGTAGACTTATTGGTCTGTATGATTCTACTTTAGTGGGATCCTTCCCTGGTTTGGGTATCATAGTAATCATGGACACCTTCCACTCTGCCGGATAATACTCGAGACGTAAAATAGCGTTAAAAATAAAAAGAATTCTTCTAGCTACACGAGGTAGCTGCTCAAGCATTTTATCAATACCTGGAGCTTTCCTGGGGTTTGTTTTACAAATAACATTTTCAACATCTTGAAAACTAAGTCTCAAAGACATAGGCGGTCTAACAGCGTATGACGGTAGTTCAGCTAAATTATTCGCTGTATCATTTGTGGTAAAAACATTTCTCAAATGATTAACATACAACATCCCCTTTTCAGAATCGCTTCTTGCCCAATCGCCAGTTGAAGTTCGCAAAGGGTCTTTCCAGACCTTTTGTCGCTTTCCACAGAGAATAGTCGGATTGAGGGGTACCATCAAGACCTTCCAGATAATTTTTAAGGGAAGCCATTCTTAGGATTTCAAGCAGATTTCTTAACTGAGTTATGCACTCTCGTAGCCTGCTTTTAAGCTGGGGAGACCTGCGAAGTTGCCACTCTCTTCTAACTCTTCTTTTTTCTGTTAGAAGTTGTTCAATTTCAAATTAATATGTTCTATTACTCACATTTCTGGATCTTATATGGCCAGTGGTGGCATGTTGTATGGCTAGATTAAGGTGTTCAGAAAAATCGTTAATCGATACATCAATATCCTCAGGCGTTCTCAAGGCAATATTTTCCGTACAATGTGTACTCAAATATTTTTTATATTTTAACCAATTAACTCGAGTGACAGTCAACGCCAAGTCACAAAACGGGGAACCATCACCTGGGGGAACGAAACAGAAACTATAGTTGGTGAGTGATCTGAGGACAAATCTAATGAATGCTCCACTTGCATACATTCTGAGGGAAAATTTTTTGTAACTCCAAAATCTATAACGTCTGGGATCTTGCGTTGGTCTGACGGCCAATAAGTGGGCTGTCCATTTGAAATAACACCTAAGCCCATTTTGGAAACGGTGTCAAAAAGCACACGGCCTTTCGGGGTAATTAAACGTGATCCCCAAAAAGTGTGTTTAGCGTTATAGGCACCAGCCGCTAAAAATCGAGGACCAAATGAATTGAAAAAATTTGAATATTGGCTTTCTGTTATTGAAAATCGTGGTGGTGAGTAAATCGAGGATATAACAATTTTTTCATGAAAATAATCAAGGCATATATTTGTAGCTTGGAGATATTCCTCACGTGTCCCGTTCATTAGATAGTGCTTAATTCTGGTTGTTGACGTGAATAGTCAAATATCCACGTATATTTTGCAAAAAAGTGGTTCCAAATGAACCCGATAAAATACCAAAAATGTTTACGTGAATAGCCAAATATTCACGTAAATTGTGCGAAAAATGGTTCCAAATGAACCCGATAAAGTTTGTTCAATTTAGATTGGTTTTCAAACTTCTTTATTGAAAACCAGTTGTCTTCAATCTCCTTCTAATTAATAAAAATCAAAGACCAATACGTTCTTTCTCAACGACCAAAGTTAAACTGTATTTTATATTTTAAGTTAATATGCGCAGATATAAAAGAATATTAAATTCCGCTATGCAAATATTAATCAACAAAAAAATGCAATGATTTACAATATTATATTGAGCAATAACAACATAACAAAATGCATATTTATGTAAATTTACTTGTGAGTTGCTAGGCAATAAAATGACTTAATGCAATAAAATTACTTAATCCCTTTTTAATTAGGGTGCGGGCTAAAATTAATTGAAAAAAGTGTAGTATTTAAAGGGTTTATTTTCACGAGATGGTAAATGGCAAACATTTTGGATGAACCATATTATGAAACAAGCATCTGATCTGAACATCCTGCCCCCGTTGAATTCTGTAGGGATTCAACCTCATCGTTGAGTAGGCAGCAAATTTTTGAGACAGCTCGTCGAACCATACCATTGACCGTTTTTACGATAGCTACTAGTGCAACATCATCGTCACCTTTTATAATTTCTGTTATACGACCCAATTGCCACTTAAGTGGTGGTTGATTATCCTCCTTAAGGAGCACCATGCTTCCAATTTTAACGTTATCTGAAGCAATTTTCCATTTTGTTCACTGCTGAAGAATTGTTAAGTACTCAGTGCTCCATTTTTTCCAAAAAAGTTGTTGCATATAGCACACACGCTGCCATCGACCTAGGCGATGAATATTAAGCATTGACACATCTGGTTCTATTACTGACGTGAATGGAGCACCAATTAAAAAATGAGCGGGTGTCAGGGTATTCAAATCATCGGGATCCTCGGAAAGTGGGCACAGTGGGCGAGAGTTCATGATTGCCGAAATTTGATAAACGAGTGTTCGAAGCTCATCAAAATCTAAAATTGATTGTCCAAGCGTGCGTAAAAGGTGAAATTTTGCGATTTTAATTGAAGCCTCCCAGAGGCCTCCGAAATGAGGTGATCTTGGTGGTATGAATTTCCAGTCTATTGAATCTTCCAAACATTGCTCATGTACTGCTTTCAAGTGGTTTTGGCTCAAAAATAGTCTTTTAAGTTCGATCATTTCATTTTTTGAACCTACAAAATTTGTGGCGTTATCAGACCAAATGGTTTTTGGCCTGCCTTGAATGCTGATAAAGCGTTTAAGTGCTGCTAGGAAGCCTTGAGTAGACAAATCTTTGACAAGCTCTAGGTGGACAGCTTTACTGCTGAAACAAATAAAAAGGCAAATATAACATTTCACTCTGTGATTCTTCAACCGCACGGTCGTGTTTTTAAAAAAGTGAACAAAAAAAAAAAAGAAAAAAAAACAAACCAAATAATCATTGTGCTTACATATTTTTAATCTTACATACAAAAACAATAATATATTGTATTAAATTGTAAAAACAAGAACAAATTATTTTAAAAAACAACGGGAAAATAAATTCCTCACATTTCAATAAATAAGCAATAAAATCAATTTCAATAAAACAAGTGCGGTGGCAGTGCATTGTTATTGTTGTTATTATGCGTGAAGATTACCTACCCAGTAGGAAAAAACTATACATTAAAGTTTTGTTTTCTGTATGAGTGATCCCATCAGAAATATTTTTGAAAAAGAGCCTAGCTCCACCAGCAAAAGTATATGGACTTCTGAAGAAGAGTCTATAAAGCAATCACTGGACAATTTTCTTTCTACAAGAGATAAAATCCGCTCCTGTTCCGGCTCGCCTAACATAGATGTTACAACAGAAGATAAAAGATCTTCTACTCTAATTAATGCCAATACACCAAAAACGCAAGTAGGCATGGATAGGTATATCACCATCACTAAACGTCAGCGAAGCCCTAAATCTGCTCAAATTGCATCCAAATCTAAAATCTCTAAAGATGCCGACACCGCTAGACCAACAGATCAAAACAGATTTTCCATTCTTCAAACGGATGAGCCAACAGCATCGTCAAAAAAATCGTTTAAACCACCACCAATTTATTTAAGAGAATCTGCCTCCAATGAACTGGTAAGAAAAATTGTTTCAACAATCGGAGAAAATACATTTAACGTTACCTCCATCAAGCACGGCAATATTAACGAAACTAAAATTCAGGTTAACCATGAAAATGACTACCGAAAACTGTCTGACGAATTTGAAAAGGAAAAAAAAGCTTTTTATACTTATCAGCTTAAAAGCGCTAAAGGTCTTCAAGTCGTAATAAAAGGGATTGACCCTTGCGTAGACATTGATGAAGTTAAGACCGGTTTGACAGACAAGGGATTCAAAGTAAAAAATGTGTTAAACATCAGAAATCGTGAAAAGATCCCTCAACCCATGTTTAGGGTTGAATTAGAGCCAGGAGATGTGACTTTAAGGAAGAATGAAGTTCATCCTATATATAATATAAAATACCTTTTACATCGTAAAATAACCGTAGAGGAACCGCATAAGCGCTTAGGACCCGTACAGTGCCATAACTGCCAAGAATTTGGCCATACTAGGACCTATTGCAAGTTGCCTACAGTTTGTGTTGTGTGTGGAGAATTCCATGGTACAGCACAATGCAATAAGCCGAAATTCGACCCAAAAATTAAAAAATGCAGTAATTGCGGTGAAAACCATACAGCTAATTATAGAGGTTGCTCCGTCTTCACCCACCTCAAGCGCTCAATGAACAACAAACCAATAATTACTTCTAAGCCACCACAGCAGACTCAAACTTTTTCTAATAACTCTTTTCCTCCGACACGACAGTCAACCGCAGACATAACCGTTCAAAATCAAAAACAAATTTCTTATGCTAATGTAGTTAAGTCTACATTCGCAAACCCGAATCAGGAATCTAGATCTCAACCGCCCGATCAAAATTTTAGTAACCTTGAGGCAACAATACAGACCCTAATTCAAACTATAAACACTTTTACGTCGTCAATGACGACGATGATGCAGGAAATGGTGAAAATGCAATCCACCATTTTGCAGGTTATTTCGAAAAAATGATTTGGTTAAAAATATGTTTCTGGAACGCGAACGGCATCCGCCAACACAAAAATGAACTCGAATACTTCCTGATGGATAAGCAGATCGATATAATGATGATTGCAGAAACTCACTTGACGTCAACAAGCTTCTTCAAAATCAACGGCTACGTACTATACGATACTAAAGACCCCCGTGGAAGAGCTTGTGGGGGCTCTGCAATCTTGATAAAATCTAGGATAAAGCATTTTTTGTTGAACGACACATGCGAGGACTATCTTCAAGCAACTAATATCTGTGTGGAAAATTTTCATTACAAATTGGTTATTTCATCGATTTATTCGCCGCCTCGATTTTCAGTGACGGAATCACAATATTAAAGTTTTTTCAACTCATTAGGACCTAGTTTTATAGCAGCTGGAGATTACAACGCAAAACACACTTTTTGGGGCTCACGTTTAATCACACCGAAGGGTCGAGTGCTTTTTGATACAATTTCTAAAATGGGCTTAGACGTAATATCAAGCGGACATCATACTTACTGGCCGACTGACCGGCGAAAGATTCCTGATGTGATTGATTTTGGAGTGGTAAGGGGATCCCTGTAGAATGGATGCAAGCTGAGCCTTCGTTAGATCATTCACCAACTATTATTTCAGTTCGTTTTCCCCAGGAGACTTGGTCCCCGATTAACAATTTGCATAGGACTGTCACCCGAGTGAATTGGCTGAAATATAAAAAATTTTTGAGTACCCATTGCACTGAGAATATTGTTTTAAGAACACCTGAAGATATTAATGCGTCACTAAGCAACTTTAGCGAAAACCTTAAACAAGCCGCTGCACTTGGTACTAGCGTTTATTTAACACGCAGAAACCTTCAAAATAGAACATATTCTTCAGAAATCGAGCAACTTGTGATAGAAAAAAGAAGAGTTCGACGAGAGTGGCAACTTCGCAGATCTCCGCAACTAAAAACAAGGCTACGTGAGTGCACAAGTCAGCTAAGAAATTTGCTTGCAACCCAAAAAACGGCTTCTCTACAAACGTATCTAGAAAGTCTGGATGGTACTCCTCAGTCCGACTATTCTTTATGGCGGGCGACTAAAGGTTTAAAAAGGCCAGTTAGAGGTAAGCCGCCCTTGCGAGAACCGTCTGGTGACTGGGCTAGAGATGACTCGGAAAAGGGTAATTTATTTGTTAACCATTTGAAAAACGTTTTTACCACAAATAGGTCTGACAATGCAAATGAGTTGCCACCTATTGTTAGTAGACCTCCTGTGCCTTTAAGATTCAATTTCCAAGAAATTGAAAATGCTATTGGCAATCTAAACCTTAAAAAAGCTCCAGGTATGGATAAAATCAGCAACAAAATGCTCGTAGAGCTGCCTCGTGTAGCTAAAAGAATTCTTCTTTTTATTTTTAATGCTATTTTACGGCTTGAGTATTACCCTGCAGAGTGGAAGGTGTTCATGATAACAATGGTTCCTAAGCCAGGGAAGGATCACACGAAAGTAGAATCATACCGTCCAATAAGTCTACTGTCAAAAATATCAAAACTTTTCGAAAAATTGCTAAAGGCGAAGTTGGACCCAATGCTTCATAAGGTTGAATGTATTCCTGATCACCAATTTGGTTTTAGAGCGAAACATGGCACCATTGAGCAAACACACAGGTTAGTTAACGTCATAAGAAAGGCATTTGAAGATAAAAAATATTGCTCTGCCTTATTCATCGACGTCTCGCAAGCTTTTGATAAAGTGTGGTACGATGGACTAATGTATAAAATAAAGTTTACCTTACCTGCAAACATACATAACCTTTTGAAGAGCTATTTATATTGTCGCCAATTTATAATAAAAGAAGGCGAATTCATAAGCCCCGCCCAGACAATTGAAGCTGGAGTTCCCCAAGGCAGCATATTAGGGCCTATCTTATATTTGATCTACGCATCTGACATGCCGACAAGCTCCAACATTCACACTTCAACATTTGCAGATGATACAGCATTCCTTAGCATACATAGTAACCACCAGCAAGCATCAATAAACTTACAGGAACATATCGACAAACTAGAGAAATGGCTCCAGCTTTGGAAAATCAAGGTTAATGAACAAAAGTGTTCCCATGTTACATTCGCACTGCGTCTAGGAACATGCTCACCCATTACTATTAACAATAAAGTAATACCTCAACACAGTGAAGTCAAATACCTCGGTATTCATCTTGACCGTAGACTAACATGGAAGACGCACATCGAGGCAAAAGTAACACAAATGAAATTGAAAGCAGTGCAAATTAACTGGCTAATAGACAGAAATTCGACTTTGAAGCTTGATTGTAAACTTTTGCTGTACAACGCAATTCTAAAGCCAATATGGTGCTATGGGATTCAATTATGGGGCACAGCCTCTGCATCTAACATTGAAAAAATTCAAAGAAGTCAAAATAGAATTCTCCGTAGAATTACAAATGCTCCATGGTACGTTAAAAACTCACGAATCCACGCAGATCTGAACGTACCTTTTGTGAAATCTGAATTTGTGAAGTACGCGACAAGATATATTAACAAACTTGAAATCCATCCAAATCCACTTGCAGTTAATATCCTTAACTTTGGTGGTCATACCCGTCTGAGAAGGAGGGATACTTTGGCTACCATTAGAGCTCTAAACAGATGACTGAATTCTGAAATAATATTCGCATAAAAATAAATTTTTATCCAGCACTGGCAGGACTTTAATTAAAATTTTTTTTTAGTATTAAGATTTGAATACTTATTGTCATTACATTTTTTTATGTAGATTCAATAAATATATAATAAATAATAAAGCTAAAAAAAAAAAAAATAAATATATAACATTTGATTGGAGCTCTTGTACGAATATCAGAACGATATAATAGTGGGCCACAAAAATCCACTCCTGTTACCGTAAATGCTCGATAACCTTCAAATCTGTCCCTTGGAAGATTGCCCATTATGTGCTCGGCTATATGAGGTCGTAAACGCAAACAGCGAATACATTTATTAATAATTCTACTGACCTCTTTTCTGCCCCCAACGGGCCAAAACTGCAGTCTTATGGTTGCTAACAATGCCTGTGGGTCAGCATGAAGATTCTTCTGATGAAAATACGTAATCATGGAATCAGTAAGCGGATGCTGTTTGGGAAAAATTATAGGGTGTTTAGCATCAGAATTAAGTTGCGAATTTTTAAGACGGCCTCCAACTCTTAATAGGCCAAAATTGTCAATAAAAGGGTTTAAAGATATAAGCGAACTTAATGACGAAATTGTTTTCGATTGGCTTACAGCCTTGTATTCGTCTGAAAATCGACTTTTTTGCACCATACGAACTAGTAACATGGTACCTCTATGTATGTCTGTTGTTGACAATGGACCCTTACGGCAAGAAACACCAGCAGCTCCAAATTTATATATGTAGGCGAAAACTCTGCATATTTTTCCAAACGACGTAAAGTATTTACAATTTATTGACAAATCGGTTGACGATGATACGTTAACCACGACAGATTTACGTTTCTCTGGCAGGTTCTTTTTAATCGAAGGTTGAGATGGCCAACAATTTATATCCATTTTGAGAAATTCTGGTCCACACATCCAAAAATTTGATGATGATAATTCTAAAGTGCTTGCGCCTCTTGATAAAACATCAGCCGGGTTTAGAGCGGTCGGCACATAAAGCCATTTCATATTCGCTGTTAACGACTGTATACGACTTATACGATTTGAAACGAAAACTTGATAATTTGAAGACTCTTCTTGAATCCACGATAGGACAATTGTTGAATCTGACCAGCAATATATAGGGCCAGCGAAAATATTTAATTGCGATATTGAGTGTACGAGCTCGGCAAGCAAGAGCGCAGCTGATAACTCTAATTTGGGGATGGTTAACACTTTTGTAGGTGAAACACGAGATTTAGAGCAGAGAAGATTCGAATGCACAACGCCATTGCTTTCACTCCGAATATAAACACAGGCGCCATAGGCATTAAGACTTGCATCACAGAATGCATGTATTTGGTGTTTACCTCCAGGCCTTAAAACCTTTCTAGGAAATTCGCAACTTTCTACCTCTAGAAATTCTGAACATAGGTTAATCCAAGCATCATTAAGAGCCTGGGGTAGCCTGTCATCCCAATCAATTTTTTGTTTCCATAAATGTTGAAGAAATATTTTCGCCCTTACAATAATGGGACCAATAAGACCTAGAGGGTCATAACATCTAGCAATGGTTGACAGAACCATTCTCTTTGTCACTTCTTTCGACGATTTCGCAGGCACAAACGAAAATAAAAACTTGTCGCTATTTGGTTCCCATGCCAATCCTAACGTTTGGTTACATCACTTCCATCTCGAAATTTTAAAAACTTTTCCTTGTCTTCATTATTTATTTTGTTAAGAATACGAGATTCATTCGAACACCATTTACGAATCTTAAAGTTTCCCCTACTAAGCAACTGCGTTGTTTGTTTAAGAATTTCATTGACTTCGCTTAAAGAGTTCCCGCCTGATATCATATCATCCACGTAGAAGTCACGCAACACAATTTTAGAGCCTATTGGGTAACACTGGCGCTCATCGTTTGCTAATTGATGCATTGTCCGAACGGAAAGAAATGATGCAGACCTTGTGCCGTAAGTAACGGTTTCTAATTTGTAAATTTGCAGAGGGTCATTAGCTTTCTCTCGCCACAAAATACATTGAAGAAAATTGTCTAGATAAGAAACTCCTATGCATCTATACATTTTACATATATCTCCTGTTAGAGCAATATTAAAAGAGCGAAAGCGTAGCAAAATGTCGAAAATATTAGGTTGAATTTTTGCATCACACATAAGAGCATCATTGAGCGAGAGTCCTGTAGAAGTTTTTGCTGATCTATTTTTGGCAATTTTGTGGTTGAACTTTCTAATTTAGTTACACAATGATGTGGAAGAAAATTAACCTTAATATTATCTGGTATTTTTTCCAATAAGGTCATATGTTTAAGATCAATATATTCGTTAATAAAAGAACTATACTGAACTTTCAAATCTTGAGACTGATTTAGCCGTTTTTCCAAATTTTTAAAACGGCGAAGAGCTTGGTGATAGGATTCACCAAGAGCTGATGGGCTTATTTTGAACGGCAGGCGAACAGCATACTGACCTGAGCTTAACCGTTTGACTGTTTTAACAAAATGATTTTCACAATTTATTTCTTCCTTTGATATTTTTTGGACAACATCAATATTGTTCTCAATTTCCCAGAAACGGCTTATAAGGTTATCCAATTGGCTTTCATAAGTGCCTTTTACATCTGTTTGGATATTTAATAAACAGTTTTTTCCCTTTTTGCAGTTTTAGGCTGCTACCGCCCACAACCCAACCAAATTCAGTATTTTGAAGAAACGGCAGCTCTGGGCCAATTCGAATTTTTCCATTGCATAGCAATTCAAAAAATAAATCTCCCCCTATCAGCAAATCAATTTGTTGAGGCTTAAAAAATAGCGGGTCAGCGAGTTGTATGTTGTGTGGTATATTCCAGTTCGAAATATCTATTGAAAATTGAGGTTGGTAATCTACGATAGCAGGAACCACAACAGATGTTAAGCATGCTGATTTGTGTGAAATTCTAGATTGTATGAAGATATTAATCATTTTACCAGAAGCGAAATTTGATTGGCCAATGCCCGATATTTGTGTAATTGTACGCCTGGGCTTAATTTATAGCTTGTTTACGAAATTAGATGTTATGAAATGGGACTGAGAGGCTGAGTCTAGAATTGCTCTGCATGGAATGAAAAAACCTGCATTATTTTTAACTAGCACTATTGCAGTAGCCAGTATTGTTGTTTTTGTATCAACTTCTTTCTCAAACTGATTATTTGAGGATACCAAAGACGATTATGGTAATGAGTTTTGAAAACCAGCATTTTTTGATGAACCGGAAGCTTCAAAGTTTAAATTTTGATTGCAGTTTATGTCTTTAGTGCAACCTTCATCTACTGAACCAGCATTCGATTTTGAAATTGAAGTAGCTTCCAAGTGAAGCAAACTGTTATGTTTTAATGAACAATATCGACAACCATTTGACACGCAGGTCTTTACAGCATGCCCTTTTCGAAGACAGTTTAAGCACAAATTTAAACGTTTGGCTTCCTTAAATCTTGCTGCTGGGGCTTGCGATCGAATTGCATATGGGACATATCTTTTGTGAGTTAGTTGAGGCAACCAGAGATTTTTTACTTTTGTTAGTATTATAAAATTGCTTAGAGCCCACCTGTTTTGAAGTTTCTTTTAATACACCAATCTCAACGTTTTCTAGTGTCTGACATCGGTTTTGCAAAAATTTTGCCATTTGCTCCCACGTTGGTATTTCATTTACTGGCGTAGACTGTTCCCATTTCGTTTGTGAAGCAATATCAAGTTTCCGCCCAATTAGGTGAATCAGCACACAATCGGCTACTTGTTCTTTAGTCCCCATTGTAAGTAGAGCTCTTAAATGAGAATTTACACTGTCGCTTAATTTCCGCAACTGCCCGACTGAACCAGCTTCAACCTTGCCAACTGCCACAATATCTCGAATATGCGCCTGAAAATTTAAACGTTTATTATCAAATCTATTCTTTAATATTTCAATTGCTTTGTCAAAGTTCGATTCACTTATTTCCAGCGAACGAATGGCGTCCAACGCAGGACCTGCTAAACATGTCTTAAGATGCTGAAACTTTTCTATTTTTGACAAGTCGTCATCACCACCAATAACTGTCTCGAACATTGAAAAGAAGTCCGGCCATTCCGTATAAACTCCACTAAATGTTGGAATTTGTATGATGGGTAATCGTGTTTTTTGAATGGGCAACAAAAATGATGGTTGTGACTCATTTATGGTTGATTGTCTCACCAATGTTGCTTGTTGTTTCTCCTTTGTGCGAAGTGCTAAAATTTTGCGAGTTAAAATAGCCTTTGCGGATACGTAAATTTCGGACGCCTCTGCAGGCAATGTGCTTTCCATTTCACTAAAATCTTCCCGCTCCAGACGATCATGAACTACTTCGAAGTCGGCATACAATTTGTCCAGCAACTCTTGTTTAATGCTTAAGGCGGCTTCATCTAAAGATTCGATGTCACCATTCTGAACATCGCTTTGAATTGCGAGTAAACGATTTTTAAGCATTGCTGCTTTACGTTTGTTGAAGGATTCATCTCCCTGATCAACGCTCATTTGTGATATCCAAAGATCACGTCGGGGTCACCAAAAATGTTGACGTGAATAGTCAAATATCCACGTATATTTTGCAAAAAAGTGGTTTTAAGTTAATATGCGCAGATGTAAAAGAATATTAAATTCCGCTATGCAAATATTAATCAGCAAAAAAATGCAATGATTTACAATATTATATTGAGCAACAACAACATAACAAAATGCATATGTAAATGTAAATGTACTTGTGAGTTGCTAGGCAATAAAATGACTTAATGCAATAAAATTACTTAATCCCTTTTTAATTAGGGTGCGGGCTAAAATTAATTGAAAAAAGTGTAGTATTTAAAGGGTTTATTTTCACAAGATGGTAAATGGCAAACATTTTGGATGAACCATATTATGAAACAAGCATCTGATCTGAACACTGGTCTTTATCAAAATTGCCGAACCGCCGCAAGATCTTCCACGAGGATCTTTAGTGTCATACAGTGTGTAGCCATTAATTTTGAAATGACTATTGCTTGTCAAATGAGTTTCAGCAATCATCATTATATCGATTTGCTTTTCCATAAGGAAGTGCTCAAGTTCATTTTTGTGTTGGCGGATGCCGTTTGCGTTCCAGAAACATATTTTAAACCAATTCATTTTGTTAAAATTGCCTGCAAAATAGTGGATTGCATTTTCAGCATTTCCTGCATCATGTTCGTCATAGAAACCGTAAATGTGTTTATGGACTGAACAAGAGTCTGCAGAGTTGCCTCAAGATTGGTAAAATTTTGATCGGAATTTTGGGGCTTGGGCTCCTGATTCAAGTTTTGTGTATCGGTTTTGACCACACTAGCATATGAAACTTGTTTGGGGTTTTGCATAATTATTTGGCTGGTTGACTGGCCTATCTGCGGAAAATTGTTTGTATGAATTATGTTTGGCTGCTGGGGTTGTTTATAGGTGATTGATGACTTATTTGTCATTGACTGCTTAAAGTGACTATAGACAGGGCAGCCCCTGTAATTTGCAGTGTGGTTGCCTCCACAGTTACTGCATTTTTTAACACTTGAGTCAGTTTTTGACTTTTTGCACTGTGATGTGCCGTGCAGCTCTCCACACATCACACAAACTGTGGGCAGTTTACAATAGGCCTTAGTATGGCCAAATTCCTGGCAGTTTAGGCATTGAACGGGCCCTAAACGCTTGTGCGGCTCCTCAACGGTAACTCTGCGATGAAGAAGAAATTTAAGGTTATAAATTGGGTGAGTTTCATTCTTTTTGAGAATAACATCCCCTGGTACCAGTTCAACCCTAAACATGGGTTGAGGAATCTTTTCACGGTTCCGCATATTTACCACATTTTTTATTTTAAAGCCTTTATCTAGCAGTGCAGTCTTAACCTTATCCGTGTCTACATAAGGGTCAATACCTTTTATAACAACCTGAAGGCCTTTAGCACTTTTAAGTTGATAAGTATAAAAAGATCTTTTCTCTTTTTCCAGAGCGGCAGAGAGTTTTCGGTAATCATTTTCGCAGTTGACTTGGATTTTTGTTTCACTTATTTGTCCGTGCTTCACTGATGTTACGTTGAAGGTGTCTTTACCAATTGCCGTAATAAGTGCTTTTACCAGCTCATTAGATGTAGGTTCCCTCAAGTATATTGGTGGCGGTTTAAATGTTTTTTTTTGATGTAGTTGGCTCGTCAGTCTGAAGGATAGCAAACCTATTACTATCCGTTGTCGCAGAGGTAATATCGCCCTTAGACATTTTTGGTTGCGATGATATTTGCGCGGATTTAGGGCTTCGCTGACGTTTAACCACGGTTATATACCTATCCATACCCACTTGAGTTTTCGGTTTATCAATAATAGCTACACTTGAAGATGGTTTGTCGTCTGTTGCAACAACAATGTTTGGCGAGCACGAACGCGTGCGTTTTTTATCTCTTAGAGACAGGAGATTGTCCAATGATTTTTTCAATGATTCCTCTTCAGAAATCCAGAGGTTTTTTCTAGTGGAGCTAAGCTTCCTCTCAGAATTGCATCTACCAGGTACACTCATGCAATTTTTTTTTTTATTTATATTTTTTTTTTAATTTAAAAGTATATAAAAATAATTGTCATAAAGTTTTTCTTTTGTATAAATTCGCTCTTCCACTTATTGCGGTTTTGTAAGAAAACAAAAACTGTAATGTATAGTTTTTTTCCCACTGGGTAGGTAATCTTCACGCACAATTACAACAATAACAATGCACTGCCACCGCACTTGTTTGATTGAAATTGATTTTATTGTTTAGTTAATGAAATGTAAGGAATTTATTTTCCCGTTGTTTTTTTTTTTAAATAATTTGCTATTGTTTTTACCATTTAATTTTAAAAGCGTTTAAGCAATGATTTTATTTTATTTTTTTGTTCACTATTTACGACCGTTCGGTTGGAGAGACACAGGAGAACTCATGAGATGTTGTGCAGTTCTTTATGTAGTTCAGTTGTGATGGTTTCGCTGACAACATTATAATAGCAAGAGCTTTTTCATTCTGCTGCTCCCATTTCTCAGACTCCGCGCCTTCTGTTGGTTTCGGTATTCTACCATTTGCGATACTCCACAAACCAGAGTGGATCAAAATACATCCCACTTGAATACACCAAGAGAGCTGTCCAACTTCTCTATCTGGTACATTGAACTCATCATTTCATCTGGGAATTATTTCACAGTTTTAATCGACAAACTTTAAAGACTTTCTTCTCTTTAAAAAAAATCAGAGCGCACCTGGGCACATAACCTGTTCGTTCAATGTTTATTCAAGAAGTAATAATTAAAGTTACAATGTGCTTTATCACACGTTAAATTTGAAATTGCATACATATTGTATACATACAAAACATAAACGTCAGAATAAGTATACAAAAGTACAAACCGAAGAAAGACAGAGTGGCAATATGGGGAACTAGCCCAACAGATAGAATTGCTAGAAAAGCGTTGGACTAAGTGTATTGAAGTTTCAGGAGATTATATTGAAATATAAAAATATTTTTGGAAAACTAACTATTCTCTTTCATTGATAGGCTAAGAAGTTTCCGAACCGCGCTCGTATTTTAATTAATTAATTTTAGTTTTAAGATTTGCGTACTTATTGTTAGTTCTTCCAGAAGATACAATAAATAATTTAATTGTTAAAAAAAATCGTCACAGAATTCGAATCCAGTTTTGTGGTTTTTGTTTATTCGGAAAACGAAAAATCAAAAAATATTTCAGAATAAAATTCTATTAGTTTAGTTTCAAGAATGAATATAATATTTTCGGTTAAAGGTGATTTCATTTCAAACCCCCTTTTATTGCTTCGTTTTCTTATGAACCAAAAAACCGATTGAACGACATTGAATTCTGTGAAAAGTCTGATTGCAAGCTTTTATCCAATGCATTTTTGTACAAGTAATTTGTGCTTTTGCAATTTGGAAATATTCAGCTCATTATTTGAGGATGGAAAGCAACAAACAAAATTATTTAAAATTATATCTTTGTAATGCGTGATTTTATAAGAACTATCAGAAATTAAAAGAAAACACATAAAATTCAGAAAAATGCATGAAATATTTATTTGGATCGATAGTTGGGTCGATATAATTTAATGTTTGAAGATTATTTCATGCAAACGTTGGCCGCGGCTGCGCCTCAAATGGTCCATCCGCTTAGTCCAATTTTGGCATACTCTTTCCAATATTTCGGCCGGTATCTCACGAATAATGTTGGCTTCCAGTGCGTCAATCGAAGCGGGCTTGTCGCTATAGACATTAGCCTTAATATAGCCCCACATATAAGCCCCACAAAATAGTCTAGAGGCGTTAATCGCACGATCTGGGCGGCCAATTGACTGGTCCCAAGCGTGAAATAAACTGTTCACCGAACTCGCCTCTCAATTGGTCCATTGTTTCGCGTGCTGTGTGGCTTGTGGCACCGTCTTGTTGAAACCACATGTCATGCAAGTCAAGCTCTTCCATTTTGGGCAAAAAAAAGTTTGTTATCATCGCACGGTAGCGCTCACCATTCACAGTACCGTTGTGATTCGCATCATCTTTGAAGAAATACGGCCCAATGATGCCGCCAGCCCATAATCCGCACCAAACGGTTGTTTTTGTGGATGCATTGGTAGCTCTTGCAATGCTTCTGGCTGTTCTTCACTCCAAATACGGCAGTTTTGCTTGTTCACGTATCCATTCAACCAGAAATGAGCTTCGTCGCTGAACACAATTCTTCGATAAAAAAGTGGATCTTCATCTAACTTTTCAAGAGCCCATTCCCCAAAAATTTGGCGTTGTGGTAGGTCGTTTGGCTTCAATTCTTGCATCAGCTGTCTCTTCACACCCAAATCCTTCCGCAAAATTTTCCACGTAGTGGAGTAACATAGGCCCAATTCAACTCTCAATCAAATCCTATCAACTCCTATCCCTATTTAATTTCCATCGGGGCCTTGTAATTTTCGTTCGCAATGAAGTTGTGTTCCAATGCCAGCAACCATTAGGCATGCATGATGCCGAGTTTACCTGTCTTTGGGTTAAATTCAAAATCAGGTCACACTTTTTGCATTTCGGGTTTCTATATAGAAGTCCAAATACGGGGCGGGATACTACCATTTCTGGTTTCGATACCCTCTCTGACTCCATATCGAAAATCCTAGAGGATTGTCCGAGCAGTGAAATCGTTGTTGCTGGCGATTTCAATGTTCACAACTCATCTTGGCTTCGTCATTCGAGTCATACAACTCCAGAAGGCCAATATGTTGAGTTATTCGCTGCGCACAACCATCTAGCGCAATTAGTGAATGAGCTAACGCATATTCCATGTGTTGAAGGGCACCATTCAAACACACTTGACCTATTCCTGACTTCACACCCTGAAAAGTATGAAGTCAAAGTTAGTGCACCTCTCGGCAATTCGGATCATTGCACCATTTCTGCCTCCTTTTCGATCTCTGAACTTCGTAACGTTTCGAAATCAGCTACGAAACGTTCAATATTTATTTACGAAAAGGCGCGTTGGGCTGAGCTCAACCAATTTTATGAGCATTTTAATTGGAAACTTTGTTTTCTAGATAACGACATAAATGCTTCAGCAAAAATGGTCGAGAATATTATATTGCTAGGGATGAAATCATTCATCCCATCCAAGCAGAAGTCGGTTAAACCAAGAGTGAAATCCTGGTTTAATCAGACGTGCAAAAACGCAGTCAGATCCAGAGAGGAAGCATTCAGTAATTGGCGTTTAAACAAAAACCCAGAGACTGATTTACTACGCAAAAAGGCAAGATCTTCGTGTGCCAAGGTACTTAGGCGTGAAAAGTTTCTTCACGAACAGCGTCTTCGTGCCAAGGTCCTTACAGCTCCCCGGGGCAGTAAGACCTTTTGGTCATTCGTTAAGAGGGTAAAGAACAATACTAGTTCATCAATCCCAACTCTCTTAAAGAATGACCAAGCATTCACCGACCCGGTTGACAAAGCTAACCTGTTGGCTGAAATTTTTGCAAGCAACTCCTGCTTGCCGGAAAGCAGTCAACCACTTCCCGAGCTCGAAAGAGTATCTGTAACTATGCCAAAGATATTTTTCCGGACGCGAGCAGTTAAAAGGGTTTTGCAGACCTCGACATAAACAAAACTCCTGGACCGGATGGCATTCCAGCACTGGTCTTGAAGCAGTGTTCTTTTACGCTTGCACGCCTCTTCAGTTTACTTTACCATTTTGGTGAGTTTCCATCAAGCTGGAAGGTTGCTAACGTAACACCTATACCCAAAAAGGGTGAGGCAAATAACCCTGAAAATTACCGCCCAATTGCAATTTGCTCTACACTTTCCAAAGTAAAGGAAAGCATGGTCAACCATCACCTTATGAAGTATCTAGAGTCGCATAAACTACTTTGCGATCGTCAATATGGATTTCGTAAGGGTCGTTCTACTGGCGATCTTATGGCATATCTTTCAGAGAAATGGTGCCACTCAATCCATCATTTCGGTGAAAGTAGGGTGGTGGCTCTGGATATTTCAAAAGCGTTTGACAGAGTGTGGCATGGTGCACTACTGGCCAAACTTACTGCTTTTGGTGTCGGTGATGACTTCTCTCGGTTTATATCGAGTTTTCTCAGAGACCGCACTATACGAGTTGTTATAGATGGGGTCTCATCAAACGAGTTCAAGATTAATTCAGGGGTTCCGCAAGGCTCCGTTCTTTCTCCTACCCTATTCCTTATTTTTCTAAATGATCTTCTCTACCAAACTTCCAACCCTATCCACTCTTTCGCAGATGACAGCAGCATTTGCCACTCGTACTCTTTTAGCTATAGGCCCAGCCTATCAGAGATCGCTGCCAAGAGGCTAAATATGAATGATTCTATTCTTCTATTAATCTCCGAATGGGGTCGTAAAAACAGAGTCGCCTTCAACGCTCGTAATACCCAATGTTGCTTATTAACACACAAGCAAACGACCGCAAATGCTGCTTCATCTGTACTCATGGATGGTATAAATATTGAGGAATCGGATGCTTTTGATGTTCTTGGAATGAAGATACAGTGTGACGTTCGCTGAACAGAACACATTTTTCATGTCTCTAAAGAAGCATTCAAGTGTCTCGGTTTTTTGAAACGGTGTAAGATGTACTTCACTCCATCCGACCTCCTTACTATTTATACCACCTACATCCGACCGAAAATGGAAAACAACTCTCATGTTTGGGCCGGTGCCGCAAAGTCTATTTTAGGGTTACTCGACCGTGTGCAGGAGAGGGCGAAGAAGCTTATCAGTGACAGTAGGGTATCCAACTCTATTGACTCACTGGAGCATCGACGCAGTGTGGGGTGCGTTACTCTGTTCTATCGTTACTACAATGGATTTTGCTCTGACGAGATTAGGGATCTTGTTCCCGAAACTCGCACATTTTTACGTAGCACGCGCTCATCGTCTAGAGCTCATCCATTTGTGGTCGATTGCCCGGGGAATCGTACTACGCATTACAGAGAGAATTCGTTTTTCAGCCGTACGTTTCGTCTATGGAACAAGTTGCCTGCAGACGTGTTTCCTGTCTGTTATAACGTTGGAAAGTTCAAGTCAAATGTTCACAAACACTACTCCCTCTTTCCCCCTCCTCACAACCTATTTTCCTAGTTCTGGTACAATGCACTGCATATGTAGGGGTTATCCCCTGAGTACTGGTCCAATATAAAAAAAAATAAAAAAATATGTATGTATGCATGTATGCATATATGTATGTATATATGTATATATATATATGTATATGTAGGGGTCATCCCCTGAGTACTGGACCAAGCTAAAAAAAAAAAAATTGCTGCGAACTGCGCCGAATCGATAATTCGCGGTCATCACCAACGCTGGCCGATACGGCTGCTATATTTTCTTCAGTTCGCACTCTACGTAAGCGTGTTGGTGGTTTAATGTCCAACAATGTAAATTTGGTGCGAAATTTTTTTACAATAGCCCGAATAGAATAGCTCAGTAGGTCGATTAAACTGACCATAAAATGGAAGAAGCGCGCGATGAACTTTCTTAACAGAGCACGCATTTTGGTAATAAAATTCAATAATTTGCAAGCGTTGCTCGTTTGTAAGACGATTCATGATTAAATTATAGACCAAACTGAAGATGTTTGACCGTGACACAAGATACACGTGCGTGAGCTGTCAGAACTAGTGTTGCCAAAAAGATAATAGCAAAAAAATCACTCGTTACAAGTAATTTGTGCTTTCGCAATTTTGATATGTTCAGCTCATTATTTGAGTTTGGAAAGCAACAAACAAAATTAATTAAAATTGTGATGTAATAATCCATTTCTTGTAATTTTTCCCGTAAATGTTTAAATATGTCAATTCTTATGCACAATATTTTAAATTTATTAGCTTTATTTTTTAGTTCATTTTTTTTTTTTTTTTTTGGTAGAAGTTACAATTTTAATATTATTTTCAAACATAATTTCAAACAAAACTGAAACCCGGGAAATATATAAAATAATATGGTAGCAGTTTTGTGAAAAATGTCACAATCCTTACACCGATCAGATGGTGATTGTATTTTTTATATCATGGTTTTAAGGATCCCGTTGTTTTTATTTATAAATAGAACAATTTTTTCAGTAAAGACGATTCTAATTTTTAGCCAAACCAAATCAGTTTATTTATTTCAAAGGACATTCAAACCGCCTTGGAGTTAAATATAATTATTTTATGCCAGTGGCGTTATTAAACGCCGGAAAACAAAAATAGGCAGATCAATGGTCAATTCCAAATCTAATTCTTATCCTTCCAGTATACCCAAATCAGAAATCGAAAAACTCGCCACACAGTTATCAATCACAATAGTTCTAAGCCCATAATTCAATGTTCGAAAGCCAATTCACAAGCACAATTTCAATTTAAACCGTCAATTCCAATCTTATCGTTATCACAAATCATTGAGAGAGCCTACATCTAAGGAACTGGTAAGCAAACTTATTACCGTAATAGGTGAAAATACCTTTAGTGTAACATCTGTGCAGCATGGAAATATTAAAGAAACTAAAATTCAGGTAATTCATGAAAATTATTACTGCAAATTGACGGCCGACTTGGAGAAAGAAAATAGAGCCTTTTACACCTATGAGCTTACAAGTGCGAAAGGCCTTTAAGTTGTTGTTAAAGGCATTGATTCTGGCGTAGATCCGGATGACGTTAAAACTCGTTTGGAGGAGAAAGGGTTTAAAATTAATAATGTTCTTAACATCAGAAACCGAGAAAAGATACCTCAGCCCATGTTTAGGGTGGAATTAGAACCAGCAGATGTCACCTTAAAGAAGAATGAGGTTCATCCAATATATAATGTTAAATACCTTCTACACCGGAAAGTTACTGTAGAGGAGCCGCATAAACGCTCAAGACCCGTTCAGTGCATGAACTGCCAGGAGTATGGCCACACTAAGACATATTGCAAATTGCCCAGTCTGTGTTGTGTGTGGTGATCTCTATGGCATATCACAATGCAGCAAATCAAAAACTGACACAAATGTAAAAAAATGTAATTGTGGAGGCAATCATACTGCTAATTACAGGGGTTGCCCCGTTTATACCCACTTCAAATGCTCAATGCCAAATCCCAAGCCGTCCCAGCAACCTCAATTCATTTCAAGCAACAATTTTCCTCAAGCAGGTCAGTCAACAACCCAAATAAATATTCCAAGCTCCAACCAAGTTTCTTATGCCAATGTGGTTAAGACTAATATACCAAACGCGAATCAGAAGTGCAAGTCTCAACAGCCCGACCCATATTTTAGCAACCTTGTAGCCACATTGCAGACTTTGGTTCAATCAATAAACACTTTTACGGCTTCTATGACCACCATGATGCGGGAAATGCTAAAAATGCAATCAACTATTTTACAGGCTATTTTAAAAAAATGATTTATTTAAAAATATGTTTCTGGAACGCAAACGGCATACGTCAACATAAAAATGAACCTGAACACTTCCTGAGGGAAAGTTAAATCGACGTTATGTTGATTGCTGTAATTCACCTGACGTCAAGAACTTATTTAAGGTAAATATATGACACTAAAGATCCAAGTGGAAGATCTTGTGGAGGTTCGGCTATTCTAATTAAAAATAGAATTAAACATTACTTGCTAAATGAGACATGTGAAGAATGTTTTCAAGCAACAAATATTTGTATTGAACACATTCACAGTAAATTGGTAATTTCATCAATTTATTCCCCGCCTCGGCTTTCAGTTACAGAAAACCATTACTCAAATTCTTTTACTTCTCTTGGATCCAGATTTATAGCTGCTGGTGACTATAATGCTAAACACACATTTTGGGGCTCAAGATTAATCTCCCCGAAAGGTCGTTTGCTTTTTGATACTATATCAAAATTGGGTTTAGATGTAATCTCCAGCGGGTGTCCCACCTATTGGCCATCTGACCAGCGAACGATCCCAGATGTTATTGATTTTGGAATCGTAAAAAACGTGCCCTTAGATTGGATGCATGTGGAGCCTTCATTGGATTTGTCCTCCGATCACTCACCTACTATTATCTCTATATGTTTCCCCCATTTAACGACATAGGTGTATTCCAGTCTAGAGTGAATTGGCTAAAATATAAAAAATATTTAAGTACTCATTGTACGGAAAATATATCTTTGAGAACTCCAGAGGATATTGATGAGTCAATTAATGAGTTTCCCAAAATATTATAAAAGCCGTGCAACATGCTACCACTACAAATTTTAGAAATATGAATAGCAGAACTTGTTCTTTTGAAATCGAATACCTTGTCTCAGAAAAAAGAAGAATCAGAAGAGAATGGCAACTTCGCAGGTCTCCCCAGCTTAAAGCTAGGCTTCGAGAATGCATAAGTCAACTAAGAAATTTGCTTGGAGTCCAATGAGTGGCTTCCCCCAAAACCTATTTGGAAAGCCTCGATGGTAATCCTCAATCCGATTATTCTTTGTGGAAAGAAGCAAGAGGGTTAAAGAGACCCGTTAGATCTAAGCCACCCTTGCGTACTCCAACTGGGGACTGGACCATAACTGACTCCGAAAAGGGAATGCTGTACGCTAACCACTTGAAAAACGTGTTTGCCATTGACGGACTGAATAACGAAGCTATATCAGCCAGCATATGCCGTTAGACCTCCTGTACCTTTCCGACTTCGTTTTCAAGATGTCGAGAGTGTTATTAGTAACTTAAACCCCAGAAAAACTACAGGTATTGATAAAATTACCAACAAAATGCTTGTGCAGTTACCCCGAGTAGCTAGAAGACTCGTCCTTTTTATTTTTAATGCTATTAAACGTCTCGAGTATTTTCCTACTGAGTGGAAGGTGTCTGTCATTACTATGATACCCAAACCAGAAAAGGATCCTACAAAAGTTGAGTCATATAGCCCGATAAGTCTATTGCCAACAATTTCAAAACTGTTCGAGAAATTGCTAATGACGAGGTTGACCACAATCTTGAATGAAGTAGGATGTATTCCTAACCATCAATTCGGTTTTAGGGCTAAGCATAGCACCATAGAACAGACACACAGGCTGGTGAATGTTATCAGAAACGCGTTCGGAGATAAAAAATATTGCTCAGCTCTATTCATTGACGTTTCCAAAGCTTTTGACAAAGTGTGGCACGAAGGCTTAACTCATAAAATAAAATTAAACTTGCCTGCAAGCACGCACAAGCTGTTAGAGAGCTACTTATATGACCGGAAATTCGTCATTAACGAAGGTGATTTCGGCTCAGCCAATCGAAGCTGGAGCTCCCCAGGGTAGCATATTAGGTCCAACTTTATATTTGATTTGTACTTCAGACATGCCAACGAGCTGCAAAATTCACACTTCAACTTTTGCAGATGATACAGCATTCATCAGTGTCGATGAAGACTATAAATTAGCATCACAAAATTTGCAAGAACATATTCTTATATTGGAGAAATGGCTGAAACTTTGGAAAATCAAAGTAAATGAACAAAAATATACCCATGTTACATTCACACTACGTAGAAAAACTTGTTCGGCTATTAAAATCAACAACTATATTGTTCCGCAGCCCAGTGAAGTCAAATACCGTAGGCTCACGTGGAAGTCTTACATTGACGCTAAAGTCACCCATATGAAATTAAAAGCGGTGCAACTAAATTGGCTCATCGGCAGAAATTCTATCTTGAAGTTAGATTGCAAACTTTTGTTGTATAACGCAATCCTAAAGCCAATATGGAGCTATGTAATTCAACTGTGGGGTACCGCCTCTGCATCTAACATTGAGAAAATTCAAAAGCGCCAGAATAAAATTCTCCATACAATTACTGCAGCTCCATGGTATGTTAAAAACTCTCGAATTCACAAAGATCTAGGTGTACCCTTAGTGAAGGATGAATTTTCAAAACACGCGATAAGGTTCATTAACAGACTGGAGTCTCACCCGAATTCTCTCGCACGTACTCATACATGACAAACTGTCATGTATGAGTACGTTCGATCACATGTTGTTTAAACATGATCTCCCCCTTGGTTAGGAGCGGAGCCTTTCTAATATTCCTTCCGATCTATGGGTCACGGCACCCGCAAACAGTAACACCAGGAACAGCACAGGGCACAGGAACTGCGCTCTATGCTCCTCATGGTTGCCTACACTAAGACTTCAACCACAATCGCAACCAACTCCGCCAACAAAAGACGCACACGGCCCCACACGAACCTGCGGTTCAACTAACGGCAGTTCCGACAATGGCAACAACGGGGGGGCTACCCTCCCTACCTTGGTCTCCGCCTGAACACTTCACGGGCATACCCAAAACCCTACTAAAATCCCAATGGTCGCCCGCCCCTACTACGCCCATTCGCTCTAAATCCCTAATGTCATCGTAAAGATGACATTCGACCAGAACGTGTCTCCAGTCCTCAGGGCCACCACCACAACTGCACAGCGCAGTCTCGGACAGGCCCCTCTTATGCAAGAATGCATTGAGTGAACCAGGCCTCGTGAGCACGAAGCCCGTACTGAGACTGAAGCCAAATTCCGGCCGTCCCACAACAAAATCAGCCTCGCGAATGAATTCGTGCGTTACACGCCCCTTTGAACTACTCGCCCATCGCGCCCGCCAGGCAGACACAAGGCGCTCCCAAAGGAGTGCCTTGATCTGACTGGGTTCCCTATTAACCACAAGATCAAGGGCAGAAAGCCAATCATGTGGACGAAGTGGTAGCCCCTTCTTGACCTTGAAGGCGATCGCACGTCGAATCACCTCCAGATCACCCCCAGCAAGACCTGTAGAGCATCTGTTGACACCGGCCTACAAACTGGCATGCAAGCAAGCATCGTAGTTCTCTGGGAAGACTCAATTTTATTGCGACCAACAACAGTCATGGCTGTCTCGTACCACACAGGTGCACCATAAGTTGCGCATGCAACAAACAGTCCACTATATATGGTACGAGTAGCCCGCCTGCTGAGGCCCCATTCACTTCTAAGGATGCGTCTAACCTTACCTACTACAGCAGGCAGCCTGTCCCTCACATATGAGAGGTGAACCATAAAGTTCAACCTCTCACTCACCATTATTCCCAGGTATTTGACTTCCGTCGCATACCGGAGACAAACGCCGCCAAAACGAACAAGTGGTGGACGATCCCGAGACAACCTGCCTTTCAGCAACATTATCATGGTCTTGTCCATAGCGACCTCTACACCCACACTATCGCCCCACTCGCGCACGATACGCATGGCTCTCTCACCCCGGCTTTCCAGATCAGCACGAGACTGTCCTTCAACCAAGATGAGCAAGTCATCCGCATATGCACACAGTTTGAAGTCACGCTGCAACGACCTCAGCAAGGAATCCATCATGAGGTTCCATATAAATGGACCACAGATGGACCCCTGCGGACAGCCGCGTCAACGTCCCTCCAAACCATGTCGCTGGCGCCCACCACACAGGCTTTCCTACTGCAGAAGTAACTCTCCCATAGAGCTAGCTCCCTACAGCCCACACTACGTAGCCTCTCGAGAACCACACTCCACAGAAGATTGTCAAACGCACCCCTAAAGTCTACAAATACACCTAGAACATACTTCTCCTCAGAGATAGCAACACTAGACTTAACATGCAGCCAGGCGTCGTCAACAGACCTCCCTTCCTTATTTTTCTAAATGATCTTCTCTACCAAACTTCCAACCCTATCCACTCTTTCGCAGATGACAGCAGCATTTGCCACTCGTACTCTTTTAGCTATAGGCCCAGCCTATCAGAGGCTAAATATGAATGATTCTATTCTTCTATTAATCTCCGAATGGGGTCGTAAAAACAGAGTCGCCTTCAACGCTCGTAAGACCCAATGTTGCTTATTAACACACAAGCAAACGACCGCAAATGCTGCTTCATCTGTACTCATGGATGGTATAAATATTGAGGAATCGGATGCTTTTGATGTTCTTGGAATGAAGATACAGTGTGACGTTCGCTGGACAGAACACATTTTTCATGTCTCTAAAGAAGCATTCAAGTGTCTCGGTTTTTTGAAACGGTGTAAGATGTACTTCACTCCATCCGATCTCCTTACTATTTATACCACCTACATCCGACCGAAAATGGAATACAACTCTCATGTTTGGGCCGGTGCCTCAAAGTCTATTTTGGGGTTACTCGACCGTGTGCAGGAGAGGGCGAAGAAGCTTATCAGTGACAGTAGGGTATCCAACTCTATTGACTCACTGGAGCATCGACGCAGTGTGGGGTGCGTTACTCTGTTCTATCGTTACTACAATGGATTTTGCTCTGACGAGATTAGGGATCTTGTTCCCGTAACTCGCACATTTTTACGTAGCACGCACTCATCGTCTAGAGCTCATCCATTTGTGGTCGATTGCCCGGGAAATCGCACTACGCATTACAGAGAGAATTCGTTTTTCAGCCGTACGCTTCGTCTATGGAACAAGTTGCCTGCAGACGTGTTTCCTGTCTGTTATAACGTTGGAAAGTTCAAGTCAAATGTTCACAAACACTACTCCCTCTTTCCCCCTCCTTATAACCTATTTTCCTAGTTCTGGTACAATGCACTGCATATGTAGGGGTCATCCCCTGAGTACTGGGCCAAGCTAAAAAAAAAAAAATTGCTGCGAACGGCGCCGAATCGATAATTCGCGGTCATCACCAACGCTGGCCGATACGGCTGCTATATTTTCTTCAGTTCGCACTCTACGTAAGCGTGTTGGTGGTTTAATGTCCAACAATGTAAATTTGGTGCGAAATTTTTTTACAATAGCCCGAATAGAATAGCTCAGTAGGTCGATTAAACTGACCATAAAATGGAAGAAGCGCGCGATGAACTTTCTTAACAGAGCACGCATTTTGGTAATAAAATTCAATAATTTGCAAGCGTTGCTCGTTTGTAAGACGATTCATGATTAAATTATAGACCAAACTGAAGATGTTTGACCGTGACACAAGATACACGTGCGTGAGCTGTCAGAACTAGTGTTGCCAAAAAGATAATAGCAAAAAAATCACTCGTTACAAGTAATTTGTGCTTTCGCAATTTTGATATGTTCAGCTCATTATTTGAGTTTGGAAAGCAACAAACAAAATTAATTAAAATTGTGATGTAATAATCCATTTCTTGTAATTTTTCCCGTAAATGTTTTAATATGTCAATTCTTATGCACAATATTTTAAATTTATTAGCTTTATTTTTTAGTTTTTTTTTTTTTTTTTTTTGGTAGAAGTCACAATTTTAATATTATTTTCAAACATAATTTCAAACAAAACTGAAACCCGGGAAATATATGTATAAAATAATATGGTAGCAGTTTTGTGAAAAATGTCACAATCCTTACACCGATCAGATGGTGATTGTATTTTTTATATCATGGTTTCAAGGATCCCGTTGTTTTTATTTATAAATAGAACAATTTTTTCAGTAAAGACGATTCTAATTTTTAGCCAAACCAAATCAGTTTATTTATTTCAAAGGACATTCAAACCGCCTTGGAGTTAAATATAATTATTTTATGCCAGTGGCGTTATTAAACGCCGGAAAACCAAAATAGGCAGATCAATGGTCAATTCCAAATCTAATTCTTATCCTTCCAGTATACCCAAATCAGAAATCGAAAAACTCGCCACACAGTTATCAATCACAATAGTTCTAAGCCCATAATTCAATGTTCGAAAGCCAATTCACAAGCACAATTTCAATTTAAACCGTCAATTCCAATCTTATCGTTATCACAAATCATTGAGAGAGCCTACATCTAAGGAACTGGTAAGCAAACTTATTACCGTAATAGGTGAAAATACCTTTAGTGTAACATCTGTGCAGCATGGAAATATTAAAGAAACTAAAATTCAGGTAATTCATGAAAATTATTACTGCAAATTGACGGCCGACTTGGAGAAAGAAAATAGAGCCTTTTACACCTATGAGCTTACAAGTGCGAAAGGCCTTTAAGTTGTTGTTAAAGGCATTGATTCTGGCGTAGATCCGGATGACGTTAAAACTCGTTTGGAGGAGAAAGGGTTTAAAATTAATAATGTTCTTAACATCAGAAACCGAGAAAAGATACCTCAGCCCATGTTTAGGGTGGAATTAGAACCAGCAGATGTCACCTTAAAGAAGAATGAGGTTCATCCAATATATAATGTTAAATACCTTCTACACCGGAAAGTTACTGTAGAGGAGCCGCATAAACGCTCAAGACCCGTTCAGTGCATGAACTGCCAGGAGTATGGCCACACTAAGACATATTGCAAATTGCCCAGTCTGTGTTGTGTGTGGTGATCTCTATGGCATATCACAATGCAGCAAATCAAAAACTGACACAAATGTAAAAAAATGTAATTGTGGAGGCAATCATACTGCTAATTACAGGGGTTGCCCCGTTTATACCCACTTCAAATGCTCAATGCCAAATCCCAAGCCGTCCCAGCAACCTCAATTCATTTCAAGCAACAATTTTCCTCAAGCAGGTCAGTCAACAACCCAAATAAATATTCCAAGCTCCAACCAAGTTTCTTATGCCAATGTGGTTAAGACTAATATACCAAACGCGAATCAGAAGTGCAAGTCTCAACAGCCCGACCCATATTTTAGCAACCTTGTAGCCACATTGCAGACTTTGGTTCAATCAATAAACACTTTTACGGCTTCTATGACCACCATGATGCGGGAAATGCTAAAAATGCAATCAACTATTTTACAGGCTATTTTAAAAAAATGATTTATTTAAAAATATGTTTCTGGAACGCAAACGGCATACGTCAACATAAAAATGAACCTGAACACTTCCTGAGGGAAAGTTAAATCGACGTTATGTTGATTGCTGTAATTCACCTGACGTCAAGAACTTATTTAAGGTAAATATATGACACTAAAGATCCAAGTGGAAGATCTTGTGGAGGTTCGGCTATTCTAATTAAAAATAGAATTAAACATTACTTGCTAAATGAGACATGTGAAGAATGTTTTCAAGCAACAAATATTTGTATTGAACACATTCACAGTAAATTGGTAATTTCATCAATTTATTCCCCGCCTCGGCTTTCAGTTACAGAAAACCATTACTCAAATTCTTTTACTTCTCTTGGATCCAGATTTATAGCTGCTGGTGACTATAATGCTAAACACACATTTTGGGGCTCAAGATTAATCTCCCCGAAAGGTCGTTTGCTTTTTGATACTATATCAAAATTGGGTTTAGATGTAATCTCCAGCGGGTGTCCCACCTATTGGCCATCTGACCAGCGAACGATCCCAGATGTTATTGATTTTGGAATCGTAAAAAACGTGCCCTTAGATTGGATGCATGTGGAGCCTTCATTGGATTTGTCCTCCGATCACTCACCTACTATTATCTCTATATGTTTCCCCCATTTAACGACATAGGTGTATTCCAGTCTAGAGTGAATTGGCTAAAATATAAAAAATATTTAAGTACTCATTGTACGGAAAATATATCTTTGAGAACTCCAGAGGATATTGATGAGTCAATTAATGAGTTTCCCAAAATATTATAAAAGCCGTGCAACATGCTACCACTACAAATTTTAGAAATATGAATAGCAGAACTTGTTCTTTAGAAATCGAATACCTTGTCTCAGAAAAAAGAAGAATCAGAAGAGAATGGCAACTTCGCAGGTCTCCCCAGCTTAAAGCTAGGCTTCGAGAATGCATAAGTCAACTAAGAAATTTGCGTGAAGTCCAAAGAGTGGCTTCCCCCAAAACCTATTTGGAAAACCTCGATGGTAGTCCTCAATCCGATTATTCTTTGTGGAAAGCAGCAGGAGCGTTAAAGAGACCCGTTAGATCTAAGCCACCCTTGCGTACTCCAACTGGGGACTGGACCATAACTGACTCCGAAAAGGGAATGCTGTACGCTAACCACTTGAAAAACGTGTTTGCCATTGACGGACTGAATAACGAAGCTATATCAGCCAGCATATGCCGTTAGACCTCCTGTACCTTTCCGACTTCGTTTTCAAGATGTCGAGAGTGTTATTAGTAACTTAAACCCCAGAAAAACTACAGGTATTGATAAAATTACCAACAAAATGCTTGTGCAGTTACCCCGAGTAGCTAGAAGACTCGTCCTTTTTATTTTTAATGCTATTAAACGTCTCGAGTATTTTCCTACTGATTGGAAGGTGTCTGTCATTACTATGATACCCAAACCAGAAAAGGATCCTACAAAAGTTGAGTCATATAGCCCGATAAGTCTATTGCCAACAATTTCAAAACTGTTCGAGAAATTGCTAATGACGAGGTTGACCACAATCTTGAATGAAGTAGGATGTATTCCTAACCATCAATTCGGTTTTAGGGCTAAGCATAGCACCATAGAACAGACACACAGGCTGGTGAATGTTATCAGAAACGCGTTCGGAGATAAAAAATATTGCTCAGCTCTATTCATTGACGTTTCCAAAGCTTTTGACAAAATGTGGCACGAAGGCTTAACTCATAAAATAAAATTAAACTTGCCTGCAAGCACGCACAAGCTGTTAGAGAGCTACTTATATGACCGGAAATTCGTCATTAACGAAGGTGATTTCGGCTCAGCCAATCGAAGCTGGAGCTCCCCAGGGTAGCATATTAGGTCCAACTTTATATTTGATTTGTACTTCAGACATGCCAACGAGCTGCAAAATTCACACTTCAACTTTTGCAGATGATACAGCATTCATCAGTGTCGATGAAGACTATAAATTAGCATCACAAAATTTGCAAGAACATATTCTTATATTGGAGAAATGGCTGAAACTTTGGAAAATCAAAGTAAATGAACAAAAATATACCCATGTTACATTCACACTACGTAGAAAAACTTGTTCGGCTATTAAAATCAATAACTATACTGTTCTACAGCCCAGTGAAGTCAAATACCGTAGGCTCACGTGGAAGTCTTACATTGACGCTAAAGTCACCCATATGAAATTAAAAGCGGTGCAACTAAATTGGCTCATCGGCAGAAATTCTATCTTGAAGTTAGATTGCAAACTTTTGTTGTATAACGCAATCCTAAAGCCAATATGGAGCTATGTAATTCAACTGTGGGGTACCGCCTCTGCATCTAACATTGAGAAAATTCAAAAGCGCCAGAATAAAATTCTCCATACAATTACTGCAGCTCCATGGTATGTTAAAAACTCTCGAATTCACAAAGATCTAGGTGTACCCTTAGTGAAGGATGAATTTTCAAAACACGCGATAAGGTTCATTAACAGACTGGAGTCTCACCCGAATTCTCTCGCACGTACTCATACATGACAAACTGTCATGTATGAGTACGTTCGATCACATGTTGTTTAAACATGATCTCCCCCTTGGTTAGGAGCGGAGCCTTTCTAATATTCCTTCCGATCTATGGGTCACGGCACCCGCAAACAGTAACACCAGGAACAGCACAGGGCACAGGAACTGCGCTCTATGCTCCTCATGGTTGCCTACACTAAGACTTCAACCACAATCGCAACCAACTCCGCCAACAAAAGACGCACACGGCCCCACACGAACCTGCGGTTCAACTAACGGCAGTTCCGACAATGGCAACAACGGGGGGGCTACCCTCCCTACCTTGGTCTCCGCCTGAACACTTCACGGGCATACGCGCCCAACGCGTCAAAGGACGCGCCGTCCGCCAAAACCCTACTAAAATCCCAATGGTCGCCCGCCCCTACTACGCCCATTCGCTCTAAATCCCTAATGTCATCGTAAAGATGACATTCGACCAGAACGTGTCTCCAGTCCTCAGGGCCACCACCACAACTGCACAGCGCAGTCTCGGACAGGCCCCTCTTATGCAAGAATGCATTGGTGAACCATGCCTCGTGAGCAAGAAGCCCGTACTGAGACTGAAGCCAAATTCCGGCCGTCCCACAACAAAATCAGCCTCGCGAATGAATTCGTGCGTTACACGCCCCTTTGAACTACTCGCCCATCGCGCCCGCCAGGCAGACACAAGGCGCTCCCAAAGGAGTGCCTTGATCTGACTGGGTTCCCTATTAACCACAAGAGCAAGGGCAGAAAGCCAATCATGTGGACGAAGTGGTAGCCCCTTCTTGACCTTGAAGGCGATCGCACGGCGAATCACCTCCAGATCAAGGGGAGCCACCCCCAGCAAGACCTGTAGAGCATCTGTTGACACCGTCCTACAAACTGGCATGCAAGCAAGCATCGCAGTTCTCTGGGAAGACTCAATTTTATTGCGACCAACAACAGTCATGGCTGTCTCGTACCACACAGGTGCACCATAAGTTGCGCATGCAACAAACAGTCCACCATATATGGTACGAGTAGCCCGCCTGCTGAGGCCCCATTCACTTCTAAGGATGCGTCTAACCTTACCTACTACAGCAGGCAGCCTGTCCCTCACATATGAGAGGTGAACCATAAAGTTCAACCTCTCACTCACCATTATTCCCAGGTATTTGACTTCCGTCGCATACCGGAGACTAACGCCGCCAAAACGAACGAGTGGTGGACGATCCCGAGACAACCTGCCTTTCAGAAACATTATCATGGTCTTGTCCATAGCGACCTCCACACCCACACTATCGCCCCACTCGCGCACGATACGCATGGCTCTCTCACCCCGGCTTTCCAGATCAGCACGAGACTGTCCTTCAACCAAGATGAGCAAGTCATCCGCATATGCACACAGTTTGAAGTCACGCTGCAACGACCTCAGCAAGGAATCCATCATGAGGTTCCATATAAATGGACCACAGATGGACCCCTGCGGACAGCCGCGTCAACGTCCCTCCAAACCATGTCGCTGGCGCCCACCACACAGGCTTTCCTACTGCAGAAGTAACTCTCCCATAGAGCTAGCTCCCGACAGCCCACACTACGTAGCCTCTCGAGAACCACACTCCACAGAAGATTGTCAAACGCACCCCTAAAGTCTACAAATACACCTAGAACATACTTCTCCTCAGAGATAGCAACACTAGACTTAACATGCAGCCAGGCGTCGTCAACAGACCTCCCTTCCCTGAAGCCAAACTGAAATTCAGACAGTGCCACCCGGGCACTCTTTCAGTCGAAAGACCATTATCCTCTCCAGTACTTTTCCAAGCACTGCAAGAAGACTAATGCCCCTATAAGAGCGAGGATCACTCCTCACTTTTTCGGGGGACTTTAAGAGCACCACTACACACGCCTTCTTCCAAGCCTCAGGGAAGTAGCCCTCACTGATACACTTCGCAAATATTGACTCCAAGTATTCCGGTATGGCCTTCCAGATGCTTTTACACATCTCTCCAGTCATACCGTTTATACCCGGAGATTTCCTACTCTTGACCCTGTGGATACAAACCTCTATTTCGGATCTCTCCAGCGCAGGAGGGACGGCCCCTCCGTAATGAGAGGAGGGCTACCGCCCGCCCCTACAACCGGAAAGAAAACCCCCAGTAACGCGCCCATACAATCACTCCAGGAAGACAATGTAGCATTGTCAACCTGGAGGCTCTCTACTTCTAAGCGCCTGTGTCGACCCGAACAAACGCGATAGACACGACCCCAAGGATCGTCGCTATTATCACGCACGAATTCCCTCCACTCGTCTTCTTTAACCCTACAGATCCTACCCTTATATTTCCTCAGGCCAGCCAGATATTCAACTTTACGTAAAATATTATAAAAGCCGTGCAACATGCTACCACTACAAATTTTAGAAATATGAATAGCAGAACTTGTTCTTCTGAAATCGAACACCTTGTCTCAGGAAAAAGAAGAATCAGAAGGGAATGGCAACTTCGCAGGTCTCCCCAGCTTAAAGCTAGGCTTCGAGAATGCATAAGTCAACTAAGAAATTTGCTTGAAGTCCAAAGAGTGGCTTCCCCCACAACCTATTTGGAAAGCCTCGATCCGATTATTTTTTGTGGAAAGCAACAAAAGGGTTAAAGAGACCCGTTAGATCTAAGCCACCCTTGCGTACTCCAACTGGGGACTGGGCCAGAAGTGATTCTGAAAAGGGAATGCTGTACGCTAAACACTTGAGAAACGTGTTTGCCATTGACGGACTGAATAACGAAGCTGATATGCCAGCATATGCCGTTAGACCTCCCCTACCTTTTAAACTTCGTTTTCATGATGTCGAGAGTGTTATTAATAACTTAAACCCCAGAAAAACTACAGGTATTGATAAAATTACCAACAAAATGCTTGTGCAGTTACCCCGAGTAGCTAAAAGAAGCATCCTTTTTACTTTTAATGCTATTTTCCGTATCGAGTATTTTCCTACTGAGTGGAAGGTGTCTGTCATTACTATGATACCCAAACCAGGAAAGGATCCTACAAAAGTTGAGTCATATAGCCCGATAAGTTTATTGCCAACAATTTCAAAACTGTTCGAGAAATTGCTAATGACGAGGTTGACCACAATCTTGAATGAAGTAGGATGTATTCCTAACCATCAATTCGGTTTTAGGGCTAAGCATAGCACCATAGAACAGACACACAGGCTGGTGAATGTTATCAGAAACGCGTTCGGAGATAAAAAATATTGCTCAGCTCTATTCATTGACGTTTCAAAGCTTTTGACAAAGTGTGGCACGAAGGCTTAACTCATAAAATAAAATTAAACTTGCCTGCAAGCACGCACAAGCTGTTAGAGAGCTACTTATATGACCGGAAATTCATCATTAACGAAGGTGATTTCGGCTCAGCCAATCGAAGCTGGAGCTCCCCAGGGTAGCATATTAGGTCCAACTTTATATTTGATTTATGCTTCAGACATGCCAACGAGCTGCAAAATTCACACTTCAACTTTTGCAGATGATACAGCATTCATCAGTGTCCATCAAGATTATAAATTAGCATCACAAAATTTGCAAGAACATATTCTTATATTGGAAAAATGGCTGAAACTTTGGAAAATCAAAGTAAATGAACAAAAACGTACCCATGTTAATTTCACACTACGTAGAAAAACTTGTTCGGCTATTAAAATCAACAACTATATTGTTCCGCAGCCCAGTGAAGTCAAATACCGTAGGCTCACGTGGAAGTCTCACATTGACGCTAAAGTCACCCAGATGAAATTAAAAGCGGTGCAACTAAATTGGCTCATCGGCAGAAATTCTATCTTGAAGTTAGATTAGAAACTTTTGTTGTATAACGCAATCCTAAAGCCAATATGGAGCTATGGAATTCAATTGTGGGGTACCGCCTCTGCATCTAACATTGAGAAAATTCAAAAGCTCCAGAATAAAATTCTCCGTACAATTACTGCAGCTCCATGGTATGTTCAAAACTCTCGAATTCACAAAGATCTAGGTGTACCCTTAGTGAAGAATGAATTTTCAAAACACGCGATAAGGTACATTAACAGACTGGAGTCTCACCCGAATTCTCTCGCACGTAGCATCCTTAACTTTGGTGGCCACACTCGACTGAGAAGGATGGATACCCTTGCAACCATCAGAGCGTTGGAAAGGTTATTTACCAACTAAATACACGCAAGAAACAACTTTTCATCTAGCATTGGCTGGACCTAAGTAAATAAAAATTTTCAATATTAATAAAATTTTTTTTTTCTATATTAATTAATGAATTTTTAGTTTTAAGATTTGCATACTTATTTTTAGTTCTTTTTAAAAGATACAATAAATAATTAAATTATTAAAAAAAAAATCACAAATCAATTCCAACCGTCAAATTCAATTTTCTCGTTTACTCACGGCGGCGGCGACCTCCGTGTATAAAAGACGATGATAAATATATAACGGGGTAGTCGTTGTTAGTGAGTTCTTGGTTAGGAGTTGTGTTGAGTGGTATATAAAGTTTTTTTTTGTTTTTTTTTTTTTCTTGTCATTCATTTATTTATTGAATCTTCAAAACATGAACTAACAATAAGTATTCAAATCTTAATACTAAATATAAAAGTCCAGCCACTGCTAGACAAAAAAGTTTCATTTTGCGCGAATAATATCGGTAGAATCACCTATTTAACGTTCTGATGGTGGCCAGGGTATCCCTTCTTTTCAACCGAGAGTGGCCGCCAAAATTAAGTATGTTGCGTGCAAATACCTTGTGGCATACTTAGAGAACTCGTCAGTTACCAGCGGAACACACAGATCCATGGTGCAATTATTAGGTGGCAGCATAAGAGTTGTTGTACTACATACGTAATATTTTGTTTGTGTAAAAATTCCGGACGCTGTCAAAAACATGTTTACAAAACAGAAGAAAATGAAGAAAGAAACGTTTATATAAAAAAACGAACAAAGAAAATTAATATAATTTTTTTTATAAATTGTTTTCAACACATTTTAAGCAGTTAAAATATTTTTGAAAACTTTTTTATTGTGTTCTTGCCCTTTTTCAAACTGTTTAAAATATTTTTATTTTTTCACCCACAATTTTTGACACCCACAATTTTATGAAATAAAAATTATCACCTGCGCTACTGATGCCACCTGGTTAATTGCACCATGCACAGATCCTTGTGAATTCGTGAGTTTCTTACGTACCACGGAGCTGCAGTAATCGTACGAAGAATTTGGTTTTGTCGTCTTTGAGTTTTTTCAATGTTAGATGGTTAGATGAACTCCGTAGCACCATATAGGCTTTAAAATTGCGTTATATAACAAAAGTTTGCAATTCAACTTCAATGTCGAATTTCTGCCCATAAGCCAATTTAGTTGCGCTGCTTTTAATTTCAACTGAGTGACTTTCGCATCAATGTGAGGCTTCCACGTCGAGGTAAATTCCAAGGTATTTAACTTCATTATGCTGCGGAATAGGTGTATTGAGCTGAACATGTTTGCTTACGCAGTGTGAATGTAACGTGAGTACATTTTTGTTCATTAACTTTGATTTTCCAAAGTTTCAACCATTTCTCTAATATTGAAATATACTGCTGCAAATTTCGTGAAGCTTCTTGATGGTTTTCATGAACGCTGAAAACAGCTGTGTCATCTGCAAAAGTTGAAGTATGGATTCCGGATCTCGTTGGCATGTCAGATGCCTAAATTAAATATAGAGTGGGTCCTAGAATGCTACCTTGGGGAGCTCCTGCTTCGACTGTGAAAGACTTGTAAAGTCACCTTCTTTGATAACAAATTTCCGGTCGTATAAGTAGCTTTCCAGAAGCTTGTGAGTGTTTGCAGGCAAGTTCAACTTTATTTTGTGCATCAGCCCGTCGTGCCACACCTTATCAAAAGCTTGGGAAATGTCGATGAATAGAGCTGAACAGTACTTTTTGTCTTCAAAAGTCTGTCCTATGACATTGACTAGTCTATGTGTTTGTTCTATGGTGTTATGTTTAGCCCGAAAGCCAAATTGATGATCAGGGATACATCCCACATGATTAAGTATTGGAGATAACTTCGCCATTAACAATTTTTCGAATAGTTTTGAAAGAGAAAAAAACTATAAATTAAATTTTTGTTTTCTATAATAAAAAACTTTTTTCTTTAATAAAACACTGCATGAGCTTACCTAGCAGATGTAGTTCTGAGAAAGAGCTTAGCTCTACTAGCAAAAATTTATGGATTTCCGAAGAGGAATCTATTAAAAAATCATTGAATAATCTACTTTCCATAAATGATAAGAAACGCCGGCCTTCGAGCTCGCGAAATATTGTTCTTACAACAGAAGACAAACAATCATCCACTATAATTGCTGCAGATAAGCCGTAAACACAAGTAGGCATGGACAAGTACGTAACTGTAGCTAAACGCCAGCGAAGCCCCAAATCCGCTCAAGTGTCGTCTCAATCGAAACTATCTAAAAATGATAGCACCAAAACAACAACTGAAAATAATAGATTTGCTATCCTTCAGACTGTGGAGGCAGCAACATCTAAGAAAACCTTTAAACTACCGCCAATATATTTGAGAGAGCCTACTATTAGTGAGCTGGTAAAACAACTTATCACGGCGATCGGCAAAGACACTTTTAACGTTACATCAGTTCAGCATGGCAGTATCAGTGAAACAAAAATCTAGGTAAATAATGAAAGTGAATACCGAAAACTGTCTGACGTTCTGGAGAAAGAGAAAAGATCTTTTTACACTTATCAGCTTAAAAGTGCTAAAGGTCTTCAGGTCGTTATAAAAGGAATTGACCCTTGTGTAGACACGGATGATATTAAGACTGGATTGCAAGAGGAAGGCTTTAAAATAAAAAATGTAACCAACATAAGGAACCGTGAAAAGATTCCTCAACCCATGTTTAGGGTTGAAATGGAACCAGGGGATGTCGTTCTGAAGAAAAATGAGGTTCATCGAATTTACAACCTTAAGTTTCTTTTGCATCGCAGGGTCACCATAGAGGAGCCGCATAAACGTTTAGGTCCTGTTCAATGCCTAAACTGCCAAGAATTTGGCCACACTAAGGCATATTGTAAATTGCCCGCAGTTTGTGTTGTGTGTGGAGAGCTTCACGGCACATCACAGTGCAAAAAATCAAAAACTGATTCGAGCGTTAAAAAATGCAGTAATTGTGGAGGTAACCACACTGCAAATTACAGAGGGTGCCCAGTGTATGCTCACTTTAAACAGTCAATGACAAATAAGACTTCTATACCTCCTAAGCAGCCATCATTGTTGCAAATAGTATTCCCCAGGCAGGCCAGGCAACTAGCCATATTAACTTGCAAAACGCCCAACAAATTTCATATGCTAATGTGGTTAAAGCTGATACTCCAAATATAAATCAGCAACCCAAGTTCCAAAACTGCGATCCAAATGTTAGCAATCTTGAGGCAACGCTGCAGACTCTTGTTCAATCAATAAACACTTTTACGGCTTCTATGACGAGCATGATGCAAGAAATGCTGAAAATGCAAACCATAATTTTGCAGGCTATTTTAAACAAATAAAAAAATGATTTGTTTGAAAATATGTTTCTGGAACGCAAACGGCATCCGCCAGCATAAAAATGAACTTGAGCACTTCCTTATGGAAAAGCAAATCGATATAATGTTAATCGCTGAAACTCACTTGACGTCAACAAGTTATTTCAGGATTAATGGCTACATACTATATGACACCAAAGATCCCCGTGGAAGATCTTGTGGGGGATCGGCAATTTTGATAAAAGCCAGAATTAAGCACTATTGATTCAACGAAACACGTGAGGAATATCTGCAAGCAACTAATGTATGCATTGAATTTTGTAATGAGAAAATTGTTATTTCCTCGATTTACTCACCGCCTCGGTTTTCAGTAACAGAAAACCAATATTCGGATTTTTTCAAATTACTTGGGCATCGATTTATAGCGGCTGGTGACTATAACGCTAAACACACTTTTTGGGGTTCACGTTGAATTTCTCCGAAAGGCCATGTACTTCTTTTTTTTTATATTGGACCAGTACTCAGGGGATGACCCCTACATATGCAGTGCATTGTACCAGAACTAGGAAAATAGGTTGTGAGGAGGGGGAAAGAGGGAGTAGTGTTTGTGAACATTTGACTTGAACTTTCCAACGTTATAACAGACAGGAAACACTTCTGCAGGCAACTTGTTCCACAGACGAAGCGTGCGGCTGAAAAACAAATTCTCTCTGTAATGCGTAGTACGATTCCCCGGGCAATCAACCACAAATGCATGAGCTCTAGACGATGAACGCGTGCTACGTAAAAATGTGCGAGTTTCGGGAACAAGATCCCTAATCTCGTCAGAGCAAAATCCATTGTAGTAACGATAGAACAGAGTAACGCACCCCACACTGCGACGATGCTCCAGTGAGTCAATAGAGTTGGATACCCTACTGTCACCGATAAGCTTCTTCGCCCTCTCCTGCACACGGTCGAGTAACCCCAAAATAGACTTTGAGGCACCGGCCCAAACATGAGAGTTGTATTCCATTTTCGGTCGGATGTAGGTGGTATAAATAGTAAGGAGATCGGGTGGAGTGAAGTACATCTTACACCGTTTCAAAAAACCGAGACACTTGAATGCTTCTTTAGAGACATGAAAAATGTGTTCAGTCCAGCTTACATCACACTGTATCTTCATTCCAAGAACATCAAGAGCATCCGATTCCTCAATACTTATACCATCCATGAGTACAGATGAAGCAGCATTTGCGGTCGTTTGCTTGTGTGTTAATAAGCAACATTGGGTCTTACGAGCGTTGAAGGCGACTCTGTTTTTACGACCCCATTCGGAGATTAATAGAAGAATAGAATCATTCATATTTAGCCTCTTGCCAGCGATCTCTGATAGGCTGGGCCTATAGCTAAAAGAGTACGAGTGGCAAATGCTGCTGTCATCTGCGAAAGAGTGGATAGGGTTGGAAGTTTGGTAGAGAAGATCATTTAGAAAAATAAGGAAAAGGGTAGGAGAAAGAACGGAGCCTTGCGGAACCCCTGAATTAATCTTGAACTCGTTTGATGAGACCCCATCTATAACAACTCGTATAGTGCGGTCTCTGAGAAAACTCGATATAAACCGAGAGAAGTCATCACCGACACCAAAAGCAGTAAGTTTGGCCAGTAGTGCACCATGCCACACTCTGTCAAACACTTTGGAAATATCTAGAGCCACCACCTTGCTTTCACCGAAATGATGGATTGAGTGGCACCATTTCTCCGAAAGATATGCCATAAGATCGCCAGTAGAGCGACCCTTACGAAATCCATATTGGCGATCACAAAGTAATTTGTGCGACTCTAGATATCCCATAAGATGGTAATTAACCATACTTTCCATTACTTTGGAAAGCGCAGAGCAGATTGCAATTGGGCGGTAATTTTGATACCATTTCTAAAATGGGCTTAGATGTGATTTCAAGTGGTCACCCCACGCATTGGCCGTCAGACAGATGAAAGATTCCAGATGTTATAGATTTTGGAGTTTCGAAAAGTTTTCCTTTAGAGTGGTTTCAAGTGGAGCCTTCGTTAGATTTGTCATCAAATCACTCACCAACAATAATTTTTTTTTTTTTTTGTTAAGCGTTTTTATTTATTGAATCTTCAAAATGAACTAACAATAAGTATTCAAATCTTAATACTAAATATTAAAAAAAAAAATAAAATAAAATGTGCTTTTTACTTACGTCCAGCCAATGCTAGACAAAAAGTTCTATTATGCGGAAGCAATATCGGTAGAATCACCTATTGAACGTTCTGATGGTGGCAACGGTATCCCTTCTTCTCAACCGACTGTGGCCGCCAAAATTAAGTATATTACACGCAAGAGGGTTTGGATGAAGTTCCAGTTTACTGACATACCTTGTCGCGTACTTAGAAAATTCCTCTTTTACCAGCGGAACACGCAGATCTTTATGAGTTCGTGAATTTTTTACGTACCATGCAGCTGCAGTAATCGTTCGAAGAATTTGGTTTTGTCGCCTTTGAATTTTTTCAATATTTGACGCTGAGGCGGTGCCCCATAATTGAATTCCGTAGCACCATATAGGTTTTAGAATTGCATTGTATAGCAGAAGTTTACAATCCAACTTCAATGTCGAGTTTCTGCCCATAAGCCAATTTAGTTGCGCTGCTTTTAGTTTCAACTGAGTGACTTTTGCTTCAATGTGAGACTTCCACGTTAGCCTACGGTCCAGGTGAATACCAAGGTACTTGACTTCATTTTGCTGCGGAATAGGTGTATTGTTAATTTGTATAGCCGAACATGTTTGCTTTGTTGGTAGTAGACTTATTGGTCTATATGATTCTACCTTGGTCGGATCCTTCCCTGACTTGGGTATCATAGTAATCATAGAGACCTTCCACTCTGCAGGGTAATACTCAAGGCGTAAAATAGCGTTAAAAATAAAAAGTAGAACTCTTCTAGCTACACGAGGTAACTGTTCAAGCATTTTGCCAGTAATTTGATCAATACCTGGAGCTTTCCTGGGGTTTATGTTATTGATAACGTTTTCGACATCTTGAAATGTGAATAGCAAAGACACAGGCGGTCTAACTACATATGGTGGTAATTCAGATGCATCATTTGTTATATCATTTGTAATAAAAACATTTTTCAAATGGTTAACATACACCATCCCCTTTTCTGAGTCACTTCTTGCCCAGTCGCCAATTGAAGTTCGCAAAGGTGGCTTACCTGTTACGGGTCTTTTCAGACCTTTTGTCGCTTTCCACAGAGAATAGTCAGATTGCGGAGTACCATCCAGGTTTTCCAAATATGTTTTAAGGGAAGATATTCTATGGACTTCAAGCAGATTTCTTAACTGAGTTATGCATTCCCGTAGCCTAGTTTTAAGCTGGGGAGATCTGCGAAGTTGCCACTCTCTTCTGACTCTTCTTTCTTCTGACAGAAGTTGCTCAATTTCAGACGAATAAGTTCTATTGTTCTCATTTCTGGATCTTATATGACTAGTGGTAGCATGCTGTACGGCCAGTTTGAGGTTTTCAGAAATATCGTTAATTGACACATCAATATCCGCAGGCGTTCTCAAGGCGATATTTTCAGTACAATGTGTACTCAAAAATTTTTTTTATTTTAGCCAATTAACTCTATTGACGGTCAACGGGGAGCTAATCTCTTGGGGAAACGAAACAGAGATTATAGTGGGAGAGTGATCTGATGACAAATCTAATGAAGGCTCCACTTGCATCCACTCTAAAGGAAAATTTTTCGCAACTCCAAAATCTATATCATCAGGGATCTTTCGTCGGTCTGACGGCCAATAAGTGGGGTGTCCGCTTGAAACCACATCTAAGCCCATTTTGGAAACGGTGTCAAAAAGCACACGGCCTTTCGGGGTAATTAAACGTGATCCCCAAAAAGTGTGTTTAGCGTTATAGTCGCCAGCCGCTAAAAATCGAGGCCAAAGTGAATTGAAAAAATTTTTATATTGATTTTCTGTTACTGAAAACCGGGGTGGGGAATAAATCGATGAAATAACAATTTTGTGATGAAAATGTTCAATACATATGTTTGTTGCTTGGAGATACTCCTCACATGTCTCATGTAGCAAATAGTGCTTAATTCTAGTTTTTATCAAAATTGCTGAGCCTCCGCAAGATCTGCCACGGGGATCTTTAGTATCATACAGCGTGTAACTATTAATTTTGAAAAAACTGTTAGTTGTCAAATGGGTTTCAGCAATCAGCATTATGTCGATAATATCTGTTTTTTCCCCCAAGAGTTTTACTCCCCGTCTACTGACTTAGAGTTGACGACCACTAGAGTTAATTGGCTAAAATATAAAAAATATTTGAGTACTCATTGTACGGAGAATATTGCTTTGAGAACGCCTAAAGATATTGACGTGTCCATTAATAGTTTTTCCAAAAGCCTTAAACTGGCCGTACAACATGCTAGCACTAACTATATAAGATACAGAAACGAGAACAACAAATCTTATTCGTAGGAAATTGAGCAACTTTTGTCAGAAAAAAGAAGAGTTAGAAGGGAGTGGCAACTCCGCAGGTCTCCCCAGCTTAAAATTAGGCTACGAGAATGTGTAATCAAATTGAGAAATCTGCTTGAAATAGAAAGAATGGCTTCCCTTAAATCATACTTGGAAAGCCTTGATGGCACTCCTCAATCAGACTATTCTTTGTGGAAAGCGGCAAAAGGTTTAAAAAGACCCGTTAGAGGTAAGCCACCTTTGCGGACTCCAACTGGCGACTGGGCAAGAACCGATTCCGAAAAGGGGATGTTGTATGTAAATCACTTGAGAAATGTTTTTACAGATGATGCAGCAAACGACATAGCAGTATTTCCGCCATTTGCCGTAAGACCGCCTGTATCCTTGAGATTTAGTTTTCCAGATATGGAAAACGTTATCAATAAAATAAACTCTAAGAAAGCTCCAGGTATGGATAAAATTACTGGTACAATGCTTGTACAACTACCTCGCGTGGCTAGAAGAATTCTTCTTTTTATTTTCAACGCTATCTTACGCCTTGAGTATTATCCGGTCGAGTGGAAAGTGTCTATGATAACAATGATACCTAAGCCGGGGAAGGATCATACTAAAGTAGAATCGTACAGACCAATAAGTCTACTGCCAACAATTTCAAAACTTTTTGAAAAATTGCTAATGATGAAGTTGAGTGCAGTACTGGAAAAAATAGAATGTATTCCTGATCACCAGTTCGGTTTTAGGGCCAAACATAGTACCATCGAACAGACACACAGACTAGTTAATGTCATAAAAAAATCATTTGAAGACAAGAAGTATTGCTCTGCACTTTTCATTGACGTTTCCCAAGCTTTTGACAAAGTGTGGCATGACGGTTTAATGCACAAAATAAAACTAAACTTTCCTGCGAGCACCCACAAACTTTTTGAAAGTTATTTGTATGGACGTAAATTTATCGTTAAGGAAGGTGACTTTTATAGCCCCATTCAACCAATCGACGCAGGCGTCCCACAAGGCAGCATACTGGGCCCTACCTTATACTTGATTTATGCTTCTGACATGCCAACAAGCGATAAAATTCATACATCCACGTTTGCAGACGATACGGCTTTTTTCAGTGTACATGAAAACCACCAAACAGCATCACAAAATTTGCAGGAACATATTTACAATTTAGAGAAATGGTTAAAACTCTGGAAAATCAAAACCAATGAGCAAAAATGTGTTCATATCACGTTCACACTGCGTAAAAATACATGCCCGTCAATAAAAATTAATAATCAAATAATTTCACAACACAGTGACGTCAAATACCTCGGTATTCACCTCGACCGCCGACTAACTTGGAAGAAACACATTGACGCAAAAACAACCCAGATGAAATTAAAAGCCGCGCAATTGAATTGGCTCACCGGCAGAAATTCCACCCTGAGCTTAGATTGCAAACTTTTGCTGTATAACGCGATCCTAAAGCCAATATGGTGCTATGGAATTCAACTATGGGGCACTGCCTCCGCATCGAATATTGGAAAAATTCAAAGGCGTCAAAACAGCGTTCTACGTACGATTACAGCAGCCCCATGGTATGTAAAAAATTCTCGAATTCACAAGGACCTAAACGTTCCTTTAGTAAAAGATGAATTTGCCAAATATGCTGGAAGGTATATAACCAAACTTGAAATCCACCCAAATCCACTTGCTCGAGACATCCTTACCTTTGGTGGTCACACACGATTAAAAAGAAGGGACACCCTGGCTTCCATTCGGGAGCATAACAGATGATGTCCTGTGGCACGGTATTCTGATACATTCGCTGAATCATAATTTTTTGTCTAGCATTGGCTGGACTTAAAGCAAATTTTTTAGTTATTAAGATTTGAATAATTGTTGTTAGTTCTTCTTGAAGATTCAACAAATAAATAAAAATTGATAAAAAAAAAAAAAAAGTTTTGAAATTGTTGGTAATAGACTTATTGGTCTATATGACTCTACTTTAGTGGGATCCTTCCCTGGCTTGGGTATCATAGTAATCATAGAGACCTTCCATTCTGTATGATAATACTCAAGGCGTAAAATAGCGTTAAAAATAAAAAGTAGAACTCTTCTAACTACACGCGGTAACTGTTGAAGCATTGTACCAGTAATTTGATCTACACCTGGAGCTTTCCTGGGGTTTATGTTATTGATAACGTTTTCGACATCTTGAAAGTTAAGTCTCAAAGACACAGGCTGTCTAACAGCATACAGCGGAAATTCTGCTGCAGCATCCGCTGAATCATTTGTCGTAAAAGCATTTCTCAAATGATCAACGTACACCATCCCCTTTTCGGAATCGCTTCGTGCCCAGTCGCCAGTTGAAGTTCGCAAAGGTGGCTTACCTATTACGGGTCTTTTCAGACCTTTTGTCGTTTTCTACAGAGAATAGTCAGATTGCGGAGTACCATCCAGGCTTTCCAAGATATTCTCTGGATTTCAAGCAGATTTCTTAGTCGAGTTACGCATTCCCGTAGCCTAGTTTTAAGCTGGGGAGACCTGCGAGTTTGCCACACTCTTCTAACTCTTCTTTTTTCTGACAGAAGTTGCTCAATTTCAGGTATATAAAGTAAAGAAAAAAAAACAAGTCTCTTTTTTATTGTAAACAAATCCTCCCGGATAGCATAGTAATTATAATAAGATATTAATAAATCGGCCTTATTGTGTTTGGCGTACTCGTAATATGACAGCTCTCGAAGTTGCTGTCGCATTTACACTATTATGCTACCGTCTAAAATTTTCGACAAGCAGAATTTTGTAAATGAATCATAATGTAAAAGATATGTCGAACTATATGATTATGAAGCATCCTATTAAAGATGTGCTAAACATAAAAAACGAGAATAACAATTTTTTTTTCACTTAATTTGTGCACGTTTTGTGAAAATGTTGTGTGTCATTTTACTCATCCTTTGGATATAAAGAGGAAAAACAGACATTAAACTCATTCTGTAAAAAAGTAGCTTAGACTGCAAGTGAAAATATTTGCGATTTCCAACAAAAATAATGTATTATAAATATTTGTTCACATAGATTTAAAATCAGTCCGCGCCTTCGTACTACCCTCCAAGGAACGAGATGGTGGAGCAATTTAATTAAAATTTTCGCAAACGGTGTCTTACGCAGCTTTACTATTTATGTTTTTAAATATATATAAATAAATAAATACTCATTTAAAATGAGAAAATCTAACAGCAATCATATGTAAAAAATTGAGAAAATAGAATTCATATTTTTATTTTTGATATTTTTTTATTTCATCCCATTTTAATTATTTGTCGTGAGCAAATACTTTGACGTCAAAGTTGTTCCTTTTTGAAAGACAAATACGCCAAACACATCATCATTTTTATGGAGGTTTTGTAATAGATTTGAAACTTGTCTTATTCATTGGCGTTTTTCGCCAATCACGGTACCATTTTTCAAAAACGCCCCTCTTAACACTTAAACAAGAACTGCTTTGTATTAAAAGCGTTCTTCTTTCATAAACGATTCTGTTCATAAAGAATAACTGGAAATAGTCTAACCTATTACGAATTAATTAAAGCAATATTATATATTTGGGAGATTCAAACAGTGTCAAATCAAATCCAACTTTTTAAACTATATTTTTTGATTTATATTAAATAAATCGTCAGCATCTGAGCTGATAACAGTGCAATTAGAGCGTAAATCGCAACGAAATTCAAATTTCTGAAATAAACTTGAGTGATTGCGTTTATTTAACTTTTTATTATATTTATATTTTGAATTTATTTGTTATATTTATGAATTTTTTTGTTTTTATTGAAAATGCATTTGCTTATTGGACAGATAGTTAAAAACTTAATATTGAATGAATAATTAATAACAGCAAGAATTAAAATATAATTAGAAATAAATAAAATGCTTGAAAGTAAACAAATACAATAGTTAAGTTATTTAATACATTAAAATAAGATTCAAAATTAACCGCTCACAATTTCTTATCATTTTACTTCTTTAGACGGTAAAAAGTTTAGTTGTTAACTATTATAAGAGTTTTTCTTAAAATTTTTGTGAGAATTGGCAGGAGTAACCAAAAGAGTGGTATTTTAGTGTTATAGAATATTGCTTAAAAAGAATGATTGCTTTAGCTACTTTGTTTTACATTGATGTTACAAGTGAACTTTTAGCTTAAAATGTGATATATTGTTGGTTTTATAAAACTCTTGTTTGACTTTAAAAATAATTCGTTAAGACTTAGAAAATATTTGACATATGTATGTATATGTATATTTATTTATGCTCCGCTCCATCATAGAAGATAACTTTAATCATACCATTTTATTTAGTGATTTTAGAAAGCCAAGCCAGCATCACGGTAAGTTGTGAAAATCTTTTCAATTGAGTTGACGTAAGCAGCGGTTCTCAAGTCTAGACCTAAGTTGTATTTCATAGCTGTCTTCATTACAGCACGAGCTGAACGTTCCATAGTATAATCCAAGCCCGAGTGTACAATGTCCTTTTCGGAAGCACCAGAGATGCGTTTCTGGAAAGCCTCAGAAGGAGTAACCGGAATACGACCTCCAACACGTCCAAAACGACGTTCCAAAGATTCCTGAACGGATTCTAAAGACAAAAAAGATATGTGATCAGAAAAGGAAGTCACTTTTATGTTTTTTATTTACATAAATATACTTTAAGAATAAAGAATAGAAATAAACTAAACGGTATACAAAAAATATATAAATTAATAAAGATAAATTAAACAAAAGAGAAAATTATCGATAAATCAAGAAATTAGAAACGGACATATATTTGAATGCGGTACATATAAAATAGCAAGTTTAATATGATGATTGGGCATACAGTGATAAAATACAAAAACATATTGAAAAACTTACAGCCTGTTCGACGATATCGAATGAACATGTATGCGAAAGAAAACCACTCACATTCGAATCAATTTGGGTTTGTCTATGTCACTAGTATTCGTTCGCATGTACTTACATATGTATTTTAATTGAATTTTGACACATCGTCCGCATAGAATAAAGTTAGAAAAAACCCAAATCAATTTTCTTTCGCTTAGAATGCAAATGAACTTATCCTTTCGACATCGACGAACTGGCTGTAAATATGTGTAATTGTTCGAGCTTAAGGCCTTTTTTAGAATTACTTACGCTAGAGATGTTACAGATTATTAACACACTAGAGGATAAGAGAATTAATCTTAAGACGGATATTGAGAATATAGCCCAAATATATAAGAAATTAGTTAAAATTATAAGGGTTGTTTGTAAAATGTTGTTATTTGTGTTTGTTGTTGTTTTTAACTATGTACCTATATGAATTTGTAAGAAATTAAAATATTTTCTTACCGAATATATAGAAAAATATGAATTATTTCCAATTTTTTGTTTTTGTTGTTATTTTTGTTTTTTGTTTTTTTTTTGTTTGTTTTAATTTTTCAAAAAAATTCTAAAAATTGAAATTAAATAAATATTATTTGGCCTGAAGAAGCTATCCAAAGGAAAGCGAAATATTGCCAGATAACTAAAAACTAAAAATTCCAAAAAAGACCTTAAGCTCGAACAATTACACATATTAAGTAAGAAAAAAAAAAAACGGTCGAAATAAGGAAATAATAAGCACATATTTAAAAACATTATTTGAAATTTAGAAAATATGAAAGTAAAAAATTCAAATTAATATTGGGGAGCACAAAATTATTATTAGGAGCCGAAATTAATAATAGGAGCGTACCAACAGATTAATTACAAGATATAACAAATTGTATGGGAAAAATAGTAATTGTTTTTATGAAGTGTTATTTGATATTAAAATAATTAAAATATAAATTATTATTTGTTATGATAATTGTATTTCTTTCACATGAAATAAATAATATTTACATATATTGAAAATTAACAAATTGATAAGAAAATGAAATTAGAATCTTCCTTTTAGATCGTGTATAAAAAAGTCGGGACACTGTTAACTTAATTTCGCTCGAGAACGGGAATACATGTAATTAATGGGTGGTCCAAGCATAATGCACGATATTAATTATGAGTCACGCCGCAACGTCAAGTTTTTTGTCTAACTTAATTTGTCGCAATTTCACGAGGCTACTTTAGTTGCGCAATTCTTGAGTTTGTGGACAAATGAGTGAGGAAAGAGTGTAAAAATGAGTACAGACTTGCTTGTACTCGGAAAGTCGTTTTGTGCTATCATTCGTAGTGTCAGAAATTTTACATTTTCTTTGATTTGTGTTTCTTTTATGTATTGATATGTTTGTGTCCGTAATGAAAGTAATATTGGCGCGAAATTGTGATATTTTAAATTATTTGAAAAAAAAAATTGTTTAAATATTGTGGACAACTTGAAAAAATACACAGCAGTATTAATTTAGAAGAAGTGAAAATTAAATGGAAAAATTTTAGAATGCAGTACATGCAAGATAAATGGTGTTTTCGTTTCTACAAAAATGTGTCATTTTATTTAAAACCCTTCTTTTCTTCACCCATTATTTTGAATGAGAGCTGTCAGCTATTTAAAAATCGGAAGTTTCTTCATTTTGTACAACTTGTGTTTTGTTGTGGGCAAACAACAAATTGCATTTTTACAGTGATTGTAGAACATTTTTTGTTTTTGCCTTTGAAGAGGGCGGCATTTTTTGTGTAGAAACGAAAACATAATAAGAAAGTGTAAGCAATAGAAAACGAAAGTTGCTCAATTAAAATTGCTGTGTCTGAACATAAAAGCAAGTTTAAAAGAAAATTTTATAAGAATTGCGCAATTTTGCCTCGTGAAAATTGGGACTTTGACATTTCTTTGTTTGAAAAATTCAACCGTGAAGAGGTACACAATTGAACAGCACATTATGATTATTGTAGGCTTTTACGAAAATAGGCGTTCAAACCGAAATGCATTTCGTGCACTTACGAGTAGTAATTTTTTTGATCAGCATAACCAATCAAATGTGGATTCGTTAACAAGCAGAATTTGGGGAAATGAGAATACATGATTATTGAAAACCCAATGCACCTACAAACAGCGACGGTTTGGTGCGACTGGCAGCGTCATTGTGCGTACTTCTTCAAAAATAAGGTCGGCTAAGCAGTTACTGTGAATGGTATTCGCTATCTTATGGCCAACAGGACAGTATCAGTTGCCACACAGTCAAATGTAGTGTGATTTTGTTATTCGCTATTACCATGCCTTTAGCTGGTAGTTTCACGTTACTTTTTCTTGCATAAATTCCTATACATTATGGTGCACATGTTTGTGTGTTGACCATTGAAAATGTTATTATAACAACTGTTATTATTATACCAAATATTATTAAATTTTTATGTTTAGTATTAAGATTTGAATACTTATTGTTAGTTCACTTTGCTCTGATGGTGGCAACGGAATCCCTTCTTCTCAACCGAGTGTGACCACTAAATTTTTTTTTTTTTTTAACTTCATTTTTTTATTTATTGAATCTACATAAAAAATGTAATGACAATAAGTATTCAAATCTTAATACTAAAAAAAAAAAAAATTTTTTTGATTAAAGTCCTGCCAGTGCTGGACAAAAATTTATTTTTATGCGAATATTATTTCAGAATTCAGTCATCTTTGGAGCTCTAATGGTAGCCAAAGTATCCCTCCTTCTCAGACGGGTAGGACCACCAAAATTAAGAATATTAGCTGCAAGAGGATTTGGATGGAATTCAAGTTTGTTAATATATTTTGTCGCGTACTTCACAAATTCAGTGGCTGTGTTCTGTAACTTTGGCGAGAAGTTCTCGCGTCAAAAACTTGTGAAACAAATTATTCCATCGTTTCTCGAAAAGTGAGAAAAAAACTGCGTCTGTAACTTATGTCGAAAACTATCCAAAGCGATTACGTCGTTACGTTAGAAATGTCAAAAAATATAAAACGATGCCGGCATGCAATTTTAAAAATGAAAGCGCCAGCCACAATTAGTACCGCCGCCGACCAAAAATTACTAAAGCTAAGAAATTTTGTTCGACGGCGTCATATTATAACCGCCGGCTGTTCTAGAAAATGTATGGTATGGCTCTAACGTTTACATTTTATTTACAAATACATACATACTTATGCACAATATTTTGTAACATTAAAAAACAATTGCAATTTGTGAAAAACATTATAAAAGTATTACAATATACTTTGTTGGATTGGAAATTAAAATTGTAGAAATTTCATACTTATATATGTAAGTATTCCCTTAAAACTTGTTGTGTGAAGGGTATAAAAATTAAATAAAAAGTTAAAATAAAAAACAATCATTCTAAACTGTGTAAATATACTTATATGTGAAACTTAATTTAACTGCAAAATACTTATTTTTCAGCATTATTATTCATTTAATGATGATTATTGTTATTTGAAATACTATCTCACAGCCTTTTTATTTGCGAGAAATAATGACAGTTGAAAGCGGGAAATTTTTTCGCAAAAGTTTTACAGACAAAGTTTTTCTGTAAAATGGCGAGTAATTTCCTTACGTGACAGCTATTATTCACCAAGAAAAGTTATAGATACAGTTTAGTGAGAAAAGCAGCTGTTCGTTTCAACTTTGTTTCATTTCTCACGTTTCAGTCGAAAAGTTTCTCGTAGCGAGAGTTACAGAACACAGCCACAGATTTCACAAAAGGTACGTTCAGATCTGCGTGGATTCGTGAGTTTTTAAAGTACCATGGAGCATCTGAAATTCTACGGAGAATTCTATTTTGACTTCTTTGAATTTTTTCAATGTTGGATGCCGAGGCTGTGCCCCATAATTGAATCCCATAACACCATATTGGCTTTAGAATCGAGTTGTACAGCAAAAGTTTATAATCAAGCTTCAAGGTCGAATTTCTGCCTAGTAGCCAGTTAATTTGCACTGCTTTCAATTTCATCTGCGTTACTTTTGCCTCGATGTGCGACTTCCATGTTAGTCTACGGTCAAGATGAATTCCGATGTATTTGACTTCACTATGTTGAGGTATTACTTTATTGTTAATAGTAATGGGTGAGCATGTTCCTAGACGCAGTGCGAATGTAACATGGGCACACTTGTTCATTAACCTTGATTTTCCAAAGCTTGAGCCATTTCTCTAGTTTGTCGATATGTTCCTGTAAGTTTATTGATGCTTGCTGGTGGTTACTATGTATGCTAAGGAATGCTGTATCATCTGCAAATGTTGAAGTGTGAATGTTGGTGCTTATCGGCATGTCAGATGCGTAGATCAAATATAAGATAGGCCCTAATATGCTGCCTTGGGGAACTCCAGCTTTAATAGGCTGGGCGGGGCTTATGAAATCGCCTTCTTTTATTAAAAACTGGCGATAATATAAATATCCAAAAGGTTATGTACGTTTGCAGGTAAGTTAAACTTTATTTTATGCATTAAGCCATCGTGCCATACTTTATCAAAAGCTTGCGAGACGTCGATGAATAAGGCAGAGCAATATTTTTTATCTTCAAATGCCTTTCTTATGATGTTAACTAACCTGTGTGTTTGCTCAATGGTGCCATGTTTCGCTCTAAAACCAAATTGGTGATCAGGAATACATTCAACCTTATGAAGCATTGGATCCAACTTCGCCTTTAGCAATTTTTCGAAAAGTTTTGAAGTTGTTCTCAGTAGACTTATTGGACGATATGATTCTACTTTCGTGTGATCCTTCCCTGGCTTAGAAACCATTGTTATCATGGACACCTTCCACTCTGCACGGTAATACTCAAGTCGTAAAATAGCATTAAAAATAAAAAGAGCAATTCTTTTAGCTACACGAGGCAGCTCTACGAGCATTTTGTTGCTGATTTTATCCATACCTGGAGCTTTTTTAAGGTTTAGATTACCAATAGCATTTTCAATTTCTTCAAAATTGAATCTTAAAGGCACAGGAGGTCTACTAACAATAGGCGGCAACTCATTTGCATTATCAGACCTATTTGTGGTAAAAACGTTTTTCAAATGATTAACAAATAAATTTCCCTTTTCCGAGTAATCTCTAGCCCAGTCACCAGACGGTTCTCGCAAGGGCGGCTTACCTCTAACTGGCCTTTTTAAACCCTTAGTCGCCCGCCATAAAGAATAGTCGGACTGAGGAGTACCATCCAGACTTTCCAAATACGTTTGTAGAGAAGCCGTTTTTTGGGTTCCAAGCAAATTTCTTAGTTGATTTGTGCACTCACGGAGCCTTGTTTTTAGTTGCGGAGACCTGCGAAGTTGCCACTCTCGTCTAACTCTTCTTTTTTCTAACACAAGTTGCTCGATTTCTGAAGAATATGTTCTATTTTGAATGTTTCTGCGTGTTAAATAAACGCTAGAAGCAAGTTCAGCGGCTTGTTTAAGGTTTTCGCTAAAGTTGCTTAGTGACGCATTAATATCTTCAGGAGTTCTTAAAACAATATTCTCAGTGCAATGGGTACTCTAAAATTTTTTATATTTTAGCCAATTCACTCGGGTGACAGTCCTATGCAAATTGTTAATCGGGAACCAAGTCTCCTAGGGAAAACGCACTGAAATAATAGTTGGTGAATGATCCGATGACAAGTCTAACGAAGGCTCAGCTTGCATCCATTCCACAGGGAACCCCTTTACCACTCCAAAATCAATCACATCAGGAATCTTTCGTCGGTCAGTCGGCCAGTAAGTGGGATGCCCGCTTGATATTACGTCTAAGCCCATTTTAGAAATTGTATCAAAAAGCACTCGACCCTTCGGTGTGATTAAACGTGAGCCCCAAAAAGTGTGTTTTGCGTTGTAATCTCCAGCTGCTATAAAACGAGGTCCTAATGAGGTGAAAAAACTTGAATATTGTGACTCCGTCACTGAAAATCGAGGCGGCGAATAAATCCACACAGATATTAGTTGCTTGAAGATAGTCCTCACATGTGTCGTTCAGCAAATAACGCTTTATCCTAGCTTTTATCAAGATTGCGGAACCCCCACAAGCTCTTCCACGGGGGTCTTTAGTATCGTATAGTACGTAGCCATTAATTTTGAAGAAGCTTGTTGACGTCAAGTGAGTTTCTGCAATCATCATTATATCGATCTGCTTATCCATCAGGAAGTATTCGAGCTCATTTTTGTGTTGGCGGATGCCGTTCGCGTTCCAGAAACATATTTTTAACCAAATCATTTTCTCGAAATTACCTGCAAAATGGTGGATTGCATTTTCACCATTTCCTGCATCATCGTCATCATTGACGACGTAAAAGTGTTTATAGTTTGAATAAGGGTCTGTATTGTTGCCTCAAGGTTACTGAAATTTTGATCGGGCGGTTGAGATATAGATTCCTGGTTCGGGTTTGTGAAAGTAGACTTAATTACATTAGCATAAGAAATTTGTTTTTGATTTTGAACGGTTATGTTGGTGGTTGACTGTCCTGTTGGAGGAAAAGAATTATTAGAAAAAATTTGAGTCTGCTGTGGTGGCTTAGAAGCAATTATTGGTTTGTTATTCATTGAGCGCTTGAGGTGACGGAGACGGAGCAACCTCTATAATTAGCTGTGTGGTTTTCACCGCAATTACTGCATTGTTTGATTTTTGGGTCGAATTTCTGCTTATTGCATTGTGCTGTACCACGGAGTTCTCCACACACAACACAAACTGTAGGCAACTTGCATACGCTTTAGTGTGGCCAAATTCTTGGCAGTTGTGGCACTGTACGGGTCCTAAGCGCTTATGCGGTTCCTCTACGGTTATTTTTCGATGTAAAAGGTATTTTATACTATATATTGGATGAACTTCATTCTTCTTTAAAGTCACATCTCCTGGCTCTAATTCAACCCTAAACATGGGTTGAGGGATCTTTTCACGATTTCTGATGTTTAACACATTTTTTACTTTGAGTCCCTTGTCTGTCAAACCGGTCTTAACTTCATTAATGTCTACGCAAGGGTCAATCCCTTTTATTACGACTTGAAGACCTTTAGCGCTTTTAAGCTGATAAGTATAAAAAGTTCTTTTTTCTTTTTCAAATTCGTCAGACAGTTTTCGGTAGTCATTTTCATGGTTAACCTGAATTTTAGTTTCGTTAATGTTGCCGTGCTTGATGGAGGTAACGTTAAATGTATTTTCTCCGATTGCTGAAACAATTTTTCTTACCAGTTCATTGGAAGCAGATTCTCTTAAATAAATTGGTGGTGGTTTAAACGATTTTTTTGATGATGCTGTTGGCTCATCCGTTTGTAGAATAGAAAATCTGTTTTGATCGGTTGGTCTAGCGGTGTCGGCATCTTTAGAGATTTTAGATTTGGATGCAATTTGAGCAGATTTAGGGCTTCGCTGACGTTTAGTGATGGTGATATACATACCTATCCATGCCTACTTGCGTTTTTGGTGTATTGGCATTAATTAGAGTAGAAGATCTTTTATCTTCTGTTGTAACATCTATGTTAGGCGAGCCGGAACGGGAGCGGATTTTATCTCTTGTAGAAATAAAATTATTCAATGATTGCTTTATAGATTCTTCTTCAGAAGTCCATATGCTTTTACTGGTGGAGCTAAGCTCTTTTTCAAAATTATTTCTGATGGGATCACTCATGCAGAAAACAAAACTTTAACTTTTTTCCAACTGGGTAGTTAATCTTCACGCACAATAACAACAATAACAATGCACTGCCACCGCACTTGTTATATTGAAATTGATTTTATTGTTTAGTAAATGAAATGTGAGGAATTTATTTTCCCGTTGTTTTTTAAAATAATTTGTTATTGTCTTTGCAATTTAACACAGTATATTATTGATTTTTTTTTAACACAATATATTATTGATATAAGTTTAAAAGTATTTGAGCACAATTTTTTTTTTTGTTTTTTTTTTTTTTGGTTTTTTTTTTTTTTGGTTTTTTTTTTTTTTTTTGTTTGTTTTATTTTATTTATTTTTTGTTCGCTTGTTTATTAACACAACCGTTCGGTTGGAGAATCACAGGAGAACTAATTCCTACAAACAACTTTCCCCAGTTGGGTCAGTCAACCAGCCACATAATTATGCAAAACCCCAAACAAGTTTCATATGCTAATGTGGTCAAAACCGATATACAAAACTAGAATCAGGAGCCCAAGCCTCAAAACTCCAAGCAAAATTTTAGCAATCTTGAGGCAACTCTGCATCCTCTTGTTTAATCTATAAATACATTTACGGTTTCCATGACAAACATGATACAGGAAATGCTGAAAATGCAATCCACTATTTTGGAGTTTTGAGGCTTGGGCTCCTGATTCAACTTTGGTTTATCGGATTTTACCACATTCGCATAAGAAGTTTGTTTGGGGTTTTGCAAGTTTATATGGCTGGTTGACTGGAGTACCTGCGGAAAATTGTGGGAAGTGGTGTTTGACTGCTGGGGTGGCATATTTAAAATTGATGGCCTATTTGTCATTGACCTCTTGAAGTGAGTATAGACAGGGCAACCCCTGTAGTTTGCAGTATGGTTACCTCCACAATTACTGCATTTTTTAACGCTCGAGTCAGTCTTAGGTTTTTTGCACTGTGATGTAACGTGAAGTTATCCACACACAACGCAAACTGCAGGCAACTAACAATAGGCCTTAGTATGGCCAAATTCTTGGCAGTTTAGTTCTCAACGGTAACCTTACGATGCAAAAGATATTTGAGGTTATAAATTGGATGCACTTCATTCTTTTTCAAGAGAACATCTCTAGGTTCCAATTCAACCCTAAACATGGGTAGAGGAATTTTTTCACGGTTTCTAATATTAACCACATTTTTAATTTTGAAACTCTTCTAGTCCGGTTTTGACATCATTCGTATCTACAAAAGGGTCAATCCCTTTTATAACGACTTGAATACCTTTGGCACTTTTAAGCTGATATATGTAAAATGATAGTTTCTCCTTCCCCAGAACGTCAGACAACTTTCGGTATTCATTTTCACTGTTTACCTGAATTTTCGTTTCATTGATGCTGCCGTGCTTAACCGATGTTACGTTAAAAGTGTCTTTGCCGATTGCCGTAATAAGTTGTTTTACCAGCTCACTAGAGGAAGGCACGATCGCTTGCGTTTCCTATCTCTTAGAGACAGGAAATTTTCCAATGACTTTTTCACCGATTCTTCCTCAGAAATCCAAAGGGTTTGTCTACCGGAGCTAAGCTCTTTTTCAGAATTACATCTGATAGGTACACTCATGCAATTAATTGCTTCTATTTTTTATTTACAATTTAAAACGGTATTAAAAAAAATGCCTCTGACATGCCAACGACATCCGGATTCCACACTTCTACCTTTGCAGATGACACAGCGTTTTTGAGTGTTCATGAAAACCACCAATTAGCATCACGAAATTTACAGGAATATACTTCAGTATTAGAGAAATGGCTAAAACTTTGGAAAATCAAAGTTAATGAACGGAAATGTACACATGTCACATTCACACTGTGTAAGCAAACATGTGCGTCTATCCAAATTAACAAATCACCTATTCCGCAGCACAATGAAGTCAAGTACCTTGGTATTCACCTGGCCCGTAGGCTAACGTGGAAGTCTCACATTGAAGCAAAGGTCACTCAGTTAAAACTAAAAGCAGCGCAACTAAATTGGTTTATGGGCAGAAATTCTACATTGAAATTAGATAGCAAACTTTTGTTATACAACGCAATATTAAAGCCTATATAGTGCTACGGAATTCAATTATGGTGCACCGCTTCAGCGTCAAACATTGAAAAAATTCAAAGGCGACAAAACAAAATTCTTCGAACAATTACTGCAGCGCCATGGGACGTGAAAAACTCCCGAATTCACAAGGATCTGTGTGTTCCACTGGTAAAATATGAGTTTTCGAAGTAAACGACAAGATATATCAGCAAATTGGAACTTCACCCAAACCCTCTTGCATAAACATACTTAATTTTAGCGGTTTGGCTACCATTAGAGCTCTAAACAGATGACTGAATTCTGAAATAATATTCGCATAAAAATAAATTTTTGTTTAGCACTGGCAGGACTTTAATCAAAATTTTTTTTTTTTTAGTATTAAGAATTGAATACTTATTGTCATTACATTTCTTATGTAGATTCAATAAATAAAATAATAAAGTTAAAAAAAAAAAAAAAAAGCAATTATGTTTGGCTGCTGGGGTTGCTTAAGGTAATTGATGACTTATTTGCCATTGACTTCTTAAAGTGAGTATAGACAGTACAGCCCCTGTAATTTGCAGTAAGGTTACCTCCACAATTACTGCATTTTTTTAACACTTGAGTCAGTTTTTGGCTTCTTGCACTGTGATGTGCCGTGCAGTTCGCTACACACGATACAAAAACTGCGGGCAGTTTACAATATGCCTTAGTATGACCGATTTTCTGGCAGTTTAGACGTTGAACGGGCCCTAAACGCTTGTTGGGCTCCTCAACGGTCTACGAAGACGAAATTTGAGGTTATAAATTGGGTGAGTTTCATTCTTTTTGAGAATAACATCCCCTGGTTTCAGTTCAACCCTAAACATGGGTTGAGGAATATTTTCACGGTTCCGCATATTTGCCACATTTTTTTTTTATTTTAAAGCCTTTATCTAGCAATCCATTCTGAACGTCATGCGTACCTACACAAGGGTCAATACCTTATATAACAATCTGAAGACCCTTAGCACTTTTAAGTTGATATATGTAAAAAGATCTTTTCTCTTTTTCCAGAGCGGCCGAAACTTTTCGGTAATCATTTTCGCAGTTGACTTGGATTTTCGTTTCACTAATGCTGCCGTGCTTCACTGATGTTACGTTGAAGGTGTTTTTACCAATTATCGTAATAAGTGCTTTTACCAGCTCACTAGAAGTAGGTTCTCTCAAATATATTGGTGGCGGTTTAAATGTTGTTTTGATGTAGTTGGCTCATCAGTATGAAGGATAGAAAATCTATTAATATCCGTTGCCGTAGTCCTATTATCATCTTTGGAAATTTTCGGATTTGATGATATTTGAGCGGATTTGGGGCTTCGCTGACATTTAACCACGGTTAAACGTCCTGTCCATGCCTACTTGTGTTTTCGACTTATTCGGCAAGTTCAACTTTATTTTGTGTATCAGTCCTCGTGCCACACTTTATCAAAAGCTTGAGAAATGTCAATGAATAGAGCTGAGCAATACTTCTTCTCCTCAAAGGTCTGTCTTATGACATTGACTAGTCTGTGCGTTTGTTCTATGGTGCTCTGTTTACCCCGAAAGCCAAATTGATGATCAGGGATCATCATTGTTCAACATTGGACTCAACTTTGCCATTAACAGTTTTTCGAACAGTTTTGAAATTGTTATTGGTCTGTATGATTCTACCTTAGTGGGATCCTTCCCTGGTTTGGGTATCATAGTAATCATGGACACCTTCCACTCTGCAGGATAATACTCGAGACGTAAAATAGCGTTAAAAATAAAAAGAATTCTACGAGCTACACGAGGTAGCTGCTCAAGCATTTTACCAGTAATTTTTTCCATACCTGGAGCTTTCCTGGGGTTTGTGTTACGAATAACATTTTCAACATCTTGAAAACTAAGTATCAAAGACATAGGCGGTCTAACAGCGTATGACGGTAGTTCAGCTGAATTATTCGCTGTATCATTTGTGGTAACAACATTTCTCAAATGATCGACATACAACATTCCCTTTTCAGAATCGCTTCTTGCCCAATCACCAGTTGAAGTTCGCAAAGGTGGCTTACCTATTACGGGTCTTTTCAGACCTTTTGTCGCTTTCCATAGAGAATAGTCGGATTGAGGGGTACCATCAAGACCTTCCAGATAATTTTTAAGGGAAGCCATTCTTAGGATTTCAAGCAGATTTCTTAACTGAGTTATGCACTCTCGTAGCCTGCTTTTAAGCTGGGGAGACCTGCGAAGTTGCCACTCTCTTCTAGCTCTTCTTTTTTCTGTTAGAAGTTGTTCAATTTCAAATTAATATGTTCTATTACTCACATTTCTGGATCTTATATGGCTGGTGGTGGCATGTTGTATGGCTAGATTAAGGTGTTCAGAAAAATCGTTAATCGATACATCAATATCCTCAGGCGTTGTCAAGGCAATATTTTCCGTACAATGTGTACTCAAATATTTTTTAAATTTTAACCAATTAACGCGTTCCCCCAGGGGGAACCATCCCCCTGGGGGAACGAAACAGAAACTATAGTTGGTGAGTGATCTAAGGACAAATCTAATGAAGGCTCCACTTGCATCCATTCTGAGGGAAAATTTTTTGTAACTCCAAAGTCTATAACGTCTGGGATCTTGCGTTGTTCTGACGGCCAATAAGTGGGGTGTCCACTTGAAATCACACCTAAGCCCAGTTTGGAAACGGTGTCAAAAGCACACGCCCTTTCGGGGTAATTAAACGTGATTCCCAAAAAGTGTGTTTAGCGTTATAGTCGCCAGCCGCTAAAAATCGAGGACCAAGTGATTTGAAAAAATTGAATATTGGCTTTCTGTTATTGAAAATCGTGGTGGTGAGTAAATCGAGAATATAACAATTTGTTCATGAAAATAATCAAGGCATATATTTGTAGCTTGGAGATATTCCTCACGTGTCCCGTTCATTAGATAGTGCTTAATTCTGGTCTTTATCAAAATTGCCGAACCGTCGCAAGATCTTCTACGGGTATCTTTTGTGTCATATAATGTGTAGCCATTAATTTTGAAATAACTGATGGTTGTCAAATGGGTTTCAGCAATCATCATTACACCGATCTGCTTTTCCATAAGGAAGTGTTCAAGTTCATTTTTGTGTTGGCGAATGCCGTTTGCGTTCCAGAAACATATTTTTAACCAATTCATTTTTTTAAAATTGCCTGTAAAATAGTGGATTGCATTTTTAGCATTTCCTGCATCATGTTTGTCATAGAAACGGTAAAAGTGTTTATGGACTGAACAAGAGTCTGCAGAGTTGCCTCTAAATTACTAAAATTTGGGTCGCACTTTTAAAGTTTGGGCTCCTGGTTCATATTTGGTCGGCTTTAAGGACATTAGCATATGAAAATTGTTTGGAGTTTTGCGTATTTGTACGGAAAACTCCAAATTGTTTTTGCCAATGACATTTGGCTGCTGGGTTGCTGGTGAAACCGATGACTTATTTGTCATTGACCGTTTAAAGTGAGTATAGACAGGGCAACCTCTGTAATTCGCAGTGTGGTTACCTCCACAGTTACTGCATTTCTTAACACTTGCGTCGGCCTTTGGCTTGTTGCACTGAATTGTGCCGTGAAGTTCGCCACACACAACACAAACTGCGGGAAGTTTACAATATGCCTTAGTATGACCGAATTCTTGGCAGTTTGGGCATTGGACGGGCCCTAAATGCTTATGAGGCTCCTCAACGGTAACCTTACGATGCAAAAGATATTTGAGGTTATAAATTGGATGCACTTCATTCTTTTTAAGGAGAACATCTCTAGGTTCCAATTCAACCCTAAACATGGGTTGAGGAATTTTTTCACGGTTTCTAATATTAACCACATTTTTAATTTTGAAGCCATTGTCTTCTAGTCCGGTTTTGACCTCATTCGTGTCAACAAAAGGGTCAATACCATTTATAATGACCTGAATACCTTTGGCACTTTTAAGCTGATATGTGTAAAATGATCGTTTCTCCTTCTCTAGAACGTCAGACAACTTTCGGTATTCATTTTCACTCTTTACCTGGATATTCGTTTCATTGATGCCGCCGTGCTTAACCGATGTTACGTTAAGTGTCTTTGCCGATTGCCGCAATAAGTTGTTTTACCAGCTCACTAGAGGTAGGCTCTCACAAATATATTGGTGGCGGCTTAAAGGTTTTTTTAGATATTGTTGGCTCATCTGTTTGCAGTATAGCAAACCTATTACTATCCGTTGCCGAAGTCCTATTATCATCTTTAGAAAATTTCGGTTGAGATGATATTTGAGCTGATTTGGGGCTTCGCTGCCTTTTAACCACGGTTATGTACCTGTCCATGCCTACTTGGGTTTTTGGCTTATCATCAACAATTAAACTGGAAGATGTTTTGTCTTCAGTTGTAACAACAATATTTGGCGAACACGATCGCGGGCGTCTTAGAGACAGGAAATTTTCCAATGATTTTTTCACCGATTCTTCTTCACGCTTGACCCCATACCGGCGTGCTACAGGTGCTTGGGATTCGACCATAGGGTGCGCGACTGCAAGTTCCAGTCGGATGTGTGCAGACGGTGCGGCGACGCTGGCCACTGGGCGAGCCGATGCCCCAATGAGCTGAGGTGCAGGAACTGTGCGTTCAAGGGACTGCAGGCGGATCATATGATGATGTCTGCAGCGTGCCCGGTCTATGGGACCATGGCTGCTAGGGTGAACGCTCGTCATTAAGATGGATACCGCAGTTGTAATACAGCAAAACTTACAGAAGTCGTACGTGGCCACGTGCGAACTTGGGCAGGCGATGCGACGACGGGGTGCGCTGTTGCCTTAGTGCAGGAGCCGTACCTCCGACATGGCGAAATCAGGGGGTTTCCTGGGGGTATGCGGGTCTTCGGCAATTTGCCGGGGAACTCTGCGGTAATTGTGGATGACCCGGGGGTCGATTGTACGGTCGTGAGCCGTACCCGGTGGGGGGTCTGTGTTGCTGTACAGGGGGTGTTTGGGCGGGTGCTCTTTGCAAGCCTGTACTGCAGGTTTGCCGGCCCTTTAGAGCCGTACATTCGGTACATGGATACGGTCCTACTCCTAGCGAGTAGTACACCCGTTATTCTGGGCCTGGATGCAAATGCATGTTCCTCTATGTGGTTCAGTAAAATGCCCCGGCATGCGCCTGGTCATTTGAACCACACTAGAGGAATCATGCTCGGCGAATGGCTGGTCACAGTTGGTGCTTCGGTGTTAAACGAGGCTAGTGATCTGTACACGTTTGACGCTCCACAGGGTCGCAGCGATATCGATGTGACAATTGCCAATAATTTGGCGTTGTCATATTTTGACTTCAGCTGGAGGGTATATGACAACGCTGGTATAAGCGATCATTTGAGATTCGGTTCGCTTATCACCGGCGGAGTTGGATATCGGGGTCCCTTCGCGGGTGGCGTAAAAGGGATATTGATTGGGGCGGTTACGCGGATAGTGTTAGGGCGGCTGCGATGGTACAGCCTATAGGTGATTTTAGTGAGTTGGGTATAGACGCTCAGGTTAGCCAGATTGACGACTGGATGTGATGCGGAGGAGTGTCAGGCGCCTCAGGAAGAGATTCCAGAGGGCCCGGCAGTCTAATGCGGATGATCTAGCTATTCGTAAAGTTGAATATCTGGCTGGCCTGAGGAAATATAAGGGTAGGATCTGTAGGGTTAAAGAAGACGAGTGGAGGGAATTCGTGCGTGATAATAGCGACGATCCTTGGGGTCGTGTCTATCGCGTTTGTTCGGGTCGACACAGGCGCTTAGAAGTAGAGAGCCTCCAGGTTGACAATGCTACATTGTCTTCCTGGAGTGATTGTATGGGCGCGTTACTGGGGGTTTTCTTTCCGGTTGTAGGGGCGGGCGGTAGCCCTCCTCTCATTACGAAGGGGCCGTCCCTCCTGCGCTGGAGAGATCCGAAATAGAGGTTTGTATCCACAGGGTCAAGAGTAGGAAATCTCCGGGTATAAACGGTATGACTGGAGAGATGTGTAAAAGCATCTGGAAGGCCATACCGGAATACCTGGAGTCAATATTTGCGAAGTGTCTCAGTGAGGGCTACTTCCCTGAGGCTTGGAAGAAGGCGCGTGTTGTGGTGCTCTTAAAGTCCCCCGAAAAAGTGAGGAGTGATCCTCGCTCTTATAGGGGCATTAGTCTTCTTGCAGTGCTTGGAAAAGTACTGGAGAGGATAATGGTCTTTCGACTGAAAGAGTGCCCGGGTGGCACTGTCTGAATTTCAGTTTGGCTTCAGGGAAGGGAGGTCTGTTGACGACGCCTGGCTGCATGTTAAGTCTAGTGTTGCTATCTCTGAGGAGAAGTATGTTCTAGGTGTATTTGTAGACTTTAGGGGTGCGTTTGACAATCTTCTGTGGAGTGTGGTTCTCGAGAGGCTACGTAGTGTGGGCTGTCGGGAGCTAGCTCTATGGGAGAGTTACTTCTGCAGTAGGAAAGCCTGTGTGGTGGGCGCCAGCGACATGGTTTGGAGGGACGTTGACGCGGCTGTCCATCTGTGTTCCATTTATATGGAACCTCATAATGGATTCCTTGCTGAGGTCGTTGCAGCGTGACTTCAAACTGTGTGCATATGCGGATGACGTGCTCATCTTGGTTGAAGGACAGTCTCGTGCTGATCTGGAAAGCCGGGGTGAGAGAGCCATGCGTATCGTGCGCGAGTGGGGCGATAGTGTGGGTGTGGAGGTCGCTATGGACAAGACCATGATAATGTTGCTGAAAGGCAGGTTGTCTCGGGATCGTCCACCACTTGTTCGTTCTGGCGGCGTTAGTCTCCGGTATGCGACGGAAGTCAAATACCTGGGAATAATGGTGAGTGAGAGGTTGAACTTTATGGTTCACCTCTCATATGTGAGGGACAGGCTGCCTGCTGTAGTAGGTAAGGTTAGACGCATCCTTAGAAGTGAATGGGGCCTCAGCAGGCGGGCTACTCGTACCATATATGGTGGACTGTTTGTTGCATGCGCAACTTATGGTGCACCTGTGTGGTACGAGACAGCCATGACTGTTGTTGGTCGCAATAAAATTGAGTCTTCCCAGAGAACTGCGATGCTTGCTTGCATGCCAGTTTATAGGACGGTGTCAACAGATGCTCTACAGGTCTTGCTGGGGGTGGCTCCCCTTGATCTGGAGGTGATTCGCCGTGCGATCGCCTTCAAGGTCAAGAAGGGGCTACCACTTCGTCCACATGATTGGCTTTCTGCCCTTGCTCTTGTGGTTAATAGGGAACCCAGTCAGATCAAGGCACTCCTTTGGGAGCGCCTTGTGTCTGCCTGGCGGGCGCGATGGGCGAGTAGTTCAAAAGGGCGTGTAACGCACGAATTCATTCGCGAGGCTGATTTTGTTGTGGGACGGCCGGAATTTGGCTTCAGTCTCAGTACGGGCTTCTTGCTCACGAGGCATGGTTCACTCAATGCATTCTTGCATAAGAGGGGCCTGTCCGAGACTGCGCTGTGCAGTTGTGGTGGTGGCCCTGAGGACTGGAGACACGTTCTGGTCGAATGTCATCTTTACGATGACATTAGGGATTTAGAGCGAATGGGCGTAGTAGGGGCGGGCGACCATTGGGATTTTAGTAGGGTTTTGGCGGACGGCGCGTCCTTTGACGCGTTGGGCGCGTATGCCCGTGAAGTGTTCAGGCGGAGACCAAGGTAGGGAGGGTAGCCCCCCTCCGTTGTTGCCATTGTCGGAACTGTCGTTAGTTGAACCGCAGGTTCGTGTGGGGCCGTGTGCGTCTTTTGTTGGCGGAGTTGGTTGCGATTGTGGTTGAAGTCTTAGTGTAGGCAACCATGAGGAGCATAGAGCGCAGTTCCTGTGCCCTGTGCTGTTCCTGGCGTTACTGTTTGCGGGTGCCGTGACCCATAGATCGGAAGGAGTATTAGAAAGGCTCCGCTCCTAACCAAGGGGGAGATCATGTTTAAACAACATGTGATCGAACGTACTCATACATGACAGTTTGTCATGTATGAGTACGTGCGAGAGAATTCGGGTGAGACTCCAGTCTGTTAATGAACCTTATCGCGTGTTTTGAAAATTCATCCTTCACTAAGGGTACACCTAGATCTTTGTGAATTCGAGATTTTTTAACATACCATGGAGCTGCAGTAATTGTATGGAGAATTTTATTCTGGCGCTTTTGAATTTTCTCAATGTTAGATGCAGAAGCGGTACCCCACAGTTGAATTACATAGCTCCATATTGGCTTTAGGATTGCGTTATACAACAAAAGTTTGCAATCTAACTTCAAGATAGAATTTCTGCCGATGAGCCAATTTAGTTGCACCGCTTTTAATTTCATCTGCGTGACTTTAGCGTCAATGTAAGACTTCCACGTGAGCCTACGGTATTTGACTTCACTGGGCTGCAGAACAGTATAGTTGTTGATTTTAATAGCCGAACAAGTTTTTCTACGTAGTGTGAATGTAACATGGGTATATTTTTGTTCATTTACTTTGATTTTCCAAAGTTTCAGCCATTTCTCTAATATAAGAATATGTTCTTGCAAATTTTGTGATGCTAATTTATAGTCTTCATCGACACTGATGAATGCTGTATCATCTGCAAAAGTTGAAGTGTGAATTTTGCAGCTCGTTGGCATGTCTGAAGTACAAATCAAATATAAAGTTGGACCTAATATGCTACCCTGGGGAGCTCCAGCTTCGATTGGCTGAGCCGAAATCACCTTCGTTAATGACGAATTTCCGGTCATATAAGTAGCTCTCTAACAGCTTGTGCGTGCTTGCAGGCAAGTTTAATTTTATTTTATGAGTTAAGCCTTCGTGCCACACTTTGTCAAAAGCTTTGGAAACGTCAATGAATAGAGCTGAGCAATATTTTTTATCTCCGAACGCGTTTCTGATAACATTCACCAGCCTGTGTGTCTGTTCTATGGTGCTATGGTTAGCCCTAACAACGAATTGATGGTTAGGAATACATCCTACTTCATTCAAGATTGGGGTCAACTTCGTCATTAGCAATTTGTCGAAAAGTTTTGAAATTGTTGACAATAGACTTATCGGCCTATATGACTCAACTTTTGTAGGATCCTTTCCTGGTTTGGGTATCATAGTAATGACAGACACCTTCCACTCAGTAGGAAAATACTCGATACGTAAAATAGCATTAAAAGTAAAAAGGACGCTTCTTTTAGCTACTCGGGGTAACTGCACAAGCATTTTGTTGGTAATATTATCAATACCTGTAGTTTTTCTGGGGTTTAAGTTACTAATAACACTCTCGACATCATGAAAACGAAGTTTAAAAGGTAGGGGAGGTCTAACGGCATATGCTGGCTGATATAGCTTCGTTATTCAGTCCGTCAATGGCAAACACGTTTCTCAAGTGGTTAGCGTACAGCATTCCCTTTTCAGAATCACTTCTGGCCCAGTCCCCAGTTGGAGTACGCAAGGGTGGCTTAGATCTAACGGGTCTCTTTAACCCTTTTGTTGCTTTCCACAAAAAATAATCGGATCGAGGCTTTCCAAATAGGTTGTGTGGGAAGCCACTCTTTGGACTTCAAGCAAATTTCTTAGTTGACTTATGCATTCTCGAAGCCTAGCTTTAAGCTGGGGAGACCTGCGAAGTTGCCATTCCCTTCTGATTCTTCTTTTTCCTGAGACAAGGTGTTCGATTTCAGAAGAACAAGTTCTGCTATTCATATTTCTAAAATTTGTAGTGGTAGCATGTTGCACGGCTTTTATAATATTTTGCGAAAAATCATTAATTGACTCATCAATATCCTCTGGAGTTCTCAAAGATATATTTTCCGTACAATGAGTACTTAAATAATTTTTATATTTTAGCCAATTCACTCTAGACTGGAATACACCTATGTCGTTAAATGGGGATCCAATGTCCTGGGGGAAACATATAGAGACAATAGTAGGTGAGTGGTCGGAGGACAAATCCAATGAAGGCTCCACATGCATCCAATCTAAGGGGACGTTTTTTACAATTCCAAAGATTGATTCGGTGAAGATCATACCTGAAGAGAGTATGCGTTGTTTAGGTGTTCTTATAGATGAAAAACTATTTGTCAAAAAACACATTAACTCTTTAGCATCGAAGATTAATTTCACGCTAAAGAAATTATATAGTTTAAAATATAATCTTCCAATAAGAGAAATAATTATTACTGCGCATGCTTATTTCGTCTATAAATTATTGTATTGAAGTCTTTTCGGCATCTAATAGGAATAACTTCAAAGTTGTAAATGGACTTATAACAGAATAATACGCTACGTATATCGTTTGAAAATACGTGAGCACATCTCTGCATATGATAAATCCTTTTTTGGAATTACTTTCACTGCATATGTACATTTAAAAATACTTACTCTTTTTTATAAAATAATATCTACAAGGACTCCCGCTTATTTATGCGATAGTTTCACATTCTCAAGATCTTCTCGTTCCCCACAAATCATTATACCCAGAATTTCAATCTCAGTATTTGAACGTTCATTCGTAGTTAGAACTGCCAGAATTTGGAATGAGCTTCCTGTCAGCCTTAGATCATTTTCCTGTTCATTGCCTACTGCTAAAAAAAATTTCTTTAACCATTTTGCATCACACTTATAACGTTGTCAGTTTATATGCCTTAAATTTTAATGTTTTCAACCCAATTACAAATAAAACTTCCTTGAGAGTTTTTTTTCACTTTTCTCTTTTCTCAAATTATGAACAATCAGTGAGTATGATGTTTTGTATTATTTCCTTCTCTCCATTTACTGAAAATACTAAAAGGTTATCAACTCTCCAATTCCTAGTGTCAAGTTACCGAAAATTGAGCTTTTCGCTTTAGTTTGAATTCAGAAAAGTACTTTACTTGAGAAATAAATTCCGAGAGGAATAAATTCCGTGAGAAATATTTACTGTGAGATTATTCATAATTGGGCTGTTTAAAGTTTTCATAATGATTGTTTTCTATTACTTTAACTTATAACTGCTACTGAATTTTTATTAATACTTATTTTTTCGAATTGTTAATTATTATATAATGTTTACTTTGCACATTGAGTTAAATTATACTATTAACTATATATGGCCCATTGTGGGCTCGGTTAAATAAATACATGAAATAAAAACAAGTAAAAGTGTAGTATATTCGGCTGGGCCGAATCTAAAATACCCTTCACGATAGTCACGAATATGTATAGTATATTAAAAATGTGACCTAAATATGCTCGGTTATATATGAACCGATATCGGAATATTCTATTTTCTGTATTTTAGTAACCTTCTTTTATAACGAGAATTGCTTTTCAGCAAAAAAAAAAAAATTTTTTTTAATGGAAAAATCGGTTCAGGCTATATCTCGGGTATATATGGACCGATATCGAAAATTTTAATTTTCCACATAACCTTATATCATTACCAGAACTGCTTTTGAGCACAACAAATTGTTTAAGTTCGCTTACGCGATATTTTCATGAAAAACCCGATTTAGGCTATATCTCGGGTATATATGGACCGATATCAGAAATTTTAATTTTCGTAACCTTCTTTTATAACAAGAACTGCTTTTCAGCAAAAAAAAAAATGTTATTGGAAAAATCGGTTCACGCTATATCTCGAGTAGATATGGACCGATGTCGGATATTTTCTTTTTTCATATATATATAACCTTATTTTATTACCAGAACTGCTTTAAGGTGAAAAAAGTTGTTTAAGTTCGCTTACGCGGCATTTTCATGAAAACCCCGGTTTAGGCTATGTCTCGGGTATATATGGACCGACATCGGAAATTTTAATTTTTCGTACCTATATAACCTTATTTTATTATTAGAACTGCTTTTAAGCAAAAAATATTGTTTGAGTTCGCTTACGCCGCGTGTTCATGAAAAACCCGGTTTAGGCTATATCTCGGGTATATATGGACCGATATCGAAAACTTTCATTTTCAATATTTATATCACCTTATTTTATTACCAGAACTGCTTTTAAGCAAAAAAAGTTGTTTAAGTTCGCTTACGCGGCATTTTCATGAAAACCCCGGTTTAGGCTATGTCTCGGGTATATATGGACCGACATCGGAAATTTTTATTTTCCATATTTATATAAACTCATCTTATCACCAGAACTGTTTTTAATCAAAAAAAAAGTTGTTAAAGTTCGCTTACCCGACATTTTCATGAAAAACCCGGTTTAGGCTATATCTCGGGTATATATAGACCGATATCAAAAATTTTCTCTTTCCATACTTATATAACCTTATTTTATTACCAGAACTGCTTTTAAGCAAAAAAAGTTGTTTAAGTTCGCTTACGCGGCATTTTCATGAAAACCCCGTTCCAGGCTATATCTCGGGTATATATGGACCGATATCGGAAATTTTCATTTTCCACATTTATGTAACCTAATTTCATTACCAAAACTGCTTTTGAGCACAAAAAAGTTGTTTAAGTTCACTTACGCGACATTTTCATTAAAACCGCAGTTTAGGCTATATCTCGGGTATATATGGACCGATATCGGAAATTTTAATTTTCCACATTTATGTAACCTAATTTCATTACCAGAACTGCTTTTGAGCAAAAAAAAGTTGTTTAAGTTCGCTTACGCGACATTTTCATGAAAAACCTGATTTGGGCTACATATGGACCGGGTACATATGGACCGATATCGGAAATTTTCATTTTCCATATTTATGTAACCTAATTTCATTACCAGAACTGCTTTTGAGCACAAAAAAGTTGTTTAAGTTCGCTTACGCGACATTTTCATGAAAATCCCGATTTGGGCTATATCTTGGGTATATATGGACCGATATCGGAAATTTTCAGTTTTCATATTTATGTAACCTAATTTCATTACCAGAACTGCTTTTGAGCACAAAAAAGTTGTTTAAGTTCGCTTACGCGACATTTTCATGAAAAACACGGTTTGGGCTATATCTCGGGTATATATGGACCGATATCGGAAATTTTCATTTTCCACATTTATGTAACCTAATTTCATTACCAGAACTGCTTTTGAGCAAAAAAAAGTTGTTTAAGTTCGCTTACGCGACATTTTCATGAAAAACCCGATTTGGGCTACATATGGACCGGGTACATATGGACCGATATCGGAAATTTTCATTTTCCATATTTATGTAACCTAATTTCATTACCAGAACTGCTTTTGAGCACAAAAAAGTTGTTTAGGTTCGCTTACGCGGCATTTTCATGAAAAACCCGATTTGGGCTATATCTCGGGTATATATGGACCGATATGGGAAATTTTCCTTTTTTTCATATTTATATGAGCCTATTTCATTACCAGAACTGCTTTTGAGCACAAAAAAGTTGTTTAAGTTCGCTTACGCGACATTTTCATGAAAAACCCGGTTTGGGCTATATCTCGGGTATATATGGACCGATATGGGAAATTTTCATTTTCCATATTTATGTAAACTAATTTCATTACCAGAACTGCTTTTGAGCAAAAAAAAGTTATTTAGCTTCGCCTATGCGACATTTTCATTAAAAACCCGATTTGGGCTATATCTCGGGTATATATGGACCGATATCTGAAAAAAAAAATTTTTGCCTTTTAGTCACCATGCTTAATAAGTGTGTGAAGTTTGAAGCAAAACGAACAACTTTTGTTTTCAAAAATTTTCATACAATACTGCAAATAAAAAATTGTTTTTTTCGGAATTTTGAATATATCTCAGCTATACGTGGACCGATATTACTGAATTTCAATAACAGACCCATGAATCGATGGGGTAAAAGAATGGTGAAAGAAAAAATTTTCTAAGTCTAATGGTTTTCTCAGAAACGGTATTTCAACAGCGGACAGACGGACATCGCTTAATCGACTTTTCCATTAATTCTGATTCAGAATATATATACTTTATAGGGTCGCAAAAAAAACTGTAGAAATTACAAACGGAATCACAAACTTATAAATACCCTTTACATTTTTGTGAAGGGTATAAAAAAGAAGTAAGAGTGTGGTATATTCGGCTGGGCCGAATCTAAAATACCCTTCACGATAGTCTCGTGTATGTATATTTAAAAATTTGAACTAAGTATGCTCAGTTATATATCAACCGATATCGGAATTTTCTATTTTCTCTATTTTAGTAACCTTCTTCTATAACGAGAACTGCTTTCAGCAAAAAAAGAAATAAATAACAAAAATTTAATGGAAAAATCGGAAAAATCTCGGGTATATATGGACCAATATCAGAAATTTTCATTTTTCATATTTATATAACGTTATTTCATTACCAGAACTGCTTTTAACCAAAAAAAAAAAAGTTGTTTAAGGTCGTTTACGCGACATTTTCATAAAAAAACCCGTTCTAAGCTATATCTCGGGTACATATGGGCCGATATCGGATATTTTCATTTTCCATATTTATATAACTTTGTTTCATTACCCGAACTGCTTTTGAGCAAAAAAGTTGTTTAAATTCGCTTACGCGGCATTTTCATTAAAGCCCCGGTTCAGGGTATATCTGGGGTATATATGGACCGCTACCGGAAATTTTAATTTTCCGTATTTAAAGGGTGTTTTTTTAAGCCCGATAGAACTTGAAAGTGTAAAAAATAACACAAAAAATTAAATTGTAATCAAAATTTTTTTTTATTCAAAAGATCAATACGTGACATTAACATTTGAAAATGATTTCGGGCATATGGGCACCGCGGCTGTTCTTGACGAAGCGCATTCTGGACTTCCAATTTTGGGCCACTTTTTCGAGCACTGCTGGCCGTATGTCACGAACAACACGAACAATGCTGGCCTCCAAGGCGTCAATTGTTGCTGGTTTATCAGCATAAACCAGTGCCTTCACGTAGCCCCACAGGAAATAATCGAGAGGTGTCAAATCGCACGACCTTGGAGGCCAATTGACAGGTCCATTTCTCGAAATCAACTTATCGCCAAATTTTGATTTCAGTAAGTCGATGGTTGCGTTCGCCGTATGGCACGTAGCGCCATCCTGTTGAAACCACATCTCCTCCGGATCAATGTCATCCATATTTTCAAACAAAAAATCATTGATCATGGTGCGGTAACGATCTCCATTGACCGTAACGCGAGCTCCGGCCTCATTTTTGAAGAAATAAGGTCCGATGATGCCACCAGCATGAAAACCGCACCAAACAGTGCATTTTTCTGGATGTAATGGAGTCTGTAGGGTCTCTTGTGGATTGGTCTCACTCCATATGCGGCAATTTTGCTTATTAACAAACCCGTTAAGCCAAAAATGAGCCTCATCGCTGAACACAATTTTGCGATAAAACAACGGGTCTGATTTTCAAAGTAAATTTGGATAATTTCGTAGCGTTGTTCAAGCGTGAGTCTATTCATGATGATTTGTCAGAGTATACTGAATCAAATAAAAAAAATGTTTCATCAAAATTTAATTTTTTGTGTTACTTTTTACAATTTAAAGTTCTATCTAGCTTAAAAAAACACCCTTTATATAACCTTATTTCATTACCAAAACTGCTTTTGAGCAAAAAAAGTTGTTTAAGTTCGTTTACGCGACATTTTCGTAAAAAACCAGTTCTAAGCTATATCTCGGGTACATATGGATCGATAACGGATATTTTCATTTTCCATATTTATATAACCTTGCTTCATTACCAGAACTGCTTTTGAGCACAAAAAAGTTGTCTAAGTTTGCTTACGCGACATTTTCATGTAAAACCCTGTCTAGGCTATATCTCGGGTATATATGGACCGATATCGAAAATTTTCTTTTCCCATATTTATATAACCTTATTTCATAACCAAAACTGCTTTTGAGCAAAAAAAAGTTGTTTAAGTTCGCTTACGTGACATTTTTATGAAAAACCCGGTTTAGGCTATCGGGTATATGTGGACCGATATCTGATTTTTTGGTTTTAGTCACCATGCTTAATGAGTGTGTGAAGTTTGAACAAAAACAAACAACTTTTTTTTAAATTTCCATACAAAATTGCAAAAATTCATGGCTTTTTTCGGAATTTTGAATATATCTCAACTATACGTGGACCGATATTACTGAATTTCAATAGCAAACTGATGACAATATGGAGAATTAGAATGGTGAAAGAAAAAAGTTTCTAAGTCTAATGGTTTTCTCAGAAACGGTATTTCATCGACCGACAGACGGACAGACGGACATCGCTTAATCGACTTTTCCATTAATTCTGAATCAGAATATATATACTTTATAGGGTCGCAAAAAAAAAACTGTAGAATTACAAACGGAATCACAATCTTATATATACCCTTAACATTTTTGTGAAGGGTGTAAAAATAAAAAAAAATCAATAACATCTGGGATCTTTCGCTGGTCAGATGGCCAATAGGTGGGACACCCAATTTTGATATAGTATCAAAAAGCACACGACCTTTCGGGGAGATTAATCCTGAGCCCCAAAATGTGTGTTAAGCATTATAGTCACCAGCAGCTATAAATCGGGATCCAAGAGAAGTAGAAAAATTTGAGTAATGGTTTTCTGTAACTGAAAGCCGAGGCGGGGAATAAATTGATGAAATTACCAATTTACTGTGAATGTGTTCAATACAAATATTTGTTGCTTGAAAATATTCTTCACATGTCTCATTTAGCAAGTAATGTTTAATTCTATTTTTAAGTAGAATAGCCGAACCTCCACAAGATCTTCCACGTGGATTTTTAGTGTCATATAGTATATAGCCATTTATCCTGAAATAACTTCTTGACGTCAGGTGAGTTTCAGCAATCAACATAACATCGATTTGCTTTTCCCTCATGAAGTGTTCAAGTTTATTTTTATGTTGGCATATGCCGTTTGCGTTCCAGAAACATATTTTTAAATAAATCATTTTTTTAAAATAGCCTGCAAAATTGTTGATTGCATTTTTAGCATTTCCTGCATCATGGTGGTCATAGAAGCCGTAAAGGTGTTTATTGATTGAACCAAAGTCTGCAATGTGGCTAGAAGGTTGCTAAACTATGGGTCGCGCTGTTGAGACTTAGACTTCTGATTCGCGTTTGGTATATTAGTCTTAACCACATTGGCATAAGAAACTTGGTTAGAATTTAATTGGCCAAGGGTGAGCATCCATTAAAGTAAAGCTGAAATTTAACCATAAAGAAAACCACATTTTTTTTCTTAATTATCCTTAGCCGGTGAAAACGTTTTTTATAAGTCCTCTTGCAGAGGAAATATTGTTATAGAATTGAAGCTGCAAGATTAGTCTGCTGATATACCAACAGCCCGCTCATTACGAAGCAAGCTAACCAGGTACTAGCCTCCTACTCCGATTTTATGTTGCTTGAAATGAATTGCTTGGACGCCTTGGGAGGAGCTAATGATTTATTTGGCATTGAGCGTTTGAAGTGTGTATAAACGGGGCAGCCCCTGTAATTAGCAGTATGACTGCCTCCACAATTACTAAATTTTTTTACATTTGTGTCAGTTTTTGATTTGGTGCACTGTGATGTGCCATGGAGATCACCACACACAACACAGACAGTGGGCACTTTACAATATGTCTTAGTGTGGCCATACTTCTGGCAGTTCATGCACTGAACGGGTCCTGAGCGCTTATGCGGCTCGTCTTCAGTAACTTTCCGGTGTAACATTATATATTGGATGAACCTCATTCTTCTTTAAGGTGACATCTCCTGGTTCTAATTCCACCCTAAACGTAGGCTGATGTATCTTTTCTCGGTTTCTGATGTTAAGAACATTCTTAATTTTAAGCCCTTTCTCCTCCAAACCAGTTTTAACGTCATCAGGATCTACGCCAGAATCAATGCCTTTAACAACAACTTTCGCACTTTTAAGCTGATAGGTGTAAAAGGCTCTATTTTCTTTCTCCAAGTCGTCCGTCAATTTGCGGTAATCATTTTCATGAATTACCTGAATTTTAGTTCCTTTAATATTTCCATGCTACACAGATGTTATGCTAAAGGTATTTTCACCTATTACCCTAATAAGTTTGCTTACCAGTTCCTTAGATGTAAGCTCTCTCTAAAATAAATTGGAGGAGGTTTAAACGATTTTTTTGAAGTTGTTGTCTCATCCGTTTGAAGAATAGCAAATCTATTATTATTAGAAGGCTTACTGGGGTCCTCATCTTTAGATATTTTAGACTTTGATAATTGGGCAGATTTAGGATTTAGGGCTTCGTTGCCGTTTCACAACGGTATTTATCCATGCCTACTTGGGTTTTCGGCTTATTGGCGCTAGTTGAACTAGAAGATGTTTTTTTCTTCAGATGTGGCAACTATATGTGCTAAACACGAACGCGTGCAGTTTCTTTCTCTTTGCAACAGTAGATTCTCCAATGAATTTTTTAAGATTCCACCTTAGAAATTCAAAGATTTTTTCTGGCGGAGCTAAGCTCTTTCTCAGAATTACCTCTGCAGCTTTTTCCCTTTTTTAGTTTATTTGCACTTTTTTTAAAAAATATCACAAAGTTGTTCTTTTATATAAAACTAGCTGACCCGGCAAACGTTGTTTTGCCTTCAAATTTTATTCACATTGATATAGGTAAAAAGGGAGACAAATGTAAAAATATGGCTTTTCATTGCGAAAGGAAGCCGTAATGATGGAATATTGTACTTCTCGAAACCATTAGGATTCATGGTGTCAAAACGTCTTTCTCTTTATAATTTTATTTAAGTATTCTTAATTTTTTAACGTTGTTGATCAGTATTTTCACCGAAAGTCAAGTGTGATTACAGATATGTGGTTGATTTATACTTCGTAACATAATTACCGATCCGACTTTAAGCTGCAGATTGTACATCTTGGGAAGTAAAGAGAGCGACCGATTGTTACATCATCAATTCGCGAACAATTTAGTGTTGACTTCGAATGATAAGGCACTGGCAACTATTGTTTTAAGCGTGAAGTCGTCTCAGCTCAGTTATATATATAAAAAATGTTGAAAAGGCGTCTGATGCGTGGAAACGCTTGGAAGAGGTTTACAAAGCAAGTGGACCAGCTCGTAAAGTAAGTCTTTACAAAAGGTTGTTGTCATTAAGATTGACTAGAGGCATGGGTATGCCTGAATACCTCAATTCGTTCACGGACATAGTGGAGAAACTTACTGAGGTTAAGATTGAAATAAAAGATGAGCTGTTAGTGATCATTTTGTTGTCCAGTTTGCCAAAATAATTTGAAAAATTTGTAATTGCCATGGAGACGAATTACCTACCACCCATCAAGATGCTGGGGGTGAAGCTGTTAGAAGAAGCCGAACGAAGAAGCGAAGAAAGTAAAATGGCCGAGGAAAATAACGGCAGTTAGCATTTTATGCTCATGGCAACAAACGTAATGTCAACAGCAGTCAACATGTCAACAAACAACGTAAAAGCAAAAACAAATTTAACGGACAATTTTTCAAGTGTGGTGTGCACGGTCATGTAGCGGCAAAATGCTTAGCGAAAAAACATGAAGAAGCTAGAGGGGAGAAAAGTTTTGCATTGACACTGCTCGCAGCAACAGATGTTGAAACAATCAACACACATACATACGTGTTAGACAGTGGCGCAACCGCTCATATGTGTAGTAGTAAAAGCGTGTTTGTGGAATTAAAGCAACACAATGAGAGTATAAAATTAGCAGGTGACAACTACATACAAGCTAAGGGTATAGGAAAAGTAAAGTTAAATTTCAAAGGCAGTGAATTTGTTTTTCATGATGTTCTTTACGTGCCAACAATAGAGGGTAATTTTTTGTCTGTAGAAAGAATAACAGAGAGGGGCTTCAATGTTAAGTTCAGCAAAAATGAAGCAAATGTTATATGCAAACAGAATGTTATTTTGACATTTAAGAGGAAACATAAGCTATATGTTATTGAACGTGAAATTGAAAACAAATGTTTTTCTGCAGTGCTGTGGCATAACAGGTATGGCCATTTGAATTATAAAAGTTTATCTGATGTTAAGAAGATGGTTATTGGCATTGAAAAAGAGAATTTAAATAAACAACAGAACTGTGCAACATGTATGAAAGCTAAAGTAAGTACACAACCATATCCTAGTGATCAGAAAACAGGGCAAAGAATCTTTTGGAATTGATACATACCGACCTTTGTGGCCCTTTTGAAAAGCAATCAATTGGTGGTTCCAGATATTTTATAACATTTACGGACGATATGTCTCGGGTGGTATTTGTGTCATTTTTCTTGTCTAAAGACCAAGCATTTGAAAAATTCTTAATTTTTAAAAATAAAGTTGAACGACAGACAGGCCGAAGAATAAAAAAGTTAAGAAGCGACAATGGTCGTGAATTTGTGAACAAGAAATTCAACAAGTTTTTAGAAGACAACGGTATTGAGAGGCAGCTTACTGTGCCATACAGCCCAACCCAGAATGGTGTGTCCGAGCGCATGAACAGGACGTTGATTGAAATGGCCAGAAGCATGTTAGTGTTTTCAAACATGAATGTATCTTTGTGGGCAGAGGCCATTGCAACTGCAGCGTATTTACGTAACCATTCACCAACAAACGCGTTAGTGAATGTAACTCCATATGAGGTTTGGAATAGGAAAAAGCCTTCTGTAAAACATTTAAGAACATTTGGTTGTGGCACTCGAAAAGGCGCATCGTAGCAAGTTTAAGGCAAAAGGTAAAGAATACCGTATGATAGGTTATTCATTAACATCAAAGGCATACAGGCTCTATGATCCTGTAACACATGAGGAGAGATGTTTTGTTCAACGAAGCAGATTTGATGAGAAACGAGCATGAACATGTGGATTTTAACATAATTAATAAACATTTTTCTGACGAAGAATCTATAATCGAAAAACCTATTAATGATGAAGAAAAATCAGGCGATGATAGCGAAGAGTACGATTGTGCAGATGACATGGACGATTTGAAATATTTTGAAGGTCCTGATGATGCAGCTATAGGATCTGGTAGACCTAAAACCGAACGTGTATGTAAGCGAGGTCGTCCAAGAAAAATCGTTAATGTATTAAATGCGCTGATTGAGAATCAAACTGTGGTAACAGTACCCCAAACAGTTTCGGAGGCAGTTAACAGCCCCGAATCAAAACATTGGATTGCAGCCATGAAAAAAGAGTACGTTTCGTTGAAAAATAATGGTACTTGGAATGTGGCAGAGTTGCCAGATGATCAGAAGGCAGTTGGTTGTAAATGGGTATTTGCACTGAAGAGGGGAGTTAATGGCGAAATTGAAAAATACAAGGCACGCTTAGTAGCCAAAAGGTGTACTCAGGAATACGGAGTGAATTATAGTGAAACGTTTTCTCCTGTCTGCCGGTTTGCAACTATTCGAATGGTGTTGGAAATTGCTGTAGAGAAGAAGATGTTTCTTTACCAACTGGATGTTTGTACAGCTTATCTTAATAGTAAACTGACTGATGGCGTATACATGAAGCAGCCTGAAGGATTTATTGATGAAGTTCATCCGGATTCAGTTTTGAAGCTCAACAAGGCAATATATGGCTTGAAGCAATCTGGAAGGGAGTGGAACTCTCAAATTGATTCTGTTTTAATGAAAACTGGGTTTGAAAAATCTAAATATGAACCATGTTTATACTTCATGCATAAAGAAGGTAATTTATGTTTGGTTGTTATATATGTTGACGACATCATTGTGGGATGTGAGACAATGAAAGATATGCTTCACATTAAAGGCATAATAGAAAATGAATTTGAATGTGTGGACTCCGGTCAACTTAACTTGGGCATGAGAATATCTCGTGTTGGTGAGTGTGGCTCCATTAGCGTTGATCAATCGCAATACATTAACCAATTATTGGCTCAGTATGGTATGAGTAATTGTAGACCCGCGACAACGCCTTTGGATCCTGGAACTAAATTGAATTGTGCGGATGAAAATTGTCATAGATTTGATCCGAAAATATATCAATCAATGATTGGCTCACTCATGTACCTTGCATTGACGACAAGACCAGATATTTTGCACTCGGTCAATAGATTAGCACAACATAATGTTGACCCACACAACGAGCACTTAGCAGGTGTTAAACATGTGTTTCGTTACTTGGCGAAAACTAGTTATATGAAACTTGAACATAAACCAACTGGTATACCTCTACATGGTTATGTGGACGCGGACTGGGGAGGCGATGTAACTGATCGCAAGTCGCACACAGGCTTTGCATTTTATCTAGCTGGATGTACTTTTTCCTGGGAGTCTAAAAAACAGAATTCTGTAGCATTGAGTAGTACCGAAGCTGAATACATGGCATTATCAACGGCAGTTAAGGAAGCTGTATACCTGAGAGGCATACTTATTGAAATTGGCTATACGAAAAAATGTGTTTCAACTATTATATACGGGGACAATCTAAGTGCGCAACAATTGGCGAAGAACCCTGTTTATCATTCGAGGTCTAAACACATTGACATAAGGTATCACTTTGTACGAGAGGTAGTTGATAGTAATGAGGTTAAACTGGAATATGTCCCTACCAATGACATGGTGTCAGATGTGCTGACGAAATGCTTGTTAAAAAACAAACACTGTAGATTTGTTAGAATGTTAGGACTAAACGACTAATTATTATTCGTTTTTTTTTTTTTGTAAGGACCCAAATTTGGTTTGTGCAAGGGTGTTGAATTAAATTGTACTATGGCAACCCAAATTTATGTTCTTCTTCTTTTTACGTTATACATATTTGTAACATTTTACTCTTTCTTAAGACCCATTTAGCCGACCGTAAATATAGAAATGTAAATGTATTCGTAACAGCTGATCGTTTTTGTTATACGAGAAACCATGAAAACGCTTATCTGACTGTAATGAAATGTAACCGCAACGTCTCAACCTGTAGAAAATAGAATTTCATTACGTGTTTACGTGACAAATGTAGGCAGTGATGGTATACATTATTGTGAATGGCAGGATGGCCCAAAAACCCTGTTTCCGTACTTTTTGTTTATTTGATAATTGCAATGTTTAAATAGTTATATTTGTATACACATATAATATATTTTAATAAATTTAAGACTTTTCTATAAAATACGCAAAATGGATATACATGGTAGCATAATTTATACACAACGCACAATTTCTGCAACTGTTACATTATATGTGTGGTTACATATAATGTTCGATTTATTCGCCCGATTTCCAAAAATATATTTACAATCTTCCAACGATAAAAACCCGAGATATAGTCTAAACCGATTCTTTTGTGCAAAGTTTCTTTTGCTTGAAATCACCTCCGATTATAAAACGAGGTAATTACTCGTAAAATACAGAAAATGGAAAATTCCGTTATCGGTTCACATTTAACCGACATATAGCCTAAACCAATTTTTGCATGATCATTTCCATGAAAGAATTCCTTTTTGGAATGGTGAATACAAGGCAAACATATTTTTTCCCCGATGTCGGTTCATATATATCCGAGCATATTTAGTTCAAATTTTTCATATATATATATATATATATATATATATATATATATATATATATATATATATATATATATATATATATATATATATACTATATATATGTATATATGTGACTATCTAGAAGGGTATTTTAGATTCGGCCCAGCCGAATGTACTACGCTCCTGTTATATATTAATATTACTATTTATTATAAGTAACTGAATTTGTTTTTTTAGAAGTACCAAAGAGCAGAGAACAAAAATTCAAACATTTGAGATTTATTCGCTATATTAGCTTGGTACTAACAAAAAAATTATAAACAGATTGTGTTTTATGTTTTCCAGCTGTAGCTCATATGAAATGTCGACATATGGACAGAAAAAGAAATATTAGAAATTTTAGGTACAATTTGAACAATTTTCGTACTTTTTGTTTATGTACTGAATACTATGAACTCTCATCACTGCTATGAACAGCTGTATTGCTTTTATTTTAATTTTGTAAATTATTTGATATAAAGATATGGGTGATGAAAAATTAATTATTTTCTTTAACATACAATAATATAAAAATGAAAAACAGAACACTTTTTCTGTAAATCATTAATAAGTGAACACTTTTTCTTCACATGCGCTTTTGTTTTTTTGTTTGTATCAAAAACATATGATACGGTTTTACGTGTTCTATACGTGCTACTACATTTACATTTGCGTTACATTTACAATTTCTACGGTCGGCTAAATGGGCCTTTAGTTCTTAATAAAACCTTGTATTGAAAAGACGTGTTCGTTGTTTGAGCGTTTCATTTTATTAAACTGGTCAATAGCAAATACTCCAGGATTACAGTTAACAGAATGTTGGACTAAAGTATTGAAAATTAATAAATCTACTGTGTCGTAGTACCGAACATACTTCATGGCAATTGCTGACTGTTATTTTAGTTTATATTTCGTAACACTATGATTACCGATCTGACATTAAGTTGCTGATTGTGAAGTGGCAATCTAAGGAATTCTCGGTTGTATAGTTGACGACATCATATTGGGAATTAAGGGAGTCACAGAATTTGACACCATCAATTCGCAAGCGATTTCACTTTGAGTCCGAAAATTCAGATCGCCGACATCACGTCCGATCAACCAATCATGATTTTTGTCACTTAGCAAAATGCTTGAGAACACATTGTGGATGAGCTCAGATTTTGATTCTGTAAAACGGCAGAAAAAGACGGTAAATTGAATACAGCCAGCTTATTGGTGGAATAGATGGTAATTTTTCAAGATATTATTGACCTTATTTTCACAAACTATCATTCTGATATGAATAGTAGTAGTAAGCTTTTACTTTTGTTAATATAGAACTCCTTGTATATGAAATGAACGCATATCCATCGCAATGGTTATCCATTGTTCGTATTGTTTGGTCCTGAGTTTACAGAAAATTAATTTTACGTTATACTTTAATTTTTCTTTCGCACGGATTTAAAAAAAGTGGGCGTCAAAGTAGATGTTGAAAACTTTGTCCAAAACTTTTTCTCTGCGTAAAAATTGTGTTTGAGATAAATTAAAAATACGTACAATAAATTTTTCGTTCCGGAAAACTTTTAGGTGGTTTATAACGAACACTTGATAAAACATATTATCCCAATCATCGGCCCAGACGTCCCATTTAGATTTAAAATTTTATTTCTTTCTGTTAGTTTATATAGACATATGTAAGTTAAAAAATCCGCGGTATATTTCGTGGTATTAGGTAACTTTTTAGAAAAAATTAAGGCTTATAATATATTCTACGTCGATTTAGTCGCACCAAAATAAGTCAATCCATGTAGACTGCCATTAATTTCGTGGTCATAATTAAGAGCCGCATATTCCATGCCCCATACAGCATGATGTGCAAGTCGTGTTAATTATCGCGATACTGGATTTCGTGAATTTGGAATTGGATCCGCAGATGTATTTTGGGATCGTGCATAGCTTTGCAATTGGTTTTGAGATAATCGATCAGTTTGTGATCTCATATGAAGTAGTATATTTATTATTTGTAGAACGTGCACGCCGATCTACATTTGATCGAGCAAGCCATGGTATTACTTTCAAAATGAAAAAAAAAATTCTAAAATGTAAAGATTTGTAACAACAATAATAACACATACATATGACTTCAATGCACGTGAAACCACTTTTCTTCCTCATTAGAAAATTATTCAAACTTGCATGAATTTCAGAATAGACCGAAATTATATACGTTAAAACTACCGCCCTAACAACATAAATTTGCCACTATTTTGTTTGCATTGTGTTTTTATCACTCAATCAATCAAATAAATCAATGATTGAAAATACTTGCATGAGAAGTTTGAAAATTTTTCGTGTATAAATTCGCATGAAATTTCTTGTGAAATGAGTGTGGACAAAAGGTATTGCAATGAATGCTACAAAATAGAGCCAGAGGTAAAAAAGCATGTTGTCAGTTTAACGTTCAACTAAGAGAGACCAAACCTCCTTACCAAATAAAAAATGTTACGATTTGCTTAAAAACAGCAATAACGCACACCTATGATACAATGCAGATGTATAGCATCTAGATGTATATGTATATATAGATTTGACGTAACCCGTTTAGTTATAACTCGTGTAGACACAAATTAAAAGTAAGCTTTAAAGAGGGAACGTTCGAATAAACGTGTTCTTAGTCATGCTTGCGGTCTGGTCTTCTCGGCAGGCATCGTCTCGTATGAGATCGAGCGGGAAAATTGGTGTGGCACATGAAATTTTAATTTTTGCCTCTCCTATAGTAAAATGTGTGTGTATTTAATTTGAAGTAAATCTGTTAAAACCCATTTGGAATCAAAAGTGGGTGTTCAAGTGGGCATGACCAAAAGAAAGAAATGTCTTATAAAAGATACCAGAGATTTAGTGGTGTGCTGTGAAAGTTTCAGGCAGCGCCGTCACGCATGATATGAGGTGAAAAAATGGGCGTGGCACATAAAACTTTCATTTTTGCCCTCGCATGGCCATGGTCAAAAAAAAAAGAACAGCCTAATAAAAGATACCAGAGCTTTAGTGTTGTGCTGTGAAAATTTCAGGCAGATCGATCCAGCATTCTCCCTCATTACATGGGGCGCAAAAATGGGCGTGGCACATAAAAAGTTTATTTACCTCGTCTACAGTAAGATGTTTATAAAATTTGAAGTATATCTGTTAAAACCCATGTATTGCTCAATTTAAAAAGTGAGCGTTAAAGTAGGCGTGTTCGCGCCAACTTAGAAACCTTCCCGGGCTCGTACACAACAACTTTGCCAAAGATCATCACATGCTCAAGCGCATAGTTTACGATTCTATAAAGGACAAACATACATATATACATACAAACATTCATTTTATATATATAGATATAAAATCACTCTTTCCACTTATTCCGGTTTTCAACTTATTCCGGTTTTATTTTTAACACTCCGATCAAAAACAAACACGTCCGCTCACTATCGGGTATGTTCTGGATTCTACTTTGAAGTGAAAATAGTTTGAAATCACTTCAATTTCAAGCTTTGGTGTTCTACATTCTACTCAATACTTTTCATTTGTGTTTTGTTTTCGAATTTAGTGAATTACCTGGTTCTTAAAACTACTTTTACACAAAATGTAGTAGTTTGAAAACATTTTTTAATTTTATTGTGAAAATGAAATATTTTACAGAAAACTTAGTATAATTACAATCCCATTGAAATAAGAGGCTTAGATGACGGAATATTTATTTGAGATACAATTGTGCATATATTTATAGGGAAAATAAGGAGAATGTTATATAAAAACTCATATTTGCTATTTTATTAACTAAAGTCGTTTGGCGATATCAGCTCTTATTACAGCGTTTACGGAGTCACTAACTCGTCCGCATTATCGTCATCACTTACATGTCTTTCGTTTACCGCCACCCGCTATATTAAACTTTTGCATAAAATGGCACTTAAACAATTACGATCATCGTTGCAAACGGAGAATTTGATAAACCTAAATAAAGGTCGTATCAGATAAAGCTTTTTCTTCGCTTTGCGTTGCAAATTCGCTTTGACATCTAAGATAAAACATACATATTTATATGAAACATGCCACATAAAGTACTTTTAACGCAACGTGAAACGAAAAGTTCAGCAACTCTCATGTTTTTACTCGTTGAAGTTTTTTCTAATAGCTCCAAAGCTTTATACTACGAAAACAATTAGAACCAATTTCAGTAGTGCGTCCAATAATATTTCTAACTTCTATTATCATAAGAAATATTTAAATATAAAACTTAACACCCAGTTTTTTAGATAAACAAGCAAATCGTGAGCATTGCCAAAGTTTTCATTGTGACATACACATTTTACTTTGCGCTTTTCTGTTAAAGTTTTAAACATCACGCAAATCAGCAAAGAGTTATCTGACATGGTCTTAAATTTTGTTCTTATAATATAACAAGCATTAGATAAAAAATTTTCCACGTCGTTTTTTGGGCAAAAAAAATAAAATTAAACTGAAAATATGGTTCTTCTCAGTACTGGTTCGTATAAAAAAAAATAAAATTGAAAACATGGTTCGTGTCAGTACTAGTTACTGCACAATTTATCCAAGTTTTATTTTCGAAGTTCGGTTCGAACGAAAGAATGAAACACACAAACTACTACTTTTTCAGAACAACGAAAATGAAAAGTTGACTTTTCAAATCATTTTTTTTTTCATTCCACTACTTTGCTGGAACATGCCGGTATAGAAGCTAGACTCCGAGTTCAACAATAGCGGCATCTTTTTTTTATTAAAATAATAATTCGGTGCACTTCAGTCACCATATTGTCGATCGTGTATGCACCTAATACGTCTCCCTCTAGAAGACTTACGTGCTCTTATTGCCGCATGTTCTATATTTTATAGCCTACGCAGAAACCTTAAAACACTTAAAATGGTTTTCTTTTAATTTGTCGTACTCGAAATTATCGCAATTTCGATTAACCATGGCAACATATGTAACATAGTCCATGTTAACACTTCATGCGTGCGCTAAAAAGTGATTATTTTCTTCCAAAGATTGCTTTTAACGTTCAAATTGTAGCCTTGAAATCTAATTCACGAGAATTGTTTGGCAAATAGTTGGCATATTTATCAAACACTTGGGTTCTAATTTCCGCAGCACTAACCTTACTTTATCTGCATCACTGAACTTGTCAACATCTTCGCCAAAAAGCTGCTCGTACCGAGAAAACCATGCTTCAAAAGTTTGGCCCGAATCAGCAAATTCCTTTATGTTTTTAGATAACATCGGCATCACATTATCGGCACATCTACAGATGCTGAGTCTGCGCACATTTTTTCTCATTTCTCGATTAGTTTTTGTTGTCGCTCCAGTGTCTCCTGCTGTTGCGACGGAATTGCACTAATGTAAATCCATGTTACTTTCCATACGCTCGGTTTCTAAAAAACAAAAATCCTCGTCGCCACTGTTGCGTTTTTCTATAGGGAACGCGATTTAATAAAAAATCCACAAGTAGAAATAAGTCTTTATTATTCAAAAGCTGTTACTCGAATAAATACATACTACTATCTAAATATATAAGGAATGAAGGAAAGAAAATAACAGATATATACATGTTATAGTAATAAATAGGGTTGCCATATCATCATAACTGCAATCATGAGCTCGTATTAGAGCATTTTCTATAAAATTTTTAAAAATTTGTGGTGATGGCGCTCGAAACTGTGTTGTTGGATTGTCAAATCCAACAACACAGTCAAATAATCAAAAGTCAAATCTGGTACTGGTCAATTAAGTGCAAATTTTTAAAAGTTATTCATTCTCGCCCGAAAAAGGCTCACTTAAGTGACAGTTTTTTCTATACTTAGGAGGTGTATAAAACACTAGAAAAGTACTCTCGTAAGTAAAATTTTGACATTTCTGAGGTGAATAAAACTACAATAGGATATCAATATTTGAAATGTAGGAATTTGCTTGAAATAAATTATAATTGAACATTTTATAATTAAAATTATAAAAATCAAATAATACTAATTTGAAAAATGGCTCTATTATAATTATTTCTTAATTTATTCATTTTTATTTATTTTTTATTAGTTCTGTTAAAATTTTTTTTTTCTGTTTTGTCAAAACTTTATGTTGTCATATATAATATTTTTTCACACAGCAAAGACATGAAATTTCTTTATCACAGGTACTTTGTACTTTGTACTTTGCTACCGTTTCGCACACGTCCTTAGTGTAAAAATGTTCATTTTGAATATTTTAATACATGATCTGAAGAGTCCCTGGCCTAACACATAGATGGCACTAGTTTTATTGCAGTCACTTTTTCAGTTAATACTAACCTTCAAAAGACAGCTGTTTAACTTTCATGATATTCTATTCATTAGTTTGTAAGTTATTGTGCTAAGAGTAAAGCTAAGTCTAGACGATATGTTGAATCAGCATATATATGTTTACACTCATATGTTATGATTTAACAACAAATGCCTTTATCAACATATTAAAAATTACAATCGTCCACACGATATGTTGAAAATTTAGTTTTTTTTTTAATTGATTTTTCAACATTTAAACTAGCATACAATTTTCATGTCTACATTATATGTTGAATTTCGTATGATGGTTTGTATGTTTATTGAACATTTGTTTCAAAATGTCAAATAAATTAAAATATATATATATATTTTTATACCCTTCACAAAAATGTAAAGGGTATATATAAGTTTGTGATTCCGTTTGTAATTTCTACAGTTTTTTTTTGCGACCCTATAAAGTATATATATTCTGAATCAGAATTAATGGAAAAGTCGATTAAGCGATGTCCGTCTGTCCGCTGTTGAAATACCGTTTCTGAGAAAACCATTAGACTTAGAAACTTTTTTCTTTCACCATTATTTACCCCATCGATTCATGGGTTTGCTATTGAAATTCAGTAATATCGGTCCACGTATAGCTGAGATATATTCAAAATTCCGAAAAAATCCATTTTTTTTGCAGTTTTGTATGAAAATTTTTGAAAACAAAAGTTGTTCGTTTTGCTTCAAACTTCACACACTTATTAAGCATGGTGACTAAAAGACAAAAATTTTTTTTTTTCAGATATCGGTCCATATATACCCGAGATATAGCCCAAATCGGGTTTTTAATGAAAATGTCGCATAGGCGAAGCTAAATAACTTTTTTTTGCTCAAAAGCAGTTCTGGTAATTATATAGGGTGTTTTTTTAAGCCCGATAGAACTTGAAATTGTAAAAAATAACACAAAAAATTAAATTGTAATCAAAATTTTTTTTTATTCGAAAGATCAATACGTGACATTAACATTTGAAAATGATTTCGGGCATATGGGCACCGCGGCTGTTCTTGACGAAGCGCATTCTGGACGTCCAATTTTGGGCCAATTTTTCGAGCACTGCTGGCCGTATGTCACGAACAACACGAACAATGCTGGCCTCCAAGGCGTCAATTGTTGCTGGTTTATCAGCATAAACCAGTGCCTTCACGTAGCCCCACAGGAAATAATCGAGAGGTGTCAAATCGCACGACCTTGGAGGCCAATTGACAGGTCCATTTCTCGAAATCAACTTATCGCCAAATTTTGATTTCAGTAAGTCGATGGTTGCGTTCGCCGTATGGCACGTAGCGCCATCCTGTTGAAACCACATCTCCTCCGGATCAATGCCATCCATATTTTCAAACAAAAAATCATTGATCATGGTGCGGTAACGATCTCCATTGACCGTAACGCGAGCTCCGGCCTCATTTTTGAAGAAATAAGGTCCGATGAAAGCATGAAAACCGCACCAAACAGTGCATTTTTCTGGATGTAATGGAGTCTGTAGGGTCTCTTGTGGATTGGTCTCACTCCATATGCGGCAATTTTGCTTATTAACAAACCCGTTAAGCCAAAAATGAGCCTCATCGCTGAACACAATTTTGCGATAAAACAACGGGTCTGATTTTCAAAGTAAATTTGGATAATTTCGTAGCGTTGTTCAAGCGTGAGTCTATTCATGATGATTTGTCAGAGTATACTGAAACAAATAAAAAAAAAATGTTTCATCAAAATTTAATTTTTTGTGTTACTTTTTACAATTTAAAGTTCTATCTAGCTTAAAAAAACACCCTATATAAGGTTACATAAATATGGAAAATGAAAATTTCCGATATCGGTCCATATATACCCGAGATATAGCCTAGACCGGGGTTTTCATTAAAATGCCGCGTAAGCGAACTTAAACAACTTTTTTGTGCTCAAAAGCAGTTCTGGTAATGAAATTAGGTTACATAAATATGGAAAATGAAAATTCCCGATATCGGTCCATACATATATACCCGAGATATAGCCCAAACCGGGTTTTTCATGAACTTAAACAACTTTTTTCACCTTAAAGCAGTTCTGGTAATAAAATAAGGTTATATAAATATGGAAAATTAAAATTTCCGATATCGGTTCATATATACCCGGTGTATAGCCTAACAGGTTTTTTGATAAAAATGCCGAGTAAACAACTTTTTTGTGCTCAAAAGCAGTTTTGGTAATGAAATAAGGTTCTATAAATATGGAAAAAGAAAATACCCGATATCGGTCCATATATACTCGAGATATAGCCTGAACCGATTTTTCCATTAAAAAAATTTTTTTTTTTTTTGCTGAAAAGCAATTCTCGTTATAAAAGAAGGTTACTAAAATACAGAAAATAGAAAATTCCGCTATCGGTTCATATATAACCGAGCATATTTAGGTCACATTTTTAATATACTATACATATTCGTGACTATCGTGAAGGGTATTTTAGATTCGGCCCAGCCGAATATACTACACTCTTACTTGTTTTTTATATTGTTTATTTGTTTTCATATTTTATAATTGTGATGCACATGAATTGAAAGTTTCTTTCAGTTATCTTTATTATATAATATAGTGAATAAAATTCAATTATTTAAATTAATTATGAACTACATATGGAGTTTAAGGTCCTATATTTTATCCGTTCTCTACGGGAAGAGTTCCTTTCTTTTATCATGGATAATTTTCTGTTGGGTAAAGTTTTATTCTTCTTTAAATTTTAGTCTTTAGGCACAGGCACGGCAGTTGCACTCTTTATACCATTTTCGAACATTAAGAGCTAATGACAGATGCCTCAGTAAACCCAAACCATTAATTAAACTATCGGAAATTTTGAATGGGGGAAATTTATTAGAAAAAACCACGCATTTAAATCTTTCCTGTTATAACTTGTAGGTACTAGTACATACGTATTGACCATTAGAAAAAACTAAGTCCATGTTATAAGCTTTCGGTTTTTCGTTTAAACTAGTACCTTAACAGTAAGAACTTAAGCTCTAACAGGGCATGTTGTTAAAATCGCCATCTGTTATATATTTTCATTATTAACACCAGCAGAAAATAAAGCTCCTCCCAGATCCTATATCAGAGTTTGTCTAGATGTAATGAGCTGTAAATTAACAAATATATTTGCAAACACTACAATTCGGACAACACTTTTCATACCATATGATATATAAAATTTCAGTTTATATGCTAACAAATTTACCGTATGCTGAAAACCTTGTGTTTACTTTTGAACAAACAACATATCAGTTAACAAACGTAGGATTTTTTTAAAAATAAAAATATGGTGTCTACACGACGATATGCTAAAATTGTGAACATACTTTAGTTGAAATCATATACAAATGCTAATCAAATGAATTTCAACATATGTATGTTGAAAAAATGTTATAAAAGAAATACCGGAATAAGTGGAAAGAGTGAATTTACACAAAAGAAAAACTTTGTGACAATTATTGGTCCATATAATTTTTTTTTGCATGAGTGTACATAGTAGATGCAATTATGAGAAACTATAAAAACCTCTGGATTTTTGAGGAAGAATCTTTGAAAAAAACATTATCTAAGAGATAAGAAACGCACACGTTTGTGTTCACCAAATATTTTTGTTACAGCAGAATACAAACCATCTTCCAGTTTAGTTATTGCTGATAAGTCGAACACGCAAGTAGGTATGGATATAATCGTGGTTAAACGTCAGTGAAGCCCTAAATCCGCGCAAATATCACAACCAAAAATGTCAAAAGACGATAATACCACTGCGACAACGGATAGTAATAGGTTTGCTATCCTTCAGACAGATGAGCCAACAACATCCAAAAAAACATATAAGCCACCACCAATTTATTTGAGAGAGCCGACTTCTAGTGAACTGGTAAGAAAACTTATTACGGCAATCGGCAAAGATACTTTCAACGTCACATCAGTTAAGCACGGCAGCATCAGTAAAACTAAAATTCAAGTAAACCATGAAAACGATTACCGAAAATTTACTGATGTTTTACAACAACAAAAAATCATTTTACACTTACCAGCTCAAAAGTATAAAGGATATTGATGATGTCAGAACCGGATTGGAAGATAAAAGTTTTAAAATAAAAACCGTAGTAAACATCAGGAACCGTGAAAAAATCCCTCAACCTATATTTTGGGTTGAATTGGAACCAAGAGATGTTGTGCTAAAAAGGAATGAAATTCTTCCAATATATAACCTCAAATTTCTTTTTCATCGTAAATTTACCGTTGAGGAGCCACATAAGCGTTCAGGACCCGTTCAGTGCCTAAACTGCCAAGAATTTAGCCACACTAAGGCTTACTGTAAGTTGCCCGCTGTTTGTGTTGCACGTGGCGAACTTTACGGTACAACACAGTGCAATAAATCAAAGGCCGATGCGAGTCTTAAAAAATGCAGTAACTGTGTAGGTAACAACAATTTTCTCCAGGTAGGCGATTCAACCAACTATAGAAACACGCAAAACTCCAAACAATTCCCATATGCTAATGTGATTAAGTCCAACCAAATCTTGAACAAGGAGCCCAAGTCTAAAAACTCAGGTCCAAATTTTAATAATCTAGAGGCAACTCTGCAGACTCTAGTTCAATCCATAAACACTTTTACCGTTTCTATGACAAACATGGTGCAAGAAATGCTAAAAATGCAATCCACTATTTGACAGGCAATTTTAAACAAATGAGTTGGTTTAAACTATGTTTCTGGAACGCAAACTGCATCCGCCAGCACAGAAATGAACTTTAGCACTTTCTTATGGAAAAGCAGATCGATGTAATGTTGATTGGTGAAACTCATTTGACAACCAACAGTTACTTCAAAATTAATGGCTACACACTATATGATACTGAAGATCCCCGTGGAAGATCTTGTGGAGGCTCGGCAATTTTAATAAAAACCAGAATTAAGCACCACTATTTACTGAACGAGACATGTGAGGAGTATTTACAAGCAACTAATATATGCATTGAACAATTTCATGAAAAAATTGTTATTTCCTCGATTTACTCAACGCAGTAAACAGAAATTCAATATTCACATTTATTCAAAACACTTGGTCCTAGATTTCTAGGGGCAGGTGAATATAATGCTAAACACACTTTTTGGGGATCACGTTTAATTTCCCCGAAAGGCCGCGTACTTTTTGACACTATTTCCAAAATGGGCTTAGGTGTGATTTCAAGTGGACACCCCACTTATTGGCCGACGACGAAAGATCCCAAATGTTATAGATTTTGGAGTTGCGAAAAACTTTCCTTTAGAGTGGAGGCTTCATTAGATTTGTCATCAGATTACTCACCCACTATAATTTCTATTTCGTTCCCCCAGGAGAGTGGCTGCCCGTTTAGTGACTTCGCGTTGACCGTAACTAGAGTTAATTGGCTAAAATATAAAAAATTTTTGAGTACTCATTGTAAGGAAAATATTGCTTTGAGAACCCCTGAGGATATTGATTTGTCATTTAACAAATTATCTGAAAACCTTAAGGTAAGGCTACAACCTGCTACCAATAGCCATACAAGATTCAGAAATGTGAGCAACAGAACATATTCATCTGAAATTCAACAACTTCTGTCAGAAAAAAGAAGCGTTAGAAGAGAGTGGCAACTTCGCAAGGCTGCCCAGCTTAAAATTAGGCTACGGCAATGCGTAACTCAATTAAGGTATCTGCTAGAAATCCAGAGAATGGTTTTCATTAAATCTGGAAAGTCTTGATGGTACTCCTCAATTTGACTATTCCCTGTAAAAAGCGACAAAAGGTCTGAAAAGACCCGTAGTTGGTAAGCCACCATTGCATACTTCAATTGGGCAAGAACCGATTCTGAAAAGGGGATGGCGTATGTTAAGAAAAACGTATTTATTGCAAATGATACAGTGGATGATGTAGATGAATTTCTGTCATTGCTGTTAGACCGCCTGTGCCTTTGACACTTAGTTTTCAAGATGTCGAAAACGTTATAAATAAAGTAAACTCCGGAAAAGCTCCATGTTTTGATAAAATTACTGGCAAAATGCTTGTAAACTTACCTCATGTTGCCAGAAGATTTCTTATTTGTATTCTTAACGTTATCTTGCGCCTAGAATATTATCCAGCAGAATGGAAAGTGTCTATGGTTACTATGACACCCAAGCCAGGGAAGGATCATCTCAAATACCCGTAATAGGTAAGCCACCTATGTGAACTTCAACTGGCGACTGGGCAAGAAGCGATTCTAAGAGGGGATGTTGTATGTCAATCATTTGAGAAACGTTTTTATTACAAATTATTCAGCGAATAATACTGCGGAATTACCACAATATGTTGTTAGACCGCCTGTGACATTTAAGACTTAATTTTCAAGATGTCGAAAACGTTATCGGTAATACAAACCCCAGGAAAGCTCCAAAATTAAGAACTCACCTATTCCGCAGCACAACGAAGTCAAGTACCTTGGTATTCATCTGGACCGTAGGCTAACGTGGAAGTCTCACATTAATGCAAAAGTCACTCAGTTTAAACTAAAAGTAGCGCTACTAAATTGGCTTATGGGCAGAATCTCGGCATTGAAGTTGGATTGCAAACTTCTGTTTTACAATGCAATTCTAAAGCAGATATGGTACTACTTAATTTTGGCGGCCACTCTAGGCTAAAAAGAAGGAATACCGTTGCCACCATCAGTCAATAGGTGATTTTACTGAAATAGTTCCCGCATAATATAACTTTTTGTCTAGTATTGGCTGGACTTAAATAAAAAGCACATTTTTATTTTTTAATTTTAAGTTTAGTATTAAGATTTGAATACTTATTGTTAGGTCATTTTTAAGATTCAATAAATAAAAAATACTTAAAAAAAATTGTGCGAAGAGTGACGCTACTTTTGTTATTTTCAAAACAATGGATCAAAACTAATTTCGTATTTTAATTTTACACTGCTTCTTGATAGGAAAAAATACCGTTCACGTTAAGCAATGACTTGAAAAGTGTTATGGGGACTCCACTCTATCAGAAACAACAATAAAACGTTGGTTTGCTGACTTCAAACGTGGTCGTAGAGACGCCGATGATGCAGAACGCAACGGGCATTTAAATGAGGCGGTAGCACCAGAAAACAAAAAAAAAAATTCACAAAATCGGTTTGAATGATCAAAAATTGAAGTTGCGTGAGTTAGCTGACATTGTAAAGATATTAAAAGAATGTTGGTTTTATATTACATGAGCATTTGACCATGATAAAACACTGTTCAAAGTGGGTGCCGCGTTTGCTCACTGTTGACCAAAAACGAGAACGTGTTGATGATTCTGAGCAGTGTTTGACCATGTTTAAATGTTACAAACCATAATTTTTGGGGCAATATATGACAATGGGTGAAAGATGGATTCATTACTTCACTCCGGAATCAAAACGATCGTCCTCTGAGTGGACGGCTACTGGTGAACCTCGTCCAAAGCGCCCGATAGCACAACAATCGTCTGGAAAGGTTATGTCCTCGGTATTTTGGGATGTGTAATATTCATCGACTATCTTGAGAAAGGAAATACTATTAACAGTGAATATTATATAGCGTTGTTGGAGCGTTCGAAGGCCGCAATTGCAAAGAAACGGCCGGAAATGGCAAAGAAAAAAATTATATTTCATCAAGACAATGCACCGTGTCACAAGTCAATCAAAACAATGGCAAAACTACATGAATTGAACTTCGAATTGCTCCCTCATCCACCGTATTCACCAGATTTGGCTCCCAGCGACTACTGGCTGTTCGCAGACCTGCAAAAAATGCCTGCCGGTAAAAAATTACGCACGAATGTTATCGCTGAAACTGTGGCGTATTTTGAGACAAAAGATAAATCGTTCTACAAAAGTGGTATTGAAATGTTAGAGCGGCGCTGGAATGACAGCGTTGCTCTTGATGGAGATTACGTTGATGAATAAAGCTAATTTTAACCTAAAAAAACAAAACTGTGTTTTCTTTGTTAGGCCCGGGACTTTTCAGCCCATTTGTTATCATATAAAAAAAGGAAACAAAAACAATTTATAAACAAAAATATTAATACATTTTTTTGTCCCACACTGTATTGTCTGTCTGTAAATTATGTAGGCTTTCTCACGAGTATGTATGACTAAAAACCTTTTGAAATTGCAATCTTTATTTTAAACTAGTGGACTCGGCAAACTTCGTCTCGCTCCAATTTTCGATTTTTTCAATTTTCCGACATTTGCCGAGAGATTTTGCAATTTTCTGCATTTTCCATGATTTACACTAAGAACTTTCTACATATTTTTTGATATGAAAAGCCATTAAGGAATAACTTCACACAAAATTTCATACATTAGCTCGAGTTTTGCAAAATGTTCTTCCGTAAAAACCTTTTCTTCTTAAATACGAACAACTGACTAAAAATTTTATAGAAATCGGCCAAGACGTTCTCATTTTATGGATTACTATACATTTTTATATACATATATAGATTAAAACTTTTTTGATTTTAAGAAATCGAAATAAGTTTTTTTTACATATACAACAGGTAACTCAATAAAGTAATCGACCATATTACACATAAAAATATATAAAAGGAAAACTTTACAGACTACAAACTACATTAAAACATGTTCGGCTTGTTAAATTCATGATATAAAATAATATTAGAAAAAACATAAAACAACTAAATTAAATAAATAAATAAAAATGAGAACTGTACCGTCTAAAACAAATCTTTCAATAGACTGTTGTACTGAGGCTAAATGGATTTAAGAAGAAATAGAAAACGAAAAAAGTATGAATTACTATAGCGTAGATGCCATAAAATTAATGTATAAGTATAAGAGCCTTCACTTCCATATTATAAAATTTAAACAATAACATGAATTTATAAAAAACGATCAATAAAATATGTATATAAAAAATAAGTACAAAAGTAAATAATATATTAAATAGAAGCCAAAATAGATAACAGAGTTAAAGATTATAGCGTATAAGAAAAATTATAATCGGAAATGTCAGCTTAATTATAGCTTTATATTATGGAAAATTTTGAAAAACTAAGCGGAAAACTCTTCTTGCTTTAAATAAAAATGTATATAAAATTTTGAAAAATTAAGCAAAAAACTCTTCTTGCATTAAATAAACCACAAAATAACTATTAATATACAAGTTTAACATATTGTTCTTGAATAAATGGACTTACCCAGTAAGTGGTAGTTGGATTCACGTTCATATTTGAAAGTGAGGCGGCCATATGAAACATGGTTCAAGTTTTTCAACCATTCGAAGAAGGACACTGTAACACCACCTGCATTAATATACAAATCGGGAATAACCAATATGTTACGATCAATGAGTACTTTATCGGCAGCTGGCGTTGTAGGGCCGTTGGCAGCTTCTGCAATAATCTTTAAAAACCCAAAATAATTAAATTTTTATTGCAAACTTACATTCACTTACGTACCTTAGCTTGGATTTTATGAGCATTTTCGCTGTTTATAACCTTTTCTACAGCTGCAGGGATAAAAATATCACATGGTTCGAACATCAGGTTTTCACCTTCATAAGGCTTGGCAAGAGGATAGCCAACAATGGTGCCATGTTCATTTTTGTAGTCTTCCAAAGCCTTAAAATATATATATATATATATATATATATATATATATATATATATATATATATATATATATATATATATATATATATATATATATATATATATATATATATATATATATATATATATATATATATATATATATATATATATATATATATATATATATATATATATATATATATATATATATATATATATATATATATATATATATATATATATATATATATATATATATATATATATATATATATATATATATATATATATATATATATATATATATATATATATATATATATATATATATATATATATATATATATATATATATATATATATATATATATATATATATATATATATATATATATATATATATATGGACATATAAATGGCACATCTTACAGAGAGTTCATTCGTATGCTACTATTGGGTAAAAACAATTAACAAGCAACAAGTTTTTAGTTTTTTTCTAAGAGTTATTAAGTATATTTATTATTGATAAGAACTAAAATAAAAATTCATTAGTTAAAAAAAATTTTATTATTAAAAGAAAAAAACACCAGCGAAAAAAACTGGACACATAAATGGCACAATATCTAAATATAAGTAAAAAATGATTTTAGTATTGAATTATTTGGGTTTTTGGTATGTAAAAGTATTTTACCATTAATATTTGGTACTGTAACCTTTATTTCCGATGACCGCTTCGCACCTACGACCCATACTTTCCACAAGTTTTTGGCACTTTGCTTTAGGTGTGGCATACCAAGCTTCTTGCGCGGCTGGCCACAAATCGTCCATATTTTTATAATTTTTTTTTTTCGCGATTTCAACCTTGACTTCGTTCCAAAGGTTTTCTATTGGATTTAAGTCAGGACTCTGGGCTGCCCAATCCAAAACGTCGATCTGCTCTGCACTAAACCAATTTTTTATTAGTTTGGAGGAGTGTTTGGGGTCATTGTCTTGCATGATTTTCCATTTAATTGGCATCGAATCGAAAGCGTATGGTTCCATATGGTTTTTTAAAATGTCTAGGTACTGAAACATGTCCATTTTCCCATTAATTTTTACAAGAGGACCTACGCCATGCCAAGAAAATGCACCCCATACCATAATGCTACCTCCGCCGTATTTTACCGTCCTCTGAGTGAACCGATGATTGTATTCTTGTCCTTTAGGACGATTTACAAAGGTTCTGCCATCTGGTCCTATTCTATTTATTTTAGTTTCATCACTCCATAATACGTTTTTCCAAAAACTAATAGGTTTTTCTTTGTGCGTTCTGGCGAAGACTAATCGTTTGGAAATATTCTTTTTTGAGAGGAGTGGTTTTTTTCTGGAAATTCGCCCAAAGAGATTTGCCTTATTTAATCTTCTTCTAACAAATCTGCTAGATATTTCCGGGTCCAAATATTCGTTAATTTCAGATGCTATCTGTCGTGAGGACTTAAATGGATCAATTTTCGCCATTCTGACAATAGCTCCATCCGTACGCACATTTGTTTTTCGAGGCATTGGCTTTCGAGTTTTACCCTTAATCATAATCTCAACACATGATTTGATTGCGTTATACACTTTTTTTCTAGAAACTTTCATTACTTCAGCAATTTTTGACACTTTTTTTCCGTCTTCATGCAGTTTCCATATTATTCGCCTTTCCTCAGTTGTTGTATGTTTGCCGGAACCCATTTTTAAAAAATTTTCACACTTACCAATTATTTTTTAACTAGGCAAAATAAGAAGTGGTTTGAAATAAATTTTCGCGAGAACTGCCTTCTTTAAGTAAATTGTGCCATTTATATGTCCACTTAAAATTAGCACTTTTTGTAAAAAAAATATAACGGTGAATTATTAACGAAATATAACGGAACATTTGAGTGTTGTTGAGATAACTAATCTTACAACGAATAATAAGAAAACAAAAAAACTTGTATTTTTGAAACTTTTTTGTTGTAAAGCGCGTGAATTTATGCTCAATTGGAATTTGTGCCATTTATATGTCCATATATATATATATATATATATATATATATATATATATATATATATATATATATATATATATATATATATATATATATATATATATATATATATATATATATATATATATATATATATATATATATATATATATATATATATATATATATATATATATATATATATATATATATATATATATATATATATATATATATATATATATATATATATCCTGAAAAATTTTACGCAAACAGCCATATAAGTGCTATGTGGAAATTTTTATTTTTTTTTTTTGAAACGAAAGCGGTTCATATCGAGGCTGTTTCAGATCTCTCAACACTTAAAAGGGTAATTGGCGCTAATACAAAATTAAGCGATCTAAAAAAATCATTTTCGGAAAAGCCTTTCCAAACCAACGTATTAAATTTTTGCAATAAAAACTTTAAAAAAATTTAATTTCATTCCCTCTAGAGCACCACATTTTGGATGCCTTTGGGAGGTGGCAGTTAAGTCCGCCAAAAGGTATATTTTATTTGTGCGGTAAAACAACCAATTGTTTTATTTCATAGGTCCTGTTGAAACATATTTTTGTAAAACGCACTTGTAACAATAAATCATTTTACTCAGTATGAATTATAACGTTGATCCAAATTGTGTTAGCCGGTATACGATTATTTTATTATCAAGTAAACTGATATTACCAGATTTAGTCATAACTCTTGGTTAATTGCGAATGGCATTCGTATAAGCCCATCGATTCGATTACAAACCTTGGAGATGTGCAAACTATTCGATAGTATTCTTGAACTTATTCGACTACACCAAAAACTACCGCATGAATTACAGCTTAAGGCTGGCTCTCTAACTGCTATGTTACGTAACCTGAATCAGTCAACAATATGCTCCATTAGTTTTTAAAACCTTGACGCCAAAGGCTATTAAGGCAAATATAATAATAGGCAAGTTTAATAGCGAAGAAGTGATTATTCCTATGATGCCAAGTGGTCTACCATTAAGTTTAAAGGCGTACAATTTCCCGTTGCATTCACAATGGCGATTAATAAATCTCCAGGACAACTCTCAAAAGTGCATAGTTTAAACTCAGAATCTCAATGCTTTTCTCAGTTGTATGTTCGCGGCTCGGTGATCCGCCCGCGTTATTAATGTTCTTTTCTGATATAAAAACTAAAAATATTATTTCCTAATAAAGCTTTGAAATAAAATCGGGTTTTCTAATTTGTCTATGTTGTCGTTTCAACACGATTCACAATACACTGAAAGTTTTGAGCACGTCGGACACACCATGTCGGATATACATACTTTGGCACCGTTATAGTATCCATTTTACCAGTGCTACCAACACTGTCAAGTATAATTTAACTATTTTTCCTTCAAATGCTATGGCTTAAGCAAAATTTTATAATTAAAACCATTTTTTACAATTAAAATAAATACAGACGTAAAGAAGAAACAACAAAATACTAAGGATTAGTGCTTCTATTGCATATTAAATTATGGCATATATTTTTTGTCCACCATTAAATTGTTTAGTTCGTTTTTCTCACCTTAGGATCAATACCCTCTGAATTGAATATGGAGCCATCGTGTTCGATAACACCAATGCAAGTGGCACCAGCACGAGTCAAATAGCGAGTAGAGTGCAGACCGACATTACCGAAACCTTGAACAATAAAAGTTTTTCCTCCCCAACCAGGAGTTGTACCAATCATGCTCATGTAGTTGGCTTCATTGATGAAGTTTTCTAAACCGTGAAAAACACCACGACCTGTAGCGGAAACACGACCATGAATACCACCTTGATTGATGGGCTTTCCAGTAACGCAAGCATGAGCATTAATATCTAAGTGACCAATGGTCTTGGCATAAGTGTCGGCAATCCACGACATTTCACGTTCGCCAGTTCCCATATCAGGAGCAGGTACATCAACGCCGGGTCCAATAAAGCCTTTCTTGGCCAACTCAAGAGTGAAACGGCGAGTGATTTTCTCTAATTCATGCTCGGAGTATTCTTTAGGATTGATTTTTAAGCCAGCTTTGGCACCGCCAAATGGTACATCAACACAGGCGCACTTGAATGTCATCAAAGCAGACAAAGCTTTAACTTCATCGCGGGATACATCCATAGAAAAACGGATACCTGCAATAAAAAGTTAAACGAAAAACCTTTAAAAACTATTATGTATTAAAGCGAACAAAACTTTCACAAAATCGAACAGAAAGCTATTGAAAAAAATATATTTATTTATTTATTTATTTTTTTAAGGTTCAATATTTATTTATTCAAAGTATTACAAATATTAATATATAATTTAATATAATATATAAATATATATTTAACAATATGAGTGCCCCAGCGCCAGTAGGGCATTCAAGCGGCCAATTGGCAAAGGTTTTTTACAAAAATAAAAAATTATAAATTTCTAAACCAAAAGTATAAAAAAAAATGTTAATTAGTAATAAAAAAATAAGGGCTATCTAAATGTAATTTGGATATAATTATAAGTATTTGTTTAAGGTTTTAACATTAAGTAATTATTGATTCAATTAGATAGAAGCATTCTGATATCTTGAAGTAAATGATGTTTTAAAGCAACTTTAAAAAGTGAAATTCGATGTACATATGTATATCTCTCATATTAATTGGAATGTGATTAAACTCGGAGCAATCAATGTATTCAATCTTTTGTTTAGTTTTTTCTAATCGACATCTCTTCACTAAGATATTGGCTCTCATTCTAGTGATAAAGGGAGCTTGATTTATTCTACATTCTATAGCGTGGTATCCGATGTTATGCACCGCTTTAAACATGTACATTGCATTAATAATTGCATTTTATACAAGCCATAAATGGCAAAATAGTTTTCGCAATCGCATTGTATAATGATATTCTTTAATATAAGCGCGGTACCTCTGTCCATTCAACCAAGTACCTCGGTTGCGACAAAGACCCGGGCCTCTACGGCATCTTACCTTGTTTCGGGAGCTGTCAGTGCTTCTGGCACGGTAGCTACCCAAGTGCCGGCTATGGATAAGGTGACCGCGAGCAAGTTCTCGGGTCACCGAGTTCCACCACCCCCCACTGGTAAGGGAGTTGCGAACCAGTTTTCGGGCTCCCAAACCTGTGGAAATCTGGGTAATGTTGGCGGAGGAACTGCGAACCAGTTTTCGGGTGCCCAGGTCACAACCCAGATCTCTCGCGGAAGGAACAGCGTGGGAACTGCGAACTCGTTTTCGGGTACCCAAACTGAACCTTCAGCGAAAAAATCTCAAAGGCACATTAACCCTGCTAGATGGGTCTTTTTGAAGCGGCGTGTCGCAAACAAAATTTTCAGTGAACTGGTGAATAAGCCAGCAGATGCCTTAACGGCTGTAGAGAAGTCCCGCTTATCGTGGGCAAAAGCAGTTATAGCTGAGCTGCAATGTTCGCCTCCACTCACATCCAAGGATGCGCCTAAGCGGCAACGTTCTGAGGAGGAGGCTGTGGTACAGGGTCAACAACCCGCAAGTAAGCGGGTAAGACCCCAAACGTCAATGGAAAGGTCGTGCAGCGAGGTGGCGAAAGATCATCTCGTGATGGGCATCATTGACAGGGGCAACGTGGATCTGGCTATGACCCCTTCCAATTGGGTTATAGTGAAACGGGAAATCATGGGGATTAATACGATCCGGAGAGTTTTGAAGGACAATCCGGGTGAGTACCCCAGGTGTGAGGAGGCTGGCTGGTATCGGCGGCGTATCAAACTCATGGCTTGTGCAGGATACCAGACATCTCTGGTTCTGCGGCAGAGATCCTGGAGGTCCTAAGAGGCGGAAATCCTGGCATACCGACCCATGATTGGATGGTTGTCAGGGTATCTGAATCAAGGGGCAATGCCAGGGATATCACCATCCTGCTGAATCAGGGGTCACTGGCGCCACTTCGTGCTAGAAAGGGGAAGATGTATCTGTGTTTTGATACTATCTTTCTCCGAGTATACAGGGGTGACGCCATGGGCGAACTGGTTCCGGAGGATGTGGGTACCGAAGCGGAACGCATGTCTGTGGATGAGGCTGCGAGTGCAACATCGGGCGAAGACGCCCTCTCCAACTCTGAGTTGGTGGGGGAGATTTTCGAACATGTTCACGACGATGCAGTTGATGAGGACGCCCTCTTGGACTCTGATCAAGATCAGGACCAAGAGGACGTCAACGTCACGGTGGTACAGAAAGCAGATGATGGTGAAGGCTCTGCAGGTTAACCTTCACCATGCAAAAGCAGCCTCGGCTGCATTGCTCCTCCGTCTGTCGGAAAGACAAGAGGAGCTGGTTCTGGTCCAAGAACCCTGGCTTTGTAAGGGCAGGGTTTGCGGACTGAGGAAGAAGGGCTACAAGCTACTATACACGGATCAAGGTAGAGTTTGATCCTGTATAATGGCGAGGAGCGATTTAAAAATCTTCATTCTCTCTGACTTCAGTGACGGCTGCCTGGGAGACGCATGCAGGTACTTTCCTGGTTGTCTCCAGCTATATGGCGCATGACAGCGAATCTCCACCAATCAGGGTTCGCGAGGCTGTAGAAATGGCGGTAGAAAAGAACCTGCCAATAATCATAGGAGCTGATGCAAATGCACACCATGTGGTGTGGGGCAGCTCCGATACTAACGCAAGGGGTGAGTCAATTTTTGAATTCATTCTTTGTAATAATCTAGATGTTATGAATGTTGGTTCGGAACCCACTTTTGTTGTGGTAAACGGAAGGGAGGTTCTGGATATCACGCTCATTAGCACTAAACATTCGGAGTTGATTAGAGGATGGGGAGTATCGCAAGATTGCTCATTTTCTGATCACAGGTACATTGAATTCGAAATAGGAATTCAGGAGAGAGGATTAACACCCAGAAGAAACAGGAGGAAGACGGATTGGGAGATGCAGGGTAGAATTCTCTCAGATCTTCTTCCGGATCCTCCGACTATACAGGAGTGTGAGGACATTGAGAGAGCTGTGGAGATATTGACTGGGTCCTTCGAAACGGCCATCTCAGGTTCATGCAGGCCTAGTCTGTGTCGGGGTAAGAGTAAGCCACCATGGTGGGATCTTGAGATAGCGAAGGCTCGAAAAGAGTCTCGTAGGCTTTTTAATGAGGCCAAAAGACTGGGTAACTGGTCAGAGTACAAAGTCTCAGTAAATAAATTCAAGAACCTGATAAGGAATGCGAAGCGGAGTTCATGGAGGTCCTTTTGCAGTAGTGTGGAAGGAGCTTATGAGACTAGTAGGCTTCGCAAAATCCTATCTAGCACCCAGCCCATACCAAGTTTCATTAAGAAACAGTGTGGTAGCTGCAGAGTGGCTAGAAGGGGCACTCCACAGGGAGGGGTTCTATCTCCTTTTTTATGGAATTTAGCTCTGAATTCGTTATTGAAGGAATTAGATTCTATGCTGTTTAGGACAGTGGCATATGCCGATGATATTGCGGTTGCTGTGTCGGGTAAGTACCCGGATATACTATCACAGCAACTAGGCTCTGCGCTAAGCCTTATAGTAGGATGGTGTACAAATAGCGGTCTAAGTGTGAATCCGCAAAAAACGGAGCGTGTGCTCTTCACTCGAAGATACAAGACTCCATCGTTTACTTTGCCAACCGTAAGGGGGGTTGAGCTAGTGTTGTCAGACAGTGCGAAATATCTGGGCATCTACCTGGATTCCAAACTATCCTGGCAGCATAATGTCCAGTCAAGGGCAGAAAAAGCGGCTATCGCCTTATTCTTGTGCAAAAGCGCCATTGGAAAGACCTGGGGAATAAATCCTAGGATCTCCTACTGGCTTTTCAGCACGGTTGTAAAGCCCATTCTAACATATGGAGCGCTTGTGTGGTGGAAGTCGTTGGAGAAAACCACCTACTGCAAAATCGCAGAAAAGATAATGTGTACTGCTGCTTTGATGGTGACTGGTACTTCCGGCACTACGCCATCGAAAGCACTTTTCACTATGCTGAACTGGCTGCCGGCTGATCTCATGGTGAAGGAAATAGCCATGAATTCGGCTATCAGGCTGTGGTCAAGCGGGACGTGGAAGCAGGCGACATATGGTCATGCCTTAATAATAGAAAGAATAGTGAACCTTCCGGAAAATATTGATTACTGCTCGCCGGCTCTACTGCCCAACAAGAGATTTGATGTAATCTTATCAGGCTCGTTCTCGGAGACGACTGGTACAGATCGTCAAGAGAACGTGCTTGAAATTTTTACAGATGGATCCAAGTCGGACTCAGGAGTCGGTGGGGGTATCTTTATACCCTTGTATGAGAGATGGATGAGTTTTAGGCTTCAAAATGAGTGTAGCGTAGCGCAGGCCGAAATTGCGGCCATTATGAGGGCAGCTAACTGGTCAAGGTACTACAGGATATATGAGAATGATATCCGAATTTGTACTGATAATAAGGGAGCGTTGTATGCACTAGCTGGAGTCTATACGACATCCAGGTTGGTTCATGAATGCCGGATATCTCTAAACGAGATAGCGAGACATTCGAACCTGGAGCTTATCTGGGTACGAGGGCACAGTGAAGTGTCCGGAAATCTAGTAGCGGATGAACTGGCAAAGGCCGGTGTCCAGCTACAACAAAGAGATATTGATGGGATCGTTGGAATCCCGCTTGCGAGCTGTAAGAAACTAGTACAGCGCCAACTTTTTCAGAGCGCTCAAGACAGATGGTCTAATGAGGGTACCTGTCGAATATCAAGGCTGACATGGCCCAGATATGATAACAGGAGGACTATTATCCTAAGGGGCTTGCCCCGACGGAGGTTGCGTTCTGCTGTGGCGGTTGTGACGGGACATTGCCACATAGGGACGCAGGCAAGGAGGTTAAATCTTCCATTTAATGACTTCTGTAGAAGTTGCAGAGACGAGGAGGAAGAAGAGAGCGTTGAGCACTTCCTCTGTCAGTGTCCAGCTCTTTCTTATATAAGGGCATTGTACCTGGGCAGACCGATGCTGCATGATTTGACGGAGGTATCGGAATGCGATGTAAGTGGATTGGACTCCTTTATCCGATCCTCGGGTTGGTTCTAAGCCAGTGATATGTAGATCTACTGAGATACATATCAGATCCAGGCAACACAACGGGACCTGACAGGACCCAAGTGGGCTGGCTTTATAATAGCTGGCAGCCTGTTAAACCTAACCTAACCTAGATTGAACACAGCTTTTAATGCTTTATTTTGCGCACTTTGCACTGTTTTGAAGTCCGAGGACTTCTTATAAGCATAAATCATTGGCAAATATGTCAGATGGCTATAAATTAATGTGTTATATAACAATACTTTAATTCTTTTGTCAAAGACGTTCTTAAATTTGTAGAGAATTAAAATTGCCGGAGCGATTTTACTTTTCAAAGATTGGATGTGTTTGTTCCAGGATACATTGTTTTGAAAAATAATACCCAAGTATTTTAAAGAAGCACATTCTTGAATTTCCACGTCACCACTAGAAATTCTGAAAGCTGGCGTATTTCCTGAACAGTAAGTGCGAAACGTGATTAATTTAGTTTTATCTTTATATAATAATAACCTGTTAAGCCTTACATATTCTAACAGCACGATTGCATCTTGCTCCATTTGCGATTTGAATATCAGTTCATGTTTATAAGGGTAAAAAAAGGCTTATGTCATCCGCATACATTATCAACTTCCCATATAATTTGAGATTTGATATATCGTTTAAAAAATTTGTAAAAAGTAAAGGACCCAATACACTTCCCTGTGGGACCCTATAAATAACGGCTTCGACATCGCTTTTTAACCCATTTATTTCAACATATTGTGATCTACTGTGCAGGTAGCTCTTAATCAAATTTAATGAAATCTCTTGTAAACCGTAGAAAGGAAGTTTTTGTAGTAAAATATCGTGATCAGCAAGGTCAAATGTCTTTGAAAAGTCGTAAAAAATTGCACCCACGCTATAATCATCCAAACTTTCACATACATAATTTACAACGTTAACTACAGCTTCCTCTGTTCCGCTACCTTTTCTGAAACCAAATTACAATTTATATAAAAGGTTATTTCGTTCCACATGTTCTGACAGTTGCATATGTAACACCTTTTCTAAAACTTTGTCTATTATAGACAACAGTGCTATAGGTCTAAATTTATCTACCGTATCAACCTTAGTGCTTTTTGGAATAGGAGTTATTTTTTGCAATTTTCGAAGCTGCAGGGTATACCGATGTGCTTATAATATCATTAAAACATGTACTAGCTTCGGTAGTAATAATATTAGATTCCAACAGGACTTTGGTCGTTACACCATCATGGTCTGGGCTTTTATTACGTTGCAGCAGACTTGAAACTATCTCCAAAATTTCATCATTACATGCTAAAAGAGAACTGATGAATGCATTGACTCAAAGTATTAAAATGATTACAATTATCGCCTAGATTTTTTATTATTTCTTCGTTAAGTATTTCCTGTATTTCAATGAAATATTTGTTAAACACATTACATTTATGCCTATCATCCATAAGAATATCGCCATTTTGATTCTTTAATAACAGGGGTTGCTTTATTTTTCTTCCCAGGTTTTCGTTCAAAAATTTCCACCACTTTCTAGGGTTACTTTGAAGATTTTTAAGGTTATTTTGATAAAAGCTATTCATACATATTTTACTAGCTGCTTTTATGATTTTTCTTATTCATCTTAATTTATTTTCAACCGCTGCATGTCTTCCTTTTTTCCTTCTTGTTTCAAGCAGTTTTTCTTTAAAATTCAGAGGACATCCAAGCCGATCATTTATCAATGGTGTTTTTTCACATTTTCATCAGTAGACTGTCTAAGGTGGCTGATGAAAGCTGCTAACAAAAAAACGTAATAACTTATTTTCTGTGTAACTAACCTGATCCATTTTTATTGTATTTCATAGATTGATCTTTAAGTTTAACTAAAATGGAGAACTGGGACAATGAAACAAGAATTTGGATAGTGCAACGCTTCCACGCTTGTCAGCAAGGAATTTTTTTTAGATTTGGGAACAGGTAAAAGTCACTGGGAGCTAAATCAGGAGAATAAGGGTGGTCAAGCAACTCGTACTTTAATTCGTTGCTTTTAGCCATTGTTAAAACAGCCTTGTGGGCTGGTGCCGTCTTGCTTGATGAAAAATTATTTTTTTGTGTTGTAAGCCAGGACGTTTTTCTCGAGCTTGTACATTTAATTGATCCAAAAGGTTGCAATAGTACTCTGAATTTATTGTTTTACCCGTTTGGAGCTAGTCAATCAATAAAATACCTTTGAAGTCCCAAAAAACCGTTGCCATAACCTTACCAGCCGATTGAATTGCTTTTGCCTTCTTTGGGGCACTTCCTCCAACTTCAGTCCATTGTTTGGATTGTTCTTTTGTCTCTGGAGTATAGTGGTGGATCCATGTCTCATCAACAGTTATGAAACGACGCTTAAAATCCTTTGAGAAATGTTCATTCTAATGCGTTTTCGGTCGACTGTTAACAAATGCGACACCCATCTTGCGGAAATCTTTTTCATCTGTAGTTCTTCATGCAAAATTAAATTGACTCGATCATTTGAGATGCCCATGATATTAGCTATTTCACGCACTTTGATTCAATTTGGCTACAATTTCTGTTGTTGTTGCTGTTTTTAGAAATCCACTACGCGGTTCATCTTCAATGCTTGTACGACCACGTTTAAATTCAGCATCCCAATTTTTTACTGTTGCATATGAAGGAGCACTTTCACCTAACACATTCACCATATCATTATGAATTTCTTGTCCCGATAAACCTTTTTTAAGTAAATACTTAATGACACCTTCTAATTTTTCTATTGTAAAAAAATCGCGGATGCGTCTTTTGTTAACAACTGTTATATGTATATGAAGGTATATATAGGTATATGAAGGAGTTACCAGATCAAACGGATTAACGGAAATGGTAGGAGATTGGCGAAAAAAAAATTATTGGAGATCATTCCTTAGGCCGGCGGTCACGATGTCCAATGATCAAAAGTCGTAACAGTGCGTTTTTCCAGAAATAACAGCCGTATAAAAAAAATGGCCCTTTGAAATTTGAAAATGGACTTTGGTTCCTTTTATGAAAATGGTAGAAGATGGGCGAAAAAATTATTGGAGATCACTCCTTAGGCCGTCCGTAACGATGTCCAATGGTAAAAAGTCGTAACAGTGCGTTTTTCTAGAAATAACAGCCATTTTTAAAAAAATGGCCCTATGAAATTTGAAAATAGACTTTGGTTCCTTCTTGAAAATGGTAGATGGGCGAAAAAAAAATTATTGGAGATCACTCCTCAGGCCGTCCGTAACGATGTCCAATGGTCAAAAGGCGTAACAGAACGTTTTTCTAGAAATAACAGCCATTAAAAATATGGCCCTTTGACATTTGAAAATGGACTTTGATTTCTTTTATAAAAATGGTAGTTGGGCGAAAAAAAATTATTGGAGATCACTCCTTAGGCCATCCGTAACGATGTCCAATGATCAAAAGTCGTAACAGTGCGTTTTTCTAGAAATAACAGCCATTTAAAAAAAAATTGCCCTATGAAATTTGAAAATGGACTTTGCTCCCTTTTACGGAAATGGTACGAGATGGGCGAAAAAAAATTATTGGAGATCACTCCTTAGGCCGTCCGTAACAATGTCCAATATTCAAAAGTCGTAACAGTGCGTTTTTCTAGAAATACCAGCCATTTTTAAAAAATGGCCCTATGAAATTTGAAAATGGACTTTGCGTTCCTTTTATGAAAATAGTAGATGAGCGAAAAATATTTCTTGAAGATCACTCCTCAGGCCGTCCGTAACAATGTCCAATAGCCAAAAGTCGTAACAGTGCTTTTTTCTAGAAATAACAACCATTTAAAAAAAAATGGCCCTTTGAAATTTGAAAATGGACTTTGGCTCCTTTCATGAAAATGGTAGATGGACGAAAAAACATTATTGCAGATCACTCCTCAGGCCGTCCGTAACGATGTCCAATAGTCAAGAGTCGTAACAGTGCGTTTTTCTAGAAATAACAGCCATTAAATAAAAATGGCCCTTTGAGATTTGAAAATGGACTTTGCCTCCTTTTATGAAAATGGTAGGAGATGGACGAAAAAAATTGCTGGAGATCACTCCTCAGGCCGTCCGTGACGATGTCCAATGGTCAAAAGTCGTAACAGTGCGTTTTTCTAGAAATAACAGCCATTAAATAAAAATGGCCCTTTGAGATTTGAAAATGGACTTTGGCTCCTTTTATGAAAATGGTAGATGGGCGTTAGGCCGTCCGTAACGATGTCCAATAGTCAAAAGTCTGTTATAGTATTTCCTGGAGGGTCGCATAGGATTCGCAGGAAATACTTGTTACTATTATTATTGTGGTGTAGTTATTATTTTATCCTGGAGGGTCCCTTGGGAATCGCAGGATTTACTGTGGTATTATAGTCCTACTCTAATTTAAATAAAACCCCTTTTTTCTATTGTCACTTTACTGAAATTATTTATTTGTTTAACGATTGCTTCTGTTCACTGTTTTAACATTACTTTGTTCACTGTTTTACATTACTTTTTCTTCTCTTAATTATACTTCTTTTATATGTGCTGCCTGCCATCATAGCTGCTGCCGCAAACCTGGAGCTATAGCTGAGTGTGCTCGAATTCATGACCCACATCAGTATTCCATCGTGTCAGCAATTGTTATAGTTTATATAATTTCCGGGTTGTAGCAGTTTTTTGTTGGTACTGCTGTTCTTTCTTCTGTTTAATATATATTTGCTGCCTTGCAATATTGGGCCTGACACCAATATTCTTTTTATTTGTTAATCAGGCAGCAGTTGATGGTTGCTCGTTCTCAATATTATTAGTTGGGGGAAGAAGTGAGTTCTGACTCACAACATCCCTCCCCCCTTTCGGTAGTGAAACGTCCGAGTAAGGATGTTTCGGACTTTGTGGTAGTGGTGGCTGTTCCGGCATTTTATTTTCTATAGTTTGCTTGACTCCGTGATATCGGTCATGATGGGGAATAAAATTCGGCACTCTCCTCGTCTGGAGTGTCTCTAGGCTATTGGGCTCACGACTTTAGACTGCTGTAAGCGTGCTGGTGGCTGTGTGTCTTTCTATGGTAGTTTGTTTATGATATTCTTATTTTAATTCTTTTTTTTTTTTTTAATTTTTTCATATTATTTTCTTATTGTCTAATTAATCTTACAAAATTTTTCCTTAAATATAGTCATGAGAAATTCTTATAATTGAGACATAGTTCTTTAACTTATAAACATAATGACATTAAGGTCAGTCTACTGTAAAATTTCTTAAGGGGTTGCTTTTAATTACTGACCTTACGTAATATTATTATCTGTATTTACATTTTTTTTTTTCATTGTTGTTTTTTTTTATACTTTGTTAATATAAAGTAGTGATTATTAAGCAATGAATACCCCTGTTTCTTTTTTTTTTTTTTTTTTAAGCTAAAAATGCAGTTGTTGCAATTTTATACATATGTGTGTTTGAGTGTACGTGCACATTTTTTTTTTTTGGTCTCATTTATTTGTACTGGGTTTAAGTAACCCAGTACACCAAACAACTGGTAAATATGTTTGTGAGACATATGCTTATAATATTAACCATGTGAAAGGAATTATTTCCTTGCAAATAGTTTATATATGTACATATGGTTTTCTATATTTTTATTTCATCCTAAATTTACTTATGGTTCCGGCCATATGGTTTATTGGATTATCCCAAAAGTTAAAAGCTTGAATTTCTTTTAAGTAAACAAAAATTAGTTTTAAGTTATACCCCAGCCAACATGTTTAAAGCAATCGCTTCTGTAATTGTTATTTAAAGTCCACATGTACGATGATGGATATCATTGCAAATGTGTCGGGACTTAAACTGAGTTCATTATCTACCCGTATACTATTATTGGATTGTCGGCTGGGTTATTTGTTGAATTCTAGTTATTTGTAACAAATGCTGATTAGGCGGATTATTATAAAAATTCTGACTAGAAGCGCACAAATAGTAACACATTGTCTGTGAACACAGTTAATTTATTTTGTTTAAAAGTTTGATGAGGACGGAAAAATTGTTCTAACACAGTGAGTTAGAGCAATTTCCAGCATCCGTTTGGATACTGAGAGAATACTCACCGTGGATTGGACTCACATCAGGTATGTTGTGTTCCTCATTTTCTTGTGTTTGTACAGGTTAAATGTATATTCTTCCTTCCAGGTCTGTCTCCATTTTTAGTTTGGTGTTTCAGTTGACTTTGGCAGGCGGATATTGATTCACAGAGTAAGTTGCCACATCCTTCTTATATAGAACCTATGGCCGCGTTTCTGTGAGTAGCTCCTCTCAAGGCAATTCAGAGGAGCTTATTGTTGTCATCTATAGGGTTTTACCAGATTACGATGTAAGGTTTTTAGTTTACCCTTGATGAATACCTGAATATTAACCGCAGAGGGTAGTCCTTTTACCTCGTAAGGCCCCTCCCATAGTGGAGAGAGTTTGTTTTTTCGAAGCTGATTTTTCACAAGCACTTTGTCTCCAACCTTGTATGTTGTGTGTTTGCTACCCTTGTCGTACCTTTCCTTGGACACAGCTTTGGCTTTTATCTGACATCTCCTGGCTATTTCATATGCCTTCTGGATTTGATGTTTTAACAAAGACAGATATTCGTATGGGTTATAGAGGGGGGTACTTATTTTGAGATTTGACGGTAAAGGCGTGTCAAATCCATAAAGTACCTTAAACGGGGTTTGGCTTGTAGATGCATGGTCCGTGTGATTATGCACATGCATTGCCGGGGCCAACCATTGGTCCCAATTTGACCCGACGACTTCGTTCTAGAGACCCGTTAGCCTGTGGATGGTAGGGAGTGATATGTTGCTTTTTTATTTTTAAAAGTTTACACACACTCCCGAACAACTTAGATGTGAAGTTTGTGCCATTATCCGTGATTAGCTTTGCTGGAATTCCATACTTTGTTATGATTTCGTTATAGAAAATTTTTGCCACTGTTTCTGCTTCTGCATCTGGCATGGGTGCACATATAAAAAATTTTGACAAATCGTCTTGAAAGGTGAGAATGTATTTGTTTCCTGTTGTAGTTGTGGGGAGGGGGCCAACCATGTCCATATATACTTTTTCAAAAGGTCGGCTGGGTGTATCTGTTAATACCATTGGCTCTTTGTTTCGGTGTCCACTTTTATTCTTCTGACATTTAAGGCAACTTTCTATGTACCTTTTTATATCTTTCAGCATACCCCTCCATTTGTATTGTCTGCGTATTCTCCGGAATGTTTTCCATCTCCCCTGATGTCCGCCTAGGGGTGATTCGTGAAAACTTCTCAGGACTTCCCGAATATCGTCTCTTCTGGTTACAGTAATAGCGGCATCATGGTTTTCTATGTTTTTGATAGTCGCCTTAGACTCAGGCTCGGTTTGTTCTTGACATAGTGATTTACGGGGTTCTTGGTTTTCGTTGCTGCTTTTTGCCTGGGCCCGAGTTACTGATTCCACTCTATGCTGTTCCAGAGGTGGCCGACTGAGTGCATCTGCGTTTAAGTTGGCTGCTCCTGGTTTGTAGACAATATCAAACTCATACTCGGAGAGCTTGTGTCTGAATCTAGCTAGTCTTGATGTTTGATCTTTTAGGTTTGCTATTCCACGCAGTGGTTGGTGATCAGTAAAAATCGTAAAATAGCGACCTAGTAGATAATGACGAAACGTGTGAGTTGCCCATACGATAGCTAACATTTCCTTTTCTATTGTGGAATATCGTTTTTCAGCATCACATAGTGATCTGCTTGCAAATGCGATGGGATGGTCTTTGCCCTCCCTTTCCTGGGACAGCACCGCTCCCAGCGCCTCGTTGCTTGCGTCTGTGCTTAGGCGAAAAGTTTCCGCAAAATCCGGATAGATGAGAATGGGAGGACTCGCAATACTTCGTTTTATATTATCTAAAGCTTCCTGGCACTCTGTGGTCCAGATAAACTTACTTCCTTTCTTCAGGAGACGTGTTATTGGTGAGGCCTTGCCTGCCATACCTTTTACAAACTTCCTGTAGTAATTGACCAAACCTAGGAGAGCTTGTACTTCTTTCACGTTCCTTGGGGGTCTAATATTTTGTACGCATTCCACTTTTCCCGGATCAGGCAATGCTCCCTTTTCTGAACACTTGTGGCCCAAATACACGATTTCTCTTCTAAGGAATTGGCATTTTTCTGTATTTAGTTTCAGGCCACTTTCTCTGAGTCTGTCTAGGACATTGAGCAATTTCCTTTCATGATCTGAGATGTCCCTCCCATAAACTACTATGTCATCCAGGTACACAAAACAGTCCAGGCCCTGCAATCCCGTTAGAATGGTGTTCATTAATCTCTGGAACGTTGCTGGTGCTCCCGTTAACCCGAAAGGCATTCTGCTGAACTCGAAATGGCCTCTGTCCGTACTGAATGCTGTTTTTTGTTTATCTTTTTCATTCACCAACACCTGATGGTATCCGCTAGCCAGATCCAGTGTAGTAAAATATCGGCTGTTTCCTAATTGGTCCAAAATCTCGTCAATTCGTGGAATCGGGAACACCTGTTTAATCGTTGCCTCGTTTAACTTTCGAAAATCCACCACCATGCGAAACTTTTTCTGGCCGGCAGGTGATTTTTTGGGTACCAATAATAGTGGAGAATTCCATGGCGATGTGCTTGGGGTAATGATCCCTTCCTTCAAGAGCTCCGATATTTGCCGATTGATCTCGTCCTTGTGCATCTGCACAAGGACGAGATCAATCTGGTTTATTGGTGGCTGATCATGTTTTGTTGGTATCTTATGCTGCACCAAAGATGTGAACGGTAGAGTATCGCCAGATAGCATAAATACGTCGTGGTACTGTTCACAAATTTTCATCACCGATTCTCTTTCTTTTTCATTCCATGTAGCTTCCTGCATTATTATGTCCCGTAACTTCCTTATTCTTTCTCCTTTGCTTGTAATCGGCCTTGAGGAGTCCATTCCACTATACTCTGTGTAGTTATTTATGTTTGATAACTTCACTTTTATATCATCATATAGTGATAGTTCTTCTTCTGTAGAGTTCAGTATTGGTACCATTGCCTTTCCGTTTCGAACATTCACCACGGTATTCCCAACATATACTCCAGGACTCAATTCCTGTTTATGAATTACTACAGTTTTCTCATTCGAATTTACTTGAATTGGAATGACTGTAACTGCTCTACCCTGAATACTGAACTGCTTTTTTATACCACCGTCCTGAACCTTATGCAAGGCGAATGTTTTAATGCAATTATGATTATCAAATATCTGCAGAGTTTTGGTCAGGGTATTTATAATGCTAGAGCCCCAAATATTATCTCTTCCTAGGATTCCATCTCCTGGAATACTACTTCCTTGGGCTACCACTTGGAATTCCCATTGTAGCTTTTCCTTACCGATTATATTGACTTTAATTGGGAAGAGCGTGGTTGCACTTCCTCCAAATGCACCCGTTAATAGTTTGACATCTCCCGAATCTTTTCTTGAGCATACCCTCATAGCTTCCTCCTTTATTATACTTGAATCGGCCCCTGTGTCAACAAGTAGGACCAACCAACCCTTCTTTGCTTGATTGCAGGGAACAGTAATGAATGCTGCATCCATATCGTCCGTTGAGTTTGTGTCGTTGATTTTGACCCTCTCTATTTTTGATTTTGGTGCTGGTGTACATATTTTTACCTTCGCTTCGTCTCCAAAATCTTCCTCTGCAGAACTTCCTAATTCGGGTTGCAATTTCTTATGTGTGGGATTACTTCTTTTGCAATCGTGTCTATGAATGATTGCCCTGTGCGTCAGCATTTCCGGTAGATCGATTTTAGAGTCGCTCGTTCCATGTGTACTAATTTCTGGCAAATCGAGTTTAGAGTTGCTCGTCAACTCTTTCTTGTCGATATTTTCCAAGAAATTATTTTCCACTTTGTTCTTCCCTCTCATACTATGTGAATTATTATTATTTACAATATTTGGTGCTGGTGTCCATATTTTCACCTTTGCTTCGTCTCCAAAATCTTCCTCTGCAGAACTTCTTAATTCGGGTTGCAATTTCTTATGTGAGGGATTACTTCTTTTGCAATCGTGTCTATGAATGATTGCCCTGTACGTCAACATTTCAGGTAGATCGATTTCAGAGTCGCTCCTTCCATGTGTTCTAATTTCTGGCAAATCGAGTTTAGAGTCGCTCGTCAACTCTTTCTTGTCGATATTTTCCGAGAAATTATTTTCCACTTTGTTCTTCCCTCTCATACTATGTGAATTATTATTTTCAATATTTGAGGTGTATGTTTGTCGCTGCCAAGTTAGTCCGCAAATTTTTGGTTCCCCAGTTATTGGCTGTAACTGGGCCCAATTTAGTTTCCCGGGTTTTGTGGTAGATTATTTCTTCCCCAATTGCCGCTTACATTGTGTCTGTTGCCTACAACATTATTTGTAGCCCGACTGCCATACGGGTTTCCTGCAATTCCTGCATAGTTTTGTGACATATTTTGTGTATCAATGCCTGGGCATTCTCTAGCAAAATGACCGAATAAATTACAGCTGTAGCATCGCGGTTGTATGTTTACATTTGAGGCTACTCCTGTAAGCCCGTTTCGTGTCACTGGGCCATCGTTTGCTCTGTTATAGCGTATTTCGGGGGCTTCCATTCTGTTATTTTGCCAACGATTTTGTTTCGCTGAGCCATATACAGGCTGCTGCCTGCAAAACTGATTTTCGTTATGCCCACTAGTTTGGCACACATTACAATACAACGAGCCTTGTCTTCTTCTACATTCCTCAATTGTATGGCCTCTATTTCGGCAATAATCGCAGGTTTTCTGTTTCGCCGTGTCTGTTTTGCATTGGGGGCCCCTTTCGTGTCCGTATTTTCCGCAATTAATGCAATAGGGAGTGTTGAACCTTTTTTTGCAATTAATTCGTTCGTGACCCTCCTTGTTACAGAAACTGCATGGTTCTGCATTTGTGACCACGTTTATCGCATGATGTGGCTCCCCGAACAGTTCTTCCGCATCGACAATGATTTCTATTAGGGATCTCAACCCTTCGCCCTCTGATCCAAGTAGTCGGGCCTTGAAGGCTTGTTCCCTTAGGCCCTTAATGAAATTTTTAGCCGCTATTCTCTTAAAATCCGCCTCCATAGTGTCGCGGCCTACCCCTTCTGGCCACTCATCCCCTATTGTTGCTATGGCTTCGTTCAGTAAACTTTCCAGACGCTCTCCAAATTTACCCGCTGGCTCTCTGATGCCCTGTTTACAGCTTAATATTAGTTCCCTTATTTTATCCAGACTTTTCCTCTTCAAATACTGTTTTTTGATGGCGTTGCATAGCGCATCTACTGAGTTAAAGGTAAGCTGGGAGAATTTTGTGTAAGCCGATCCTAATAGTCTCAATTTTACGCGTTGGATGATATCCTGTGTTAAGCCATCATTTCGGTCTGATACTAACTCTCTTTCCACCATTTTACAACTCTGTATGAATCTGAAGACTTCGGCTTGTAGGTCCGGTCCTTCAGTGCCAAAGAAAGTAGGAACTGTGTTGTTCACTATCTTGGTAATATCTGATAAGGTTGGCATTTTGTGTGTGTTAATTGGGGCTGCTTCTGGAGTTCTAGTTCGCTCTGAGGAAGTTGATCTTCTCGTTAAAAGCTCTCGTGCTAAAGGTACCAATTTCTCAAATTCCCTGATTATATTGTCGTCTGCTATATTACCTGCAGATTGTCGACTGAATAACTATATTTATTTAGCCTATTTACTAGTTCGACCGTCTTTGTACCAGGGCTTTCCATTAGCAGATATATCTATAATTAAAAAGAAAGAAAAAAAATTTATTTTCTTAAACTTACCAACATCCTCATGGCTGGGTCCTCTTTTAGTTATTTTGCACAGTTTATGACTTCCACTTCTTTCTTTTATACAGAGTTTTTATATAGTTTATCTAATTTGTATATATTATATATATTTTTTCCTATATTTCACAAAAAAAATGTTTAAAAAAAACATACAAGGTCTTTAAGCTAACGAAATTTTATTATTATTATATATTTTCTCTATTATCGTTACTTTCTTATAAGCTAGATGCTGTTGTTGCAGGCGCACAGGCAAACCGTAACTCATAGCGTGCCTGTTCCCATGCAACTACTGATAAGTAGTGTCACTTTTCTATCGTAGTACTAGACAAGCTCAAGGATGCTGGAATTCAGGCTTTCCTGCTGTTTCGTACCACGATATTCACAACAAAACTGACCGTTTAATAGCTTTTGTAATTATTATTTTGTTATGGGCTTTCCCAAGCCGTACAAAGATCCCACCGAGTGGTAAGCTCCTTGCAAAACTATTTTTCTCGGGATTATATTCCTCTAGTGCAAGATCAAGCAATCCAAAGGCTACCCTTTGAACTTTCTTTTTTTCGAGCACTATAGGTCAATAAAAACCCAAAACGTTCAGACCCGCGCAAAATTTCTTAATTAATTTTATAGTAAAATTTATTAATTTATTCGAAATTTTTATTTACGCGGTTACCGGCTGCGCCAAAATGTTATAGTATTTCCTGGAGGGTCCCATAGGATTCGCAGGAAATACTTGTTACTATTATTATTGTGGTGTAGTTATTATTTTATCCTGGAGGGTCCCTTGGGAATCGCAGGATTTACTGTGGTATTATAGTCCTACTCTAATTTAAATAAAACCCCTTTTTTCTATTGTCACTTTACTGAAATTATTTATTTGTTTAACGATTGCTTCTGTTCACTGTTTTAACATTACTTTGTTCACTGTTTTACATTACTTTTTCTTCTCTTAATTATACTTCTTTTATATGTGCTGCCTGCCATCATAGCTGCTGCCGCAAACCTGGAGCTATAGCTGAGTGTGCTCGAATTCATGACCCACATCAGTATTCCATCGTGTCAGCAATTGTTATAGTTTATATAATTTCCGGGTTGTAGCAGTTTTTTGTTGGTACTGCTGTTCTTTCTTCTGTTTAATATATATTTGCTGCCTTGCAATATTGGGCCTGACACCAATATTCTTTTTATTTGTTAATCAGGCAGCAGTTGATGGTTGCTCGTTCTCAATATTATTAGTTGGGGGAAGAAGTGAGTTCTGACTCACAACAGTCGTAACAGTGCGTTTTTCTAGAAATAACAGCCATTTAAAAAAAATGGCCCTTTGGAATTTGAAAATAGACTTTGGTTTCTTTTATGAAAAGTGTAGGAGATGGACGAAAAAAATTGATTGGAGATCACTCCTTAGGCTGTCCGTAACAATGTCCAATAGTCAAAAGTCGTAACAGTGCGTTTTTCTAGAAATAACAGCCATTAAAAAAAATGGCCCTTTGAAATTTGAAAATAGACTGGTTCCTTTTATGAAAATGGAAGGAGATATACGAAAGAAAATTATTGGAGATCACTCCTTAGGCCGTCCGTAACAATGTCCTATAGTCAAAAGTCGTAACAGTGCGTTTTTCTAGAAATAACAGCCATTTAAAAAAAAATTGGCCCTTTGAAATTTGGAAATGGACTTTGGTTCCTTTTATGAAAATGGTAGGCGATGGGCGAAAAAAAATTATTGGAGATTACTCCTTAGACCGTTCGTAACGATGTCCAATAGTCAAAAGTCGTAACAGTGCGTTTTTCTAGAAATAACAGCCATTAAAAAAAATGACCCTTTGAAATTTGAAAATAGACTTTGGTTCCTTTTATGAAAATTGTAGGAGATGGGCGAATAAAAATTATTGGAGATCACCTCAGGCCGTCCGTAACGATGTCCAATGGTCAAAAGTCGTAACAGTGCGGTTTTTCTAGAAATAACAGCCATTTTTAAAAAATGGCCGTATGAAATTTGAAAATGGACTTTGGTTCCTTTTACGGAAATGGTGATGGGCCAAAAAAATTATTGGAGATCATTCCTTAGGCCGGCGGTAACGATGTCTAATGATCAAAAGTCGTAACTGTGCGTTTTTCTAGAAATAACAGCCATTTAAAAAGAATGGCCCTTTGAAATTTGAAAATGGACTTTGGTTCCTTTTATTACGGTTTTCTAGAAATAACAGCCATTTAAAAAATATGGCCCTTTGAAATTTGAAAATGGGCTTTGATTCCTTTCATAAAAATGGTAGATGGGCGAAAAAAAATTATTGGAGATCAATCCTTAGGCCGTCCGTAACGATGTCCAATGGTCTAAAGTCGTAACAGTGCGGTTTTTCTAGAAATAACAGCCATTTTTAAAAAATTGCCCTATGAAATTTGAAAATGGACTTTGGTTCTTTTTACGGAAATCGTAGGATGGGCGAAAAAAAATTATTGGAGATATTTCCTTAGGCCAGCGGTAACGATGTCAAATGATCAAAAGTCGTAACAGTGCGTTTTTCTAGAAATAACAGCCATTTAAAAAAAAATGGCCCTTTGAAATTTGAAAATGGACTTTGGTTCCTTTTATGAAAATTGTAGATGGGCGAAAAAAAATTATTGGAGATCATTCCTTACGCCTGCGGTAACGATGTCCAATGATCAAAAGTCGTAACAGTGCGTTTTTCTAGAAATAACAGCCATTTAAAAAAATGGCCCTTTGAGATTTGAAAATGGACTTTGCTCCCCTTTACGGAAGTGGTAGATGGACGAAAAAAAATTATTGGAGATCATTCCTTAGGCCGGCGGTAACGATGTCCAATGATCAAAAGTTGTAACAGTGCGTTTTGCTAGTAATAACTGCCATTTTAAAAAAATTGCCCTTTGAAATTTGAAAATAGACTTTGGTTCTTTTTATGAAAATGGTAGATGGACGATATATATACAGTACTGTTCGAAACCTAAGCAACTTTTTCTGACGAAGTAATTAAAGTCTCACATTTTCGTATTTATTGTATTAATTTGAAACAATGATTGTAATTATTGTTGCATTATGTGCTTACATTCTAATAATAATAAAATAAATTAAATTTTTCTTCTTTAAAAAAACTAACAACAGCAAAAGCAAAAGTAAATGCGATTATTGCTGTTCGAAACGTAAGCAACTTTCAATACTTTGTATGGCATCCCTGATTTTTTATCACCTCAGCAAATCTTAAATTTTTCTTCTTAACTGAATGTTTACACACGCAAGTGCAAGTGCAAAAAACCCAATACATTAACATTTTTTTACTAATACATTCACACACCTGCAAGTAGTAGCCTCACTTGCAACTGATTTTGGTTGGCAGTGATTTTTTCACTTGCATGCAAGCAGAAACAAACAGTGTTGCCCATAGATATTTCATTTTAACTTTAATAGGTATTTTTCAAGGAAAAATTTTGAAAATATTAATATTTTTAGTTATATGCCAAAAACATAATATAAAAACACAAAAATAAATAAACATCTATAACTTAATTTTTACTTGGATTACAAATTTATTATTTTAATTGTGAAAAATGTATGTACTTAATATACTTCCCCTGTAATATTGCTATGCTAAAACTTTGGCAGCACAGACATTAAAAGCGCATGTAGTACAAAGGCGTACAATGTTTGTCTTCGACGACATTTTGAAAATGAACTTGCACTTGCGTGTGTAAACAATCGTGCAAATTGCAAGTGTTTTTATTATTTTTTTCGATGTATTGGTTGTTAATATGTACACACAACTTGTAACAAGTTACTTGTATGTCTAAACGCAGTGTTAAAAAAACTAACAACAGCAAAAGCAAAAGTAAATGCGATTATTGCTGTTCGAAACGTAAGCAACTTTCAATACTTTGTATGGCATCCCTGATTTTTTATCACCTCAGCAAATCTTTCTGGCATAGATTCTATAAGGCTTGTTAAAACTGATGTGGGTATTAATTCTCAATCTTGTTTAAGACAATTGAAAAGCTCCTGCTTGTTACCTAAAAGGCGAGTTCCCACCCTTCGCTTTAAGATCCCAAACAGGTTTGCTATAGGGTTCAAATCAGGGGATTGTGTCGCCCAATCCAATGTTTAAACCCCATATAAAACCTCGTTAACCAACTTCGACGTGTGTTTCGGGTCGTTATCATGTTGAAACACACATCGAAGTGGCATTTCCCGTTCTGGATATTCTAGCATGTGGTTGGCTAAAATGTCTCTGTAAGTGAAGAGGTCCATTTTTGTACATAATTCAACAAAAATGCTCTAATAAGGTGTAAAGAAATGTTAGAGAGGTGTATGAATGAAAAGGCTTGTTTTTTGTGTTTTGACAGGTATTATTAGAGCATTTTTCTTTTAAATGCTCAACAATTTATTTATATTGTTGGGATATAAAGTTGAATGTTTGAGAATATCTTTCAAAAATATAATATGTATATATATATATATATATATATATATATATATATATATATATATATATATATATATATATATATATATATATATATATATATATATATATATATATATATATATATATATATATATATATATATATATATATATATATATATATATATATATATATATATATATATATATATATATTTTTTTTTTTTAAAATGGCAGTTATTACTAGCAAAACGCACTGTTACAACTTTTGATCATTGGACATCGTTACCGCCGGCCTAAGGAATGATCTCCAATAATTTTTTTTCGTCCATCTACCACTTCCGTAAAGGGGAGCAAAGTCCATTTTCAAATCTCAAAGGGCCATTTTTTTAAATGGCTGTTATTTCTAGAAAAACGCACTGTTACGACTTTTGATCATTGGACATCGTTACCGCAGGCGTAAGGAATGATCTCCAATAATTTTTTTTCGCCCATCTACAATTTTCATAAAAGGAACCAAAGTCCATTTTCAAATTTCAAAGGGCCATTTTTTTTTAAATGGCTGTTATTTCTAGAAAAACGCACTGTTACGACTTTTGATCATTTGACATCGTTACCGCTGGCCTAAGGAAATATCTCCAATAATTTTTTTTCGCCCATCTCCTACGATTTCCGTAAAAAGAACCAAAGTCCATTTTCAAATTTCATACGGCAATTTTTTAAAAATGGCTGTTATTTCTAGAAAAACCGCACTGTTACGACTTTAGACCATTGGACATCGTTACGGAAGGCCTAAGGATTGATCTCCAATAATTTTTTTTCGCCCATCTACCATTTTTATGAAAGGAATCAAAGCCCATTTTCAAATTTCAAAGGGCCATATTTTTTAAATGGCTGTTATTTCTAGAAAACCGTAATAAAAGGAACCAAAGTCCATTTTCAAATTTCAAAGGGCCATTCTTTTTAAATGGCTGTTATTTCTAGAAAAACGCACAGTTACGACTTTTGATCATTAGACATCGTTACCGCCGGCCTAAGGAATGATCTCCAATAATTTTTTTGGCCCATCACCATTTCCGTAAAAGGAACCAAAGTCCATTTTCAAATTTCATACGGCCATTTTTTAAAAATGGCTGTTATTTCTAGAAAAACCGCACTGTTACGACTTTTGACCATTGGACATCGTTACGGACGGCCTGAGGTGATCTCCAATAATTTTTATTCGCCCATCTCCTACAATTTTCATAAAAGGAACCAAAGTCTATTTTCAAATTTCAAAGGGTCATTTTTTTAATGGCTGTTATTTCTAGAAAAACGCACTGTTACGACTTTTGACCATTGGACATCGTCACGGACGGCCTGAGGAGTGATCTCCAGCAATTTTTTTCGTCCATCTCCTACCATTTTCATAAAAGGAACCAATGTCCATTTTCAAATTTCATAGGGACATTTTTTTGAAATGGCTGTTATTTCTAGAAAAACGCACTGTTACGACTTTTGACTATTGGACATCGTTACGAACGGTCTAAGGAGTAATCTCCAATAATTTTTTTTCGCCCATCGCCTACCATTTTCATAAAAGGAACCAAAGTCCATTTCCAAATTTCAAAGGGCCAATTTCTTTTAAATGGCTGTTATTTCTAGAAAAACGCACTGTTACGACTTTTGACTATAGGACATTGTTACGGACGGCCTAAGGAGTGATCTCCAATAATTTTCTTTCGTATATCTTCTACCATTTTCATAAAAGGAACCAGTCTATTTTCAAATTTCAAAGGGCCATTTTTTTTAATGGCTGTTATTTCTAGAAAAACGCACTGTTACGACTTTTGACTATTGGACATTGTTACGGACAGCCTAAGGAGTGATCTCCAATCAATTTTTTTCGTCCATCTCCTACACTTTTCATAAAAGAAACCAAAGTCTATTTTCAAATTCCAAAGGGCCATTTTTTTTAAATGGCTGTTATTTCTAGAAAAACGCACTGTTACGACTTTTGACTATTGGACATCGTTACGGACGGCCTAACGCCCATCTACCATTTTCATAAAAGGAGCCAAAGTCCATTTTCAAATCTCAAAGGGCCATTTTTATTTAATGGCTGTTATTTCTAGAAAAACGCACTGTTACGACTTTTGACCATTGGACATCGTCACGGACGGCCTGAGGAGTGATCTCCAGCAATTTTTTTCGTCCATCTCCTACCATTTTCATAAAAGGAGCCAAAGTCCATTTTCAAATCTCAAAGGGCCATTTTTATTTAATGGCTGTTATTTCTAGAAAAACGCACTGTTACGACTCTTGACTATTGGACATCGTTACGGACGGCCTGAGGAGTGATCTGCAATAATGTTTTTTCGTCCATCTACCATTTTCATGAAAGGACCCAAAGTCCATTTTCAAATTTCAAAGGGCCATTTTTTTTTAAATGGTTGTTATTTCTAGAAAAAAGCACTGTTACGACTTTTGGCTATTGGACATTGTTACGGACGGCCTAAGGAGTGATCTTCAAGAAATATTTTTCGCTCATCTACTATTTTCATAAAAGGAACGCAAAGTCCATTTTCAAATTTCATAGGGCCATTTTTTAAAAATGGCTGGTATTTCTAGAAAAACGCACTGTTACGACTTTTGACTATTGGACATTGTTACGGACGGCCTAAGGAGTGATCTCCAATAATTTTTTTTTCGCCCATCTCGTACCATTTCCGTAAAAGGGAGCAGTCCATTTTCAAATTTCATAGGGCAATTTTTTTTTAAATGGCTGTTATTTCTAGAAAAACGCACTGTTACGACTTTTGATCATTGGACATCGTTACGGATGGCCTAAGGAGTGATCTCCAATAATTTTTTTTCGCCCAACTACCATTTTTATAAAAGAAATCAAAGTCCATTTTCAAATGTCAAAGGGCCATTTTTTTAATGGCTGTTATTTCTAGAAAAACTTTCTGTTACGCCTTTTGACCATTGGACATCGTTACGGACGGCCTGAGGAGTGATCTCCAATAATTTTTTTTCGCCCATCTACCATTTTCAAGAAGGAACCAAAGTCTATTTTCAAATTTCATAGGGCCATTTTTTTAAAAATGGCTGTTATTTCTAGAAAAACGCACTGTTACGACTTTTTACCATTGGACATCGTTACGGACGGCCTAAGGAGTGATCTCCAATAATTTTTTCGCCCATCTTCTACCATTTTCATAAAAGGAACCAAAGTCCATTTTCAAATTTCAAAGGGCCATTTTTTTTATACGGCTGTTATTTCTGGAAAAACGCACTGTTACGACTTTTGATCATTGGACATCGTGACCGCCGGCCTAAGGAATGATCTCCAATAATTTTTTTTTCGCCAATCTCCTACCATTTCCGTTAATCCGTTTGATCTGGTAACTCCTTCATATACCTATATATACCTTCATATACATATAACAGTTGTTAACAAAAGACGCATCCGCGATTTTTTTACAATAGAAAAATTAGAAGATGTCATTAAGTATTTACTTAAAAAAGGTTTATCGGGACAAGAAATTCATAATGATATGGTGAATGTGTTAGGTGAAAGTGCTCCTTCATATGCAACAGTAAAAAATTGGGACGCTGAATTTAAACGTGGTCGTACAAGCATTGAAGATGAACCGCGTAGTGGATTTCCAAAAACAGCAACAACAACAGAAATTGTAGCCAAATTGAATCAAAGTGCGTGAAATAGCTAATATCATGGGCATCTCAAATGATCGAGTCCATTTAATTTTGCATGAAGAACTACAGATGAAAAAGATTTCCGCAAGATGGGTGTCGCATTTGTTAACAGTCGACCGAAAACGCATTAGAATGAACATTTCTCAAAGGATTTTAAGCGTCGTTTCATAACTGTTGATGAGACATTGATCCACCACTATACTCCAGAGACAAAAGAACAATCCAAACAATGGACTGAAGTTGGAGGAAGTGCCCCAAAGAAGGCAAAAGCAATTCAATCGGCTGGTAAGGTTATGGCAACGGTTTTTTGGGACGTAGATGGACGATATATATACAGTACTGTTCGAAACCTAAGCAACTTTTTCTGACGAAGTAATTAAAGTCTCACATTTTCGTATTTATTGTATTAATTTGAAACAATGATTGTAATTATTGTTGCATTATGTGCTTACATTCTAATAATAATAAAATAAATTAAATTTTTCTTCTTTAAAAAAACTAACAACAGCAAAAGCAAAAGTAAATGTGATTATTGCTGTTCGAAACGTAAGCAACTTTCAATACTTTGTATGGCATCCCTGATTTTTTATCACCTCAGCAAATCTTTCTGGCATAGATTCTATAAGGCTTGTTAAAACTGATGTGGGTATTAATTCTCAATCTTGTTTAAGACAATTGAAAAGCTCCTGTTTGTTACCTAAAAGGCGAGTTCCCACTCTTCGCTTTAAGATCCCAAACAGGTTTGCTATAGGGTTCAAATCAGGGGATTGTGTCGCCCAATCCAATGTTTAAACCCCATATAAAACCTCGTTAACCAACTTCGACGTGTGTTTCGGCTCGTTATCATGTTGAAACACACATCGAAGTGGCATTTCCCGTTCTGGATATTCTAGCATGTGGTTGGCTAAAATGTCTCTGTAAGTGAAGAGGTCCATTTTTGTACATAATTCAACAAAAATGCTCTAATAAGGTGTAAAGAAATGTTAGAGAGGTGTATGAATGAAAAGGCTTGTTTTTTGTGTTTTGACAGGTATTATTAGAGCATTTTTCTTTTAAATGCTCAACAATTTATTTATATTGTTGGGATATAAAGTTGAATGTTTGAGAATATCTTTCAAAAATATAATATATATATATATATATATATATATATATATATATATATATATATATATATATATATATATATATATATATATATATATATATATATATATATATATATATATATATATATATATATATATATATATATATATATATATATATATATATATATATATATATATATATATATATATATATATATATATATATATATATATATATATATATATATATATATATATATATTGTTACGATTTTTTTTTTCAAAAGGGGTAAACACTTATAACTGGTATTGAAACCCCTGAACTCATGCATAAACTCCTTCCAGCATTGAACAAAAGAAAAAAAAACGAATCGATTTCTACAACAAACAAAAATTGAGAGATCCTAACATTACTTTTAAAGTAAATTCGCTTCAATAAAACATTTAAGCAACAATTTGTGAGAAAGATCATTTTATAAAAAGAAACCAAGATTGGAATTTATTGCCGTTAGTTGCGTGATGAGAAAAAAATTATAACTGATCTAGATTACTTCATTTGGCTCTTATGCGAAGATCCTCAATTTTTAAAGTAGACAGTTGCAATCAAGCCTGTAAGGAGTGTGGTGGCAAATTATTGAAACAAAAAGCCCCGAATTAAAAACTTTAAATTACATGTGGCTTTAACTTGATGTATTAGAGCTCAAGTTAAAAAAAGGGGAAAAAAAAACTAAATTAAAAGAAAGTTTAAATAAATGTATAATAGTTATGGTTATTAAATACATAACGTTTGAATAAAGCTGTGCTGTCGCAGACAAAGTTCAACATTTATTTGGCTCCTAGAAGACCACGAAATTTCCCGTAAAACAATTCAACCATAAATGCCATGAGGAGTAAAGCAAGGCCAAACTTTTAATTTCATATGTCTTTGGGTGTTACACAATTGATTAAAATAAAAATTGCGAGAAAGGAGCTTACATCAACTAATTGGAAAACACGCAGGCTAAGTAGTGTATATACTCCCCATCTTAATTAATTTATAACATATAAGTATGCATATATATTTAACTATTATTATTTTACGAAATTAGATTAAAATAAAAAAACAAAAAAAAAAAACTGTATTCATAAACTAAAATATGTATAATTATTTAATATGCAAAGAAAGAACTAATTTCGTTTCATATAAATAACTTTAACTACGTTCGCATACTAGTATTCAGTACCATACATAAATGTTAGCACTTGTTAATGCAAAATATAATAATATCTATAATTTAAAAGAGCAACTAATAAACTGCATTTAGACTTATAACCTAGACTTAAAATTTTATTGAAATACTTTTATTTGAAATACTTAAAATTTATGAAAGAATTGTATTTTTTTATTAACTTTCCTAAAATTTAGCTTAAGTCTAAAACATTTTATTCACTGGAAACCCTATTTTCGTATCTTTAATATATTTTTTTTGCATCTTAAATTGAGAGCAGTTATTAATTTACTTTGAAGATTGTTGCAGAGAAACAAAACAACAACAAGAGATCCCAAAATATTGTTCATGTAAGTCACCTCCACCACTTTCCTTGCTGGGCCCAACATTGGAAACAAATGGAATCGAAATTTTCAACAGCATAAGCAAATGTATGTAAGTGATAATGTAAGAATTAATAATTGACTCTCTTTATAATTTGCATATTGCTCAAATTTATTTCATCATAAACCCTAATTCTGTCTGTTCCGCTTAATTTTATTACATTCTATTGTTTAAACTTTTTGCGTTACATGAGCATTAGAGTAATGTTAACTACATTAATTGATTTTTAATAAGAGCGAACAGAATTCTTTTACATAATTTCTTTATTACTATAAGTTACCTCATAAGTTTTTTTTCTTCTCAATAAATGTTAATATCTTTTTTTACATGAATCACTAAGTTTTATATCATTGGGGAATGACAAAGCTTTTAATATGGTAATCTGACAGTCTGTGGAAAGAAGATACTTACCGAAAGAAAGTAGTAAAATGATTATAGGTTGCTGATAAATAGTGAATTAGCAGGGTAAGAAAAGTTGGCCCCAATAAAGAAACGCATGACTAAACGGCAAACTTATAATTATTACACCTAATGTAAGTTTATGTACTTCTAGCATTTAAAATACATGTAAATAGATATCGTATGTAACGCGCGAGAGTATAGGGTTAAGAATACCAAGCCATATCCCTGAATGGCTAACCGGGAATCAAAAAAATAACAACTCAAATATTCTACACGGTTTTCTTTTGTAGTCATAGACAGCGCGTAACATAAATGGCGCCCAACGAAATGCCTACCCTAGGCACACATAAACATTTTAAGGTACACTGCTATTATTCTATGCAGAAAAAAATTGCTCAAATAATAGAAATTTTTATCGATATATTGTACTAGTTCTGTTGTATCAGTCCTTGTTTTTTCCAGTAACTTTTTTTTGTATAAACTCAAGTTGCGATACAATAAAAAAATAAAAAATAAAAAATAAAAAAACTCTGTGCATAGAATCATAATAGCTGTCGTATATACTCATATTAATTTTACCTCTAACTTTCGAGTCCAAATTCCGAAAATAATTTTCGTAAAGTTTGTTGCAGAAAGCTATTGTAATTAACAAAACTTTTAATGTTTTTTTTTTATCGTATCATGAAGAGAACCAAATGCCTATAAGTGCAGCACATTATTTTAATTCTAGACTTTTAATTTTAAATACATATGTACATAGATACTATATTACGAGTCTTTGTCATTCCCTATATAATTATTTTACACATAAAGTAACGTCTTAAAACTTTAATTTCGCATATATATAAGAAAAAAAAAACAAATTTTTAAATTTGTTATCGGTATGAAAACCAGATATCAGATTGCTCAGAATAAGAAGCCTTTGTCACGTAATTGTAGTAAAAGCTCAGATAATTCTGGCACTTCAAGTTCTTTGCCTAAAGAAAATCATTCATTGCACCAGCCAACTTCTGTTCAGGGGCTATCAAGTCTGAGTACAAGCACTGAAAATCTTAGGATGGAAAGCGATGCAATGCCCTCAGGGGGAACGTCTGCTCCCTCGCAACAACAAATAAACGCTAACCAAAATATTGCAGAAAGTTCAAATTCATCAACTCACTTCGATACACTCATTTTGCTGATGGAGCAAACGATGAAAAAAACACATGAAGAATTCAGAAAGGAACTTTCCTCCATAAAGAATAGTATATCCCAACTAGGTCATCCAAATGACCCTAGCCCAGAACGCAGCCAAGAAACACCTTTTAATGTCTTTAATCTAAATGCACCCAGCCCAAACTTTAATCCTGACCCTGATGCTAATATGACGTACCCCATAAACGAGTCAAATACAAAACTTGACAAATGGAAAATAGTTTATGACGGCAGTGGTTCGGTTTCAGACTTTTTGTTCAAAATAGAGACACTTGCAACACGTACAAGATGCCCAGACAGACAACTGTTATCCAACTTTCATTTACTGCTTGCAGGGAAAGCTGCAGAGTGGTATTGGCTTTTCTTGAAACGGAACCACAATCATACCTACTCCAGCTTAAAAATTGCATTGACAAAAGAGTTCGGTTATCCAGAGTCACAGCATGACATAATAATGAGAATTTCTCTTCGCAAACAGCACCAGAAGGAAAATTATGATGATTTTCACAGCACTGTTGTTGCGATGAATTTAAGGTTACCTAACCCGCTACCAGACTGTACATTACTTGATATAATTAAAAGAAATATACTGCCAAATTTGCGTTGTCTGCTTTTTAGTTCAGATTGTAAGTCATTAAATGATTTCAGGGATCTTGCTCGAAAGGCAGAAATAGTTTTGCGTGATAATAAGTCGAGTTTGCCAGGCGTAGGCCAAATACGAATTGGACTCACCGAATAGTGATCTGGTAAAAATTGAAAATTTTGATCCCCAACTTGAAGCCCTAAAACTTAAAAAAATCGATAGTAATTTCAATTATTCGAACATCAAATGTTGGAATTGCCTCTCATTAGGCCATTCATACGTCTATTGCAGCAAAGAAATAACACAACCATTTTGCTTTAAGTGCGGAAAAAAGGGATTTTTAACGCCTACGTGCCCTAGCAAACATTTTTTTCAGGGAAACCGATTAATGGGCGATGTGATTACTGGGGACACTCGCCCACTCCGACAATCCCCAAACGCGAACTAGAAACAAATTTTTCTACCAATAAAACTAGTAATTCTCTTAAAGGTACACTATATTCAACACTAGATCCTTGTCTTAAAAATAAAGCAACACAAACAGAATTTTCGAATGAATATGACAATAAAAATGTAATCAATTTTAAAATATATAAGAAATCGTCATTTTTTAATAAAACCCCGTTTAAGAAAATAATTGAATGCAGAAAACGTTTTGCACAACGCAGATATTTTCAGAAGCTAGTAGCTTCTACAATATTGCACGGTCCTGACGATCGCCCCTTTGCGGAAGTCAAAATATTCAACGGTAAGCTAGTAGGGTTGATGGATTCAGGCGCCAATGTGTCTGTACTTGGTGATGGCTGCTTAGAGTTTTTAAGAAAATACCATATTTCCTACAAACAATTCAATTCGGTATTATCTACAGCCAATGGTTCTAAGCAACAAGTTATAGGATATTGTACACTGCCAATAATTTTCAAGAATGTTTTGAAAGAACTCGTCTTTTATTTAGTGCCATCGCTAAGCCAAAAGGCGTATTTTGGTATAAATTTTTGGCAAGAATTTGCCCTTGCTCCGGAAATTATTCCATCAGTATCTGCTATAGAAAATCAATGCTTTAACAGTACAGAACAGACGAAATTCCACGACCTTAATCCTGAACAAAAACTAACTTTGGAGAAAACCATACTAGAATTTCCTTCTTTCGAAAAACTGGGATTAGGTTGTACCACTCTTCTTGAACATGACATAAATACAGGGGATGCCGCTCCTATCAAATCTAAACATTACCCATTGTCACCACCACGGCAAGAGGAAGCCTTTCAAGAAATAGAGAGACTTTTGCGAATGGGGGTGATAGAAGAATCCAATTCACCTTGGTGCTCGCCAGTGGTGCTAGTACATAAACCAGGGAAGGTGCGTCTGTGCATTGATTCGCGAAAACTCAATGCTGTAACGAAAAAAGATTCATACCCCCTTCCCCACATTAACGGCTTGATCAGTAGGTTGAAGGATACTTTCTTCATAACGGGAATTGATCTTAAGGATGCATTTCTACAAATAAGGCTAACAGATTCTTCGAAGGAGAAAACCGCTTTTGTGGTCCCAGGCAAACCTTTGTACCAGTATAAATACATGCCATTTGGCCTCTGCAATGGACCTCAAACCATGAGCAGACTTATGGACAAAGTCATACCATCGAGGTTGCGTGATAACGTCTTCATATATTTAGACGATTTGTTAGTCTGTAGCTCAGATTTTAATTCACATATTTTACTTCTGGAGGAAGTAGCTAGCTGTCTCAAAAAGGCAAATCTAACAATAAATGTTAGTAAAAGCAAATTCTGTCAAAAAGAAATCCGCTATTTAGGCTACATAATCGGAAATGGTACATTAAAAGTAGATCCTGATAAAGTATCATCAATTAGGAACTTCCCGCTGCCAAAAACACCAAAACAGGTTAGGCGATTCATTGGCATGGCCAATTGGTATAGGACTTTTATCAGTAACTTTGCAGACCTGGCAGGACCTCTAACAGATTGCTTGAGGAAAAGCTCTAGAGCCTTTTCAATAACCGAAGAAGCTAAATTATCATTTGATAAATTAAAAGATGCGTTGTCTTCAGCTCCCGTTCTAGCCCAACCTAAATTTGACCAAGAATTTGTGATACAGTGCGATGCGTCAAGAATTGGGGTAGGTGGCGTTTTATTTCAGTTTGATGAGGTTGGGAAAGAACACCCAATAGCTTTCGTCTCGCAAAAGCTAAACAAAGCTCAGCGAAATTACACGGTGACAGAACTGGAGTGTATGGCAGCAGTGGTCTGTGTAAATCGATTTCGACCATACATTGAAGGTCTGCCCTTTCGTATCATAACAGATCATGCCTCACTTAAATGGTTAATGTCGCAAAAAGACCTAAGCGGACGGTTAGCCAGATGGAGTTTGAAACTACAGCGATACAACTTTACAATAGAGCACCGCAAAGGATCACTGAACGTTGTGCCCGATTGCCTGTCTCGTATGGACGTAATGGAAATATCGTCGTTAGGTACATCAAAAGATATCGATTTAAAATCTGTTGATTTTGAAAGTGACGAGTATGGAAATCTGAGGGAAACAGTTTTAAAAGAAAAGGATGGTCTTCCAGATCTTACCATATCAGAGGATAACTTAGTTTACAAACGCGTACAATTTAGAGACCAAGTTGAAGAAGAACGTAGCTTTTGGCGGCTATGGATTCCGAAATCTTTAACGCAAAAAGTTATAGAATCTACACATGATTCAGTCTCATCCTGTCATGGAGGTTTTAAGAAAACTTTATACAGAATAAGGCAGAAATATTTCTGGCCATCCATGGTAAATGACGTCAAAAACTATGTTAACAATTGTGAGAAGTGTAAAGCAATGAAATCTTCGAACCAAATTTCTAGACCGCTAATGGGGGAACAATTCATAACAAGCCGTCCTTTTGAAAGATTTTATTGCGATTTTTTAGGGCCGTATCCATTAACAAAAGGACATAATTCAATGATATTTATATGTTTGGATCACTTGACGAAGTTTGTGTTTCTTAAACCACTAAAAACTGCCACATCAGCAAACGTAATATCTTACTTTCAGAGTTATATTTTTCCGACGTTTGGTGTACCAAGATTTATCCATTCAGATAATGGGAAGCAATTCGTGTCTAGAGAAATGAGTGAGTTTCTAGAACTGCACGATATAAAACATATAAAAACAGGGTTTTACGCACCGCAAGCCAATGCATCGGAGCGGGCAAATAGAGAAGTGGTCACAAAAATAAGATTTTTTCTAGAAGATCATAAGGATCACAGGGAATGGGATAAGTTTATTCCACAAATTTTGTCCATCCTTAGAAGCGACTACCACTCCTCTATAAAATGTTCTCCATATTATGCGACGTTTGGACAAAATATGGTCCAACACGGTTCAAGCTACAGAATTCTAAGCAAACTAGGGTGTCTTAGTGGTGAAGATTGCACGGTTTTAGATAATTCCGACAGGATGCAAAAAATCCGAAGCAATATTAGAGAAAATTTAAATACAGCTCATGAGAAAGCGAAAAAAACATATAACTTAAGAACAAAGAAAATTAACTATGAAAAAGGTGAGGTAGTTTTTCTAAGAAACCATATTTTAAGTAGCGCTAGTAAAGCCATACAAAGAAAGTTCTTTCCAAAATATAAAAAGTGCCGAATTAAAGATCGTATTGGTAATAATTTGTACGATGTTGAGGACACTAAAGGTACTTTTATAGGTCGATACCACGCATCTGACCTTAGGACCTAATGCTTGCCCGGCTAATCGTGGGTCGTGCCACACTAAATTACAAAAGGAAAAAATCTCCTGTTCGCCATTTGGTATTAAACCTCTGGAGGAAGCAGGTTTGTTACGATTTTTTTTTTGCAAAAGGGGTAAACACTTATAACTGGTATTGAAACCCCTGAACTCATGCATAAACTCCTTCCAGCATTGAACAAAAGAAAAAAAAACGAATCGATTTCTACAACAAACAAAAATTGAGAGATCCTAACATTACTTTTAAAGTAAATTCGCTTCAATAAAACATTTAAGCAACAATTTGTGAGAAAGATCATTTTATAAAAAGAAACCAAGATTGGAATTTATTGCCGTTAGTTGCGTGATGAGAAAAAAATTATAACTGATCTAGATTACTTCATTTGGCTCTTATGCGAAGATCCTCAATTTTTAAAGTAGACAGTTGCAATCAAGCCTGTAAGGAGTGCGGTGGCAAATTATTGAAACAAAAAGCCCCGAATTAAAAACTTTAAATTACATGTGGCTTTAACTTGATGTATTAGAGCTCAAGTTAAAAAAAAAAAGGGAAAAAAAACTAAATTAAAAGAAAGTTTAAATAAATGTATAATAGTTATGGTTATTAAATACATAACGTTTGAATAAAGCTGTGCTGTCGCAGACAAAGTTCAACATTTATTTGGCTCCTAGAAGACCACGAAATTTCCCGTAAAACAATTCAACCATAAATGCCATGAGTAAAGCAAGGCCAAACTTTTAATTTCATATGTCTTTGGGTGTTACACAATTGATTAAAATAAAAATTGCGAGAAAGGAGCTTACATCAACTAATTGGAAAACACGCAGGCTAAGTAGTGTATATACTTCCCATCTTAATTAATTTATAACATATAAGTATGCATATATATTTAACTATTATTATTTTACGAAATTAGATTAAAATAAAAAAACAAAAAAAAAACTGTATTCATAAACTAAAATGTGTATAATTATTTAATATGCAAAGAAAGAACTAATTTCGTTTCATATAAATAACTTTAACTACGTTCGCATACTAGTATTCAGTACCATACATAAATGTTAGCACTTGTTAATTCAAAATATAATAATATCTATAATTTAAAAGAGCAACTAATAAACTGCATTTAGACTTATAACCTAGACTTAAAATTTTATTGAAATACTTTTATTTGAAATACTTAAAATTTATGAAAGAATTGTATTTTTTTTATTAACTTTCCTAAAATTTAGCTTAAGTCTAAAACATTTTATTCACTGGAAACCCTATTTTCGTATCTTTAATATATTTTTTTTGCATCTTAAATTGAGAGCAGTTATTAATTCACTTTGAAGATTGTTGCAGAGAAACAAAACAACAACAAGAGATCCCAAAATATTGTTCATGTAAGTCACCTCCACCACTTTCCTTGCTGGGCCCAACATTGGAAACAAATGGAATCGAAATTTTCAACAGCATAAGCAAATGTATGTAAGTGATAATGTAAGAATTAATAATTGACTCTCTTTATAATTTGCATATTGCTCAAATTTATTTCATCATAAACCCTAATTCTGTCTGTTCCGCTTAATTTTATTACATTCTATTGTTTAAACTTTTTGCGTTACATGAGCATTAGAGTAATGTTAACTACATTAATTGATTTTTAATAAGAGCGAACAGAATTCTTTTACATAATTTCTTTATTACTATAAGTTACGTCATAAGTTTTTTTTCTTCTCAATAAATGTTAATATCTTTTTTTACATGAATCACTAAGTTTTATATCATTGGGGAATGACAAAGCTTTTAATATGGTAATCTGACAGTCTGTGGAAAGAAGATACTTACCGAAAGAAAGTAGTAAAATGATTATAGGTTGCTGATAAATAGTGAATTAGCAGGGTAAGAAAAGTTGGCCCCAATAAAGAAACGCATGACTAAACGGCAAACTTATAATTATTACACCTAATGTAAGTTTATGTACTTCTAGCATTTAAAATACATGTAAATAGATATCGTATGTAACGCGCGAGAGTATAGGGTTAAGAATACCAAGCCATATCCCTGAATGGCTAACCGGGAATCAAAAAAATAACAAATCAAATACGCGCCTTGCTCTTGTTTAAGCAATTGCTAAATATATATTATATATATATATATATATATATATATATATATATATATATATATATATATATATATATATATATATATATATATATATATATATATATATATATATATATATATATATATATATATATATATATATATATATATATATATATATATATATATATATATATATATATATATATATATATATATATATGTACATATATATAAACAATTAAGTTTTTTATTCGCTATTTTTAGCTTCTACCATTTATACCAATAAAAATTATAAATAGCTTGTTTTCTATGTTTCCCAGCTATCTATATGTCGACATTTCATAGGAACTACCCTAATCATCAGTAGACTTTGGAAATTTTTGAAAGATATTCTCAAACATTCAACTTTATATCCCAGCAATATAAATAAATTGTTGAGAATTTAAAAGAAAAATGCTCTAATAATACCTGTCAAAACACAAAAAACAAGCCTTTTCATTTATTCACCTCTCTAACATTTCTTTACACCTTTCAAACAAATGAACAACCGTTGGTTGCTACGATTTGCTTTTTGAAAGTATCGAAAAGCAGAGAACAAAAATTCAAACAATTAAGTTTTTTATTCGCTATTTTTAGCTTCTACCATTTATACCAATAAAAATTATAAATAGCTTGTTTTCTATGTTTCCCAGCTATCTATATGTCGACATTTCATAGGAACTACCCTAATCATCAGTAGACTTTGGAAATTTTTGAAAAATATTCTCAAACATTCAACTTTATATCCCAGCAATATAAATAAATTGTTGAGAATTTAAAAGAAAAATGCTCTAATAATACCTGTCAAAACACAAAAAACAAGCCTTTTCATTTATTCACCTCTCTAACATTTCTTTACACCTTTCAAACAAATGAACAACCGTTGGTTGCTACGATTTGCTTTTTGAAAGTATCGAAAAGCAGAGAACAAAAATTCAAACAATTAAGTTTTTTATTCGCTATTTTTAGCTTCTACCATTTATACCAATAAAAATTATAAATAGCTTGTTTTCTATGTTTCCCAGCTATCTATATGTCGACATTTCATAGGAACTACCCTAATCATCAGTAGACTTTGGAAATTTTTGAAAGATATTCTCAAACATTCAACTTTATATCCAAAGTCTACTGATGATTAGGGTAGTTCCTATGAAATGTCGACATATAGATAGCTGGGAAACATAGAAAACAAGCTATTTATAATTTTTATATATATATGTATATATATATATATATATATATATATATATATATATATATATATATATATATATATATATATATATATATATATATATATATATATATATATATATATATATATATATATATATATATATATATATATATATATGTATGTATATATATATATATATATATATATATATATATATATATATATATATATATATATATATATATATATATATATATATATATATATATATATATATATATATATATATATATATATATATATATATATATATATATATATATTTAGCAATTGCTTAAACAAGAGCAAGGTCTGTAGTGTATTTGAAAACAAAAAAATTGCAAAACATAATGAAAAACCAATAATTTGATTGGTACAAGATAAACAAGCAACGTTATTTTTCACATTTACATCGAGCTGATAGCCCCAGCAGCTATGCTCTTTTCCAAATCATATTTTGTTCTTAGAATTTATTCATAAGAATAAATAAAATTAAATAAATAACAATGTTTTTAGTGTTCTTTCTGTAATGGGTATTACCATTGGGTACCTACACTGAAACTGCCAACGATTCAAAGGGTTGGTAAATCCATGTTTTTGTGGGGTCTAAGCTAATTCAATGCAAGTACTAGGTACATATATTTGAAAAAGAAAACTCATACTGATTATAACTTTAGTTCTAATTTTTAATTTAAGCTTTTTTTACTGACGGCGAATTTTGTAAACCAAAAATTTGTGCAACATCCATGTTTACCATTTGTCTAAGTAACTAAAGCTATACACGGAAAGCATTTTTATTTAAATAAATAAAGTGAAGTTTCTTTTAAGTACATTAATTTTTATATTTATTTATACTAGTTAAAATCAACGGTGGACACAACCGACCGCATTCTTTTTTCTTTACCACTCTTATATAATGCACTCTCATGTAAAATCCAATGTTGAAACCTATAAAACTGTGAAACCCCACAAATATTTTCTGTCACAGTATTTTTGTTTTACTTGTGTTTAGGGCGCACACATACACATATTTTGTTTGGTTGGGTTAGTAAAAATTAATAGCCGTATTAATCCTAATATACTAAACCGATCAAAATGAAATTTTGCTTGTCCAGTTCTATGTAGAAAGAACTTTAAAACGATATATAATTTCTCTAAATCGGTGCAGTAGTACGGCTACAATCGTGATTGCCTATTAATTATATACTTAGATTCTGTGAGCTGCTTTTACATTCAAAACTCACATGACGGTGAATTTTGTCCACCAGAGTATAACAATGTGTTGGCTTAAAAATGTCGAAAAGAATACAGGCGAAAGAAGTATTACATAATGAATGAAGAAAACTTAAGAAAAATATTCATTCCAGGCTATAAATGTCTTAAATGATTTTATGTTAAGAAATACGTAAACTAATCTATAAGTACTAAGAATTTGAAAATCTTTCGCCACTTTAACTGAAGGGAAAAGAAAAATAATTTTGTTTTTACTTACCGCCCTTTGTTGGTACGCGATGAGTAGAATGTTGAGCGCGGTAACCAGTAATTAGTTCAAAATCACCGGAATCACGACGCAAAGGAAAGGCAATTTCGATGATATGGTCACAAGGTTGCATAAGCATTAAAATGCCCTTAACCTTCTTTTTTTTTTCTTCCACAGACAGCTTTCCTTTCATATCTTCCAAAAGACGATCCTCAGCGATTTGACATCCACGGTGGAAGAAGTATTCTACCATATCGAAAAAACGAGGATCTTTGGCAGAGGGTATATTCTTAAGACGATCTGGAATTTGGTAATCAGAATATCCACGTGCTTGTAAAGAAGCAGTTGACAAAGCTTTTACTAATGTAGCGATATCCTGACGAGCAGCTGCCTGACGAGCCAAACTTTTCAAATGATACATTATGTTCTTATATTTTTACTCCCACACACTAAACAAAACACGCACAGTGTAATACTCTCTGTTGGTTTTTATGTTTTTTTAACAAAAATAATATTTCTCTACTATTTTCCAAATAAAACTACCTTTACCTAGTGCTTAACCGAACTGTATGCTAACCGACACCAACTCAATGATAAAATGTCTTATGAATTCATTTAAATTGGATTTTTATTTGCTACTTTTTTGCCAAGGCGTATTTGACTAGGTGGCATCACCAGCGCACGTGACAAGTTTTTAATGTACGTACCAAGGCGAATTCATTAACAGATGAACTTAACAGCACAAATGATTATTTTTTGCTTCTCGCGTTTTTTCCAATGAGACTGTCAAATTTTGTTTCTTTTGTTTACAAACTTTTTCGCGCCATTTTAATCTGAAGGTTTTTTTGCATGATTTAGTGCAATTTCAAGAAATTTGTGTGAATTTAAAAGTGAAAAACTAATATAATCTGTGATTTTAATTACAAACAATTATAAAAGCTTATATTTAACGTTTATATAAAATATTTTCTCTGCTGAGCAATCTTAGGCGAATTTAGATTATGACATTCACGATATGTTTTACAATAATGGTACGTACCAAAGCGACTTTATACAGGTGAATGCAAGCGGAAAGGCGAATTCAGTACTATGTATTTTGTTATTGTAAAACATATCGTGAATGTCATAATCTAAGTTCGCCTAAGATTGCTCAGCGGAGAAAAAATTTTATATAAACGTTAAATATAAACTTTTATAATTGTTTGTAATTAAAATCACAGATTATATTAGTTTTTCACTTTTAAATTCACACAAATTTCTTGAAATTGCACTAAATCATGCAAAAAAACCTTCCGATTAAATATGCGCGAAAAAGTTTGTGAACAAAAGAAACAAAATTTGACAGTCTCATTGGAAAAAAACGCGAGAAGCAAAAAATAATCACCTGTGCTGTTAAGTTCACCTGGTAATGAATTCGCCTTGGTACGTACCAATATATATATATATATATATATATATATATATGTATATATATATATATATATATATATATATATATATATATATATATATATATATATATATATATATATATATATATATATATATATATATATATATATATATATATATATATATATATATATATATATATATATATATATATATATATATATATATATATATATATATATATATATATATATATATATATATATATATATACATATAATTTGAATACAGGAAATATATAATGGCGCGCATGAATATGTGTGAAAAAATATGAAAACATAAACAAATTTTGATAATTGGGTAAAAAAAACAGCTTTCGATCAGCTGCGCTAACGAGACCGCCTGGTACTTAATGCGCCTTGCGTTAACCCAAGGCGAATTTAACTATTATTTTACCGAACTATCAAAATTTTTTTATATTTTCATATTTTTTCACGCATTTCCTGTATACAAATTTTAACTCATTTGGTGCTGCTATACTTAATTTAGTACAGTTAAACATTAGGCAGTATATATACTTATATGGCAATTAAATTTTTACATAATTTCAACAGCATCATAATATTTTGGTCTGTATTTTTATTCAAAATTGTTAAGGCAATATATTTATCAATTGAAAATTCTTTATTGTTGTTAATAACATTTACGTTTTCGAAACTCAGATTCTTAATCTGACTCAAATTCTTCTGGAGACTTTAAAAATTTCGTTATTATAATAACAAACATAAATATGTATTTGCACATGTAAATTAAAAATTATTTATAGTGAAAACATGTGCATGATTTAATTTTATTCAATTAAGAAGAATCTGGGGTTCTTTGAAAAAAATCTAACCAAAAATAACTTTCTACACGTATGTATATGCATATCCTTATGTACATTAAAAACAAAATCAATTATTAGCCTTACTCTCGTTAATTTATCAAATTAACGAGAGTAAAGTTCCCAATATTAATATATTGTTTAATAGTTTCAATTTTTAGTCCAGATAATTACGGATAATTTCTTATACCTTCTCTAGCAAAAAACAATGAAGAAATCGTACAAGAGAGGTAATATATTTCTAATTTCCAGTTTTTAATAATTGAAAATTTTTTTTACCTTAATATATTCAAAAGTAAACAAATGGTAATTCTTCGAATTTTGTGTAATATTGAGTTTTTTATTTTGAAAATTAATTTACGTTTCCGACAATACTGATTTGCTCAGTAGATTTTAAAGCGAATTAAGTATGTTTTTGACACTAGGTGAATTCATTACTAGGTGAACTTGACTGCACTTGTGATTATTTTTTGCTTATCGCGTTTTTTCCAATGAGACTGCCAAATTCTTTTTTTCTTTTGTTTTGAAGATTTTTTTGTATGATTTAGTGCAATTTCAAGAAATTTGTGTGAATTTAAAAGTGAAAAACTAATATAATCTATGATTTTAATTACAAATAATTATAAAAATTTATATTTAACGTTTATATAAAAATTTTTCCAAGCTGCACAATCTTAGGCGAATTTAGATTTTGACATTCAGGATATGTTTTACAATAACAAAATACATAGTACTGAATTCACCTTTCCGCTTGCATTCACCTGCATAAATTCGCCTTGTTTTTGACTCGTGGGCAATGTTCGAAAGCAAGGCGAATTAATTATTAGGTGGATGCATCGGCGAATTCAGGCGAATTCGATCAATATGGCGGCACTTTCGCTGTCAAGTTTTGTTTGCATTTTTCGGCGCCATTTAAATTTTTGTACATGTTCACTATGAACTACTTTTGACAGCTTAAGTGTGAATTCGCCTTTTTACACAAACAAAATACCTGTTGTTTTTTTTATTGTTGTATTGTTGTAGCGAAGCGGCTACCTTGTTTTTTGTATCATGTTCGAAAGGACCAAGGCGAATTCGTTTAATATGGCGGCCCTTTCTCTGTCAAGTTTTGTTTACCTTTTCTGCGTCATTTTAATTTTTGTACATGTTCTTTATCAACTACTTTTGACAGCTTAAGTGTGAATTCGCCTTTTTACACAAACAAAGTACCTGTTGTTTTTTTTATTGTTGTATTGTTGTAGCAAAGCGGCTACCATGATACAAAAAACAAGGTAACCGCTTCGCTACAACAATACAACAATAAAAAAAACAACAGGTATTTTGTTTGTGTAAAAAGGCGAATTCACACTTAAGCTGTAAAAGTAGTTGATAGCGAACATGCACAAAAATTTAAATGGCGTCGAAAAAGGTAAACAAAACTTGACACAAAAAGTGCCGCCATATTAATCGAATTCGCCTGAATTCGCCGATGCATCCACCTAATAATTAATTCGCCTTGGCGGCTACCTTGTTTTTTGTATCATGGAAAGGGCGAACTACAGGTTGTTTTTTGTGTTGTTGTATTGTTGTTCTAATAAGGCCACCTGGTAATTAATTCGCCTTGGGTTAACGTATTCGTACTAAGGGCGGCGTTGCAAGAAGGTTTTGCAAAAAAAACATGCTTTGGCGATCGTGTTTTGAAGAATATATACACATATATTTTATTTCAACATTTTTAGTACAAAATTGTTAAAACCAATAAAGCACATTTTCGTTAAATTCCATTTATATTATGTTGATTCATTTATAAATACTTTTATCTCTTGGTTTTACGCCATGCCCCCAATAATTGCATAGTTGCATATTGCTAATTGCGCGGTGCGCTTTTTGAATTTCGGTGGCACTAAATCAAATTCAACTCACCTTTTTGTTTTAATGTAAGAAAAAAGTTTATTGAAATGAACAAAACCTTTATGTTTCATTTTGCAGAGCAGAATGAGAACACGGAGTTGTAATATGGAAAACGCACCTTATGTTATGCCCATAGTAAGGCAATCTTACTCTAATTTAAATGTTCTTGAAAGAAAAATAAGCATATTGAAATATCGTGCTTTACTATTAAACGATAAAACCAAGTTTGTCAAATATTACAATAAATGTTTTAGTAATTAATAAATTACTAAATTATTAATTAAATTATAAAATTTTTCCAAAACATTTGCATCAAATATGGATCATGGTAAACTTCATCTTCTATCTGTTACATGCAGTCTACACCTAACTTCAAACGCAGTTAAAACATGAAGTTAAAACTTGCTGTTTAAATATCTATCTGTTTAAGTCGGCGTACACGTAGTGATGTTAGAGTTATAACTTCTCATAGTAAAAAAATAAAAATGGTGAAAAACAACTACAAATAGCACGCTGTTGTCAATTTAAGTTATAACAGAGTTTCCAAATGAAATGTTTTAACAACCAAGTTATAACTTTAACCAAACTTCAACATGAGCGGTCCACATTTAACTTTAACTTGAAGTTAGCGTTAAAGTTAATGTTTTCATGTCAGGTGGAGACTGCACTTTACAGTTCTATAAAATCTTCGTATATTTCAACAAATTCTTTTAAACACAGCCACTCTACTGTGTTTGTGTTTGCTTTCGAAAACACGAATGAAATTTGCACTGTGTTTGATAGAATTGCTGTTAATAGAGAGGGTTTGATGGCTTGATACGATTCTATAACTTTTAATGATCCGATTATAATGAATTACTTCGATGTATTTCATCCCTTGCAGTAAGTAAGCAGCTGTAGTTTTGTGTACCTGATAATAGACAGTAAAAGCAACAGCTGATTTCGGTCGATAGCGAATATAATTAAATTGCTGAATAATAAATTTGATAAAATATTGTTATAATTATTATCAAGATACCATTATCTAACAAAAGTAACAGAATATTACTAGAGGCCAAGTTTGACAATCACAAATTCAAGCTATTACACGAATTTAATGGCATGCCATCAGCCGGTGCTACCAGATCGAGTTTGATTACATAATAGTCGCTTAAAAAGCTGTTTCATTATCGTGGTTTTTAATATAAAAATATTTGTTTTATAATACAAAATTGGTTTAAAAAAAACGAACTAGCACGATTTTTTCCCCATTTTGGTCCGTTTAAAAATTTTAAAGTTGACAACGCTACTCATTGACAAGTGAAGGATCACCCTTTACTTCTTACCTCAGAAACCCGAAACATTAGCGTCTCTGCCACCTGTTTCTAACAACCAAGATAACTAATTTTTTTTCAAACTGGCTAAATAAATCTTTAAATGCACAGAATCTATTAACGATGAAGTGGAAAAATATAGCAGAGAAGTGGTAAATATGACCAATTACTTTAATTTAATATAGTGGTGGATACAAAATGAGAAACATTATCCCCGCATATGCAAGCTCGCTTTGCAAGTATTTTCAATACCGGCAAGCAATGCCGCTTTAGAACGTGCCTTTTCACTAGCGGGCTATATTCTTACTGAAAAGCGGAGCAGATTAGGGCCAAAATCATTGGACAGCATACTATTTTCAAATTAATTTCTAAAAAATTTTCCTAACACGCATTTTTAAAATTGTACAAATATATGTAAAACGAATTTACAGCCTGTTTGACGATATCGAATGAAAATGTGTGCGAAAGAAAGCTAGTCAATCACATTCGAATCAATTTGGGTTTGTCTATGTCACTTTTGTTCGTTCGCATGAACTTATGTATTTTAATTGAATTTTGACACATCGTTCGCATAGAATAATGTTAGAAAAAACGCAAATCAATTTTCTTTCGCCTTGAGTGTGAATGAACTTATCTTTTCGACATCGGCGAACTGGCCGTTAGTTTTTTTTTATTTTACTTTAAATTTTTTGTATTATTATTACATAATAATTTTGTTTGTTTTTAGTTTTATCTATATTTTAATTTTTAAGTTTGAAATAAATTTTATCCATTAAGCTTTTCCAAAAGCATTATGTGTTCTTTTTTTCTAGATATATAATAACAGGTAAACATAATTTCTAGTTAGTATAATTATTATTGTGCAAAAACAAACTTAAAGTTATCATTCAGTATCACCCAATTTTCACGACGACTTTTAAAGACATATTTGTTTTTTATTTTATTTTAAAGCTGATACCAAAATCATGTTACATTTTCATCACGATTTTTTAATACATGTCTTTTTTCAATTGTAGTTGTAAAATAATATCGTTTGTCTCTTTTTATCCTTTAGTTAGCATCGATGTATTCATCTTGCCAAATGAATGTAAATGAAAAATAATAACAAAATCACAAATGATAACAAAAAGAGATTAAGAAAAAAACACGAAAAACGGAGTTCGTCTCTTTCATTTCTACCAAATTTGCCCACAAATATGAAAGACATGACTTAAAGACGTTTGCAAAAATCATCGTGAAAATTGGGTGTATATTACTTTCAAAATCGTCAAAATGATTGTAAATCATTAAATCTGGCAGCCGCAATTCTAGTTAAAGTTAAATATAAGGTGACGCACAAGGGGAGTTCCAAGGCGAATTCATTACCAGGTGAACTTAACAGCACAGGTGATTATTTTTTGCTTCTCGCGTTTTTTCCAATGAGACTGTCAAATTTTGTTTCTTTTGTTTACAAACTTTTTCGCGCCATTTTAATCTGAAGGTTTTTTCATGATTTAGTGCAATTTCAAGAAATTTGTGTGAATTTAAAAGTGAAAAACTAATATAATCTGTGATTTTAATTACAAACAATTATAAAAGCTTATATTTAACGTTTATATAAAATTTTTTCTCTGCTGAGCAATCTTAGGCGAATTTAGATTATGACATTCACGATATGTTTTACAATAACAAAATACATAGCACTGAATTCGCCTTTCCGCTTGCATTCACCTGTATAAAGTCGCCTTGAAGACGAATTAATTATTAGGTGGATGCATCGGCGAATTCAGGCGAATTCGATTAATATTGCGGCACTTTCTCTGTCAGGTTTTATTTGCCTTTTTCGGTGCCATTTAATTTTTGTACATGTTCGCTATCAGCGGACGAGAAGTTAACAAACTGAGATAACAAACTATTTTTTTCCGCTCAAAGAGAGGGAGAAAAGAGTAATTTTTCATTATTGTGCAGAAGTGTGCAGAATAATGCTGCCGGACTAAACGTGCTACCAGACGAAAATTGAGTATTGTTGCCAAATTTCTAGTGCTGCCAAATCTAAAATGGTAAATTTTAGAACATTTACTACTATTAATACGGCAACTTCTGCAAATAATAATTCTTCTTCTTGTTTCATTACATGGGAGAGGATTTGCAAGATAACAAACTATTTTAACAAACTATATCAAATCGACATGGCTGAAAAATTATGTGTGAAAAAATATGTTATTATTAATGAAAAATTAATAATTAAAGAATAAATTTCATGCAATTATATAAGTTATGTTGTACTTGAAAGTATAGTTTCATTTATATGGTCCAAAAAGTCCCTTATATTTCAGCAAACCTAAAATCGTCAAACAACACAAATAGGTCTCTAAAGCCCAAACCAGAAATTCTTCCTGGACCAAACCTTTTGTAGATTAAAGAGGACCTTTCTACCTTTAATTTGACATATATTTTATATAGCCCAAAAGTTTTTGCTAGAACAAAGTATCAATTTGAAAAAAATTTTGTCATTGCACTCGCGGTATTTAGAGCCGTAAGCTGCAAAACGATTTGTCACTGTGTGTAGATGGATATTGAATTGTGTGCGCAGTTGTACATTGCCATCAACTTCACTTGCAGAACTACATATGTTGACTTTTTACCAGCAAAAGTTCGACAATTTTACGTAACTTTGAAAATTGAATGTACATGTAAATTAATCTATAAAAAATTTCTCAAAAAGAACTTAAATTTCTAAGAATTTTGAATGTACTAGAGAGCTCGAATACGGGACAGTGTACACTATACTATGTTTATCTACTATTTGTTTATTTATAGTCTTAATTGTTCCAAATTACTTGTTAAATAAACGTAAAAAAAAAAAAAAAAAAAAACCAAACTTAAAAATTTTTTCCCGAAGAGGTCTTCCGAAGGAAGAGGAAATATCGAATATTTTTAAAGCATTTTTTATATAAAAAACAAAACTGGGGTCTAATCACCGCATACGATATCGAATTAGCTATCGTATCGAATAACATTACAATACATCTAAATTATGGCAACCGATGCATATTGGATCGTAATTTAAACAAAATGCAATAGATTGAAGACCATACGTTCCCTAAAAGTAGGAATACAAAAAATAAATCCTTTAACTTTTTTATATTATTGCAATATAGTTTATTCGATATCGTATGCCGTGATACCAAAATAAAAAATTTCGATAATTTTGCTCGATATCGTATGCGGGGATTTGGCCCCTGACATGTGCTTACGAAATTTTGAAAGTTACGTAAAATTGTCGAACTTTTGCTGGTAAAAAGTCAACATATGTAGTTCCGCAAGTGAAGTTGATGGCAGTGTACAACTGCGCACACAATTCAATATCCATCTACACACAGTGACAAATCGTTTTGCAGCTTACGGCTCTAAATACCGCGAGTGCAATGACAAAATTTTTTTCAAATTGATACTTTGTTCTAGCAAAAACTTTTGGGCTATATAAAATATATGTCAAATTAAAGCTAAAAAGGTCCTCTTTAACTTGCAAAAGGTTTGGTCCAGGAAGAATTTCTGGTTTGGATTCGGGAGGCCCATTAGTGTTTGAGTGCAATGACAAAATTTTTTTAAAATTGAAACTTTGTTCTACTAAAAACTTTTGGGCTATATAAATTGTATGTCAAATTAAAGCTAAAAAGCTCCTCTTTAACTTGCAAAAGGTTTGGTCCAGGAAGAATTTCTGGTTTGGACTCGGGAGGCCCATTAGTGTTTGAGTGCAATGACAAAATTTTTTTCAAATTGAAACTTTGTTCTAGCAAAAACTTTTGGGCTATATAAATTTTATGTCAAATTAAAGCTAAGAAGGTCCTCTTTAACTTGCAAAAGGTTTGGTCCAGGAAGAATTTCTGGTTTGGACTCGGGAGGCCCATTAGTGTTTAAGTACAATTACTAAAATTTTTTTAAAATTGAAACTTTGTTCTAGCAAAAACTTTTGGGCTATATAAATTATATGCCAAATTAAAGGTAGAAAGGTCCTCTTTAATCTACAAAAGGTTTGGTCCAGGAAGAATTTCTTGTTTGGACTCGGGAGGCCCATTAGTGTTTGAGTGCAATGACAAAATTTTTTTAAAATTGAAACTTTGTTCTACTAAAAACTTTTGGGCTATATAAATTGTATGTCAAATTAAAGCTAAAAAGGTCCTCTTTAACTTGCAAAAGGTTTGGTCCAGGAAGAATTTCTGGTTTGGACTCGGGAGGCCCATTAGTGTTTGAGTGCAATGACAAAATTTTTTTCAAATTGATACTTTGTTTTAGCAAAAACTTTTGGGCTATATAAAATATATGTCAAATTAAAGCTAAAAAGGTCTTCTTTAACTTGCAAAAGGTTTGGTCCAGGAAGAATTTCTGGTTTGGACTCGGGAGGCCCATTAGTATTTGAGTACAATGACAAAATTTTTTTCAAATTGAAACTTTGTTCTAGCAAAAACTTTTGGGCTATATAAAATATATGTCAAATTAAAGCTAAAAAGGTCCTCTTTAACTTGCAAAAGGTTTGGTCCAGGAAGAATTTCTTGTTTGGACTCGGGAGGCCCATTAGTGTTTAAGTACAATTACTAAAAAACTGTACTTTCAAGAACAACATAACTTATATAATTGCACGTAATTTATTCTTTAATTATTAATTTTTCATTAATAATAAGGCATTTTTTTACACATCATTTTTCAGTTATGTCGATTTTATATAGTTTGTTAAAATAGTTTGTTATCTCTCCCATGTAAGAAAACAAGAAGAAGAGTGAGAATTTTCAGAAGTTGCCGTATTTTTTGTAGAAAATGTTCTAAAATTCTACATTTTAGACTTGGTAGCACTAGAAATTTGGTCTGCAAAGGCAAAAATACTCAATTTTTGTCTGCACACAGTCTGCAAAGAGAGAATTATGGCGTTACTCTCTTGAAATTGAGCGAAACAGAAAAAATTTGTTATCTTAGTTTTTTAACTTCACGGAGATGAATAACTTACTATATTGCCAGTAGCAAAAAATTGTCACATGCCGTAGTGCTGCCACCGGGTATACGTTAATGCACTTTGTTCTTTATCAACCAAGGCGACTTTATACAGGTGGATGCAAGCGGAAAGGCGAATTCAGTACTATGTATTTTGTTATTGTAAAACATATCGTAAATGTCATAACCTAAATTCGCCTAAGATTGCTCAGCAGAGAAAAAATTTTATATAAACGTTAAATATAAGCTTTTATAATTGTTTGTAATTAAAATCACAGATTATATTAGTTTTTCACCTTTAAATTCACACAAATTTCTTGAAATTGCACTAAATCATGCAAAAAACCTTCAGATTAAAATGGCGCGAAAAAGTTTGTAAACAAAAGAAACAAAATTTGACAGTCTCATTGGAAAAAACGCGAGAAGCAAAAAATAATCACCTGTGCTGTTAAGTTCATCTGGTAATGAACTCGCCTTGTTATCAACTACTTTTGACAGCTTAAGTGTGAATTCGCCTTTTTACAAAAACAAAATACCTGTTGTTTTTTATTGTTGTATTGTTGTAGCCAAGGCCAAAGCGAATTAATTATTAGGTGGATGCATCGGCGAATTCAGGCGAATTCGCTTAATATGGCGTCACCCTCTCTGTCAAGTTTTGTTTACCTTTTTCGGCGACATTTAAATTTTTGTACATGTTCTTTATCAACTAGTTTTGACAGCTTAAGTGTCAATTCGCCTTTTTACACAAACAAAATACCTGTTGGTTTTTTTATTGTTGTATTGTTGTAGCGAAGCGGCTACCTTGTTTTTTGTATCATGGCCAAGGCGAATTCAATAATAGGTGAACTTGACAGCACAGGTGATTATTTTTTGCTTGCCACGTTTTCACCATCATCAAATTTAAATTTTTTTCTTATTGTTTTGATTCGTATATAATTTTCCCGCGTTTTTCATAATTGCATAAAGTATATATTATACAATTATAAATTGTTGTTCTTAAAAAGTTGAAAGAAAATGTGTTTTTAAATATATACAAAGTGAAGTGATGGTGATATAATGCATTTTTAAATACATATAGTCGGATAAATATATATAAAAAACTAAAATATATATAAAAAAAAAATGCGTTATTGTGTATTGTGCAAAAAAAAAGTTTGATGTGGAGATGGTACCATGTTTTAAGTGACAAAAGAGCCCGAAAGAAGAGATAAATGGAGCCAGATTTGTGGTTATATTCCGTAATGTGTTCCAGTATATTCAGTTATGTGTTCCAGCTACAGGGAGAAACATATTACCACTATGGGCAAAAGGGTGATGCTTTTGCTAAATGCAGAAAAGATTCAAAATTATTCATTCTCAGCATTGCGGACTCAAAAATTAAAAGTGAACACTGAAATTGGTGAACATATAAAAATTCATCGTTATGGAATTTAGCCCCTGGCCTAAATTTAATAAAAGTACTTTGAGTAAAAGTTTGTGTGATGACAAGCCAAAATGATGAAGCAAAGTCAAATTACTTTAACGAATTTTTATATAGCCTATGTCCGTCAGGTGCCTTCACTATACACTTTGCTGAAACAATGTTTAAAGCCGGACCTGTAGTTCCAGAGTTTACCGTTTGCAAACATACAAACTTTCCTTTTTATATATTAGTTTAGATAGATATGTATATGTACATACCTCCATTTGAATAAAAATTTATAAAATTAATTTTCATAGGAGCTACTCTAATCATCAGTAGAATTTGAAAATTTTGAAAGCTGTTTATAATTTTTTGATTAGTATCAATGTTAGAGGTTAGTATAGTGAATAAAACTCCATGATTAAATGAATTTTCTTTAGATATTGCAATTTTCTTTTTGCTATTGAAACACTGGATTACATATGTAGCCCAGTGTACATACATATGTACTTTAAGGTCATATATTTTATCCATTCTATACGGAAATAGCTTCTTTCTTGTATCGCGGAAAATTTGCTGTTGGATAAAGCTTTATTATTCTTTAAATTATAGGCTTTAGCACAGGCACAGTTGCACTTTTTATAATATTTTCGAACAATTTAAAAGACGAAATTTAAGAGACAAAAGCAGAGCTGGTTGTCAGCTTCATTTGAAAATTTATTTCAGTAAACTCAAATCATTAATTAAAACTGCAGGATATTTTAAATAGGAATTAGAAAAATAAACCTAGTGTGTTATTGCTTGAAAATGTATACGTATTGACCATAGGAAAAACAAAGTCCATGCTATACGCTTTCAGTTTCTCGTTTTAACTAGTACTTCAATAGTAAGAACTTAAGTTCGAACTGGCCTCTGGTATTAAAATCTCTATTTATTATATATTTTCCTCTTCCAACAACTTGATAGACTTAGCCTAACAATTAAAAACCATTATCATCATTTGTACTAAGTATTTATTTTATATTAAACGCAGTTAAAATAAAATTAATTTGTATTTTATATTAAATGCAGTTAAATAAAATTCATTTGTCTTAACAATGTTTGCGATTATATTTTGGAGTTGCTAAGAATCTTAACAAAAAATAAAAAGAATAGTTCTCAACATACCTATATCGTCCTCTATTACAACATAGTCATATCTCAAAAACCAAACTTTTCGAGTTAACAATGCACAATTGTTAACAGTACCACCTTTTATATTGAGCCAAAAATTTATTCAAATTACTTTTAAACTGTTTCCTAAAAAATTTTATAGGAATTGTATGGAAGTAAAAATTTTAAATGTGTTGTTTTTCTCGAAATAAGCTCTTTGGCTATGTTGCAATAAAGGAGCGATAAAAATAAACTTAATTCATTAAAATTATATGTATTGTAACGTCTGCTACAATGACTGCAACATAAATTTGCTGCTTTAAAGAAATAATTATTTAAAACCGCTAGAAAATTTATATCCATTCTATTTGCCTGCGTTGTCACCCACGTTCACAATATTATTACTAGAACTTTAGGCTTACGGCATATCCAGAAAAAGCTTTCATACTCGCTTTTGTATACCAGTTTTTGACCTTATGATCTCGAATACGACACCAGTATTTACCAACATAATTTCTTCATATATAGGCTCAATGCTGTCCTCAATTTGTATGCCGCAGCCTGGGACTAAATTATGATAAATAGTCTCAATGAAATCAACCACATAATTAGCACAAAAGATAAAGAAACATGTTGTAACACAGTGGTAAGAATATGGAGTTTTGTTAACCTAAAATGTAAATGAAGCGGTGTTTCATTTTCAATTTACAAATAAAATAGATTTTTTATAATTGTAATTTACCTTTTAATTTGTAATGTAATTTACTAAAAACCACCTACTACTGCTGACAGCATGCCACTGGTCCTATTCTTTAAAGGACAAACATCAGGAAAACGCACTGCAGCTACTTGGTCAGCCCGATGTAGACTTATTTTGTTGATAAATTTATGGGTACAAGGTGTGCTTGTTTTCCCGGGAACAATTATTTAATACATAATTTAATGCTTTAAGTATGAAATAAAATTCATTTGCTTCACATTCGTAACCCCTACAAGCCAACTCATATGATAACCTCCCAAGGCCGCAATCAGGAACTAAAATGTTTATTTCATCCACGTTGCTGCAATACTCTAATATAAAGTTGGTATAGTTTTGCAATGAACTAATAATAATGAATTATTGTGCTCACCATTCCTTAGGGTTAGGGTTAAATATTCTTCAATGGATTCCATTATTGATTTGTACGGCTGCCTGTTGTCGAGTTTTATTGTGGACCCTTTTAACAAAAATGGAAAACAAAAACAACAACATATATATTGTTTTAGCACTAACACACAGACCGAAAAATATTCCCGAGTCCAAACAAGAAAATCTTCCTGGACCAAACCTTTTGTAGATTAAAGAGGACTTTTCTACCTTTAATTTGGCATATAATTTATATAGCCCAAAAGTTTTTGCTAGAACAAAGTTTCAATTTGAAAAGAAGGTCCTCTTTAACCTGCAGAAGGTTTGGTCCAGGAAGAATTTCTTGTTTGGACTCGGAAGGCCCATTAGTGTTTGAGTGCAATGACAAAATTTTTTTCAAATTTAAACTTTGTTCTAGCAAAAACTTTTGGGCTATATAAATTATATGCCAAATTAAAGGTAGAAAAGTCCTCTTTAATCTACAAAAGGTTTGGTCCAGGAAGAATTTCTTGTTTGGACTCGGGAGGCCCATTAGTGCTTAAGTACAATTATTAAAATTTTTTAAAATTGAAACTTTGTTCTACCAAAAACTTTTGGGCTATATAAATTATATGCCAAATTAAAGGTAAAAAGGTCCTCTTTAATCTACAAAAGGTTTGGTCCAGGAAGAATTTCTGGTTTGGACTCTAGAGACCTATTTGTGTTGTTTGACGATTTTAGGTTTTCTGAAATATAAGGGACTTTTTGGACCATATAAATGAAACTATACTTTCCAGTACAACATAACTTATATAATTCCATGAAATTTATTCTTTAATTATTAATTTTTCATTAATAATAACACATTTTTTCATACATAATTTTTCAGCCATGTCGATTTGATATAGTTTGTTAAAATAGTTTGTTATCTTGCAAATCCTCTCCCATATAATGAAACAACAAGAAGAATTATTATTTGCAGAAGTTGCCGTATTACGTGAATTCCCTCCATATCTATTTCTATTTTGGCTATTATGTGCACTATTATTGTTTCCGTAAACCCTACTGTAACCATTACCATTCTGACCATTGTAGCCACTATTATGTACTCTACCATGATTATAATTGTTTGTGTTTGAATTGCCACGACGATTATTATTATTATTAGCAACATTGTGATTAATATCACGATAACTAACAAAACTCTGATTTCTATTATTATTAACAAAATCCTGATTTCTATTACTCCTGTATCCTGAAAAATTTCTGTCAAATCTTTGAGAATAATGATTATAGTCATTTTCCCTTCTGTTTATTCGGAAAATACTATTACCATTGGTTTGCGAATTTCTTTCCATTGTTTGGCATTTTTCTACCGCCTCATTTAACGTTCTGGGACCACTCGCTATTAACAAGTTTTGATATTCTAAGTTGACCCCTTTCATAAACACATTGAGAGCCATACTTTCGCTCATCTTAAAAATCGCATTTTTTGCCTCTTGTGTCACATTTTGAATAGATTTTATTTCAAAATTACTGAGCTGTTCAGAAAGAATCGTTACTTTTTCCCTAAAAGCAGATATACTTAAATTGCCCTGCTTCAATGTTCCAAACTCTGTCAACACTTGTTGCAAAGTCCTTGGATTCGGATAAGCTTCATTTAACAAATCCCGTAGGGCTGTAAAAGTAGTTGGCCTACTAGCACGCCCTATCACACTACGCACTTGTGACGTTAACTTGAAATTGTAGACGTACTTAATAAACATTTCTCTATCTTCGTTTCGCAACATATCGTGTAGTAGTTCTGTTTGCGTCACGAAATCTTCCAACGCCTCAAATGAACCTTTGAAAATCTGTAGATTCTTGCCTACAACCGATATATCAAATTGAGCCATGTTCGCACGGTTACTATTTTCGTTAAAATCAGCTGAAAAAATTGCTTGCGAGTTGTTTTCCTTTTTACTGATTTCTTTAGTGGGCAAATTTTCAACTCTGACGAGCACTTCTTTAAACAAAATATTTAATTCTGTTAAAAAGGATTCTATTTCTTTCTCCTCTTTTAAATCACTATAGATTCTATCAACTTCCGCTCTTATAAAAATTAACCTCTCAAGTTTTTCAGTCTTAAAACTAAAAGTGTAAATTCTATCTTTACTTTTTTTCAAATTCTTTTGTAAAATTCTTAACTCTTCTAAATAACTTCTAATATAATCCATTAAGTTAAATACTAAGATTACTACAATTAAATTCTTATTTTTAACTTTTGATATTGCTAAACTGAAAACTGTGTTATTTTATAAATTATTATTAGTCGGTGGCAACACTGATAATGAACTGCATTATCCTAAACCTTTTCTATTTGTGATAATCACAATTGCAACAATTATAATTTATCTGGTAGCCTTGTTCTTATTTTGGCTTTTCTATTCTTCTTTATGTTCGTTTTTGTTTTCAACGCGATTGCATGATTTTAAGTTTTTAATTTGTAAAAAATCTTTTTTTTTTTTTTTAAAGTGCAATATAAAAAGTGTTTATATAATTTTTGTGCAGAAAAAAAAGTGTCTTTTTTTTTACATTATATAATAAAGTTAATTTCTTTTTATTTCACAAAATGTGTAAAAAAAACTATGTAAAAAAAAATTTTTGTACATATCGGTGGAAACAAATTTTTTTTTTATTTTTGCTGTCTTGCTGCTCTATAATCCGACATGGCTTTTTCCACAGCATCAATCTCCAGCCAAATTTCAGATGCTCGTTTCCAGGATGGTGGAGGATCTGCGTATACCGCGTTCCTTAATGCAGCCAACTTTCTGCGCAATCGCACCCAGACACCACCTCTCCTGTGTTTCGGCTTCTGTGTCGGAGGTATGCAGGTAAGCTTTTCTTCTACCTTTTTTGCCTGCCGTCTGCGGTATTCCTCAATGGACAGCTTTTTTGGTCCGCACTGAACACTGTCTGCCGGTGTAATTTTTTCTTCGGGCAGTTTTTCGTGTGTTGGCAGGATCGCCATAAACTATTTGTTTAAATTAAAATTTGAAAATAATCTTTGTAAGGCGCTTAAAAACGCCGCTGTTACAAAATAAAGCAGATTAATGCTTTAAAAATAAAAATGCCAGTTGAATTAAGGCTTTAGAATAATTAATTGTTTATTTTAAAAATCGATTTCTTATAAACTAAAATAACGGTAAATCTAAAATTACAATTTGTTCAATTTTGTTATTGTATTTCCAATTGAGTGAAAATAAAATAAAAGTGGTGAAATGTGAAAGTAAGAAAAAATAGATTAACAGTTAATAATATTATTGAATAATATGCGACATATATATAGTGCACTATAATGTAATTATTAAAGATAATTATAAAATACACTACAAGTAGTAAATGTTCTAAAATTTACCATTTTAGATTTGGTAGCACTAGAAATTTGGCAAAAATACTCAATTTTCGTCTGGTAGCACGTTTAGTCCGGCAGCATTATTCTGCACACTTCTGCACAATAATGAAAAATTACTCATTTTTCTGCAAACGTACGCCATTTATTCTCCCTCTCTTTGAGCGGAAAAAGATAGTTTGTTATCTCAGTTTGTTAACTTCTCGTCCGCACTTAATTCGCCTTAAAATCTATTGAAATAATCAGTATTGCCGGAAACGTAAATTAATTTTCAAAATCAAAAACTCGCTATTACACAAAATTCGAAGAACTACCATTTTTTTTTTTTTTTTTTTTGAGAATTTAAAAGTGATGGAAGAAACAATTTTTAAACTGTAATAATAATCAAATGTCCTTAAATGTTCCCAATTTTTAATATATAAAGGTGAAAAAATTCTTTAGCAAACTTAAATTATTAAAAACTGGAAATTAGAAATATATTAACTCTCTTGTACGATTTCTTCATTGTTTTTTGCTAGAGAAGGTATAAGAAATTGTCCGTAGTTATCTGGACTAATCAATGAAACAAACAAATATTAAAATTGGGAACTTTGCTATCACTAATTTACTATACTAATTTATCGAATTAACGAGAGTAACAGCCAGTTTACCAATCTCGACAGCCTGCTTGCGTTCGCAATCTAAGCGAAAGAAAATTGATTTGGGTTCGTCTAACTTTTTTCTATGCGACCGATGTGTCAAAACTCAATCAAAATACATAAGAATATGCGAACGAATAGTAGTGAGATAGACAAACCCAAATTGATTCGAATGTGAGTGACTGGCTTTCTTTCGCATTCATTTTCTTTCGAAATTGGTAAACTGGCTGTAAAACTAACAAAATGGTTCTCTTACTAAGTGCTAGTCAAGGCGAATTAAGTACCAGGTGGCCTCCTTAGCGTAGCTGATCGACAGCTGTTATTTTACCAAACTATAAGCATTTGTTTATGTATATATATTTATAATGGCGCGCATGAAAATAGTGAAAAAATATGAAAACATAAACAAATGTTTGTAGTTTGGTAAAATAACAGCAGTCGATCAGCTACGCTAACGAGGCCACCTCGTACTTAATTCGCCTTGACTAGCACTTAAGGCCCAATCAGACTATTATACAAGTATAAATACTTTCATTAGATTTTGTGAGATAAAAGTCTAAACACATTTCTTGCGACTGTCAAAAAGTCTAACGTAAACTAGATTTTGCATTCACACCATCACACTTGATATAAACCAATATAGATGTGCCATCATAAAACTTCTCACGGCGGCAGGTGAGCTATTCGTCGTAGGCGATAGACGTGCCGGCGCGTGAAATTCTTCAACAGTTAAAATAATAATTATGTATAACACATCCAAAGTCAATAGCACAAACATATTTTATGTTCTAAATATAGCATGAGCAAAATACATTTATAAATGATAGCTAAATTCCAAATTTCGAGCTTTTTTATAACGACAAAAAATATTATCAGTGACGGCACCCCATCGGCTACGAAATAGCCGACTACACAATTTTTAATTAGCTGGTTTGCTAAAAAACACAACCCTGATCCAATGTAAAGTATTATCGTTTTGAAAAGTTTCAAAAAACAACAAAGTCGTATGGGATGTCAAATTTTTATCGTATTATTTTTCGTATGTATGACGGATTACATTCAGACTATCAGACTTGCACGTATTATTTGAATTTTTGACAAGTATTAATACAAAGTATAATAGTCTGGACTGGGCTTTAGTAAGAGAACCATTTTGAGTATATGCTACTTTCGTTCCTAACGCTGCCATTACACAGGAAAGTACTTTCATAAAATTTCTGTACACGTATTACAAATGAAAATTTCAATGAAATAGATGACTTTCATGAAAATTTCTTGTTCGTCTACACAGGAAAGTGAAAGTTCATTTTAAAAATGTCGCCGAGATAAAGAGTTGCAAAATTTGCTTCTGCTTCTCTCCACTCTTATTTTGTTTGCTTACTACATATACAAATTTATGTGGCAATATTTGAAAAACTTATCATTATAAATTTTTCTATGATATTATTTTTATAAAAATACTTTAATTATTTTCTTTATGTGTTTAATATACAATATAAGAAAAAAATATTATAATTATTTGCATATACATGCAAACTAAGTTAAATTTATAATTATTAATTTATGACAATACTGCAACTTTGTATAGTTCTTTGTATATGGCCATTTGTAATTTTACTTTCAGAAAACGTCAAAAAAACTGTTTCATGAAATTTTCGATGAAGGTTGAGTGGAAAGTAAGCAAAATGTGAGTGTGTTAGTAAAAAAATGTGAGTGTATTGCAACTTTCATGAAATTCCTTTCCTGTCTAAACGGTAGGTAGTCGTTTTCTTAATAATACATACATGACGTATCACAAAATCAACTTGCAAAAATAACACTCTCAAGGCGAATTCATTATTAGGTGGATGCTTCGGCGAATTCGGTTAATATGGCGGCACTTCCTCTGTTAAGTTTTGTTTATGATACAAAAAAATAAGGTAGCCGCTTCGCTACAACAATAAAAAAACAACATGTGTTTAAAGGCGAATTCACACTTAAGTTGTCAAAAGTAGTTGATAAAGAACACGTACCATGATACAAAAAACAAGGTAGCCGCTTCGCTACAACAATACAACAATAAAAAAAACAACAGGTATTTTGTTTGTGTTAAAAGGCGAATTCACACTTAAGCTGTCAAAAGTAGTTGATAACGAACATGTAAAAAAATTTACATGGCGCCGAAAAAGGTAAACAAAACTTGACAGCAAAAGTGCCGCCATATTAATCGAATTCGCCTGAATTCGCCGATGCATCCACCTAATAATTAATTCGCCTTGAACACGTACAAAGGTTTAAATGGCGCCGAAAAAGGTAAACAGAACCAAGGCGAATTCATTACTAGGTGAACTTAACAGCACAGGTGATTATTTTTTGCTTCTCGCGTTTTTTTCCAATGAAACTGTCAAATTTCTTTTGTTTACAAACTTTTTCCCGCCATTTTAATCTGAAGATATTTTGTATGATTTAGTGCAATTTCAACAAATTTGTGTGAATTTAAAAGTGAAAAACTAGTATAATCTGTGGCTGTAATTACAAACAACTATAAAAGTTTATATTTAACGTTTATATAAAAATTTTTCCCACCTGAACAATCTTAGGCGAATTTAGATTTTGACATTCACGATATGTTTTACAATAACAAAACCAAGGCGACTTTATACAGGTGAGTGCAAGCGGAAAGGCGAATTCAGTACAATGTATTTTGTTATTGTAAAACTCATCGTGAATGTCATAATCTAAATTCGCCTAAGATTGCTCAGCAGAGAAAATATTTTATATAAACGTTAAATATAAGCTTTTATAATTGTTTGTAATTAAAATCACAGATTATATTAGTTTTTCACTTTTAAATTCACACAAATTTCTTGAAATTGCACTAAATCATGCAAAAACACCTTCAGATTAAAATGGCGCGAAAAAGTTTGTAAACAAAAGAAACAAAATTTGACAGTCTCATTGGAAAAAACGCGAGAAGCAAAAAATAATCACCTGTGCTGTTAAGTTCACCTGGTAATGAATTCGCCTTGAACAAAACGCATAGTACTGAATTCGCCTTTCCGCTTGCATTCACCCATGATACAAAAAACAACAATAAAAAAAAACAACAGGTATTTCGTTTGTGTGAAAAGGCGAATTCACACTTAAGCTGTCAAAATTAGTTGATAGCGAGCGGACGAGAAGTTAACAAACTGAGATAACAAACTATTTTTTTCCGCTCAAAGAGAGGGAGAAAAAATGGCGCACGTTTGCAGAAAAATGAGTAATTTTTCATTATTGTGCAGAAGTGTGCAGAATAATCCTGCCGGACTAAACGTGCTACCAGACGAAAATTGAGTATTTTTGCCAAATTTCTAGTGCTGCCAAATCTAAAATGGTAAATTTTAGAACATTTACTACTATTAATACGGCAACTTCTGCAAATAATAATTCTTCTTCTTGTTTCATTACATGGGAGAGGATTTGCAAGATAACAAACTATTTTAACAAACTATATCAAATCGACATGGCTGAAAAATTATGTGTGAAAAAATAGGTTATTATTAATGAAAAATTAATAATTAAAGAATAAATTTCATGCAATTATATAAGTTATGTTGTACTTGAAAGTATAGTTTCATTTATATGGTCCAAAAAGTCCCTTATATTTCAGCAAACCTAAAATCGTCAAACAACACAAATAGGTCTCTAAAGCCCAAACCAGAAATTCTTCCTGGACCAAACCTTTTGTAGATTAAAGAGGACCTTTCTACCTTTAATTTGACATATATTTTATATAGCCCAAAAGTTTTTGCTAGAACAAAGTTTCAATTTTAAAAAAATTTTAGTAATTGTACTTAAACACTAATGGGCCTCCCGAGTCCAAACAAGAAATTCTTCCTGGACCAAACCTTTTGTAGATTAAAGAGGACCTTTCTACCTTTAATTTGGCATATAATTTATATAGCCCAAAAGTTTTTGCTAGAACAAAGTTTCAATTTTAAAAAAATTTTAGTAATTGTACTTAAACACTAATGGGCCTCCCGAGTCCAAACCAGATTTTCTTCCTGGACCAAACCTTTTGCAAGTTAAAGAGGACCTTTTTAGCTTTAATTTGACATAAAATTTATATAGCCCAAAAGTTTTTGCTAGAACAAAGTTTCAATTTTAAAAAAATTTTGTCATTGCACTCAAACACTAATGGGCCTCCCGAGTCCAAACCAGAAATTCTTCCTGGACCAAACCTTTTGCAAGTTAAAGAGGAGCTTTTTAGCTTTAATTTGACATACAATTTATATAGCCCAAAAGTTTTTGCTAGAACAAAGTATCAATTTGAAAAAAATTTTGTCATTGCACTCAAACACTAATGGGCCTCCCGAGTCCAAACCAGAAATTCTTCCTGGACCAAACCTTTTGCAAGTTAAAGAGGAGCTTTTTAGCTTTAATTTGACATACAATTTATATAGCCCAAAAGTTTTTGCTAGAACAAAGTATCAATTTGAAAAAAATTTTGTCATTGCACTCAAACACTAATGGGCCTCCCGAGTCCAAACCAGAAATTCTTCCTGGACCAAACCTTTTGCAAGTTAAAGAGGAGCTTTTTAGCTTTAATTTGACATACAATTTATATAGCCCAAAAGTTTTTGCTAGAACAAAGTATCAATTTGAAAAAAATTTTGTCATTGCACTCAAACACTAATGGGCCTCCCGAGTCCAAACCAGAAATTCTTCCTGGACCAAACCTTTTGCAAGTTAAAGAGGAGCTTTTTAGCTTTAATTTGACATACAATTTATATAGCCCAAAAGTTTTTGCTAGAACAAAGTATCAATTTGAAAAAAATTTTGTCATTGCACTCAAACACTAATGGGCCTCCCGAGTCCAAACCAGAAATTCTTCCTGGACCAAACCTTTTGCAAGTTAAAGAGGAGCTTTTTAGCTTTAATTTGGCATATAATTTATATAGCCCAAAAGTTTTTGCTAGAACAAAGTTTCAATTTTAAAAAAATTTTAGTAATTGTACTTAAACACTAATGGGCCTCCCGAGTCCAAACCAGATTTTCTTCCTGGACCAAACCTTTTGCAAGTTAAAGAGGACCTTCTTAGCTTTAATTTGACATAAAATTTATATAGCCCAAAAGTTTTTGCTAGAACAAAGTTTCAATTTTAAAAAAATTTTGTCATTGCACTCAAACACTAATGGGCCTCCCGAGTCCAAACCAGAAATTCTTCCTGGACCAAACCTTTTGCAAGTTAAAGAGGAGCTTTTTAGCTTTAATTTGACATACAATTTATATAGCCCAAAAGTTTTTGCTAGAACAAAGTATCAATTTGAAAAAAATTTTGTCATTGCACTCAAACACTAATGGGCCTCCCGAGTCCAAACCAGAAATTCTTCCTGGACCAAACCTTTTGCAAGTTAAAGAGGAGCTTTTTAGCTTTAATTTGACATATAATTTATATAGCCCAAAAGTTTTTGCTAGAACAAAGTATCAATTTGAAAAAAATTTTGTCATTGCACTCAAACACTAATGGGCCTCCCGAGTCCAAACAAGAAATTCTTCCTGGACCAAACCTTTTTTTCATAAACATAGCCAACGTGAATCCCATGCATGTAAAATAATTGAGCAAAATATATTATCAATGTGATTTATTTTCCTTTGATTTATGCATTATGCAAAAATGTATTAAAAACTGTGATATAAAATTTATTTAATTTTAAGTACATGGTATGTAGGCCTACTTGGGGATGCCAGCCATAAAAAATAAGTGGCAACGCGCAAATCATAGTACCTCCTGGGTTGTGTGGAAATCTATGACCTTTATACAAAACTAGCTGACAAGGCAAACATTCTTTTGCCTTAAAATTTTACACATTTTATTTTATTTGACTAGTTTTGCTAAAATTTTAACTTTCGCTTTTACAAAAAATTTTAATATTTATATACTAACACCTAATTTTCACGTTGATTTTTTCAAACGTCTTTAAGTCATGTCTTTCATATTTGTGGGCAAATTTTGTAGAAATGAAAGAGGGGTAGACAAAAAGACACGAACTCCGCTTTTAGCAAGGCGAATTCATTTTACCAGGTGAAACTGAAAAAACAGATGTACTACTTTTTTCTATTTGTAAAACATCGAATGGCAAATGTTTCTGCCCTGTCGGATAATCAGTAACTGCCTACAAAAATAGCAAACTTTTAATTAATTTTTATGAACCAATTTTAAGCTATCACGTATACAATGCCAAAATGTTTTTCCAATGTAGCCACCTAGTAGGCGTAATCCGTGTCAGTCAGCACTAGTTGAGAAATAGTTAACTTGATGTTTGTTTAAAGTTAACTGATTTTCCGACAGGGTGGTTTGCCCACATACAAACATATCAGCAAGTAAAGTGTGTAAGTGTGTGTATGCATGTACATCGCAGTTGGCCAAGTCTTAAAGACACTTAAACGATGGGTACAAGACAATATAAAATCATGTTGACGACACCTCAAACAAATCGTTGACAGAATTTTCGAACAAATGGCTACGAAATCACGCAAGACCACACAAGCGACATTTTCCTCACCTCATCGTCAGCGGTTATATACACTACATGTTCTTCTACCACGTCGTCGACGAATATATAAGTGACAATATCCACACTACCTCGTCAACGATTGTATAGGCGACATAATCGTTGACGTTTTTTCCGACTATATTTTCACTAAACTGTCATCAGTGATATTGATATAATGAAAATTTTAATTAATTTTTTCAGCTTGCGATGTCGTTTAAAAATATTACTCTAGTTTAAATAATTAGAAATTTTTTGAGCAAAAAAAAGTTTTTTAAGTTCGCTTATGTGACATTTTCATGAAAAACCCGTTCTAGGCTATATCTCGGGTATATATGGACCGATATCGAAAATTTCCATTTTCCATATTTATATAACCTAAGTTTATTACCAGAACTACTTTTAAGCAAAAAAAATTGTTTAGCTTCGCCTATGCGACATTTTCATTAAAAATCCGATTTGGGCTATATCTCGGGTATATATGGACCGATATCTGAAAAAAATTTTTTTTGCCTTTAAGTCACCATGCTTAATAAGTGTGTGAAGTTTGAAGCAAAACAAACAACTTTTGTTTTCAAAAATTTTCATACAAAATTACAAAAAAAATGGCTTTTTTGGAATTTTGAATATATCTCAGCTATACGTAGACCGTATTACTGAATTTCAATAGCAAACCCATGAATCAATGGGGTAAAAGAATGGTCAAAGAAAAAAGTTTCTAAGTCTAATGATTTTCTCAGAAACGGTATTTCAACAGCGGACAGACGGACATCGCTTAATCGACTTTTCAATTAATTCTGATTCAGAATATATATGTATACTTTATAGGGTCGCAAAAAAAAACTGTAGAAATTACAAACGGAATCACAAACTTATATATACCCTTTACATTTTTGTGAAGGGTATAAAAAGAATAGACTATAATTTTGATATCGATTATTAAATTATTAAATTGAGGTCAGTTTTTTTTATATAAAAATGCTTTAATTATATTCGATATTTCGTCTTCCTTCGAAAGACTTCTTCAGGAAAAAATTTTTAAGTTTTGTTTACAAAATCAAAAATATTTAAAAACCAAACTTAAAAACTCTACTTGAAGGATAAAAACATGTTACCGAATTTGAACACTAAAAAATATTGGTGGCTGAACCGATCTGGTAGCTAATTTTTTTTTCTTTTTTTACTCTTTAACTACATATCTTTTAATAATTCTCATATTAAAGTGGTTTTTTTCAATTGTTTTTTCCTACACAAAGTATAAGCTATTAACGTACAAACATATGTATCACAGAATGTACATGTAAATTAATCTATAAAAAATTTCTCAAAAAGAACTTAAATTTCTAAGAATTTTGAATGTACTAGAGAGCTCGAATACGGAACAGTGTACACTATACTATGTTTATCTACTATTTGTTTATTTATAGTCTTAATTGTTACAAATTACTTGTTAAATAAACGTAAAAAAAAAAAAAAAAAAAAAAACCAAACTTAAAAATTTTTTCCCGAAGAGGTCTTCCGAAGGAAGAGGAAATATCGAATATTTTTAAAGCATTTTTTATATAAAAAACAAAACTGGGGTCTAATCACCGCATACGATATCGAATTAGCTATCGTATCGAATAACATTACAATACATCTAAATTATGGCAACCGATGCATATTGGATCGTAATTTAAACAAAATGCAATAGATTGAAGACCATACGTTCCCTAAAAGTAGGAATACAAAAAATAAATCCTTTAACTTTTTTATATTATTGCAATATAGTTTATTCGATATCGTATGCCGTGATACCAAAATAAAAAATTTCGATAATTTTGCTCGATATCGTATGCGGGGATTTGGCCCCTGACATGTGCTTACGAAATTTTGAAAGTTACGTAAAATTGTCGAACTTTTGCTGGTAAAAAGTCAACATATGTAGTTCCGCAAGTGAAGTTGATGGCAGTGTACAACTGCGCACACAATTCAATATCCATCTACACACAGTGACAAATCGTTTTGCAGCTTACGGCTCTAAATACCGCGAGTGCAATGACAAAATTTTTTTCAAATTGATACTTTGTTCTAGCAAAAACTTTTGGGCTATATAAAATATATGTCAAATTAAAGCTAAAAAGGTCCTCTTTAACTTGCAAAAGGTTTGGTCCAGGAAGAATTTCTGGTTTGGACTCGGGAGGCCCATTAGTGTTTGAGTGCAATGACAAAATTTTTTTCAAATTGATACTTTGTTCTAGCAAAAACTTTTGGGCTATATAAATTGTATGTCAAATTAAAGCTAAAAAGCTCCTCTTTAACTTGCAAAAGGTTTGGTCCAGGAAGAATTTCTGGTTTGGACTCGGGAGGCCCATTAGTGTTTGAGTGCAATGACAAAATTTTTTTCAAATTGATACTTTGTTCTAGCAAAAACTTTTGGGCTATATAAATTGTATGTCAAATTAAAGCTAAAAAGCTCCTCTTTAACTTGCAAAAGGTTTGGTCCAGGAAGAATTTCTGGTTTGGACTCGGGAGGCCCATTAGTGTTTGAGTGCAATGATAAAATTTTTTTCAAATTGATACTTTGTTCTAGCAAAAACTTTTGGGCTATATAAAATATATGTCAAATTAAAGCTAAAAAGGTCTTCTTTAACTTGCAAAAGGTTTGGTCCAGGAAGAATTTCTTGTTTGGACTCGGGAGGCCCATTAGTGTTTAAGTACAATTACTAAAAATTTTTTAAAATTGAAACTTTGTTCTAGCAAAAACTTTTGGGCTATATAAAATATATGTCAAATTAAAGGTAGAAGGGTCCTCTTTAATCTACAAAAGGTTTGGTCCAGGAAGAATTTTTGGTTTGGACTCTAGAGACCTATTTGTGTTGTTTGAAGATTTTAGGTTTGCTGAAATATAAAGAACATTTTGAACCATATAAATATAACTATACTTTCAAGTACAACATAACTTATATAATTGCACGTAATTTATTCTTTAATTAATAATTTTTCATTAATAATAAGGCATTTTTTTACACATCATTTTTCAGTTATGTCGATTTTATATAGTTTGTTAAAATAGTTTGTTATCTCTCCCATGTAAGAAAACAAGAAGAAGAGTGAGAATTTTCAGAAGTTGCCGTATTTTTTGTAGAAAATGTTCTAAAATTCTACATTTTAGACTTGGTAGCACTAGAAATTTGGTCTGCAAAGGCAAAAATACTCAATTTTTGTCTGCACACAGTCTGCAAAGAGAGAATTATGGCGTTACTCTCTTGAAATTGAGCGAAACAGAAAAAGTTTGTTATCTTAGTTTTTTAACTTCACGGAGATTAAACTTTTGTACATTTTCGTTATCAAGGCGAATTAATCATTAGGTGGATGCATCGGCGAATTCAGGCGAATTCGATTAATATGGCGGCACTTTCACTGTCAAGTTTTGTTTACCTTTTTCGGCGCCATTTAAATTTTTTTACATGTTCGTTATCAACTACTTTTGACAGCTTAAGTGTGAATTCGCCTTTTTACACAAACAAAATACCTGTTGTTTTTTTTATTGTTGTATTGTTGTAGCGAAGCGGCTACCTTGTTTTTTGTATCATGTTCGTTATCAACTATTTTTGACAAATTAAGTGTGAATTCGCCTTTTTACACAAAAAAAATACCTGTTGTTTTTTTTTATTATTGTATTGTTGTAGCGAAGCGGCTACCTTGTTTTTTGTATCATGGTTCATTTTTAATCATGATACAAAAAACAAGGTAGCCGCTTCGCTACAACAATACAACAATAAAAAAAACAGCAGGTATTTTGTTTGTGTAAAAAGGCGAATTCACACTTAAGCTGTCAAAAGTAGTTGATAACGAACATGTAAAAAAATTTAAATGGCGCCGAAAAATGTAAACAAAACTTGACAGCAAAAGTGCCGCCATATTAATCGAATTCGCCTGAATTCGCCGATGCATCCACCTAATAATGAATTCGCCTTGATTTTTAATCTTGTTGCGAACCAAGCAAAAACTACTATCATCTCCAAATTTGATAATAAATTATCGCTAGTTTATCTGAACTAGCTTTAAAAAATAATGTAAACAAAGAAAAAACAGATAATTAATGTGTGTAAAACCAAAGAAACACATTGAATATATACAAATTGGATACTTACATAAAGATTTAAATAAAAATTGAAAAAAGAATTAGTGAAACGTTTGCACAAAATATGTAAACATCAGTGTGATGCAGAAAACAACCGTCTGAACATCTAGTTTCGCTATAGCGGTTCAGAGAGCGAACCAAGTGTTTCATATTGCCGTCTGAACATGGTATAATTGTGCTTTGTTTCTATCCGGTATTTGTGTAAAAAACAGTGGCATAATTCGATAAAGAAGAGTTGTTTTACCATAACTACAACCATGGTGGTTTTTTATATCATGACTACAACTACTTAATATGAATTTGATTATTAATGTAGCTAAATTTTGTTTTATAGTTCTGTATGGAATATAATTGTTTAGATGCCACAATTACTAGCAAAAAATACAGTACACAGTTACTGTTTGGTTGAGTTCATGGTGCAGATACTCAGTTAAATACGGAATAACTTGTGCTTATAAAGCTGAAGGTCCATTCCACGCGTTATATGCGCTTTTTACACGTTTAAAACTCTACACGCTCTACTCTTTTCTAAGCTCAACTTACACCCAATTGTCACGATGACTTTTAAAGACGTTTGTTTTTTATTTTATTTTAAAGCTGCTACCAAAATCATGTTACATTTTCATCATGATTTTTTAAGACATGTCTTTCAATTGTAGATGCTAAATCATATCGTTTGTCTCTTTTTGTTAGTATCGATGTCATCTTGCCGAACGAAGGTAAATGAAAAATAATATTACAAATGATAACAAAAAGGAATTAGGAAAAAAAAACACGCAAAACAGAGTTCGTGTCTTTTAGTTTACGACTCTTCTATCAAATTTGCCTACAAACATGAAAGACATGACTTAAAAGACATTCGAAAAAATCATCGTGAAAATTAGGTGTTACATACAACGCTTTTTATGCAATAAATTTTTTTCTTGTGTTTAAGTTTTTTTTTTTAAATAAAAACATATTTTTAACACAACAAAAATTAATCTTCGGCACATGGTGTTATCTACTAACAGCCAGTTCGCCGATGTCGGAAGTTCATTTGCATTCTAGGCGAAAGAAAATTGGTTTGGGTTCTTTCCAAGGCGACTTTATACAGGTGAGTGCAAGCGGAAAGGCGAATTCAGTACAATGTATTTTGTTATTGTAAAACTCATCGTGAATGTCATAATCTAAATTCGCCTAAGATTGCTCAGCAGAGAAAATATTTTATATAAACGTTAAATATAAGCTTTTATAATTGTTTGTAATTAAAATCACAGATTATATTAGTTTTTCACTTTTAAATTCACACAAATTTCTTGAAATTGCACTAAATCATGCAAAAACACCTTCAGATTAAAATGGCGCGAAAAAGTTTGTAAACAAAAGAAACAAAATTTGACAGTCTCATTGGAAAAAACGCGAGAAGCAAAAAATAATCACCTGTGCTGTTAAGTTCACCTGGTAATGAATTCGCCTTGGGTTCTTTCTAACTTTGTTCTATGCGAACGATTGTCAAAATTTAATTAAAATGTATTTTTAATATATTTTTTTTGTATACATAAGTTCATGCGAACGAACAATAGTGACATAGATGAACCGAAACTTATTCTAATGTGAGTGACTAGCTTTCTTTCGCATACATTTTCATTCCATATCGTCGAACAGGCTGTAAAATATTAATTACTTTCATTTTTATAAAAGACTACCTTAACCCAGCGTGCGTTGCTACCCCATAATAGCAATGAAATAAAAAGTGCTTATACCAGTAAAAAATTATAAATAGCTTGTTTTCTATGTTTCCCAGCTATTTATATGTCGACATTTCATAGGAACTACCCTAATCATCAGTAGACTTTGGAAGTTTTTGAAAGATATTCTCAAACATTCAACTTTATATCCCAACAATCCAAATAAATTGTTGAGAATTTAAAAAGAAAAATGCTCTAATAATATCCGTCAAAACACAAAAAAAAGCTTTTCTATTTATAAACGTCTCTAACATGATACAAAAAACAAGGTAGCCGCTTCGCTACAACAATACAACAATAATAAAAACAACAGGTATTTTGTTTGTGTAAAATGGCGAATTCACACTTAAGCTGTCAAAAGTAGTTGATAAAGAACATGTAAAAAATTTAAATGGCGCCGAAAAAGGTAAACAAAACTTGACAACGAAAGTGCCGCCATATTAACCGAATTCGCCTGAATTCGCCGATGCATCCACCTAATAATTAATTCGCCTTGGTCTCTAACATTTTTTTACACCTTTCAAACAAATGAACAACCGTTGGTTGCTACGATTTGCTTTTTGAAAGTATCGAAAAGCAGAGAACAAAAATTCAAACAAATAGTCCCAATTTTCACGAGGCAATTTTAGTTGCGCAATTCTTGAGTTTGTGGACAAATAATCTTGCAGTACATGCAAGATTAAGAAAGTGTAAGCAATAGAAAACGAAAATTGCCTCGTGAAAATTGGGACTTAGTCAATTAGGCAATTTTAGTTGCGCAATTCTTATCAAATTTTCGTTTCAACTTGCTTTTATGTTCAGACACAGCAATTTTACTTGAGCAATTTTCGTTTTCTGTTGCTTACACTTTCTTAATATTGCATGTACTGCATTCTCAAATTTTTCCATTTAAATTCTTCTAAATTAATACTGCTATGTATTTTTTGAAATTGTCCACATATTTAAAAAAAAAAAATTTTTTTAAATGAAATAAAATATCGCAATTTCGCGCCAATATTACTTTCATCACGGACAACATATCAATACATAAAAGAAACACAAATGAAAGAAAATGTAAAATTTCTGATAATACGAATGATAGCACAAAACGACTTTCCGAGTACAAGCAAGTCTGTACTCATTTTTACACTCCCCACTCTTTCCTCTCTTATTTGTCCACAAACTCAAGAATTGCGCAACTGAAATTGCCTCGTGAAAATTGGGACTTAAGTTTTTTATTCGCTATTTTTAGCTTCTACCATTTATACCAATAAAATAGCTGGGAAACATAGAAAACAAGCTATTTATAATTTTTATTGGTATAAATGGTAGAAGCTAAAAATAGCGAATAAAAAACTTAATTGTTTAAAAAGTGCTTATATAGTTCAAAAAATATTTTATTAGCTATACTGATGATTTTGCTAACCATTATAGCGCGCTGGGATATACCTTGAATCTTAATAATTGTCTTTGCAAACACTAAACGAATAGAAAACTGCAATCTTTTGAAATCAGATCGTAAGTCGGTTGGAATCATTCGAATTCGTGGCAATAACATATTTGTACCTCTATTTTTGGACTTTATAATGATGCCTTCGATTAAGTTGTGTCGCAGTTTTTTTTACTGCAAGTCGAGTGCCATTACAAATTTATTATTGAGGATCGCTAATAAGCAGTAGAATAATTGGTACCTCCAATTTTGTTGGAAGTCTTGAAACTGCAAGTGAGTTAAAAAACTTAAAAAGATAATTGACAGCTTCCTCATTTACCATGGTATCGATAGATTTTTGTGTAACTGTAGATTCGCTGATTTTATTAAGGATTCTATCGTTTATTGAATTGACATATTTGTTTTTGGCGGGAAGCGACGCTCGCCCACATAACCACTGTTCATTTTTCAAATTGCGTTCGACATATGGAAATACACAATTAAGTCTTCAATGCATTACAAAAGTTCGATGGATAAATAAGGCAGTTTGTGCATCATATTACAGCTCGCATATTTGATGCTAATTTCAATACGCCAAAGAAAACACGATTTGCGGCAATTTTTGTCGGTAATCACCGGCTACGCAATAAGTGCTCCTCAAAATAATTTTTTCCTGCTCCTAAAATCTTGTAACATGCGATCAAGGGCCTCTAAAGATTTTTTTGTGGGTCATTGTGAATTTATCACATACTATGATCTTACAAATTTGCAGCATTACCTTTTAGGATTGTGTTTTTTTAATATTGCATGTGTGCGTATCTTAGAATTATCGCTTTTAAGGTAATTCAAGTGCCAAATACGCTGTACTGCCACCATACAAAAGTATTGCTGCTCTGCCGGACGATGCAAGGGCTAGTGCAACATTATTTTGTGATTGCACTTTAGCCAATATTAACGAAATCAAAAATTTTTTCTGTCCCATCTGATCGATCCACATTAAAATATTGTATGCCGAGAGATACACCTGCTGTAATTGTGGTAGATTTTCAGCAATAAAAGTGTGGGATGGAATTGCTTTCTCGTTGTAGATCTTGCTCAAAGTATCTTCAACTTCCGAGAGTGTCCTGTTGTTTATTTGCAAACATTCATCTTCTATTAGAATCAATGCCTCATTATTATAAGTTCCATGTGAAAATTCAATTTTACGTTGTTGCAGATAATTCTCTTTCGAGAAGTGCTTCATTTGTATTTCAAAGTTGTTTTGTTTTGAATGGAAAGCAAGTTAGCAATATGATAACAAATAATACTCTTCTGGCTCCAGATGATTAGATATTGATACAGCTGCGTTGTGAATCGTTTTCTAATAAATTTAGCTTTTGGCACGCATCCCGATAACTTGCATATGAATTTGTATGTTACAATTTGAGCATATATCAAAGTTTGAGCAAAACAATCATTTGTGCATGTATCGAAATAGGAAATTTACGCTGTAGCTGGTGCCATTGCAGCCCTTGTTGTGCATTAACTTCTGTAAAATAAACGTGCTGAACGTTTTCGATGTTTTTTAAGCATTTATGTATTTATTGAATCTTCTAAAAGATAACTAGCAATAAGTATTCAAATCTTAATACTAAACAGAACATATACACATATATTCGAGGTGAACATATAAATGCACAGCAGTTGGATGAAGCTCAAGGATTTGAGAATCCTAATATTCACCCAACAGCTTCTTTGCTGCTAATGTATCAAATGGCACGATACATTAGCAGCATTGTGCAATTCCATCGTTTGGTTACGTATTTGCAGATATACTTAATTGATTTGACGAAATTACAGGGTGGCGCAAAAATAACCTTCCGATGTTTTTTGGCTGTAATTAAAAAAAAAAAAAATTAAAAACTTTGATTCTTGTGGGGTATTTTTATTTGGTCTTTTAATTTTTTTACATCAAGTTGAGAATATGATGTCATGTAAATGGCCGCCGCCACAGTTGATTGTCATTTGAACCCTTTTTATAGCATTTTCCATCACATTGGCCAAAACTTCCGGCGATAGGTTCTCTTGACGGATATTGTCTTTAAGAGCTGCAAGAGCCTGAGGCTTGTTGACATAAACCCGCGACTTCAAAAAGCCCTACAAAAAGAAGTCTGCAGTGGTCAAGTCAGGCGGTCTTGCTGGCCAGTGCAAATCGCCAAAACGGGAGATTAGGCGCCCGGGAAATACATCCTTCAGCATATCGGTTGTGGCACGTGCAGAGTGTGCCGTAGAACCGTCCTATTGGAACCACATGTTTTACAATCCCAATTCATCAAGTTGCCGCAAAAAGAACTCGTTGATCATTGCTCTGTAGCGCTCACCATTCACAGTAACTGTTTGGCCCACGACGTCTTCGAAGAAAAAAAGTCCGATGACTCCAGCGAAAACAGCACACCATACAGTGACTTTGAGTAATGGCTCTTCATTTTCAGTGCCCCAGAAGCGTAAATTTTGCTTATTTACGTACCTGCAAAGATGGAAATGGGCCTCATCACTCATGATTATTTTTGATGAAAATTATTGGTCAAATAAATAGTCACCAATATTCTGCGTTCTGGAGCAGTGTAGCGCAACATTGTTTATTTATTTATTTAGTAACTATACAGTTGCAAAGTAAATTTGCAATGTATAGGATGCACAGCATGGGCGGGGTGACAAAGACCATAATGCCCATGATGGTATTAACAGCATTTCTGTAGCGTCGCTGTGACTAACTATAACGACCTATGCCTTCACATAGGAAGTTTCCACGTGGTTAACAATGAATAACCTCTAAAAAACTGTAAACCAATACAGTTAGTTGAGGCAAACCGTTAACCAGTGCGAGCGAGACGCAAAACTCTCGAAGACCGAACAACAAAAACAAGCCTGACCGCACTTAAGAAATAATTACGATGACGCGAGAGCTGTTCTTCAGCCCAGAGCTGCTTTACGACTGATTGTTTATTAACGTATATTTCGCATGTTTCAGAGACCTGCGCCGGTTAAAATTTTCGGCGGCGGTGGCTAACCAAAAATAAGTCGGCGGCGGCGGTTATTCGGCTCAAATCGGCTGAAAATTACTGATAGAGTGTAAACAAATATTTATGTATATTTGCATATACATATTTACTTTAAACAATTTTTAGTTACTTTAATTTAATTTAAATTTACTTTAATTAATTTTTAAATTTAGTATTAAGATTTGAATACTTATTGTTAGTTCATTTTGAAGATTCAATAAATAAAAAACGCTACAAAAAAAAAATTACTTTAAAATATTTGTAAACAATTGAGTTTATTATTCACTATATTCGCTTCTAATATTGACACCAATAAAAAAATTATAAACAGCTTAGAAGCTGATATAGAGAATAATAAATTCAACTGTTTGAATTTCTATTCTCTGCTTTTTGATACTTTCAAAAAAAAAAAAAAGAAAAAAAAAGTACAAATCGTTGCAACAAGTGAACGGTTGTTCACTTGTTTGAAAGGTGTAAAGTAAAGTAAGAGACGTGTATAAATGAAAAAGCTAGTTTTTTGTGTTTTGACAGCTATTAGTACAGCATTTTTCTTTTTAAATTCTCAATAATTTATTTTGATTGTTGGGATATGAAGTTAAATGTTTGAGAATATTTTTCAAAATTTTCAAACTCTACTCTTGATTGGGGTAGCTCTATGAAATATCGACCTATGGACAGATAGGAAACATAAAAACAAGCTGTTTATAATATTTCAAAATTATTTTTTCCTTAATAAATCAATTTGAAGTTTTATTTTGTTTCTATACCTATATGAGCAATATCAAAAATGTTAACTTCTTGCAACTTTTTCTTCGCCCTTGAAACCAAAAAATGCGTAGCAAATATTTGCAAAACGAACCGCTTTAGAGAAGTACGGTCTAGTTTGCAAATTTTCTGTCAGTGTTGCATGTAATTAGTTGCAAGAAAATATGCAATGTGTAAACATGCTTTAATTTATGTAATAACTGTGATGTAATTACAGTCAAAGTGTATTTATTTGACGAAAATTAGTTTACATCACATTTTTTTTAACACTATAAACCTATGCCCATTAAACATTTAAATGAATTTGAAATATGTTTTAATTCAAAAATTCTATAAGGAATTTTGCTAAAATTTATTTCAAATACATTTTAATTTTTTGTTATCATATAATAATACATAAGAAAAAAATATAAGTATAAGAAAAAAGCTAATTTAAAGCCGAATTGGCCGAAATTTTTTTGGTGGCGGCGTATTCCTAACTTAGGCGCTCTGTTTTTCGGGGAAAAGAGGGGAAGGGGTCCCTCGTTTAGTGCGGCAAACAAAACTCTAGAAAGCCACATGACTTATGTTGTGTTGGCTTCGAAACCCTTACCAAGGGTATAAATTGGCAGAACGGGGATCAGCATGGCCCCCGGGAAGTTCTGCTTGCGGTTCGACCCGACCTGATCATGGTTGCGGTGCCTAAATCGGCTGAAACGGTGTGGCTGTGGTTGAAACCTAAAACGCAGGAAGGGAGTGTTAGTATCTTTGATAATTGTTTGGTGATGCCTTTTTTCGAGGGCTAACAATCTCCCGAGGATCTGTTGCCTATACAACAGATACGTGTACTGTAAGGAACCAGTGGTGATGATTGACGGGTGAGTTGGTTTAAGGGCTGATGCTCTTAATGGGCTTCGGCCTACCAACTCATTAAGCCTTGTCCTCCATTGATTGCTGGGAAATTGCACACATGAGGGATTAGAAAGCCCGAACTCCTCAACAAGAAGTTGTTCATATGACCGCAATCATATGACAAGAATTGCTAGCTGTGTGAGCCTAGCAAGCCACACGGGGGCGGTGGTGAATCGTGAAAAATTCACTCCGTGGAATTGGTCCACCATCAGGTTAGGTCGTCAAGGCAGGTACTGATGTAAATCATTTTCACAGTTGTCTACAACTGCGATTAATTCTGAAATAATATCTGACGTAACGTCGGCAGAATGAGAGAACGAATTTCTTTATGTCCATTTTAATGTCTAACAAGGAGTACACGTATTTTTGTTATAAGAATTCATAAATCAATGAAAGCCGAGAAGAAAACACATCTTTGCGATTAATAAAATCTTATATGAATTTTGTATATGCACACATTTTGTACGAAAGTAATCATTTATAGTGTTTATTCAATGCATAAAAACAACATATTTTCCATTTAAAATGGTTTTTTAAAAGATATTGTGCAAAACTATTAATCAGTAAAATTGCAATGGCGCCTTTTTGTAAACAAACACACACACAATCGCCTTTTTGACAGTTCTTATTATAAGATCGTTGCCATGAGATTTCTCATAAGAACGCTCTCATAAAAATTATTACAAGACTGCGATAACACTGATTTTAAGTCTACACGTAACAGAATTCTCTCTGCGATTGAATTTGACGTTCTCATCTCAGATATTATCGCAGGTGTGACACTAAGTAACTTGGACCAGTACTCAGGGGATGACCCCTACATATGCAGTGCATTGTACCAGAACTAGAAAGATGGGTTGTGAGGAGGAGGAAAGAGGGAGTAGTATTTGTCAACATTTGACTTGAACCTTTCAACGTTATAACAGACAGGAAACACGTCAGCAGGTAACTTATTCCACAGGCGGAGCGTACGGCTGAAAAACGAATTCTCTCTGTACGAATTCTCTACGTACGTAGTACGATTCCCTGGGCAATCGACCACAAATGGATGAGCTCTGAACGATGCACGCGTGCTACGTAAAAATGTGCGAGTTTCAGGAACAAGGTCCCTAATCTCGTCAGAGCAAAATCCATTGTAGTAACGATAGAACAGAGTAACGCACCCCACACAGCGTTGATGCTCCAGTGAGTCAATAGAGTTGGATATCCTACTGTCACCGATAAGCTTCTTCGCCCTCTCCTGCACATGGTCGAGTAACCCCAAAATTGATTTTGGGGCACCGGCCCAAACATGAGAGTTGTATTCCATTTTTGGTCGGATATAGGTGGTATAAATAGTAAGGAGATCGGATGGCGTGAAGTACATCTTACACCGTTTCAAAAAACCTAGGCATTTGAATGCTTCTTTACAGATATGAAAAATGTGTTCAGTCCAGCGAACATCTTCATTCCAAGAACATCAAGAGCTTCCGATTCCTCAATATTTATACCATCCATGAGTACAGATTTAGCAGCATCTGTGGTCGTTTGCTGTGTGTTAATAAGCAACATTGGGTCTTACGAGCGTTAAAGGCAACCCTGTTTTACCGACCCCATTCGGAGGTTAATAGAAGATCACTGTTTAGTGAGTCGTCCATATTTTGCCTCTTGGCAACGATCTCGGATAGGCTGGGCCTATAACTGAAAGAGTACGAATGGCAAATGCTGCTGTCATCCGCGAAGGAGTGGATAGGGTTGGAAGAACTGACATTAGGGGCCAATCGCAAAATTTATAGCATTTTCTGATAGGAGGATTACTTTTGCGCTACCTTGTATAATACTCGACATTAATGTGTTTTGTACGTTTTTGAAAGTACTGGGCAATATAGCACTATCGAACGATTGTCAACATCAATTTAATTGTTTTGCACATATAATTTAATTGATTGTCCACCACCGTTGATCTATGACGGTTTGTGCTACGGCACAAATATTCTTGGCGATGACTTTGAAAAAATAAAATGAATTGTGATCTGGGGCTTTCAAAAACAACTGACAGTTTTTATAACGCTAAGTCCCAATTTTCACGAGGCAATTTTAGTTGCGCAATTCTTGAGTTTGTGGACAAATAAGTGAGGAAAGAGCGGTGAGTGCAAAAATGAGTACAGACTTGCTTGTACTCGGAAAGTCGTTTTGTGCTATCATTCGTAATGTCAGAAATTTTACATTTTCTTTCATTTGTGTTTCTTTTATGTATTGATATGTTGTCTGAGATAAAAGTAATATTGTAAATGAAGTAAAATTTTTTATTTTTTTTTAATATTGTGAAATTGTGAAATTAAATGGACAAATTTGAGAATGCAGTATATACAAGATTAAGAAAGTGTAAGCAATAGAAAACGAAAGTTGCTCAAGTAAAATTGCTGTGTCTGAACATAAAAGCAATTTTAAAAGAAAATTTGATAAGAATTGCGCAACTAAAATTGCCTTGTGAAAATTGGGACTTATGACGCGTGCAAAAGTAGAAAGTAAACCTACTTTTTGCGTCGTATGTACACGTCTATGCGTTCTATGGTTTGTGATGTGTAACTTGTCTCATACGATTGCACTTATTCTGCTCTTTTGACAGACGCTTAGAACGCGTATAACTCGTGGTATGGATCTTCAGATTAACTTATCCCATAAAATTGCACTGATTCTATTTTTTTTGAACGACGCTTAGAACGCGTTAACGCATGTAACGAGTGGTATGGACCTTTAGCTTAAAGTTTAATACGGTTAGCTGTAAAATTGTGCTTAAGCGATATATGTATGAATGTACACACTATGGACGTTGGTGACGAAAAAGGATCACATTTCATCGAACGTTATGAAGATAACTTGGCTACGGCAAAGAATTCATCAACAAAAACAGGGGCGTCCAAAAGAGTACTGTTAGCGTGTGGATTCAATGGATTTGGACAATTTATATTTGGAAATAAGAGGAAATTGCTGCAGTTTGAAGGTTAGTAGACAAGTTCACCCACATTTAATTTGGCGGCATCAATACAAAAAACCTGTTTTTATCTCTTGTTGCAAATACATTTTAATGACTTACAAGTTATAAAAAGGCGTATGTCCAGTTTACGCACAGCGCTCCAAATTGAAAAAAAAATTAATAGGGGGTTGGAAATTAAAAAATAGAAAATGTTAATTAAAAAAGTTGGCGGAAACGCAGTTTCCGAGCTATGGAACTCTGTGAAGTGTTGATATATGTGTACATGAAATTAAGGAAATTGAAATGCCTGGGTGTTTCAATTGATGGCAAATTATCTTTTGAAAATCACATCAATAGCGTTTGCTCGAAAATCAGTTTTATTTTGAGACGACTGTATCATAGCAATTTGTACTTACCATTGCACATAAAGAAATCTATTGGTCACACTCTGCTAATGTCACAACTTAATTATTGCATTGAAATTTTCTCGGGCTGCAATTCTGGTAATAGTAGGAGGATCAAATCTATTGTTCATAAAGTTGTCAGATTTGTATATGGACTTAGAATAAGATCGCATGTTTCTAGTCAATAGATAAATTTTTTGAAGTCGTTTGGTGATTATCTCAAATTTTGTTTACTCATATATCTTTATAAAATTGTAAAGTTTCAAAGGCCGATGGGAGTCGCACAAATGATTTCGTTTAGCAGGTCCAGTAGAAACCTGCATATTTTTATTCCACGTATATACATATAACAGTGCTTTCGAACATTCATTGGTGGTTCGGTCAGCGCGCCTGTGGAATTTTTCGCCCAGAAATTTGAGATCTTTTTTAATGTCATTGACTACTTTTCGGCGTCATCTTTTACAGTATCTGACCAACAATGGTCACTAATTATTTAAGGGTCTCCTAAGTTTTGCTGTGTTCTCTTCTTTTTTTCCTCTCTTTCAATATTGGTTGCGTGTGGTAATTGAGTGGTGCTAGGATAGTACGGAAATGTTTTTTTAAGATCTATTTTTATCGAGTTTTTCTTCCTTTTATATGTATGTATCTATATAAGTATATACAAATGAATTTCGCTCTATTTTATAGTATATTTAATACAAATTTTGTATTGGCCAGTAGGCGGCTACTTGTATTAAAATGGAATAAATAAAATAAAAAAAAAAAAATAATAACATGTTAAGTGGAAAAGTTGGCGGAGACGTGTAGTTTCCGGATTATAGATCTCTGAAGTTTCGACGTACTCATACATGATATTGCGATTTTCCACTACATTTCCAAAGTTATATAGGCAAAATTGGTATCAATTGAAAGCCTCCAAATAGACGTAAAAATATGTGTAACCCTTTTGGAAGCAAGAACAATTTATAAGAATGTAAAGGCTTTGTTAAGATGTAAATAATTCAATTTGGCTTATTTATTATATTATGCACGCCGAAGACCGGATATATAGGGAAAATTTAGTTAACGAAGCCGGTGTTCGTTATACCATAGAGAAGAAAATTCCAAAGTCCGTTATACAGAGAATTGTTAGTCTGTGAAGCAGATGTTTTTATACCATAGGGGAGGCAATCCCTCCGCCTATGCAGAGAAATTTTAGTCCGAAGTAGTTGTTTATATATCAGAGAGGAGATATTCCCTCCGCTCGGCCGAAGTCCGGCTATGCAGGGAATCGTTAGTCAGTGAAGGCGGTGTTTGTTATACAATAGAGGAGAAACCCCCTCCGTCCAGCCAAAGGTCGAACACAAACACAATTTTGTTAATTCGGTGTTATTTACTAAAATTTTTATCACTTTCGTTTTTATAAAAGACTACCTTAACCCGGTGTGCGTTGCTACCCCATAAAATAAAAAGTGCCTATATATAGTTTAAAAAATATTTTATTAGCTATCTTGATGATCATTCTGCTAACCATTATAGCGCGCTGGGATATACAATTATTTTCGTTTGTCTATACGAAACATACCGGCATATTCCAGAAAAGTAGTAGAATGAAAATAAAAAATGATTTGAAAAGTTAACTTTTTATTTTTGCTGTTCTGAAAAAGTAGTATTTTGGGTGTTTAATTTTTTCGTTCGAACTGAACTTCAAAAAAAAAAAAAAAAACTTGGATACATGTTCAAATAACTAGTACTGACAGGAACCACGCTTTCACTTTTATTTATTTATTTTTTTTATAAACCAGTACAGATATGACCCATATTTTCAATTTTATTTTATTTTTTGCGATATGCCTTTTGCCCCAAAAAACGACGTGCAAAATTTTTTATCTAATGCTTGTTATTTTATAAGAGCAAAATTTAGTTAGGTTTATCAAATTCTCCGTCAACAACGATGCTAAGTGCCATTTTATGCAAAAATTTGGTATAGCCGGTAGGGGTAAACCCAAGACATGGAAGTGATGGCGATTTATTTATTAATTTATTTATTTATTTATTTATTTATTTCAACTAAATGCTTAATAACAGCTGAGAAATCAGTATAACAAGGAAATAGATAGAATTAATATAACAAAAATTTCATTAGAAAACTACAAACAGTTATAAATATAATCACTAGAATTTAAATACAAAAGAAGTCTTCTTTTAGTAACATGAATATTTTCAGATAAGTCGATGAGATCATAAAATCTGTTTACTTCGCCACAAACTCTACGGAAAGGATCAAAATTTAAGAAGTTTGACCGAAGAAATTGAAGATACAGTGGAACGTACGACCTTGGCTGTCTGTTAGGTATATTGATGCTTATTCTATCGCGAAGATGAATTGAACCAGTATCCCCTTGTAATAACGTTAAAAAGAATAATATATTTGATGTAATTCTTCGGCTTTTCAATGTAGGGAGGTTAATAAGAACTAGTCGGCTGCGGTATGATGGTAAATTCACTGCTGGGTTCCAGTGGAGATGATTAAGACAGGAACAGCAGGAATTGTTTTTGGGCTGATTCCACCTTTTTTATATAAAAGCTATACTGCGGATCCCAAATTACTGAGCAGTATTCAAGAATAGGTTGCACCAGTGTAGTAAATAGATTTTTGGTGATGTAAGGATCTTTAAATTCCTTCGCCCAGCGTTTAATAAAATATAAAATATTATTTGCTTTGTTGACAGCGAAAGTGACGTGAGAGTTAAAATTAAGTTTTTTGTCAAAGTAGACTCCAAGATCTAAAGTAGTGTCAACAGTTGTAAGTTCTGTACCATTAATGCAGTACTTAGTTGAAAGAGGTGAATATCGTGTGAAAGTCATCGATTTGCATTTACTTAGATTTATTTCCATGAGGTTAACTTTGCACCAATTAAATAATCTATTTAAATCAGCTTGTAGAAAAGTTGCATCGCTTACATTTGTTATGTTGGAGAAAAGTTTTACATCATCAACAAACATTAGAATGCTACCAAATTCAATAGCGTTTGGAATATCGTTTATGTAAATAAGGAATAAAAGGGGGCCAAGATGACTTCCCTGAGGAACACCAGAAATAGCATCAATGTATTTTGATTTTGAGTTATTAAAGATTACCCGTTGTTTACGGTCTTTCAAATAAGATTCAATCCAACGACGGAAGCTTACAGTAAATCCAATTGCGTTAAGCTTCTTAGCCAATAGTTTGTGGTATACCTTGTCAAAGGCTTTACTGAAATCCATATATATTACATAGGTTTGCGGACTAGTATAAAAACTATCATTGATGTAAGACGTTAATTCCATTAAGTTCGTTACAGTGGATTTACCTCTACAAAAACCATGCTGTTTTACAGAAATTATTGGTAATATTTCGTGTTTAAGCATATTTGTTACGATTTTTTCAAATAATTTTGGAATGTCACTTAATTTTGCAATGGCTCTGTAATTTGTTGCATTATTTCGGCTACCAGATTTATGTAGGGGAATAATAAATGAATTTTTCTAGCATTCTGGGAATACTCCGATCTTCAATGAAACATTAAATAAATAAGTCAAGGGAATGGGTAATGCTTCAGCACAATTTCTTAAAATACTGCTCGGAATACCATCAGGGCCGGGTTTGTATGAAACTTTCATCGATTTAAGATTTTGCAACACAACTAATGTATTTAATGATGAAAGGCAAATTGGCGACGCTTGTGGAATTTCATATGGATATGATGAACAATTAAACGTTTTTTCAGAAAATGTAAAAGCAAAAAATTTAGCAAATGTGTTAGCTATCACTTGAATCTCTGTACGCTTAAAACACAAATATTCAACTATTTTATGCACCGGATTCGTCTTAGGGAAAGGTGTAGAAATTAATAGCGTGAGATGGTGACGGTCTTCAGGAATACAAATAGGGCCAGTCCTATTCACCTCATATAAAGATGGATTGTTTACGAACACTAGATCAAGTAATCTCATATTGCTGTTTTGTATGCAATTAATCTGAAAGATATTTATTTCAGATAGGTAATTAAAAAATTCTTGAGTACATTCATGTGGAGTGACCACTGTCAAAAATTTAGAGTCATCTGGAGATAACCATGATGCAGACGGAATATTGAAATCGCCTAAGACCATTAAGTGGTCTGTGTCTTTGAGCTTACTGGCAACTGATTTTATCATCTGTGCATGCAATAGATAGACTTGTGGATCAGAATTAGGCGGAATATATGAACACGTAATATATAGGGAAATATTTGTAATTTGAGTTAAGACTGCAACAATTTCCATATTTTGAGAGTTATCTAATAAAACTTCTTCAGCTGGATATACACTTGAAATAGCAAGTAAAACTCCTCCTTCTTGTTTGCCAATTCTATCACGCCTAAAAATCTGGTACTTATCACACATAATTTCGGAATTGAGGGTATTACTGTTAAGCCAGGTCTCTGTTAGAGCAGCAATATGGAAGTCTGCACAAAAACTATCTATAAAAGTGTTAGTAAGTTTTGTATTCATTCCGCGTACATTCTGGTATAGTATGTTGAGGTTTAACGCTGTGTTTAGTTTTTTGTTTCAATGGTATCAGCATCTGGAATACGTGCAAGCTTATCATCTTTATAAATAAACTCGCGTACCAACGTATATTTTGGCCAAAAATTTTGGCTATTTTGTCGAAATATTCTACTGGCACAATTATTTTGAAAGAAGCTCGCCCTGAGTTTATTTTGAACACATTTATATTATTAGGCTCATTCATGCGAAGTTTTGAGTGAATATAATCCATAACTTGTTTGGCTGTTGTATCAGCACAGAATCGAGTAGCGAAAATTGATTTCCTTGGAGGCATAGAGCGGAGAGTTATACGATGAGTTGATCCGCTTGATGTTGAGAGTTGGTCCGAATATTCCCCGTTTACAGATAGATTATCAGTATTAATTGAAGTCGATGGAGAGACCATATGATTGTTCGAATTTAATTGTGAAACCGCGGGGTTCACCTCTAAACCACTCGAAAGGCAAAGCTTCTGAAGAAACACCAATGTGGGGAATAGTTGGCAAATTCTCAGCAGCTGATTGTTTACGAGGTGGAGGTTTTTGAACACAAGCAATTTTAGTTAAATTTGGGTAATCAGTAAATAATTTGCCAAAATCGGACAATTGATTTTGAATGGATAAAAATTCATTATTGAGCTTACTAAACTGGTCCTTAAAACTTTAAAAAAACTTATAAAAATCCACATTAATCGGTTTACAGCGGTGGCAGCACCATTGTAAGGACTTTGCTGTATCGGCAAAAGCATCAGCATCACGTGATTTAGGTTAGGTTAGTTAGGCAGGCCGCTGGATACCCTGGAGTAATCTAGGTTGTCCAGCTCACTTGGGTCCTGTAGTCGTTCCCTTTGTGATTGCCTGAAAAACTAAAATAGTGGAGTGAAGAGAAGAAGTTGTAGGAAAATGATAGTGAGTGGAAAGGATGGGCGGGGATGGAAAGGAGATGCGGGAACTTTTTAGTGTAGCCTTACATGCTGCTATACTAGCCATCCGCTGCTTCTTATGAAAGAGACTAGCGCGGTCGGTTTGATCGAGGCCAGACAAGATAGGCTATTGAAGCTCCGCTCGCCTAAGTGTCTTAGACGATGATGCTCCAATGCCGGGCATGTGCCTAGGAGGTGAAGGATCGTCTCCTCCTCCTCCTCGTCTTGGCAGCTTCTACAGAAGTCGTTATGGGATATTCCTAGTCTCCTGGCATGGTTCCCAAACGGGCAATGGCCAGTGATGACTGCTACAGTCACTCTTAGTTGAGATCTGGGCAGTTTTAATAGCTCCCACGTTCTCTTAGAGTTAATATGCGGCCACAAGTTCCTTGATATAAAGCATGTGGGCTCTGTGAGCCACTTTTCTTGTGCACGTTCCAGTGTGTGGAGTTTTATTCTTTTCCAGCACGCTGTTAATGGTTGTCCGCAAAACGGGTCTATATCCCTATCCTCTAGGGCTGTCCCTTTTTTGGCTAAGTCGTCGGCGATGTTGTTGCCATTGTTGGACCCATGTCCACGTACCCATTTTAGGGTTATGTTAGAATGTCTCGCCATCTTGTTTAAAGATGTCCGGCATTCCTGGACTAGACTAGAATTGGTGTATATTCCAATCAGGGATTTGATGGCGGCTTTGTTGTCCGTTACCATCATGATATCCTTACCGAATATCTTGTAAAACGTCAGCCATCTGGCCGCTTTATTTATGGCCGTTATTTCAGCCTGAAGAACACTGATTCCATCTGATAATCTGAAGGATATTTTAGTGTTAAATTCTTCTATGTAAACGCCACCCCCAACCCTTTCCTCTCTTCTGGACCCATCCGTGTAGACATAGAAGTATCCAGATTCTAGGAGGGATTCCTGAATTTGGTAGCCCAAGCTCCTTGAGAGGAATGGTTTTGGGATGCAGTAGTCAATTAGATCGGGGATTAGGTCCCTTCCAATTTCCAGTATATTGGCATGTCCCTACGGTCTGTGGGTCCATGCTCCTGTCGCGTTCAACCTGATCGCGGCTTTTAGTGCTATCTGCCTGGCTTCTAAGTCACATGGCATCCAGCTCATAATTGCAAGAAGTGCTTTGGTTGGAGTTGTCTTCATGGCCCCTGTGGTCAGTATTGCCATGATTCGACTGACTTTTTCAATTTGCAGTCTATTGGTTGCGGAGTCCAGTGATTTCCACCATACTGATACTCCATAAAATATTATCGGTTTTATAACCATGTCATAAAGCCACACAACTCCTTTTGGTTGTATGCCCCATGTTGAGCCTATTGCTTTTTTACATAGATAGATGGCTATTGTAGCCTTGGTTACTCTAGCCTGTATGTTCTCTTTCCATGATAGTTTGCTGTCAAGAATGACGCCTAGGTATTTTGCCTTATTCGATAGGATAAGTGCGGTACCATCCATTTTTGGAGGTGTGAAATGTGGAATTTTATACTTCTTAGTAAAAAGTACGATTTCCGTTTTCACTGGATTTGTCTTTAGTCCGCATTGTACACTCCATTGACTTACCATCTTCAGAGCGTATTCCAACTGCTCTGTTATGGTGTCTAAATGGGTACCAGAGACTGCAATCGCTACGTCATCGGCGTAGGCTACGGTCTTTATCTTATTATTATCTAGATCTTTAAGCAGAGTATTCACTACAACATTCCACAAGAGGGGGGATAGTACCCCTCCCTGGGGTGTACCCTTGCATACTTTTCTCGTAATTCTGGAGTTCCCCATTGTTGCAGTTATAGTTCTGCGCTTTAGTATGCTCGTAATGAGCATGATTGTAGGTCGATCAACTTTCAGACCGTCAAGTACATCTATGACCGCCTGTGTCTCGACATTATTGAAAGCACCTTCAATATCCATGAAGGCCACTAAGGTATAGTTTTTGTATTGATTGGACCGGTCAATATGACTGACCAAACTATGTAGCGCCGTTTCAACTGATCTGCCATTTGTGTAGGCATGCTGAGATGGCGACAACTGGTTTTTGCTTATATTGGACCTTATATGTATGTCTATGTTCCTCTCTAGCGTTTTTAAAAGAAAGGATGTCAGGCTAATTGGCCTATACTCCTTTGCTTTAGTATGTGACGTTTTCCCTCCCTTTGGGATGAAGATTACGTTACTTTTGGTCCATTCTGTTGGAATGTACGACCAGTTTAGGGCTGCTCTATATATCTCGAGGAGCCAGGGTGTGATCAGATCCAGATTATTCTGGAGATCTGCAGGAATGATTCCATCCGGTCCTGGTGATTTGAACGGTTGGAAACTCTTGATTGCCCAGTGCAGCATCTCTTTTGTTATAACCAGATATGCTGCATTCCGGGCGTGTGGCAGGGGAGAACTCGCGTTCGCCCTCAATGTCTGATTACCCGGAAAATGGGTGTTCATTAATTCTTTTAGCGATTCCTCGCAATTTGTGGTCCAACATCTATTTGCCTTTTGTATAAGACTTGGGATTGTCGGTTGTTTAGAAAGTATTCTCCGAAGTCTGCATGTATCAGAGGTACTATTCACGTTACTACAAAACTCCTTCCAGGATCTTCGCTTCGAGTTCCTGATGAGATTTTTGTATTTTTTCACCGAAGCTTTATAGTCATCCCAGTTACCTGTTCTTTTAGCTTCATTAAAAAGCCTACGACATTTCTTTTTTGTCTCAGACAGTTCTGCTGACCACCATTTAGGTCTGCTATTTTCCCTTTTTGCAGATGCTCTTGGCCGACGAGGGATGTCGGTGACCAAGATCAACTCCAGTTGTGCTCCAGGCCACACTTCCTCTAGTGATGCTATAACCTCTTTCATGGCGCTGGTCGATTTCTCGTCAACACATGAAATCAGTTTAACTCGGCCCTGAATCCACCCTGCATCAGTGAACTCTGGTAGAGGACCGGTGCTACATTCGAGCGCCTTTACGAAGTTGTCCAGCAATCTCTGGCTGATCAAGCTCCGTCAGAGTTGCTTCGATCAACAACAGCCCTATTCAGTGGTTTTTTTGCAACCTCCCTGTAAGGTCTGTTGATGACCATAGACCCCTTCCTCGGCTTTTTGCTCGGATTGGGTGTTTTTTCCGCGTACCGTTGCCTTTTGCGAGCTACCTCGACGACAGTAGCGGCATCCGGATCCGGGTTTTCGGCTGTATATGCCTCGGCCCATGCCAAGCATTGTTTGTCATTGCTTGACATAGACTCTTCGGCTGCGTTTCCGAGCTTTTCGACATATCGTCGAGCCGCTCTGATTTTTAACAAGGTTTTGCTCCCGCTCCACCATTTGTGTTGTATTGGACGTGGATTGTCCAGTTCGCTCTCTGCTGGCTAGCACATCCGGGGTTTTTCCGGATGTTGTTGGCTTTACCAGTTTTCAGCTCCCTGGCACGTCCGAGTAATTTGCAGAGTGTTTTTGGCTTTTTAGGCACACCCCGCGCTGTATTGCTGTGCTTTTAGCTATTATTTTTGGTATTGCAGCAGTCGATGTATTAGGCTTCGTACATCTGACGACTCCTGTTTCCGGTTCCCATTGAGGGTTTGACCGGTTTTTGACGACAGTCCATCAGCGTGGGTTTGCCAGCCTGATGGACTGTCGTATTTTGTTCTGTTTTATTTGTATTTGCGTTTAAATTAAGATTCATTTTTGTTCCCACAAGTAGGCCAGTAAAGAAAGGACCATCCATACAGTGACGGCGTGTATGGACTAGGCAATTACAACTGGTCCGTGCCCTAGACCGGAGGAGAAACTACTCGCAACTAGTCTTTTTTATCCACTGACTGACTGACACAGACCCTCGGCGCAGCTTCTACAACCTTGGCCTTCAGTGGGACATTTTGGAACCGCGGATCTCATACACCTCGTGGTATTCGGGGTGTATGCCACCTGACCCGAGGTTACCACATGACAGCGGATTGGTGTATTCCTCTGCCTTATGTTTCCCTCAAGCCCAGGACCTGGAGTATTCACATATAAGCCAAGCTTGTATCATGGTCATATATGTGAATGCCCCCGTCCTCCCCTATCCACCACCTGGGGACGCGTCCGATGGGAGTATGACGACTCCGACACGGACTGTCGCGTGCTTAGAAAATTCCCCTTTTACCAGCGGAACACTCAGATCGTTTCGAATTCGTGAATTTTTTACGTACCATGGAGCTGTAGTAATCGTTCGAAGAATTTGGTTTTGTCGCCTTTGAATTTTTTCAATATTTGACGCTAAGGCGTAGTACCATATGGGCTTTAGAATTGAATTGTATAACAAAAGTTTGCAATCCAACTTCAATGTCGAGTTTCTGCCCATAAGACAATTTAGTTGCGCAGCTTTTAGTTTCAACTGACTGACTTTTGCTTCAATGTGAGACTTCCACGTTAGCCTACGGTCGAGGTGTATACCAAGGTACTTGACTTCACAGTGCTGCGGAATAGGTGAGTTGGTTATTTGGATAGGCGCACATGTTTGCTTACATGCAGTCTACACCTAACTTGAAACGCAGTTAAAACATGATGTTAAAACTTGCTGTTTAAATATCTATCTGTTAAAGTCGGCGTACACGTAGTGATGTTAGAGTTGTAACTTTTCATAGTAAAACAATAAAAATGGCGAAAAACAACTACAAATAGCAGGCTGTTGTCAATTTAAGTTATAACAGAGTTTCCAAATGAAATGTTTTAACAACCAAGTTGTAACTTTAACCAAACTTTAACATGAGCGGTCCACATTTAACTTTAACTTGAAGTTAGCGTTATAGTTAGTGTTTTCAAGTCAGGTGGAGACCGCACTTTACACATAGTGAATGTGACATGAGTACATTTCTGTTTATTAACTTTGATTTTCGAAAGTTTTAGCCATTTCTCTAATACTGAAACATATTCCTGTAAATTTCGTGAAGCTAATTGGTGGTTTTCATGAACATTCAAAACCGCTGTGTCATCTGCAAAGGTAGAAGTGTGGATTCCGGATATCATTGGCATGTCAGAGGCGTAAATCAAATATAAAGTAGGACCCAGTATGCTGCCTTGGGGAACTCCTGCCTTGATTGGCTGAGTTGGGCTTATAAAGTCGCCTTCTCCGATAACAAACTTCTGCCCACATAAGTAGCTTTCCAGAAGCTTGTGTGTATTTACAGGCAAGTTTAACTTGATTTTGTGCATCAAGCAGTCGTGCCACACTTTATCAAAAGCTTGAGAAATATCAATGAATAGAGCTAAGCAATACTTCTTCTCCTCAAAGGTCTGTCTTATGACATTGACCAGTCTGTGCGTTTGTTCTATGGTGCTATGTTTAGCCCGAAAACCAAATTGATGATCTGGGATGCATCCCACATTGTTTAACATTGGAGTCAACTTCGCCATTAACAATTTTTCGAATAGGTCTGAAATTGTTGGTAAAAGACTTATTGGTCTATATGATTCTACCTTTGTCAGATCCCTCCCTAGCTTGGGAATCATGGTAATCAATGAGACCTTTCACTCTGCAGGATAATACTCAAGGCGTAAAATAGCGTTAAAAATGGAAAGTAGAACTCTTCTAGCTACACGAGGTAACTGTTCAAGCATTTTACCAGTAATTTGATCAATGCCCGGAGCTTTTCTTGGGTTTGTATTACCGATAACATTTTCTATATCTTGAAAATTAAGTCTCAAAGACACAGGAGGTCTAACAACATATGGTGGTAATTCTGCTGTAATATTCATTGAATCATTTGTAATAAAAACGTTTCTCAAGTGATCGACATACAGCATCCCCTTTTCAGAATCGCTTCTTGCCCAGTCGCCAGTTGAAGTTCGCAAAGGTGGCTTACCTATTACGGGTCTTTTCAGACCTTTTGTCGCTTTCCACAAGGAATAATCAGATTGCGGAGTACCATCAAGGCTTTCCAGATATGTTTTAAGGGAAGCCATTCTGTGGATTTCGAGCAGATTTCTTAACTGAGTTATGCATTCGCGTTAAGCTGGGGCGACCTGCGAAGTTGCCACTCTCTTCTGACTCTTCTTTTTTCTAACAGTAGTTGCTCAATTTCTGACGAATAAGTTCTATTGTTCTCATTTTTGGATCTTATATGACTAGTGGTAGCATGCTGTACGGCTAGTTTGAGGTTTTCAGAAAAATCGTTAATTGACACCTCAATATCCTCAGGCGTTCTCAAGGCGATATTTTCAGTACAATGTGTACTCAAAATTTTTTTGTATTTTAGTCAATTAACTCTATTGACGGTTAACGGGGACCCAATCTCTTGGGGGAACGAAACAGAGATTATAGTGGGAGAGTGATCTGATGACAAATCTAATGAAGGCTCCACTTGCATCCACTCTAAAGGAAAATTTTTCGCAACTCCAAAGTCTATAACATCTGGGATCTTTCGTCGGTCTGACGGCCAATAAGTGGGGTGTCCGCTTGAAACCACATCTAAGCCCATTTTGAAAACGGTGTCAAAAAGCACACGGCCTTTCGAGGTAATTAAACGTGATCCCCAAAAAGTGTGTTTAGCGCTATAGTCGCCAGCCGCTAAAAATCGAGGACCAAGTGATTTGAAAAAATGTGAATACTGATTTTCTGTTACTGAAAATCTTGGTGGTGAGTAAATCGAGGATATAACGGTTTTATCATGAAAATGTTCAATACATATGTTTGTTGGTTGGAGATACTTCTCACATGTCTCGTTTAGGAAATAGTTCTTAATTCTAGTTTTTATCAAAATTGCCGAGCCTCCGCAAGATTTTCCACTAGGATCTTTAGTATCATATAGTGTGTAGCCATTAATTTTGAAATAGCTGTTAGTTGTCAAATGGGTTTCAGCAATCAGCATTATGTCGATTTGCTTTTCCATAAGGAAGTGCTCAAGTTAATTTTTGTGTTGGCGGATGCCGTTTGCGTTCCAGAAACATATTTTTAACCAACTCATTTTGTTAAAATTGCCTGCAAAATAGTAGATTGTATTTTCAGCATTTCCTGCATCATGTTCGTCATGGAAACCGTAAATGTATTTTTAGATTAAACAAGAGTCTGCAGAGTTGCGTCAAGATTGCTAAAATTTTGGCCGGAGTTTTGAGGCTTGGACTCCTGATTCAAGTTTGGGTTATCGGATTTTACCACATTCGCATAAGAAATTTGTTGGGGGTTTTGCACGTTTATATGGCTCGTTGACTGGAGTACCTGCGGAAAATTGTGGGAAGTGGTGTTTGACTGCTGGGGTGGCATATTCAAAATTGATAGTCTATTTGTCATTGACCTCTTGAAGTGAGTATAGACAGGGCAACCCCTGTAGTTTGGAGTATGGTTACCTCCACAATTACTGCATTTTTTAACGCTCGAGTCAGTCTTAGTTTTTTTGCACTGTGATGTACCGTGAAGCTCTCCAGACACAACGCAAACTGCCGGCAGCTTACAATAGGCCTTAGTATGGCCAAATTCTTGGCAGTTTAGGCATTGAACGGGCCCTAAACGCTTATGAGGCTCCTCAAGGGTAACCTTACGATACAAAAGATACTTGAGGTTATAAACGGGATGCACTTCATTCTTTTTTAAGGCAACATCTCCGGGTTTCAATTCAACCCTAAACATGGGTTGTGGAATTTTTTCAGGATATTGATATATCGATTAACGAATTTTCTGAACACCGTAATCAAGTCGTACAACATGCTACCACTAGCCATATAAGATCCAGAAATGTGAGCAATAGAACTTATTCCTCTGAAATTGATCAACTTCTGTCAGAGAAAAGAAGAGTTAGAAGAGAGTGGCAACTTCGCAGGTCTCCCCAGCTTAAGACTAGGCTACGGGAATGCATAACTCAGTTAAGAAATCTGCTTGAATTCCAAAGAATGGTTTCCCTCAAAAACTTTCTGGAAGGTCTTGATGGTACTCCTCAATCCGATTATTCGCTGTGGAATGGCCGGAAGTTTTTTATCAGAGAAGGCGATTTTATAAGCCCCTTACAGCCAATCGAGGCAGGAGTTCCTCAAGGTAGCATTCCTACTTTATATTTGATTTACGCCTCAGACATGCCAACGAGATCCGGAATCCACACTTCAACTTTTGCGGATCACACAGCATTCTGCAGCGTACATGAAAACAGCTTCGCGAAATTTGCAGGAGTATATTTCAATATTAGAGAAATGGTTAAAACTTTGGAAAATTAAAGTTAATGAACAAAAGTGTACTCACGTTACATTCACACTGCGTAAACAAACATGTTCAGCTATCCAAATTAACAATTCACCTATTCCGCAGCAAAATGAAGTCAAGTACCTTGGTATTCATCTCGACCGTAGGTTAACGTGGAAGTCTCACATAGATGCAAAAGTTACTCAGTTAAAGTTAAAAGCAGCGCAACTGAATTGGCTTTTTTTTTTTTAAGAATATTTTTATTTACAAAAATTGAGATTTACAATACATTATCTCCTCAGCGCCTTGAAGGCTTAAGAGAGGCTATTTGGCAACATATAAACATTATTGAAATAAAAATAAGTTTTTAATAAAATTTAAATAAAAAATAAGATTGTAATGAATGACATAAAAGTAAAATTCAATCATTATTTTGCGAAAAGTTACATAAGAAGTGTTTCAACATTTTCCAACAAGTAGAGTTTGACACTTTTTTTAAATCTTGAGAGATTGTGTATACTTTTTAATCCAGTGGGTAATTGATTAAATTCGTGGGGACCAGCGTATGTAATGCGCTGCTTTGTTAATTCCAAACGACATCTTGAAGGTCTTAAGTTTTCTGATTGTCTGGTGTTTATTTGAGTATGGAATACATTTTGATGAAATTGTATTGACTGATGTGTGTTTTCTCGAATAGTTTTAAAAATATACATTAACAATTTTTGCTTGTACAAGCCTCTAATGGGTAAAATATTTCTAGCATGGTTTCTAAACAGGTCAACTGTAGAATAGCGTAATGGTAGATTAAAAACAAGCTTTAAGGCTTTGTTTTGAGCAGACTGTAAGGATTTAAGTGACTGACTCTCTTTACAACCATATATTATTGGTAAATATGTCAAATGAGAATGTATAAGTGACATATGAGCATTTTCACATCACAAGAAAGTTTGTTCTTAAATTTGTACAGAATACCAGTTGCCGATGAAATCTTTGCTTTAATCACGTTCACGTGAACATCCCATAAAAGGTTATGGTTAAGCTGTACACCCAAATACTTAACAACATTTGATTCCGCTATTGTAGAGCCCTCAATATTGATAACCATTTAATCTTCATTTGAAAAGCGATATGGTTTAAATATCACAAACTTAGTTTTTTTTTTAACTTATTTAGTCTTGAAAACTCTGCAAGTATAGCGGAATCATACTCTATTTGCGTCTGTAAGACTTTTTTGAAATTATATCTATAAAATAGACATATATCGTCTGCATACATATATAACCTTCCATTAAACTTAATATTCTTGATATCATTTATATAAATTTTAAACAGAATTGGCCCTTAGACGCTGCCCTGAGGTATCCCATGCCTAACTGGGAGCAAAGTGCTTCTAGTATCATTAACCTGCACAAATTGCATTCTGTTTGCCAGATATTGTTCAAAGATTGCTAAAGTTTTACCCTCAAGTCCAATCATTTCGAGTTTTTTTAACAAAATAGTATGATTCACTAAATCAAACGCTTTCGAGTAATCATAAAATACTCCTGCTACGCCACAAAAACCAGCATCAAGCTCACTGCATATGTATTCTATTACATTGATGATGGCTTCCTCCGTTCCCGTTCCCTTTTTAAAACCAAATTGTCGCTCAAACAGAATGTTATTTTGTTTAAGATAAGTACAAAGTTGTTCAGAAATAAGTTTTTCAAATATTTTGTCGACAACGCTCAGCATTGAAATTGGTCGAAAATGGTTAATTTTCTGTGACCCTAATTCTTTAGGAATGGGAACGATTTTGTGAACTTTAAACCCATTTGGGTAACACCCTTCCTCAACAATCTTGATAAAAATAATTTTTAGCATGTCAACCACAACTTCTCTCCTTGTAGACAACATTTTTGGTGTTATACTGTCATACCCAGAACCTTTGTTTTTATTTAAGTTGTCTAAGACATATGCAACTTTAGTTCGGTCAACTGTTTGTAAAATAAACTTGGACCTTTGTTGGGCTAACGTGCGGAAAAAATTAATGTCATCATAAAGATTTCATTCACTCTGTGATTCTTCAACCGCACAGTCGTGTTTTTAAAAAGTGAAAAAAAACAAACCAAAAAATCATTGTGCTAACATATTCTTAAACTTACATACAAAAAACAATAATATATTGTATTAAATTGTAAAAACAATAACAAATTATTTTAAAAAACAACGGGAAAATAAATTCCTCACATTTCATTAAATAAACAATAAAATCAATTTCAATAAAACAAGTGCGGTGGCAGTGCGGTGGCAGTGCATTGTTGTTGTTGTTATTGTGCGTGAAGATTACGTACCCAGTGGAAAAAAAACTATACACTAAAATTTTGTTTTCTTGCAAAACCGAAAAACTTTATGACAATTATTTTTATATACTTTTAAAATTAAAAAAAATATACTTAAAAATATAAATAAAAAAAATAAAAAAATTGCATGAGTGTACCTAGTAGATGCAATTCTGAGAGGGAGCTTAGCTCCACTAGAAAAAACCTCTGGATTTCTGAAGAGGAATCATTGAAAAAGTCATTGGACAATCTCCTGTTTCTAAGAGATAAAAAACGCACGCGTTCGTGTTCGCCAAACATTGCTGTTGCAACAGAAGACCAACCATCCACCAGTTCAGTAATTGCAGATAAGCCGAAAACGCAAGTAGGCATGGACAGGTATGTTACCGTGGTTAAACGTCAGCGAAGCCCGAAATCCGCTCAGATATCATCACAATCAAAGATATCCAAAGAGGATAATACCGCTACAGCAACGAAAAGTAATAGATTTGCAATCCTCCAGACTGATGAGCCAAATACAGCAAAAAAAAAACATTTAAACCGCCACCAATATATTTGAGAGAACCTACTTCTAATGAGCTGGTAAAACAACTTATTACGGTAATCGGTAAGGACAATTTCAACGTGACATCAGTTAAGCGCGGAAACATCAATGAAACAAAAATTCAGGTAAACCATGAAAATGATTACCGAAAATTGTCTGACGTTTTGGAAAAGGAGAAAAGATATTTTTACACTTATCAGCTTAAAAGTGCTAAAGGTATTCAGGTCGTTATAAAAGGTATTGACCCATGTGTAGCCACGGATGATGATAAGATTGGTTTGGAGGACAAAGGCTTTAAAGTCAAAAGTGTAGTGAACATCAGGAACCGTGAGAAGATCCCTCAACCCATGTTTAGGGTTGAACTGGAACCAAGAGATATTGTCCTGAAACGGAATGAAACTCACCCAATTTATACCCTCAAATTTCTCTTACACCGTAAAGTTACCGTAGAGGAGTCTCATAAGCGGTTAGGTCCCGTTCAATGCCTAAACTGCCAGGAATTTGGCCATACTAAGGCCTATTGTAAACTGTCCGCAGTTTGTGTTGTGTGCGGAGATCTACACGGCACTTCACAGTGCAAAAAACCAAAGACTGACTCGAGCGCTAAAAAATGCAGTAACTGTGGAGGTAACCACACTGCAAATTACAGGGGCTGTCCTGTTTACACTCATTTTAAACAATCAATGACAAATAAGTCATCAATTACCTTCAAGCAACCGCAGCAGTCAAATATTATTTCTGCTAACAATTTTCCCCAGATAGGCCAGTCAACCAGCCAAATAATTATGCAAAACCCCAAACAAGTTTCATATGCTAATGTGGTCAAAACCGATATACAAAACTTGAATCAGGAGCCCATGCCCCAAAACTCCGATCAAAATTTTAAAAATCTTGAGGCAACTCTGCAGACTCTTGTTTCATCCATAAACACATTTACGGTTTACGACGAACATGATGCAGGAAATGCTGAAAATGCAATCCACCATTTTGCAGGCAATTTTAACAAAATGAATTGGTTAAAAATATGTTTCTGGAACGCAAACGGCATCCGCCAACACAAAAATGAACTTGAGCACTTCCTTATGGAAAAGCAGATCAACATAATGCTGATTGATGAAACCCATTTGACAACTAACAGTTTTTTCAAAATTAATAGTTACACGCTGTATGATACTAAAGATCCCCGTGGCAGATCTTGCGGAGGCTCAGCAATTTTGATAAAAACTAGAATTAAGCACTCTTTGCTACATGACACATGTGAGGAGTATCTCCAAGCAACAAACATATGTATTGAACATTTTCATCACAAAATTGTTATTTCATCGATTTATTCCCCACCCCGGTTTTCAGTAACAGAAAATCAATATAAAAATTTTTTCAATTCACTTGGGCCTCGATTTTTAGCGGCTGGCGACTATAACGCTAAACACACTTTTTGGGGATCACGTTTAATTACCCCGAAAGGCCGTGTGCTTTTTGACACCGTTTCCAAAATGGGCTTAGATGTGGTTTCAAGCGGACACCCCACTTATTGGCCGTCAGACCGACGAAAGATCCCTGATGTTATAGATTTTGGAGTTGCGAAAAATTTTCCTTTAGAGTGGATGCAAGTGGAGCCTTCATTAGATTTGTCATCAGATCACTCTCCCACTATAATCTCTGTTTCGCTCCCCGTTGACCGTCAATAGAGTTAATTGGCTAAAATACAAAAAATTTTTGAGTACACATTGTACTGAAAATATCGCCTTGAGAACGCCTGCGGATATTGATGTGTCAATTAACGATATTTCTGAAAACCTCAAACTGGCCGTACAGCATGCTACCACTAGTCATATAAGATCCAGAAATGAAACCAATAGAACTTATTCATCCGAAATTGAGCAGCTTCTGTCAGAAAAAAGAAGAGTCAGAAGAGAGTGGCAACTTCGCAGATCTCCCCAGCTTAAAACTAGGCTACGGGAATGCATAACTCAGTTAAGAAATCTGCTTGAAGTCCATAGAATGGCTTCCCTTAAAACATATTTGGAAAGCCTGGATGGTACTCCGCAATCTGACCATTCTCTGTGGAAAGCGACAAAAGGTCTGAAAAGACCCGTAATAGGTAAGCCACCTTTGCGAACTTCAACTGGCGACTGGGCAAGAAGTGACTCAGAAAAGGGGATGGTGTATGTTAACCATTTGAGAAATGTATTTATTACAAATGATATAACAAATGATGCATCTGAATTACCACCATATGTAGTTAGACCGCCTGTGTCTTTGCGATTCACATTTCAAGATGTAGAACAAGGTATCAGTAACATAAACCCTAGGAAAGCTCCAGGTATTGATCAAATTACTGGCAAAATGCTTGAACAGTTACCTCGTGTAGCTAGAAGAGTTCTACTTTTTATTTTTAACGCTATTTTACGCCTTGAGTATTACCCTGCAGAGTGGAAGGTCTCTATGATTACTATGATACCCAAGCCAGGGAAGGATCCGACCAAGGTTGAATTATATAGACCAATAAGTCTACTACCAACAATTTCAAAACTATTCGAAAAACTGTTAATGGTTAAGTTGAGTCCAATATTAAACAATGTGGGATGCATCCCTGATCATCAATTTGGGTTTCGGGCTAAACATAGCACCATAGAACAAACACACAGACTAGTCAACGTCATAAGACAGACCTTTGAGGAGAAGAAGTATTGTTCAGCTCTATTCATCGACATTTCTCAAGCTTTTGATAAAGTGTGGCACGACGGCTTGATGCACAAAATAAAGTTGAACTTGCCTGCAAATACCCACAAGCTTCTGGAAAGCTACTTATATGGGCGGAAATTTGTTGTCAGAGAAGGTGATTTTATAAGCCCAACTCAACCTATCGAGGCAGGAGTTCCCCAAGGTAGCATACTTGGGCCTACTTTATATTTGATTTACGCCTCTGACATGCCAACGACATCTGGAATACACACTTCAACTTTCGCAGACGACACAGCGTTTTTGAGCATTCATGAAAACCACCAATTAGCTTCACGAAATTTACAGGAATTTATTTCAATATTGGAAAAATGGCTGAAGCTTTGGAAAATCAGGGTTAATGAACAAAAATGTACTCACGTTACATTCACACTGCGGAAGCAAACATGTTCGGGTATACAAATTAACAATACACCTATTCCGCAGCAAAATGAAGTCAAGTACCTTGGTATTCACCTGGACCGTAGGCTAACGTGGAAGTCTCACATTGAAGCAAAAGTCACTCAGTTGAAACTAAAAGCAGCGCAACTAAATTGGCTTATGGGCAGAAACTCGACATTGAAGTTGGATTGTAAACTTCTGCTATACAATGCAATTCTAAAACCTATATGGTGCTACGGAATTCAATTATGGGGCACCGCCTCAGCGTCAAATATTGAAAAAATTCAAAGGCGACAAAACCAAATTCTTTGAACGATTACTGCAGCTCCATGGTATGTAAACAATTCACGAATTCATAAAGATCTGAGTGTTCCGCTGGTAAAAGAGGAATTTTCTAAGTACGCGACAAGGTATGTCAGTAAACTGGAACTTCATCCAAACCCTCTTGCGCGTAATATACTTAATTTTGGCGGCCACAGTCGGTTGAGAAGAAGGGATACCGTTGCCACCATCAGAACGTTTAATAGGTGATTCTACCGATATTGCTTCCGCATAATAGAACTTTTTGTCTAGCATTGGCTGGACGTAAGTAAAAAGCACATTTTATTTTATAAAGCACATTTTATTTTATTTTTTTTTTTAATATTTAGTATTAAGATTTGAATACTTATTGTTAGTTCATTTTGAAGATTCAATAAATAAAAACGCTTAACAAAAAAAAAAAAATCATAAAGATTAACTGTTACCTTGGCTAGTTTATTTTCTACATCTTGACTGAAAAATTGATTAAATGCTGCAACTTTGGCACTATCCTCCCATATAAGCTCATTAGAACTGCTTTTAAATCTCGTTTTTTTCTACCAAGCTCTTTATTTAAAAATTGCCATGTTTTCTTGTTCATTAGATTCATATTACATATTTTGATGACTCTACTAATTTTTTTAAGCTGTATTGAAATTAAAATATTCCCCCTATGTCTTCTTCGTTTCATTAATAAAGTATTTTTATAAGATATAAGAGATAATAAGGTATCAGTAACCCAAGGAGCTATTTTCTTTCGAATATCAATATGGCTTATTATTGTCTTCGTTGAATATGATGCCGCAGCAGAAAATATTTTCAAAAAATGTTCACACATATCAGACGTGTTGCTAAATAAATTTATATTTATCAGATTTGTATCAATAAATCTTCCAAATTCATCAAAATCAACTTTAATTTTTTTTTCAACAAAAACATCTTGCTTTGTGTCGTTTATTTCAACCCCATAGATAATCATATTTTGATCACTTAAATCATGTTCAATAGAAAACACAGAATCTTCAAGTGGAATATTAGTGAATACACAATCAATTGATGTATTACTTAGCGGCCTAGTTATTAAATTATGGCAAGAGCGCATATTATATTCTGAAAAAAGGTTGAACAACATACTTTTATTTGTACTATTACTCAAAATGTCCACATTAAAATCTCCTAGGAATATGCAGGGATTATTATTGCATGAAGTGAGTAGGTTTTCCGTCTCTGTGAAAAACTTCTCAACACTACATTTTTGAAATCTATAAAGGGATGGTACAACCAAGGATTTATTCATTAACTGTACATCAATTAATTGTATGGTCACAATTTCCATATATTCTTTACTAATATTTTCCAGAACTTTAAATCTGATTTAATAAAAATTGAGTTACCATGGAGGTAACTCCTAACCCATCCTGTCTGCAGCAATGAACTGCTTCATAACCAGGGATAGTGTACAAATTGAGGTGCAATTTATTGAACCATGTTTCTTGAATTGATATAATGTTAGGAAGTTTTTTCAGCTGACTAAGTTGGTATTTAAATTTGTTAAACTTTGTAATTGATGAAACACTTCTTATATTTACAGATAAGACATTAAATAATTCAAGGTTATTTTTATTCAGAAAAGAATTGAAAACTTTTATATTTTTGAAATATTTTGAATTCATTGTTATTTAGAAAAAAAAAAAAATAAAATAAAATAAAAATAATAATAATAATAAATAGTGAATGTGTACTAAAAATGCAAATTAAGAACAATATTCAGAATCATCATCTCCATCTTGGCTTACATCTTCATCGTGAACAACATCGGCAACACACTTTCTTAAAGAATTTGTTATTCGCTTACCACCAGCAGCTGACATTAGTAATTTATCGACATCATCCAATGATCTTATTTGATTAACTTTATCTTTCTCACTTTTTCTTGCATATATTTTACTACCCTTGGCATAAACAAATTTAAACCCCACTTCTTTCAAAGATTTTGCATACTTAAAGATCTCCATACTTTCTCTGCTCCTAAAATCATTAATAAAAACATTCCTAAATTCGTCGATGGACCTCATTCTAGCTTTTTCATTCATAAATGCTTTTTTGCTTTTCAATTTTGAAAACTTAACAACCAGATACCTTTTCTCACTCTTTTTGCTACGATTTGGTAAAAAATACGCATCTTCAACATCATCTTTATGAACATTAGCGCCAGTTTGTTTAGCTATTTCAAGAACAGCAGCCGTTGCATCAGCATTTTCCTTTACGGCAATACCATTTATTATACAATGGTTATTCACTCTTCACTCTAAGCTGTTTTACTTCATTACGTAAACTTGTATTTTCCTTTTTTAAACATTCAATTTGTTTCATATTTTTACTAACACCTTTTAAAATATCATCGTATTGATTGGCCATAAATTTAATTGTCTCTCTAATATCATCCAGCTTGTTTAACTTTATTTTGATTTCAGCTAATTCATTTATCACGTTGCTCTCTGAAGAATCGCAAAAATGGCATTTAAACTCAAGAGAATTATTTGCGAGAAGTTTCCTATCTGCCTTTTATCAATTTTCGTACAAATTGAGTGGAGAGTTTTTTTACATGCATCACATTCCAATGCGTCTTCGTTTTCCAACACTTCTGTTTTGCATTGAATACATATTATTTTATTCTTATTTAAACTCTTTCTTCTGCTTGGAGGCATTTCTTTTTTATACTCAAAAAATAGCAATTAATTCACTCGCAAACGATATGACTTTTTACAATTTTATCACTCAAATTAAACCAAATATATTATCTCTGATATTCCACTTATAATTTTCACGTCTTAACGAGGCAGAGTTGCCAGCGATTTGGTTAGTGACAGAAATTCGACATTGAAGCTGGATTGCAAACTTTTATTATACAACGCAATTCTAAAGCCTATATGGTGCTATGGAATTCAACTATGGGGCACCGCCTCCACTTCAAACATTGCAAAAATTCAAAGGCAACAAAGCAAAAATCTTCGAACAATTACTGCAGCTCCATGGTACGAAAACACTCACGAATTCATAAGGATCTCTGTGTTCCTCTTGTAAAAGACGAATTTTCAAAATACGCGAGAAGGTATATCAGTAAATTGGAACTTCATCCAAATCGTCTTGCGCGCAATATACTTAATTTCGAAGGCCACTCTCGGTTGAGAAGGAGGGACACCCTTGCCACCATCAGCACGTTAAATAGGTGATTTTACCGATATTGACCGTGCAAAATAAAACATTTTTGTCTAGCATTGGCTAGACTTAATTAATTTTATGTATTTAGTATTAAGATTTGAATAGTTATTGTTAGTTCACTTTGTGAAGATTCAATAAATAATTGAATGAGAAAAAAAAGTGATGTACCGTGAAGTTCACCACACACAACGCAAATTGGGGGCAACTTACAATAGGCCTTAGTATGGCCAAATTCTTGGCAGTTTAGTCATTGAACGGGCCCTGAACGCTTATGAGGCTCCTCAACGGTAACCTTACGATGCAAAAGTTATTTAAGGTTGTAAATTGGATGCACTTCATTCTTTTTTAGCACAACATCTCTTGGTTCCAATTCAACCCTAAACATGGGTTGAAGAATTTTTTCACGGTTTCTGATGTTTACTACATTTTTAATTTTAAAGCCATAAAAGGGCCAATCCCTTTTATAACGACCTGAATACCTTTGGCACTTTTAAGCTGAACGATTGTTTCTCCTTCTCCAGAATGTCAGACAATTTTCGGTATTTATTCTCGTGGCTCAATCATTGTGACTCTCCAACCGAACGGTCGTAATAAGTGAACAAAAAAATAAAATAAAATCATTGCTTAAACGCCTTTAAAATTAAATTGTAAAAACAATAACAAATTATTTAAAAAAAACAACGGGAAAATAAATTCCTTACATTTCAATAACTAAACAATAAAATCAATTTCAATAAAACAAGTGCGGCGGCAGTGCATTGTTATTGTTGTTATTGTGCGTGAAGATTAACTACCCAGTGGGAAAAAAACTACACATTAAAATTTTTTGTTTTCTTACAAAACCGCAATAAGTGGAAGAGCGAATTTATACAACTGAAAAACTTTATGACAATTATTTTTATATACTTTTAAATTAAAAAATATATAAATCAAAAAAAAAAAAAAAAAAATGCATGAGTGCACCTAGTAGATGCAATTCTGAGAGGGAGCTTAGCTCCACTAGAAAAAACCTCTGGATTTCTGAAGAGGAATCATTGAAAAAATCATTGGACAATCTCCTGTCTCTAAGAGATAAAAAACGCACGCGTTCGTGCTAGCCAAACATTGTTGTTGCAACAGACGACAAACCATCTGCAAGTGTAGCTATTGTTGATAAACCGAAAACTCAAGTGGGTATGGATAGGTATATAACCGTGGTTAAACGTCAGCGAATCCCTAAATCCGCGCAAATATCATCGCAACCAAAAATGTCTAAGGGCGATATTACCTCTGCGACAACGGATAGTAATAGGTTTGCTATCCTTCAGACTGACGAGCCAACTACATCAAAAAAAACATTTAAACCACCACCAATATACTTGAGGGAACCTACATCAAATGAGCTGGTAAAAGCACTTATTACGGCAATTGGTAAAGACAGCTTTAACGTAACATCAGTGAAGCACGGGCAAATAAGTGAAACAAAAATGCAAGTCAACTGCGAAAATGATTACCGAAAACTCTCTGCCGCTCTGGAAAAAGAGAAAAGATCTTTTTATACTTATCACCTTAAAAGTGCTAAAGGCCTTCAGGTTGTTATAAAAGGTATTGACCCTTATGTAGACACGGATGAGGTTAAAACTGCACTGCTAGATAAAGGCTTTAAAATAAAAAATGTGGTAAATATGCGGAACCGTGAAAAGATTCCTCAACCCATGTTTAGGGTTGAACTGCTACCGGGGGATGTTATTCTCAAAAAGAATGAAACTCACCCAATTTATAACCTTAAATTCCTTCTTCATCACAGAGTTACCGTTGAGGAGCCGCACAAGCGTTTAGGGCCCGTTCAGTGCCTAAACTGCCAGGAATTTGGCCATACTAAGGCCTATTGTAAACTGCCCACAGTTTGTGTGGTGTGTGGAGAACTGCACGGCACATCACAGTGCAAAAAGTCAAAAACTGACTCAAGTGTTAAAAAATGCAGTAACTGTGGAGGCAACCACATTGCAAATTACAGGGGCTGCCCTGTCTATACTCACTTTAAGCAGTCAATGACAAATAAGTCATCAATCACCTATAAACAACCCCAGCAGCCAAACATAATTCATACAAACAATTTTCCGCAGATAGGCCAGGCAACTAGCCAAATAATTATGCAAAACCCCAAACAAGTTTCATGTGCTAGTGTGGTCAAAACCGATACACAAAACTTGAATCAGGAGCCCAAGCCCCAAAATTCCGATCAAAATTTTACCAATCTTGAGGCAACTCTGCAGACTCTTGTTCAGTCCATACACATTTACGGTTTCTATGAAGAACATGATGCAGGAAATGCTGAAAATGCAATCCACTATTTTGCAGGCAATTTTAACAAAATGAATTGGTTTAAAATATGTTTCTGGAACGCAAACGGCATCCGCCAACACAAAAATGAACTTGAGCACTTCCTTATGGAAAAGCAAATCGATATAATGATGATTGCTGAAACTCATTTGACAAGCAATAGTCATTTCAAAATTAATGGCTACACACTGTATGACACTAAAGATCCTCGTGGAAGGTCTTGTGGAGGCTCAGCAATTCTAATAAAAAATAGAATTAAGCACTATTGTCTGCATGAGATACGTGAGGAGTATCTCCAAGCAACTAATATATGCATTGAATATTTGCATGAAAAAATCGTTATTTCTTCGATCTACTCACCGCCACGATTTTCAATAACAGAAAATCAGTATTCACTTTTTTTCAAATCACTTGGTTCTCGATTTTTAGCGGCTGGTGACTATAACGCTAAGCACACTTTTTGGGGATCACGTTTAATTTCCCCAAAAGGCCGTGTGCTTTTTGACACAGTTTCCAAACTGGGCTTAGACGTGATTTCAAGCGGACATCCCACTTATTGGCCCTCGGACCGGCGAAAGATTCCAGATGTTATAGATTTTGGAGTTGCAAAAAATTTTTCTTTAGAATGGATGCAAGTAGAGTCTTCATTAGATTTGTCATCGGACCACTCACCCACTATAATATCCGTTTCGTTCCCCCAGGAGGTTGGCTCCCCGTATAGTGACTTGGCGTTCGCCATCACTAGAGTTAATTGGCTAAAATATAAGAAATATTTGAGTACTCATTGTACAGAAAATATTGCCTTGAGAACCCCTGAGGATGTTGATATATCAATTAAAGATTTTTCTGAAGACCTTAAACTGGCCGTGCAACATGCTACCTTAAACTGGCCGTGCAACATGCTACTACGAGGTACAGAAATAAGAACAATAGAACTTATTCGTCTGAAATTGAACAACTTTTGTCAGAAAAAAGAAGAGTTAGAAGAGAATGACAACTTCGCAGGTCTCCCCAGCTTAAAAGCAGGCTACGGGAGTGCATAACTCAGTTAAGAAATGTGCTTGAAATCCAAAGAATGGCTTCCCTTAAAAATTATCTAGAAGGTCTTGATGGTAGCCCGCAAAGTGACTATTCTCTATGGAAAGCGACAAAAGGTCTGAAAAGACCCGTAATAGGTAAGCCACCTTTGCGAACTTCATCTGGCGACTGGGCAAGAAGTGATTCTGAAAAAGGGATGGTGTATGTTAATCATTTGAAAAACGTTTTTACTGCAAATGATACAATGGATGATGTAGCTGAATTTCCGCCATATGCTGTTAGACCGCCTGTGCCTTTGAGACTTAGTTTTCAAGATGTCGAAAACGTTATAAATAAAGTAAACTCAAAAAAAGCTCCAGGTTTTGACAAAATTACTGGCAAAATGCTAGTACAGTTACCTCGTGTTGCTAGAAGAATTCTTCTTTTCATTTTTAACGCTATTTTGCGCCTAGAATACTATCCTGCAGAGTGGAAGGTGTCTATGGTTACTATGATACCCAAGCCAGGGAAGGATCCCACTAAAGTAGAGTCATATAGACCAATAAGTCTACTGCCAACAATTTCAAAACTTTTCGAAAAATTGTTAATGGCGAAGTTGACTCCAATATTGAATGATGTAGGATGCATCCCTGATCATCAATTTGGTTTTCGGGCTAAACACAGCACCATAGAACAAACGCAGAGACTAGTTAATGTTATAAGAAAGACTTTTGAGGACAAAAAGTATTGCTCAGCTCTATTCATTGATGTTTCCCAAGCTTTTGATAAAGTGTGGCACGAGGGATTAATGCACAAAATAAAGATGAACTTGCCTGCAAACACTCACAAGCTTCTGGAAAGCTATTTATGCGGCCGGAAGTTTGTTATCAGAGAAGGCGACTTTATAAGCCCAACTCAGCCAATCGAGGCAGGAGTTCCCCAAGGTAGCATTCTGGGACCCACTTTATATTTAATTTACACTTCTGACATGCCAACCAGATGTGGTATTCACACTTCAACTTTTGCAGATGACACAGCATTCTGCAGCGTACATGAAAACCATCAAGTAGCTTCGCGAAATTTGCAGGAGTATATTTCAATATTAGAGATGTGGTTAAAACTTTGGAAAATTAAAGTTAATGAACAAAAGTGTACTCACGTTACATTCACACTGCGTAGACAAACATGTTCAGCTATCCAAATTAACAATTCACCTATTACGCGGCAAAATGAAGTCAAGTACCTTGGTATTCATCTCGACCGTAGGTTAACGTGGAAGCCTCACATTGGCGCGAAAGTCACTCAGCTAAAATTAAAAGCAGCGCAATTAAATTGGCTTATGGGCAGAAATTCTACACTGAAATTAGATTGCAAACTTCTGTTATACAACGCAATACTAAAGCCTATATGGCGCTACGGAATTCAGTTATGGGGCATTGAAAAAATTCAAAGGCGACAAAACAAAATTCTTCGAACAATTACTGCAGCTCCATGGTACGTAAAAAACTCCCGAATTCACAAGGATCTGTGTGTTCCACTGGTAAAAGATGAGTTTTCAATGCATGCGACAAGGTATATCAGCAAATTGGAACTGCACCCAAACCCTCTTGCACGAAACATACTTAATTTTAGTGGTCACACTCGGTTGAGAAGAAGGGATACCGTTGCCACCATCAGAGCGTTAAGTAGGTGATTTTACCGATATAATATGCGCATAATAAAACTTTTTGTCTAGCATTGGCTGGACTTAGTTAATATATTGTATTTAGTAATAAGATTTGAATACTTATTGTTAGTTCACATTGTGAAGATTCAATAAATTAAAAAAAGCTTAAAAAAAAAAAAAATAAATAAATTCTCGTGGTTGACCTGGATTTTGGTTTCATTAATGGTGCCGTGCTTAACCGATGTTACATGAAAAGTGTCTTTGCCGATTGCCGTAATAAGTTCTTTTACCAACTCACTAGAGGTAGGCTCTCGCAAATATATTGGTGGCGGCTTAAAGGTTTTTTTTAGGTATTGCTGGTTCATCGGTCTGAAGGATAGCAAACCTATTACTATCCATTGTCGTGGTGGTCTTATCATCTCACAAATGTCTCAGTTCCTTATTGATAGATACGAAGCAGTAGAAAGGCTCACAAGTGTAAGAACCACGAAAGATTGTTTTACGCTCTCAAAACCTAATCTAAATCTAACGAAAATTTAAATTTCTCTTCTTGCAAATTATGCAATGGAAACCATTCTTTGAGAATTTGCCCAAGGTTCAAAAATTTTAGTGTTCAGCAAAGAGTTGATTTTGTAATTAAAAACAAGATCTGCAATAATTGCCTTGCGACATCTCAAGTTGCACAAGCAAATATACATGCTTCCACTGCAAAAAGAATCACCACACTCTATTATGAAGCAAAACTTTCAACCCAATACGTATAGCTCCAACCAACGTCAGGTTAATGAGCGAGTAACCGAAAACCCCACATTCGGTTAAAAGTCGTTTCCAAATACTGCTTAAACAGCTAAACACAGTAACGATGAACTCCCACAAACTTCTAGGCAAGTTCAGGCCAATTATTCCGCAGGTAGCGAGAATATATTATTACGCACGGCGTTAGCTCAAATTGAGCATAGAGGTGAACTGTTTACAATACGAGCTCTGATAGATCCCGGTTCTCAGAGGACATTTTTGACCGAAAGAATAAGATCTCGATTGTGGGTATCGGGGGTCAAAAACAATCCGCCAGTAAGGAATGCGAATGCGTTTTATATGCCAAACGGTACAATTTGCGAGTTCCAATAAAAGCGATTGTGCTACCCAAAGTCACGAAACGACTGCCAGCATGCAATTTTGAAATCCCAGCCCCACAGGAACTCGCAGAATTAGACTTGGCAGACCCGACATTCAATAAGGCGTCTCAAATAGACCTTATTTTGGGTAATGATTGCGAACACCTACTCAGCATGGAAGGCATAAAGAAAAATATTTGTGGCCAAACCTCAGCCTACAAAACAATTTTCGGTTGGGTTCTCAGTGGTCCTATAAGATCTCAACAAGTCCAAACGTTCACAACTTCAGTTGTCGTATCTGAAACTGCAGTTTTGGGGACAAGAAGAAGTTCAAATTGCTAAGCCCAAGTCCGCAGGAGATGAGTTCTGCGAAAAATTGTATACGTAAACTACTACCCGCAGTGAAAATGGGAGATATATAGTTATAGAAGAATATCCCGAAAATATATTCCTAGGCTCATCACGGTTCACTGCTATAGCTCAATACTCGAGCATGGAGAGAAATTTGGCCAAAAATCCAGAACTTAAGGCTCAATACAAAGAAGTTTTGGAAGAATACATCACGCTTGACCACATGGAAGAAGTTCCACCAACCGAAATAGTTGCTTACGGGAAATATAGCTCATTTTACTTACCTCATCACGCGGTTGTTCGTCCTGAACATAAAACGACCAAAGTTAGAGTGGTTTTCAATGCCTCTAGAAAATCAAAATCCCAATATTCTCTCAATGATATCCTACACACTGGCCCTACATTACAAAATGACTTGATCTCAATTATAATTAATTGGAGGAAATAATGGGTGATTTTATAAGAACTATCGGAAACTTAAAAAAATAAAAAACACATAAAATTCAGAAAAATGCATGAAATATTTATTTGGATCGATAGTTGGGTCGATATAATTTAATGTTTGAAGATTATTTCATGCAAATGTTGGCCGCGGCTGCGCCTCAAATGGTCCGTCCGCTTAGTCCAATTTTGGCATACTCTTTCCAACATTTCGGCCGGTATCTCACGAATAATGTTGGCAATGTTGGCTTCCAGTGCGTCAATCGAAGCGGGCTTGTCGCTATAGACATTAGCCTTAACATAGCCCCACAAAAAATAGTCTAGAGGCGTTAAATCGCACGATCTGGGCGGCCAATTGACTGGTCCCAAGCGTGAAATAAACTGTTCACCGAACTCGCCTCTCAATTGGTCCATTGTTTCGCGTGCTGTGTGGCATGTGACACCGTCTTGTTGAAACCACATGTCATGCAAGTCAAGCTCTTCCATTTTGGGCAAAAAAAAGTTTGTTATCATCGCACGGTAGCGCTCACCATTCACAGTAACGTAACGTTGTGATTCGCATCATCTTTGAAGGAATACGGCCGAATGATGCCGCCAGCCCATAATCCGCACCAAACGGTTGTTTTTTGTGGATGCATTGGTAGCTCTTGCAATGCTTCTGGCTGCTCTTCACTCCAAATACGGCAGTTTTGCTTGTTCACGTATTCATTCAACCAGAAATGAGCCTCGTCGCTGAACACAATTCTTCCATAAAAAAGTGGATCTTCATCTAACTTTTTAAGAGCCCATTCACCAAAAATTTGGCGTTGTGGTAGGTCGTTTGGCTTCAATTCTTGCACCAGCTGTATCTTATAAGGCTTCACATCCAAATCCTTCCGCAAAATTTTCCACGTAGTGGAGTAACAGAGGCCCAATTGCTGCGAACGGCGCCGAATCGATAATTCACGGTCATCACCAACACTGGCCGATACGGCTGCGATATTTTCTTCAGTTCGCACTCTACGTAAGCGTGTTGGTGGTTTAATGTCCAACAATGTAAATTTGGTGCGAAATTTTTTTACAATAGCCCGAATAGAAGCCTCAGTAGGTCGATTAAACTGACCATAAAATGGAACAAGCGCGCGATGAACTTTCTTAACAGAGCACGCATTGTGGTAATAAAATTCAATAATTTGCAAGCGTTGTTCGTTTGTAAGATGATTTATGATTAAATTATAGACCAAACTGAAGATGTTTGACAGTGACACAAGATACAAAACGTGCGTGAGCTGTCAAAACTAGTGTTGCCAAAAAGATAATAGCAAAAAAATCACTCGTTATAAGTATGTTTTCAGTGGCGATATTCAAAAAATGTATCGCCAAATACTGGTACACCCTGCTGATAGATCGTTTCAAAGGATTTTATTCCAACCGAAAGCAGATGTCCCAATAAAAGATTACCAGTTAAAAACGGAAACTTTTGGCGTTAACTGTGCTCCATACCCTGCGATTCGGACCCTTTACAGCTCGCTTCCGACTCCGAATCCAAGTGCCATAAAGCAGCATTAATTCTGCGCACAGAAACGTGTGTCGACGATATACTCACTGGAGGTTATTCAATTGAGAAAACTCTGTCTGCTCAAACCCAGTTAAAAGAAACGTTAGAATCAGCCGGTTTCCCGTTAAAAAAATAACTGCTAACGATCAGCGGTTACTTGCCCATGTATCAAATGAAGATCTTTATGATTCAAAATTTCTCTGCTTCCACGATACAAGCTCTACCAAAAACCTTGGTATAAAGTGGAACGCTCTCACCGATACATTTTCATACAATTTCACTCCAATTGTACAATCCGAAAAGGTTACAAAGCGACAGATTCTCTCATCTGTTGCCAAACTGTTTGATACAGCTGGATGGCTAGCTCCTATAGTCATCAGAGCGAAAATTCTTATGCAGCAGCTGTGGTTGGAAGGGTTAGACTGGGTGGCGTGGCGACATGTTCCAACACACGATAACCCTGCCGACCTCGGTACCCGCGGCTGTGGATCACAAGAACTTGCTCAAAACTCTCTCTGATGGTATGGACCATCATGGCTGACCAAACCAGCGTCTGAATGGCAAAAACGAAATTTTCTGTAATGTATGGTTAGGTTAGGTTTAACAGGCTGCCAGCTATTATAAAGCCAGCCCACTTGGGTCCAGTCAGGTCCCGTTGTGTTGCCTGGATCTGATATGTATCTCAGTAGATCTACATACCACTGGTTTAGAACCAACCCGAGGATCGGATAAAGGCGTCCAATCCACTTACATCGCATTCCGATACCTCCGTCAAATCATGCAGCATCGGTCTGCCCAGGTACAATGCCCTTATATAAGAAAGAGCTGGACCCTGACAGAGGAAGTGCTCAACGCTCTCTTCTTCCTCCTCGTCTCTGCAACTTCTACAGAAGTCATTAAATGGAAGATTTAACCTCCTTGCCTGCGTCCCTATGTGGCAATGTCCCGTCACAACCGCCACAGCAGAACGCAACCTCCGTCGGGGCAAGCCCCTTAGGATAATAGTCCTCCTGTTATCATATCTGGGCCATGTCAGCCTTGATATTCGACAGGTGCCCTCATTAGACCATCTGTCTTGAGCGCTCTGAAAAAGTTGGCGCTGTACTAGTTTCTTACAGCTCGCAAGCGGGATTCCAACGATCCCATCAATATCTCTTTGTTGTAGCTGGACACCGGCCTTTGCCAGTTCATCCGCTACTAGATTTCCGGACACTTCACTGTGCCCTCGTACCCAGATAAGCTCCAGGTTCGAATATCTCGCTATCTCGTTTAGAGATATCCGGCATTCATGAACCAACCTGGATGTCGTATAGACTCCAGCTAGTGCATACAACGCAGCCTTATTATCAGTACAAATTCGGATATCATTCTCATATATCCTGTAGTACCTTGACCAGTTAGCTGCCCTCATAATGGCCGCAATTTCGGCCTGCGCTACGCTACACTCATTTTGAAGCCTAAAACTCATCCATCTCTCATACAAGGGTATAAAGATACCCCCACCGACTCCTGAGTCCGACTTGGATCCATCTGTAAAAATTTCAAGCACGTTCTCTTGACGATCTGTACCAGTCGTCTCCGAGAACGAGCCTGATAAGATTACATCAAATCTCTTGTTGGGCAGTAGAGCCGGCGAGCAGTAATCAATATTTTCCGGAAGGTTCACTATTCTTCCTATTATTGAGGCATGACCATATGTCGCCTGCTTCCACGTCCCGCTTGACCACAGCCTGATAGCCGAATTCATGGCTATTTCCTTCACCATGAGATCAGCCGGCAGCCAGTTCAGCATAGTGAAAAGTGCTTTCGATGGCGTAGTGCCGGAAGCACCAGTCACCATCAAAGCAGCAGTACACATTATCTTTTCTGCGATTTTGCAGTAGGTGGTTTTCTCCAACGACTTCCACCACACAAGCGCTCCATATGTTAGAATGGGCTTTACAACCGTGCTGAAAAGCCAGTAGGAGATCCTAGGATTTATTCCCCAGGTCTTTCCAATGGCGCTTTTGCACAAGAATAAGGCGATAGCCGCTTTTTCTGCCCTTGACTGGACATTATGCTGCCAGGATAGTTTGGAATCCAGGTAGATGCCCAGATATTTCGCACTGTCAGACAACACTAGCTCAACCCCCCTTACGGTTGGCAGAGTAAACGATGGAGTCTTGTATCTTCGAGTGAAGAGCACAAGCTCCGTTTTTTGCGGATTCACACTTAGACCGCTATTTGTACACCATCCTACTATAAGGCTTAGCGCAGAGCCTAGTTGCTGTGATAGTATATCCGGGTACTTACCCGACACAGCAACCGCAATATCATCGGCATATGCCACTGTCCTAAACAGCATGGAATCTAATTCCATCAATAACGAATTCAGAGCTAAATTCCATAGAAGAGGAGATAGAACCCCTTCCTGTGGAGTGCCCCTTCTAGCCACTCTGCAAATTGTGGCTCGCCCCATATTGGAAGTAATGACCCTATTGGTCAGTAAATTCTTTATGAAGCTAACAATTGACTGATGAACGTTCAGTCTTTCCAGAGCGATTATTATAGCCCTTGGCAACACATTATTAAATGCCCCCTCTATATCAAGGAAGGCAACCAATGCATACTCCCCCTGCTCCAGAGCTCTCTCTACATACCCCACGAGCGAATGCAATGCAGTCTCAACAGATTTGCCCTTGGTATAGGCATATTGAGATGCTGATAAATGGCTCGGAATAATTGACATTCTAAGATATAATTCAATTATCCGTTCCAGGGTTTTAAGCAAGAACACAAGCTTATAGGCCTGAAATCATTCGGAGTGGTGTGTGAAGCCTTCCCCCCTTTCGGAATAAAGACTACAACACACCTTCGCCATGATTGCGGAATGTAGGACCAACCAAGGCAGGCCGAGAAGATCCTTATCAACCATGGCACTATAAGTTCCGCATTTTTCTGCAAATCAGCTGGTATAATACTGGACCCGGTGATTTATATGGGTCAAAGCTATCCAACGCCCAAAGGATTCTGCTTCGATCAAAAGATAAGCAGATATCCCCTTGGCCAATGTCTATACCGGTCATGCAGTCTCCTATAAAGGGTGTGCATCCAGGGAAATGCGTGTCCATGAGAACTTCTAGAGTCTCATGTCCGCTGGCTGTCCAGCTACCACACTGTTTCTTAACGAAACTTGGTATGGGCTGGGTGCTAGATAGGATTTTGCGAAGCCTACTAGTCTCAGAAGCTCCTTCCACACTACTGCAAAAGGACCTCCATGAACTCCGCTTCGCATTCCTTATCAGGTTCTTGAATTTATTTACTGAGGCTTTGTACTCTGACCAGTTACCCAGTCTTTTGGCCTCATTAAAAAGCCTACGGAGACTCTTTTCGAGCCTTCGCTATCTCAAGATCCCACCATGGTGGCTTACTCTTACCCCGACACAGACTAAGCCTGCATGAACCTGAGATGGCCGTTTCGAAGGACCCAGTCAATATCTCCACAGCTCTCTCAATGTCCTCACACTCCTGTATAGTCGGAGGATCCGGAAGAAGATCTGAGAGAATTTTACCCTGCATCTCCCAATCCGTCTTCCTCCTGTTTCTTCTGGGTGTTAATCCTCTCTCCTGAATTCCTATTTCGAATTCAATGTACCTGTGATCAGAAAATGAGCAATCTTGCTATACTCCCCATCCTCTAATCAACTCCGAATGTTTAGTGCTAATGAGCGTGATATCCAGAACCCCCCTTCTGTTTACCACAACAAAAGTGGGTTCCGAACCAACAAATTCAAAAATTGACTCACCCCTGGCGTTAGTATCGGAGCTGCCCCACACCACATGATGACCATTTCTACAGCCTCGCGAACCCTGATTGGTGGAGATTCGCTGTAGCTTGTAGCCCTTCTTCCTCAGTCCGCAAACCCTGCCCTTACAAAGCCAGGGTTCTTGGACCAGAACCAGCTCCTCTTGTCTTTCCGACAGACGGAGGAGCAATGCAGCTGAGGCTGCTTTTGCATGGTGAAGGTTAACCTGCAGAGCCTTCACCATCATCTGCTTTCTGTACCACCGTGACGTTGACGTCCTCTTGGTCCTGATCTTGATCAGAGTCCAAGAGGGCGTCCTCATCAACTGCATCGTCGTGAACATGTTCGAAGATCTCCCCCACCAACTCAGAGTTGGAGAGGGTGTCTTCGCCCGATGTTGCACTCGCAGCCTCATCCGCAGACATGCGTTCCGCTTCGGTACCCACATCCTCCGGAACCAATTCGCCCATGGCGTCACCCCTGTATACTCGGAGAAAGATAGTATCAAAACACAGATACATCTTCCCCTTTCTAGCACGAAGTGGCGCCAGTGACCCCTGATTCAGCAGGATGGTGATATCCCTGGTATTGCCCCTTGATTCAGATACCCTGACAACCTTCCAATCATGGGTCGGTATGCCAGGATTTCCGCCTCTTAGGACCTCCAGGATCTCTGCCGCAGAACCAGAGATGTCTGGTATCCTGGCGATAGCTCTAGGTCTCCGTGGAACCTCCGAAAGAGGAACCACGTCAAGCCTAGCTCCTTCCCATGGCCCGTTCACAAGAGCGACCGCTTGTTTAAGTAACAAGGCCGATCGCTCATCTGCACATGCCATGAGTTTGATACGCCGCCGATACCAGCCAGCCTCCTCACACCTGGGGTACGCACCCGGATTGTCCTTCAAAACTCTCCGGATCGTATTAATCCCCATGATTTCCCGTTTCACTATAACCCAATTGGAAGGGGTCATAGCCAGATCCACGTTGCCCCTGTCAATGATGGCCATCACGAGATGATCTTTCGCCACCTCGCTGTACGACCTTTCCATTGACGTTTGGGGTCTTACACGCTTACTTGCGGGTTGTTGACCCTGTACCACAGCCTCCTCCTCAGAACGTTGCCACTTAGGCGCATCCTTGGATGTGAGTGGAGGCGAACATTGCAGCTCGGCTATAACTGCTTTTGCCCACGATAAGCGGGACTTCTCTATAGCCGTTAAGGCATCTGCTGGCTTATTCACCAGTTCACTGAAAATTTTGTTTGCGGCACGCCGCTTCAAAAAGACCCGTCTAGCAGGGTTAATGTGCCTTTGAGATCTTTTCGCTGAAGGTTCAGTTTGGGTACCCGAAAACGAGTTCGCAGTTCCCACGCTGTTCCTTCCGCGAGAGATCTGGGTTGTGACCTGGGCACCCGAAAACGGGTTCGCAGTTCCTCCGCCAACATTACCCAGATTTCCACCGGTTTGGGAGCCCAAAAACTGGTTCGCAACTCCCTTACCAGTGGGGGGTGGTGGAACTCGGTGACCCGAGAACTTGCTCGCGGTCACCTTATCCATAACCGGCACTTGGGTAGCTACCGTGCCAGACGCACTAACAGCTCCCGAAGCAAGGTGAGATGCCGTAGAGGCCCGGGTCTTTGTCGCAACCGAGGTACTTGGTTGAAAGGACAGAGATACCCCAGTGCCAAGGTTGCGTTCCTCTTTCGAGGAAGCCTTTTCGCATTTGGTAGCCTTGAGTTTCCTCAGGTTTCCTCCTGCAGGTAGCGTCCCAGTCCTTGTCCAAGTGACCCCACCCTTCGCGTTTCGTTTGTCCTTGTCCGTATTCATGGTCGTCAACGTTTTGTCCTGTTGTTTTGTTTGTTTCAATATTTGTGAATGTTTTATTGTGTTCCCACGAGTATGGAGGAAAGGAATACCTCCACATCATAGCCCCCTTTAACGTGGAGGGGGCGTAGTCTATTTGCTGAGGTGTCAAGGTATCAGCAAAGCTCCGTTTAAATACAGTCACTTAACCCCCGACTGCAAAGTGAACAGATGGGCACGGGTCGCGTAACACCCCTGTTTGAGGGTTTGGATAAACTTAGTTTGTAGCCCGGCTTTAAAAAACTCTATCCTCTCCTCAGGCTCAACCATGAGAGCCTGAAACAGTATTCTCATGATTTAGCCCTCGAGAGAGAACAGACGTCCAGCACACACTTAAGCCCCCACACCACGTCAAGGTAGTTACCCAGGTGAGGGTGTAATGTATGGTAGAAACCAAACAAGTGCAAGCATATGACGCAGATGTACACGAAAATAGCGAGAATGATGTTCTGGATAGGTTTTCTTCGTATGGAAAAGCTTTACGAGTGCTATGTTTTCCGATTCTCCAACAAATGTTTACGGAAAATAAAGAATAATAGCTGCATTTTTCAAAAGGACTTGACGGTTTTAGAAATGAATTCTGTAAAAATAAAACTGATAATATTTGCTCAGAGAACCTACTTCCCCGAAGAGTATCAACTGCTATTATCCTCAAAGCCTATTTCAATAAAGAGTTCCCTCAAGCCGCTAAACCCTTTCCTGGGTAATAACTCTATAATCAGGGTAAACGGCAGACTAGCTCAATCAGCGTTACCTTACAATGAGCGCTTTCCTATAATATTGCCCAGTAATTCTCGTTTCTGTCACTTGTATTGACCCATTTACACGAATTTCTTTGTCACGCAGAATGTAATCAAATGTGCCGAATGATACAAACTGAATACTTCATATTCAGACTCAAAGCCCGTGTCAAGAAAATAATTAGACACTGCAAACCTTGCGTTATATACAAACAAAAGGTTTGTACTCAGATAATGGCTCCTTTGCCAGCAGATAGGTGTAACTTAACTATTCCTTTCCAAGTTACAGGCATTGATTTTGCAGGCCCATTTGAGCTAAAGACATCTCCTTTACGAAAATCACCCACAGTAAAAGGTTATATATGTGTATTTGTCTGCTTCAGTACAAAAGCAATTCATTTGGAAGTCTGCTCAGATTTATCCACAGCTTCTTTTTAAGCTGCATTTACTCGATTTGTTGGGAGGCGGGGGCTACTCCAAAGGGTCACTACTGATAACGGTAGAAACTTTTTGGGTGCCAGTAAGGTCTTACACCGTGAGTTCTCGAAGTTTATTAAATCGGCTGCACAAGATATTGCTCAGAAATATTCCGCTCATGGGTTCGAATGGAAGTTTATACCACCGCATGGGGGGACTGTGGGAATCCGCTGTCAAAAGCGTCAAGTTTCATTTGAAGCGTGTGTCCGGCTCTCATAGATTAAGCTTTGAGGAACCATATTAGCTAAGATTGAAGGTGTTTTCAACTCTAGACCGATTTCAGCGCTCTCTGAAGATCCCTTAGACTTGACAGCTGTTCTTTTCCCACGGCCGAATATCATGGTTGAAGGTCTGCTTTCTAACCTGTGATAAATTAACATTCAATTGGCTCTCCCATCCTCAGTGTGACCAGCTATCCTCAGGTAACTTTGTTCATCAAATTAATGAAATAAAATCCTGAAGTCAACAAATTAACGTCACCTTTTATTTCTTACACTCATCCCCTATTATAATTTTTCCATCCCGCGAGAATTATAATCACCTTTTCTGGTAGATTCAACATCTCTCCAATTCTATTTGGCAATCTACGAGGAAAGGTTTAAACAAAGTAGTCCAACTTTTCTTCCCTCAGATACTTAAACCCTTTGAGTTGGTACTATTTTTTGTTCAGCATCCGTAACGCAAAACAAAAGAAAAAATACTTGTTTTAATGCAACAAAACTAATATTCATTGCGATTTTAAAAACTGGTCTATTAAAACACAAAACGAAAGTTTAACTGGTTACAATTTGTTGATCAATGCTTATAATGCAATTGTTGCTAATATTTTTCACGTTTCATAACCGTAAAAAAATGACTCACAAATTGCACATAGCATTTAGGTGGAAAAAGGTAAAGTGACATAACTTGAAGGTTCAAGGAATAAAAAAAGAATGCAAAATGTGTATATATTCCAAACTGTTGCATTATATTCAGAGTAATAATATTTACATATGAACACAGACTAACAGTGGGGATAGATACACAAAAACTTCTGAAATAGCCTTAAAAGGCCTTTACGTTGGGCGCCATATATGTTACGCGTTGCTAGTAGTTATGAAAAGCATTGGCAAGCTTCGTTAAGCGGTATGAAAAAAGTTTTCTCGGTAGCTCTAGGTAGATGTGGTTCTTAACCCGCATTGCTATTCGCGTAAGCATATAACGTACTCTGTTCATACCTTCCAATACCGCAGAGTGCAAAAAATAGCACTTTACAAAAACATAACAATTTAATTCTTCCAGTTAAAACTTCGAAGGAGGGGGAAAAAACTATTTAACAAAGGTATGAATCATGTATTTTTACCTTACCCATAATAGCTGGCCTACCTCCTGGCTTTAGTTATCCTTCCCATTGTAATAAAACTCACAAATTCATGTTTAAGATACAATTGAAAGAAATTCACAAAATTATATATTTGAATTATAATCCAGAAAAAAAAGGTAAAGCAAACACAAAAAAAAAATTAAGATCTTACTCTATCCACTTTATACATACATATATTGAGTAATTATAAATATGAGCGTTTAAGTAAATTCTTTACCGAAAGTTTTCTCCTTTAAGAGAGTGCAAAATCGAATGACGAGAATCCATTAGAGAGAAAAAAAAGGAGTTTATATGTATTTATGTATAGCCAAAATGCACTGTGTAATCGTTTTATTTTTTTTTCTCTTAATATAAAAAAATAATTTTACATAAATTGTACTCACTTATAATGTATCAAAATTACCACGTCTCCTTGATGTTGGGCCCAGCAAATCGGAGTGCATGATGTTGTTGTACTTGAGATTGCCAAAACTTTTTTTTATATTAACCAATATTACTTTTAGGAAGAGAAAAAAAAATAATTTTGTAGAATAGAACTAATTAATGCATGATCGTACAAAAATATTATACGCACTCACGAAAAAATTTCGGTAAAAGATGTGGTTACGAGATAGTAATATCACTATTATATATTAGCAGTATTATATAATAATAATGCCAATATTATATTCGAATAATAGTAATATTATATTTTAATTCAGGGTATTATTGTAATGTATGTTTTTTTTAAGCTTATATAATGAATAAATGTCAAATTAAATTCAAAAATAGAAATTAAACATTGTAGTAATAATATTTTTGGCCAACGTATTTAGTTATTTGTTTTTAGTATATACATACTTAGCTGGTGAGGCCTAACTTTTTTTATGTCAATAAAAATGCAAAATCTTTATTACATATTATTCCCAACGTTTCGTGAATTTTATGTTCACTTATTCAGGGGATTTTGTCTATTTTAAAAAGAAAGTTTTTTATGAAATTACATTAATATCTTAAGTAGAAAACAATATTGGAGAAACTTACATTTTTGTGATTTTACAACATTAAACACAAAATTATTGAAATTATATTTATAATCAAGTAAAACAACATTTATACACTAATTTTCTTAAGCACTATTTTTTATAATAATATTATAAATGGCGCTTAAGTTGTCAGTATCTTCTTTTTTGTTCATTGTTCTGTTTATTTTTTGCTGTATTCTTAAGCTTTCTGTTGTGTAACGTTTTTTACCATTATTTTCTTTGTCCAGTATTTTGATGTTGTTAAAGTCGGGTATATGTTTGGTTTGTACAGTATGTTGCGATAAAGCAGTGCTTTCTTTTTTCTTATTAATGTCTGTCTTATGTTCATTTATTCTAACTGCTAAACTTCTTTTTGTTGTGCCTATGTAAACGAGATCACAGCTGTTGTTATCATCACCTTTACATGGAATTTGATAGACAACGTTGTTTTGTTGTAGTTTGTCTATAGGTGTTTTTGTTTTTGTGAATATTGTGCTTAAAGTCTTATTTGGTTTAAAAGCCAATGTTATGTTGTTATTGTTTATTGCACATTTTATATTGCGGTTGTCTATTAATCCAGGTATATATTTGATGCTGTAATATTGTTTGCTTTCATTGTTAGGGTTGCCATTTCTATTGCTTTTTGGATGATTTGGTGTATTTATGATATTATTGATAAGATATGGCGGAAAACTATTTTTGGTTAGTATTTCCGAAATTTTCTTTATATTCTTGTTATGAAAATTTTCATCACTTATTTCTAATACCTTGTTTACTAAATTTTTGGCTGTGTTGATTATTTGTGATTTGGGTTGGGTTGAATAATAGTTGATTATTCTTCCTGATGAGATGCTTTTGGTATGCCAGTCGAAATATATTTTGTCATCTTGTCTATAAAGTCTGGTGTCTAGATAGGAGATTTTTCCTTTATTTTCTACTTCAATAGTGAATTTTATTTTGGGATGATATACATTTAGAGTGTTTAAAATTTCATTTTGATTGTCAGTATTTATTACAGCTAAAATGTCATCTACGTATTTTGTTATATATTTTATGTGAATATTTTTGTCATATAATTCAGCTAAGGCTACGTCCAATAAATTGTCCAAAACAATGTCAGCAATAGTGGGTGACAGCAGGTTTCCCATAGGCATACCGAATGTTTGATTGTAGATATTATTGTCATATGTAAAATAGTTATTTTCGTAAAGGCAGAATTTGAGGACATCTAAGAATTTAGATCTTGGAATCTTAGTATGTTGTTTTATTAAGTTCCAATTATTCATTACGTTATTTATGGCCAAGTGGATAGGAATATTAGTGAACAGGGAGACAACATCAAAAGAGACAATACATTCATTTGGGTCCAGTTTAAGATTCTTAAGTCCATTTTTTAGTTCCGTTGAGTTTTTTATGTTGTATTTTTCAGATACTATGTTTCTTAGTATTTGTCCTAAATGTTTGCTCAGTTGGTAGCATGGGACCTGAAACGATGATATTATAGGTCGTAAGGGCATATTGTCTTTGTGTGTTTTTGGTAGTCCATAAATTCTCGGCGCATTTGCAGCGGAGCATGTAAGTTTCCGTTTTTGGTTGTATATATATATATATATATATATATATATATATATATATATATATATATATATATATATATATATATATATATATATATATATATATATATATATATATATATATATATATATATATTTTTATATATATATATATAAAGTACTGTGCAGAACAAAAGCAACAAAATGTGCATCAAACAACATGTGAAATTATTTCGCGTAGTTATTTATTTTGAACAAACCTGGTAGCATTTTATTTATTTTCTACACTAATTATTTATGATGAGTTTAATTTACTTTAAAATCGGTGAGAGTGTTAGGTAAAACACAGCAATATTCTCTTTGACCTTCAAGTTGAAGTGTGCATAACAAAAGCAACAAAAGTATGTTCTCTAAAATTTTTGGAATTTAAAAAAAAATAACGGTAGTTTTCCAATATAAAACCGTTTTGGTATAATTTACAATGCAAGAAAGTAATTTTAAAACTAGTTTCTTGCAAATAATTCAACGTATTAGCCGATATAAAATGGCAATATGTAAGTAAGTATGGCCGCGAATTTAAAAATCAAATTATAAATGATTATAATAAAGGGGAGAGACAAATTGCAATCGCCAAAAAATATAATATTAACAGGTCCATTGTTAGTAGACTAATAAAAAATTTAAGTTTACAAACGACGTAACCGTGCATCATTTAGGCGGTGCACCACGAAAAACTACAGTACGCGAGGACAGAAAAATTGTTCGTGCTTTTAAAGAAAATCCATTTGCAACATCGAAAGAGGTCGTGAGAGCTTTATACTTAAATGTTCATGATAGCACAGTTAGGAGACGGGCATTAGAAAACGATTTAAGAAGTTATAGACCATGCAAAAAACCGTTGCTAACAAAGCGTCATAAAGAGCAAAGGTAAAACTTGATTATTTCTATTTATTCTTTTTTATTCAAATATTTTTATTTAAAATATTTGATTTTTTTAACGTTTTAGATTGAATTTTGCCAAAAAACATCTGAATTGGACAGTAGACAAATGGAAAACCGTGCTTTTTAGCGACGAGTCCAAGTTCAATTTAATAAATACAGATGGTATGTGCACAGTACGGCGCAATCCTGGTAAACGACTCGAGCAACGAAACTGTAAAGTTAATTTTAAACATGGAGGTGGCTCAGTGATGGTGTGGACCTGTTTCTCGGCAAAAAAAGTTGGCCCTTTTTATCAAATTGAAGGAATTATGGAGCGTTTTAAGTATAGAGATATACTTGAAACACAAATGCTGCCACATGCTGAGTGGAATATGCCACTTCGATGGGTGTTTCAACACGACAACGATCCGAAACACACATCGAAGTTGGTAAAAGACTTCATGAGAGACAATAGGATTCAAGTCCTGGATTGGCCGGCACAATCTCCCGACTTGAATCCTATTGAGAACATGTTTGGGATACTGAAGAGAAGTGTTGCTGGGAAGCGGTTTAAGAATAAAGCTGAACTCTTCCAAACGTTGAAATTGGAGTGGGAACAGATTCCGCAATCCACAATTAACAATATAATTGAATCCATGCCTCGTAGATGTGCGGATGTAATAAGAAATAAGGGCTCGTACACAAAATATTGATTTGTTGCTATTGTTATGCACACTTATTTGTGCAAAATAAAGAAAAAATTTTTTGTTATTTTTTTGTTAGTTATCAATTACGTTTGAATTTCTCCGTATATAATTTAGTTTTTTATAGTAAACAAAATATAATATAGAAATATTTTCTCGTATGTATTGTTAAAGTAATAAATGAGTTTTTATGTTTTCACTAAATTTGTTGCTTTTGTTCTGCACAGTACTGTATATATATATATATATATATATATATATATATATATATATATATATATATATATATATATATATATATATATATATATATATATATATATATATATATATATATATATATATATATATATATATATATATATATATATATTTATATATATGCTTCACTTGTTCTTAATAATTCCCATCAACAAAACTCAAATAAGAACATGCATACATACAATGTTTATATATTTACGCATGTGCGCATGAATGTTTTCATGTTTACAAAATTGTGCTCTCTTCATTTTTGCTTTTGCTTACGGAACATATTTTCCCTTGTTGATTACCCCCGCTGTCTACAAGCAGTTCATAATTTTTGGTTTTTTAAATGTTCAGAGTGCACCATCTTTATATATTTATTGTCTTTGCTTTTACCGTCTCTATGACAAACATGATGATGAGGAAATGCTAAAAATGTAATCCACTATTTTACAGGCAATTTTAAAAAAATGAATTGGTTAAAAATGTGTTTCTGGAATGCAAACGGCATTCGCCAACACAAAAATGAACTTGAGCACTTCCTTATGGAAAAGCAGATCGATATAATGATGATTGCTGAAACCCATTAGACAACCAACATTTATTTCAAAATTAATGGCTACACACTATATGACACAAAAGATCCCCGTTGGAAGATCTTGCGGCGGTTCGGCAATTTTGATAAAGACTAGAATTAAGCACTATCTAATGAACGGGACACGTGAGGAGTATCTACAAGCAACAAACATATGCATTGATTATTTTCATGAACAAATTGTTATATCCTCGATTTACTCACCACCACGATTTTCAGTAACAGAAAACCAATATTCACATTTTTTCAAATCACTTGGTCCTCCGTTTTTAGCGGCTGGCGACTATAGCGCTAAACACACTTTTTGGGGATCACGTTTAATAACCTCGAAGGGCCGTGTGCTTTTTGACACCGTTTGTAAAATGGGCTTAGATGTGGTTTCAAGCGGACACCCCACTTATTGGCCGTCAGACCGACGAAACATTAACATCTGGGATGTTATAAATTTTGGAGTTGCGAAAAATTTTCCTTTAAAGTGGATGCAAGTGGAGCCTTCATTAGATTTGTCATCAGATCACTCTCCCACTATAATCTCTGTTTCGTTCTCCCAAGAGATTGGCTCACCGTTGTCTGTCAATAGAACTTATTCGGCTGAAATTGAGCAACTTCTGTCAGAAAAAAGAAGAGTCAGAAGAGAGTGGCAACTTCGCAGATCTCCCCAGCTTAAAACTAGGCTACGGGAATGCATAACTCAGTTAAGAAATCTGCTTGAAGTCCATAGAATGGCTTCCCTTAAAACATATTTGGAAAGCCTTGATGGTACCCCTCAATCTCATTATTCCTTGTGGAAAGCGACCAAAGGTTTAAAAAGACCCGTAATAGGTAAGCAACCTTTGCAAACTTCAACTGCTACTGGGCACGAAGCGATTCTGAAAAGGGGATGTTGTATGTCGATCATTTGAGAAACGTTTTTATTACAAATGATTCAGCGAATATTACAGCAGAATTACCACCATATGTTGTTAGACCTCCTGTGTCTTTAAGACTTAATTTTCAAGATGTCGAAAACGTTATCGCTAATACAAACCCAAGAAAAGCTCCAGGCATTGATCAAAATGCTTGAACAATTACCTCGTGCAGCTAGAAGGCTTCTACTTTTTATTTTTAACGCTATTTTACGCCTTGAGTATTATCCTACAGAGTGGAAAGTCTTTATGATTACTATGATACCCAAGCCAGGGAAGGATCCCACTAAAGTAGAGTCATATAGACCAATAAGTCTACTACCAACAATTTCAAAACTGTTCGCAAAATTGTTAATGGCGAAGTTGAGTCCAATATTGAACAATGTGGGGTGCTTCCCTGATCATCAATTTGGTTTTCGGGCTAAACATAGCACCATAGAACAAACGCACAGACTAGTCAATGTCATAAGACAGACCTTTGAGGAGAAGAAGTATTGCTCAGCTCTATTCATTGACATTTCTCAAGCTTTCGATAAAGTGTGGCACGATGCACAAAACAAAGTTAAACTTGCCTGTAAATACTCACAAGCTTCTGGAAAGCTACTAATATGGGCGGAAATTTGTTATCAGAGAAGGCGATTTTATAAGCCCAACTCAGCCAATCGAGGCAGGGGTTCCTCAAGGCAGCATGCTGGAGCCTACTTTATACTTGATTTACGCCTCTGACATACCAACGACATCCGGAATCCACACTTCAACCTTTGCAGATGACACAGCGTTTTTGAGCGTTCATGAAAACCACCAATTAGCATCACGAAATTTACAGGAATACATTTCAATATTAGAGAAATGGCTAAAACTTTGGAAAATCAAAGTTAATGGACAAAAATGAACTCATGTCACATTCACACTGTGTAAGCAAACATGTGCACCTATCCTAATAAACAACTCACCTATTCCGCAGCACAATGAAGTCAAGTACCCTGGTATACACCTCGACCGTAAGCTAACGTGGAAGCCTCACATTGAAGCAAAGGTCATTCGGGTTATACTAAAAGCAGCGCAGCTAAATTGGGTTATGGGCAGAAATTCTACATTGAAATTAGATTGCAAACTTTTGTAATACAACGCAATACTAAATCCTATATGGTGCTACGGAATTCAGTTATGGGGCACCGCCTCAGCGTCAAACATTGAAAAAATCCAAAGGCGACAAAACAAAATTCTTCGAACGATTACTGCAGCTCCATGGTACGTAAAAAATTCACGAATTCATAAAGATCTGAATGTTCCGCTGGTAAAAGAGGAAGTTTCTAAGTACGCGACAAGGTATGTCAGTAAGTTGGAACTTCATCAAAACCCTCTTGCGCGCAATATTCTTAATTTTGGCGGTCACACTCGGCTTAGAAGAAGGGATACCGTTGCCACCATCAGATTGCTCAATAGGTGATTTTGCCGAAACAGCTCCTGCAAAATAATATTTTTTAATACTAAATTTAAAATTAAAAAATGCTTTAAAATTAAAAAAAATGTGCTTTATACTTAAGTCCGGCCAATACTAGACAAAAAGTTTTATTTTGCAGGAGCTATTTCGGCAAAATCACCTATTGAGCAATCTGATGGTGGCAAGGGTATCTCTTCTTCTCAACCGAGAGTGGCCGCCAAAATTAAGTATGTTGCGTGCAAGAGGATTTGGGTGAAGTTCCAGTTTACTCATATACCTTGTCGCATACTTAGAAAATTCGTCTTTTACCAGCGAAACACACAGATCCTTTTGAATTCGTGAGTTTCTTACGTACCATGGAGCTGCAGCAATCGTACGAATAATTTGGTTTTGTCGTCTTTGAATTTTTTCAATGTTAGATGATTAAATTCCATTGCACCATATAGGCTTTAGAATTGCGTTGTATAATAATAGTTTGCAATCCAACTTCAATGTCGAATTTCTGCCCATAAGCCAATTTGGGTGCGCTGCTTTTAACTTTCGCATCAATGTGAGACTTTCACGTAGTGTTGGGCAAAATCTTTCATTTGTGTGAATTTTTCAGAACGATTAACTAAATTAGTTCATTCTTTTCTTTCATCTTTCAGTATGCCAGACATATTTTAGAATGAAAGAAAATGTTTCAATTATGCATTTCAGGTGGCAGCATAGCGAATTATATACAATACAGGCAGCAAACAAGCATTATTTATTTCATTGTTCCAGAGCGCAAAGGGATTGGCATAAATATAAAAAGTATCATTAGTTTTAAAAAGTTGTATGAAAGTGTTACATATGTATATATGTACATACATACATATGTATATATTAATGAAAGCAAACATTTAATTTAGTAATAAATTCTTGATCCTATTTGCTTTGACCTTGTTGCGATTTGTTCTTACTATGTTATAAACCTTACACAAATTTTTAAAACCATTTATTCGAAAAAAATTAATAGAAAAGTAAGCAACATTTTGAATCATGAATTTCCTCAAATTAGGATACCATCCCAAATAAATCGCATGTTAGATTTTTTTTATATGTATATGCTGATAAATTTTTATAATTAAATGATTTATTGATTATGAAATTTACTGGTTCACAATATGTTTGTCCTTTTTTTACAAACGATTGTTAAATTAAATCTTCAGACAATGATAATCACTCTCTGAATATGATCACGCCATCCTATAAAAAAAAATCAGAAAAACGGGAACATTGCCAATTAATAAAAAGATGAAGGAAAAGAAAGATTTAATTTCAATTGCACGTGAGAAGTAGTGAAGATAAGCTGAGCCGAGACGAGACGATTAAAAGTAAAAAAGGAAAAGAAAACTTTACATCTTAATTATTTTCACAATTGCGGAAGAAATTAAACAAAAAAATAAAAGCAACATCCTGGAACAAAATACTCTGGAGTTCACAGGAGCCCCTGACACAAGTTTCTGCTTGAAAAGATGAGTACACAAACTTAAATAAAATAAAAAAAAAAACACATTTCACCCGGTAAGCACATGTCTGGCCGACCGCACCATGCACCGACCTTCCATGTGTAATTTCGAATATATATATATATATATATATATATATATATATATATATATATATATATATATATATATATATATATATATATATATATATATATATATATATATATATATATATATATATATATATATATATATATATATATTCCTCCTGAATGCAGAGTTTTAACAGTACCCGTTTCACGAAATTTCTTGATAATCTTCGAAATTGCTGATTTATTCATCGAATATTTATCACAAATAGTTTTTTGTTTTAATCCAGCATTAAAATCATTTATTATTTTTATTTTTAAATCTTCACTTATCTTGACTCTAGCCATTTTTACTAATTATGTATTCAAGATTCTTGTGTTTGAAATATTTGAAAAAAGAAGCTGGCAAGAGAGCAGCACGGTTTTTCTCCGATATCAGAGGTTTTTTCGCAGGGCGGAAGTAACCAAGACCAGCCTCGCGGGCTCTACGGCTAATTGTTCGAGAGCTAACATTCAATCCAAGAACATTTTTAACCTCTCTTGATGCCATTTGGGGGTCTTTTTTGAACTCTCTTGATATTAAATTATCCTGTCTGGGAGTAGTTTTACGTGGTCTTCCTCCTGAATGCAGAGTTTTAACAGTACCCGTTTCACGAAATTTCTTGATAATCTTCGAAGTTGCTGATTTATTCATCGAATATTTATCACAAATAGTTTTTTGTTTTAATCCAGCATTAAAATCATTTATTATTTTTATTTTTAAATCTTCACTTATCTTGACTCTAGCCATTTTTACTAATTATGTATTCAAGATTCTTGTGTTTAAAATATTTGAAAAAAGAAGCTGGCAATAGAGTAATTTAAAAAATAACGGTAAATTATTATGCATTTTGCCTCGTTTTTTCATCAATACATTTTGCTTTAGTCATCTTTCGTGCAGAAGTGTAAAAGTTTCCATTGTTTTGTCGAACCCCAAAAATTTTATACTTTTAATTTTTCTTTATAATTTTAGAACTACGTTATTTTTTTGTTTATATATCAAAAAGAATCTATAAAATGAAATTCTAAAATACTTGTCAAGTTTCTTTAGAAATCATTTTTGATTTTCGACTTCTAAAAATAAATAAATAAATTTTTAGAAAAGTTTCCATTGAATTGTCCAGTACTGTATATATATATATATATATATATATATATATATATATATATATATATATATATATATATATATATATATATATATATATATATATATATATATATATATATATATATATATATATATATATATATATATATGTATATATATATATATATATATATATATATATATATATATATATATATATATATATATATATATATATATATAAGTTATTGCTTTCCTTAATGAGAACAATAAAAAAATAAATTGACAACAACGGTTTTTTTTCTTTCGGTCCACTTGACCGCACTTTATTGTGTCTGAATATGAACTAACTCTATAAATTTTTCTTTTGCTTAATTTTATACTTAATATTAAAGTGGAACAAATTGTTTCCGTTTTCTTACGAATTGGTTGCAACAACTTGGCAAAATATTTTAATAAATGATTTCCAATTAATCAGTTATAAAAAGGTTAAAATGAATTCTAGTTAATTTCAATAAATGTTAAATTTTATAATTTTGTGTCTACTTAGCAAAATATTTTAATAGATTATTTCCAATTAAATTTGATGAACAAATTTATAATTTTGTATGTTAACTTTGTCTACCTAGCAAAATATTTTAATAGGTTATTTCCAAATAAATTTAGTAAATAAAGTTTATTACTTTGTGTGTTAACTCTTCCCCTCTTAGAATGTTTGTCCTCAAACATTGAAAATAGACAATCTTGGGGGCTTAGGTGGACCCGTAATTATGACAAATGGTTCATTAGGAGTTTTATTTGAAATGTCTTCTGGAGTATAATTTGGCTTTTGGGTAAATCTGATATTTTGAACGTAATCTTCAATTTTGTGTTTTTTATTTAAGGTATTTTGGAATATTATTTTTCCCTTTGTTTTGCAAATGAGCATGGGTAAGATTATGGCTACTAACAAAATAATAGGAATGGTCACTGTTAATGATTTATTAATGACTGCTTCAGTCTCCAATAATTCGATTTTGTTTGTATTATTTAAGTGGAGTTTGTTTAATTTTTCTAAGGAGAGTATTTCAATATATTGTTTTTCCAAGGGAGTTTGTTGCACTATTTGTGGCGAAGCTGAAATTGTTGGAGCTTCTATATTTCGGAATGTTTTATTATTAATGGTAATGGATTCATTGTGAAAGTTTATTAAATACGTTCCATTTATTGACTGATTGTTCAGTGTGCCATAGAAATCATTTAATAGAATTATACCTGGTTTCAATTCTTCAACCGTTAAGGTATGGAAGGCATCGGAAATGTCGCAATGTGGACGAGAACCATTAAAAAAAGGTGGGATGCAAGGAGAGTTAACAATATTTTTCAAATCGTTTCTTTTACAAATTGTGACAGTATTGATAATAGTACAATTCTTCTTAATAGCTAGCATTTTTCCTTTATTTTTTAAAATTTCCTTAAAATCTATGTTTATAATTTTATTATCTTTTTTTATAGGCTTTATTAATATTTTTTCATAAGTTTCTTCGGATGTAAGTGGGATTTGTATAACGTATAGCAAGGTATCATTTTTATATAAAACTTTTACATCAGCAAATTCTAATGCTTCTTCAACTGATCTAAATGGAAATTTTTCTTTATGAAGTGTTTCACTTACAGTGTTTATTTCTTTTTTATTTAATATAACAGAATTAATTATGTTGTTTTTCGCCCACTGAATGGCGTATTTAATGTTTCCTAGTTCTTCTTTAGCTAACCTTAATCTAATTTGCATGCTTATTATGGCTGCATTGCCAATTGAATCTTGATTTTTTATTGCTTTACTTATTATATTTGTATGTTCCGTTAATTTATTTATTCTTTTAATAAAATTTTCATTTATAACTAATTGCTTATTATTGTTTGAATTTAGCTCATTAATATTACTTTTTAGAAGTTCAAAATCATCGTGATCGGTGGAACCCGCGATGTATTTCCATGCAGTACCGATTAAATTTATTGATCTTTTTTTCCTTATTTCATCTATTACAAATAATGATTCTAGTATTTCTGTGGTTTGTATTAATTCATGCTTCAAGGATGGAATAAACATACTTTGGGTGTGTTCATTGTTATTAAGGAATATCTTGATTTCGTCTAGGAAGCTTTGATATTCTTTTAAATTTATCACATGAATGATTTTAAAGGTTCCATCTTGTATTTTTGCTATTCCCTCCGTTAGAGTTACGATATGAGAGAGTGTATAGTTATGAATTTGGAGTTCGGCATTGGAAGGTGATAGGATAGTGGTGAAGTGTAGGAGAAGGAAGCTAAAAATGTAGTGAATTATTAAGTTCAACTTCTAATGTTGCTTTTATGAATGGTTTTATTAGATTCAGTTGTAACATATGTTCCTTTATCTTCTTTCACAATTTCTTTCTTATATCTCGGAGTAAGTTTAGTGCCTAATCTTTTATTTACTTTTGCAAATACTGTTTCGCCTGTAGGGTGTATATGGAGAATAATTTGATTTTTAAAACAGTTTATTGGTGTATCGACGTTTAATATGAGATTCTGTCCGGAACTATCATCGCTGTGTGTTGCTACCGAAAGCGTATTTATTTGTGTTGTGACGGGAATTCTTGACAGCGCATCTGCCACTACATTAGTTTTTCCTGGCTTACAGAAAAGCTCGTAGTTGTATTCCTCTAAAATAGCTTTCCAGCGCTTCATCTTACTATTATTGTTCTTATTGCTAAGAGCATTAGTAAGCGGCTGGTGATCGGTAAATATTTTTATTTTTGCAGATCCATATAAATAATTCCGAAGTGAATTCAATGCCCAAATTATTGCGAGCATTTCTTTTTCATTTGTCGCGTAATGCTCTTCTGTTTTATTCAACGTTCGGGATATAAATGCAATAGGCTTATTGTTTTGTGACAAAACTGCACCTAGGGCAAAGTCTGAAGCATCTGTTGTAAGCTCAAGTTCTCTATTATAGTCTGGGTAAGCAAGTACAATATCTTGAGAGACAAGAGTATTCTTCAGTTTTTCGAAAGCATAGACGGCGTTATCATCTAGTGTTATAGTTTTTTGTGATGATTTGTTTTTTGAAATACGACCTTCTTCCCCTCTTAAAATTTGTGTTAGGGGTTTTGCTAACTTTGCGTAGTCTTGTACAAATCTACGGTAGTAACCGGTTAATCCTAAAAAAGATCGTAATTCTTTTATGTTTTTGGGTAACGGAAATTCAAGAACAGCTTGGACTTTTTTCTTATTAGTTTTTATGCCATCTGCTGAGATTACAAATCCCAGGAACTCTACTTCGTCTCTTAGAAAATTGCATTTATCGAGTTGTACTTTTAGGTTTGCTGCTTGAAGCGTTGCAAATATAGTTTGAATATGATCAAAATGTTCCTCTTCAGATTTGCTGAATATAACAATATCATCTATGTACACGTAACATATTTTTCCAATATAGTCACGAAGTACATCATCTAATGCTCGTTGAAATATTGCCGGAGCATTTTTCAAACCGAAGGGAAGGCGTACAAATTCGTATTTGCCATTTGCAACGGAAAATGCCGTTTTTTCAAAATCTGATTTTTTTAAGGGGATTTGGTGGAATTCACTCTTTAAATCCAGAACCGTAAAGTATTTGCTATCTCGTAATTGTGAGAGTACATCATTTATATCCGGTATTGGATATCTGTCGGAGATTGTCAATGAATTTAATTTCCTATAATCTATCACGAGCCTATATTGCTTGTTGCCGAGTGAGTCTGGCTTTTTCCCAACAACCCAAACTGGTGAGTTGTATGGCGAACGTGAAGGTTGAATAATACCATCATCAAGCAAATCTTGTATTTGTTTTGCAACTTCCGATTTTAATGCAATTGGATAAGGATATTGCTTCGAATAGACAGGTGTATCTGTCGAAGTACGAATTTCGCCAACTATTCTAGTTGTACACGTCAATTTCTGATTAGGTTCGATGAACAATTCGGGATACTCGTTAACTATCTCTCTCATTTTCTCTTTTTGTTGTGGAGACATGTGATTGTCTCGAATTGCTATTGAATTTATTCCTTGAGAAAATTGTTGTTTAAGCCTTATTTTAGTATTATTTCCTATTTGCATAACATTATGGCGTGTATAGATTATTGCATTGAGTTCCTTTAGTGAATCATTTCCAAGAATACCGTCGAATGATTCTAATGTTGGGAGAATATAAAACTTAATTTCATTTTCCAGATTGAAAAGCTTTACGAATGTATGTTCTTTTATTTTAATATTGCCTGCTATTGATTTTGCAAAGAATATTTCTTTATTTGATATAGTTTTTTTTACAATGTCTGGCCGAATATAATTTTTGCTAGAGCCAGTATCAATTAAAAATTTTAGTACTTTACCGTTCTTTGCTCTGCATTCAAAATAAGGGAGCGAAGAGCTCGTCATTCTAAAAAATGAACGTCGCTGAATTCGTTAACATTGTCTTCGTCGTATGGCATTTCGTTAGGTTGGTCGGGATTTAGGGAATTATTAACAACACTATTATAGGTTTCTAAATCATTGTCTATGTATAAGTTTCTTTGTATTTTTGGTCTATAGTTAGAGTTTACAATTGTAGGCGGTGATCTTTTGTTAACGTTTTGATGCTGTGGTCTGTTCATATAATTAACTTGTTTTGAATGCATACTACTATCTATTTCCATAGGCTGTGGAAAAGGTTGAGGTTTAGGAAAGATGGGTCTTGGAGGATTGTATTCATAGTGGTTATTTGTGTAGGTTTGTTGTTGTGGTGGATATTTATTCAATGGTACATGGTGTCTTGTGTTCTGAAATGTAAAAGGTTTTTGTTGTGCATGGGGTACGTGAGCTAATTGTGGATAAAAACTGTTTTGATTAAAACGAGAAGTAAAGTTATTAGGTTGTGATTGATGGTTACGAGAATAATTGCGAGGTGGAAGTGGAGGAGTAGGTTTCCTATAGTTGAAATTTCGAGTATAATTCGTTCGAAAACTTTGATTTTCTAATTTCAAACAGAGGTGGAGGGCTTGTGGTAAATCTACCGGTTCCCTCATGCCTAGAAGTTTCGGCAAGTCGCCATTTAACCCTCTAATAAATGTGTCGAGAGCTTTATTGCGATATGACTCTGTAAGTAGGTTTAGAGACTCATTAGATGCCTCTAAGCTTCCAAGTTTGTTAAGTATTATAGATAAGTGTTCATAGACAACTTGGTAAAATTCCTGAATAGATGATTTCCCCTGTACCAGTGAAATCATTTGATACTCGAGGGTTGCTAAGTCCCTCTTGTCAGAATAATGGAGAGAAAGACACTTGATAATAGATTTCCAATCGAGAGGAGTATTGTAAGATTCGAGAGCAACGTCGGCGTTGCCCACGATCTTATTTCGTATAACGCTAAGGATACCGTAATATCTTGGGGTACCTTTAGCCGGTTCGTAAATTTGTAATATTCTTTCAACACTCTTGCGCCACGAATTAAATTCAGATTGGTTACCACTAAACTCACGAAGGCTTTTAACTATATCCGGTATTTTTTCGAGATCTGCGAAGTTTCCGCGATATTCCGCTTCAATTTCTTGATCAGATACTACATTAGGACTTGGATTTAATACGGATTGAACCAATCCTGGCAATTCCTGCCGTAGAAGCCTAGAAGTAGTTTCCGTAATTAAATTGTTTAGATCGGTAATACTTAATGTTCTGGACGCCTGTTCTGCGCCAGTTGCATTTAAAGTTGGGGGGCGTATAAGGTTGTCTGGATTGGACATTTTGTATAAAATTGCTTAATAAATTGTTTCTTCAAAAAAAATGAATTTTTATTATCTCTATGTACCTTTGCTATAGTAATCTCTATTTATTTTTTACTTTTTTTTCCAAATATTTAGTTTAATTAGTTGTCTTTTTACCTCAATTATTTATTACAAATATTTTTTATTTTAGTTGTATACTTATAGCTATGACTTACAATATAGTTATCCGCATTTTATTTTTCATTTTCTTCTTAACTGAGGGCAGTTGGCTGGTACGTAATACCGTCCTTTTTGCTATAACCGCTACTAAGGGGCCGTCGACTGTCGCTGATTGAAGGGTGAAGTTGCTTAGCAGATACTTTGTTGATTTTTGCTGTCTATCGCTGATTGAAGGATGAGGTTATTTAGTTGATATTTCGTTGATTTTTGCTGTCTATCGCTGATTGAAGGATGAATTTACGTAGTTGATATTTTTCTTCTTTTGACGTCTTCTAGTAACGTTGTTTATTTTCTGGTTCACTATCGCTTTATCTCTACAGTTTATAATTGGTTTTGACTTTATGATTTTTTCACTTAAATTGGGAATTATTTTATTTTTATTGATTGTTCTTTATTTTTTCAGCAATTTCTTCTTTTATTTCGATACAGTCTAGAGTCGTTTTTATCTTATTTTCAGCAATGCATATATAAACTATTCGTTAAATTCCACTATGTGAGATTGATTAATTCTATTCCTATTTTAGCGAACACTTTCTACTGCACTATTTTAGGGCTTTTGTAGAAAAGTTTTAAGTTTTACTATGTAAAACTAGTTATTAAATTTCACTATGTGAAATTAATTTTATTCCGGTTTTGGCGAGGACACTTTTTACTCCTTACTACTGCACTACTTAAGGGCTTTTGTAGGAAGGACACTCACACATACCGCGATAGATAAGTTTTAAATATGCACGGGCATACTAATTTGGCTCGGGCGCCAGTTATTGCTTTCCTTAATGAGAACAATAAAAAAAATAAATTGACAACAACGGTTTTTTTCTTTCGGTCCACTTGACCGCACTTTATTGTGTCTGAATATGAACTAACTCTATAAATTTTTCTTTTGCTTAATTTTATACTTAATATTAAAGTGGAACAAATTGTTTCTGTTTTCTTACGAATTGGTTGCAACAACTTGGCAAAATATTTTAATAAATGATTTCCAATTAATCAGTTATAAAAAGGTTAAAATGAATTCTAGTTAATTTCAATAAATGTTAAATTTTATAATTTTGTGTCTACTTAGCAAAATATTTTAATAGATTATTTCCAATTAAATTTGATTTTTTTTTTTTTTTTTTCTCATTCATTTGTTTATTGAATCTTCACAAAGTGAACTAACAATAAGTATTCAAATCTTAAAACTAAATACATAAAATTAATTAAGTCCAGCCAATGCTAGACAAAAATGTTTTATTTTGCACGATCAATATCGGTGAAATCACCTATTTAACGTTCTGATGGTGGCAAGGGTGTCCCTCCTTCTCAACCGAGAGTGTCCTTCGAAATTAAGTATATTGCGTGCAAGACGATTTGGATGAAGTTCCAATTTATTGATATGCCTTGTTGCGTACTTTGAAAATTCGTCTTTTACAAGAGGAACACAGAGATCCTTATGAATTCGTGAGTTTTTTACGTACCATGGAGCTGCGGTAATTGTTCGAAGAATTTTGTTTTGTCGCCTTTGAATTTTTTCAACGTTTGAAGCGGAGGCGGTGCCCCATAATTGAACTCCGTAGCACCATATAGGCTTTAAAATTGCGTTATATAACAAAAGTTTGCAGTCCAACTTCAATGTAGAATTTCTGCCCATAAGCCAATTCAGTTGAGCTGCTTTTAACTTTAACTGAGTAACTTTCGCATCTATGTGAGACTTCCACGTTAACCTACGGTCCAGGTGAATACCAAGGTACTTGACTTCATTTTGCTGCAGAATAGGTGAATTGTTGATTTGGATGGCTGAACATGTTTGTTTACGCAGCGTGAATGTAACGTGAGTACACTTTTGCTCATTAACTTTAATTTTCCAAAGTTTTAACCACATCTCTAATATTGAAATATACTCCTGCAAATTTCGCGAAGCTACTTGATGGCTTTCATGTACGCTGCAGAATGCTGTATCGTCTGCAAAAGTTGAAGTGTGGATTCCGGGTGTCGTTGGCATGTCAGAGGCATAAATCAAATATAAAGTAGGCCCCAGTATGCTGCCTTGGGGAACTCCTGCCTCGATTGGCTGAGTTGGGCTTATAAAGTCGCCTTCTCTGATAACAAACTTCCGCCCATATAAGTAGCTTTCCAGAAGCTTGTGTGTATTTGCAGGCAAGTTCAACTTTATTTTGTGTATCAAGCCCTCGTGCCACACTTTATCAAAAGCTTGAGAAATGTCAATGAATTGAGCTGAGCAATACTTCTTCTCCTCAAAGGTCTGTCTTATGACATTGACTAGTCTGTGCGTTTGTTCTATTGTGCTGTGTTTAGCCCGAAAGCCAAATTGATGATCAGGGATGCATCCCACAGTGTTCAACATTGGACTCAACTTTGCCATTAACAATTTTTCGAACAGTTTTGAAATTGTTGGCAGTAGACTTATTGGTCTGTATGATTCTACTTTAGTGGGATCCTTCCCTGGTTTGGGTATCATAGTAATCATGGACACCTTCCACTCTGCAGGATAATACTCGAGACGTAAAATAGCGTTAAAAATAAAAAGAAGAATTCTACGAGCTACACGAGGTAACTGCTCAAGCATTTTACCAGTAATTTGATCAATACCTGGAGCTTTCCTGGGGTTTGAGTTACGAATAACATTTTCAACATCTTGAAAACTAAGTCTCAAAGGCACAGGCGGTCTAACAGCATATGGCGGAAATTCAGCAACATCATCCACTGTATCATTTGCAGTAAAAACGTTATTTAAATGATTAACATACACCATCCCTTTTTCAGAATCGCTTCTTGCCCAATCTCCAGTTGAAGTTCGCAGAGGTGGCTTACCTATTACGGGTCTTTTCAGACCTTTTGTCGCTTTCCATAGAGAATAGTCGGTTTGCGGGCTACCATCAAGACCTTCTAGATAATTTTTGAGGGAAGCCATTCTTTGGATTTCAAGCAGATTTCTTAATTGAGTTATGCACTCCCGTAGTCTGCTTTTAAGCTGGGGAGACCTTCGAAGTTGCCACTCTCTTCTAACTCTTCTTTTTTCTGACAGAAGTTGCTCTATTTCAGACGAATACGTTCTATTGCTCACATTTCTAGATCTTGTATGGCTAGTGGTAGCATGTTGTACGGCCAGTTTAAGGTCTTCAGAAAAATCTTTAATGGATATATCAACATCCTCAGGGGTTCTCAAGGCAATATTTTCTGTAAAATGTGTACTCAAATATTTTTTATATTTTAACCAATTAACTCGAGTGACAGTCAACGCCAAGTCACAAAACGGGGAACCAACCCCCTGGGGGAACGAAACAGAAACTATAGTTGGTGAGTGATCTGATGACAAGTCCAATGAAGGCTCCACATGCATCCATTCTGAGGGAAAATTTTTTGTAACTCCAAAGTCTATAACGTCTGGGATCTTGCGTTGGTCTGACGGCCAATAAGTGGGGTGTCCACTTGAAATCACACCTAAGCCCATTTTGGAAACGGTGTCAAAAAGCACACGGCCTTTCGGGGTAATTAAACGTGATCCCCAAAAAGTGTGTTTAGCGTTATAGTCGCCAGCCGCTAAAAATCGAGGCCCAAGTGATTTGAAAAAATTTGAATATTGGCTTTCTGTTATTGAAAATCGGGGCGGTGAGTAAATCGAGGAAATAACGATTTTTTCATGAAAATATTTAATGCATATATTAGTTGCTTGGATATACTCCTCACGTGTCTCGTTCATTAAAAAGTGTTTAATTCTGGATTTTATTAGAATTGCCGATCCTCCGCAAGATCTTCCACGGGGATCTTTTGTGTCGTACAGTATGTAGCCATTAATTTTGAAAAAACTGTTAGTTGTCAAATGGGTTTCAGCAATCATCATTATATCGATCTGCTTTTCCATAAGGAAGTGCTCAAGTTCATTTTTGTGTTGGCGAATGCCGTTTGCGTTCCAGAAACATATTTTTAACCAATTCATTTTTTTAAAATTGCCTGTAAAATAGTGGATTGCATTTTTAGCATTTCCTGCATCATGTTGGTCATAGAGACGGTAAAAGTGTTAATGGATTGAACAAGAGTCTGCAGAGTTGCCTCTAGGTTACTAAAATTTGGATCGGAAATTTGGGGCTTGGGTTGCTGGTTCAAGTTTTGGTCGGATTTAACCACATTAGCATAAGAAAATTGTTTGGTATTCTGCGTGTTTGTGAAGTTGGTTGGATGGCCTACCTGGGGAAAATTGTTTTTGCCAATGACATTTGGCTGCTGGGCTGCTGGAGAAACCGATGACTTATTTGTCATTGACCGCTTAAAATGAGTATAGACAGGGCAACCTCTATAATTTGCAGTGTGGTTACCTCCACAGTTACTGCATTTTTTAACACTTGCGTCGGCCTTTGACTTATTGCACTGAGTTGTGCCGTGAAGTTCGCCACATACAACACAAACAGCGGGCAACTTGCAGTAAGCCTTAGTGTGGCCAAATTCTTGGCAGTTTAGGCACTGAACGGGTCCTGAACGCTTATGTGGCTCCTCAACGGTAACCTTACGATGCAAAAGATATTTGAGGTTATATATTAATAATTAAATATAATAATTAAATTTGATGAACAAATTTATAATTTTGTATGTTAACTTTGTGTGTTAACTTATATATATATATATATATATATATATATATATATATATATATATATATATATATATATATATATATATATATATATATATATATATATATATATATATATATATATATATATATATATATATATATATATATATATATATATATATATATATATATATATATATATATATATATATATATATATATATATATATATATATATATATATATATATATATATATATATATATATATATATATATATATATATATATATATATATATATATATATAAAAACACATACATACATATATACATACATACATACATAGCAGGTGATTTCAATGCGTGGGCTGTTGAATGGGGCTGTCCCTCAGTAAACGCAAGAGGAAGAATGCTCTTGGAAGACTTTTCTGTACTGGGTGTTGTACTCATCAATAATGGAGTTGAACACACCTTCAGAAGGGGTGATGTTGGCTCAGTAATTGACATTACATTCGTCAGTGCCAGTATCGCAACCCAAGTGAACTGGAGAATATCTGACATCTATGCACATAGCGATCATAGCGCTATAATAATAGATGTGCAAGACGCACAGCCCCGTGCTATTGTACAAGCACGTGTCTTGACAGGATGGAAGGTAAATACCTTTGATAAGGATAGCTTCGCAGCCTGCATGGAGAACATGGAAATGGCTGGTTCAGCAGAAGACATGGCAGTGCAATTAGTGCGCAATATCACTAGTGCCTGCAATGTAGCTATGATAAGGCGAAAAAGATCGCCAAATAAGCCTCCAGTGTATTGGTGGAATGATGAAATTGCTAGCTTGCGTTCAGAGTGTATTAGCGCCCGAAGGTGGTATACACGAACGAGGGGTCGGTTAGAGAATAACGTGCAGCACCAGTTGTATAGGGATAAAAGAAAGGCATTGAAGATTGCAATTCGTAGGAGCAAGCGTAGGTGTTTCCTGGATGCTTGTGATGAAATAGATAGTAATCCTTGGGGCTTAGCATATAAGCTAGTAACCAGGAAACTTAAATGTCTTGGCCCATCACCGCCAAGAGAAGAGAATATCCTCAACGGAATTGTAGACCATCTTTTTCCTCAACAGGAAGCTCCGACATGGCAACACAGCTATCCAGCTGAATTATTCGACATTCCTCCGGTTACGGTCGTCGAGATAGAAGGTGCTGTCTCAAAATTCAAAGACAAGAAGGCACCAGGCTTAGATTGCATCCCAAATATGGTACTGAAGGAGGCTGTTAAGCTCCATCCTGATTATTTCCTGAAAGTAATAAGCGCATGCTTGATTCAGGGAACTTTTCCAACAATCTGGAAGAGGCAGAAATTGGTGTTGTTACCTAAGGATAACAAGCCGCTAGACGACCCTTCCTCCTATCGTCCGCTCTGTATGATAGATACAAGTGGAAAACTTCTGGAGAGTATAATCTGCAGAAGATTGGAAGATTGCGTACAAGCTAACCTATGTTTATCAGATAACCAATTTGGCTTCAGGAAAGCAAAGTCAGCGGTGGACGCTATCAAAGTTGTAGTAGAAACCGCTGCTCAAGCTATCCAAGGGAAGAGGTGGAGGAATGGAACAAAAGGGTATTGTGTGGTTATAACCCTAGATGTAAAAAACGCCTTCAATACGGCAAACTGGGAGCATATAGTTAATGCTTTGGTCCGTATAGACATCCCAGGGTATCTACTAGCAATTGTACGGGACTATTTCCGGGATAGAGAGCTAGTTTATGATACCGATAAAGGTACTAAGAGGCGCAAGATCATTGGTGGGGTGCCTCAAGGTTCAGTTCTTGGCCCACTATTGTGGAACGTCATGTACGACGGAGTATTAAGATTGGGTCTACCGGAAAAGGTGAAGATAGTTGGATTCGCAGACGACATAGCGTTAGTGTGTGAAGGGAAAGAGTTACTAGAGGTGGAAACCATTGCAAACGCCAGTATTCAGATCGTAAGATCTTGGCTAAGATCAATGGGCCTAACTCTAGCTGACCATAAAACGGAAGCGGTTCTGATTAGTAGTAGGAAAACTAGGGAAACTGTCAGGCTAAATATTGGCACGTGTAGCATAGAATCTAAGGAATGTTTAAAATACCTTGGGGTCATGATTGACACTCGTCTGTCTTTTCAAGAGCACTTGAAGTACATAGGCAGTAAAGCATCAAAAACATGCACAGCGCTATGCCGGATCATGCCGAATACAAGAGGTCCAAAATATCTGCAGAGGAGATTACTCTCTAGTGTAGTAAGAAGCATTATCTTATATGCATCGCCTATATGGTCAGGCTCACTTAGATATCCTACTTATGTGAACCTGATATCTCCTGTGTATAGGCTGATCGCCTTGCGTGTATGTAGCGCATTCCGAACTGTATCGGACCTGGCCGCTTTTGTCATTGCCGGCATGATACCGATCGAGCTAGAGGCCGCTTCGGACATCACGGTTGGGTTGAGAGAATCGTGTCTGCGAAAATGGCAAGAAAGATGGGCGACAGCTGACAAGGGAAGATGGACCTACTTACTGATACCAGACATCAGAGCATGGCTATCAAGAAAGCATGGCGATTTGAACTACTATATTACACAGTTTCTAACTGGGCATGGTTGTTTTAGGTCGTACTTGTACCGTTTTGGACATGACAGTACTCCGTTCTGTCCGAGTTGTGATGGTAATGTCTTGGAAGATGCTGAGCATGTGTTCTTCATCTGTCCACGGTTTAATAGTGATAGGGAATATTTGGAAACAGTCCTAGGACGTAGCATCAGTCCGAGCAGTATCGTTCCAATCATGTTGGAATCTTTGTGCAACTGGACGTACGTCTGTAGTTTTGTAAAATTGGTTCTGTTGGAACTTCGTAGGTTAGAACAGATTCGCAGCAGAATCAATGTAGTTTGGTTTAGATGTAGGGTGTATCACCTTTCCCACCCCGAGACGTAAAGCCTTGCGGCAGTCCCTCGGGGAGCATCTGGGTCAGGGCGAAGGGGTGTTTTTTAGCGAGTTAAAGTCTCGCACTACTGGCAACCACCATCACTGCCAGTGCCTTTCGATGGTTTTTCACCTCGCGAATAAAAAAAAAAAAAAAAAAAAAAAATATATATATGTGTATACATATCTATATACATACATAGTCAAAAATCCAGTTAAGATTATGTGAAGTATCACTCTCTTACATTGGTTTTCTCCTAAAGTATAATTATTTCCAGTTCAATCGTTAGTATCATCGATAATCTCTTTGTTCTTTTGCGCAAGTTTCTCTTAATTCTGACTTATTAAAGTTAGGAAAAAATTAAACTTGTGTATTATTCATATTAAAATAATTTCAATAAATAAAATTAACAAATAATTTTAAATAATTAATAAATAAATTTGAAATAATTTATATACGTAATTTAAATCGACGAAAGTTTCTTTGTGTTCAAACAAATTCTATTAATTATCTCATGTACTTTTAATAACGAGTTATTTCTCTTACATGTAATTATTCTTATAATTACTCTTTTCAACGTTTCCCCTTTAATATTTCCAACTTTCCAAATATTTCAATTTATTCTTTTGGAAGCAGTTAACAATTGCGGGAATACTTATAGCACACCAAAAAATAATGGCGTACAAAAATAAAAATGTTTGATCAGAACATCCATAAAGAAATAAAGTGTATTTAGACGCTCAAGAATATCGCGCTATATACTTATATATACTTAAATCATTTGACTTCTAATTCACAACATTTTCATTTCCTTTTTTTCTTTCAAACCTATTTCGAAAATAAAATATTTGTACGTAGCTGTTCAAATTATTAATTGTCAGCTAGAATTATTCTAAGCTTTAATAAAAAGATTAGTGTTCATTATTTTTCATCACATTATATATACATTATACGCAAACCGTTGGTTCTTAACGGGTTAAACTTAATAATTTCCAAATACTTTCAGTAATTTTTTCAATTATTCTGTGCGGGTGCACACGGGGATTCAATAAAAATAGTTAAAGGAAAGCAGAGGACTTACCGTCGTCCAAGAAAAAGGGGGGATGATGTACTGAGATGACTTTTGTTTTCCGATGCGTGACGATGACCATGGGCTGACGGGAAACTGACCTGTTGATGCGCTCGCTTTGGCTGCTGCTGATGGTGCTGACGTTGCAATAAATGACCCAGAAGTCGACTGGAAGTGGGATGATGTGGTGCCTCGTCTTGATTTTCGAGCGGCGACAGGTAGCTGCAGATGAATCAATGTATGGCGTCCAGAATTTATACCAGTTGATACCCCCAGGGGCGAATAAAACACACTTTCTTTTCTCTTAAACGATATGGTGCCTGTAAGTGGCGGCACACCTTTATTTAATTCTTGAATTGAATAATTATCCACGGTAGTCACACAAGCAAAAGAAATAAAAAACACTTTGAGTTTTTTTTTCTTTGCTTATAAATTATGAGTTGTGAACGCTCTGGCTGTTATACATGAACTAACAAAAAGAAAATGATTCAACACCGACATGACCAGCTGCCAAAAACAACGAGTAAGTTTTGCTCGTTGGTTTGGGCAGCCAGTGTTGCCGGGCTTAAAATCACTTTTCGACAATTAGTGTTGCCAGGTCTGAACATCCCGCCCCCCCTTGTTATACAGGATAACAGAAAAAGGTCGGTATGCTTACAATTCAGGTTCTAAATTTAACAGACAGTTCAAAAGGTTACTTAAAATAGAGTCTATAAAATATGATAATTCACGGATGTATAATTCACAAAAAATGCAATATGTATATATGTAAGAAGAAATGCACAGATATATATAGATCGATTGATATATATAAGTATATAAAAAAGACTATTATACGGCGAATTTTCCAATTATTACCCAGCCTAACACGGTGTCCTGGGCAAGTGGTGAACCAATTGTGGAACATTGTATCCCAGCGCGGATGAACCTTGGGTAGACATCTGCTCCCAATACAAAATTTATTGAGTTGCTTTCCAGCCACACGCACCCTGTTATCAGGGCCATGAAAAAGTTTTTCAGTGCGACCAAGACGCCATTGATTGGGGGGTACATTTCCGTGTCGGGCAACTACAAGATTGCCGATAACGAGATTTCGGTGGGGGTACTTCCATTTAGGGCGTTTATGGAGTTCGGCAAGATACTCGTTCTTCCATCTACGAGCCAACTGGTGGTGGAATATTTTTAACTTTTGCCAACGATTCACATAGCTGAGTGAATGGCTGGATAAATCAGGTTCTGGCGGGGATAAAAGGGGGGTTCCAATCAAAAAATGGCCCGGAGTTAACGCACATAGGTTAGCAGGGTGTTCACTCATCGGGCTTAAAGGTCTGGAGTTGAGGCAGGCTTCTATGCGAGTAAGCATGGTGCTGAATTCTTCATAGGTAAATGTGTGGTTGAGGCATAGTTTTTTGAAATGTGCCTTGAAGCTTTTTACTCCTGCCTTCCAGAGGCCTCCCATATGAGGAGCGCCAGGCGGAATAAAATGCCAGCCGACGAGACTGAAACTCTCCTGTGCCATCAAGCCCTGTCTCACAAGGGACAGGAATTGTTGTTTGTCCTTAAATAAAATGTTGGAGGCGCCAACAAAGGCGGTGCCATTGTCTGAGTACAGTGTGTGAGGGGTACCTCGTCTCGAAAAGAAACGAGCAAAGGCAGCGAGGAAGGCCTGTGTGGAAATTTCTCCTGTGACCTCTAGATGTATCGCCTTGGTGGAGAAGCATACGAAAACTAGCACGTATCCTTTAGTTACTTTACAGCCACGTCCCACATAGGATTTGATGTCGAAGGGCCCAGCGAAGTCAACTCCGGTGTTGTGAAAAGGACGAGATAGCTGTGCACGTTCGGGTGGTAATGCAGCCATTATTTGCTGGCTGATTTGTCGCTTATGTTTTGCGCACGTAAGACATTGGGATATGATCGTTTTTATTAACGTTTTGAGTCTAGGGACGTAATAGCGTAGCCTTGTCAACCGGTATAAAAGCGCGTTTTGACCATGTATCGAATATTTGTGCAAATGCTTAAGTAACAGACGGGTAAACCGGGCACGATAAGGTAATAAAATGGGGTAACGTTCATCATAGCTCAAGGTAGGGGAGTTTGCCAAACGACCGTTGATTCTTATTGCTCCATTAGAGTCGATAAAGGGGTTAAAAGTTAAGAGCGAACTCTTGCGGGACAATGATTTTTGTTGAGATAATTGTAAATATTCCTCTCCGAAATTAGATTTTTGGCAGGCGACGATCAGGCGATTTTTGACAAAAACTATTTCCTTGGCCGACAATTCCAGTGTTGTTGTATCTGCTTGCAACTTTGTTCGTGCGTGGTTGTAAAAACGAAACATATAGCATATGACTCGTAACGCCCGAGGGAGGTCGGAAAAGTTTTCTAGGACATCGTTAGCTTCAACTAAAGTTGCGTGAACTTGAATAGGTCTCTTTTCTTCGTCAGTCTCAAAATCAGTTATTAGATCGTCTCGAGCTTTTCGCGCCAATGATATGGTGTGAGCTCCGTAGAGAACATCGTCGACGTACATATAATTTCGCAGAATTTCAGAGACTGTAGGGTAAGCGGTTTCGTTTTCAGCAGCGAGTTCAAGCAATGTTCTGATTGCTAGATAGGGGGCACAGTTTGCACCGAATGTTACGGTATTCAGTTCATAGTCTTGAATTATTTCATGGGGAGAGCTACGATGCCTAATTCGTTGAAAGGGGGTATGAGTGGGGCGTACCAGGATTTGGCGGTACATTTTCTCGATGTCCGCATTAAAAACGTAGCGGAAAACTCTCCACCTCAAGATTAATACCATCAAATCTGCTTGTAAGATGGGCCCTGGGTGAAGAAGGTCATTGAGACTCGTGCCGTTGGATGATGAACTTGAGGCATTAAACACCACTCGTAATTTTGTTGTGGTGCTGTTGGGTTTTATGACAGCATGGTGGGGCAGGTAATATGTGCCGCTGTCACCATGTGCGGGGGTTACTTTGGTCATTTGACCCAGAGTAGAATACTCTGTGATTACACGATCATACTCGGATTTTATTTGGGGGGTTTTTAATAATCTTGTTTCATTTCTTAGAAATTGAGAAAATGCGATTTTCTTGGATTGCCCAATATTTAATTTTTCAGGATATTCTTGTTTAGAGGGTAGCGACACAACATATCGACCATCCTTATTGCGAAATGTAGTGGAGGTGTATAATTTCTCGCAGTATGCGTCCTCCGGGGGTGACTTTGCTCTTCTCGGGAGGTCTTCAAGCTGATTATTCAACTCAACGGTGTTGAAAAACGATAAGACCGAATTTCTGCACGGGTTTGTGGCGACCGTGCCTGTGATGATCCAACCGAAAACTGTTTTTTGAGCCATCAGAGAGTGTTGATCATCCCACTGTAAGCCGTCCTGAATCATTTTTGGGTATACATCTCCGCCGAGCAGTAATTCAATTTCCTTGCACCGATGTTGGTAGCTATCCGCTAGCTGCAACTTTGAAAAAGTGTCATTTTGAAGTGCTGATGACGGATAATGGGCAAGTTGACCAGTCAGCTTGTTGATGACTAATGCATTTAACGAGAGCTCAAATGCAGAGTCGACTGGAGAACCGATTTGTATTTCACAGCTTTGTGCCGAGATGGCGGTTACAGAATCGCTCAAGCCGTGTATTTGAGCCTGTGAGGATTTTGTGTCAAGGCCCAGATGCATTTGTAATTTTCTTGAAATGAACGTTGCTTCAGATGCTGAGTCTATTAAGGCACGAACAGTGCATTTTAGGTCACCGTGGTATACGTCGACAAGTGCGGTTCCTAGTATGACCGAGTGGGCGGGAGTTTGCAGCTGAGTCGCGAATGATTGCAACGCGCGATTCGCTGATTGTATTGATGTAGAAGGCATCACGTTTATGGGATTTTGGGGGTTTTCCTGAGTCTTGAGGTCTTTAGGACTTATATGGAGGTTAGATGATGTAGGCTTTTTAGATGCAGTGCGGTGGAGCAAAGAATGATGTTTGCCTTTGCATGTGTTGCAAGTGTATTTGCTTTTGCAGTTTTTAAGGTTGTGTGAAGTTCCAAGACAGTTAGTACATCTATTCTGCTTCTTGACTGCAGCATAACGTTCATCAATTGACATAGATAAAAACACAGAACAGAATCGTAAAGGGTGAAAATATGAACAGAGCGCACATTTTCCCTGATTGTCCTGGGAAACGTTTGTCTGGTAACTTTGAAGTTTCTTCGTTGCTGACTGGTTAAGTTTATTTGTCCTGGTAGCTTGCGGGGTCTTTGCGGAATTTGAACTAGAATATGTGGAACGCATGTCGGCTATCGATTCTAAAGTATGAACCCTGGCCGTCAAAAATTCATCAAGCTGCTTCCAGGTGGGCAAAACTTTTGTAGGCGGCAAAGATTGCTCCCACAAGCTAAGTGTTGTCTCCGGCAGGCGCGTGCAGCAAGTGTAGACAATAATACAGTCCCACGCCTCGGTAGACATGTCTAACAAGTGAAGATTGGTTCGACAATCATTAATTGTGCGCTGCAACCGCCTGAGATCACTGCCCGTTTCCCTTGAAATCGGTTTCATGTTGAAAAACAATTTTAATTGCTCGTTGACGAGGATCCTTGGGTTCTCATAGCGATCCATGAGATTTTGCCAAGCCATGTCAAAACCTTCGTTGGTCATGGGACAGGTTTTGAGAAGATCACGTGCTTCACCCTGTGTTTTCTTCATCAAGTGACACATTTTTTCAACGGAGGTCAAACGTTTATTGTTGCGGTACAGGGCCGTGAACATGTCACGGAACGTTGGCCAGGATTTATAGTCACCGTGGAAAATTTCTGTATCGCATGGAGGTAGTGAAATAGAAGGTATGGAACTTAATTCCTTTGCTGTTGAAGGGGACGCCGCGTTATCTTTGGCAGGCAGGATATCACAGAGGTCGTTAATCCTTGCCAGTACCATGGTGTACGCTTCATAGGTAGAATTAAACCGTTTATCCAAGGTAGCCATGTCCAGGTCTTCTTTTATTGTTTCATACATATTCACCGCGGTTACATATGCTGAATCGAAAGTTGTCCAAAGCCGCTGAAGGTGAGCTTCATGAGCCTTCAAGGTGTGAATCGTGTGCGATTCTACTGCCAAGCCTTCAAAGTAGCTTTGAAATTTTACTACTCGATCCGAGGAATGTAAGAGATTTTTTAACGTGGCCATTTTGTCGAATGTGTACGCGAGGTTCAATGGGTAATGATGTTTGCGTTAATATGCAAGTAAGTAGGGCTGCGTATCAGCGCGCTGAAGTGCGGGGGTTTGTTCAATTTTCAGAAATTGAGGTAAAAAAATTTTTAAAGAAATGATGTATGGCACCTCGTATCGGCTGCCACGGCAAGTTGTGAATGAAAATCCTTGTTGTTCCAAAGGCTCTCCAATGATGCTTCGCCGGAGGGTTGAGAATTCCAAAAAGCGATGCGGAAAAAGTTAAGGTTGCAGTGATGCTTTGTATAAGCGATCACTGTTGAGGGGGGTTAAAATTGAATTCCGAAAATTTTCTAAAAATTTCAGTTGGTACCTCGTATGGGCTACCAACTTGGTGTAAAGTTTTAAAGTTGCAGTGGCGCTTCGTATAAGCACCCACTGTTTATGGGGATTCAAAAATAAATTCAGAAAATTTTCTAAAAATTTCCAGTTGGTACCTCGTATAGGTTACCAACTATGTGCAAAAATTTTTTCAAATGGGAGTGGTGCTTAGTATTAGCCACCACTAAGTATGGGGGTTAAAAAATATTTTCAGAAAATTTTCTAAAAAAATTTCAGGTGGTACCTCGTATAGGTTACCAACTATGTATAAAAATGGGAGTGGTGCTTAGTATAAGCCACCACTAAGTATGGGGGTTAGAAAATATTTTCAGAAAATTTTCTAAAAAAATCTCAGTTGGTACCTCGTATAGGTTACCAACTTATGTGCAAAAATTTTATAAAAATGGAAGTGGTGCTTAGTATAAGCCACCACTAAGTATGGGGGTTAAAAAATATTTTCAGAAAATTTTCTAAAAAAATTTCAGGTGGTACCTCGTATAGGTTACCAACTATGTATAAAAATGGGAGTGGTGCTTAGTATAAGCCACCACTAAGTATGGGGGTTAGAAAATATTTTCAGAAAATTTTCTAAAAAAATTTCAGTTGGTACCTCGTATAGGTTACCAACTATGTGCAAAAAGTCTTAAAATTGAATTCGTATTTGTGATGGTTTCTTAATATGCGACAACGAACAAAAGTATTTCATACCGCTTTAATATGTGTGCAAACAGGGGGTAGTCTCCAATATAATCAGTTGTTTAAAATAGGTTTTCGTTTTGATAACTTTATATTACGAAGATGTTTTAAGTACGCCTAACCTGACTGGTCATACGGCCCTCGTGGATCAGCGGTTAGTAAATAATTCGTTATGTACTAAAATTGTGCCACTGACCTACTTTTGTTTATGTACATATTTCTTAGCACATATGTACATACATGCGTTTCATATGTTCGTTTTGTTAGGTTTCTGTTGATCGCAACACGTTTGCTCAAGGTTCGAGGTCAAGAGATCGAACTTGTTTCGTACAAAACGAAACTTTAACAAATTTTTCTATGCTTTGCAAAAAAACACACGCATATACACATACATAAACATCAACAGTTTTTGGTTGCTTTGTTAATTTTGTCAGTTTTTGATTGTGCACCTGTTGTTGTTGTCTTTTCTTGTCTTCTTGTTGAATTTGAGTTGAGCCTTTTCTTTGATGCTTATTCCTTGTGTTGTCGTTGCTGTGCACCTGATGCTTTGATTTTTGTTTTCTTTATATGTATGTATGTATTTCAGGTATGTATGCACAATGTATGTTTGCAGAAGGTATGTATGCAAGTAAAATAAAATAAAAATTCCGTTGGCGGTATATTTGTTGTTGGTTTTTTTTTTTTTGTTTGCCTTCTATTTTTTAGGTATAACGGTATGCAGATTTATGAATTTTTATGACTTTGTCCAAACTAACGTTTTTGGACGAACCTGTACATACCGCTGTACTTTTGTATTTTTCGTTGTCGCAAAAAATATATGTATGTATGTACATATGTAGTTGCACTCGCAAAATATATATGTACGTATGTATGTACGCACTCACGCGGGAACCGTATATATGTATGTAAAATTTTTTGCAAAAATTTTTTAATTTGACGATTTGTTCTACGCACCTATGTATGTATGTACATAAGTAAGTACGTATTAAACAAATCTATTTTTTTACAGAGAAAAAAGGGGGTTGATTTATGAAATTATTAACATACATACATATGTATATGGAAGTACATATGTATGTATCAGTTCTAAAAAATTTATGATTTTGTAAATTTAATTAGATTATATGCTCCTACATATATGAATATGTATGTAGATGTGCGTACATAGTATGTACACGAGTATGTAAGTAATCTTTGATTTTTCAGGGGGTTAAAACAAGATTGTAGGTACGTACATATGTAGGTAAGTATAATAAGCTTTATTTGATGAAATTATACACTTACATACATATGTATATGGATGTACATATGTATGTATCAGTTTTAAGCTTTTAGATTCGGTTAATTAGATGATTATGCACATACATACATATGTGTATGGATGTACATATGTATGTCTCAAGTATATTATTAAAGAGGGGGTTATTTAGAAAATTGCACTTTTCTATGTTTTTTTTTTTTTAAAGCAGGGGAGGATTGCCGGGTTATAGCTGGCCCGGATCCGGCTCGAAGGACCAAAATGTGCGGGTGCACACGGGGATTCAATAAAAATAGTTAAAGGAAAGCAGAGGACTTACCGTCGTCCAAGAAAAAGGGGGGATGATGTACTGAGATGACTTTTGTTTTCCGATGCGTGACGATGACCATGGGCTGACGGGAAACTGACCTGTTGATGCGCTCGCTTTGGCTGCTGCTGATGGTGCTGACGTTGCAATAAATGACCCAGAAGTCGACTGGAAGTGGGATGATGTGGTGCCTCGTCTTGATTTTCGAGCGGCGACAGGTAGCTGCAGATGAATCAATGTATGGCGTCCAGAATTTATACCAGTTGATACCCCCAGGGGCGAATAAAACACACTTTCTTTTCTCTTAAACGATATGGTGCCTGTAAGTGGCGGCACACCTTTATTTAATTCTTGAATTGAATAATTATCCACGGTAGTCACACAAGCAAAAGAAATAAAAAACACTTTGAGTTTTTTTTTCTTTGCTTATAAATTATGAGTTGTGAACGCTCTGGCTGTTATACATGAACTAACAAAAAGAAAATGATTCAACACCGACATGACCAGCTGCCAAAAACAACGAGTAAGTTTTGTTCGTTGGTTTGGGCAGCCAGTGTTGCCGGGCTTAAAATCACTTTTCGACAATTAGTGTTGCCAGGTCTGAACATATTCCATTGGCATATATATTTAATGTTCATTGAACTCTAGTGATCACAGCTGTTTCTAGAGTTGTGAATTTTGTTCTTTTCATTTCATCGAATACAGTATTCGAATAAAAAGCTCTTTTTGTTTTTTAAACAAATTAGGTTACATTTTTTCTATAAAAATATTTTGTATACCATTCTGCAATACAAAATTAAAATTTTATTTCATAAAAGCTTTAATTCTTGCGCGGTGAAAAAACTATTTTTGTTCATTATTTCCTTTAAAGTTACTTGGATTTTATCATAAATCAATTCAAAATGTCACTTGATAAGTTTATTCGACTGGCCGATGAATTAGTTGCATTCAACTCAGATTTGAACGAAAATCGAATTCCTATCACCTCAATTCATGCGGTTAATATTCAAAAAGATGAGGTCAAATCTACTTGGTCAGAAATTAAGGCTACTTATGACAAATATATATTTGAAAAAAAAAAAACAGTGAAGCGGACGAGGAGAAAGAAGAGGATCAAGTTGATTTAGAAATTTTTCGAAACAAATACAAGAATAGTTACGTTACATACACTACTATTTTAACAAAATTATCTGAACTTGCAGAACTTTTTCGACAAAAAGAGTCTGTGAAACCTGGTTTACCAGATACTCAAAATTTAAAAAATAAAGTTCAAGATAATCTGGAATCTCATAGCTTTAATCTCCCTCCATGCGATATTGAGATTTTCAAAGGTGATTATATGGCTTGGCCCACTTTCCGAGATCTATTTACTGCTGTTTACATCAAATTCTAGGCTGAGTCCTGTTGAAAAGCTTTTCCATTTGACCCAAAAAACAAGAGGCGAAGCACGGGATATAGTTCAAAACAGCCCCTTGACAAATAGCGGATTTGAGCTGGCTTGGTCTAGCCTTTGCATGCGTTACGAAAATCGCCGAGTACTAGTCAACGGTCAATTAAAGACTCTTTTCAATCTCCCGACAATAACCTCCGAACCAGGAACTGCCCTGAAACACCTTCAAAGAAGTATCAATTCTTGCATTTCAGTGCTCAGATTATATGATATTGATGTTGAAGGGTGGGACCCAATTTTTGTCTTCTTATGCTCAAATCGGCTGCCAGATGTTACTCTTACCTTGTGGGAGCAAGGTCTAGAAAGTAAAACAACCATTCCAATGTGGTCAGAGCTTGACGCATTTTTAACAAATCGGTACAGGACTTTAGAGTCTGTTTCTGAAATCCGCAAAATTCTTTGTACGCAACCAAAATCAAAAAAAGATATAACCTCGACAAAGAAGATTAATGCATTTCAAAATAAAGTTGCCCTTCCAAATTGCCCATTATGTCCAAAGAAAACTCATATTATAAGGAAATGTCCACGTTTCATAAAAATGGACTATTCTCAAAAATATAATGAAATTAAAAAATTAAATTTATGCCTGAACTGTTTTTCCAAAACTCACTCTGTTCAAAACTGTTCAAGTAAAAATAGTTGTTTAAATTTATGCCTGAACTGTTTTTCCAAAACTCACTCTGTTCAAAACTGTTCAAGTAAAAATAGTTGTTTTCATTGTAAAAAAATACATAATACCCTACTTCATAGGGAAACCACTTTCCACACATCACAAAATCCACGTGCTAGTACGTCTTCTAATTTAAATATAAATTCTGTTCCATTTCAAAGTAATTCTGGTAGTCCATCTGGGTGTTCAAATAATAACATTATACAGAATTGCTTTACTTCAAACTCAAAGGGCGTGTTGCTGGGTACAGCAATAGTCAACATTATCCATTTAGGTATGGAATATAGGGCTCGTGTACTTATTGACTCAGGGTCTGAAGGAACATTTATTTCCGAACGTATGTTTAACCGTCTAAAATTGCCGTTTGAAAAGACAAATGCGAAAATTTCTGGGCTTAACAAAACACTTGCGGTTACTGTACAGAAAAAGTGTTTATTATGTTTAAGCTCTCGCCTAGATTCTCAGAAGATTTCAATAAATGCTCTAGTTGTTCCCCATTTAGCTGAACGCATTCCTTCGCAAAACTTCAAATTTTCGTCATTCTCAGATTTACCTAAAATTGCACTCGCTGACCCTTCTTTTCATAACAGTTCAATGATTGATATTTTAATCGGTGGTGATGTTATTCCTTCTATTATGTGTTCTGGTTTCAAACAAGCTGTTTGTGGGTCCTTACTAGCCCAAGAGACAATCTTTGGGTGGATTCTCACAGGTCCAGTTACTACCAATTCTAGAAAGCAGAGCTCTAATATCGTTTTGTATTTCAGTGAAATGTCTCTGGACAAAGAAATTTCAAAGTTTTGGGAGGTGGAAGACCTTTCAAAAGAAAAAGTATTATCCTCTTCAGACAAATTTTGCGAAGATTTGTATAGAACAACAACACGGAGAAGTTCAGAGTGAAGATTGTCTCTCTTCCATTTAAAGAGGGATATCCTCATGAATCGTGCTTAGGCGAATCAAGATCAAGTGCTTTAGCACAATTTTTCAGAAATGAATCCAGACTGCTTCGAAATCCGGACTTAAAACCTACATATGACAACGTCGTGCAAGAATACAAGGATTTAAATCACATGTCAGAAGTTTCAAGTGAGTGTTTAAACGATCCGTTTCACTACTATCTTCCGCATCATGCCGTGATAAAACCGGAAAGTACGACTACCAAAGTACGAGTCGTATTTTATGCATCATTTCCAAGTAACAATGAGCTAAGTTTAAATGATATTTTATATCCGGGTCCAATTCTTCAAAGTGACTTAACGCTTCTTATTCTAAATTGGCGTTTTTTTCGTTTTGTGTTCAACGCATATATTCAAAAAATGTATCGTCAGATTCTGGTTGATCCAAAGCACACGCCATTCCAAAGAATTTTATTCCGAAAAGATACGAACGATTCAGTTAAAGATTTCGAATTAAAAACCGTCACATTTGGGGTTAATTGTGCTTCATACTTAGCCATACGAACAATGATTCAACTAGCTGATGACATTCAACACAAATATCCAATCGCAAGTCAAAAGAAATATGTACGTAGATGATGTTTTAGCGGGCGAACATACAATTTCAGCAGCCAACAGAGCCAAAAATGAGCTTATCCATGCTCTTGAAACAGCAAGATTCTCTTTGCGCAAATGGACAGCAAATTCGAAGAAACTCCTCTCGGATTTCCCTCCAAGCTATTTACTTCGAGAGGATTTTTTAGAGTTCGATGACAGAAGCACAGCCAAAACTCTAGGCATAAGATGGAATGCTAACTCCGATACTTTCCTTTTTGTGCCCACTGTATTTTTCGAACCTTGTAAGTATACAAAAAGAGAAGTTTTTTCACAGATCGCTCGCTTATTCGATCCAGCTGGGTGGCTGGTTCCATGCGTAATTCTGGCAAAAATCCTTATGCAAAGAATTTGGATTGAAGGTATTGCTTGGGACGAAGTCATCTCTGACAAAGCGCTTACTCAATGGAAATTATTTCAATCTAACTATCCGTACATTAAAGATATTCATGTTCCAAGATGGATTAACTTTGTGCCAAATAGTGTTGTTCAATTTCACGGTTTCTGCGATGCTTCCGAGAAAGCATACGCTGCCTTTTAGTACATTAGAATAACATATAACAACAAAATACATACACATTTGGTTACTTCAAAGACCAGAGTTGCTCCTGTCAAAACTCTTTCAATTCCACGTCTAGAGCTTTGTGGGGCAGTACTACTAGCAGAAATGATTGATTCAATTCTTCGAAAGTTAGAACTCAAGACGTACGAAATATACTGCTGGACAGATTCCACTATTGTCTTATCTTGGTTAGCCAAGTCTCCGTGTACGTGGTTAACTTTTGTAGCTAACAGAATTTCTAAAATAGTACAAATAACTGTTCCAACTCATTGGTGTCACGTTTCTTCCGAAAATAACCCAGCTGATAGAGCTAGTCGCGGAATATTCCCACCAGATCTTATCAATAATGATTTATGGTGGAAGGGACCTAAATTTATTCAAGAAGTGGATATCGTGCATATTTTTCAGAAGAATCTTGTTGCAGATACTAATCTAGAGCAAAAACTAATAAGAGTTAATTTTTCATATTTTCAAAACTTTGAAGATGTCATGCAAAGATTCTCTTCATTTGCAAGAGCTATTCGTGTGTTCGCGTATATTTACAGATTTTTCTACCGCACTCATCCCAACTATAAAGCAAGCTTTTCGAAAACTTGTTTAACTCTATCTGCGTTTGAAATCAAGCAAGTTCGTGACCAACTTATTAAAATGTATCAAAAAGCTTTCTACCCAGATGAATATAAATGCCTATCTGCCAAAGAAGCTGTTTTATCAACCAGTAAACTCCTAAACTTGAATCCTTTTCTAGATTCAGAGGGCATAATCCGATCATGCGGCAGATTAGAGACGTCTCCCGGCCTTTCATACAATGAGAGGCATCCAATTCTTTTACCTTACGACTGCCAATACTACAGGCTACTTGTCAGATTTGTCCATACTAACGAGTGATTTTTTTGCTATTATCTTTTTGGCAACACTAGTTTTGACAGCTCACGTACGTTTTGTATCTTGTGTCACTGTCAAACATCTTCAGTTTGGTCTATAATTTAATCATGAATCGCCTTACAAACGAACAACGCTTGCAAATTATTGAATTTTATTACCAAAATGCGTGCTCTGTTAAGAAAGTTCATCGCGCGCTTCTTCCATTTTATGGTCAGTTTAATCGACCTACTGAAGCTTCTATTCGGGCTATTGTAAAAAAATTTCGCACCAAATTTACATTGTTGGACATTAAACCACCAACACGCTTACGTAGAGTGCGATCTGAAGAAAATATCGCAGCCGTATCGGCCAGTGTTGGTGATGACCGTGAATTATCGATTCGGCGCCGTTCGCAGCAATGGGGCATCTGTTACTCCACTACGTGGAAAATTTTGCGGAAGGATTTGGGTGTGAAGCCTTATAAGATACAGCTGGTGCAAGAATTGAAGCCAAACGACCTACCACAACGCCAAATTTTTGGTGAATGGGCTCTTGAAAAGTTAGATGAAGATCCACTTTTTTATCGAAGAATTGTGTTCAGCGACGAGGCTCATTTCTGGTTAAATGGATACGTGAACAAGCAAAACTGCCGTATTTGGAGTGAAGAGCAGCCAGAAGCATTGCAAGAGCTACCAATGCATCCACAAAAAACAACCGTTTGGTGCGGATTATGGGCTGGCGGCATCATTGGGCCGTATTTCTTCAAAGATGATGCGAATCACAACGTTACGTTACTGTGAGCGCTACCGTGCGATGATAACAAACTTTTTTTTGCCCAAAATGGAAGAGCTTGACTTGCATGACATGTGGTTTCAACAAGACGGTGCCACATGCCACACAGCACGGGAAACAATGGACCAATTGAGAGGCGAGTTCGGTGAACAGTTTATTTCACGCTTGGGACCAGTCAATTGGCCGCCCAGATCGTGCGATTTAACGCCTCTAGACTATTTTTTGTGGGGCTATGTTAAGGCTAATGTCTATAGCGACAAGCCCGCTTCGATTGACGCACTGGAAGCCATCATTGCCAGCATTATTCGTGAGATACCGGCCGAAATGTTGGAAAGAGTATGCCAAAATTGGACTAAGCGGATGGACCATTTGAGGCGCAGCCTCGGCCAACATTTGCATGAAATAATCTTCAAACATTAAATTATATCGACCCAACTATCGATCCAAATAAATATTTCATGAATTTTTCTGAATTTTATGTGTGTTTTTTTTTTTAAGTTTCCGATAGTTCTTATAAAATCACCCATTATAACACTACATGGAGGTAATCAGTTAGTTTTACGGCTCATTTGGACACAATACTGGATACCCAAAGTTAAAAATTTAATAAAATCTACTATTCGCACATGCAAACCCTGCATTATCTATAAAAAGAGGTGCCAAAGGCAGATCATGGCAGCTTTACCTCCAGAGCGATCATCCTTTTCGAGATCTTTTACACACACAGGTCTTGATTTCGCCGGCCCGTTTGACATAAAAAGTTATTCGGGAAGGAATTGTCGAATTTCAAAAAAGTATGTATGTGTATTCGTTTGTTTTTCGACGAAAGCTATACACTTGGAAGCTACATCCGATTTGTCAACTCCCGCTTTCCTTGCGGCTTTTCATCGTTTTGTGTCTCGACGCGGTTGCCCCATCCATATGTATTCTGATAATGGTACAACATTCATTGGGGCATCGAAAATTCTGGCTAAGAACTTTCTTCAGACTTCTCACCAACTAATTTCTACTCAGTTTCAGCATCAAAATATTACATGGCATTTCATACCACCAGGCGCGCCACATATGGAAGGGTTATGGGAGGCTGGAGTAAAAAGTTTCAAAACACGGAAAACCGTTAGAGATTTTAAATTCACGTTCGAAGAGTTCTGTACCATATTATCTAGAATTGAAGCTTGTCTGAGCTCTCGACCGCTGTCTCCTGCGTCTCATAACCCTACCGACCTAAACGCCCTTACGCCTGGATATTTCCTAATTGGCACGCCTATCCTAGCTCCCATTGATCCTACGGTTCAAGAAACTAGACTTTCGCTTATAAATCGATGGGAGAAAATAAAGCTAGTTCAGCAACACTTTTGCAGCAGATGGAAAAACGAATATCATTGATCCTACGGTTCAAGAAACTAGACTTTCGCTTATAAATCGATGGGAGAAAATAAAGCTAGTTCAGCAACACTTGCAGCAGATGGAAAAACGAATATCTGAAAGAACTTCAAAAGCGCTCCAAATGGCAGAAACCGGAAGAAAATCTCAGAGAAAATACTCTTGTTGTCATTAAAGATGAGAATCTGCCTCCCAACGCATCGCGACTTGGTCGCATTAAGAAAACTTACTTTGGTTCCGATAACAGAGTTCGGGTCGCTGATATTTTACTCAGAAAGGAATAATCACACGTCCCATAGTTAAGCTCGTAGTTCTATGTTCTGAATAAAACTCCCTGCATCCAATCAAATGATATATTTTGATCAATGCATATTTCTTCAAAAATTTACACACTATCAGACACCAAATGAAGCAAATTTTACAACTTGTTAATTCATCCGCAAATCGAACATTTAAAAAAAAACCCAATTCATTATTTCTTCCATTTTACGGATTGAGTTTTTATACTTGGCCAACAACATTCAATATTTTTTCATTACAGCTCATCATGCCAGGCAAATCCTCACATAATAAGAAACACTACTCTGCGGGACAAGCCAGACGGACTTTTTTAAAATTACCAACATATTATGGATCATACTTGTGCAGACTATGCAAGAAACCACACGGTCTAAAAAAGTGCAAACAGTTTTTGAGAATGAATATGAAAGAAAGACTAGAAACAGTTCGTAAACATCGCTATTGTTCAAATTGCTTGGCTCATAATCATTCGTACGGAACTTGTTTTACAAAACACGGTTGCAGGCTTTGTGAAAAATTTCATCACACTCTGCTGCACGTTCATCCTCGTTTACTCAACAATTTCGATTTACCGTCAGTCTCACCTCGATCACCCATTCCTGAGGCAAATCACACTGTTAACGTAGAGCAGCATTCATCAACGAAAAATTGCCAAAAATCCAAAACAATCGCTCTCTCCGCTGTTATTCGCCAAAACACTCCAGTCTTGTTACCAACAGTACTCGCAAAGCTAGGCTCAAAAGCTTCATATGCTCGTTGTCTTTTAGACTCGGGATCAGCAGTAAGCCGCGTCTCGAAACAACTTGTTGACAAGCTAAATTTAACCTGCTATTCGGTGAAAGAAGAGACCATTTGTCAGTTAACTCTTAAATCAAGATTTGATGCGGATTTAAAAATTGAAGGAACCCTAAGAGTTGATAATCGAATCGTGATGCAGACTCCAGTACAATCCTTGTCAAAGTCAATCAAAAATCATTTTCGAGACCTATTTCTAGGTGATTCTACATTTTACGAATGCTCTGGAATAGACATTATCATTGGAGTAGAGTTATATACAAGGGTGATTGAAGAAGGTATATTCACCAGAGTAGGCTTACCAACGGCGGAAAGAACTATTTTCGGACGGAGTATTTACGGTCCTGGTCCATGTAACATTTTTTAAATAACCTTATTCTATTCTTTTGTATATTTTATCTCATTTCATTATCTAAACTAATTTGAATTATCTTTCTTTGCATTATAAAAAAAAAAAACCAATCTGTACCTATACAAACTTTGATTGAATTTAATCACATTTAATTTAAGTTTAATCGCATTAAGTTTAAGTTTGTTTGAACTTGGAAGAATTTTTCTGACAATTCAATATTTTTTCGTTCTGTTGCACGTATCCTGCAAGGCGGGCGGTAATGTTCATGCCAGAAGTCTTGCTTTTACCTAAATTTTAACATTTCGGTTTTTATTCGAATATTATTGTAACGTTCATATAAATAAAAGCTGAATAGTACGCAACGATTCCCAACACTGTTTTCTTGCCGTTATATCTTATAATAACGTTTTACGATATTGTCACAAATATTCAATTCCGCTAAGTTCATGGTCTTCTGTTCCCTACCACATGGTAATGAATTGTATTGAAATAAAGATTTATTTATAAGAAAAACCTATTCGTCTTTCTTTCCATCACATTTCATCATCCCAATCCTGGTTTATTATTATTATTGGATGGGATATGGCCCTCATCGGCCATTTGCACTGCGACCAATGGTGATCTATTGTGCGTCCCTTGCCCGATTATGGGTTAAGTATGCCAAGAAAACGGACAAGCTCCATCATAGGGAGTGATATTAAGTCACATTCGCTTAACATATAAGCTTGTAGTAGCCTATATCTTCTGTGTCCCAGTGCTCCACATTGGGTGATTAAGTGCTCCATTGACTCCTCTTCATCACCGCAGAATCTGCAAATGTCTGTGTTGGAAATTCCCATCCTATGCAGGTGCTTGTAGCAGTTATAATGACCTGTAAGTGCACCTGTCAATGTTCTGAGACTTTTCCTGTCCAGCCGAACGTGTCTAAGTTCGGCTCTCTTTTTATCAAAGCTTAGAAATTTCTTGGAGTGTTCAAGACCAGCTGTCTCGTTCCAATGTTGTTCAACGATGGACACCGTCCATTTATTTACCTCCTCATTCAGGAGACCCTTATTGAAGCCAAAAGTTGGAGTGGGTCCAATAAAAGTCCCCTCTGCTCCTTTCTTGACATAAATGTCAGCCATTTCATTGCCATGATGCCCTTCATGATCCTGGTTTTCTACTTCACTGAGAATTTACGAGTTTCCAGATCTCCCAGCCTATTCAACCATTCCATACAGTCCACTATCTTCCATCTTTACATAGATATATATACATATATATATACATATATATATGTATATATATATATATATATATATATATATATATATATATATATATATATATATATATATATATATATATATATATATATATATATATATATATATATATATATATATATATATATATATATATATATATATATATATATATATATATATATATATATATATATATATATATATATATATATATATATATATATATATATATATATATATATATATATATATATATATATATATATATATATATATATATATATAATATATATATATATATATATATATATATATATATATATATATATATATATATATATATATATATATATATATATATATATATATATATATATATATATATATATAAGTTTTAATGGTCGCCAAAATAGAAGTGTTTAAACGCAAAGCTTCATCAGGATAACCGAAAACCCCTTTATGTGTTTTCAATACCCGCTCCAAAGACCCCGGACACGAAAGAGGATTCTCGGGAGAAGCTGCGATTTTATTCACATCTCTGCAGTGGATATAGAGCAGTCTTTCGTTTCCTCCATCATATCTAAGAGTATTCTCTCTAAAATCTACACTGGCATTCATCCCACTTAAAAGGTCCATTCTTATATTCGCATCAACGGTTTTTAATTCCAGCAAAAGAAAAAATTGCGCGTTCCTGTCAAATATTCTAATCACACATTTGGTGATTATCTTTGAACAACCATGTACAGACTTTACGAGAATTGGATTTACTATTTGCTTTATGCCCTTTAGAACTTTCGTAATATGTAATTTTTCGAAGTGCCAGTGTCCAACAAGATTTTGATTATTCTCCCTCCTATTTCCCACTTTACATATGGGAGGAGTGGACGTCCCCTAAAGAATTAACCTCGTTCACTGAATAGCACTCCGATTCATTGTCGTACTCTTCATACACAGAGATACTTTCGAACCCGTCCCCCTCGCATTCCTTCCATTCATTGTCATCAGGTTTATCCTTTGCGCCTTTGCGGCAGGTATTGCTTAGACGATTCTATAGGTCTTTTAATTGGCTGTGTATTAAATCTGTTTATATCTCGTTGTATGCTTCTGTTGATTCCTATTTCCGGCCTTTGTACCCTATTACTGTACCGTCCAAAATTCTTATTCTGAATGTCCTGACCTTGCGGACTATTCTGGTTTCGGATTAGGTCAAGCTGGTAACCTATTTGACGGATAGGACGAAGATGTGGATGGTTTCTAGCATGATTATAGTGTGGTGATGTTGAGTTCTGTTTTGAGTTGTATCGGATATGATTCGTCTCTAGTTACCGGGCTAATGCTGATGGCATGAGAAAAGAATTTTTTTTTTTAGCTTTTTTTTATTTATTGAATCTTCACAATGTGAACTAACAATAAGTATTCAAATCTTATTACTAAATACAATAAATTAACTAAGTCCAGCCAATGCTAGACAAAAAGTTTTATTATGCGCATACTATATCGGTAAAATCACCTACTTAACGCTCTGATGGTGGCAACGGTATCCCTTCTTCTCAACCGAGTGTGACCACTAAAATTAAGTATGTTTCGTGCAAGAGGGTTTGGGTGAAGTTCCAATTTGCTGATATACCTTATCGCATGCTTTGAAAACTCATCTTTTACCAGTGGAACACACAGATCCATGTGAATTCGGGAGTTTTTTACGTACCATGGAGCTGCAGTCATTGTTCGAAGAATTTTGTTTTGTCGCCTTTGAATTTTTTCAATGTTTGACGCTGAGGCGGTGCCCCATAATTGAATTCCGTAGCGCCATATAGGCTTTAGTATTGCGTTGTATCACAAAAGTTTGCAATCTAATTTCAATGTAGAATTTCTGCCCATAAGCCAATTTAATTGCGCTGCTTTTAATTTTAGCTGAGTGACTTTCGCGTCAATGTGAGACTTCCACGTTTACGGTCGAGATGAATACTAAGGTACTTGACTTCATTTTGCTGCGTAATAGGTGAATTGTTAATTTGGATAGCTGAACATGTTTGTCTACGCAGTGTGAATGTAACGTGAGTACACTTTTGTTCATTAACTTTAATTTTCCAAAGTTTTAACCACATCTCTAATATTGAAATATACTCCTGCAAATTTCGCGAAGCTGCTTGATGGTTTTCATGTACGCTGCAGAATGCTGTGTCATCTGCAAAAGTTAAAGTGTGAATGTAACCCCACATCTGGTTGGCATGGTAGAAGTGTAAATTAAATATAAAGTGGATCCCAGAATGCTACCTTGGGGAACTCCTGCCTCGATTGGCTGAGTTGGGCTTATAAAGTCGCCTTCTCTGATAACAAACTTCCGGCCGCATAAATATCTTTCCAGAAGCTTGTGAGTGTTTGCAGGCAAGTTCAACTTTATTTTGTGCATTAATCCCTCGTGCCACACTTTATCAAAAGCTTGGGAAACATCAATGAATAGAGCTGAGCAATACTTTTTATCCTCAAAAGTCGTTCTTATAACATTAACTAGTCTATGCGTTTGTTCTATGGTGGTGTGTTTAGCCCGAAAACCAAATTGATGATCAGGGATGCATCCTACATCATTCAATGTTGGAGTCAACTTCGCCATTAACAATTTTTCGAAAAGTTTTGAAATTGTTGGCAGTAGACTTATTGGTCTATATGACTCTACTTTAGTGGGATCCTTCCCTGGCTTGGGCATCATAGTAACCATAGACACCTTCCACTCTGCAGGATAGTATTCTAGGCGCAAAATATCGTTAAAAATGAAAAGAAGAATTCTTCTAGCAACACGGGGTAACTGTACAAGCATTTTGCCAGTAATATTGTCAAAACCTGGAGCTTTTTTGAGTTTACTTTATTTATAACGTTTTCGACATCTTGAAAACTAAGTCTCAAAGGCACAGGCGGTCTAACAGCATATGGCGGAAATTCAACAACATCATCCACTGTATCATTTGCAGTAAAAGCGTTTTTCAAATGATTAACATCACCATCCCTTTTTCAGAATCACTTCTTGCCCAGTCGCCAGATGAAGTTCGCAAAGGTGGCTTACCTATTACGGGTCTTTTCAGACCTTTTGTCGCTTTCCATAGAGAATAGTCGGTTTGCGGGCTACCATCAAGACCTTCTAGATAATTTTTAAGGGAAGCCATTCTTTGGATTTCAAGCACATTTCTTAACTGAGTTATGCACTCCCGTAGCCTGCTTTTAAGCTGGGGAGACCTGCGAAGTTGCCATTCTCTTCTAACTCTTCTTTTTTCTGACAAAAGTTGCTCAATTTCAGACGAATAAGTTCTATTGTTCTCATTTCTGAACCTCGTGTGGGTAGTGGTAGCATGTTGCACGGCCAGTTTAAGGTCTTCAGAAAAATCTTTAATTGATATATCAACATCCTCAGGGGTTCTCAAGGCAATATTTTCTGTACAATGAGTACTCAAATATTTCTTATATTTTAGCCAATTAACTCTAGTGATGGTGAACGCCAAGTCACTATACGGGGAGCCACCCTCCTGGGGGAACGAAACGGATATTATAGTGGGTGAGTGGTCCGATGACAAATCTAATGAAGACTCTACTTGCATCCATTCTAAAGGAAAATTTTTTGCAACTCCAAAATCTATAACATCTGGAATCTTTCGCCGGTCTGAGGGCCAATAAGTGGGATGTCCGCTTGAAATCACGTCTAAGCCCAGTTTGGAAACTGTGCCAAAAAGCACACGGCCTTTTGGGGATATTAAACGTGATCCCCAAAAAGTGTGCTTAGCGTTATAGTCACCAGCCGCTAAAAATCGAGAACCAAGTGATTTGAAAAAAAGTGAATACTGATTTTCTGTTATTGAAAATCGTGGCGGTGAGTAGATCGAAGAAATAACGATTTTTTCATGCAAATATTCAATGCATATATTAGTTGCTTGGAGATACTCCTCACGTATCTCATGCAGACAATAGTGCTTAATTCTATTTTTTATTAGAATTGCTGAGCCTCCACAAGACCTTCCACGAGGATCTTTAGTGTCATACAGTGTGTAGCCATTAATTTTGAAATGACTATTGCTTGTCAAATGAGTTTCAGCAATCATCATTATATCGATTTGCTTTTCCATAAGGAAGTGCTCAAGTTCATTTTTGTGTTGGCGGATGCCGTTTGCGTTCCAGAAACATATTTTAAACCAATTCATTTTGTTAAAATTGCCTGCAAAATAGTGGATTGCATTTTCAGCATTTCCTGCATCATGTTCTTCATAGAAACCGTAAATGTGTATGGACTGAACAAGAGTCTGCAGAGTTGCCTCAAGATTGGTAAAATTTTGATCGGAATTTTGGGGCTTGAGCTCCTGATTCAAGTTTTGTGTATCGGTTTTGACCACACTAGCACATGAAACTTGTTTGGGGCTTTGCATAATTATTTGGCTAGTTGCCTGGCCTATCTGCGGAAAATTGTTTGTATGAATTATGTTTGGCTGCTGGGGTTGTTTTTAGGTGATTGATGACTTATTTGTCATTGACTGCTTAAAGTGAGTATAGACAGGGCAGCCCCTGTAATTTGCAATGTGGTTGCCTCCACAGTTACTGCATTTTTTAACACTTGAGTCAGTTTTTGACTTTTTGCACTGTGATGTGCCGTGCAGTTCTCCACACACCACACAAACTGTGGGCAGTTTACAATAGGCCTTAGTATGGCCAAATTCCTGGCAGTTTAGGCACTGAACGGGCCCTAAACGCTTGTGCGGCTCCTCAACGGTAACTCTGTGATGAAGAAGGAATTTAAGGTTATAAATTGGGTGAGTTTCATTCTTTTTGAGAATAACATCCCCTGGTACCAGTTCAACCCTAAACATGGGTTGAGGAATCTTTTCACGGTTCCGCATATTTACCACATTTTTTATTTTAAAGCCTGTATCTAGCAGTGCAGTTTTAACCTCATCCATGTCTACATAAGGGTCAATACCTTTTATACAACCTGAAGGCCTTTAGCACTTTTAAGTTGATAAGTATAAAAAGATCTTTTCTCTTTTTCCAGAGCGGCAGAAAGTTTTCGGTAATCATTTTCGCAGTTGACTTGGATTTTTGTTTCACTTATTTATCCGTGCTTCACTGATGTTACGTTGAAGGTGTCTTTACCAATTGCCGTAATAAGTGCTTTTACCAGCTCATTAGATGTAGGTTCCCTCAAGTATATTGGTGGCGGTTTAAATGTTTTTTTTGATGTAGTTGGCTCGTCAGTCTAAAGGATAGCAAACCTATTACTATCCGTTGTCGCAGAGGCAATATCGCCCTTAGACATTTTTGGTTGCGATGATATTTGCGCGGATTTAGGGCTTCGCTGACGTTTAACCACGGTTATATACCTATCCATACCCACTTGACTTTTCGGTTTATCAACAATAGCTAGACTTGAAGATGGTTTGTCGTCTGTTGCAACAACAATGTTGGCGAGCACGAACGCGTGACTAATATTTTCGAGCGGAAAAAAAAACAAAAAAAATAATTTAATTTTTTTTTTATTTCAAATTAAAAGGTTCTATTTTATTGAATTCTTAAGAACTCAACTCAACTGAACTGAACTCCAAAAAAAACTTAAAACTAATTACAATATTTATATACTATTTATTATTTAAAAATTCAGCTGACGTCTGTTGAAAGGTAACAGGAAATATATATAAAAAATAAAGTGACAATTAATGCTGACTACAAGATTGTGAAATATTATTGTAGAATACCGTTTAATGAACTTGCATTAAATTTCGTAAATTGCTATTGTAATTAATTTATGGTTTAATGCAGTTTATTGAACTTGTACTGAAATTAGCAAACTGCTATTGTAATCAATTTATGGTTTAATGTAGTTTATCGAACCTGTAGTAAATTGTTATTGTTGCCAATTAATGGGTAGGGAATGTATTGATATATTGGAATGGGTGGTTGACATAACTCCTCCCCTGTTTGACTGAAAACTCTCCTGAGTTTTTCTAATGTTCACTGTTTTTCACTTTTTTATATATGTACAGTATGACTACTATACTTAGGGCTAATATACTGAATGTCAAAGCTAGGCCATTAAAAGTGTAGTTGAAATTTTTATGAAATCTGATTTCTTCGATTTTTTGCATATTTTCGATTTGATTGGATACCATTTCATCAAACGTTAGCTGATACGTAATATTATTTAAATTTATGTTATCGTTAATTAAAAAATGTTGTTCAAACTTATCATCAAAATTACGATAGACGTCTCCATTTATTTCTAATTTACAATCGTTAAATGTTATTAGTTTATTTCCATTTAAATTGAACTGTCTATTATTACAACTACTATTAACTATGGAATTTACATGATTTTTTATTATTATTAAGCCTGGTTTTATTTCTATAGTTTCCATTTGTTTGTTCTTTTTCTTTAAACAATTATTTGCGAAAATACAGAGGTTAGACTTTTTTAAATTGCTTCTTTTTACGTCTTTATTAAAATCATACATTGTATTGTTTATCTTTAAGATTTCTCTAGTTTCAAAAATAAGTTGTTCTTGATTTTCATTAGGTATAGGTATAAATAATGATCTTTTTACTTTTCGTATATCTTTAGGTATTTGAATTACAAAAATTATTTTATTTTCTTTGTATTGGGCTGCACTTAATCTAGTACTTTGCATTTTATTAAGATCGATATTATAACGAACTATTTCTTCACTTGTTAATACATTATTATTCATAGTGTTTGTTTTTGCGGCTACGAGATTATTCTGTATGTGCTCAACATTATCTAGTAAAATTTTAATTTTCAACAATATATCCACATATTGGAGTTTATTTTCTAATTCTTCGTCGTTCTTAGATATTTGATTTAGTTTTGAAGTAATTTGTGTCCTATCGCTTTCTATTGCGTCTTTCAGCTTCGAAATCGTCTTGTTAAATATGTAGTTTATTTCAATATTTTTGTTAAGATTTTTTATATTGATATTATTTGATATTACTTTTGTGTTTTCCTCAAGTCCTTCTATGACATTATGAATTTCTTTAGGGTCGATGACGTGTAAAATAGTATTGTAGCTGTATGTTATGTCTACGTCTTCTAATGCAATTTCAGCGAAACCATTGGTGCCGTTGAAGTTGGGCTAATAAAGTCGCCTTCTCTGATAACAAACTTCCGCCCGTATAAGTAGCTTTCCAGGAGCTTGTGTGTATTTGCAGGCAAGTTTAGCTTTATTTTGTGCATCAAGCCGTCGTGCCACACTTTATCAAACGCTTGAGAAATATCAATGAAAAGAGCTGAGCAGTACTTCTTCGCCTCAAAGGTTTGTCTTATGACATTGACTAGTCTGTGCGTTTGTTCTATGGTGCTATGCTTAGCCCGAAAGCCAAATTGATGATCAGGGATGCATCCCACATTGTTCAATATTGGACTCAACTTCGCCATTAACAATTTTTCGAATAGTTTTGAAATTGTTGGTAAAAGACTTATTGGTCTATATGATTCTACCTTAGTCAGATCCTTCCCTGGCTTGGGTATCATAGTAATCATTGAGACCTTCCACTCTGCAGGATAATACTCAAGGCGTAAAATGGCGTCAAAAATAAAAAGTAGAACCCTTCTAGCTACACGAGGTAACTGTTCAAGCATTTTACCAGTAATTTGATCAATGCCTGGAGCTTTCCTGGGGTTTGTATTACCGATAACGTTTTCGACATCTTGAAAATTAAATCTCAAAGACACAGGAGGTCTAACAACATATGGTGGTAATTCCGCTGTATTATTCTCTGAATCATTTGTGATAAAAACGTTTCGCAAATGATCGACATACAACATTCCCTTTTCAGAATCGCTTCTTGCCCAGTCGCCAGTTGAATTTCGCAAAAGTGGCTTACCTATTACGGGTCTTTTTAAACCTTTTGTCGCTTTCCACAAGGAATGATCAGATTGAGGGGTACCATCAAGGCTTTCCAAATATGTTTTAAGGGAAGCCATTCTATGGACTTCAAGCAGATTTCTTAGCTGAGTTATGCATTCCCGTAGCCTAGTTTTAAGCTGGGGCGACCTGCGAAGTTGCCACTCTCTTCTGACTCTTCTTTTTTCTGACAGAAGTTGCTCAATTTCAGATGAATAAGTTCTGTTGCTCGCATTTCTAGGTCTTAAATGACTAGTGGTAGCATGCTGTATGGCCAGTTTGAGGTTTTCAGAAAAATTGTTAATTGACACATCAATATCCTCAGGCGTTCTCAAGGCGATATTTTCAGTACAATGTGTGCTCAAATATATTTTGTATTTTAACCAATTAACTCTATTGACAGTCAACGGTGAGCCAATCTCTTGGGGGAACGAAACAGAGATTATAGTGAGAGAGTGATCCGATGACAAATCTAATGATCCACTTGCATCCACTCTAAAGGAAAATTTTTCGCAACTCCAAAATCTATAACGTCTGGGATCTTTCGTCGGTCTGTCGGCCAGTAAGTGGGGTGTCCGCTTGAAACCACATCTAAGCCCATTTTGGAAATGGTGTCAAAAAGCACACGGCCTTTCGAGGTAATTAAACGTGAACCCCAAAAAGTGTGTTTAGCGTTATAGTCGCCAGCCGCTAAAAATCGAGGCCCAAGTGAATTGAAAAAATGTGTATATTGATTTTCTGTTACTGAAAACCGGGGTGGGGAATAAATCGATGAAATAACAATTTTATGATGAAAATGTTCAATACATATGTTTGTTGCTTGAAGATACTCCTCACATGTCTCGTTTAGCAAATAGTGCTTAATTCTAGTTTTTATCAAAATTGCTGAGCCTCCGCAAGATCTGCCACGGGGATCTTTAGTATCATATAGTCTGTAACCATTAATTTTGAAATAGCTGTTGCTTGTTAAGTGGGTTTCAGCAATCAGCATTATGTCGATTTGCTTTTCCATAAGGAATGCTCAAGTTCATTTTTGTGTTGCTGGATGCCGTTTGCGTTCCAGAAACATATTTTTAACCAGCTCATTTTTTTAAAATTGCCTGCAAAATAGTGGATTGCATTTTCAGCATTTCCTGCGTCATGTTCGTCATGGAAACCGTAAATGTATTTATAGATTGAACAAGAGTCTGCAGAGTTGCCTCAAGATTGCTAAAATTTTGGTCGGAGTTTTGAGGCTTGGACTCTTGATTCAAGTTTGGATTATCGGATTTTACAACATTCGGATAAGAAATTTTTTGGGGGTTTTGCACGTTTATATGGCTGGTTGACTGGCGTACCTGGGGAAAATTGTTTGTAGAAGTGGTGTTTGACTGCTGGGGTGACATAATTGAAATTGGTGACCTAATTGTCATTGACCTCTTGAAGTGAGTGTAGACAGGGCAACCCCTGTAGTTTGCAGTATGGTTACCTCCACAGTTACTGCATTTCTTAACGCTCGCGTCAGTCTTAGGTTTTTTGCACTGTGATGTACCGTGAAGTTCACCACACACAACGCAAACTGCGGGCAGCTTACAATAGGCCTTAGTATGGCCAAATTCTTGGCAGTTTAGGCATTGAACGGGCCCTAAACGCTTATGAGGCTCCTCAACGGTAACCTTGCGATGCAAAAGATACTTGAGGTTATAAATGGGATGGACTTCATTCTTTTTTAAGGCAACATCTCTAGGTTCCAATTCAACCCTAAACATGGGTTGAGGAATTTTTTCACGGTTTCTAATATTAACCACATTTTTAACTTTGAAGCCATTGTCTTCTAGTCCGGTTTTGACCTCATTCGTGTCAACAAAAGGGTCAATCCCTTTTATAACGACCTGAATACCTTTGGCACTTTTAAGCTGATATGTGTAAAATGATCGCTTCTCCTTCTCTAGAACGTCAGACAGCTTTCGGTATTCATTTTCACTGTTTACCTGGATTTTCGTTTCATTGATGCCGCCGTGCTTAACCGATGTTACGTTAAAAGTGTCTTTGCCGATTGCCGCAATAAGTTGTTTTACAAGCTCACTAGAGGTAGGTTCTCGCAAATATATTGGTGGCGGCTTAAAGGTTTTTTTTAGAAATTGTTGGCTCATCTGTGTGCAGTATAGCAAACCTATTGCTATCGGTTGCCGAAGTCCTATTATCGTCTTTAGAAAATTTCGGTTGAGATGATATTTGAGCTGATTTGGGGCTTCGCTGCCTTTTAACCACGGTTATGTACCTGTCCATGCCTACTTGGATTTTTGGCTTATCATCAACAATTAAACTGGAAGATGTTTTGTCTTCAGTTGGAACAACAATATTTGGCGAACACGATCGCGGGCGTTTCCTATCTCTTAGAGACAGGAAATTTTCCAATGATTTTTTCACCGATTCTTCTTCAGAAATCCAAAGGTTTTTTCTACCGGAGCTAAGCTCTTTTTCAGAATTACATCTGATAGGTACACTCATGCAATTAATTGTTTCTGTTTTTTATTTGCAATTTAAAATGGTATTTAAAAAAAATGTCACAAAGTTTTTTTTTTAAACAAAAACACTCTGTTCACCTATTACGGTTTTTGCTTAATCCCGTTTTATTTATTATTATTTTTTTTTTTTACTTTGCGATCAAAAAACAAACACATCCGTTCACTATCGAAGCTAAACAACGACTGATGTTGTGATCTCATGTTGTACTTCATGAGTGTGTGTAAGTAAATTACCCTCTTGGAAAAAAGGTCAGAATTCTTAGAAATAAGATCTGTTAAAAATGCTTCTTCCTCATTATTCATATCCTCACGTTTTAATTTATCTAAAATGTTGTCTGAATGTGCTTCTAATGTTTGTATTTCTTCTGAATTGTATGGACAGGAGTCTATAAATTTTATTTTATTCCTATTTATTTGTACGAAGTCGTCCTCAAGGTTTATATTTAATTGCTGAAAAGGCTTTTAATACATTTTGGCCTATTAAACCATCGACATTTTTATCATTAAAGCTGGTTACTTTCCAACACATGAGATTGTCTTCTTTAAATTCTTTGGGAAGAGGTGTGATAACTTCTTCTTCAATGCAAAAGTTCCCATTTATTGTATTAAAAAATATTGGCTTCTTTAGTTTTGTTCTTTTAAATTGAGGTAGTAATTTTTTATCAAGTAATGAAGTTGTTGATCCTGTATCAAGTAAACATTTGAGGCTTGTATTTCCTATTCTTAGTTCAATTATCGGTAAACGAATTTTTGGGCTTGACACTGAAAATTTACTTCTTCTGTACTATTGTTTTCAATATGATCTACTTCCATTGGAGTAGGCCTGTGATTATTATGACCAAAAGTTCGGTTTGAGTGTTGGCTACGTCTGGATTGTTGAGAATTATTTGTGTTAAAAAAATTTTGCCGAAATTGAGCAGAATTATTGTTTTGACGAATTGGAGAAGGACTATCATATGAATTTTGGAATGGTTGTTGTCCTTGAAATGTCTGTTTTTGTTGATATGTCTTGTTCTGTCTGTTTTCGTTGTAGTTTCCTTGTTGTTGGTATTGTTGACGAGTGTATGTGTATTTTGGAAATCTACTGTCATATTGTCTAAGTATTCCAGTCTCTTCTAAAACGTAATAAGCTTCCCTAAGCGTGGATATATTTCTACTATAAATTATGCTAGATAAACTTGGGTGGATACCATTCAGAAATGTTTTAAGAATAATTGATTCGTTAGTAGGAGGTGAAAACTCCTGAGGTTTATTTGCATCAAACTCGTATTTACTGTTTAGCTTATCTAATATACATAGTTCTAAGGTTCTTAAAATATTCACTTACATTATTATTTTTCATATTTATAGCCTGATGATAGAGACAGTGATACCCTTCCTTAACGCCGAAATTCTTGACAAGTTCTTCTTTTATTCGGATCCATGTTGCTTCTGGTCCTAAAGCTCTCACTACTTGTAAAGCTGGTCCTTGAATTTTATTTCTGATGTATCTTTCGAACACAAACTGCTGTAGAGTGGGATTTTCCTGGAACAGCGGCAATATTATTTCTACTTCCCTGATGAAAGATGACAAGTCGTACTCTTTTGTACCGTGGAACTCCTTGATACGGGCTGCTTCCTTCAAAAGATCAGACCCAGATAGTAAGGCAGGTCGGTTGACGGGATTGTTTTCAATGGACATATTTTTATTGTCTTGGTTTTTCCTTTGCTTATAGCAATATTGTTACGATTGGAAAAACTGAATTTACTTTGTGGGTTTTTTGTAGCACTTCGGTGGTGTATTGTCTTTAGACAAAATTTCAATTTGAATGTTTTTTTTCACTATAGCTCTTTAATGCTATATTGTCTTTAGACGTTGAAAAATAATTTTGTACAATTTTAATTTGAATGTTTTTTTTTTTCTTTTTTTCACTATAGCTCTTTAATGCTATATTGTCTTTAGACGTTGAAAAATAATTTTGCACAATTTTAATAGTCTTTAGACTTTTTAATATCACTTTTAAAAGGATATTTTTATATTTAGGTTCCTTTACGTTGACTGCGCCACTAATATTTTCGAGCGGAAAAAAAACAAAAAAAATAATTTATTTTTTTTTTTATTTCAAATTAAAAGGTTCTATTTTATTGAATTCTTAAGAACTCAACTCAACTGAACTGAACTCCAAAAAAAAACTTAAAACTAATTACAATATTTATATACTATTTATTATTTAAAAATTCAGCTGACGTCTGTTGAAAGGTAACAGGAAATATATATAAAAAATAAAGTGACAATTAATGCTGACTACAAGATTGTGAAATATTATTGTAGAATACCGTTTAATGAACTTGCATTAAATTTCGTAAATTGCTATTGTAATTAATTTATGGTTTAATGCAGTTTATTGAACTTGTACTGAAATTAGCAAACTGCTATTGTAATCAATTTATGGTTTAATGTAGTTTATCGAACCTGTAGTAAATTGTTATTGTTGCCAATTAATGGGTAGGGAATGTATTGATTTATTGGAATGGGTGGTTGACATAACTCGTGCGTTTTTTATCTCTTAGAGACAGGAGATTGTCCAATGATTTTTTCAATGAAACCTCTTCAGAAATCCAGAGGTTTTTTCTAGTGGAGCTAAGCTCCCTCTCAGAATTGCATCTACTAGGTACGCTCATGCATTTTTTATTTTTTTTTTATTTATATTTTTTTTTAATTTAAAAGTATATAAAAATAATTGTCATAAAGTTTTTCTTTTGTATAAATTCGCTCTTCCACTTATTGCGGTTTTGTAAAAAAACAAAAACTTTAATGTATAGTTTTTTTCCCACTGGGTAGGTAATCTTCACGCACAATAACAACAATAACAATGCACTGCCACCGCACTTGTTTTATTGAAATTGATTTTATTGTTTAGTTAATGAAATGTAAGGAATTTATTTTCCCGTTGTTTTTTTTTAAATAATTTGTTATTGTTTTTACAATTTAATTTTAAAAGCGTTTAAGCAATGATTTTATTTTATTTTATTTTATTTTTTTGTTCACTTCTTACGACCGTTCGGTTGGAGATTCACAGGAGAACTGGATGAGAAAAGAATGTCGCTCATACGCGACGCATCTTGTCTGTACTTTTGGTTGAAGGATTCAATCAGAGACGCGTTACCTTCATTCGTCATGATAACTTTATTAATGATTAGTGTAAGTCGTTTTTTCTACCTCGTCGTAAAAATCAACTATTCCTCTCGATCTGTGTTTCAGAGTAGATAGTTCCTGCTAAAATGTAAATAATGTTCTTTTATACCTTTATGAAAAGTCGAATGTTGCCTTATTTTAAATTGATGCTATAATAACCAAATTTTATGTTTTTCCTTTTCTATGTCCTAACTTACATTAGTACTGTTACGGCCGCATTCATCTTCTCTTATTGTCCTTTACTGATGAAGCCTCTGTTATTTTCGTGAGTTCGAAATTCTGCTCCTTTGTGTCACTCAGTAGTTTCAATTACTACTTATTTTTGTCTTTTATGATGATTTTTCTAGCTCGTTGTAACTTTATATCAATTTTGAATTTTAAAATTATCCTCTATGAGTATTTTCTTGCTCCATTGTTTTTTTTTTGTTTTATCCTCGTATGAGGACTTTTTTTACTGTTTTTATGTGAGTTCTTTATATTCGCTGGGCGCCAGTTGTCTCTTTTATTAAAACTCGTTTATGATTTATAATTAAGTAAATTAATTATCATTTTTATTAAATCTCGTTAAAATTCACATGCAGATCTATTTTCAAAAGCTGATGCAATTTCAGCAATTTGCAATTGCGAAATATTCCTCATGAAATACTTTCATGAGTCAACATAATTAATAATACAAAATGTTAATAAAACGGACCAATGAGCATTAAACAAAAAAATATGTCTTGGTTGAATATATTAAATTCGGTAATGTCAACAACTCTTTTTAACCCGCTGTCGCCCGATGGCTTAACTTAACTTAATAAAAGTAATGTGATTATGGTAATTTATATTCAGCATTGTCGTGACTGGCGTTTTTCGAGTACGTCTTGTTATAGAAAATGAAAAGTTTTACAACATTATTTAACTTGTACTAGGCGTATTCAAAATACGCTAAACAATATAAAGGTGATAAAATATCTATTTGCAATTAATTTACATATATGTTTGAACAAAAGTACCGAGTAGCTAAGTATTTACAGCACTAGAAATAACAGCTGATCTGTAAAAATTAAAGAAACAGAAAACAAAAACATTTCAGAGGCTGAAACTAGAAAAATATTATAATAATTAAAAATGGAAGGATCTAAGTGTCAATTTAATTGCTCCCCTAAAAGTTTTACGCTCATCCGAGCAAATAAATTTGCCGGAACATCTGTTGCCACTGATGATTCCAGATACTGTGTTGCTTAATTCATTTCCATTGGACATCTTATTTTACTTCTGTTGTTAATAAGTCACATAAAAATAAATTTGTAATATTTTTATACCCTTCACAAAAATGTAAAGGGTATATATAAGTTTGTGATTCCGTTTGTAATTTCTACAGTTTTAATTTGCGACCCTGTAAAGTATATGTATATATTCTGAATCAGAATTAATGGAAAAGTCGATTAAGCGATGTCCGTCTGTCCGCTGTTGAAATAACGTTTCTGAGAAAACAATTAGACATAGCAACTTTTTTCTTTCACCATTCTTTTACCCCATCGATTCATGGGTTTGAAATTCAGTAATATCGGTCCACGTATAGCTGAGATATATTCAAAATTCCGAAAAAAGCCATTTTTTTTTTGCAGTTTTGTATGAAAATTTTTGGAAACAAAAGTTATTTGTTTTGCTTCAAACTTCACACAATTATTAAGCATGGTGATTAAAAGGCAAAAAAATTTTTTTTTTCAGATATCGGTCCATATATACCCGAGGTATAGCCCAAATCGGATTTTTAATGAAAATGTCGCATAGGCGAAGCTAAACAACTTTTTTTTTGCTTAAAAGTAGTTATATAAATATATAATAAGGTTATATAAATATGGAAAATGAAAATTTCCGATATCGGTCCATATATACCCGAGACATAGCCTAAACCGGGTTTTTCATGAACATTTTTTTTTGTCCTTCATTTATTTATTGAATCTTCAAAATATGAACTAACAATAAGTATTCAAATCTTAATTTTAAATATAAAAGTTATTTAAGTCCAGCCACTGCTAGACAAAAAACTTTCATTTCGCGTGAATGATATCGGTGGAATCACCTATTTAACGTTCTGATGGTGGCCAGGGTATCCCTTCTTCTCAACCGAGAGTGGCCGCCAAAATTAAGTATGTTGCGTGCAAGAGGATTTGGGTGAAGTTCCAGTTTACTGATATACCTTGTCGCATACTTAGAAAGTTCGTCTTTTACCAGCGGAACACACAGATCCGTGTGAATTCGTGAGTTTCTTAAGTACCATGGAGCTGCAGTAATCGTACGAAGAATTTGGTTTTGTCGTCTTTGAATTTTTTCAATGTTAGATGTTGAGGCGGTTCCCCATAATTGAACTCCGTAGCACCATATAGGCTTTAAAATTGCGTTATATAACAAAAGTTTGCAGTCCAACCTCAATGTCGAATTTCTGCCCATAAACCAATTTAGTTGCGCTGCTTTTAATTTCAACTGAGTGAATTTCGCATCAATGTGAGGCTTCCACGTTAGCCAACGGTCGAGGTAAATACCAAGGTATTTAACTTCATTATGCTGCGGAATAGGTGTATTGTTAATTTGGAGAGCCGAACATGTTTGCTTACGCAGTGTGAATGTAACGTGAGTACATTTTTGTTCATTAACTTTTATTTTCCAAAGTTTCAACCATTTCTCTAATATTGAAATATACTGCTGCAAATATCGTGAAGCTTCTTGATGGTTTTCATGAACGCTGAAAAAAGCTGTGTCATCTGCAAAAGTTGAAGTATGGATTCCGGATCTCGTTGGCATGTCAGATGCGTAAATCAAATATAGAGTGGGTCCTAGAATGCTACCTTGGGGAACTCCTGCTCCGATTGACTCTGAGAGACTTGTAAAGTCAGCTTCTTTGATAACAAATTTCCGGTCGTATAAGTAGCTTTCCAGAGGCTTGTGAGTGTTTGCAGGCAAGTTCAACTTTATTTTGTGCATCAGTCCATCGTGCCACACTTTATCAAAAGCTTGGGAAATGTCGATGACTAGAGCTGAACAGTACTTTTTGCCTTCAAAAGTCTGTCTTATGACATTGACTAGTCTACGTGTTTGTTCTAAGGTGTTATGTTTAGCCCGAAAGCCAAATTGATGATCAGGGATACATCCCACATCATTAAGTATTGGAGACAACTTCGCCATTAACAATTTTTCGAACAGTTTTGAAATTGTTGGTAGTAGACTTATTGGTCTATATGACTACTTTAGTGGGATCCTTCCCTGGCTTGGGTATCATAGTAATCATATCTTCCACTCTGCAGGATAATACACAAGGCGTAAAATAGCGTTAAAAATAAAAAGTAGAACTCTTCTAGCTACACGAGGTAACTGTTCAAGCATTTTACCAGTAATTTGAACTATACCTGGAGCTTTCCTGGGGTTTATGTTATTGATAACGTTTTCGATATCTTGAAAGTTAAGCCTCAAAGATACAAGCTGTCTAACAGCATACGGCGGAAATTCTGCTGCAGCATCCGCTGAATCATTTGTCGTAAAAACATTTCTCAAATGATCAACGTACACCATCCCCTTTTCGGAATCGCTTCGTGCCCAGTCGCCAGTTGAAGTTCGCAAAGATGGCTTACCTATTACGGGTCTTTTCAGACCTTTTGTCGCTTTCCACAGATAATAGTCAGATTGCGGAGTACCATCCAGGGTTTCCAAATATGTTTTAAAGGAAGATATTCTCTGGATTTCAAGCAGATTTCTTAGTCGAGTTACGCATTCCCGTAGCTTAGTTTTAAGCTGGGGAGACCTGTGAGTTGGCCACTCTCTTCTAACTCTTCTTTTTTCTGACAGAAGTTGCTCAATTTCAGCCGAATAGGTTCTATTGCTCTCATTTCTGTATCTTATATGACTAGTGGTAGCATGCTGTACGGCCAGTTTGAGGTTTTCAGAAAAATCGTTAATTGACGCATCACTATCCTCAGGCGTTCTCAAGGCGATATTTTCAGTACAATGTGTACTCAAAAATTTTTTTTATTTTAGCAAATTAACTCTATTGACGGTCAACGGGGAGCCAATCTCTTGGGGGAACGAAACAGAGATTATAGTGGGTGAGTGATCTGATGACAAATCTAATGAAGGCTCCACTTGCATCCACTCTAAAGGAAAATTTTTCGCAACTCCAACTCTCTTAATGAATGACCAAGTATTCACCGACCCGGTTGACAAGGCTAACCTGTTGGCTGAAATTTTTGCAAGCAATTCTTACTTGTCGGAAAGCAGTCAACCACTCCCCGAGCTCGAAAGAGTATCTGTAACTATGCCAAAGATATTCTTCCGGGCTCGAGCAGTTAAAAGGGATTTGACAGACCTCGACATAAATAAGACTCCTGGACCGGATGGCATTCCAGCACTGGTCTTGAAGCAGTGTTTTTCAGCGCTTGCGCGTCCATTAGCACGCCTCTTCAGCATACTTTACCATGCTGGTGAGTTCCCATCATGCTGGAAAGTTGCTAATGTAACGCCAATTCCCAAAAAGGGTGAGGCAAATAACCCTGAAAATTACCGCCCAATTACAATTTGCTCTGCGCTTTCCAAAGTAATGGAAAGTATGGTCAATTACCATCTTGTAAGGTATCTAGAGTCGCATAAATTACTTTGTGATCGTCAATATGGATTTCGTAAGAGTCATTCTACTGGAGATCTTCTGGCATATCTCTCTGAGAAATGGTGCCAATCAATCCATCATTTTGGCGAAAGTAAGGTGGTAGCTCTCGATATCTCCAAAGCGTTTGACAGAGTGTGGCATGCTGCACTACTGACAAAACTTACTGCTTTTGGTGTCGGTGATGACTTTTATCGATTTATATCGAGCTTTCTCAGAGACCGCACTATACGAGTTGTTATAGATGGGGTCTCATCAAACGAGTTCAAGATTAATTCAGGGGTACCACAAGGCTCCGTTCTCTCTCCTACTCTATTTCTTATTTTCCTGAATGACCTTCTCTATCAAGACTTGTAGATTCGGCCCAGCCGAATATACCACACTCTTACTTGTTAATACATACATTTACAATTTCTTAAATTTTCCAAAATATTATTTTTATACTCTTCAGAAAAATGTAAAGGGTATATATAAGTTTGTGATTCCGTTTGTAATTTCTACAGTTTTTTTTTCGACCCTGTAAAGTATATATATTCTGATTCAGAATTAATGGAAAAGTCGATTAAGCGATGTCCTTTTTTCTTTCAACATTCTATTACTCCATATCGCCATGTGTTTGCTATTGAAATTCAGTAATATCGGTTTACGTATAGCTGAGATATATTTAAAATTCCGAAAAAACCATAAAGTTTTGAAATTTTTTATGAAAACGTTTGACAAAAAAAGTTGTTTGTTTTGCTTCAAACTTCACACACTCATTAGGCATGGTGACTAAAAGGCAAAAATTTTTTTTCCAGATATCGGTCCATATATACCCGAGATATAGCCCAAATCGAGTTTTTCATAAAAATGTCGCGTAAGCGAACTGAAACAACTTTTTTTTGCTCAAAAGCAGTTTTGGTAATGAAATAGGGTTATACATATAAATATGAAAAATGAAAATTTTCGATATCGGTCCATATATACCGGAGATATAGCCCAAATCGGGTTTTTCATGAAAATGTCGCGTAAGTGAACTTAAACAACTTTTTTGTGCTCAAAAGCAGTTCTGGTAATGAAATAAGGTTATATAAAATGGAAATTTCCGATATCGGTCCATATATACCCGAGATATAGCCTAGACCGGGTTTTACATAAAAGTGTCGCGTAAGCGAACTTAAACAACTTTTTTGTGCTCAAAAGCAGTTCTCGTAATGAAACAAGGTTATATAAATATGGAAAATGAAAATTTCCGATATTGGTTCGTATGTACCCCAGATATAGCTTAGAACGGGATTTTCATGAAAATATTGCGTAAACGAACTTAAGCAACTTTGTTTTGCTTAAAACCAATTCTGGAAATAAAATCAACTTATATAAATATGGAAAATTAACATTTCCGATATCGGTCCATATATGCACGAGATATAGCCTAGACTGGCGTTTTGCTCAAAAGCAGTTCTGGTAATGAAGTAAGGTTATATACATATGGAAAATACAAATTTCCGATGTCGGTCCATATATACCTGAGATATAGCCTGAACCGATTTTTCCATTAATATTTTTTTTTGCTGCTGAAAAGCAATTCTCGTTATAAAAGAAGGTTACTAAAATACAGAAAAAATTCCGATATCGGTTCATATATAACCGAGCATATTTAGGTCAGATTTTTAAATATACTATGCATATACGAGACTATCGTGAAGGGTATTTTAGATTCGGCCCAGCCGAATATACTACACTTCTACTTGTTTTTAACTTAGTTTAGAAATATTGTTTTGTAAACACAAACACAAAACAGCTGTTTGAATAATTTATTTATTTAGTAACTATACAGTTGCAAAGTAAATTTGCAAAGTATAGGACCATAGACCCAAGATGGTATTAACAGTACGTTTGTAGCGTCGCTGTGACCAACTATAACGGCCTATGCCTTCACATAGGAAGTTTCCACGTGGTTAACAATGAATAACCTCTAACAAAAACTGTAAACCAATACAGTTAGTTGAGGCAAACCGTTAACCAGTGCGAGCGAGACGCAAAACTCTCGAAGACCGAACAACAAAAACAAGCCTGACCGCACTTAAGAAATAATTACGATGACGCGAGAGCTGTTCTTCAGCCCAGAGCTGCTTTACGACTGATTGTTTATTAACGTATATTTCGCATGTTTCAGAGACCTGCGCCGGTTAAAATTTTCGGCGGCGGTGGCTAACCAAAAATAAGTCGGCGGCGGCGGTTATTCGGCTCAAATCGGCTGAAAATTACTGATAGAGTGTAAACAAATATATATGTATATTTGCATATACATATTTACTTTAAACAATTTTTAGTTACTTTAATTTAATTTAAATTTACTTTAATTAATTTTTAAATTTAGTATTAAGATTTGAATACTTATTGTTAGTTCATTTTGAAGATTCAATAAATAAAAAACGCTACAAAAAAAAAATTACTTTAAAACATTTTTAAACAATTGAGTTTATTATTCACTATATTCGCTTCTAATATTGACACCAATAAAAAAATTATAAACAGCTTAGAAGCTGATATAGAGAATAATAAATTCAACTGTTTGAATTTCTATTCTCTGCTTTTTGATACTTTCAAAAAAAAAAAAAAGAAAAAAAAAGTACAAATCGTTGCAACAAGTGAACGGTTGTTCACTTGTTTGAAAGGTGTAAAGTAAAGTAAGAGACGTGTAGAAATGAAAAAGCTAGTTTTTTGTGTTTTGACAGCTATTAGTACAGCATTTTTCTTTTTAAATTCTCAATAATTTATTTTGATTGTTGGGATATGAAGTTAAATGTTTGAGAATATTTTTCAAAATTTTCAAACTCTACTCTTGATTGGGGTAGCTCTATGAAATATCGACCTATGGACAGATAGGAAACATAAAAACAAGCTGTTTATAATATTTCAAAATTATTTTTTCCTTAATAAATCAATTTGAAGTTTTATTTTGTTTCTATACCTATATGAGCAATATCAAAAATGTTAACTTCTTGCAACTTTTTCTTCGCCCTTGAAACCAAAAAATGCGTAGCAAATATTTGCAAAACGAACCGCTTTAGAGAAGTACGGTCTAGTTTGCAAATTTTCTGTCAGTGTTGCATGTAATTAGTTGCAAGAAAATATGCAATGTGTAAACATGCTTTAATTTATGTAATAACTGTGATGTAATTACAGTCAAAGTGTATTTATTTGACGAAAATTAGTTTACATCACATTTTTTTTAACACTATAAACCTATGCCCATTAAACATTTAAATGAATTTGAAATATGTTTTAATTCAAAAATTCTATAAGGAATTTTGCTAAAATTTATTTCCACATAGATCCTTCGATTTATAATTATACTAACATTTTTCTAATTTTAAGCTCTAAAATATTTCTGTTTTTTGTTTTTTTATTTTCTACAAACCAGATGTTATTTTTAGTATTGTAAATATTATGAGTACCTAGCTACTCGGTACTTTACACTTTGAAATTAATTTGAAAAAACAACAAAAAGGCTATGTGTAGGCAAGCAGTTATAACGTATAAAGCGGCGGTTTCAATTCAGTTGTGAATTGAGTTTTTCAATTGAATTGGTTCTTGGCAACACACTTCATAAACTGAATTGAAAGATTTTCATCCAACTATCAGATTCAATGAAATTAAAGACTATTTTAAAAATATTTAACATTTTCTTTGCAAAAAATTACAAATGTAAGTTTGGACATTAATTTATTGAATTTTTGTTGAACTTTATAATTTTTAAATTAAATTTTTGGTTTGTACATTTGTACAACGGGTTATAGTTCAAGTTTTTTCCTTTCTTAAGTTTTTTGGACAACTGATCAGGAGACTCGAATATACAAAACACAATCGAATTGAGAGACTTACTAGCCAACTTTAAAAAAATCAAAATGATTTGATACAAAAAATTCATACACAAAGAAAAATTCTTAACAATATTGTCAAATTTAAACCTTAAAAAATAATGGCCTTATTCATAAAAAATATTTTATGTTTATTAAACTGTTATTTGACAAATTTCTATGGGAAATTTGTCAAATAACTGTTTAATAAACATACAATATTTTTTATGAATAAGGCCATAACTATTTAGTTTAAAAACACTGACAAAAAATTTTGAGTTATTAAAAATTCAAAAAAGAAAATAATATTAATAATAATAACAAACATAAAAACTAAAATAACCTAATTCTGCAACCAACACATTTGCAACATGTTGTTTCAACGTTATATAAGCTAGCAAAACAAATGTTGTTTACAGAATAACATGAAAATTATTAACATAATTTAAATTTGATAACGATTTGTTATCGAAATATCGAAAATAAATACTGTTGAATTTTCTTATATAAAACCAAAGCGATCTATAGCTGCAAAAATAAGAATTAATTAATAATACAAACAATTTTAAACCACTTTTACACACTATATATGTACATATTTCGCAGTGGTTTTTAGCTTTCGATTCATCTGTAATTAAAATTAATTATTAAACAAGATCAAATAATTGAATATTAAACATGATCAAATAATTATGCATTAAATGTTTTTATTATTTCTAGAAATTCCACCTCCAATTAGTGGCGATATTTTGGTGGCATGCTCCTGGAGTTGCTTAGCAGTGGCGTCTGAATGTACCCTATACTTACAAGGGTTTCTAATGAATTTTACACACTCTGTTAAATCGATACAAACAGAAACACCAATTAAATTTTTGGATTCATGTGATAAATTTTGCATTCTTCTAACGGAAAATGGAAAGGTCTATAAAATTATTCCTACGCTTGAAAACGACTTGAATGAAATAAAATTTCAATCAAGTCTCGCATATATGCATCAAAGGCAAAATAAGTTTGGTGATGATAAGGTAGCTGCTTTACAAATTGCTCACATTGCATGTGGTAATAATATAACAATAGCTGTTAGTACGACAAATATGGTTTTTAGTGGCACTATTGAAATTTATCAGTTTCGCAAACATCACCGTATAAAGCAATTGAAATGTGGGTTTGAGCACGCTTTATTGTTGACATTAAATGGCGATGTTTATGCTTGGGGAAATGGATTGTACGTATATACTTTGAGACTCTTATATATATACAAATATATATATGTTTATTTTATTCATGCTCTTTTTAAGGAGAGGACAATTGGGTTCAGAAGTTTTGTGCATTGAAGAAATTCCAACACTGGTTGAAGCTTTAGCTGGAATAAATGTAAGTTGTTTTCATAAAATAATGCCCCCTTACTCAATGACTCGCCGTCGTACTCGCATCAACTCGGAACTGAAAAAGATTGCCGTCATTATACTTATTGCTGACAACAAATAGGTCTAGCAAATGTCAATAGTCTTTTAAGATTAGATATAAAATTTAATCAACGGCAAGTGTAAAATATTAAAAATGTGACCCAAATATGCTCGGTTATATATGAACCGATATCGGAATTTTCTATTTTCTGTATTTTAGTAACCTTCTTTTATAACGAGAATTGCTTTTCAGCAAAAAAAAAAAAAAAATTTTAATGGAAAAATCGGTTCAGGCTATATCTCGGGTATATATGGACCGATATCGAAAATTTTAATTTTCCACATTTATATAACCTTATATCATTACCAGAACTGCTTTTGAGCACAACAAATTGTTTAAGTTCGCTTACGCGATATTTTCATGAAAAACCCGATTTAGGCTATATCTCGGGTATATATGGACCGATATCAGAAATTTTAATTTTCTCTATTTTCGTAACCTTCTTTTATAACAAGAACTGCTTTTCAGTAAAAAAAAATGTTATTGGAAAAATCGGTTCAGGCTATATCTCGAGTATATATGGACCGATATCGGATTTTTTCTTTTTCCATATTTATATAACCTTATTTCATTACCAGAACTGCTTTTGAGCACAAAAAAGTTGTTTACTCGGCATTTTCATCAAAAAACCTGTTAAGCTATATATCGGGTATATATGAACCGATATCGGAAATTTTAATTTTCCATATTTATATAGCCTTATTTTATTACCAGAACTGCTTTAAGGTGAAAAAAGTTGTTTAAGTTCGCTTACGCGGCATTTTCATGAAAACCACGGTTTAGGCTATATCTCTGGTATATATGGACCGATATCGGAAATTTTTATTTTCCATATTTATATAACCATCTTATTACCAGAACTGTTTTAAGCAAAAAAAAAGTTGTTTAAGTTCGCTTACGCGACATTTTCATGAAAAACCCGGTTTGCGCTATATCTCGGGTATATATGGACCGATATCGGAAATTTTCATTTTTCATACCTATATAACCTTATTTCATTACCAGAACTGCTTTAAGGTGAAAAAAGTTGTTTAAGTTCGCTTACGCGACATTTTCATGAAAAACCCGGTTTGGGCTATATCTCGGGTATATATGGACCGCTATCGGAAATTTTCATTTTCCATATTTATATAACCTTATTTAATTACCAGAACTGCTTTAAGGCGAAAAAAGTTGTTTAAGTTCGCTTACGCGGCATTTTCATGAAAACCCCGGTTTATTCTATATCTCGGGTATATATGGACCGATATCGGAAATTTTTATCTTCCATATTTATATAAACTGATCTTATTACCAGAACTGTTTTTAATTAAAAAAAAGTTGTTAAAGTTCGCTTACGCGACATTTGCATGAAAAACCCGGTTTGGGCTATATCTCGGGTATATATAGACCGATATCGAAAATTTTCATTTTCCATACTTATACAACCTTATTTTATTACGAGAACTACTTTTAAGCAAAAAAAGTTGTTTAAGTTCGCTTACGCGGCAATTTCATGAAAACCCCGTTCCAGGCTATATCTGCGGTATATATGAACCGATATCGGAAATTTTCATTTTTCATATTTATATAACCTTATTTTGTTACCAGAACCGCTTTTAAGCAAAAAAAGTTGTTTAATTTCGCTGACGCGGTATTTTCATGAAAAACCCGTTCTAGGCTATATCTCGGGTATATATGGACCGATATCGAAAATTTTCATTTTTCATATATATGTAACCTAATTTCATTACCAGAACTGCTTTTGAGCACAAAAAAGTTGTTTAAGTTCGCTTACGCGGCATTTTCATGAAAAACCTGGTTTGGGCTATATCTCGGGTATATATGGACCGATATCGAAAATTTTCATTTTTCATATTTATATGACCCTATTTCATTACCAGAACTGCTTTTGAGCACAAAAAAGTTGTTTAAGTTCGCTTACGCGACATTTTCATGAAAACCCCGTTCCAGGCTATATCTCGGGTATATACATATAAACCGATATCGAAAATTATAATTTTTCATATTTATATGACCCTATTTCATTACCAGAACTGCTTTTGAGCACAAAAAAGTTGTTTAAGTTCGCTTACGCGACATTTTCATGAAAAACCCGGTCTAGGCTATATCTCGGGTATATATGGTCCGATATCGGAAATTTTCATTTTCCATATTTATGTAACCTAATTTTATTACCAGAACTGCTTTTGAGCAAAAAAAAGTTGTTTAGCTTCGCCTATGCGACATTTTCATTAAAAATCCGACTTGGGCTATATCTCGGGTATATATGGACCGATATCTGAAATTTTTTTTGCCTTTTAGTCACCATGCTTAATAAGTGTGTGAAGTTTGAAGCAAAACGAACAACTTTTTTTTCAAAAATTTTCATACAAAACTGCAAAAAAAAATGGCTTTTTTCGGAATTTTAAATATATATCTCAGCTATACGTGGACCGATATTACTGAATTTCAATAGCAAACCCATGAATCGATGGGGTAAAATAAAGGTGAAAGAAAAGAGTTTCTAAGTCTAATGGTTTTCTCAGAAACGGTAATTCAACAGCGGACAGACGGACATCGCTTAATCGACTTTTCCATTAATTCTGAATCGGAATATATATACTTTATATGGTCGCAAAAAAAACTGTAGAAATTACAAACGGAATCACAAACTTATATATACCCTTTACATTTTTGTGAAGGGTATAAAAAGTAGAGTTGGTCACCATTTTTACCATAGTTTTATTTGTTTTCAAATAAAATCGGGTGTATGGTTACATTTCATAAAAAAAAAGCCGATAAGATTGCGGTCACAATCTTGAGATACTAAAATAAATAGTCCAGTTACTAGAGCCATTCGAATTTGCTACTAAAAAATATTCAGGCCAGAATTATATGACTATCGAAGATTATACTAAATTGTAAATTGTCTTACATCGAAGCTACAAAGTTTTTTTTCTCTCCATTGAATGTGTCAGACAGTTACAAGACAAACTATTGGGTGAATGTTTTTTTTTTAGCTTTTATTTATTTATTGAATCTTTACAATGTGAACTAACAATAACTATTCAAATCTTAACACTAAATACAAAAAAATTAACTAAGTCCAGACAATACTAGACAAAATTTTTATTTTGCCCCAATTATATCGGTAAATTACTTATTCAAAGCTCTGATGGTGGCAACGGTATCCCTTCTTTTCAACCGAATGTGACCACTAAAATTAAGTATGTTTCGTGCAAGAGGGTTTGGGTGAAGTTCCAATTTGCTGATATATCTTGTCGCATACTTCGAAAATTCGTCTTTTACTAACGGAACATACAAATCCTTGTGAATTCGTGAGTTTTTTATGTACCATGGAGCTGCAGTAATCGTTCGAAGAATTTTGTTTTGTCGCCTCTGGATTTTTCAATGTTTGATGCTGAGGCGGTGCCCCATAATTGAATTCCATAACACCATATAGGCTTGAGAATTGCATTGTATAACAAAAGTTTGCAACCCAACTTCAAGGTAGAATTTCTGCCCATAAGCCAATTTAATTGTGCTGCTTTTAAGTTCAACTGAGTGGCTTTTGCTTCAATGTGAGACTTCCACGTTAGCCTCCGGTCGAGGTGAATACCAAGGTACTTGACTTCATTATGCTGCGGAATAGGTGAGTTGTTAATTTGAATAGGCGAACATGTTTTATTCGCAGTGTGAATGTAACATGAGTACACTTTTGTTCATTATTTTTGATTTTCCAAAGTTTTAACCATTTCTCTAATACTGAAATATACTACTGCAAATTTCACGATGCTAATTGATGGCTTTCACGGATGCTGCAGAACGCTGTGTCATCTGCAAAAGTTGACGTATGGATTCCAGATCTCGTTGGCATGTCAGAGGCATAAATCAAATATAAAGTAGGTCCCAGTATGCTACCTTGCGGAACTCCTGCCTTGATTGGCTGAGTTGGGCTTGTAAAATCGCCTTCTCTGATAACAAATTTTCGTGCAGATAAGTAGCTTTCCAGAAGTTTGCGAGTATTTGCAGACAAGTTCAACTTTATCTTGTCCATTAAACCGGCGTGCCACACTTTATCAAAAGCTTGGGAAACGTCAATATAGCTGAGCAATATTTCTTATCCTCAAAAGTTTTTATTATGACAATTACTAGTCTGTGTGTTTGTTCTATGGTGCTGTGCTTAGACCGAAAGCCAAATTGATGATTAGGGATACATTCTACATCATTCAGTATTGGAGTCAACTTCGCCATTAAGAATTTTTCGAACAGTCGGATCCTTCCCTGGCTTAGGTATCATAGTCATCGTAGACACTTTCCACTCTGCAGGATAATATTCTAGACGTAAAATAGCGTTAAAAATAAAAAGAAGAATTCTTCTAGCCACACGAGGTAACTGTACTAGCATTTTGCCAGTAATTTGATCAATTCCGGGAGATTTCCTGGAGTTTATTTTATTTATGACGTTTTTGACATCTTGAAAGCTAAGTCTCAAAGGCAAAGGCGGCCTAACAGCATATGGCAGAAATTCAGCTGCATCGTCCGCTGTATCATTTGTAATAAAAACATTTTTCATTGCATACACGATCCTCTTTTCAGAATCGGTTCTTGCCCAATCGCCAGTTGAAGTACGCAATGCTGGCTTACCCATGACGGGTCTTTTCAGACCTTTTGTCGTTTTCCAGAGGGGATAGTCAGATTGCGGAGTACCATCAATACCTTCCAGATATATTTTAAGGGAAGCCATTCTTTGGATTTCAAGCAGATTCCTTGAGTTACGCATTCTCGTAGCCTAGTTTTAAGCTTGGGAGACCTGCGAAGTTGCCATTCTCTTCTAACTCTTCTTTTCTCTGACAAAAGTAGCTCAATTTCAGACGAATAAGTTCTATTGTTCTCATTTCTGAAACTTGTATGGGTAGTGGTAGCATGTTGTACGGCCAGTTTAAGGTTTTCAGAAAAATCTTTAATTGATATATCAACATCCTCAGGGATTCTCAAGGCAATATTTTCTGTACAATGGGTACTCAAATATTTCTTATCTTTTAGCCAATTAACTCTAGTGATGGCGAACGCCAAGTCACTAAACGGATAGCCAACCTCCTGGAGGAAGAAAACGGATATTATAGTGGGTGAGTGGTCCGATGACAAATCTAATGAAGGCTCTACTTGCTTCCATTCTAAAGGAAACTTTTTTGAAACTCCAAAATCTATCACATCTGGAATCTTTCGTCGGTCTGAGGGCCAATAAGTGGGATGTCCGCTTGAAATCACATCTAAGCCCAGTTTGGAAATTGTGTCGAAAAGCTCACGGCCTTTTGGGGAAATTAAACGTGATCCCCAAAAATTGTGCTTAGCTTTATAGTCACCAGCTGCTAAAAATCAAGACCCAAGTGATTTGAAAAAATTTGAATACTGATTTTCTGGTATTGAAAATTGGGCGGTGAGTAAATTGATGATATAACTATTTTTCCATGGAAATGTTCAATGCATATATTTGTTGCTTAGAGATACTCCTCACGTGTCTCATGCAGAAAATAGTGCTTAATTCTATTTTTTATTAGAATTGCTGAGCCTCTACAAGACCTTCCAGGGGGATCTTTACAGTGGATACAGTGTGTAGCCATTAATTTTGAAATAACTGTTGCTTGTCAAATGAGTTTCAGCAATCATCATTATATCGATTTGCTTTTCCATAAGGAAGTGCTCAAGTTCATTTTTGTGTTGGCGGATTCCGTTTGCGTTCCTGAAACAAAATAGTGGATTGCATTTTCAGCATTTCCTGCATCATGTTTGTCATAGAAAACTTAAATGTGTTTATGGACTGAACAAGAGTCTGCAGAGTTGCCTCAAGGTTGTTAAAATTTTGATCGGAATTTTGGGGCTTGGTCTCCTGATTCAAGTTTTGTGTATCGGTTTTGACCACACTAGCATATGAAACTTGCTTGGGGTTTTGTATGATTATGTGGCTGGTTGACTGGCCTGCTTGGGGAAAATTGTTTGCAGAAATGATGTTTGACTGCTGTGGTTGCTTGAAGGTAATTGATAACTTATTTGCCATTGATTGTGGCAGTAACTGTGGTTACCTCCACAGCTACTGCATTTTTTAACGCTCGAGTCAGTCTTTGGTTTTTTGCACTGTGAAGTGCTGTGTAGATCTGCACACACAACACAAACTGCGGGCAGTTTACAATAGGCCTTAGTATGGCCAAATTCCTGGCAGTTTAGGCATTGAATGGGCCTTAGACGCTTGTGTGGCTCCTCGACGGTAACCCTGCTATGAAGAAGAAATTTAAGGTTATAAATTGGGTAAGTTTCATTCTTTTTCAAAATAACATCCCCTGGTTCCAGTTCAACCCTAAACAGGTTGAGGAATCTTTTCACGGTACCGCATATTTACCACAATTTTTACCTTAAAGCAAACATGCCCAGGCCCTATGCGCTTGATACTCAATTCTTTCTGTAAATGCGCTTAGCTATAGGGCTGTGCTCTTTAATACACAAATACTGCGCTCAGCATTAGCAATGAAAAATACGCAAACAACTTCGTCTTTCATATTTTTTTTCGTTCTTCACCGCTTACACACAAAAGCAAAGCATTAACACTTTCGCATTCTTTGTTGGTAAACATTGACGACAGCGATTATCAGTGTGAATTTTGTTTTTGTAAATTGTTTTGCTTCTTACAACAAAAAATATTAAATAAAAGTAGTTTTTTTACAATACAAATTTGCTGTGATCAATAATTATTGATTGAAGAAGACAAGAAAAATAATAATCAAATATTTAGCTGGGGGACAACTAGCTGTTTCGTAGTCGCTACACTACTCATCAGCACCCACTGGGATTTGAACTCGGGTCATAACGTATCATGATCTGCAGATTTAACCATTAAGCCACCGATCATGATACGTCATGACTTACTATCCTTCCGACTGATGAGCCAAATACAGCAAAAAAAAAAAAAAAAAAAATAAACAATAAAACCGCCACCAATATATTTGAGAGAGCCTACTCTTCTAGTGAGCTGGTAAAAGCACTTATTACGGCAATTGGTAAAAACACCTTCAACGTAACCTCAGTGAAGCACGGCAGCATTAGTGAAACAAAAATCCAAGTCAACTTTCCAACGAAACTTTCTGAAGTTCTGTAAAAAGAGAAAAGATATTCTTACACTTATAAACTTAAAAGCGTCAAGGGTCTTCAGGTTGTTATAAAAGGTATCGACCCTTGTGTAGAAATGGATAAAGATGTACTGATAGATAAAAGCTTTAAAATAAAAAATGTGGTAAATATGCGGAACCGTGAAAAGATTCCTCAACCCTGTTTAGGGTTGAAATGGAACGAGGAGATGTTATTCTCAAAAAGAATGAAACTCACTCAAATCAGCCCTCGTATAGAGAAGACGCTGGAGCAGGAGAAGTACGCATTGGTGGCTTGATAAAGTGGGAGCATTCAATAGTGTGATATCAAAGGTCATAATAATGGCCTTAGAGAGACTGACCTTTCATCAGTCGATTGTGACCTTCATTAAGAGCAATAGAATCATTAATTCCAATATAGAGCGAGCCACAATTTTTAGGGTGGCTAAATTGGGCATACCACAAGGAATTATTCTATCCCCTCGTATAGAATTTAGCTCTGAACTCGTTACTGGTGGAATTATATTCCAGGTTGGCTTGGACTCTGTCGGTTAAGTACCCGGCTTATAGACGGATGGTGCAAGAATAGTGGTCTAGGCGTGAATCCACAGGAAGCTTGTTTACTACAAAAGGAGATACAAACTCCATCGCTCACTCTACCAACCTTACGGGGGTTGAGCTGCAGCTGTCAAATAGTGCGAAATATCTGGGTATCTTTCTTGATTCTAAACTATCCTGATAGCGCAATGTCCAGTCTAGTGTAGAAGGGCCATTGGTAAGACCTGGAATTCCTGCTTGCTATTCGACATGATTTTTAGGCTATTTTAACGTATAGAGATTGATTGAGATGGTGGAAATTCTTGGAGAAAAACACTTACTGCAAGATTGTGGAGACGACAAATGCACCCATCTGTTTTGATGTAGCAGTATAATGTACCGTAAAGTTCTCAACACACAACGCAGACTGTGGGCAACTTACAAAACGCCTTAGTATATCCAAATTCCTGGCAGTTATAAAACGGGCCCTAAATGCTTATGAGGCTCCTCAATGGTAACCTTATGATGCAAAATAAATTTAAGGCCGACTCCGACAACACCATCGAAAACACTGCTGAGCTGCCTGCCGGCTGATCTCATGGTGAAGGAAATAACCATGAACTCGCCGATCAGGCTATGATCAAGCGGGGCGTTCAATTATGAAAAGGATAGAGAATCAGCAGGTTGGAAAACATTGATTACTGTTCACCAGCTCTACTACGCGACAAGAGATTTGATGTAATTTTATCACGTCGGCATAGATCTTCAAGAGAACGTGCTTAAAATCTTTACAGATGAATCCAAGGCGGACTCGGAAGTTGGTGGGGAATCTTTATCCTCTTGTATGAGAGGAGGATTAGTTATTAGAGCCATTACAGCGTATACAGGGAATATATCAGAATTTGTACTGATAGTAAGGCTGCATTGAATGCACCAGTGGGATCTATACGAGACCATTGTATCTAGGCGGACTGATGCTGCACGATTTGGCGGAAATACCGGAATGTGTTATAGGTGGATTGGATTTTTTTATCCGTTCCCCGGTTTGGTTCTGAACTGGACTAGCCTTATATAAATCTGTTGAAATACATATTACACTCAGGCAATACAACGGGAAAAAATTGGACCCAAGTGGACTGGGTGTTCAATGGCTGGCAGACTGCTAAACCATATTCTAAGTATGCAAGAATATGGAACATAAAAATCGTAACATAGTTAGGTTAGGTAGACTGGCCGCTGAGTGTCCCGAATTAGCTTAGGTTCTCCAGCTCATTTGGGTCCTGAAACCGTTCCTCTTGTGATTGCCTTAAAAGTGGGATAGTGCAACTGAAGAATAAAAGTTATAGGAATATAGTGGGAGTGGAGGAGATAGATGGCAAGCTGGAAAACGCCTTCTGTGGAGTTAAATTCTGTTATACTAGCCATCCTCTGCTCCTTATAAAAAGGGCTAGTGCGGTCGCGTTGACCGAGGCCAGACATGATAGACTGTTGAAGCTCCACTCGCCGAAATATTTTAGACGGTGATACTCCAATGCCGGGAATATGACGAGGAGGGGAAGAATCGTCTCCTCTTCTTCCTCATCTTGGCAATTTCTGCAGAAATCGTTATAGGGTAGGCCTGGTCTCCTGGCATGGTTTCCAAACGGGGAATGTCCAGTGTGACCCTCAAGCAGTTTTAATAGCTCCCACGTTCTCCTAAAGTTAATATGCGGCCACAGGTTCCTTGATATAAGGCATGTGAGCTCTGTGTGCCATTTTTTTTTGACACGTTCCAGCGTGTGGAGCTTTGTTATAAAATCAGCACATAGTTGATTAATGAAGGTTTTAAAATAATTTATTGAAAAATAAATTTATTTTACTAAATTAATAAAATGATCGTTTTTTAGGAATTTTAGAGATAAACTAAAATAGTTTATAATTAAATATTATATTACGATATTTTTATGAACCTTAGTTCTTTCTAAAGTAAATTGGGCCTGAATTTTACAACGTAAATTAAAACAAATATATTTACATTTTTTCCCAATGTTTCGTCAATTTTTTGTTGGCTTCTTCAGGGGGATCTGTTTAATAAATATTATTAAAAACAATACATTATTAACAATATGTTTAAATTTTTTTGTAATTTTAATTTACCTAAGTTGTGTACAAAATATCATTAATATCACATATATTTATATAACTACAGATACTCGTACATTAAAACGAACTTTTTTTTTTAAACCATCACAAATTTTGAACAAAGTATACTTATATAATATCACAGTTTTTAATTTATTATCATCCTGCAGTTTGCACTTATATTGTCTGTATCTTCTTTTTGATTCGTCGTTTTGTCTCTGTTTTTCTGAACTTATAAGCTGTCTATTGTGTATCTTTTCTTGTATATGTTTTCTTTGTCTAAAATTTTAACATTATTAAAATCTGCTTTATGATTCAAGTACGTGTTGTGATAAAGCAGTTGAATGATTATGTTTTCTACATCAGTTTTGTGTTCTTTTATCCTCGTTTCTATATTTCTTTTTGTTGTACCTACTTATACAGATCATGTTACAAGTATTGTTTTCATTGCCCTTACATTTTATTTTATACTTTTTTTTTTGTTAAGCGTTTTTATTTATAAAATAAGTATTCAAATCTTAATACTAAATATAAAAATAAAAGAATTAATAAAAAATAAAAAAATAAAATGTGCTGTTTACTTACGTCCAGCCAATGTTAGACAAAAAGTTCTATTATGCGGGAGCAATATCGGTAGAATCACCTATTGAACGTTCTGATGGTGGCAACGGTATCCCTTCTTCTCAACCGACTGTGGCCGCCAAAATTAAGTATATTACGCGCAAGAGGGTTTGGATGAAGTTCCAGTTTACTGACATACCTTGTCGCGTACTTAGAAAACTCCTCTTTTACCAGCGGGACATTCAGATCTTTATAAATGTGAATTTTTTACATACCATGGAGCTGCAGTAATCGGTCGAAGAATTTTGTTTTGTCGCCTTTGGATTTTTTCAATGTCTGACGCTGAGGCGGTGCCCCATAACTGAATTCCGTAGCACCATATAGGCTTTAGTATTACGTTGTATAACAAAAGTTTGCAATCTAATTTCAATGTAGAATTTCTGCCCATAAGCCAATTTAGCTGCGCTGCTTTTAATTTTAACTGAGTGACCTTTGCTTCAATGTGAGACTTCCACGTTAGCGTACGGTCCAGGTGAATAAAAAGGTACTTGACTTCATTGTGCTGCGGAATAGGTGAGTTGTTAATTCGGATATGCGCACATGTTTGTTTACATAGTGTGAATGTGACATGAGTACATTTCTGTTCATTAACCCTGATTTTCCAAAACTTCAGCCATTTTTCTAATATTGAAATAAATTCTTGTAAATTTCGTGAAGCTAATTGGTGGTTTTCATAAATGCTCAAAAACGCTGTGTCGTCTGCAAAAGTTGAAGTGTGTATTCCAGATGTCATTGGCATGTCAGAGGCGTAAATCAAATATAAAGTAGGGCCAAGTATGCTACCTTGGGGAACTCTTGCCTCGATAGGTTGCGTTGGACTTATAAAGTTGCCTTCTCTGATAACAAACCGCCCATATAAGTAGCTTTCCAGAAGCTTGTGAGTATTTGCAGGCAAGTTCAACTTTATTTTGTGCATCAAGCCGTCATGCCACACTTTGCAAAAGCTTGAGAAATGTCAATGAATAGAGCTGAGCAATACTTCTACTCCTCAAAGGTCTGTCTTATGACATTGACTAGTCTGTGCGTTTGTTCTATGGTGCCGTGTTTAGCCCGAAAACCAAATTGATGATCTGGGATGCATCCCACATTGTTCAATATTGGACTCAACCATTAACAATTTTTCGAATACTTTTGAAATTGTTGGTAGTAGACTTATTGGTCTATACGATTCTACTTAAGTGGGATCCTTCCCTGGCTTGGGTATCATAGTAATCATTGAGACCTTCCACTCTGCAGGATAATACTCAAGGCGTAAAATAGCGTTAAAAATAAAAGGTAGAATTCTTCTGGCTACACGAGGCAACTGTTCAAGCATTTTGCCAGTAATTTGATCAATACCTGGAGCTTTCCTGGGGTTTATGTTACTGATGCCTTGTTCTACATCTTGAAATATTAATCGCAAAGACACAGGCGGTCTAACTGCGTATGGTGGTAATTCAGATGCATCATTTGTTATATCATTTGTAATAAAAACATTTCTCAAATGGTCAACATACACCATCCCCTTTTCTGAATCGCTTCTTGCCCAGTCGCCAGTTGAAGTTCGCAAAGGTGGCTTACCTATTACGGGTCTTTTTAAACCTTTTGTCGCTGTCCACAAGGATAATCAGATTGAGGAGTACCATCAAGGCTCTCCAAATATGTTTTAAGGGAAGCCATTCTATGGACTTAACTGAGTTATGCATTCCCGTAGCCTAGTTTTAAGCTGGGGAGATCTGCGAAGTTGCCACTCTCTTCTGACTCTTCTTTTTTCTGACAGAAGTTGCTCAATTTCAGACGAATAAGTTCAATTGGTTTCATTTCTGGATCTTATATGACTAGTGGTTGCATGCTGTATGGCCAGTTTGAGGTTTTCAGAAAAATCGTTAATTGACACATCAATATCCTCAGGCGTTCTCAAGGCGATATTTTCAGTACAATGTGTGCTCAAAAGTTTTTTGTATTTTAACCAATTAACTCTATTGACAGTCAACGGTGAGCCAATCTCTTGGAGGAACGAAACAGATTATAGTGGGAGAGTTATCTGATGACAAATCTAATGAAGGCTCCACTTGCATGCACTCTAAAGGAAAATTTTTCGCAACTCCAAAATCTATAACATCTGGGATCTTGCGTTGGTCTGACGGCCAATAAGTGGGATGTCCGCTGGAAACCACATCTAAACCCATTTTGGAAACGGTGTTAAAAAGCACACGGCCTTTCGAGGTAATTAAACGTGATCCCCAAAAAGTGTGTTTAGCGTTATAGTCGACAGCCGCTAAAAATCGAGGCCTAAGCGATTTGAAAAAATGTGAATACTGATTTTCTGTTGCTGAAAATCGTGGTGGTGAGTAAATCGAGGATATAACAATTTTTTCATGAAAATAATCAAGGCATATTTTTCTAGCTTGGGGATATTCCTCACATGTCCCGTTCATTAGATAGTGCTTAATTCTGGTCTTTATCAAAATTGCCGAACCGCCGCAAGATCTTCCACGGGGATCTTTTGTGTCATATAATGTGTAGCCATTAATTTTGAAATAACTGTTGGTTGTCAAACGGGTTTCAGCAATCATCATTATATCGATCTGCTTTTCCATAAGTAAGTGCTCAAGTTCATTTTTGTGTTGGCGGATGCGGTTTGCGTTCCAGAAACATATTTTTAACCAATTCATTTTTTTTAAATTGCCTGTAAAATAGTGGATTGCATTTTTAGCATTTCCAGCATCATGTTTGTCATAGAGACGGTAAAAGAGTTAATGGATTGAACAAGAGTCTTCAGAGTTGCCTCTAGGTTACTAAAATTTGGATCGGAATTTTGGGGAGTGTTCGTGTAGTTGGTAGAGTGGCCTACCTGGGGAAAATTGTTTTTACCAATGACATTTGGCTGCTGGGCTGCTGGAGAAAATGATGACTTATTTGTTATTGACCGCTTAAAATGAGTATAGACAGGGCAACCTCTATAGTTTGCAGTGTGGTTACCTCCACAGTTACTGCATTTCTTAACACTTGCGTCGGCCTTTGGCTTGTTACACTGAGTTGTGCCGTGAAGTTCGCCACATACAACACAAACAGCGGACAACTTACAGTAAGCCTTAGTGTGGCCAAATTCTTGTCAGTTTAAGCACTGAACGGGTCCTGAACGCTTATGTGGCTCCTCAACGGTAACCTTACGATGCAAAAGAAATTTGATGTTATATATTGGATGAATTTCACTCTTTTTTATCACAACATCCCCTGGTTCTAGTTCAACCCTAAACATGGATTGAGGGATCTTTTCACGGTTCCTGATGTTTACTACTGTTTTTATTTTAAAACCCTTATCTTCCAATCCGGTTTTGACATCATCAATATCAACGCATGGGTCAATCCCTTTAATAACGACCTGAAGACCTTTAGCACTTTTGAGCTGGTAAGTGTAAAATGATTTTTTCTGTTTTTCTAAAACATCAGACAATTTTCGGTAGTCGTTTTCATGGTTTACCTGAATTTTAGTTTCACTGGTGGTGCCGTGCTTCACTGATGTGACGTTGAAATTATCTTTGCCGATTGCCGTAATAAGTTGTTTCACCAGTTCACTAGAAGTCGGCTCTCTTAAATAAATTTATGGGGGTTTATATGTTTTTTTTTGGAAGTTGTTGGTTCATCTGTCTGAAGAATAGCAAACCTATTACTATCCGTTGTCGCAAAGATAATATCGTCCTTAGACATTTTTGATTGCGACGCTATTTGCGCGGATTTAGGGCTTCGGTGACGTTTAACCACGGTTATATACCTATCCATACCCACTTGCGTTTTCGGTTTATCAACAATAACTACTCTAGAAGATGGTTTGTCGTCTGTTGTAAAAACAATGTTTGGCGAGCACGAACGCGTGCGTTTTTTATCTCTTAGAGACAGGAGATTGTCCAATGATTTTTTCAGTGATTCCTCTTCAGAAATCCAGAGGTTTTTTTCTAGTGGAGCTAAGCTCTCTCTCAGAATTGCACCTACTGGGTACACTCATACACTTTTTTTTTATTTATATTTCTGTTGCTTTAAAAGTATATAAAAATAATTGTCACAAAGTTTTTATTTTGTATTAATTCACTCTTCACTTATTGCGGTTTTCTACTTATACTCTTATATATAAATTTTTTTTTTTTTGTAACACTCCGATCAAAACAAATACGTCCGTGCACTATCAAAGCTACACTCTGACTGAACAAAGAACTAAGAACACTTTGCAATGAGTTCATAGATATTTTTGCATTAGAAACTGAAAAAATTATTACCAATAATTTCTACAAACAAAAACTTAAACTCCATGACAAACAACCAGTCCATATGAAAAATTATAGAATACCACACTCTCAAAAAGAAGAAGTGAATAAACAGGTAGATAAACTGATCGATGACGACATAGTCGAGCCATCGATATCAGACTACAATAATAGCCCTATACTACTGGTACCCAAAAAACCATTACCCGGTAGTATTGAGAAAAGATAGCGATTGGTGTTAGACTACAGAGGAGTAAATAAAAAATTAATAGTTGACAAATTTCTCCTGCCACGAACAGACAATATTCTAAATCAACTAGGAAGAGCAAAATTTTTTTCATGTCTGGACTTGGTATCCGGATTTCACCAAATAGAGTTAGAAGAAAATTCCAGAGATATTACTGCATTCTCAACAGATAAAGGCTCTTACAGATTCAAAAGACTGCCCTATGGCCTGAAGATAGCACCAAATTCTTTTCAACGAATGATGTCTTTAGCATTTTCTGGTTTATCACCACAGTTGTTCCACAGATCATATGATACGAAATTTAAAAGATGTATTTAGCCTATGCAGAAAACACAATCTTAAACTGCACCCAGAAAAATTTTCATTTTTCTGTAGCGAAGTTACATTTTTGGGTCATAAATGTACAGACAAAGGCATTCTAACAGATTACCCAACTCCAAAAAGTGGTGACGAGGCAAAACGCTTCATAGCCTTTTGCAATTATTACAGACTGTTTATCCCACATTTTGCAGCATCATCCCGCCACATTAATAGACTATCTAGGAAAAACGTGAAATTTGAATGGACTAGTGAATGTGAAAATTCCTTTCAATACCTTAAAACTTAATTATTAAGTCCTACACTATTGCAATACCCAGATTTTTCTAAACAATTCTGCATCACAACGGATGCTAGCAAACACACATGTGGAGCAGTGCTAGCCAAGAGAAAAACGGCCTACAACTACCAATATCTTATGCCTCAAAATCTTTCACAAAAGGTGAAAGCAATAAATCTACTATCGAGCAGGAACTAACTGCAATACATTGGGCTATCAAACACTTCCGACCATATATATATGGTAGAAAATTTCTAATTAAAACTGACCATAGACCGCTAACATATTTATTTTCATTAAAAACCCATCCTCCAAGTTAACGCGTATGAGACTAGATTTGGAAGAATATGACTTCAAAATTGTGTATATTAGAGGTAAAGAAAATAACGTGGCAGACGCGCTGTCACGCATTGAGCTTGGAGACATTATCAATGCTCAAGCCAATAGTATTCTGAAGGTAACAACACGACTTCAGACCAAAAATATAAACGGTGATTCCACTACACAATATAAACAATACAAAAACTTGGTAAGCTTAAAAGTATATGAACAACCAAATGCCTATGAAAATATTAAAATGCGTCAGTTGCATTTCACAAAGGACAAATTAAGTATCCTTGCCGGAAAGAAAAGCGTTTCCGAGATTCCGTTGAGTGACATATTTATTAATGGAAAAGTAGACTTAGGTCACCTCTTTCCAAAGCTTGAAAAATTAGCTAATAATATAGGTCTACCAACACTAAGAATATCACTAGATGATAACCAATTAAAAATCCTAGGAACAACTATACAAGAATTTAAAAATGAAGGCAATAAATATATAAAAGATATAACTATAATACTTGTACCAAAATTAAAGCTACCAAAAATTAAAAATTAGAAGTCATGAAACCATTTCATAATAATCCACTTAGTGGTGGACATCCAGGAATCACACGTATGAAAAAGAATATACGCTTGTATTACTATTGGAAAGGCATGACGAGAGATATAGCAAGTTATGTAAAAAGTTGTAAAGAGTGCCAGCTAAATAAAGTCAATAGAAAAATTAAAGAACCATTGGTAATGGCTCCAACTCCCATTAAACCATTTGAAATCATAATAATAGATACCATCGGACCAATACGAAAATCCGATTCCCAAAATGAATACGCAGTTACCATAATGTGCGATTTGACAAAGTATCTAGTCGCAATACCAATTCAGGACAAATCTGCAAAGAGCATTGCAAAAGCAATCATGGAAAGTTTTATCTTATATGGGTACTGAATAAATGAATCGAATCTTATTCGAGTTGTGTGCAATGATGAAGTAAGAAAAACTCAACTCTACCGCATACCATCATGAAACATTAGGTACTGTTGAAAGATCACACAGAATGTTCAACGAGTATTTACGATCTTATGTAGCGTCCGATAAATCAGATTGGGACATATGGCTTAAGTATTTTGTATATTGTTACAATACCACCCCCTCCACCGCACATGATTATTGTCCTTTTGAACTTGTCTATGGAAAAATTCTCCCTTTAATAGATTGTACCAGCAGCAATACAATTGAACCTTTGTACAATGTAGACTCTTACGAAAAAGAGGTCAAAAGTAGCATGGCGTAGAGCTGGTAGTTTAATACAAAATGCAAAACTACACAGACACGAGGAGTCAAAACAAAAATCAAACTCCGCCGATATTGCACTTAATAAGCTTGTAATAATCCAAAACGAAGTCGGACATAAACTCGACAACATATACAAAGGTCCGTATAAAGTAATAAAGCTGCATGATAAAAATAATTTCTGAAATACAAACGGAAGGGGAAAAGACCATAAAAACAGAATAAAGAAATTTTACAAATACTAGGTTCTTTGTACAAAATCTTCATTAGTTAGTGTCAATAATACACAAAAAAAAAAAAATAAAATAAATAAAAAAAAAAAAAATATATATATATATATATATATATATATATATATATATATATATATATATATATATATATATATATATATATATATATATATATATATATATATATATATATATATATATATATATATATATATATATATATATATATATATATATATATATATATATATTAGGGTGACCGCAAAAAATCAATGTCGGAATCTTGTTAGTCTTAACCCGACAAAACGAGTCCCCTTTCCAGATATTGGGATAGCCAAAATTTGAGCCCGATTAAACGACGGTAACACGTGCCGCTCGTCGCTCAAAACTTGAAAAAAACGGAAAAAATTACGTATTGAGTCATAACTCGGGAACAGTAAATAATAAAAACACGCACGATATCACAAAAGATAGCTTGTTTTGTTCTTCAAAATTTATGTTATGAACAAAATTGTTGTAACTCTGAGTCAAACCGAGTTACGGCAGCCTTTAGCTCCGAAAACGTGACCTGGTGCCACCAGGAGCATACTTCATATATTATGTTATTATGTGATAAATTTTGAATTTTTTTGGTATATTTTTGAGTTTAAAGTAGATATGTAATAAAAAACGCAAGTAATACAGTTAAATTCAAGAACATTTTTATTTTAATATATAAAAATCAGGGATAAATTCGATATATATTATTTCATTACCAGAACTGCTTCTAAGCAAAAAAAAAGTTGTTTAAGTTCGCTTACGCGGCATTTTCATGAAAATCCCGGTTCAGGGTTTATCTGGGGTATATATGGACCGATATCGGAAATTTTCATTTTCCATATTTATATAACCTAATGTTATTACCACAACTGCTTTTAAGCAATAAAAGGTGTTTAAGTTTGCTTACGCCGCATGTTCATGAAAAACCCGGTTTAGCTATATCTCGGGTATATATGGACCGATATCGGAAATTTTCATTTTCCATATTTATATAACCTTATTTTATTACCAGAACTACTTTTAAGCAAAAAAAGTTGTTTAAGTTCGCTTGCTCTGCATTTTAATCAAAAAAGCGGTTAGGCTATATATCGGGTATATATGGGCCGATATCGGAAATTTTAATTTTCCATATTTATATAACCTCATATTTTTACCAAAACGACTTTTAAGCAAAAAAAGTTGTTTAAGTGCGCTTACGTGACATTTTCATGAAAAGTCCTGTTTAGGCTATATCTCGGGTATATATGGACCGATATCGGAAATGTTCATTTTCCGTATTTATATAACCTTATTTTATTAACAGAACCGCTTTTAAGCAAAAAGAAGTTGTTTAAGTTCGCTTGCTCTGCATTTTCATCAAAAAACCGGTTAGGCTATATATCGGGTATATATGGGTCGATAGCGGAAATTTTAATTTTCCATATTTATATATTTTGTATATCTTTTTACCAAAACGACTTTTAAGCAAAAAAAGTTGTTTAAGTGCGCTTACGTGACATTTTCATGAAAAGCCCTGTTTAGGCTATATCTCGGGTATATATGGACCGATATCGGAAATGTTCATTTTCCATATTTATATAACCTTATCTCATTACCAAAACTGCTTTTGAGCAAAAAAAGTAGTTTTAGTTCGCTTACGCGACATTTTTATGAAAAACCCGATTTGGGCTATATCTCGGGTATATATGGACCGATATCTGAAAAAAAGACATGGGGCATAGCGGGCGCGAATTGAGACAGTTTTCGATTTGTGCCAGTAACATACTGAGTTCCTCGTAAGTAAGGAGACGGTCTTTCATGATGTGACGTAGATGATTTTTAGTTGATTTAACACCAGCTTCCCAAAGCCCGCCGAAATGTGAAGCCGGTGGTATAAAGTGCCATTTAGTGCCCAGGTTAGCCATGGTTTCTTGTAGGTGGTCAGCAAGGGATGATTTATTTTGCTGATAAAGTACCTGAAGGTCCTTGTTAGCCCCCACAAAATTTGTACCGCAGTCGGAATATAAGGCTGTGCACAATCCTTTTCTTGATGTAAACCTGCGGAATGAGGCTAAGAAGGCATCAACACATACATATAAGTGCACATACATATAAAGAGGCAGATATAAGCTTTAGAAGATGAGGAGGTTCGTAGAGAGGACGTTTTTATAGATATAGGTCCGGCATAATCCAATCCACTATGCTTAAACGGGCGGGTTGGCTGTAGACGTACAGCTGGTAAATTGCCCATTAGTTGTTGGCACGGTTGAGATCTGTACTTAAAGCAAACGATACATTTACGCTGTACAGTTTTAGCTAATTGCCGTGCAGACATTATCCAATAGTGACGTGAGATGTAAGACTGCATCAACAGGAGACTTCCATGTAGCGTCTTTAGATGCGCTTCTGAAAGTAGATGTAAAGAAAGTGGATTTCTCTTGGAAAGTAAAATCGGATGTTTTATTTGAAAAGAAATATCTGCGTTTGAAATACGGCCTCCAACTCGTAAGATGTCCTGTTTATCTATGAATGGTGAAAGCTTTGCAATTTGACTGTTTGTATGAAGCGGCTTATTTGACTTGAGACAATGAATATCTTCACTAAAAGATACTGCTTGATTAAGTTTGATAAGTAGAAGCATGGCGTTTTCGAGCTCTTGTGTTTTAAGAAATCCACATTGTTTTTCTTTCTTTTGTAAGGCTAATTTAAGATTATTAACAAATCTAAGTATATAGGATATCACGCGTACTAAGATTGTCCATTTAGAAAATTTTGTCGTTGACCATTTAGAAAATTTTGTCTTGAACGTTTGAGGAATTTGAAGCGACGTTAATATAGTCTGTTGAAGGAAGATAGTGTGTTAAGCCTGCTGGGTTGCCAGGCCATGTTTCAGGATCTTTGCTTAGCCATGGAGGCCCAATGAACCAATTTTCATTGTTAACTAACTCTTCTGGTTGAAGTCCTCTTCATGCTCCAATCAATCACATTTGACAGCCGTTGAATAATGGCTACCCGGTTTGTGACATAGACTTCCAACTTCGGTGAATAATTTTTGAGCCATGCAAGTACGATCGTGCTATCTGTCCAATAAACAATATTATGTATTTTAATGTCTGTGTTTGCTTTTATAGACGGAACTAGTTTCACCAACAATGTAGCAGCACTTAATTCCAGCCTTGGGATGGTTTTGATTTTTAAAGGTGCTACCTTTGTTTTAGCTTGTAACAAATTAACAATATCATCTAAGTCTGTCGTTACCAGACCAGCATACACTACAGCTGCGTAAGCCGATTTATACGCATCGCTAAAGCCATGCAGTTCGATATTGCTATTTGATGTACCCAAACATCTCGGAATTTTAATTATCTCCAAATGCTTTAGTTTCGTTCTAAAATTTATCCAATTACCACTCATGTCTTCAGGAAGAGGATCGCTCCAATCTATTTTGATTTTCCAAAGTTCTTGGAAACTGATTTTAGCTATTATTGTAGTAGGCGCAAGCCACCCTAGTGGGTCGAAGAGCTTAGCGGCATCTGAAAGTAAACTACGTTTAGTCACAATATTAGAAAATTCAAAATTGATCACAAAGAAGAAATAATCTTTTCTTGAATCCCAGTATAAGCCTAATGCTTTTGAAGAATTTGTCTGTTGAAGAGAAAATAAATCTCTGTTCTTACGCTCTTCGTCAGGTATACTTCGAAGCAGGTATTTAGAATTGGAATTCCATTTACGTAATCGAAATCCACTTTATTTTAAAAGACAACATAATTGTTTTTGCAACCGTAGTGCTTCATTAAGATTATCAGCTCCTGAAATTACATCATCAACGTACGTATCATTACGGAGTATTTTGCATGCTGAGGGGTAGCGCTTTGCTTCATCACTTGAAAGTTGGTGCAATACTCTTATTGCCAAATACGGAGCGCTCGTTGTACCGTAGGTAACGGTTTGCAGGACATAAACACAAATTTTGTTGTTTTTATCCCTCCTTAAAATAAATTGAAAGTTTTGATGCTCCTTACAATTTCTTATTTGTCGGAACATTTTTTCTAAATCGGCTGTAAACGCCACTCGATGTTTTCTCCATCTGAGTATTATAGCTATAAGTCGTTTTGTAAAGCTGGCCCAGCGGCGAGCTCTTCATTTAGAGAAGGAAATGGAGGCTTACGATTACTGCCATCAAAAACAACGCGCAATTTTGTTGTACTGCTGCTTTCTCGAAGCACCCCGTGGTGGGGAAGAAAATATGAATTTTTTGGCACGTCTTGTGGGTACTCGCCTAATTTAACCATATGACTTAATGATTCATATTAATCCATGAATTTCATATATTGATCACCGAATAGTGGTCTAGTTTTAAATGTTGCCTCCAGCTGCTTGAATCTCTTAAGCGCGTTGTAATCCGTAAAGTAAAATGTTGGAAGTGATTTTCCTTGAAGAATACTTTTAAAGGGAAGATGTACTGTATATCTTCCGGTTTCATCTCGAGTAGTGGTTTCCAAAAATAACTTTTCACAAATTCTGTCATATGTAGTTGCCTGTTTAACTTCAGGAAGTTCTTCTTGCTCCCAGAAAAGACGTAACTGTTCATCAAGTGTACAAAGATTTGTGGAAATAGTCACATTATTCTGAAATTTACTTATAGGCCCAGATACTATCCAGCCAAAATACGTTTCTTGTAACAAGAGGCTGTTTTTAAACTTCTTCAGCCCCGGTAAAAGAAGTTCACCATAGACGTCATTTCCAAGGAGGATATCAATTTTCTCAGCCATCAAAAATTGTGGATCTGCTAAAAAAAATGCAGAAAGGTCAGGAACTTGATGCGATTTATAGGGAATGTACGATGTAACAGAAGGAACTACTAAAGCATTTAAATTCAGTACAAAACTTCGATTATAGTTCGATTCAATGTCAAAATTTACCGATTTCTTTATAGAAATTTCTCTTTTACATCCACTTTCTAATACTTCAATATTTGTTTAATTTTTTGGCAATTGTAGTAGCTGGCATAATTGTTCAGATATAAAAGATACCTGTGAGCCTTGATCCACTAACGCCCTGGCGTTAAAATAACCGTTTACCGTTTTTATTTTCAATTTTATCGTTAGTAATAGAGCCGGGTTTATAGTAAATTGTTTCGTATTTGTAAGGTTGGTACTTACAGAATTAACAATTGGCGTAGATTGACGTTCCGAAACGGTGTAGTTGTCCACGTTGAGTTCTGGAGTAGAGTTAGAAGAATTTGAACCGGATTTATTACGAGTGGAAAATTCATTGTGGATGATGGTATGATGACGTTCACCACACAGCTGGCATCTTGTGTTTAGTTTACATGCAGACTGCATATGTCCAGAACGAAGGCAATTTCTGCATAGCTGCTGCTGATCTACTAGAACTTTCTTCTGTTGCGAAGACAAAGTAAGGAATTTAAAGCACTTGTAGAGAAGATGAAGTGTACTGCAGCATTGTCATTAGATAAAGCAGTGGCAGTATGAGTCCGAATAGTCCGCATTGGCTTACGATAGGAGTCTGTTGATTTATTGAATGATTTTGCAGAAGGTTTATAAACTTTACCAGCTGATTCCAAGGCTCTAAATATTGTTTCAAGAAAAGAAAGCATGTCTGCAATGAGTGGCGTGGTTGAGCCTTCTTTCAAACATTGCTCCCATTCTTTCCGCGTCTGCGCATCCAACTTTTGGGATATGATGTATATTAACATCTCACGTTGATGTGTCTATATTTAAAGCTTTTAACCTAGCAGAATCCAACAAGTCTTTTACACTCTGGAAAGTGCCATTAGAAGTGGGAATTGAAAACAGTTTGTTAAGAATTTGTGCTACTAGCCTCCGTTCATCATGAAACCTTTTTTCTAAAGCCTCCCAGGCTAATATGTAACTAGTGTCAGCAGCAGGGTACTCACTTACCAAACTCAGTGGAGTTCCAACACACGATCGTTTCAAATAAAAGTATTTTTGAATATTGGTCAATGAATTGTTGTACTGAACGAGCGACAAGAACATATCCCGATACGAAATCCATTCCAAATAGTCACCAGAAAATTTAGGAAGATCGATTTTTGGTAACCTGGCTCCAGCGCAAAATGTTTCATTTCGGCTGGTTGAAGCAGCGAAGGTACTTGCATGGACGGTTGGAGTCTGTGGAGAGTCACAATAAAATATTTAATCAAGAAGGTTTGCTTTAATAGAAATATAAGTTTCGTAACACTTTTCGTAAGTTTCATCCTTTATATAAAGTACATCGTCTTCAATTATTGAAAGTTCTCGAATTGTGTGTAATAGTGGCTCGTTTCCATGCCTAAACGTTTTAAACGCTAATTCCAATTCGTCCAGTATTGCTTGAGCATACCCACGAGTGATGTCATCCCTTGGCTTGTTATTTAATTTTGCTTCGATTCGTTTTATATTAGTAAAAAGACTCTTTTGATTATCAATCACCTCAGCAATTGACTCCATCTTGTAGAAAATTAGTTTTGTTGATCAGCGCACTGAATCCTTAGTTTACCGGCAGTAAAATTATTCTTTGTAGAAATAATGCCGTAGACACGACGACATTAGTTTTCTAATTAATAATTTTTGGGGGATCATGGGCAGTTCCCGGGTTTCGGCACCAATTTTATGTAGGAGATTTATTCTTCTTTCAAATAAACTTTAGGTTTTTGTGTTATTTTAAATTCATGACTTCATTTATTGTAAATATTTTAATACATTTTAGCTAATTTTAGTCATTAAGTTTTCTTGTAAATTTATTTTACTTTCATTCAAAATTTCGATAAGTTAATTTTTACTTTAATCAAGCCGATCTTCCTCTCCCAGTAGTTTTAATGCAATTGCGCTTGCGTTTTAGGGCAATGTTAAAACTTAGTTACTATGCATTGATATGCATTGTAAGTATGTAATTAGGTATTTTGTTGTTCACGCATCTTAATAGGCAGCAACAACAAAACTTACAAAAGATTAACTGTTAGGAATTTTAAGAACTTTGTAAAGCAAAAAATCTTAAAGTGATGTATGATATTAACTAATATTTTGTGGAACATAACACTGCGTTTACACGTACAAGCACTTGCATGGAAGTCCTGTGTACGTATTATCAACGAATTTTTTTTTTTTTTTAGCTTTTATTTATTTATTGAATCTTCACAATGTGAACTAACAATAAGTATTCAAATCTTAATACTAAATATAATAAATTAACTAAGTCCAGCCAATGCTAGACAAAAAGTTTTATTTTGCGCCAATTATATCGGTAGAATCACCTACTTAACGCTCTGATGGTGGCAACGGTATCCCTTCTTCTCAACCGAGTGTGACCACTAAAATTAAGTATGTTTCGTGCGAGAGGGTTTGGGTGAAGTTCCAATTTGCTGACATACCTTGTCGCATGCTCTGAAAACTCATCTTTTACCAGTGGAACACACAGATCCTTGTGAATTCGGGAGTTTTTTACGTACCATGGAGCTGCAGTAATTGTTCGAAGAATTTTGTTTTGTCGCCTTTGAATTTTTTCAATGTTTGACGCTGAGGCGGTGCCCCATAACTGAATTCCGTAGCGCCATATAGGCTTTAGTATTGCGTTGTATAACAGAAGTTTGCAATCTAATTTCAATGTAGAATTTCTGCCCATAAGCCAATTTAATTGCGCTGCTTTTAATTTTAGCTGAGTGACTTTCGCGCCAATGTGAGGCTTCCACGTTAACCTACGGTCGAGATGAATACCAAGGTACTTGACTTCATTTTGCCGCGTAATAGGTGAATTGTTAATTTGGATAGCTGAACATGTTTGTCTACGCAGTGTGAATGTAACGTGAGTACACTTTTGTTCATTAACTTTAATTTTCCAAAGTTTTGACCACATCTCTAATATTGAAATATACTCCTGCAAATTTCGCGAAGCTACTTGATGGTTTTCATGTACGCTGCAGAATGCTGTGTCATCTGCAAAAGTTGAAGTGTGAATACCAGATCTGGTTGGCATGTCAGAAGTGTAAATTAAATATAAAGTGGGTCCCAGAATGCTACCTTGGGGAACTCCTGCCTCGATTGGCTGAGTTGGGCTTATAAAGTCGCCTTCTCTGATAACAAACTTCCGGCCACATAAATAGCTTTCCAGAAGCTTATGAGTGTTTGCAGGCAAGTTTAACTTTATTTTGTGCATTAATCCCTCGTGCCACACTTTATCAAAAGCTTGGGAAACATCAATGAATAGAGCTGAGCAATACTTTTTATCCTCAAAAGTCTTTCTTATAACATTAACTAGTCTATGCGTTTGTTCTATGGTGCTGTGTTTAGCCCGAAAACCAAATTGATGATCCGGGATGCATCCTACATCATTCAATATTGGAGTCAACTTCGCCATTAACAATTTTTCGAAAAGTTTTGAAATTGTTGGCAGTAGACTTATTGGTCTATATGGCTCTACTTTAGTGGGATCCTTCCCTGGCTTGGGTATCATAGTAACCATAGACACCTTCCACTCTGTAGGATAGTATTCTAGGCGCAAAATAGCGTTAAAAATGAAAAGAAGAATTCTTCTAGCAACACGAGGTAACTGTACAAGCATTTTGCCAGTAATTTTGTCAAAACCTGGAGCTTTTTTTGAGTTTACTTTATTTATAACGTTTTCGACATCTTGAAAACTAAGTCTCAAAGGCGCAGGCGGTCTAACAGCATATGGCGGAAATTCAGCAACATCATCCACTGTATCATTTGCAGGAAAAACGTTTTTCAAATGATTAACATACACCATCCCTTTTTCAGAATCACTTCTTGCCCAGTCGCCAGATGAAGTTCGCAAAGGTGGCTTACCTTTTACGGGTCTTTTCAGACCTTTTGTCGCTTTCCATAGAGAATAGTCGGTTTGCGGGCTACCATCAAGACCTTCTAGATAATTTTTGAGGGAAGCAATTCTTTGGATTTCAAGCAGATTTCTTAATTGAGTTATGCACTCCCGTAGCCTGCTTTTAAGCTGGGGAGACCTTCGAAGTTGCCACTCTCTTCTAACTCTTCTTTTTTCTGACAAAAGTAGCTCAATTTCGAATAAATTCTATTGTTCTCATTTCTGAAACTTGAATGGGTAGTGGTAGCATGTTGTACGGCCAGTTTAAGGCCTTCAGAAAAATCTTTAATTGATATATCAACATCCTCAGAGGTTCTCAAGGCAATATTTTCTGTACAATGAGTACTCAAATATTTCTTATATTTTAGCCAATTAACTCTAGTGATGGCGAACGTCAAGTCACTAAACGGGAAGCCAACCTCCTGGGGGAACGAAACAGATATTATAGTGGGTGAGTGGTCCGATGACAAATCTAATGAAGACTCTACTTGCATCCCTTCTAAAGGAAAATTTTTTGCAACTCCAAAATCTATAACATCTGGGATCTTTCGTCGGTCTGAGGGCCAATAAGTGGGATGTCCGCTTCGAAAAGCACACGGCCTTTCGGAGAAATTAAACGTGATCCCCAAAAAGTGTGCTTGGCGTTATAGTCACCAGGCGCTAAAAATCGAGGCCCAAGTGTGTTGAAAAAATGTGAATACTGATTTTCTGTTACTGAAAATCGGGGCGGTGAGTAAATTGATGATATAACTATTTTTCCATTAAGATGCTCATTGCATATATTTGTTGCTTGGAGATACTCCTCACGTGTCTCATGTAGAAAATAGTGCTTAACTCTATTTTTTATTAGAATTGCTGAGCCTCCACTAGACCTCCCACGGGGATCTTTAGTGTCGTACCATTTAGTGTGTAGCCATTAATTTTGAAATAACTGTTGCTTGTCAAGTGAGTTTCAGCAATCAGCATTATATCGATCTGCTTTTCCATAAGGCAGTGCTCAAGTTCATTTTTGTGTTGGCGGATGCCGTTTGCGTTCCAGAAACATATTTTAAACCAATTCATTTTGTTAAAATTGCCTGCAAAATAGTGGATTGCATTTTCAGCATTTCCTGCATCATGTTCGTCATAGAAACCGTAAATGTGTTTATGGACTGAACAAGAGTCTGCAGAGTTGCCTCAAGGTTGTTAAAATTTTGTTCGGAATTTTGGGGCTTGGTCTCCTGATTCAAGTTTTGTGTATCGGTTTTGACCACATTGGCATATGAAACTTATTTGGGGGTTTGCATGATTATGTTGCTTGTTGACTGGCCTACCTGAGGAAAATTGTTTGCAGAAATGATGTTTGACTGCTGGGGTTGCTTAAAGGTAATTGATGGCTAATTTATCATTGACTGCTTAAAGTGAATATAGACAGGGCAGCCCCTGTAATTTGCAGTATGGTTGCCTCCACAGTTACTGCATTTTTTAGCACTTGAGTCAGTTTTTGGCTTCTTGCACTGTGATGTGCCGTGCAGTTCACCACACACAACGCAAACTGCGGGCAACTTACAATAAGCCTTAGTATGACCGAATTCCTGGCAGTTTAGGCATTGAATGGGCCCTAAACGCTTGTGTGGCTCCTCAACGGTAACCCTGCGATGAAGAAGAAATTTGAGGTTATAAATTGGGTGAGTTTCATTCTTTTTGAGAATAACATCCCCTGGTTCCAGTTCAACCCTAAACATAGGTTGAGGCATCTTTTCACGGTTCCGCATATTTACCACATTTTTTATTTTAAAGCCTTTATCTAGCAGTGCAGTCTTAACCTCATCCGTGTCTACATAAGGGTCAATACCTTTTATAACAACCTGGAGGCCTTTAGCACTTTTAAGTTGATAAGTATAATAAGATTTTTTCTCTTTTTCCAGAGCGGCAGAGAGTTTTCGGTAATCATTTTCGCAGTTGACTTGAATTTTTGTTTCACTTATTTGTCCGTGCTTTACTGATGTTACGTTAAAGGTGTCTTTACCAATTGCCGTAATAAGTGCTTTTACCAGCTCATTAGATGTAGGTTCCCTCAAGTATATTGGTGGCGGTTTAAATGTTTTTTTTTGATGTAGTTGGCTCGTCAGTCTGAAGGATAGCAAACCTATTACTATCCGTAGCCGTAGTCCTATTATCATCTTTGGAAATTTTCGGATTTGATGATATTTGAGCGGATTTGGGGCTTCGCTTACGTTTAACCACGGTTACATACCTGTCCATGCCTACTTATGTTTTCGGCTTATCTGCAATTACTGAACTGGTGGATGGTTGGTCTTCTGTTGTAACAGCAATGTTTGGCGAACACGAACGCGTGCGTTTTTTATCTCTTTGAGACAGGAGATAATTCAATGACTTTTTTAAAGATTCTTCCTCAGAAATCCAGAGGTTTCTTCTAGTGGAGCTAAGCTCCCTTTCAGAATTGCATCTACTAGGTACACTCATGCAATTTTGTTTTTTTTTTATTTATATTTTTTTACTTTAAAAGTATATAAAAATAATTGTCACAAAGTTTTTCTTTTGTATAAATTCACTCTTTCACTTGTTGCGGTTTTCTACTTATACCGTTGTTGTTTTTTTATTTTTATAGCACTCCGATTAAAAACAAATACGTCCGTTCACTATCAAAGCTAGACTCTGGCTCGATCAACGAAAATGTCGAAAAAATACTCGACTTTCTTGCAAGTTGCATTAGTAATTAAAGAATAACATGGAAGTTCAGTTTAAAAATGTCAGTGGAGAGACAACAGCTCCTAAAACATCATTACCATACGAAATCATAATTTTATTTTTCGGGGAAATGAATGGTAGGAATAAAATAAATAAATGAAATAGAATAATTTTAACTTTTTTTCACTCAAAACGGCAAAGACTGCTTAATTTATATATTTTCAATAAAAAAAATGTGTATTATTTCAAAAATATGTTTTGAAAAATTTAAATATGACAAAAACATTATATTAAAATCAGTTAATCTCCGCAAAACTTGTTGTAAGGCAACACTATTATTTCAGTTGTCATTTGACTTTCAGTAAGTGCCAAAAAATCACTGCCTGCTGAAATTGCTTGTCAGTTCAGTTGAAAGTTGGTCGCAAGTGCAGAGATTGTGCGTGTGTTAGTAAAAAAGTTTGAATGTATTGGGTTTTTCGAACTTGCACCTGCACGTGTAAACACAACGTAAAAGTTTTGCAGCTTAGGCATAGAATGAATTCTTTAAATATAAGTTTGGGGAAAAATCCCAAACACCACCGTTTACTCTAAAAAAGCTTAATTACCACCATATGAGGTATCTAGAGTCTCATAAATTACTTTGTGATCGTCAATATAGATTTCATAAAGGTCGCTCTACTGGAGATCTTTTGGCATATCTCTCAGAGAAATGGTGTTACTCAATCCATCATTTCGGTGAAAGTAAAGTGATGGCTTTGGAAATTTCCAAAGCGTTTGATAGAGTGTGGCATGCTGCACAACTGGTAAAACTTACTGCTTTTGGTGTCGGTGATTACTTTTCTCCGTTTATATCGAGCTTTCTCAGAAACCGCACTATTTTTTTTTTTTATCAACTAACAACAACAATTATTCAAATCTTAATAACTAAAAAATTTTCTTTAAGTCCAGCCAATGCTAGACAAAAAATTATGATTCAGCGAATGTATCAGAATACCGTGCCACAGGACATCATCTGTTATGCTCCCGAATGGAAGCCAGGGTGTCCCTTCTTTTTAATCGTGTGTGACCACCAAAGGTAAGGATGTCTCGAGCAAGTGGATTTGGGTGGATTTCAAGTTTGGTTATATACCTTCCAGCATATTTGGCAAATTCATCTTTTACTAAAGGAACGTTTAGGTCCTTGTGAATTCGAGAATTTTTTACATACCATGGGGCTGCTGTAATCGTACGTAGAACGCTGTTTTGACGCCTTTGAATTTTTCCAATATTCGATGCGGAGGCAGTGCCCCATAGTTGAATTCCATAGCACCATATTGGCTTTAGGATCGCGTTATACAGCAAAAGTTTGCAATCTAAGCTCAGGGTGGAATTTCTGCCGGTGAGCCAATTCAATTGCGCGGCTTTTAATTTCATCTGGGTTGTTTTTGCGTCAATGTGTTTCTTCCAAGTTAGTCGGCGGTCGAGGTGAATACCGAGGTATTTGACGTCACTGTGTTATGAAATAATTTGATTATTAATTTTTATTGACGGGCATGCATTTTTACGCAGTGTGAACGTGATATGGACACATTTTTGTTCATTGACTTTGATTTTCCAGAGTTTTAACCATTTCTCTAAATTGTAAATATGTTCCTGCAAATTTTGTGATGCTGTTTGGTGGTTTTCATGTACACTGAAAAAAGCCGTATCGTCTGCAAACGTGGATGTATGAATTTTATCGCTTGTTGGCATGTCAGAAGCATAAATCAAGTATAAGGTAGGGCTGCCTTGTGGGACGCTTGCGTCGATTGGTTGAATAGGGCTATAAAAGTCACCTTCCTTAACGATATATTTACGTCCATACAAATAACTTTCAAAAAGTTTGTGGGTGTTCGCAGGAAAGTTTAGTTTTATTTTGTGCATTAAACCGTCATGCCACACTTTGTCAAAAGCTTGGGAAACGTCAATGAAAAGTGCAGAGCAATACTTCTTGTCTTCAAATGATTTTCTTATGACATTAACTAGTCTGTGTGTCTGTTCGATGGTACTATGTTTGGCCCTAAAACCGAACTGGTGATCAGGAATACATTCTTTTTTTTCAGTACTGGACTCAACTTCATCATTAGCAATTTCTCAAATAGTTTTGAAATTGTTGGCAGTAGACTTATTGGTCTGTACGATTCTACTTTAGTATGATCCTTCCCCGGCTTAGGTATCATCGTTATCATAGACACTTTCCACTCGACCGGATAATACTCAAGGCGTAAGATAGCGTTGAAAATAAAAAGAAGAATTCTTCTAGCCACACGAGGTAGTTGTACAAGCATTGTACCAGTAATTTTATCCATACCTGGAGCTTTCTTAGAGTTTATTTTATTGATAACGTTTTCCACATCTGGAAAACTAAATCTCAAGGTCTTACGGCAAATTGCGGAAATACTGCTATGTCGTTTGCTGCATCATCTGTAAAAACATTTCTCAAGTGATTTACATACAACATCCCCTTTTCGGAATCGGTTCTTGCCCAGTCGCCAGTTGGAGTCCGCAAAGGTGGCTTACCTCTAACGGGTCTTTTTAAACCTTTTGCCGCTTTCCACAAAGAATAGTCTGATTGAGGAGTGCCATCAAGGCTTTCCAAGTATGATTTAAGGGAAGCCATTCTTTCTATTTCGAGCAGATTTCTCAATTTGGTTACACATTCTCGTAGCCTAATTTTAAGCTGGGGAGACCTGCGGAGTTGCCACTCCCTTCTAACTCTTCTTTTTTCTGACAAAAGTTGCTCAATTTCCGACGAATAAGATCTGTTGTTCTCGTTTCTGTATCTTATATAGTTAGTGCTAGCATGTTGTACGGCCAGTTTAAGGCTTTTGGAAAAACTATTAATGGACACGTCAATATCTTTAGGCGTTCTCAAAGCAATATTCTCCGTACAATGAGTACTCAAATATTTTTTATATTTTAGCCAATTAACTCTAGTGGTCGTCAACTCTAAGTCAGTAGACGGGGAGTAAAACTCTTGGGGGAAAAAAACAGATATTATTGTGTGTGAGTGATCTGATGACAAATCTAACGAAGGCTCCACTTGAAACCACTCTAAAGGAAAACTTTTCGAAACTCCAAAATCTATGACATCTGGAATTTTTCGTCTGTTTGACGGCCAATGCATGGGGTGACCACTTGAAATCACATCTAAGCCCATTTTAGAAATGGTATCAAAAAGTACACGGCCTTTCGGAGAAATTAAACGTGAACCCCAAAAAGTGTGTTTAGCGTTATAGTCACCAGCCGCTATAAATCGAGGCCCAAGTGATTTGAAAAAATCCGAATATTGGTTTTCTGTTATTGAAAACCGAGGCGGTGAGTAAATCGAGGAAATAACAATTTTCTCATTACAAAATTCAATGCATACATTAGTCGCTTGCAGATATTCCTCACGTGTTTCGGTGAACCAATAGTGCTTAATTCTGGCTTTTATCAAAATTGCCGATCCCCCACAAGATCTTCCACGGGGATCTTTGGTGTCATATAGTATGTAGCCATTAATCCTGAAATAACTTGTTGACGTCAAGTGAGTTTCAGCGATTAACATTATATCGATTTGCTTTTCCATAAGGAAGTGCTCAAGTCCATTTTTATGCTGGCGGATGCCGTTTGCGTTCCAGAAACATATTTTCAAACAAATAATTTTTTTTTTATTTGTTTAAAATAGCCTGCAAAATTATGGTTTGCATTTTCAGCATTTCTTGCATCATGCTCGTCATAGAAGCCGTAAAAGTGTTTATTGATTGAACAAGAGTCTGCAGCGTTGCCTCAAGATTGCTAACATTTGGATCGCAGTTTTGGGACTTGGGTTGCTGATTTATATTTGGAGTATCAGCTTTAACCACATTAGCATATGAAATTTGTTGGGCGTTTTGCAAGTTAATATGGCTAGTTGCCTGGCCTGCCTGGGGAATACTATTTGCAACAATGATATTTGACTGCGGTGGCTGCTTAGGAGGTATAGACGTCTTATTTGTCATTGACTGTTTAAAGTGAGCATACACTGGGCACCCTCTGTAGTTTGCAGTGTGGTTACCTCCACAATTACTGCATTTTTTAACGCTCGAATCAGTTTTTGATTTTTTGCATTGTGATGTGCCGTGAAGCTCTCCACACACAACACAAACTGCGGGCAATTTACAGTATGCCTTCGTGTGGCCAAATTCTTGGCAGTTTAGGCATTGAACGGGATCTAAACGTTTATGCGGCTCCTCTATGGTGACCCTACGATGCAAAAGAAATTTAAGGTTGTAAATTGGATGAACCTCATTTTTCTTCAGAACGACATCCCCTGGTTCCATTTCAACCCTAAACATGGGTTGAGGAATCTTTTCACGGTTCCGCATATTTACCACATTTTTTATTTTAAAGCCTTCCTCTTACAATCCAGTCTTAATATCATCCGTGTCTACACAAGGGTCAATTCCTTTTATAACGACCTGAAGACCTTTAGCACTTTTAAGCTGATAAGTGTAAAAAGATCTTTTCTCCTTCTCCAGAACGTCAGTCAGTTTTCGGTATTCACTTTCATTATTTACCTGGATTTTTGTTTCACTGATACTGCCATGCTTAACTGATGTAACGTTAAAAGTGTCTTTGCCGATCGCCGTGATAAGTTGTTTTACCAGCTCACTAGTAGTAGGCTCTCTCAAATATATTGGCGGTGGTTTAAAGGTTTTCTTAGATGTTGCTGCCTCCACAGTCTGAAGGATAGCAAATCTATTATTTTCAGTTGTTGTTTTGGTGCTATCATTTTTAGGTAGTTTCGATTGAGACGACACTTGAGCGGATTTGGGGCTTCGCTGGCGTTTAGCTACAGTTACGTACCTGTCCATGCCTACTTGTGTTTTCGGCTTATCTGCAACAATTATAGTGGATGATTGTTTGTCTTCTGTTGTAAGAACAATATTTGGCGAGCTCGAAGGCCGGCGTTTCTTATCATTTATGGAAAGTAGATTATTCAATGATTTTTTAATAGATTTCTCACACTTGTCTCCATCGGCCGGATGTTTTTGCCCTGTGTGAGACCCAGGTATCTGAGAATGCTGATCCACAGGATTTTCATATACCTGGGTATCAACTCCTATCCCTATTTAATTTCCATCGGGGCCTTGTAATTTACGTTCGCAATGAAGTTGTGTTCCAATGCCAGCAACCATTAAGCATGCATGATGCCGAATTTACCTGTCTTTGGGTTAAATTAAAATCAGGTCACACTTTTTGCATTTCGGGTTTCTATATAGAAGTCCAAATACCTGGCGGGATACTACCATTTCTGGTTTCGATACCCTCTCTGACTCCATATCGAAAATCCTAGAGGATTGTCCGAGCAGTGAAATCGTTGTTGCTGGCGATTTCAATGTTCACAACTCATCTTGGCTTCGTCATTGGAGTCATACAACTCCAGAAGGCCAATATGTTGAGTTATTCGCTGCGCACAACCACCTAGCGCAATTAGTGAATGAGCCAACCCATATTCCATGTGTTGAAGGGCACCATTCAAACACACTTGACCTATTCCTGACTTCACACCCTGAAAAGTATGAAGTCAAAGTTAGTGCACCTCTCGGCAATTCGGATCATTGCACCATTTCTGCCTCCTGTTCGATCTCTGAACTTCGTAACGTTTCGAAATCAGCTATGAAACGTTCAATATTTATTTACGAAAAGGCGCGTTGGGCTGAGCTCAATCAATTTTATGAGCATTTTAATTGGAAACTTTGCTTTCTAGATAACGACATAAATGCTTCAGCAAAAATGGTCGAGAGTATTATATTGCTAGGGATGAAATCATTCATCCCATCCAAGCAGATTTCGGTTAAACCAAGAGTGAAATCCTGGTTTAATCAGACGTGCAAAAACGCAGTCAGATCCAGAGAGGAAGCATTCAGTAATTGGCGTTTTGCTACGCAAAAAAGCAAGATCTTCGTGTGCCAAGGTACTTAGGCGTGAAAAGTTTCTTCACGAACAGCGTCTTCGTGCCAAGGTCCTTACAGCTCCCCGGGGCAGTAAGACGTTTTGGTCATTCGTTAAGAGTGTAAAGAACAATACTAGTTCATCAATCCCAACTCTTTAAAGAATGACCAAGCATTCACCGACCCGGTTGACAAAGCTAACCTGTTGGCTGAAATTTTTGCAAGCAACTTTTGCTTGCCGGAAAGCAGTCAACCACTTCCCGAGCTCGAAAGAGTATCTGTAACTATGCCAAAGATATTCTTCCGGGCACGAGCAGTTAAAAGGGTTTTGGCAGACCTCGACATAAACAAAACTCCTGGACCGGATGGCATTCCAGCACTGGTCTTGAAGCAGTGTTCTTCTACGCTTGCGCGTCCGTTAGCACGCCTCTTCAGCATACTTTACCATTTTGGTGAATTTCCATCTAGCTGGAAGGTTGCTAATGTAACACCAATACCCAAAAAGGGTGAGGCAAATAACCCTGAAAATTACCGCCCAATTGCAATTTGCTCTACACTTTCCAAAGTAATGGAAAGCATGGTTAACCATCACCTTATGAAGTATCTAGAGTCGCATAAACTACTTTGCGATCGTCAATATGGATTTCGTAAGGGTCGTTCTACTGGCGATCTTATGGCATATCTCTCAGAGAAATGGTGCCACTCAATCCATCATTTCGGTGAAAGTAGGGTGGTGGCTCTGGATATTTCAAAAGCGTTTGACAGAGTGTGGCATGGTGCACTACTGGCAAAACTTACTGCTTTTGGTGTCGGTGATGACTTCTCTCGGTTTATATCGAGTTTTCTCAGAGACCGCACTATACGAGTTGTTATAGATGGGGTCTCATCAAACGAGTTCAAGATTAATTCAGGGGTTCCGCAAGGCTCCGTTCTTTCTCCTACCCTATTCCTTATTTTTCTAAATGATCTTCTATACCAAACTTCCAACCCTATCCACTCTTTCGCAGATGACAGCAGCATTTGCCACTCGTACTCTTTTAGCTATAGGCCCAGACTATCCGAGATCGCTGCTAAGAGGCTAAATATGAATGATTCACTGAATAGTGACCTTCGATTAATCTCCGAATGGGGTCGTAAAAACAGAGTCGCCTTCAACGCTCGTAAGACCCAATGTTGCTTATTAACACACAAGCAAACGACAGCATTTGGCTGCTTCATCTGTGCTCATGGATGGTATAAATATTGAGGAATCGGATGCTCTTGATGTTCTTGGAATGAAGATACAGTGTGATGTTCGCTGGACTGAACACATTTTTCATGTCTCCAAAGAAGCATTCAAGTGTCTTGGTTTTTTGAAACGGTGTAAGATGTACTTCACTCCATCCGACCTCCTTACTATTTATACCACCTACATCCGACCGAAAATGGAATACAACTCTCATGTTTGGGCCGGTGCCTCAAAGTCTATTTTGGGGTTACTCGACCGTGTGCAGGAGAGGGCGAAGAAGCTCATCGGTGACAGTAGGATATCCAACTCTATTGACTCACTAGAGCATCGACGCAGTGTGGGGTGCGTTACTCTGTTCTATCGTTACTACAATGGATTTTGCTCGGACGAGATTAGGGATCTTGTTCCCGAAACTCGCACATTTTTACGTAGCACGCGCTCATCGTCCAGAGCTCATCCATTTGTGGTCGATCGCCCGGGGAATCGCACTACGCATTACAGAGAGAATTCGTTTTTCAGCCGAACGCTTCGTCTGTGGAATAATTTGCCTGCAGACGTGTTTCCTGTCTGTTATAACGTTGAAAGGTTCAAGTCAAATGTTCACAAACACTACTCCCGCTTTCCCCCTCCTCACAACCTATTTTCATAGTTCTGGTACAATGCACTGCATATGCAGGGGTCATCCCCTGAGTACTGGTCCAATATAAAAAAAAAAAAAAAAGATTCCTCTTCGGAAATCCATAAATTTTTGCTAGTAGAGCTAAGCTCTTTCTCAGAACTACATCTGCTAGGTAAGCTCATGCAGTGTTTTATTAAAGAAAAAAGTTTTTTATTATAGAAAACAAAAATTTAATTTATAGTTTTTTTCTCAGACTACCTTCGTAATCTTCCGCACAATAACAACAATAAAATTTATGCACTGTCTCTGCACTTGTTTTGTAATTGGTATTATTGCTTTATTATTAAAAGTTTAAGGAATTTATTTTCCCGTTGTTTTTTTTTTTTTTTTTTAATAGTTTGTGGTTGTTTGCACAATTTATTACAACGCTTTTTGTTTTTTTTTATGCTCGTAATTTAACACTATGTATTATTGTTTTTGTATGTCAGTTTACCAACATGTATAAAAAATTATTTTTGTCCGCTTTCAATTAACACGACTGTATGGTTGAAGAGTTGCGAAAACAATGTGAAGACCGCACTATACGAGTTGTTATAGTTGAACTCAACGAGTTCAAGATTAATTCAGTTCTTTCTCCTACCCTATTTATTTTTATTTTCCTTTTAACCCTATACACTCTCTCGCAGATGTCAGCAGCATTTACCATTTGTACTCTTTTAGTAGTAGGCCCAGCCTATCCGAGATCAGTGCCAAGAGGCAAAATATTAATGACTCACTGTTTAGTGATCTTCTATTAATCTCCGAATGGGGTCGTAAAAACAGAGTCGCTTTTAACGTTCGTAAGACCCAGTGTTGTTTATTAACACACAAACATACGACGGCAGGTGGATGCTATAAATATTGAGGAATTGGATGCCCTTGATGTTCTTAGAATGAAAATACAGTGTGATGTTTGTTGGGATAGTCATATTTTTAATGTCTCTAAAGAAGCAATCAAGTGCCTCGGGTTTTTGAAACTCCATCCGACCTCCTTACTATTTATACTACCTATATCCGAAAATGGAATACAACTCCCCTGTTTAGGCCGGTGTCCCAAATTCTTTTTTGGGGTTGCTCGACCGTATGCAGCAGAGGGCAAAGAAGCTTATCGGTGACAGTAGGGTATCCAACTCTATTGACTCACTGGAGCATCGACGCAGTGTAGGGTGGTTACTCTGTTCTATCGTTACTACAATGGATTTCGCTCTGACGAGACTAGGGATCTTGTTCCTGAAACTCGCATATTTCTGCGTAACACGCGTTCATCATCCAGAGCTCGTCCATTTGTGGTCGATTGCTCGGGAAATCGTACAACGCATTACAGAGAGGGTTCGCTTTTCAGCCGTATGCTTCGCCTATGGAATAAGTTGCCCACAGACGTGTTTCCTGTCTCATATGACGTCGGAAAGTTCAAGTCAAGTGTTCACAAACACTACTCCCTCTTTCCCCCTCCTCATAACCTATTTTCCTAGTTCTGGTACAATGAGCTGCATATGTAGGGGTCATCCGCTGAGTACTGGTCCAAGATAAAAAAAGTTACGTTGTTTTCTAACATGCTTTGAGATAAAAACCTAGATTTAGGATAAAATGTATAAAGGCAAAAACATTCAATATAAATAGATGTTAAAGAATTCATTGTGTTAGTCTTAAGAATACATTAAATAAAGAGTACACATTTTCAGTGCAGAGATAAAACGAAAATATATTTTTTAAATAAGGATTTAACTCGCGGTCGTGTTCATCACATATAGTTGTTACAGTAGACGAAATACCATCTACCAGTCTAGTTATTGCAGATATGACGAAAACACAAGTAGGCATGGAGAGGTATGTAACCGTATTTAAACGTCAGCGTAGACCCCATATCTCATATATCATCTCAATTGAAAATATCTAAACATGATAATACCTCTACGGCAATGAATGGTAATAGATTTGCTATCCTTCAAACTGATCAACTAACATTCAATACGAAATTTAAACCACCACCAATATATTTACGAGAGCCTACTTCAAGTTTTTTTTTTCATTCATTTATTTATTGAATCTTCACAAAGTGAACTAACAACAATAAGTATTCAAATATTAATACTAAATACATAAAATTAATTAAGTCCAGCCAATGCTAGACAAAAATGTTCTATTTTGCACGGTCAATATCGGTAAAATCACCTATTGGACGTTCTGCTGATGGCAATGGTATCCCTCCTTCTCAACCGAGAGTGGCCTTAAAAATTAAGTATATTGCGTGCAAGAGGATTTGGGTGAAGCTCCAATTTACTGATACCTTGTTGCGAACTTTGAAAATTCGTCTTTTACAAGAGGAACACAGAGATCCTTATGAATTCGTGAGTTTTTTACTTACCATGGACCTGCACTAATCATCCGAAGAATTTGATTTTGTCGCCTTTGAACTTTTTCAATGTTAGAAGTGGAGGCGGTGCCCCATAATTGAATTCCATAGCACCATATAGGCTTTAGGAGTTTGTTGTATAATAAAAGTTTGCAATCCAGCTTCAATGTCGAATTTCTGCCCATAAGATAATTTAATTGCGCTGCTTTTAACTTAAACTGAGTAACTTTCGCATCGATGTGAGACTTCCACGTTAACCTACGGAACCTATTGCTGCGAAATAGGTGCATTGTTAATTTGGATAGCTGAACATGTTTGTTTACGCAGTGTGAATGTAACGTGAGTACACTTTTGTTCACTAACTTTAGTTTTCCAACGTTTTAACCACATCTCTAATATTGAAATATACTCCTGTAAATTTCGCGAAGCTACTTGATGGTTTTAATGTACGTTGCAGAATGCTGTGTCATATGCAAAAAGGAGTTCTCCTGTGACTCTCCAACATTTTTGTCTAGCATTGGCTGGACGGTCGTAAAAAGTGAACAAAAAAATAAAATAAAATCATTGCTTAAACGCTTTTAAAATTAAATTGTAAAAACAATAACAAATTATTTAAAAAAACAACGGGAAAATAAATTCCTTACATTTCATTAACTAAACAATAAAATCAATTTCAATAAAACAAGTGCGGTGGCAGTGAATTGTTATTGTTGTTATTGTGCGTGAAGATTACCTATCCAGTGGGAAAAAAGTATACATTAAAGTTTTTGTTTTCTTACAAAACCGCAATAAGTGGAAGAGCGAATTTATACAAAAGAAAAACTTTATGACAATTATTTTTATATACTTTTAAATTAAAAAAAAATATAAATAAAAAATTGCATGAGTGTACCTAGTAGATGCAATTCTGAGAGGGAGCTTAGCTCCACTAGAAAAAACCTCTGGATTTCTGAAGAGGAATCATTGAAAAAATCATTGGACAATCTCCTGTCTCTAAGACATAAAAACGCACGAATAACGTGTTGATTATAATTATTCTTTATTCAAGCTCAATCTTAAGACTAAAAAACTACAATATTTCTTAATTCTAGCTTACTCTGAGCAACCACAGTATTTTATGCTGACGTTGCTGTCTGGCAAAAATGTGGAAAAAAAGCAAAAATAAAATGTAACTTAAACTGACTTTAAATGACCTACACTTTGCCAGCCGATATTATTGTTGGGGTGGTTCATATGTAACTTCTCCACCCCTTGTTTGGAATCCTCCTGGATTTCTTGTACATGTATATATAATATAATTACATTTGTTTCGTACATTTCTTCTTTTATTATTTTTAAGATTGATATTTATAAGATTAAATATAAGATAAGATTATAAGATTAAATATAATTGACCGTTAATACTTGAACTTCATTTAGATTTATTCGGTCTATACTTATTTATAATATCCTCTATGTCAGAAGGACTCTGAGATATCGTTACGACTTGGGTTTTATTTACACCAGTCTTTTCTTCTTTATTATGCAATAGATTAATATCAACGTTACGTTCAGTCCATATAATACCTTACTATGAATTTTTAATTTCTCAATTTCTTTTACATTTTTTTTTCATGTTGTAAAGTAATGTTTTGAAATTCTAAAATAGGGTTTGATACATTAATAATTGATATTGGTGGAAAAAAGAATTTTTCATGTATTATATGTTGTTTGTTTTCAAAAGTTTGATCACCAATCGTAATGCTACAGTTATTTATATTTATTAAATAATTTCCTGATAAGCTTAAATTTCTGTTGTCACAAGTTTGCTTAATTTTAGGTTTCCTAGCATTTTTCAACAAGATAGTTGTTTCATACAACTCTATTGATTCTGTTTTGTTATTACATATATATTTACAGTTATTTCTAATTGAACAATGGTTGCTTTTTTGAAGATTTTTAAGTTAATTTGATTGTTTACTATCCTAATGATGTTCCTATTATTTCTCTTTGTTGTTTTGGTTTTATTGTTAAAATTTTTCATGTATACTCTGTATCTTTTGCAGAAGGGTTTCCCTATTACTTATTTCTGCAGTTTTAATATTTTCCCCTAAAATATTAAGGATTTCGACCATTTCTAATATATCTACGAAAATTTAAGGGGTCTTTTAATATTAGTTTCATGAACATTCCTTAAAGAATGTTTCCTATATTTCGGTTGTTCCTTATGTCGTAAAGCCTTGTAATTTTTTATATAGCCTTTTTCCCTATTTTCTTCATAATTTTCCCTGCATAGATTTCTTTTTTCATTCAATTTGTCCTTATACTTCTCCATTCTTTCCTTTATTATTTCATAATTTATTTTATTATAAACCACATCGAAAGGGGTACATTTTATCGTACTGTGGTAGCTATTGTTATAAAAATTTACAGCTTTTATTATTTGTGTTTCTATTGGTAATTGCTCTTCGAGATTTAATGCTCTTATTTTCTCGGTTATGGTATTATTTAACCTTTCTACGTCGGAGTTCCCGGTATGACTATTAGGTTTTGTTATATGGAAGTCAATTCCTTCTGCATCTAGAAAATTCTTAACATTGTTGGAATTAAATTCGTTGTCACATATGAATTTTTTCGTTTTACCTTTAATTGCCAAAAATTCTCTAAGTTTTTGTACTATTGTTGTACTATTTCTATCTGGCATGTGAAAACACACAGCATGTTTTGAAAATTTATCAACAAATATCATAAACGACTGTTTGTTATTTACATATGTATCCACATGTACTGTTTCGTTTACAGATGCTGGTGTTTCAGTTCTTTGGAACTTCTTTTTGATTGGATTCCTGTCATACTTTGCTGATGAACAAATGTGACAGTTATTTATTACCTTATGTATTGCTAATTTTAAATTTGGGTTATAAATTTCGTGCTTGATATTTTCATAAGTAGCTAATATTCCTGAATGCCCGCTTTCGTATTTATGGAAAAGAGCTATATTTTTATTCAATTCATGCTCGTCTTCTATGTCTCTAGCAAAGTGAGAACATTTGACTATTTTGTATGTATTTCTATCAGGAAATTCTTTTATCAAACATGATTGTACTTTGTAGTACTCATGGTCGCTCAATTCAGAATATACTCCGATTTTTGCTTTGGGGACTTCTCTCCTCAAAATATTGGGCACATTTTCCTGCTCAATGTCATTTCTATCTATAAAAATTCGCTTATTGCCAAAAACTCTTGTAATATTAGTCTCTTTTTTGCTAACAACAATAATTTGAACTTTAAAGCGATTGACGACAGTATCCAAAATCCCCATACCATCATCGAAGTCTTCTCCCTGTGAGTGCCTCGTTTGCACTTCCAAGGATTCTGTTTCATTATTTGTTTCTCCACTATGTATAAAATCTTCGCGAATTGGTTTCAATGTATTTATTTCATTTGTATCGACATCAATTCTGCTTAGGAAATCGGCAATGTAATTGCACTTTCCTTTAATATACTCTATTTTAAATTGATATTCTCCCAAATCGATAAGATATCTTTGTAACCTTGGGCTTATATCTCTCCCAGAATATTTGCTCATGAGCCACTTTAAGGGTTGGTGGTCACTTTCTAAGTCAAATTCTTTCCCATAGATATAAGGCCTAAAATATTTCACACCCCATACTATTGCTAGCAATTCTTTCTCAATTGCTGCATAGTTGGTTTCGTGTCTATTTAACGTTCGCGATGCATAAGCTACTGGGTGGCCATCTTGAGTTAAGACAGCTCCAATTGCGTTGTTACTTGCATCTGTAACAATTTTGAAACGTTTATTGAAATTTGGGTATCTTAATATGGGCGAATTTGTAATGAGTTCTTTGAGTTTTTCAAAAGCTGCAATATAGCCAGGATCATTTGTTTCTATTTTTTCATTTTTTCTCAGATATCTTGTCATTGGGTAAACAAATTTTGCGTAATTGTGAATAAATTTTCGGTAAAAACCGGTCACTCCTAAAAATTATTTTATTTGTTTTTCGGTAGTTGGAAGCTTAAGTTTTTGTATAATTGAAATTTTACTCGGGTCTGGTTTGATTCCATTAGTCGTTAAGACGTGGCCCAAAAACTGAGTTTCCTTTCGTAGGAATTCGCATTTGTCAATTTGTATCTTTAGTCTTGCCTTTCTTAAAGTTTTAAATATGTCCCTGATATTGTTAACATGTTCTGTTAATGAAGTACTAAATATAAGGATATCATCCATATAAACGACACAGGTTTTGTTGATATGATTTCTAAGCACAGAGTTCATTAATCTCTGAAAGGTCGAAGGAGCATTCCGTAGACCAAAAGGCATTCTGACGAACTCGAAATGCCCAAATGGCGTAGAAAATGCAGTTTTCTTCCTATCCTCCTCCCTAACAAGTATTTGATGAAAACCTTTCGCCAAGTCCACAGTCGAAAAATATTGAGCTCTACCCAACCTATCTAGTAAGCTATTCAGATTTGGTATCGGATATTTGTCCTCGATTGTATGCTCATTTAACTTTCTGTAGTCTATGACTATACGCCATTTTTGCGTCCCCGAATTATCAGTTTTCTTTGGAACGATCCACAAGGGGCTATTATATGCAGAGTTACTCTCTCTGATAATATTTTCCTTTAACATTTCATCTACCTGTCTTCTGATTTCATTTTCGTGAATTTGGGGATAACGGTATATCTTTGAATAAAGGGGCTTTTCAGTGTCAGTAATAATTTGGTGTTCTATTTCGGTTGTTGTCGAAAGTTTATTACCTTCGATATAAAATAAGTCTTTGAAATCGTTTAAAATATTCGTAATTTTTTCTGTCTCCTCATTATTCAAGTGGCTAAAATTGAGCCTATCAAATATTGATTCTCGTGGAATTGGTTCGATGGAACAAATATTATTAGTGTCAAAAAGGTAGTGCGTTTTTTCGAAAAAAAATTTATTACCTAAGATTTCTACATATTCAAGTTGGTTATTTATTATCGCCTTAAGAGGTACCAGAAAATTTTGACCTATTATTGCATCATATCTATCATTTTGAAAATCAACAATCTTCCAACTGAGTGTTCCTAAACAGCAAAATTCCCTGGGAAAAGGTGTGACCACTTGAGAACATATTTCACTAATCCCATTCAAGGTTCTATATCTGACTGGTTTAACAAGTTTTTGTTCTGTTTAATTTATTTCGTTTTATTACACTAGTTGTTGAACCCGTATCTATAAGGCTTCTAATTCTCTGTTTCCCTATTGAAATTATTATTATGGGTAAGTTGGATTTTGAGGCGGTATCAGAAAATTTACTTCACTTTCCTGATGAAAGGAGCCTATTTCCATTGGCTCCGGTCCTTCGCTACAATAATTTCCTCGGCGTTGTTGTCCACTGCTATAACAATTTCCGTTCAGATCATTTTTTTTCTGGTTTGAAAAACCTGACTGTTGTGTATTGTGATAATTTCTAGTATGACTAGATCCTATCTGAAAATAATTGGAATTGTTCTTTTTTTTAAATCCATATTATGCGGCGTGAAATCCTGCCAAATCTTTCTAGGTGTTTGCCTAGATCCTATCTGAAACCTATTATTGTTGTTGTTCCTGTTTTGGAATCCACCATCACTTGATATGGGAGTATTATAATTGAAATTGTTTTTATTTTGAAATCTATTATTACTTGAAGTAGGAAAATTATAATTAAAATTGTTTTTCTCCTGAAATCCACTATTATGCGGCGTGAAATCCTGCCAAACCTTTATAGGTGTTTGCCTATTTATTTTTACAAAATCTTTATTCTTTGAGTCTGTTCTATGGCCAAATGCTATTGCCCTAGTATCATATAGGAGTTTAAGTTTCGTATATTTTGCCATTATACTACTCAAGGTTTCATCTTCGCCTATATGGGCCCTTATTGGTCCATCTATTTTTTCAATCATCAAGTCAACTAAGTCTCTGTCCACGCAATTAGGATTATATATTGATGGCCTTCTTACATCTAATTCATATAATTCGTTTATTTCATATTTAACTTTAGTAAATATATCGAAAAGTTCACTTAAGTTACTCACTTTAGTATTTCTAGCAAAATTAAAAATCTCTCCATACGTTCTCCTCGGCTGCAAGCCTTTTAGAAGCTGGTTTTTTATTTGTTCCCAAGTTGCTCCGTCTGTCAGCTCTCTAACCATTTTACCTGCATCTCCTTCCAGTTTTTCATTGGTAATTATTCTCAACCCATAAGCAATGAGGTCATCATTTCCGCCTGCCAAAGCCAATGTCGATTCGACTGACATTATAAACTGCCTTAGATTATGATTTTTATTTAACGGCCTTATTCTCCTAAATTCGGCTATTATATGTTCTGGTTTCAGATAAAACCCTTGAACTTGATTCTGCTGAACCTGCTGATGTTGTGATTGCTGTTGTTGATGTTGTATTTGTATTTGCTGTTGTTGCTGTTGTATTTGTATTTGCTGTTGTTGCTCCGCTTGTTGATGTTGTAATTGTAGTTGTTGTTCTAGTTGTTGATGTTGTTGTTGTAGATTAATTTGTTGCACCTGTTCTTGTAGTTGTTGCTGCTGTTGATTTATTTTCAGCTCCTGTTGTTTTAGAACCATTTCAAGTTCTACAATTCTTTGCTGCAAATCTTCTTCCATATTTATATGGCGGTTTTTGTCAAATTCTTTTTGACGATTTCTGTGTTCTCTATCCATTAACGTATGTATGTAGGCTTTTTATGTAAATTTTTTTTTTTTTTTTTTCGTATATTAAGTTTGTTGTATATAATACAAATATATAGGTATGTATGTATATTTATTAAAGTTATATTTAATTAAAAGTTGTTTTTGCTTTGTATTATGTATTTTTCTTTTGCTACTTGAACAAATAACAAAACAAAATATTCCGTTTTGCCTTGGTGCTTTTTCAAAATATTTTTTTTTTACAATTTTATTTTAGAGTTGCAGATTCTTGTTGAATTGTATAGAGTATCGTTTTTTTTTTTTTAAATTTGCATATTGTTTGTCACACTTTATTTTTCAAGTGTTTAATCAATTTTTCTTTCATTGTGTAGAGAAAAATCAGTAAAACTTTTTTGTTGCTTTTTATTATATGGTTCTTTGTCATTAATTTCTTTTGAAATTAATCCCGTTACCGACTGCGCCAATAACGTGTTGATTATAATTATTCTTTATTCAAGCTCAATCTTAAGACTAAAAAACTACAATATTTCTTAATTCTAGCTTACTCTGAGCAACCACAGTATTTTATGCTGACGTTGCTGTCTGGCAAAAATGTGGAAAAAAAGCAAAAATAAAATGTAACTTAAACTGACTTTAAATGACCTACACTTTGCCAGCCGATATTATTGTTGGGGTGGTTCATATGTAACTCACGCGTTCGTGCTCGCCAAACATTGTTGTTGCAACAGACGACAAACCATCTTCAAGTCTAGCTATTGTTGATAAACCGAAAACTCAAGTGGGTATGGATAGGTATATAACCGTGGTTAAACGTCAGCGAAGCCCTAAATCCGCGCAAATATCATCGCAACCAAAAATGTCTAAGGGCGATATTACCTCTGCGACAACGGATAGTAATAGGTTTGCTATCCTTCAGACTGACGAGCCAACTACATCAAAAAAAAAAAAACATTTAAACCGCCACCAATATATTTGAACCTACATCTAATGAGCTGGTAAAAGCACTTATTAAGGCAATTGGTAAAGACACCTTCAACGTAACATCAGTGAAGCACGGACAAATAAGTGAAACAAAAATCCAAGTCAACTGCGAAAATGATTACCGAAAACTCTCTGCCGCTCTGGAAAAAGAGAAAAAATCTTTTTATACTTATTAACTTAAAAGTGCTAAAGGCCTCCAGGTTGTTATAAAAGGTATTGACCCTTATGTAGACACGGATGAGGTTAAAACTGCACTGCTAGATAAAGGCTTTAAAATAAAAAATGTGGTAAATATGCGGAACCGTGAAAAGATTCCTCAACCCATGTTTAGGGTTGAACTGCTACTGGGGGATGTTATTCTCAAAAAGAATGAAACTCACCCAATTTATAACCTTAAATTCCTTCTTCATCACAGAGTTACCGTTGAGGAGCCGCACAAGCGTTTAGGGCCCGTTCAGTGCCTAAACTGCCAGGAATTTGGCCATACTAAGGCGTATTGTAAACTGCCCATAGTTTGTGTGGTGTGTGGAGAACTGCACGGCACATCACAGTGCAAAAAGTCAAAAACTGACTCAAGTGTTAAAAAATGCAGTAACTGTGGAGGCAACCACACTGCAAATTACAGGGGCTGCCCTGTCTATACTCACTTTAAGCAGTCAATGACAAATAAGTCATCAATCACCTATAAACAACCCCAGCAGCCAAACATAATTCATACAAACAATTTTCCGCAGATAGGCCAGGCAACTAGCCAAATAATTATGCAAAGCCCCAAACAAGTTTCATGTGCTAGTGTGGTCAAAACCGATACACAAAACTTGAATCAGGAGCCCAAGCCCCAAAATTCCGATCAAAATTTTACCAATCTTGAGGCAACTCTGCAGACTCTTGTTCAGTCCATACACATTTACGGTTTCTATGAAGAACATGATGCAGGAAATGCTGAAAATGCAATCCACTATTTTGCAGGCAATTTTAACAAAATGAATTGGTTTAAAATATGTTTCTGGAACGCAAACGGCATCCGCCAACACAAAAATGAACTTGAGCACTTCCTTATGGAAAAGCAAATCGATATAATGATGATTGCTGAAACTCATTTGACAAGCAATAGTCATTTCAAAATTAATGGCTACACACTGTATGACACTAAAGATCCTCGTGGAAGGTCTTGTGGAGGCTCAGCAATTCTAATAAAAAATAGAATTAAGCACTATTGTCTGCATGAGACACGTGAGGAGTATCTCCAAGCAACTAATATATGCATTGAATATTTGCATGAAAAAATCGTTATTTCTTCGATCTACTCACCGCCACGATTTTCAATAACAGAAAATCAGTATTCACTTTTTCTCAAATCACTTGGTTCTCGATTTTTAGCGGCTGGTGACTATAACGCTAAGCACACTTTTTGGGGATCACGTTTAATTTCCCCAAAAGGCCGTGTGCTTTTTGACACAGTCTCCAAACTGGGCTTAGACGTGATTTCAATCGGACATCCCACTTATTGGCCCTCGGACCGGCGAAAGATTCCAGATGTTATAGATTTTGGAGTTGCAAAAAATTTTTCTTTAGAATGGATGCAAGTAGAGTCTTCATTAGATTTGTCATCGGACCACTCACCCACTATAATATCCGTTTCGTTCCCCCAGGAGGTTGGCTCCCCGTATAGTGACTTGGCGTTCACCATCACTAGAGTTAATTGGCTAAAATATAAGAAATATTTGAGTACTCATTGTACAGAAAATATTGCCTTGAGAACCCCTGAGGATGTTGATATATCAATTAAAGATTTTTCTGAAGACCTTAAGCTGGCCGTACAACATGCTACCACTACCCATACGAGGTTCAGAAATGAGAACAATAGAACTTATTCGTCTGAAATTGAGCTACGTTTGTCAGAAAAAAGAAGAGTTAGAAGAGAATGGCAACTTCGCAGGTCTCCCCAGCTTAAAAGCAGGCTACGGGAGTGCATAACTCAGTTAAGAAATCTGCTTTAAATCCAAAGAATGACTTCCCTTCAAACATATTTGGAAAGCCTTGATGGTACTCCTAAATCTGATTATCCTTGTGGACAGCGACAAAAGGTTTAAAAAGACCCGTAATAGGTAAGCCACCTTTGCGAACTTCATCTGGCGACTGGGCAAGAAGTGATTCTGAAAAAGGGATGGTGTATGTTAATCATTTGAAAAACGTTTTTACTGCAAATGATACAGTGGATGATGTTGCTGAATTTCCGCCATATGCTGTTAGACCGCCTGCGCCTTTGAGACTTAGTTTTCAAGATGTCGAAAACGTTATAAATAAAGTAAACTCAAAAAAAGCTCCAGGTTTTGACAAAATTACTGGCAAAATGCTTGTACAGTTCCCTCGTGTTGCTAGAAGAATTCTTCTTTTCATTTTTAACGCTATTTTGCGCCTAGAATACTATCCTGCAGAGTGGAAGGTGTCTATGGTTACTATGATACCCAAGCCAGGGAAGGATCCCACTAAAGTAGAGTCATATAGACCAATAAGTCTACTGCCAACAATTTCAAAACTTTTCGAAAAATTGTTAATGGCGAAGTTGACTCCAATATTGAATGATGTAGGATGCATCCCTGATCATCAATTTGGTTTTCGGGCTAAACACAGCACCATTGAACAAACGCATAGACTAGTTAATGTTATAAGAAAGACTTTTGAGGATAAAAAGTATTGCTCAGCTCTATTCATTGATGTTTCCCAAGCTTTTGATAAAGTGTGGCACGAGGGATTAATGCACAAAATAAAGTTGAATTTACCTGCAAACACTCATAAGCTTCTGGAAAGATATTTATGCGGCCGGAAGTTTGTTATCAGAGAAGGCGACTTTATAAGCCCAACTCAGCCAATCGAGGCAGGAGTTCCCCAAGGTAGCATTCTGGGATCCACTTTATATTTAATTTACACTTCTACCATGCCAACCAGATGTGGTATTCACACTTTAACTTTTCAGAATCGCTTCTTGCCCAATCTCCAGTTGAAGTTCGCAAAGGTGGCTTACCTATTACGGGTTTTTTCAGACCTTTTGTCGCTTTCCATAAAGAATAGTCGCTTGGTGGGCTACCATCAAGACCTTCTAGATAATTGATTCTTCTTCTAGGATTTGAAGCAGATTTCTTAACTGAGTTATGCACTCCCGTAGCCTGCTTTTAAGCTGGGGAGATCTGCGAAGTTGCCACTCTCTTCTAACTCTTCTTTTTTCTGTTAGAAGTTGTTCAATTTCAAACGAATATGTTCTATTGCTCATATTTCTGGATCTTATATGGCTAATGTTGTACGGCTAGATTAAGGTGTTCAAAAAATTCGTTAATCGACTCGTCAATATCCTCAGGCGTTCTCTAGGTAATATTTTCCGTACAATGTGTACTCAAATATTTCTTATATTTTAACCAATTAACTCGAGTGACGTTCAACGCCAAGTCCCAAATCTGAGAACCAACCCCCTGGGGGAACGAAACAGAAACTATAGTTGGTGAGTGATCTGATGACAAATCCAATGAAGGCATCCAATCTGAGGGAACATTTTTTGTTACTCCAAAATCTATAACGTCTAGGATCTTGCGTTCGTCTGACGGCCAATAAGTGGGGTGTCCACTTGAAATCACACCTAAGCCCATTTTGGTAACGGTGTCAAAAAGCACACGGCCTTTCGGGGTAATTAAACGTGATCCCCAAAAAGTGTGTTTAGCGTTATAGTCGCCAGCCGCTAAAAATCGAGGACCAAGTGATTTGAAAAAAATTGAATATTGTCTTTCTGTTATTGAAAATCGTGGTGGTGAGTAAATCGAGGATATAACAATTTTTTCATGAAAATAATTAAGGCATATATTTGTAGCTTGGAGATATTCCTCACATGTCTCGTTCATTAAAAAGTGTTTAATTCTGGATTTTATTAGAATTGCCGATCCTCCGCAAGATCTTCCGCGGGGTATTTGTGTCGTACAGTATGTAGCTTTAATTTAAAAAAAACTGTTGGTTGTCAAATGAGTTTCAGCAGTCATCATTATATCGATCTGCTTTTCCATAAGGAAGTGCTCAAGTTCATTTTTGTGTTGGCGGATGCCGTTTGCGTTCCAGAAACATGTTTTTAACCAACTCATTTTTTTAAAATTGCCCGCAAAATAGTGGATTGCATTTTCAGCATTTCCTGCATCATGTTCGTCATGGAAACCGTAAATGTATTTATAGATTGAACAAGAGTCTGCAGAGTTGCCTCAAGATTGCTAAAATTTTGGTCAGAGTTTTGAGGCTTGGGCTCCCGAATCAAGTTTGGTTTATCGGATTTTACCACATTCGCATAAGAAATTTGTTTGGGGTTTTGCAAGTTTATATGGCTGGTTGACTGGCGTACCTGGGGAAAATTGTTTGTAGAAGTGGTGTTTGACTGCTGGGGTGGCATATTTGAAATTGATAGCCTATTTGTCATTGACCTCTTGAAGTGAGTATAGACAGGGCAACCCCTGTAGTTTGCAGTATGGTTACCTCCACAATTACTGCATTTTTTAACGCTCGAGTCAGTCTTAGGTTTTTTGCACTGTGATGTACCGTGAAGCTCTCCACACACAACGCAAACTGCCGGCAGCTTACAATAGGCCTTAGTATGGCCAAATTCTAGGCAGTTTAGGCATTGAACGGGCCCTAGACGCTTATGTGGCTCCTCAACGGTAACCTTACGATGCAAAAGATATTTAAGCTTATATATTGGATGCACTTCATTCTTTTTTAAGACAACATCTCTAGGTTCCAATTCAACCCTAAACATGGGTTGAGGAATTTTTTCACGGTTTCTAATATTAACCACATTTTTAATTTTAAAGCCATTGTCTTCATTTGTATCTACAAAAGGATCAATCCCTTTTATAACGACCTGAATACCTTTGGCACTTTTAAGTTGATATGTGTAAAACGATCGTTTCTCCTTCTCCAGGACGTCAGACAACTTTCGGTATTCATTTTCACTTTTTACCTGGATTTTGGTTTAATTGATGCTGCCGTGCTTAACCGATGTTACATTAAAAGTGTCTTTGCCGATTGCCGTAATAAGTTGTTTTACCAGCTCACTAGAGGTAGGCTCTCGCAAATATATTGGTGGTGGCTTAAAGGTTTTTTTAGGTATTGCTGGTTCATCAGCCTGAAGGATAGCAAACCTATTACTATCCATTGTGGTGGTTGTTAAGTCGTATAACATATTCTTTAACACGACATAAGATATAATACAACAATGTAAAATCAGTTTAATACAACTTTGTAATACTACTCTTTAATACGATTATGTAACCGCGCTTTAGTGGAGTTAATGACATTTTTATAACCCTTTTTCCTGTTAATAATCACGTGTAAGACATTTACACCTTGTGTGCTATTTGTAATTTATTTATACAACCAAAATATTAACGAAAGACAGTACAACCGTTGGTTAAAGTTTAACCAAAAACACAAGTGTATGTATTTTATACTTAATATTTTTTTTTTTTTTTTTTTTCTAATTCATTTGTTTATTGAATCTTCACAAAGTGAACCAACAATAAGTATTCAAATCTTAAAACTAAATACATAAAATTAATTAAGTCCAGCCAATGCTAGACAAAAATGTTTTATTTTGCACGATCAATATCAGTGAAATCACCTATTTAACGTTCTGATGGTGGCAAGGGTGTCCTTCCTTCTCAACCGAGAGTGTCCTTCGAAATTAAGTATATTGCGTGCTAGACTATTTGGATGAAGTTCCAATTTATTGATATGCCTTGTTGCGTACTTTGAAAATTCGTCTTTTACAAGAGGGACACAGAGATCCTTATGAATTCGTGAGTTTTTTACATACCATGGAGCTGCGGTAATTGTTCGAAGAATTTTGTTTTGTCGCCTTTGAATTTTTTCAACGTTTGAAGCGGAGGCGGTGCCCCATAGTTGAATTCCATAGCACCATATAGGCTTTAGAATTGCGTTGTATAATAAAAGTTTGCAATCCAGCTTCAATGTAGAATTTCTGCCCATAAGCCAATTCAGTTGAGCTGCTTTTAACTTTAACTGAGTAACTTTCGCATCTATGTGAGACTTCCACGTTAACCTACGGTCCAGGTGAATACCAAGGTACTTGACTTCATTTTGCTGCGGAATAGGTGAATTGTTGATTTGGATGGCTGAACATGTTTGTTTACGCAGCGTGAATGTAACGTGAGTACACTTTTGTTCATTAACTTTAATTTTCCAAAGTTTTAACCACATCTCTAATATTGAAATATACTCCTGCAAATTTCGCGAAGCTACTTGATGGCTTTCATGTACGCTGCAGAATGCTGTATCGTCTGCAAAAGTTGAAGTGTGGATTCCGGGTGTCGTTGGCATGTCAGAGGCATAAATCAAATATAAAGTAGGCCCCAGTATGCTGCCTTGGAGAACTCCTGCCTCGATTGGCTGAGTTGGGCTTATAAAGTCGCCTTCTCTGATAACAAACTTCCGCCCACATAAGTAGCTTTCCAGAAGCTTGTGTGTATTTGCAGGCAAGTTCAACTTTATTTTGTGTATCAAGCCCTCGTGCCACACTTTATCAAAAGCTTGAGAAATGTCAATGAATAGAGCTGAGCAATACTTCTTCTCCTCAAAGGTCTGTCTTATCACATTGACTAGTCTGTGCGTTTGTTCTATTGTGCTGTGTTTAGCCCGAAAGCTAAATTGATGATCAGGGATGCATCCCACAGTGTTCAACATTGGACTCAACTTTGCCATTAACAATTTTTCGAACAGTTTTGAAATTGTTGGCAGTAGACTTATTGGTCTGTATGATTCTACTTTAGTGGGATCTTTCCCTGGTTTGGGTATCATAGTAATCATGGACACCTTCCACTCTGCAGGATAATACTAAATAGCGTTAAAAATAAAAAGAAGAATTCTACGAGCTACACGAGGTAGCTGCTCAAGCATTTTACCAGTAATTTTATCAATACCTGGAGCTTTCCTGGGGTTTGTGTTACGAATAACATTTTCAACATCTTGAAAACTAAGTCTCAAAGGCACAGGCGGTCTAACAGCATATGGCGGAAATTCAGCAACATCATCCACTGTATCATTTGCAGTAAAAACGTTTTTCAAATGATTAACATACAATATCCCTTTTTCAGAATCGCTTCTTGCCCAATCTCCAGTTGAAGTTCGCAGAGGTGGCTTACCTACTACGGGTCTTTTCAGACCTTTTGTCGCTTTCCATAGAGAATAGTCGGTTTGAGGGGTACCATCAAGACCTTCCAGATAATTTTTAAGAGAAGCCATTCTTTGGATTTCAAGCAGATTTCTTAACTGAGCTAAGCACTCTCGTAGCCTGCTTTTAAGCTGGGGAGACCTGCGAAGTTGCCACTCTCTTCTAACTCTTCTTTTTTCTGTTAGAAGTTGTTCAATTTCAAACGAATATGTTCTGTTGCTCACATTTCTGGATCTTATATGGCTAGTGGTGGCATGTTGTACGGCTAGATTAAGGTGTTCAGAAAATTCGTTAATCGACACATCAATATCCTCAGGCGTTCTCAAGGCAATGTTTTCCGTACAATGTGTACTCAAATATTTCTTATATTTTATCCAATTAACTCGAGTGACGGTCAACGCCAAGTCACAGAACGGGGAACCAACCCCCTGGGGGAACGAAACAGAAACTATAGTTGGTGAGTGATCTGAGGCCAAGTCCAATGAAGGCTCCACTTGCATCCATTCTGAGGGAAATTTTTTGTAACTCCAAAGTCTATAACGTCTGGGATCTTGCGTTCGTCTGACGGCCAATAAGTGGGGTGTCCACTTGAAATCACACCTAAGCCCATTTTGGTAACGGTGTCAAAAAGCACACGGCCTTTCGGGGTAATTAAACGTGATCCCCAAAAAGTGTGTTTAGCGTTATAGTCGCCAGCCGCTAAAAATCGAGGACCAAGTGATTTGAAAAAAATTGAATATTGTCTTTCTGTTATTGAAAATCGTGGTGGTGAGTAAATCGAGGATATAACAATTTTTTCATGAAAATAATTAAGGCATATATTTGTAGCTTGGAGATATTCCTCACATGTCTCGTTCATTAAAAAGTGTTTAATTCTGGATTTTATTAGAATTGCCGATCCTCCGCAAGATCTTCCACGGGGATCTTTTGTGTCGTACAGTATGTAGCCATTAATTTTGAAAAAACTGTTAGTTGTCAAATGGGTTTCAGCAATCATCATTATATCGATCTGCTTTTCCATAAGGAAGTGCTCAAGTTCATTTTTGTGTTGGCGAATGCCGTTTGCGTTCCAGAAACATATTTTTAACCAATTCATTTTTTTAAAATTGCCTGTAAAATAGTGGATTGCATTTTTAGCATTTCCTGCATCATGTTGGTCATAGAGACGGTAAAAGTGTTAATGGATTGAACAAGAGTCTGCAGAGTTGCCTCTAGGTTACTAAAATTTGGATCGGAAATTTGGGGCTTGGGTTGCTGGTTCAAGTTTTGGTCGGATTTAAGCACATTAGCATATGAAAATTGTTTGGTATTCTGCGTGTTTGTGAAGTTGGTTGGATGGCCTACCTGGGGAAAATTGTTTTTGCCAATGACATTTGGCTGCTGGGCTGCTGGAGAAACCGATGACTTATTTGTCATTGACCGCTTAAAATGAGTATAGACAGGGCAACCTCTATAATTTGCAGTGTGGTTACCTCCACAGTTACTGCATTTTTTAACACTTGCGTCGGCCTTTGGCTTATTGCACTGAGTTGTGCCGTGAAGTTCGCCACATACAACACAAACAGCGGGCAACTTGCAGTAAGCCTTAGTGTGGCCAAATTCTTGGCAGTTTAGGCACTGAACGGGTCCTGAACGCTTATATGGCTCCTCAACGGTAACCTTACGATGCAAAAGATATTTGAGGTTATATATTGGGTGAATTTCCCTCTTTTTTAGCAGAACATCCCCTGGTTCTAGTTCAACCCTAAACATGGGTTGAGGGGTCTTTTCACGGTTCCTGATGTTTACTACTGTTTTTATTTTAAAACCCTTATCTTCCAATCCGGTTTTTACATCATCAGTATCTACGCATGGGTCAATCCCTTTAATAACAACCTGAAGACCTTTGGCACTTTTGAGCTGGTAAGTGTAAAATGATCTTTTCTGTTTTTCTAAGACATCAGACAATTTTCGGTAGTCGTTTTCATGGTTTACCTGAATTTTTGTTTCATTGATGTTTCCGCGCTTAACTGATGTCACGTTGAAATTGTCCTTACCGATTACCGTAATAAGTTGTTTTACCAGCTCATTAGAAGTAGATTCTCTCAAATATATTGGTGGCGGTTTAAATGTTTTTTTTGCTGTATTTGGCTCATCAGTCTGGAGGATTGCAAATCTATTACTTTGCGTTGCTGTAGCGGTATTATCCTCTTTGGATATCTTTGGTTGTGATGATATCTGAGCGGATTTCGGGCTTCGCTGACGTTTAACCACGGTTACATACCTGTCCATGCCTACTAGTGTTTTCGGCTTATCTGCAATAACTGATTTGGTAGATGGTTGGTCTTCTGTTGTAACAACAATGTTTGGCGAACACGAACGCGTGCGTTTTTTATCTCTTAGAGACAGGAGATTGTCCAACGATTTTTTCAATGATTCCTCTTCAGAAATCCAGAGGTTTTTTCTAGTGGAGCTAAGCTCCCTTTCAGAATTGCATCTACTAGGTACACTCATGCAATTTTTTTTTTTTATTTATATTTTTTTAAATTTAAAAGTATATAAAAATAATTGTCATAAAGATTTTCGGTTTTGCAAGTTTTTTTCCCACTGGGTAGGTAATCTTCACGCACAATAACAACAACAACAATGCACTGCCACCGCACTTGTTTTATTGAAATTTATTTTATTGTTTAGTTAATGAAATGTAAGGAATTTATTTTCCCGTTGTTTTTTTTTAAATAATTTGTTATTGTTTTTGTATGTAAGTTTAAAAATATGTTAGCACAATGATTTTTGGTTTGTTTTTTTTTTTTCACTTTTTAAAAACACGACTGTGCGGTTGAAGAATCACAGAGTGAATGTTACTTTATATAACATTAATTTATATTATATGCTAATGTACATATGTAATCTAAAATTTAATATATTAATAAATTGCAGATTTTAGCTGCGTGTAATAACATTGTTGTGAACCAGCTCAAGATACGTTTTTTATTATCCTTGTATAAACCGACCAAGCGACCGAACATTCCTAAAATACTTGTTTTTCAAGGGTATATAGTGAAAAAACGGGGGCCATATTTCTGTACGCTAATTAGTCGACACCAATTGATATAACCTCCAATTGTATTTAACATGTCAACCACAAGGGAAAACTTGAAGCCGAAAGGACTTGATGATAGAGATCAAACGCACAATTCAACCGACACACCCGCAAACCTCGCAACATCCGCCGTATTATCTACTGAAGCTATAGATTTGCCTTCCACAGATTGCGAAGCATGTTTAACCAACATTTAGCCAATTCAAATATTAGTGGTTTAACTTCAAACAACATTTTTTATAAACCTACTGTTTCCAACGTAACAGGTCCATCGCCAGCTAATACCGCTATGAATTTCAACCAAAATTTATCTATTACAGCACCACGAGCTCTTTGCCACAAAATAATTTTACATCGCACTTTAATAGCCCATATACTTCATACAATACTCAGATGCCATTAACGTCTCAGTGTCCAAATAATAATAATTCTGATATGACTTTGTCTTCTACACACATGGCAGCTCGGCACGCCATCAGCAAGGACTTGCCCATTTTTTCAGGAAAACCAGAAGATTGGCCTATCTTCATTACTAATTACATACAATCTACTGAACGTTGTGGGTTTACCGATCAAGAAAATTTGATACGACTTCAAAAGTGTTTGAAAGGCGCTGCACTGGAGACAGTGAGAGGAAAATTGATGATGCCTAGTACAGTGAAATTTGCAATAGGCACGCTGCGAATGTTGTTTGGAAGGCCAGAGATTATACATCAGGCTTTGCAAAGAAATTTAAAAAATGAACCAACTGTGCGTAAAGAAAGACTTGATACTTTGATAAATTTTGCACTTGCTGTACAAAACTATACGACAACTATGCAGGCAATGGATCTCCCTGACTATTTGAACGATCCCATGCTGCTAAATGAATTGGTTGAAAAATTACCAGCTGATTTAAAATTAGATTGGGGTAGGTATCGAATCACACTACCCAGGGTAGACATCGTATGCTTTGATACTTGGTTATTTAATTTAGCAACGTGTGCATCTCAAGTCACTACATTTTCGCCTTATACGGGAGAAACAAAAAACATAAAAAAGGAACGCATTTTAATGCATGACGTCATTAATGATAATAAATCAACTGCTCAACCAGCTTCGTGTTTGAAATGTTACAACAATCATCGCCTCTTTCAATGTCCCGAATTCTTAGCATTAAATGTAAATGAAAGATGGAATTTTGTTCGCACAAGAAATTTATGTTTGCGCTGTTTTAAAAAACATCATATTAAGAGATGCAGTTCAAAACGCCAGTGTGGAGTCGACGACTGCAAAATGCCGCATAATTCGCTACTGCATAAACGTATTGCAGGTCAACAACAACAAAATCTCAACAATAACAATCATTCTCTTTTATTTCATGTAAAAGAGAAGGTTCTTTTCAAGTATATTCCAGTAACTCTGTATGGTAAGGGTTATACTCTTAATACTTATGCACTAATTGACGAAGGCGCATCATGCTCTTTAATTGAAAGTGAATTAGCAGAACAACTAGGCCTCGATGGTCCAGCTGGGGAGTTATGCCTACAGTGGACAGGCGAAATAACACAAAAGGAATACCAATCTAAAACAGTCTCTCTACATAATTTAGATCGAGAACGAAATTCTAAATTGTTGTTGAATAACGTACGCACAATTACAAAACTTGACTTGCCTGTGCAAACGTTAACACAGTCGCAAATCAATGATCGTAAATATTTACAAGATTTGCCAATTATGCCATATAACGCCGCAAAGGCAAAAATTCATATTGGACTCGATAATGCGAAACTATGTGTCCCACTCGAAATCAGAGAAGATAATAACGAAGGGCTTATCGCTACTAGATGCCGAATAGGATGGAGTGTACATGGACGTCACAATGAGGGTACAACTAAACAGCAACATGTGTTGCATATTTGCTCATGCAATTCTAATGATAATGGTTTGGATGAAATGATGAAACAATATTTCTCGCTGGAGTCAGTAGGAGTTAAGCTAAATCAAGATCCACTACGGTCAAAGGATGATGAACGGGCTAAAGTTATTATGGAAAGAACTACTAAATACTTGAATAATGAAAAACGTTGGGAAACAGGTTTGCTGTGGAAACAAGACAGAATATGCCTACCCGATTCACTGCCTATGGCAAAACGTCGACTAGCTTGCTTAGAAGCAAAAATGCAACATAACCCCTCGATGAAAGCTTTTCTTGTTCAGAAAATGAAAGATTATGAAAATATGGGCTATGTTAGAAAATTGACAGCAAATGAATTTCGTAACGACAGCGAATGTTGGTATATCCCTATATTTGTAGTAGAGAATAAAAATAAACAAAAGCTACGAATAGTCTGGGACGCGGCTGCTGCCGTAGAAAATGTATCATTAAATTCTGTGCTATTAAAAGGGCCCGATTTAATTAAGTCGTTAGTAGGTGTATTAATCAGATTTCGAGAGAGGCCATTCGCTATTTGCGGAGATATCCGTGAAATGTTCCACCAGATCCGTATACGAAAAGAAGACCAACGCTTTCAGCAATTCTTATGGCGGGGAGGTGACCCATCTAAGCCAATTGAAGTTTATACACTGACCGTCATGACCTTTGGGGCCTCATGTTCCCCGTCTCTGGCAAATTATATCAAGAATAAAAATGCAGAGCGGTATATTGGAAAGCATCCCACGGCGGTGCAAGCCATTTTAAACAACACCTTTGTAGACGATTGGCTACAAAGTGTTTACACTGAAGATGAGATGCTCAATTTAGCTAGAGTAGTTCACGCGATACATCAGGATGGTGGGTTTGAAATGCGGAACTGGCTTTCCAATTCGAAAAAGGGCCTACATGGCTTAGACAAAAATAGTAAAACCTCTCAAAAAAGTTTTGTAGAAAAAGAATGCAAATTTGAAAAGGTTCTGGGTATGTGGTGGGACCCTTCATGCGACAGGCTAACATTTTTTGAAAATTTTAACACAAATACTTTCGATGAAAGTGTGCATCCGACCAAGCGGGCTGTGCTTCGGGTAGTAATGGCTATTTTTGATCCTCTTGGACTGTTGGGACACTTTGTTATATACGCCAAGATACTCATGCAAGAGATATGGAGGTCTAAAGTAAAATGGGATGAACAAATACACATAACTGAGTGCGAAAAATGGTGGCATTGGAGAAAAGTCGCAAAAAATATTTCAACGGTCAGTGTACCAAGATGCTACCCGCTAGCGAGCAAATCAAACAACGTTCAACTTCATGTATTCACGGATGCAAGTATAGACGCATATGCCGCAGTTGCATATTTGCGCGCAGAATATGAAAACCAAATACATTGCTCACTTGTAGCTTCGAAAACTCGAGTAGCACCATTGAAGCCTATATCAGTACCCAAACTGGAACTAATGGCTGCCATACTTGGGCAGTGAGTTGACGTTGAGAATTAGTAGCCGTGTATTTTGGTCCGACTCAAAGGATGTTTTATATTGGATCAACTCTGACGCAAGAAAATTTCAACAATTCGTTGCCAAGTGGAAAGGTATACCCGATTTTAGCAACAACAACCGCTGGTTCACCGGGCCGTCGTTTTTAAGCCGCGAGTGCGAAGTCTGGCCCACTTCTGATTTTATTCATCACGAGAGGGCAAGTGAGGTTCTATGTCACATGAGCTTAAAGACACCAAGCGCAACATTCTCTTCAATTACAGCTGAACCGACACGCTTCAGTTTGTGGGAAAAACTCTGCAGTTGCCAGATTATCATTCTAAAATTTTTACACAAAATGTTTAGATACAGAAAGGTATGTACAGAATTCAAACCATTTACCAAGAATTTTGTGACAGAATCAGCAGAATTTCTTTTATACAAAATGTGGCAAGAAGAAGTTTATCATGAAGACATCAAAAATCTTAAAAATGGTAAAACGTTGAGTAAAAAAAGTGTTTTATATAAACTCACTCCATATATAGACGAATTCGGTCTACTTCGAATTAAAGGCAGAATTGATGTGATAGATGGCGTACCTATCAGCGCAAAAAGACCCATAATTTTACCTAAAAAACATGCAATCACAAACTTGCTCATCGATTACTTTCATCGAAAATATCATCATCAACAAAATGAAATAATTGTAAATGAAATTAGGCAGCAATTCTGGATATTTGGTTTGCGAGCAGCCGTTCGGGCTGTAGCCAAGTCATGCCAATACTGCAAAATACAACGAGCAGCTCCGAAAGCTCCTACAATGGGGGACCTTCCAAGCGAAAGGCTTGCTAGTTTTACTAGGCCTTTTCATTACACTGGCGTCGATTATTTTGGCCCTATAGATGTTGTTGTTGGCCGCCGTAAAGAAAAGCGTTGGGGTGTCGTGTTCACATGCATGACTGTGCGAGCGGTACATTTAGAAATTGCACCATCACTATCGACAGATTCTTTCCTACTAGTTCTTAAGCAGTTTATAGCCCGTAGGGGTACACCTTGCAAAATCTTGTCAGATAATGCTACCAATTTTAGAGGTGCCAGTCGTGTATTAATAGAAGAAGTAGAACAAATCTCATCGACCGAAATCGAGCGTAAGTTTCCAACTATTCAATGGAAATTTTTACCTCCTGCATCACCACATATGGGAGGCATTTGGGAGAGGATGGTACGATCTGTTAAGTCCATCCTAATGGACATATTGCCTAACAGAGGTCTCCGTGAAGAGCATTTAAGAGCAGCACTTGCAGATGTGGAAAATATTTTAAATTCTAGACCACTGACATACGTCCCGCTAGAATCTGCGGATGGGGAAGCCTTAACGCCTAACCATTTTTTAATAGGATCATCAAGCGGAATACGAGAACGCGTTACACCCCACAGCAGTGGTATGGTATTGAGCAAAAACTTCCGACTATCGAACATGATTGCAAATGAGTTTTGGAAGCGATGGGTTCGCGAATACTTACCAAGTCTGACCAGGCGTACGAAGTGGTTCGACAGTTCGTCACAGCAAATAGCTATTGGCGACATCGTCATAATAGTTGATGAAAATGCAAAGCGTAATAAATGGTTGAAGGGAGTTGTCGTAGATGTGCATCCTGGGAAGGACAATAGAATACGAAGCGCGGTTGTGAAGACTCTGCACGGCTTATTCACCCGTCCTACGGTGAAGCTTGCAAGGCTTGACGTAAAACTGTAAACTCCGGCCTATGCTACGAAGTTTACGGAGGGGGCTATGTTACGTCGTATAACATATTCTTTAACACGACATAAGATATAATACAACAATGTAAAATCAGTTTAATACAACTTTGTAATACTACTCTTTAATACGATTATGTAACCGCGCTTTAGTGGAGTTAATGACATTTTTATAACCCTTTTTCCTGTTAATAATCACGTGTAAGACATTTACACCTTGTGTGCTATTTATAATTTATTTATACAACCAAAATATTAACGAAAGACAGTTCAACCGTTGGTTAAAGTTTAACTAAAAACACAAGTGTATGTATTATATACTTTATATAACATTAATTTATATTATATGCTAATGTACATATGTAATCTAAAATTTAATATATTAATAAATTGCAGATTTTAGCTGCGTGTAATAACATTGTTGTGAACCAGCTCAAGATACGTTTTTTATTATCCTTGTATAAACCGACCAAGCGACCGAACAGTGGTGGTCTTATCATCTTTGGGTATTTTGGACTGAGATGACATTTAACCACGGTTACATACCTGTCCATGCCTACTTGTGTTTTCGGCTTATCTGCAATAAATGAACTGGTAGATGATTTGTCGTCTGTTGTAACAACTATATGTGACGAACACGAACGCGTGCGGTTTCTTTCTCTTAGCGACAACAGATTTTCCAATGATTTTTTCAAAGACTCCTCCTCAGGAATCCAAGGACTTTTTCTACCGGAGTTAAGCTCTTTTTCAGAGTTACATCTGATAGGTACACTCATGCAATTAATTGCTTCTATTTTTTATTTACAATTTAGAACGATATTAAAAAAATGTCACGATGTTTTTCTTTTAAATAAAATCACTCTGTTCACCTATTACGGTATTTACTTAATCCCGTTTTATTTTTTTACTTTGCGATCAAAAAACAAACACGTCCGTTCACTATCGAAGCTAAACAACGATAAGTGAGCTGGTAAAACAATTTATTACGGCAATCGGCAAAGACACTTCAACGTCACATCGGTTAAGCACGGCAGCACCAATGAAAGGCCAACTAATGTAATGATTACCGAAAATTGTCTGCCGTTATCAGCTTAAAAGTGCTAAAGGTATTCAGGTCGTTATAAAATGGATTGCCCCTTTTGGAAATACTGATAATATATGGGATTAGAACACAAAGGCTTTAAAATAAAATATGTAAACATTAGAAACAATGAAGTCAAGTACCTTGGCATCCACAACGACCGAAAGGTAGCGTGGAAGTTTCACATTAATGCGGAAGTCGCTTAGTTGAAATTGAAGGCAGCACAACTAAATGTGCTTATGGGCAGAAAATGCAAACTTTTGTTATACAATGCAATTCTAAAGTCTATATGGTGCTATGGGATTCAATTATGGGGAACCGCCTCAGCGTCAAACATTGAAAAAATTCAAAGGCGACAAAACAAAATTGTGCAAACGATTACTGCACATCCATGGTACGTAAAAAACCCCCCGATACCACGGTACTTGACATTTTTGAAATGATTAACATACTCCATCCCCTTTTCAGGATCGGTTCTTGCCCAGTCGCCAGTTAAAGTACGCAAAGATGGCTTGCCTATTACTGGTTTCTTCCACACCTTTTGTCGCTTTTCACAGGGAATAGTCAGTTTGAGGAGTACCATCAAGGCTTTCAAAATATGTTTTAAGGGAACTTATTCTCTGAATTTTAAGCAGATTTCTTAATTGAGTTATGTATTCCCGTAGCCTAAGCTGGAAAGACCTGCAAACCTGCCACTCTCTTCTAAGTTTTATGATTAGAAGATAAACATAATTTGAAAACTAGCAACTTTAGATTGATCATGTTTTAATACTTCATATTCTAAAACATTGCTTAAGTGGCCCGACCTTGTATTTTATAGACTTTTTTATGTGGTTCAACTTCAGAAACTAAAAAGAAAATTTAGTGCTTGAGATTTTCTTAAATTTTTTATAACATTTTAATTTTTCAAACTATTAGGTTTTTTATTCGCTATTTAAGCTTCTAACATTTATACCAGTAAAAAAAAATTATAAATAGCTTGTTTTCTATGTTTCCCAGCAATCTATATGTCGACATTTCATAGGTACTACCCTAATCATCAGTAGACTTTGGAAATTTTTGAAAGATATTCTCAAACATTCAACTTTATATCCCAACAATATAAATAAATTGTTGAGAATTTAAACGAAAAATGCTCTAATAATACCTGTCAAAACACAAAAGACAAGCTTTTTCATTTATACACGTCTCTATCATTTCTTTACACCTTTCAAACAAATGAACAACCGTTGGTTGCTACGATTTGCATTTTAAAAGTATCGAAAAGCAGAGAACAAAAATTCAAACAATTAAGTTTTTTATTCGCTATTTAAGCTTCTAAAATTTATACCAGTAAAAAATTATAAATAGCTTGTTTTCTATGTTTCCCAGCTATCTATATGTCGACATTTCATAGGAACTACCCTAATCATCAGTAGACTTTGGAAATTTTTGAAAGATATTTTCAAACATTCAACTTTATATCCCAACAATCGCTATTTAAGCTTCTAACATTCACTCTGTGATTCTTCAACCGCACAGTCGTGTTTTTAAAAAGTGAAAAAAAAACAAACCAAAAAATCATTGTGCTAACATATTTTTAAACTTACATACAAAAACAATAATATATTGTATTAAATTGTAAAAACAATAACAAATTATTAAAAAAAAACAACGGGAAAATAAATTCCTTACATTTCATTAACTAAACAATAAAATCAATTTCAATAAACAAGTGCGGTGGCAGTGCATTGTTGTTGTTGTTATTGTGCGTGAAGATTACCTACCCAGTGGGGAAAAAACTATACACTAAAGTTTTGTTTTCTTGCTAAACCGAAAAACTTTATGACAATTCTTTTTATATACTTTTAAATTTAAAAAAATACAAATAAAAAAAAAAAAATTGCATGAGTGTACCTAGTAGATGCAATTCTGAGAGGGAGCTTAGCTCCACTAGAAAAAACCTCTGGATTTCTGAAGAGGAATCATTGAAAAATCATTGGACAATCTCCTGTCTCTAAGAGATAAAAAACGCACGCGTTCGTGTTTGCCAAACATTGCTGTTGCAACAGAAGACCAACCATCCACCAGTTCAGTAATTGCAGATAAACCGAAAACACAAGTAGGCATGGACAGGTATGTAACCGTGGTTAAACGTCAGCGAAGCCCGAAATCCGCTCAGATATCATCACAACCAAAGATATCCAAAGAGGATAATACCGCTACAGCAACGAAAAGTAATAGATTTGCAATCCTCCAGACTGATGAGTCAAATACAGCAAAAAAAAACATTTAAACCGCCACCAATATATTTGAGAGAACCTACTTCTAATGAGCTGGTAAAACAACTTATTACGGTAATCGGTAAGGACAATTTCAACGTGCCATCAGTTAAGCGCGGAAACATCAATGAAACAAAAATTCAGGAACCATGAAAATGATTACCGAAAATTGTCTGACGTTTTGGAAAAGGAGAAAAGATCTTTTTACACTTATCAGCTTAAAAGTGCTAAAGGTATTCAGGTCATTATAAAGGGTATTGACCCATGTGTAGCCACGGATGATGTTAAGATTGGTTTGGAGGACAAAGGGTTTAAAGTCAAAAGTGTAGTGAACATCAGGAACCGTGAGAAGATCCCTCAACCCATGTTTAGGGTTGAACTGGAGCCAAGAGATATTGTCCTGAAACGAAATGAAACTCACCCAATTTATACCCTCAAATTTCTCTTGCACCGTAAAGTTACCGTAGAGGAGCCTCATAAGCGTTTAGGTCCCGTTCAATGCCTAAACTGCCAGGAATTTGGCCATACTAAGGCCTATTGTAAACTGCCCGCAGTTTGTGTTGTGTGTGGAGATCTACACGGCACTTCACAGTGCAAAAAAACAAAGACTGACTCGAGCGCTAAAAAATGCAGTAACTGTGGAGGTAACCACACTGCAAATTACAGGGGCTGTCCTGTCTACACTCATTTTAAACAATCAATGACAAATAAGTCATCAATTACCTTCAAGCAACCCCAGCAGTCAAACATTATTTCTGCAAACAATTTTCCCCAGATAGGCCAGTCAACCCGCCAAATAATTATGCAAAACCCCAAATAAGTTTCATATGCTAATGTAGTCAAAGTGGAAAAGCAAATCGATATAATGATGATTGCTGAAACTCATGTCACCTTCACTCCGTGTAAGCAAACATGTGCGTCTATCCAAATTAACACCTATTCCGCAGCACAATGAAGTCAAGTACCTTGGTATTCACCTGGACCGTAGGCTAAAGTGGAAGTCTCACATTGAAGCAAGAGTCACTCAGTTAAAACTAAAAGCAGCACAACTAAATTGGCTTATGAGCAGAAACTCGACATTGAAGTTGGATTGCAAACTTCTGTTATACAATGCAATCCTAAAGCCTATATGGTGCTACGGAATTCAATTATGGGGCACCACCTCAGCGTCAAACATTGAAAAAAATCAAAGGCGACAAAACCAAATTCTTCGAACGATTACTGCAGCTCCATGGTATGTAAACAATTCACGAATTCATAAAGATCTGAGTGTTCCGCTGGTAAAAGAGGAATTTTCTAAGTACGCGACAAGGTATATCAGTAAACTGGAACTTCATCCAAACCCTCTTGCTCGCAATATACTTAATTTTGGCGGCCACACTCGGCTTAAAAGAAGAGATACCGCTGGCACCATCAGATTGCTCAATAGGTGATTTTACGGAAATAGCTCCCGCATAATAAAACTTTTTGTCTAGCATTGGCCGGACTTTAGAATCACATTTTTTAATTTTAAATTTAGTATTAAGATTTGAATACTTATTGTTAGTTCATTTTGAAGATTCAATAAATAAAAAAATGCTTAAAAAAAAAATTTTGGCTTCCACAGTCGGTTGAGAAGAAGGGATACCATTGCCACCATCAGAACGTTCAATAGGTGATTCTACCGACATTGCTTCCGCATAATAGAACTTTTTGTCTATCATTGGCTGGACGTAAGTAAAAAGCACATTTTATTTTATTTTTTTTTTTTTAATATTTAGTATTAAGATTTGAATACTTATTGTTAGTTCATTTTGAAGATTCAATAAATAAAAACGCTTAACAAAAAAAAAAAATTGCATACTTATTGTTAGTTCTTTTAGAAGATGCAATAATTGAGTTATTAAAAAAAAAAATAACAGCTCGTGCTGAACACAGAAATAAATATAATTTTGAGCTTCACCAAATATCATTTCGTACAGTTAATTAACTTATTCTAATTGTTTTCAGTCTCTACAGAGTAACCAACTGTTTGCTTCAAAAAAAAAAAAAAAAAAAAATAAAACAAACAAGTAAGAGTGTAGTATATTCGGCTGGGCCGAATCTAAAATACCCTTCTCGATAGTCACGAATATGTATAGTATATTAAAAATGTGTTCAGGCTATATCTCGGGTATATATGGACCGATATCGAAAACTTTAATTTTCCATATTTATATAACTTAATTTCATTACCAGAACTGCTTTTGAGCACAAAAATGTTGTTTAAATTCGCTTACTCGGCATTTTCATCAAAAAACCGGTTAGGCTATATATCGGGTATTGTGCGGGTGCACACGGGGGTTAGGGGGTTAACAAAATACTTTGAAAAGGAACGGACTTACCGAATTATGTGCTGATGGATGGTGAGCGTTCGTCTGATGAATCACCGGCTTCCTTCTGATGCCGTCTCTTTAGCGATGTTGGGATAGACTTCGGAAGAACGTAACGTCGCTGGTAAGCTGAACAGTACCTGTTGCAAACCGTTGATGATCTGCCGGGTTTGTCGACGAATGATGAATGCGAGTCGGGATCACCCTGAAAACCTGGCACTGGCACCTCGTAGCAATTATTGCAGAAAACAAATGAAAAACACTTTCCGGAAGATTTTGGGGTTCAATTATTCCTTCGGTTTTATTCAATTTTCATTAAATTTGTGTACGATATGGATAAATCTAGAAAATACACTTTTCCACAATAAATTTCAATTAACCACAAAAAACACTTGAATAATAATTGGAGCAAACAGCTTCTTATAAACCTCGCTGGCGAACGTTTTAACAGTAAGTGAAGAAGCGAGCCAAAAAAAATGAAAGCACAAAGCTTGATGTCAAAAAACCAACGAGTAGTTCGTTTTGGCAACAAGTGCTGCCAGGTAGGTTTCGGCAACAAGTGTTGCCGGATTTGAACATCCCGCCCCCCCCTTGTTATACTAGATAACAACGAGGGTCGGTACGCCAGGAGGGTTACGAGAAGCTAAATTACAAATGTAAATACAATTCAGATGGGTACTTAGAGGTCAATAAGAAAAATAAGAGAATAATTCACAAGATATATAATTGACAAATGGTGTAAAAGTATATGAAAATGCAAAAAAAAAGTTTCAAGATAAATTAAGATTAAACGGCAAATTTCCCAACGATGACCCAGCCTAACACTGTGTCCTGAGCGAGTGGCGAGCCGATTGTTGAACATTGTAGTCCAGCGCGGATGGGCCTCGGGTAGACATCTGCTCCTAGTATGAAGTTTATTGAATTACTCTCAAAAAAATCTGGGTCCGCCAGGCGCAGGTTGCAGTAAGTGTCTGCCACGCTACGGTCGAGCCGTTTTTTCGGCTGGTACTCGAAACTTGAACTGACACCACTTGTCGTTGTTAAAGCGTTCAAAAGGCAAATTGTACTGTTCTACTATGAATCCCGCTATAGAGCTCGTTGCAGCGCATGCATTCAGCAGCCCACGTACCTGGTGCCATTCCTTATTTAGGTATATTTTTATAATCACCGTAGGTACTACCGTAGTGGCGTCAGCTTGGCTTACGTGCTCGTTCGCCCTGGTAATCTCTGGCTGATGTAGAAGAGAGTGGTGGAGACCATTACATTCGCTGCAACGCTGTTTACTGCGGCAATTCTGCAGGCGGTGCGAATGAGCAAGACAGTTCTTGCAATAATTGTGGCGCTTCACGATCTCCAGCCGGGCGGACACGGCCATTTTTAAAAACTTGCTGCATCTGCGCAGTGGGTGGTCGGTGCGGCATATTCGGCAATCGGGATTTGGAGCCTTTAGGCGTAATGTAAGTTTCCGCTCTTCGATGGGAGAACTGGTGCTGCGATGACGCATGTTTGCTGCAATGGGGAGAAAGTAAAGAGGAGATAATAATTGTCATGCAGACGGAGGCGTCGTGAGTAAGGTAAGTTTGACAATGGGGCGAGAAATGACTCCATTGGCGGTTCGTATTTCAGCCACACGCACCCTGTTATCAGGGCCGTGATAAAGTTTCTCAATGCGACCAAGACGCCATTGATTGGGGGGTACATTTTCGTGCCGGACAACTACAAGGTCGCCGATAACGAGATTTCTTTGGGGGTACTTCCATTTAGTGCGTTTATGGAGTTCGGCAAGATACTCGTTTTTCCATCTACGAGTCAAATGGTGGTGGAATATTTTTAACTTTTGCCAACGATTCACATAGCTGAGTGAATGGCTGGATAAGTCAGGTTCTGGCGGGGATAAGAGGGGGGGTGCCAATCAAAAAGTGGCCCGGAGTTAAAGCACATAGGTTCGCAGGGTCTTCACTCATCGGGCTTAAGGGTCTGGAGTTGAGGCAAGCTTCTATGCGAGTAAGCATCGTACTGAATTCTTCATATGTAAATTTCTGGTTGAGGCATAATTTTTTGAAATGTGCCTTGAAGCTTTTTACTCCTGCCTCCCAGAGGCCTCCCATGTGAGGAGCGCCAGGCGGAATAAAATGCCAGTCAACGGGACTGAAACTCTCCTGCGCCATCAAGCCCTGTCTCACAAGGGACAGGAATTGTTGTTTGTCCCTAAGTAAAATGTTGGAGGCGCCAACAAAGGCGGTGCCATTGTCAGAGTACAATGCGTGAGGGATACCTCGTCTCGAAAAGAAACGTGCAAAGGCGGCGAGGAAGGCCTGTGTGGAGATTTCTCCTGTGACCTCTAGATGTATCGCCTTGGTGGGGAAACATACGAAAACCAGCACGTATCCTTTAGTTACTTTACAGCCACGCCCCACATAGGATTTGATGTCGAAGGGTCCAGCGAAGTCAACTCCGGTGTTGTGAAAAGGGCGAGTTAGCTGTGCACGTTCGGGGTGTAGTGCAGCCATTATTTGCTGGCTGAATTGACGCTTATGTCTTGCGCACGTAAGACATTGGGATATGATCGTTTTTATTAACGCTTTGAGTCTAGGGACGTAATAGCATAGCCTTGTTAACCGGAACAAAAGCGCGTTTTGGCCATGTATCGAATATTTATGCAAATACGTAAGAAGAAGCCGTGTAAAACGGGCATGATAGGGTAATAGAATGGGGTAACGTTCATCATAACTCAACGTAGGGGAGTTAGCTAAGCGACCATTGATTCGTATTATTCCGTTAGAGTCGAGAAAGGGGTTAAACGTTAAAAGCGAACTCTTGCGGGACAATGATCTTTGTTCAGATAATTGTAAGTATTCTTCTTCGAAATAAGTTTTTTGGCAAGCGACGATCATACGGTTTTTGACGAAAACTATTTCCTTGGCCGACAACTCCTTGTGATGTATTGCGTCAGCTTGCAATTTTGTTCGTGCGCGGATGTAAAACCGAAACATATAACATAAGACTCTCAGCGCAAGAGGGAGGTCTGAAAAGTTTTCCAGAACGTCGTTAGTTTGAACTAAAGTTGTGTGAACTTGAATAGGCCTTTTTTCTTCTTCGGTATCAAAATCAGAGTTTCTTGATGGCCATTCATTATGCGGACGTCTAAGCCAAAAGGGCCCATGCCACCATAAATCGTTTGATGATAGCTCTGCGATAGTGATACCACGAGATGCCATGTCAGCGGGGTTGTGTTTGGACTCTACGTGAGACCATGAGTCCTTGCCTACTTTTTTTACAATTGATGAAATTCGGTTTTCTACGAACGTTTTCCATTTATGAGGTGGTTTTTGCAGCCAGGCGAGCACGATCGTCGAATCTGTCCACAAGAAGATTTTATAATCTCGCAGATTAAGCTGAGATTGGATGGATCTATCATATTGGCCAGCAATTCTGCCCCACATAATTTTTTTCGAGGTAGTGAGACAAATTTTACAGGAGCTACCTTCGTTTTTGCCGCCAAAAGATGGGTAGCGACATAGCCTTGGTTCTCGGAGCGAAGGTAAATGGTAGCTGCATATGCTTTTTCCGATGCGTCGCGGAAGCCGTGTAGCTCAACTTGATAGGCAGGATCAAAATCAATGAATCGGGGGATTTTGATTTGTTCAATGTTGACATAATCATCGAGAAAATTAAGCCACTTTTGCATCGTTACGGGGTTTAAATCTTCGTCCCAATCTGTGCCATCTTTCCATATCTGCTGCATAATCATCTTCGCGACTATGATTTTCGGGGACAACCATCCAGCTGGATCGAATAACTTGGCGATTTCTGACAACACACGTCTCTTTGTAGTTAACTTCCGATCAGGGGTAGATTTCAACTTGAAATAAAAGTGATCGCTTCCAGCTTTCCACCTGAGCCCTAATGTCTTTGTAATGCTGGAGTCTGACAACTTAAGAAACTCTTCGTTCAGCAGGTGTGTTGAGGGAAGCCCTTGCAGCAACATTTCATGATTCGCTGTCCATTTGCGTAATGAGCTTTTCGCGCCGATGATATGGTGTGAGCTCCATAGAGAACATCGTCAACGTACATGTAATTCCGCAGAATTTCAGAGACTGTAGGGTAAGCGGTTTCGCTTTCTGTCGCGAGTTCTAGCAATGTTCTGATTGCTAGATAGGGGGCACAGTTTACACCGAATGTCACGGTATTCAGTTCATAGTCTTGAACTATTTCATGGGGAGAAATGCGATGCAAAATTCGTTGAAAGGGGGTATGAGTGGGGTGTACCAGGATTTGGCGGTACATTTTTTCGATGTCCGCATTAAAAACGTAGCGGAAAAATCTCCACCTCAAGATTAACACCATCAAATCTGCTTGTAAGGTGGGACCTGGATGAAGAAGGTCGTTGAGACTCGTGCCGTTGGTTGATGAACTTGAGGCATTAAACACCACTCTTAATTTTGTTGTGGTGCTGTCGGGTTTTATGATGGCATGGTGGGGCAGATAATATGTGCCGCTTTCACCATGTACGGGGGTTACTTTGGTCATTTGACCCAGATTAGAATACTCTGTGATTACGCGATCATACTCGGATTTTATTTGGGGGGTTTTTAATAGTCTTGTTTCATTTCGTAGAAATTGAGAGAATGCGATTTTTCTGGATTGCCCAATATTTATTTTTTCAGGATATTCTGTTTAAAGGGTAGCGAAACAACATATCGACCATCCTTATTGCGAAATGTAGTAGAAGTGTATAATTTCTCGCAGTATGCGTCCTCCGGGGATGACTTTGCTCTTCTGGGGAGGTCTTCAAGTTCCCAAAATCGTCGAAGTTGATTATTCAACTCGACGGTGTTGAAAAACGATAAGACCGAATTTCTGCACGGGTTTGTGGCGACCGTGCCTGTGATGATCCAACCGAAAACTGTCTTTTGAGCCACCAGAGAGTGTTGATCATCCCACTGCAAGCCGTCCTGAATAATTTTCGAGTATACATCTCCGCCGAGCAGTAATTCAATTTCCTTGCACCGATGTTGGTAGCTGTCCGCTAGCTGCAACTTTGAAAAAGTGTCATTTTGAAGTGCTGATGACGGATAATGGGCAAGTTGACCAGTCAACTTGTTGATGACTAATGCATTTAACGAGAGCTCAAATGCAGAGTCGACTGGAGAACCTATTTGGATTTCACAGCTTTGTGCCGAGATGGCGGTTACAGAATCGCTCAAGCCGTGTATTTGAGCCTGTGGGGATTTTGTGTCAAGGCCCAGGTGCATTTGTAATTTTCTTGAAATGAACGTTGCCTCAGATGCTGAGTCGATTAAGGCACGAACAGTGCATTTTAGGTCACCGTGGTATACGTCGACAAGTGCGGTTCCTAGTATGACCGATTGGGCGGGGGTTTGCAGCTGAGTCGCGAATGATTGCAACGCGCGATTCGCTGCTTGTGTTGATGTAGAAGGCATCACGTTTATGGGATTTTGGGGGTTTTCCTGAGTCTTGAGGACGTTAGGACTTATATGGGGGTTAGATGATGTAGATTTCCGTGCAACGCGGTGAAGCAAAGAATGGTGTTTGCCTTTGCAGGTGTTGCAAGTGTATTTGCTCTTGCAGTTTTTAAAACCATGTGAAGTTCCAAGACAATTGGTACATCTATTCTGCTTCTTGACTGCAGCTTAACGTTCATCAATTGACATAGATAAAAACACAGAACAGAATCGTAAAGGGTGAAAATGTGAACAGAGCGCGCATTTTCCCTGATTGTCCTGGGAAACGTTTGTCTGGTAACTTTGAAGTTTCTTCGTTGCCAGGATTTATAGTCACCGTGGAAAATTTCTGTATCGCATGGAGGTAGTGAAATAGAAGGGGTGGAAGTTAATTCCTTTGCTGTTGAAGGGGACGCCGCGTTATTTTTGGCAGGCAGGATATCACAGAGGTCGTTAATCCTTGCCAGTACCATGGTGTACGCTTCATAGGTAGAATTAAACCGTTTATCCAAGGTAGCCATGTCCAGGTCCTCTTTTATTGTTTCATACATATTCACCGCGGTTACATATGCGGAATCGAACGTTGTCCAAAGCCGCTGGATGTGAGCTTCATGAGCCTTCAAGGTGTGAATCGTGTGCGATTCTACTGCCAAGCCTTCAAAGTAGCTTTGAAATTTTACTACTCGATCCGAGGAATGTAAGAGATTTTTTAACGTGGCCATTTTGTTGAATGTGTACGCGCTATCTAATGAATAGTACTGCTGTGCAAGGATTCCACAAAAAAATAAAAAGAGTTCTTTCCGCTTTTTCAAACAGGGCTGCGTATCAGCGCGCTGAAGTGGGGGGTTTGTTCAATTTTCCAAAATTGAGGTAAAAAATTTTAAACAGAATGATGTATGGCACCTCGTATCGACTGCCACGGCAAGTTGTGAAGAATAATTCTTGATGCTCCAAAGTTCTCCAATGATGTTTCACCGGTGTTGAAAAATTTCGAAGAAATTATAGATGACACCTCGTATAGGCTACCAGCTATTCGTAAAGTTAGCGTTGCAGTGATGCTTCGTATAAGCGACCACTGTTGATGGGGGTAAAATCTAAGAAAATTTTTAAACAAAATTTCAGTTGGTACCTCGTATAGGCTACCAACTGTGGGTAAAGTTTAAAGTGGAAGCGGTGCTTCGTATAAGCGACCACTAAGTATGGGGATTCAAAAATAAATTCAAGAAATTTTCTACAAAATTTCAGTTGGTACCTCGTATAGGCTACCAACTATGTGCAAAAGTTGCAGTAGTGCTTCGTAGAAGCACCCACTGTTTATGGGGGTTCAAAAATTACTTCAGAAAATTTTCTAAAAAATTTCAGTTGGTACTATGGTATGGGCTACCAGCTATGTGTAAAAGTTGCAGTGGTGTTTCGTATAAGCGACCACTGTTTCTGGGGATTCAAAAATAAATTCAGAAAATTTTCTAAAAAAATTTTAGTTGGTACCTCGTATGGGCTACCAACTATGTGTAGATAGTTCAAAAAAGGGGAATAGTGCTTTGCATAAGCACCCACTATGTATGGGGGTTAATATATTTTCAAAGAAAAATTTTAACAAATTTTCGTTGGTACCTCGTAGAGGCTACCAACTATGTGCAAAAGGTTCAAAGTGGTGCTTTGTATAAGCGACCACTTTTTATGGGGGTTAGTAGTAAATAAAACGTTACGTGTTATTCGCAAAACAAATTTTCGAAATATTTACTTTTTATTACCTTTATGTATATTGGTTTGGTTTGAATTATCAGGAAAATTATGTGAAATAAAGTCCTACTGGGTGTACATACGTTCAGAAATAAACCATTTATTGTTTTATGTTCCAATTCTATTGTTTGAGAATTAAGCCACTTGTCTTCTTTGTTCTTGTTGAATTCTCAAACGACCCACGTAACCAGCTGATGGTAAATAATTTCTTATGTACCAAAAGTGTCACTGACCTACATTAGCTTGTGCACATAAACGACACACATACGCACATACATATGAACACTTCATCTGTTGTCGCTGTGTGTGGTTTCTTTTGATCGCCACTAGTTGGTTCGATGTTCGATGCCAACTTGTTGTTTATTTACGAACATTCACCCTTATTCCATTTATCGTCGTCGTCATCGTCATCAATTTAATATCAATCTCAAATTTTATCGACATCGTCATCAATTCAATACAAAATTAGTATGCCATAAGAGCAGTGTAACGATGTCGATGGTTAATCGATTTTTAAAGCACATCTCCAACAATTTAGACAGCTGGTTTTTTATTTTCAGTTTTTATAAAAATATTCACAAATATATAAAAAATAAAATAAAATAAATAACTAAAATGTTTTTTGTTCCTCATTCTAACCCGAGTGATGTGGAAAAGAAAAGACTATTGGTGTTACAAAGACGATTTATAAGACAAAAATCAAATATATTTCAATTACCCGATGAAAAGTAAGTAATAAATTAAGTGTTCTTTCTATTTGCTATGAGTTAATTTCTTTGAAAGGTTCGAAAGCTTTTTTCGCCTAAATAAGGATGCATTCAACTATGTGCTGGAGACTATAACACCACATTTAAAATCTCGAGTCAGGTCAACACATATTTCCAATACCATTAAATTGGCTGCAACGTTGAGGTTTTTAGCGCAAGGATCCTACCAGCTTAGTGTCGCTAATGATTTTAACTTAGGATTATCTCAGCCAGTGGTGTCTAAGATAATTTCTGAGATTGTGGATGTTTTAGAAAGGAAAATTTGTCCACTGTGGATAAAATTTGCTATGACAGACGAAGAAAAAGCTGAAGCAAAATTGCATTTCTTCCAGAAATCTGATTTTCCTGGTGTCATTGGGTGTGTGGATGGTACCCACATAAAAATATTGGCTCCAAATAAAGAAAATCAGCATATGTACTTAAATCGCAAGGGGTATTTCAGCTTAAATGCAATGATTGTAAGTTCTTTTTTTTTTTTTTTTTTTTTTGTTATTTACATATGTATGTATGTATTTCTTATCAACTCAGATTTGTGATCACAAAATGCGAGTACGCTTCTTAGATGCCCGATTTGGTGGTTCTTCTCATGACTCTCTAATATGGAATGTCAGTCATGCTAAACGCATTTTAAATGAAAAATACAATGCGGGAGATCGTAATTCGTGGTTATTAGGTAAGAGTTCAATTTATATTAAAAATAATCAATTATTTAAATATCCTACTTAGGTGATGCAGGCTATCCACTTCAGCCTTTTTTAATGACGCCATATCGGTCCACAGCTTCAGGCAGTGCGGAAGCTATTTATAATACAAAACATGCTAAAGCACGAAATATAGTGGAACGAACTATTGGAGTTCTTAAAAACCGTTTTCGTTGCCTTCTTGGCGCTCGTCAGCTGCATTATGCCCCGGCAAAGGCAGTAAAAATTGTTAATGTTTGCGCTGCACTGAACAATATATGTATTCAATATGGTTTAGATGTTGCAGATGAAGAAGATAGTATACAAATTTATGAAGAAGTGTATGACGACGCTGAAAGTATACAAAGTTCTGAGGCAGCTCATATAAGAGATGAAATAAAACGAAGTTTTCTTTAATTTCAATTCAGTCTTTTAATTCATTTTCTTTCAAACATAAAAATCTTATACTAAAAAACGTAAGCAACAAAACAAAAAATTCATAAAGCTTTTGATATAAAGGCACATTGTAGAGCTTATTGTATACATGTGAACATCAAATAGTTGAAAGGACTACATGGAACTTATCTAGCTTTTGTTCAGTCCCTCCAACTCCTTTTCCTTGATTAATAATTTAATTTTTTTAATTTTCATTCACTGCTCTTTGAAGTCAGTGGGAAGATTGCCTTTTTGGAACCCCTTGGCAAGTGGTGGATTTTTTTCCATCTCCTCCACTAATTTATTGAACTGCACACTGTTTGTTATTTTTTTTCCTTTTTCCATTTTTTTAAATTAAAATTGTGCTATTTCAAAAAAAAAAAAACAAAAACACAAGCTGCTTCGACATAAGCCAGACCGACGATAAAATCAGAGCCAATTTAAATCGATGCCGTCGTTAACGTTGCGTACGGCATACCAAAAATATATCGACGCTTATCGATAACACTTGATATTGATAATGGGCATACCGATTTGCAACAAACGATAAAAACGACATCGTTTCATATTGATGACGATGTACGGAATAAGGGTGATTAGTCAAAGAAATTACTAATGTTCTTGGATCAAGGTCAAACCCAAAAAAATGCAAATACATACGGGCATAAAACAAGTATGCAAGAACAAATCTTTGGCTTGCTTTTGAAGCTTTCTGCTTTGTACAAAGTGTTGATTTTTGCTGTGCACCTGATACTTTGGTTTTTTTCTTCTTTGTATGTATGTATGTATGTATGTATGTATGTATGTATGTATTTCAGGTGGCTGTGTATGCACAATGAAGGTGTAAGTATGAAAAAATTCCGCTGGCGGTATATTTGTTGTTGGTTTTTTTTTTGTTTGCTTCTATTTTTTGTGTATTATATTTTGCATATACCGTTATGCGAAATTCTGAATGTTTTATGATTTCGTCCAAACTAACGTTTTTGGACGAAACTGTACACGCGTAAAATAACCAATATACATATGTAATTTTCGATGCCGCGAAGATTATATATGTACATACATATGTAGTTGCACTCGCGCGGGAAAATCTACATATATAAGTTAAACTTAGTTTTGTTTTAACATTTAAAAAAAATTATTTCTTTTTTTATTTGCGGACGAACCGACTTCTTTATTATTAAAAATATTGAATTGAACTGAACTGTTAGTAAATACAATTATTGTCTTAAATATTACTTTCTGTCTTGTGGTATAAATAGTCGGAATTAGCAAAGTAAATTCGGCAAAAGTTTGGTGGCATGTGCCGGATGTAGTTCCACGAAAATTGCACAATCAAAGTCTGCTGGGTTATTGCTTCAATTTGTAAGTGGGCCGGATATTGTTTTAAGTGTTGTTTTTGTTGACACAAAGGTTGTTGACACAAAGGTGAAGAATGCCTGCATTTGCAGTTTTCTTTGTTACAAAGTATTTATGTTTGTTTGTAGCATTTCGTTAGCTTTTGCGATATTAACTCCTCCCTTCTCAATTGCAAACGTCCCCGATTGCATGGGATTCATGTCTAGAAGAGTGATCTGCTTTTTCTTAATTTGTCGTATCTTCCCCTTGAGCTTCCATAGTGCGTACAGTAGAGTGGCCGTCAATGCCAGAAATACTGCTAAGGTAATTGTGTTGAGCGTCAAACCGATCTTGTTAGAAGTATCGATGTTTGATATTCGCCTTCTATTTATGGTCTCGAGGTCCTTTATCATTTCTAAGGACAGAGTTTCTTCTAGCTGGGTTTTCTTCGTTTCCTGCTGAAGTATTGCTGGTAGTGGCTCGAAATGTACTGTTTCAAGTACGTTGAAAATTTTGCCTTGGATATTGATTGTTGAGTTGTGGTGTTTTATGATGAAAGTACCAATCAGCGAGAGTGGTTGCCCATCTATTTCTATTGTGCCATTGTAATTGTTGAGAAAAAGTATGCCGGGACGAATTTCCTCTATTTCCGATATATGGTCAGCGTTAGTACGTATACAGTCTGTTATTTGGCTTTTTAAGAATTTATTTATACAATTTTTTTCACTTAATTCTATTAAATTATTCTTATTACAAATTGCTTTTTTATTATATTCTTTGCATTCGGATTTAATTCCATAGATTTTTTTTTACATTTCAAAATTCTTTCGTATTCAACTTTATTTATTCTATTGCCTATTTTAACAGATTTTAGTGTTAGTATTTCACATTCTTCATCTTGAGTTGTAGGTAAAGTTAAAATGTAGATTATCATTGAGCTATTTGCAGCTATGCTTATATCTGTAAATTCCAGTTCTTCTTCAACATTTATATAAGGTATTTTTTCATGTTTGACAATTTTTCTTATCGTTTCTATTTCAATATTAGACAGAATGAATGAATTTACAATGTTGGATTTTGCCCAATGTAGAGCATATTCGATATTAATTAATTCTTCTTTTATCAATTGAATCTGATATTTAGTCTTAAGACTTATTTCTAGCTTATCGTCTATGTTGGCTTTGACAATTTTCAGTATTTGATTACTTCTCTCGGTCTGTTCATTAATTTTTAATATTAATTGTCTGTTAATAATTATTTGGTCGTCATTGTTTTTGTCTAGTGTTTTTAGGTTTCCGGTCATTAGTTCTAAGTCACGATGGTCGGGATTACCTGCGATCCATTTCCATGCGGATCCGATAAAATTCAAAGAACGTTTTTTCTTTGTTGTGGGGGAAATTCTTTCAATAAGTGTCCGATTTTGAGATGTTTCGTGCAATAAAAAGGGGTATAACTGTTGGGTTGAAGTTATGTCATTCTTAATGGTAGACTCTATTTTTGAAGTGAGCTTCGCGTACTCTGTTAAGTCAATGAGATGGATGATTTTGAAAGTTCCGTCTTGTACTCTTGCTGTGTTGTCCCTTAGTGTAATAAGTTGCGAGTTCGAGTAATCAAATATCTGAAATTCAGTGCTCGCTAGTTGCGCGAGAATTAATAATATTGCTGCTGCAATCATCCCACGGCGCTGGGGAGTTGTCCTGTTTACTTGATGTTGTTACTGGGGGTCCCTCGATGAGCACTCTTCGTGGGGTGCGTTTTGGCTACTTGAGGCTGTAACGCTGCTATGTGAGTCCTTCGCCGCTTCGTATATCCTTATTCTCCGGCACTTCTTGAGGGAATAAGAGTTTACTGCAGATAGGTGATGATTGAACCTTCACTGGCACTTCTTAAGGGCCTTAGAAGTTTGTATAATCACTTTTTCCTTTAGGAAGGATTATTGACACTTTTTCACTGATAAAGGATACACGAACGCGACTGGCAGTTGGGCGCCAGTTAAACTTAGTTTTGTTTTAACATTTAAAAAAAATTATTTCTTTTTTTTATTTCCTGACGAACCGACTTCTTTATTATTAAAAATATTGAATTGAACTGAACTGTTAGTAAATACAATTATTGTCTTAAATATTACTTTCTGTCTTGTGGTATAATTAGTCGGAATTAGCAAAGTAAATTCGGCAAAAGTTTGGTGGCATGTGCCGGATGTAGTTCCACGAAAATTGCACAATCAAAGTCTACTGGGTTATTGCTTCAATTTGTAAGTGGGCCGGATATTGTTTCAAGTGTTGTTTTTGTTGACACAAAGGTTGTTGACACAAAGGTGAAGAATGCCTGCATTTGCAGTTTTCTTTGTTACAAAGTATTTATGTTTGTTTGTAGCATTTCGTTAGCTTTTGCGATATTAACTTATATATACGTATGTATGCACTTACGCGGGAAACGTATGTATGTATGTATGTACATATGTATAAAAAACTTTTTTGCAAAAATGTGTTAATTTGACGATTTGTTCTACGCGCTTATGCATGTACGTATGTACATATGTAAGTACGTATTAAACAGATCTGTTTTTAACAGCGAAAAGGGGGTTAATTTATGAAGTTATTAACATACATACATATGTATATGGATGTACATATGTATGTGCCAGTTTTAAAAATTTTAGATTTGTTATGTTATGATAATTAATTAGATTATTAATTAGATTATTATATGCATATACATATGTAGATGTACGTACATACTTATGTATACCCAGGTAAGTATTCTTTGATATTTTAAGATGTCATATAAATTTGTAGGTACATACATACATATGTATGGATGTACATATGTATGTATCAATTTAAAACTGTAGTTTTTTCAAAAAAAGGAGGGGGTAGAGGTTACATTGTGCACATATATGGATGTGTGTAGGTAAGTATGGCCTTTGTTACTTTTCTCTTTGTTTGAAAATCACAAAAAAGGGGGTTTGTATATTTGTATGTAAAGGGTGTTTTTTTAAGCCCGATAGAACTTGAAATTGTAAAAAATAACACAAAAAATTAAATTGTAATCAAAATTTTTTTTTATTCGAAAGATCAATACGTGACATTAACATTTGAAAATGATTTCGGGCATATGGGCACCGCGGCTGTTCTTGACGAAGCGCATTCTGGACGTCCAATTTTGGGCCACTTTTTCGAGCACTGCTGGCCGTATGTCACGAACAACACGAACAATGCTGGCCTCCAAGGCGTCAATTGTTGCTGGTTTATCAGCATAAACCAGTGACTTCAGGTAGCCCCACAGGAAATAATCGAGAGGTGTCAAATCGCACGACCTTGGAGGCCAATTGACAGGTCCATTTCTCGAAATCAACTTATCGCCAAATTTTGATTTCAGTAAGTCGATGGTTGCGTTCGCCGTATGGCACGTAGCGCCATCCTGTTGAAACCACATCTCCTCCGGATCAATGTCATCCATATTTTCAAACAAAAAATCATTGATCATGGTGCGGTAACGATCTCCACTGACCGTAACGCGAGCTCCGGCCTCATTTTTGAAGAAATAAGGTCCGATGATGCCACCAGCATGAAAACCGCACCAAACAGTGCATTTTTCTGGATGTAATGGAGTCTGTAGGGTCTCTTGTGGATTGGTCTCACTCCATATGCGGCAATTTTGCTTATTAACAAACCCGTTAAGCCAAAAATGCGCCTCATCGCTGAACACAATTTTTCGTCTATAAGTTGCGCGAATCGACGACTGATTTTCAAAGTAAATTTGGATAATTTCGTAGCGTTGTTCAAGCGTGAGTCTATTCATGATGATTTGTCAGAGTATACTGAAACAAATAAAAAAAATGTTTCATCAAAATTTAATTTTTTGTGTTACTTTTTACAATTTAAAGTTCTATCTAGCTTAAAAAACACCCTATACTTATGACGACACACCAGTGTATGTATACGTATGTATAAGCTTTGGGGGTTAAATTTTTAGAAAAGTGGCCATAACCTTTAGTTTTGTATGAAAAACCACTATTTTAACTTATGCAAAGACACATACATACATATGTATGTTGCTGTACATGTGTATGTGTTTGCATGGGAGGATTGCCGGGTTATAGCTGGCCCGGATCCGGCTCGAAGGACCAAATGTGCGGGTGCACACGGGGGTTAGGGGGTTAACAAAATACTTTGAAAAGGAACGGACTTACCGAATTATGTGCTGATGGATGGTGAGCGTTCGTCTGATGAATCACCGGCTTCCTTCTGATGCCGTCTCTTTAGCGATGTTGGAATAGACTTCGGAAGAACGTAACGTCGCTGGTAAGCTGAACAGTACCTGTTGCAAACCGTTGATGATCTGCCGGGTTTGTCGACGAATGATGAATGCGAGTCGGGATCACCCTGAAAACCTGGCACTGGCACCTCGTAGCAATTATTGCACAAAACAAATGAAAAACACTTTCCGGAAGATTTTGGGGTTCAATTATTCCTTCGATTTTATTCAATTTTCATTAAATTTGTGTACGATATGGATAAATCTAGAAAATACACTTTTCCACAATAAATTTCAATTAACCACAAAAAACACTTGAATAATAACTGGAGCAATCAGCTTCTTATAAACCTCGCTGGCGAACGTTTTAACAGTAAGTGAACAAGCGAGCCAAAAAAAAAAAAAAATGAAAGCACAAAGCTTGATGTCAAAAAACCAACGAGTAGTTCGTTTTGGCAACAAGTGCTGCCAGGTTGGTTTCGGCACCAAGTGTTGCCGGGTTTGAACAAGTATACATATATGGGCCGATATCGGAAATTGTAATTTTCCATATTTATATAACCTTATTTTATTACCAGAACTGCTTTAAGGTGAAAAAAGTTCTTTAAGTTCGCTTACGCGAAATTTTCATGAAAAACCCGGTTTGGGCTATATCTCGGGTATATATGGACCGATATCGGAAATTTTCATTTTCCATATTTATATAACCTTATTTTATTACCAGAACTGTTTTTAAGCAAAAAAAGTTGTTTAAGTTCGCTTACGCGACATTATCATGAAAAACCCGGTTTGGGCTATATCTCGGGTATATATAGACCGATATCGAAAATTTTCATTTTCCATATTTATATAACCTTATTTTATTACCAGAACTGCTTTTAAGCAAAAACAGTTGTTTTAGTTCGCTTACGCGACATTTTCATGAAAAACCCGGTTTGGGCTATATCTCGGGTATATATGGACCGATATCAGAAATTTTCATTTTCCATACCTATATAACCTTATTTTATTATTAGAACTGCTTTTAAGCAAAAAAAGTTGTTTAAGTTCGCATACGCCGCGTGTTCATGAAAAACCCGGTTTAGGCTATATCTCGGGTATATATGGACCGATATCGAAAACTTTCATTTTCCATATTTATATAACTTAATTTCATTACCAGAACTGCTTTTGAGCACAAAAATATTTTTTTAGTTTGCTTACGCGACACTTTTATGTAAAACCCGGTCTAGGCTATATCTCGGGTATATATGGACCGACAACGAAAATTTTCATTTTTCATATTTATATGACCCTATTTCATTACCAGGACTGTTTTTAAGCAAAAAAAGATGTTTAAGTTCACTTACGCGACATTTTCATTAAAACCGCGGTTTAGGCTATATCTCGAGTATATATGGACCGATATCGGAAATTTTCATTTTCCATATTTATGTAACCTTATTTCATTACCAGAACTGCTTTTGAGCAAAAAAAAAGTTGTTTAAGTTCGCTTACGCGACATTTTCATGAATACCCCGATTTGGGCTATATCTCGGGTATATATGGACCGATATCGGAAATTTTCATTTTCCATAATTATGGGACCTTATTTCATTACCAGAACTACTTTTGAGCACAAAAAGTTGTTTAAGTTCGCTTACGCGACATTTTCATGAAAACCCCGATTTGGGCTATATCTCGGGTATATATGGACCGATATCGGAAATTTTCATTTTCGATATTTATATAACCTTATTTTATTACCAGAACCGCCTTTAAGCAAAAAAAGTTGTTTCAGTTCGCTTACGCGACATTTTTATGAAAAGCCCGACTTGGGCTATACCTCGGCTATATAGGGACCGATATCTGAAAGAAAAATTTTTTTTGCTTTTAGTCACCATGCTTAATGAGTGTGTGAAGTTTAAAGCAAAACAAACAACTTTTTTTGTCAAAAATTTACATACAAAATTTCAAAAATTCATGGCTTTTTTCGGAATTTTGAATATATCTCAGCTATACGTGGACCGATATTACTGAATTTCAATAGAAAATACATGGCAATATGGAGCAATAGAATGGTGAAAGAAAAAAGTTTCCATGTCTAATGGTTTTCTCAGAAACGGTATTTCAACGACCGACAGACGGACAGACGGACATCGCTTAATCGACTTTTCCATTAATTCTGAATCAGAATATATATACGTTATAGGGTCGCAAAAAAAACTGTAGAAATTACAAACGGAATCACAAACTTATATATACCCTTTACATTTTTGTGAAGGGTATAAAAATAAATAACTAAATAAGAAGGAAAAAAAATTTGAATAAAAAAAAAAAATAAAATATTGTAATAACTCAAATAATAATGCCCGTAACTCACAGTCGAGCATCTTCGGGTTCTAAAGAGGTCGAAGGGGCGGAAGGACCGTCGTGTACTATTTGCAATAAAGCTTTAGGCTCGGAAAAGAAGATGGTTACGCCATGTAATCACCCTTTTCATGCACCTTGTCTAACTAGATGGTTAGATACAAATCCAACATGCCCCATTTGTCGGCAACCAATAGAACCTAACTTTCATTCAACACGAGTCGAAAATTCCATCAGCATGGTAAGGGTGCGGTGTCACGTAATAGACCTAACACTAGGGCCTATGCGCAGCATCATCAAATAGAAGTAGATTCTTTAGATCATGTACAGTCACCCCTAGACGGGCATAGATCTACAAATGTTTTGCAACCTCATCTTTCGAAAACAAGAGTACAGCAAATAATAGCAGAGTCATTAAACAGTTTCAGGTCAGAAATATCGGCAGCTTTTGCTACAGAATTACACACGATGTTTCAAAGCATGAACCCCGAGGCGAATAATCAAGGCCCTTCTCTTGCACACATTACGGAGCCTTGCCCAAGTACGCGAGGGGTGGCTCGGGAGGTTCCCATACTAGAACCAGAATGGCCAGAAGAAAATAATTTCCAAGACTATTCGGAGGCTAGAGGAAATTCAGTTAGAAGAAATACTTGTCCAATTATGAGTGATAGTACAGCTAGCAGTACTCTTCCTACGCACAAAACTTCAACTTTAATTTATAACCGGCATATAAGGTACTCTGGTACAGAAGATAGTATTTCAGTAGATGATTTTATTTATAGGGATTTATTTATAGGGTCCAGTTCTCCTGTGATTCTCCAACCGAACGGTTGTGTTAATAAACAAGCGAACAAAAAAAAATAATAAAAAATTAAAAACCAAAAAAAAACAAAAAAAAATGTGCTCAAATACTTTTAAACTTACATATCAATAAAATTATTTTAAAAAACAACGTGAAAATAAATTCCTCACATTTCAGTAACTAAACAATAAAATCAATTTCAATATAACAAGTGCGGTGGCAGTGCATTGTTAATGTTGTTATTGTGCGTGAAGATTAACTACCCAGTTGGAAAAAAGTTAAAGTTTTGTTTTCTGCATGAGTGATCCCATCAGAAATAATTTTGAAAAAGAGCTTAGCTGCACCAGTAAAAACATATGGACTTCTGAAGAAGAATCTATAAAGCAATCATTGGATAATTTTCTTTCTACAAGAGATAAAATCCGCTCCCGTTCCGGCTCGCCTAACATAGATGTTACAACAGAAGATAAAAGATCTTCTACTCTAATTAATGCCAATACACCAAAAACGCAAGTAGGCATGGATAGGTATATCACCATCACTAAACGTCAGCGAAGCCCTAAATCTGCTCAAATTGCATCCAAATCTAAAATCTCTAAAGATGCCGACACCGCTAGACTAACCGATCAAAACAGATTTTCTATTCTACAAACGGATGAGCCAACAGCATCATCAAAAAAATCGTTTAAACCACCACCAATTTATTTAAGAGAATCTGCTTCCAATGAACTGGTAAGAAAAATTGTTTCAGCAATCGGAGAAAATACTTTTAACGTTACCTCCATCAAGCGCGGCAACATTAATGAAACTAAAATTCAAGTTAACCACGAAAATGGCTACCGAAAACTGTCTGACGAATTTGAGAAAGAAAAAAGAGCTTTTTATACTTATCAGCTTAAAAGCGCTAAAGGTCTTCAAGTCAAGAAAGGGATCGACCCTTTCGTAGACATTAATGAAGTTAAGACCGGTTTGGCAGATAAGGGATTCAAAGTAAAAAATGTGTTAAACATCAGAAATCGTGAAAAGATCCCTCAACCCATGTTTAGCGTTGAATTAGAGCCAGGAGATGTGACTTTAAAGAAGAATGAAGTTCATCCAATATATAGTATAAAATACCTTTTACATCGAAAAATAACCGTAGAGGAACCGCATAAGCGTTTAGGAACCGTACAGTGCCACAACTGCCAAGAATTTGGCCACACTAAAGCGTATGCAAGTTGCCTACAGTTTGTGTTGTGTGTGGAGAACTCCGTGGTACAGCACAATGCAATAAGCCGATATTCGACCCAAAAATTAAACAATGCAGTAATTGCGGTGAAAACCACACAGCTAATTATAGAGGTTGCTCCGTCTCCGTCACCTCAAGCGCTCAATGAACAACAAAACAATAATTGCTTCTAAGCCACCACAGCAGACTCAAATTTTTTCTAATAATTATTTTCCTCCGACAGGACAGTCAACCACCGACATAACTGTTCAAAATCAAAAACAAATTTCTTATGCTAATGTAGTTAAGTCTACATTCGCAAACCCGAATCAGCAATCCATATCTCAACCGCCCGATCAAAATTTCAGTAACCCTGAGGCAACAATACAGACCCTTATTCAAACTATAAACACTTTTACGTCGTCTATGATGACGATGATGCAGGAAATGGTGAAAATGCAATCCACCATTTTGCAGGTAATTTCGAGAAAATGATTTGGTTAAAAATATGTTTCTGGAACGCGAACGGCATCCGCCAACACAAAAATGAACTCGAATACTTCCTGATGGATAAGCAGATCGATATAATGATGATTGCAGAAACTCACTTGACGTCAACAAGCTTCTTCAAAATTAACGGCTACGTACTATATGATACTAAAGACCCCCGTGGAGAGCTTGTGAGGGTTCCGCAATCTTGATAAAATCTAGGATAAAGCAGTTTTTGTTGAACGACAGATGTGAGGACTATCTTCAAGCAACTAATATCTGTGTGGAAAATTTTCATTACAAATTGGTTATCTCATCGATTTATTCGCCGCCTCGATTCTCAGTGACAGAATCACAATATTCAAGTTTTTTCACCTCATTAGGACCTCGTTTTATAGCAGCTGGAGATTACAACGCAAAACACACTTTTTGGGGCTCACGTTTAATCACCCCGAAGGGTCGGGTGCTTTTTGATACAATTTCTAAAATGGGCTTAGACGTAATATCAAGCGGACATCCCACTTACTGGCCAACTGACCGACGAAAGATTCCTGATGTGATTGATTTTGGAGTGGTAAAGGGGTTCCCTGTGGAATGGATGCAAGCTGAGCCTTCGTTAGACTTGTCATCGGATCATTCACCAACTATTATTTCAGTGCGTTTTCCCCAGGAGACTTGGTCCCCGATTAACAATTTGCATAGGACTGTCACCCGAGTGAATTGGCTAAAATATAAAAAATTTTTGAGTACCCATTGCACTGAGAATATTGTTTTAAGAACTCCTGAAGATATTAATGCGTCACTAAGCAACTTTAGCGAAAACCTTAAACAAGCCGCTGAACTTGCTTCTAGCGTTTATTTAACACGCAGAAACATTCAAAATAGAACATATTCTTCAGAAATCGAGCAACTTGTGTTAGAAAAAAGAAGAGTTAGACGAGAGTGGCAACTTCGCAGGTCTCCGCAACTAAAAACAAGGCTCCGTGAGTGCACAAATCAACTAAGAAATTTGCTTGGAACCCAAAAAACGGCTTCTCTACAAACGTATTTGGAAAGTCTGGATGGTACTCCTCAGTCCGACTATTCTTTATGGCGGGCGACTAAGGGTTTAAAAAGGCCAGTTAGAGGTAAGCCGCCCTTGCGAGAACCGTCTGGTGACTGGGCTAGAGATTACTCGGAAAATGGTAATTTATTTATTAACCATTTGAAAAACGTTTTTACCACAAATAGGTCTGATAATGCAAATGAGTTGCCGCCTATTGTTAGTAGACCTCCTGTGCCTTTAAGATTCAATTTTGAAGAAGTTGAAAATGCTATTGGTAATCTAAACCTTAAAAAAGCTCCAGGTGTGGACAAAATCAGCAACAAAATGCTCGTAGAGCTGCCTCGTGTAGCTAAAAGAATTCTTCTTTTTATTTTTAATGCTATTTTACGACAGAGTGGAAGGTGTCCATGATAACAATGGTTCCTAAGCCAGGGAAGGATCACACGAAAGTAGAATCATATCGTCCAATAAGTCTACTGACAACAACTTCAACACTTTTCGAAAAATTGCTAAAGGCGAAGTTGGATCCAATGCTTAATAAGGTGGAATGTATTCCTAATCACCAATTTGGTTTTAGAGCGAAACATGGCACCATCGAGCAAACACACAGGTTAGTTAACGTCATAAGAAAGGCATTTGAAGATAAAAAATATTGCTCTGTCTTATTCATCGACGTCTCACAAACTTTTGATAAAGTGTGGCACGATGGCTTAATGCATAAAATAAAGTTTAACTTACCTGCAAACGTACATAACCTTTTGGATATTTATATTATCGCTAGTTTTTAATAAAAGAAGGCGATTTCATAAGCCCCGCCCAGCCTATTGAAGCTGGAGTTCCCCAAGGCAGCATATTAGGGCCTATCTTATATTTGATCTACGCATCGGACATGCCGACAAGCACCAACATTCACACTTCAACATTTGCAGATGATACAGCAGTCCTTAGCATACATAGTAACTACCATCAAGCATCAATAAATTTACAGGAACATATCGACAAACTAGAGAAATGGCTAAAGCTTTGGAAAATCTAGGTTAATGAACAAAAGTGTGCCCATGTTACACTTCGCACTGCGTCTAGGAACATGCTCACCCATTACTATTAACAATAAAGTAATACCTCAACACAGTGAAGTCAAATACCTCGGTATTTATCTTGACCGTAGACTAACATGGAAGTCGCACATCGAGGCAAAAGTAACGCAGATGAAATTGAAAACAGTGCAAATTAACTGGCTACTAGGCAGAAATTCGACCTTGAAGCTTGATTGTAAACTTTTGCTGTACAACTCGATTCTAAAGCCAATATGGTGCTATGGGATTCAATTATGGGGCACAGCCTCGATGGTACGTTAAAAACTCACGAATCTACGCAGATCTGAACGTACCTTTTGTGAAATTTGAATTTGTGAAGTACGCGACAAGATATATTAACAAACTTGAATTCCATCCAAATCCTCTTGCTGCAGCTAATATTCTTAATTTTGGTGGTCATACCCGTCTGAGAAGGAGGGATACTTTGGCTACCATTAGAGATCTAAACAGATGACTGAATTCTGAAATAATATTCGCATAAAAATAATTTTTTGTCCAGCACTGGCAGGACTTTAATCACAATTTTTTTTTTTAGTATCAAGAATTGAATACTTATTGTCATTACATTTCTTATGTAGGTAGATTCAATAAATAAAATAAAGTTCAAAAAAAAAAAAAAAAAATTTATAGGGTAAACACGCTTACTTCAGTTCAGTTAAATAGTAATTTTGTACTGTTGTGTGAACACGTTCACTCTTTATTTGAAGGCAAAGCCCTAAAATGGTTTTGGAGGTACCACCGAAAAACCGACGACACTCTGGTGTGGTTCAATATTTGTGAGGCTCTTCGTAGACAATTTAAGGACACGACAACCGATGACCTTAATAAGTAATGAGAATTTTAACTCATTTTTAGAGTCCATGATGTATTTGAATGATAAATTACGCATTCCCATCGGTGAAACAGAATTAGTAGAACTTTTGATACGTAAAAAGCCAGAAAGCATGAAACGTAAATGAAGAAATATTTTCCGATGTAGATGAATTACATGAAAGTATATTAAAATGTTGTTATTGTGATGGGGATGGTCATCGCTATAAGGACTGTATGGCACCGAGAAGAGTTTTCTGTTTTGGCTGTGGGTCTCCCAATGCATACAAATCTACTTGTGCAACTTGCTCAAGAAAGCCGAAAAACTGGATGCAGGATGTTCACCCGAAAGTGGTCGGACATCCGCCACGAAGATTATAAGACCCAATACGGAAAAAATTTGTCAAAAGTGCAATGAAAACATAATTCGTGCAAAGAAAACTTCATCTGAATCCAATTCTTCAAAGTTTTTACCACACGACGAAACGAGTTAATAAGTATATGAAAGTTCGACATGGTATATTTTCACAACAACCAAAGGTAAATCCACATGTTTCTACAAAATGGATAAGATCCACCATACGAATGCGTAATTTTTCTCAGAAACGGAGGGAGCTAAGAAATATCATACTTTCCAGTGTTGTAATAAATGGACGTGATTCGAGGCCATTTGCCAATATATTTCTGCTTAACAAAACTATATTAGCTCTATTGGATAGTGGAGCTAGCAAATCTTGCATTGGGGGAGATCTTGCTAATAATATTTTTGCGGAACTAGGACAAAGTATTAACAAATTTAAATGTCGTGTCAAAACAGCCGACGGGCAAAACCAGCAGGTCGTGGGTTCAATTTTGTTAAAAGTAAAGTACAATAACATAACAGAAGAAATAGAATTTTTAATAGTTCCGAGTATAAAGCAGGAAGTAATCTGTGGAATCGACTTTTGGAATAGAATTGGCTTAAAAATCTGGTATCCAACGGCATATGAGTTGACACATGAAGACGATCAATCAGAGTTTTTAATATTAAATCCTGATGATAGACGTAAATTAAATGCGGCCATTGCTTCTTTTCCATCCTTTGAAACAGAAGGTTTGGGAAATACCACCCTTATAGAGCATGTCGTTGACACCGGCTTAGCTACTCCCATAAAGCAGCGATATTACTCTATCTCACCTGCAAGGGAGAAAATGCTGTGCAAAGAAATTGATCGGATGCTACATATAGAAGTGATAGAAGTTGCTTCTATATTTTATTAATATTTTGTTATTAGAAATACCCAAAATGAATTTCGTTTACCCAATAAATATTTGAATTAATATGTCATCGTAAATTCATTCCTATAGTTGGTAAAACGTAGAGATCCTAGTATTGTTAGTGGTGGGCTGATAGTAAATAGTGGACATCAGCAAGTTTGGGTGGGAAAATTGGACTAAGGGAGATCATAACAGCTTTACTCCTCTAGTAAACAAATTCCTAGGTAATTTATGAAACCCTATTGGGGAGCTACTCCTAACATACATAGTTGTTTACTGCTGCAAACATAGTTTTTTTTCTACTTTCATAAATATTTACTGCACATAAGTTTTTTTTTTAAATTCATGTAACACAACCATGATATCACAGCCTACCCCATATCCCTGAGCTAAAGCCGAAGCAAAACTAGGCGTGCAGATCCGTGGTAGCTACATATGCAATAATGGTTCGTTACAAACTATACAACGAAAAATATGATTGGAGGAATATGCCATCGACAGCCCATAAAATACTATATCATGGGGAAAACATTATTCACCACAATATGCAGCTGATTGTAGAACTTTCTGAAGAAGCGCAAGAAAAAAGGAACAAAGATTATAGATATTTTCGCGAGCACAACACAAGAAAGATATCTAGATGTAGTACCAATGAAGACCTCTTTAATACTTTAATATTTTACTGGAATTCCACTCCCATGGAATTGGACAAAGACGCCAAGCAGCTCCTTGAAGATGAACAGGAGACATATTTAGATGAAGGTTTCACTAAGACAGTTAAATGAAAAAGGTATTCTATGCAAATTAACATAAAAATTTGAGCAAAAAAGAACAATACGAGAAATGAACTGTTTTTTTTTCTTTAAATGGTATAAGTCCACTTTAAAAAAAACGAAGTAATCACAGTTTCAATATAGCTCTTTTTTGAAACAAATTTCTTTTGAAAGTGGAATAAGTCCATTCCTAATACATAAGTGTATAATTAAAACAACTGTCTTTTTGCAATTATTATTGATTATTGCACGCTGATCGCTTATCTAGTGCTAATGTATTAAAAACAAAATTTTTAACAAAATAAAGGTATTGTTGTTCTGATGAAATGATGAGAAGTTTTATATAGTTATCCTACGGTCTTGGTTCTTATGCAAATATAATTGCTATTAAACTAGAAAATTAAACGTTTAAATAAATAATATTACTTGTTACAATAAATTCATATCTTAATGATTTTTATAATAATTGAAATAAACTTTTACTAAACTTGGTTATTCGTATATTTATATGTCATCATTTTAACTATTACTTTTTACATAAAAATCCAATTAGGTAAAGCATTTATGTCTGCAAATATATGGACTACTATTTTTATAACTTGCAATATGTTCTTTTTGAAAGTGGCATAAGTCCATGTGGAGATATATAAATAATTTTATATAAATAATTTTAGTCATTATTATTTCACAACAAAATCTAAAGGGTTTATTCTGTAAATAACATCACTCGAACTGATTAAATTTGGCCAATATTTTTAAATTGATTCAAACGCAAACCCTTAATGTTGTTGACTATATAGTATCGAAGGTATAAACACACAGCAGTTAATAGAGGCCTATTACATAGCAAAACGAACATTTGTTTTGATTTGACTTGACCTATTCCTGACTTCACACCCTGAAAAGTATGAAGTCAGGATTAGTGCACCTCTCGGCAATTCGGATCATTGTACCACTTCTGCCTCCTTTCCGACATCTGAACTTCGTAACGTTTCCAAATTAGCTACGAAACGGACTAAATTTATTTACGAAAAGGCACGTTCGGTTGAGCTTAACCAATTTTATGAGCATTTTAATTAGAAACTTTGTTTTCTAGATAATAACATAAATGCTTCAGCAAAAATGGTCGAAAATATGATCTTGCTAGGGATGAAAACATTCATCCCCTCCAAGCAAAATCTTGGTTTAATCAGACGTGCAAAAACGCAGTCAGATCCAGAGAGGAAGCTTTCAGTAACTGGCGTTTAAACAAAAACCCAGACACTGATTTGCTACGCAAAAAGGCAAGATCTTCGTGTGCCAAGGTACTTAGGCGTGAAAAGTTTCTTCATGAACAGCGCCTTCGTGCTAAGGCTCCCCGGGGCAGTAAGACCTTTTGGTCTTTCGTTAAGAGAGTAAAGAACAGTGCTAGTTCATCAATCCCAATTCTCTTAAGGAACGACCAAGCATTTATCGACCCGGTTGACAAAGCTAACCTGTTGGCTGAAATATTTGCAAGCAATTCCTGCTTGCCGGAAAGCAGCCAACCACTTCCCGAGCTCGAAAGGGTATCTGTAACTATGCCAAAGATATTTTTCCGGGCTCGAGCAGTTACAAGGGTTTTGGCCGACCTCGACATAAATAAGACTCCTGTAGTGCGATTCACTATACTTTTTAAGCCCCAATTATTTCGGTTAAAATTATTAACCACAAAATTAACATTTTTCCTATTCACAAGTACTTTAAACACCATGTGCTGGGGTTTAAAGTCAGCTGTTTGAGGCAGCTGTTGTATTTAACCACATAAATAGGTGTTAATTAACACCCCAATATTTTGTGAGTTTAAAAAAGTGTTGATTTATATTGTTTACATTTATGTAATTTAATTTATGTAATAAACTATTTGTATAATAAAAAATAATAATAATAAAAGTTAGTAAACAACAAAATTAAATCTTGAAAATAATATTTTTGTATAAAATAATTAAAAATTTTTTACTCAATATGTATTTCGTTTTCCTATAGAAAACTTCTTAAGGGAAGTATTTGTTGATCGATTATAAAATCAAAAATGTTTTGATAGGCAATAAAATAACATTCTTTTTATGTTAAATGTAATTATGTATGTATGTGTTAAAGCTCTTCATGTTATTTTATTTCCTATCACAAACATGTTTTTAATTTTATAATTAATCAAAAAATACATTCCTTAAGAAGTATTCTAAAGCAAAAGGAAATATTCAATAAAAAACGTTTAATTATTGTTTTATATAGAAAGGACCTGGCGCTCATATATTATTTTTAAGATTTTTATACATATATATAAAAAGATCAAAGTTACAAAAGATGAGGAAAACATATTAACAAAAAGTTCTCTTGTGACTCTCCAACCAATCGGTCGTAAAAAGTGAACAAAAAAATAAAATAAAATCATTGCTTAAACGCCTTTAAAATTAAATTGTAAAAACAATAACAAATTATTTAAAAAAAACAACGGGAAAATAAATTCCTTACATTTCAATAACTAAACAATAAAATCAATTTCAATAAAACAAGTGCGGTGGCAGTGCATTGTTATTGTTGTTATTGTGCGTGAAGATTAACTACCCACGTTTGCTGTCTCTAAACTAGCGGAAGAGCGAATTTATACAAAAAAAAAAAACTTTATGACAATTATTTTTATATACTTTTAAATTAAAAAAAATATAAATAAAAAAAAAAAATTGCATGAGTGCACCTAGTAGATGCAATTCTGAGAGGGAGCTTAGCTCCACTAGAAAAAACCTCTGGATTTCTGAAGAGGAATCATTGAAAAAATCATTGGACAATCTTCTGTCTCTAAGAGATAAAAAACGCACGCGTTCGTGCTCGCCAAATATTGTTGTTGCAACAGACGACAAACCATCTGCAAGTGTAGCTATTGTTGATAAACCGAAAACTCAAGTGGGTATGGATAGGTATATAACCGTGGTTAAACGTCAGCGAAGCCCTAAATCCGCGCAAATATCATCGCAACCAAAAATGTCTAAGGGCGATATTACCTCTGCGACAACGGATAGTAATAGGTTTGCTATCCTTCAGACTGACGAGCCAACTACATCAAAAAAAACATTTAAACCGCCACCAATATACTTGAGGGAACCTACATCAAATGAGCTGGTAAAAGCACTTATTACGGCAATTGGTAAAGACACCTTCAACGTAACATCAGTGAAGCACGGACAAATAAGTGAAACAAAAATCCAAGTCTACTGCGAAAATAATTACCGAAAACTTTCTGCCGCTCTGGAAAAAGAGAAAAAATCTTTTTATACTTATCAACTTAAAAGTGCTAAAGGCCTTCAGGTTGTTATAAAAGGTATTGACCCTTATGTAGACACGGATGAGGTTAAAACTGCACTGCTAGATAAAGGCTTTAAAATAAAAAATGTGGTTAATATTAGAAACCGTGAAAAAATTCCTCAACCCATGTTTAGGGTTGAACTGGTACCGGGGGATGTTATTCTCAAAAAGAATGAAACTCACCCAATTTATAACCTTAAATTTCTTCTTCATCGCAGAGTTACCGTTGAGGAGCCGCACAAGCGTTTAGGGCCCGTTCAATGCCTAAACTGCCAGGAATTTGGCCATACTAAGGCCTATTGTAAACTGCCCACAGTTTGTGTGGTGTGTGGAGAACTGCACGGCACATCACAGTGCCAAAAGTCAAAAACTGACTCAAGTGTTAAAAAATGCAGTAACTGTGGAGGCAACCACACTGCAAATTACAGGGGCTGCCCTGTCTATACCCACTTTAAGCAGTCAATGACAAATAAGTCATCAATCACCTATAAACAACCCCAGCAGCCAAACATAATTCATACAAACAATTTTCCGCAGATAGGCCAGTCAACCAGCCAAATAATTATGCAAAACCCCAAACAAGTTTCATATGCTAGTGTGGTCAAAACCGATACACAAAACTTGAATCAGGAGCCCAAGCCCCAAAATTCCGATCAAAATTTTACCAATCTTGAGGCAACTCTTCAGACTCTTGTTCAGTCCATAAACACATTTACGGTTTCTATGACGAACATGATGCAGGAAATGCTGAAAATGCAATCCACTATTTTGCAGGCAATTTTAACAAAATGAATTGGTTTAAAATATGTTTCTGGAACGCAAACGGCATCCGCCAACACAAAAATGAACTTGAGCACTTCCTTATGGAAAAACAAATTGACATAATGCTGATTGCTGAAACCCACTTGACAAGCAACAGTTATTTCAAAATTAATGGCTACATACTGTACGACACAAAAGATCCCCGTGGAAGATCTTGCGGAGGATCGGCAATTCTAATAAAATCCAGAATTAAACACTTTTTAATGAACGAGACATGTGAGGAGTATCTCCAAGCAACTAATATATGCATTGAATATTTGCATGAAAAAATCGTTATTTCCTCAATCTACTCACCGCCACGCTTTTCAATAACAGAAAGCCAATACTCCAATTTTTTCAAATCACTTGGTCCTAGATTTTTAGCGGCTGGCGACTATAACGCAAAACACACTTTTTGGGGATCACGTTTAATTACCTCGAAAGGCCGTGTGCTTTTTGACACCGTTTCCAAAATGGGTTTAGATGTGGTTTCAAGCGGACATCCCACTTATTGGCCGTCAGACCGACGAAAGATCCCAGATGTTATAGATTTTGGAGTTGCGAAAAATTTTCCCTTAGAGTGGATGCAAGTGGAGCCTTCATTAGATTTGTCATCAGATCACTCTCCCACTATAATCTCTGTTTCGTTCCCCCACGAGATTGACTCACCGTTAATCGTCAATAGAGTTAATTGGTTAAAATACAAAAAATTTTTGAGTACACATTGTAGTGAAAATATCGATTTTTCTGAAAACCTCAAACTGGCCGTACAGCATGCTACCACTAGTCATATAAGATCCAGAAATGAAACCAATAGAACTTATTCGTCTGAAATTGAGCAACTTCTGTCAGAAAAAAGAAGAGTCAGAAGAGAATGGCAACTTCGCAGATCTCCCCAGCTTAAAACTAGGCTACGGGAATGCATAACTCAGTTAAGAAATCTGCTTGAAGTCCATAGAATTGCTTCCCTTAAAACATATTTGGAAAGCCTTGATGGTACTCCTCAATCTGATTATTCCTTGTGGAAAGCGACAAAAGGTTTAAAAAGACCCGTAATAGGTAAGCCACCTTTGCGAACTTCAACTGGCGACTGGGCAAGAAGCGACTCTGAAAAGGGGATGTTGTATGTCGATCATTTGAGAAACGTTTTTATTACAAATGATTCAGCGAATATTACAGCGGAATTACCACCATATGTTGTTAGACCCCCTGTGTCTTTGAGACTTAATTTTCAAGATGTCGAAAACGTTATCGCAAATACAAACCCAAGAAAAGCTCCAGGCATTGATCAAATTACTGGTAAAATGCTTGAACAGTTACCTCGTGTAGCTAGAAGGGTTCTACTTTTTATTTTTAACGCCATTTTACGCCTTGAGTATTATCCTGTAGAGTGGAAGGTCTCAATGATTACTATGATACCCAAGCCAGGGAAGGATCTGACAAAGGTAGAATCATATAGACCAATAAGTCTACTACCAACAATTTCAAAACTGTTCGAAAAATTGTTAATGGCGAAGTTGAGTCCAATATTGAACAATGTGGGGTGTATCCCTGATCATCAATTTGGTTTTCGGGCTAAACATAGCACCATAGAACAAACGCACAGACTAGTCAATGTCATAAGACAGACCTTTGAGGAGAAGAAGTATTGCTCAGCTCTATTCATCGACATTTCTCAAGCTTTCGATAAAGTGTGGCACGACGGGTTGATGCACAAAATAAAGTTAAACTTGCCTGTAAATACTCACAAGCTTCTGGAAAGCTACTTATATGGGCGGAAGTTTATTATCAGAGAAGGCGATTTTATAAGCCCAACACAGCCAATCGAAGCAGGTGTTCCCCAAGGCAGCATACTGGGGCCTACTTTATACTTGATTTACGCCTCTGACATGCCAACGACATCCGGAATCCATACTTCAACCTTTGCAGATGACACAGCGTTTTTGAGTGTTCATGAAAACCACCAATTAGCTTCACGAAATTTACAGGAATACATTTCAATATTAGAGAAATGGCTAAAACTTTGGAAAATCAAAGTTAATGAACAAAAATGTACTCATGTCACATTCACTCTGTGTAAGCAAACATGTGGGCCTATCCAAATAAACAACTCACCTATTCCGCAACACAGTGAAGTCAAGTACCTTGGTATACACCTCGACCGTAGGCTAACGTGGAAGTCTCACATTGAAGCAAAAGTCACTCAGATGAAACTAAAAGCAGCGCAACTAAATTGGCTTATGGGCAGAAACTCGACATTGAAGTTGGATTGCAAACTTCTGTTATACAATGCAATTCTAAAACCTATATGGTGCTATGGAATTCAATTATGGGGCACCGCCTCAGCGTCAAATATTGAAAAAATTCAAAGGCGACAAAACCAAATTCTTCGAACGATTACTGCAGCTCCATGGTACGTAAAAAATTCACGAATTCATAACGATCTGAGTGTTCCGCTGGTAAAAGAGGAATTTTCCAAGTACGCGACAAGGTATGTCAGTAAACTGGAACTTCATCCAAACCCTCTTGCGCGCAATATACTTAATTTTGGCGGCCACACTCGGCTTAAAAGAAGGGATACCGCTGCCACCATCAGATTGCTCAATAGGTGATTTTACCGAAATAGCTCCCGCATAATAAAACTTTTTGTCTAGCATCGGCCGGACTTAAGAATCCCATTTTTTAAATTTAGTGTTAAGATTTGAATACTTATTGTTAGTTCATTTGGAAGATTCAATAAATAAAAATGCTACAAAAAAAAAAAAAAAAAAAAAAAAAAAAAAAAATAACTTACAATAGCTAATAAAAATGAAATGGAGAGTTGCCACGTTATAACAATCTGAACGTGAAGAAAAATAAAACGGTGGCTAAATATAGTTAGTGAATAACGTAGGGTTTAGTGCAAACAACAAAATGTGTGGTTAAAGTTAACACTTCTAATTGGGGTGTAAAGTTAGTGAATTGCGCTACTGGACCGGATGGCATCCCAGCACTGGTCATGAAGCAGTGCTCCTCTACGCTTGCGCGTCCGTTAGCACACCTCTTCAGCAAACTTTACTATGTTGGTGAGTTTCCATCGTGCTGGAAGGTTGCTAATGTAACGCCAATCCCCAAAAAGGGTGAGGCAAATAACCCCGAAAATTACCGCCCAATTGCAATTTGCTATGCGCTTTCCAAAGTGATGGAAAGTATGGTCGACTATCACCTTATGAAATATCTAGAGTCACATAAATTACTTTTTGACCGCCAATATGGATTTCGCAAGGGTCGTTCTACTGGCGATCTTATGGCATATCTGTCGGAGAAATGGTGCCACTCAATCCATCATTTCGGCGAAAGTAAGGTGGTGGCTCTGGATAATTCCAAAGCGTTTGACAGAGTGTGGCATGGTGCGCTACTGGCAAAATTCACTGCTTTTGGTGTCGGTGATGACTTCTCTCGGTTTATATCGAGCTTTCTCAGAGACCACACTATACGAGTTGTTATAGATGGGGTCTCATCCAACGAGTTCAAGATTAATTCAGGGGTACCGCAAGGCTCCGTTCTTTCTCCTACTCTATTTCTTATTTTCCACAACGACCTTCTCTATCAAGTTTCCAACCCTATCCACTCTTTCGCGGATGACAGCAGCATTTGTCACTCGTACTCTTTTAGTTATAGGCCCAGCCTATCAGAGATCGCTGCCAAGAGGCTAAATAAGAATGATTCACTGAATAGTGATTTTGTATTAATCTCCGAATGGGGTCGTAAAAACAAGGTTGCCTATTAACACACAAACAAACGACTCATGGATGGTATAAATATTGAGGAATCGGATGCTCTTGATGTTCTTGGAATGAAGATACAGTGTGATGTTCGCTGGACTGAACACATTTTTCATGTCTCCAAAGAAGCATTCAATTGCCTCGGTTTTTTGAAACGGTGTAAGATGTACTTCACTCCATCCGACTTCCTTACTATTTATACCACCTACATCCTACCGAAAATGGAATACAACTCTCATGTTTGGGCCAGTGCCTCAAAGTCTATTTTAGGGTTATTCGACCGTGTGCAGGAGAGGGCGAAGAAGCTCATCGGTGACAGTAGGGTATCCAACTCTATTGACTCACTGGAGCATCGACGTAGTGTGGGATGCGTTACTCTGTCTATCGCTACTTCAATGGATTTTGCTCGGACGAGATTAGGGATCTTGTTCCCGAAACTCGCACATTTTTACGTAGCACGCGCTCATCGTCTAGAGCTCATCCATTTGTGGTCGATTGCCCGAGGAATCGTACTACGCATTACAGAGAGAATTCGTTTTTCAGCCGTACACTTCGCCTGTGGAATATGTTGCCTGCAAACGTGTTTCCTGTCTGTTATAATGTTGGAAAGTTCAAGTCAAACGTTCACAAACACTACTCCCTCTTTCCCCTTCCTCACAACTTATTTTCATAGTTCTGGTACAATGCACTATATATGTAGGGGTCATCCCCTGAGTACTGGTCCAAGACAAAAAAAAAAAATAGACTTACACCACTTTCCAAAAAACCAGTTCAAATATTGAAAATTTATAAAAGAAATTTTATTTTATTTGGAATAAAAAGATTTTCTTAGAATTTATGGTAAAACCTTTTTACGGATATGGATCTCCTACATGTTTGTTATGGATTCAAGTTTAAAATATATTTAAATTGTTCATATAATAATAACATTTAAAGCTGTCGAACTTACATTTGTTAGTGAATTATGATCACCAAGGCTATTTTTCGAAATTTGACTTACAAAGGCCCAATAAGTAAATGTAGACCGATTGCCCTAAAATTTCACAGGGATATCAACGACTAAAATCAAATTTAATCAAATATTATATCAATATTAATATATTTAAAACAATTATGACCTCCAAACCCGTATTCTAAGTGGTTCATTGGAGAAGAGGGCTAAAGGTCAAAATAAAATGGACCCGGATGGATGGCTTAATTAAGTATGTAATTTTTTAGTTCAGTTAACGTTAGTATTTATAAAATGCAATGTTAAATCAATACATTCACAAATTTATTTTTTTTAAGGCCGATAATACCTTTACTTTTAAAAGTAATTTTTTAATTAAATATAAGTGTACTTTAATAAGGCCCGATTTAAAAGTTAATACATTAAATTGAAGCTTAAGATGTCTTCTATCCAACAAAAAATTTAATTTAAACCCAGTCAAAAGTTATAGAATTTTGACCGCCAACTCACAAAATGTGCCACAGTGCGACGTAAATATTGTTGTTAAATATTTTTAACTATGTATGTCAAATGACGTTATTATCGACTACTGACTTTTTTTTTCGTTTTAGAATACTTTATGGAAAAATAAATTTGGTCCCGTTTAACTTTCGAGTGTTAATTTTTTCGCAAATTCATTGTACTTTTAAATAAAGGAGGCTCTGTTTCCATTCATTTATATAAATAGTGTAGGTAAAAAGAAAAAAAAGACGGAAAACTACTTCCAATATTTCTGGAAATAATTTTAACTGAATGTTCTTTAAAGCCTTTTAAACAAATTATATCCGTCAGCAATAACTTTCTGGGCATGCTATCGCGATGTTATAATAGTTACCGCTTTAATGTTTTACTTGTGGGAAACTGTGTTTTTTTTAAACTGATTATCTTCTATTCCCTAATTTTTTCTTATTTTATTTCATTATTCTTTAGATTACCTCTATATCAGCTGGTGGTTGGCATAGCGCCGCCATATCAGCATTTGGTGACATCTATACCTGGGGATTTAATTCAACTGGACAACTGAGTTTGCGTGTTTACAAAACTTCTGAAGAAGTACTAAAGGAACCGTCAGTTTATCCACTACCACAGTTAATAGATATAACTTGTCAATTGTGCGATAATTCTTGTTATCCAGTAAACATAGCGGCCGGCGCCCGCCATACAATGTTAAAAATGAATTGTGGCTCAATTTATGCTTGTGGTTGGAACAAATATGGCCAATTGGGCCTAGCAAAATCTCAACCATATCGTGACAATTTTGAATTTGTGATCAAATTGAAAGATTTCAAGAAAACTAATAATATAAATATTATATGTGGCAGTTGGTGTACTATAATGGAGAATTAAAATCTGGAATATTAAATTCTGTAAAACTATTTTTGTAATGAATAGCTATTAACTAAGTATTGACACTTCTTCCTTCTTTTTATTTTAAATAATCATATTATTTGGTTCAACAATAATGGTTCAAGCAGTATACATATGTATATTAATAAAATTTGTCAAGTATAAATTGGCATAACCCAAAAATTAATTTATATGTACATAATTATGTAAATAAAAAACATGCATAAACATGCACATAAATATTCTAAAATGAACTATGTTTAATATCTGATATATAAAACTGCATATAGAGATTCTTACAAGAATATGTATATTTTTACAAGATATATGTAAAAGAAAATCTCACAGCTAGGTTTTTAAATTAAAATCTAACAGATAAATACAAAATGGCAGAAAACCTTTATATGCTGCTCATATATACACTTTTTAATTAATTCAATTATTAATTAATTAAAATCTTTTAAAGTGATCATACATACTTCATATTGCTAATACAATTAACGTTTGACAACAGCTTTACATTTTGATTGTGAATATTTCAAGATGCATTAACGTCTACACGGTGGCAGCACTAGAGCAAAATTACAAAAAATACAACAAAATAGGCATGTGGTAAGCTATGCTTGTCAAAACTATTTGTAACTTTTTCCACAATTATAAACTATGAAAGTACCTTTTCACAATTACAAATTATTTTTATTTGAACTATTTTTGTGCTCACATAATAATTTTTCAATTTTTAATTCGGAATAAATCACTAAATTCATTTTCGAGTCGTTGTTTAGCTTCGATAGTGAACGGACGTGTTTGTTTTTTGTTCGCAAAGTAAAAAAAATAAAACGGGATTAAATAAAAACCGTAATAGATAAACATAGTGTTTTTGTTTAAAAGAAAAACTTTGTGACATTTTTTAAATACCGTTTTAAATTGTAAATAAAAAATAGAAACAATTAATTGCATCAGATGTAATTCTGAAAAAGAGCTTAGCTCCGGTAGAAAAAACCTTTGGATTTCTGAAGAAGAATCGGTGAAAAAATCATTGGAAAATTTCCTGTCTCTAAGAGATAGGAAACGCCCGCGATCGTGTTCGCCAAATATTGTTGTTACAACTGAAGACAAAACATCTTCCAGTTTAATTGTTGATGATAAGCCAAAAACCCAAGTAGGCATGGACAAGTACATAACCGTGGTTAAAAGGCAGCAAAGCCCCAAATCAGCTCAAATATCATCTCAACCGAAATTTTCTAAAGATGATAATAGGACTTCGGCAACGGGTAGTAATAGGTTTGCTATACTGCAAACAGATGAGCCAACAATATCTAAAAAAAACTTTTAAGCCACCACCAATATATTTGCGAGAGCCTACCTCTAGTGAGCTGGTAAAACAACTTATTGCGGCAATCGGCAAAGACACTTTTAACGTAACATCGGTTAAGCACGGCGGCATCAATGAAACGAAAATCCAGGTAAACAGTGAAAATGAATACCGAAAGTTGTCTGACGTTCTAGAGAAGGAGAAACGATCATTTTACACATATCAGCTTAAAAGTGCCAAAGGTATTCAGGTCGTTATAAATGGGATTGACCCTTTTGTTGACACGAATGAGGTCAAAACCGGACTACAAGACAATGGCTTCAAAATTAAAAATGTGGTTAATATTAGAAACCGTGAAAAAATTTCTCAACCCATTTGTTTTTAGTATATACATACTTAGCTGGTGAGGCCTAACTTTTTTTATGTCAATAAAAATGCAAAGTCTTTATTACATATTATTCCCAACGTTTCGTGAGTTTTATGTTCACTTCTTCAGGGGATTTTGTCTATTTTAAAAAGAAAGTTTTTTATGAAATTACATTAATATCTTAAGTAGAAAACAATATTTGAGAAACTTACATTTTTGTGATTTATAACATTAAACACAAAATTATTGAAATTATATTTATAATCAAGTAATACAACATTTTTACACAATTTTCTTAAGCACAATTTTTTATAATAATATTATAAATGGCGCTTAAGTTGTCAGTATCTTCTTTTTTGTTCATTGTTCTGTTTATTTTTTGCTGTATTCTTAAGCTTTCTGTTGTGTAACGTTTTTTACCATTATTTTCTTTGTCCAGTATTTTGATGTTGTTAAAGTCGGGTATATGTTTGGTTTGTACAGTATGTTGCGATAAAGCAGTGCTTTCTTTTTTCTTATTAATGTCTGTCTTATGTTCATTTATTCTAACTGCTAAACTTCTTTTTGTTGTGCCTATGTAAACGAGATCACAGCTGTTGTTATCATCACCTTTACATGGAATTTGATAGACAACGTTGTTTTGTTGTAGTTTGTCTATAGGTGTTTTTGTTTTTGTGAATATTGTGCGTAAAGTCTTATTTGGTTTAAAAGCCAATGTTATGTTGTTATTGTTTATTGCACATTTTATATTGCGGTTGTCTGTTAATCCAGGTATATATTTGATGCTGTAATATTGTTTGCTTTCATTGTTAGGGTTGCCATTTCTATTGCTTTTTGGATGATTTGGTGTATTTATGATATTTTTGATAAGATATGGCGGAAAACTATTTTTGGTTAGTATTTCCGAAATTTTCTTTATATTCTTGTTATGAAAATTTTCATCACTTATTTCTAATACCTTGTTTACTAAATTTTTGGCTGTGTTGATTATTTGTGATTTGGGTTGGGTTGAATAATAGTTGATTATTCTTCCTGATGAGATGCTTTTGGTATGCCAGTCGAAATATATTTTGTCATCTTGTCTATAAAGTCTGGTGTCTAGATAGGAGATTTTTCCTTTATTTTCTACTTCAATAGTGAATTTTATTTTGGGATGATATACATTTAGAGTGTTTAAAATTTCATTTTGATTGTCAGTATTTATTACAGCTAAAATGTCATCTACGTATTTTGTTATATATTTTATGTGAATATTTTTGTCATATAATTCAGCTAAGGCTACGTCCAATAAATTGTCCAAAACAATGTCAGCAATAGTGGGTGACAGCGGGTTTCCCATAGGCATACCGAATGTTTGATTGTAGATATTATTGTCATATGTAAAATAGTTATTTTCGTAAAGGCAGAATTTGAGGACATCTAAGAATTTAGATCTTGGAATCTTAGTATGTTGTTTTATTAAGTTCCAATTATTCATTACGTTATTTATGGCCAAGTGGATAGGAATATTAGTGAACAGGGAGACAACATCAAAAGAAACAATACATTCATTTGGGTCCAGTTTAAGATTCTTAAGTCCATTTTTTAGTTCCGTTGAGTTTTTTATGTTGTATTTTTCAGATACTATGTTTCTTAGTATTTGTCCTAAATGTTTGCTCAGTTGGTAGCATGGGACCTGAAACGATGATATTATAGGTCGTAAGGGCATATTGTCTTTGTGTGTTTTTGGTAGTCCATAAATTCTCGGAGAATTTGCAGCGGAGCATGTAAGTTTCCGTTTTTGATTATAGTCTATGTATTCCTTTTTATGTAGTTCATTCACAATATTATTGTTTAGTTTCATCAAAATAACTATTTTACATATGACAATAATATCTACAATCAAACATTCGGCATGCCTATGGGAAACCCACTGTCACCCACTATTGCTGACATTGTTTTGGACAATTTATTGGACGTAGCCTTAGCTGAATTATATGACAAAAATATTCACATAAAATATATAACAAAATACGTAGATGACATTTTAGCTGTAATAAATACTGACAACCAAAATGAAATTTTAAACACTCTAAATGTATATCATCCCAAAATAAAATTCACTATTGAAGTAGAAAATAAAGGAAAAATCTCCTATCTAGACACCAGACTTTATGGACAAGATGACAAAATATATTTCGACTGGCATACCAAAAGCATCTCATCAGGAAGAATAATCAACTATTATTCAACCCAACCCAAATCACAAATAATCAACACAGCCAAAAATTTAGTAAACAAGGTATTAGAAATAAGTGATGAAAATTTTCATAACAAGAATATAAAGAAAATTTCGGAAATACTAACCAAAAATAGTTTTCCGCCATATCTTATCAAAAATATCATAAATACACCAAATCATCCAAAAAGCAATAGAAATGGCAACCCTAACAATGAAAGCAAACAATATTACAGCATCAAATATATACCTGGATTAACAGACAACCGCAATATAAAATGTGCAATAAACAATAACAACATAACATTGGCTTTTAAACCAAATAAGACTTTAAGCACAATATTCACAAAAACAAAAACACCTATAGACAAACTACAACAAAACAACGTTGTCTATCAAATTCCATGTAAAGGTGATGATAACAACAGCTGTGATCTCGTTTACATAGGCACAACAAAAAGAAGTTTAGCAGTTAGAATAAATGAACATAAGACAGACATTAATAAGAAACAAGTAAGAGTGTAGTATATTCGGCTGGGCCGAATCTAAAATACCCTTCACGATAGTCACGAATATGTATAGTATATTAAAAATGTGGCCTGAATATGCTCGGTTATATATGAACCGATATCGGAATTTTCTATTTTCTGTATTTTAGTAACCTTCTTTTATAACAAGAATTGCTTTTCAGCAAAAAAAAAAAAAAAAAAATTATGAAAAAATCGGTTCAGGCTATATCTCGGGTATATATGGACCGATATCGAAAATTTTAATTTTCCATATTTATATAACCTTATTTCATTACCAGAATTGCTTTTGAGCACAACAAATTGTTTAAGTTCGCTTACGCGACATTTTCATGAAAAACCCAATTTGGGCTATATTTCGGGTACATATGGACCGATATCGGAAATTTTCATTTTCCATATTTAGGTAACCTAATTTCATTACCAGAACTGCTTTTGAGCACAAAAAACCTGTTTAAGTTCGCTTACGCGGCATTTTCATGAAAACCCTGGTCTAGGCTATATCTCGGGTATATATGGACCGATATTGAAAATTTTCATTTTTCATGTTTATATAACCTTATTTTATTACCAGAACCGCTTTTAAGCAAAAAAAGTTGTTTAATTTCGGTGACGCGGCATTTTCATGAAAACCCCGTTCTAGGCTATATCTCGGGTATATATGGACCGATATTGGAAATTTTCATTTTTCATATTTATATAACTTCATTTTAATACTAGAACTGCTTTTGAGCACAAAAATGTTGTTTTAGTTTGCTTACGCGACACTTTTATGTAAAACCCGGTCTAGGCTATATCTCGGGTATAAATGGACCGACATCGAAAATTTTCGTTTGTCATATTTATATGACCCTATTTCATTACCAGAACTGTTTTTAAGCAAAAAAATATGTTTAAGTTCACTTACGCGACATTTTCATTAAAACCGCAGTTTAGGCTATACCTCGGGTATATATGGACCGATATCGGAAATTTTCATTTTCCATATTTAGGTAACCTAATTTCATTACCAGAACTGCTTTTGAGCACAAAAAAGTTGTTTAAGTTCGCTTACGCGGCATTTTCATGAAAACCCCGGTCTAGGCTATATCTCGGGTATATATGGACCGACATCGAAAATTTTCATTTTTCATATTTATGTAACCTAATTTCATTACCAGAACTGCTTTTGAGCACAAAAAAGTTGTTTAAGTTCGCTTACGCGACATTTTCATGAAAAACCCGATTTGGCCCATATCTCGGGTATATATGGACCGATATCGGAAAATTTCATTTTTCATATTTATGTAACCTAATTTCATTACCAAAACTGCTTTTGAGCACAAAAAAGTTTTTTAAGTTCGCTTACGCGGCATTTTCATGAAAACCCCGGTCTAGGCTATATCTCGGGTATATATAGACCGATATCGAAAATTTTCATTTTTCATATTTATGTAACCTAATTTTATTACCAGAACTGCTTTTGAGCAAAAAAAAGTTATTTAGCTTCGCCTATGCGACATTTTCATTGAAATCCGATTTAGGCTATATCTTGGGTATATATGGACCGATATCGGAAATTTTCATTTTTCATATTTATGTAACCTAATTTCATTACCAGAACTGCTTTTGAGCACAAAAACGTTGTTTAAGTTCGCTTACGCGACATTTTCATGAAAAACCCGATTTGGGCTATATCTCGGGTATATATGGACCGACATCGAAAATTTTCATTTTTCATATTTATGTAACCTAATTTCATTACCAGAACTGCTTTTGAGCACAAAAACGTTGTTTAAGTTCGCTTACGCGACATTTTCATGAAAAACCCGATTTGGGCTATATCTCGGGTATATATGGACCGACATCGAAAATTTTCATTTTTCATATTTATGTAACCTAATTTCACTGCTTTTGAGCAAAAAAAAGTTGTTTAGCTTCGGCTATGCGACATTTTCATTAAAAATCCGATTTGGGCTATATCTCGGGTATATATGGACCGATATCTGAAAAAAAAATTTTTTGTCTTTTAGTCACCATGCTTAATAAGTGTGTGAAGTTTGAAGCAAAACGAACAACTTTTGTTTTCAAAAATTTTCATACAAAACTGCAAAAAAAAATGGCTTTTTTCGGAATTTTGAATATATCTCAGCTATACGTGGACCGATATTACTGAATTTCAATAGCAAACACATGAATCGATGGGGTAAAAGAATGGTGAAAGAAAAAAGTTTCTAAGTCTAATGGTTTTCTCAGAAACGGTATTTCAACAGCGGACAGACGGACAGACGGACATCGCTTAATCGACTTTTCCATTAATTCTGATTCAGAATATATATACTTTATAGGGTAGCAAAAAAAAAAACTGTAGAAATTACAAACGGAATCACAAACTTATATATACCCTTTACATTTTTGCGAAGGGTATAAAAAGAAAGCACTGCTTTATCGCAACATACTGTAAGTTAATATCGCAAAAGCTAACGAAATGCTACAAACAAACATAAATACTTTGTAACAAAGAAAACTGCAAATGAGGCATTCTTCACCTTTGTGTCAACAACCTTTGTGTCAACAAAAACAACACTTGAAACAATATCCGGCCCACTTACAAATTGAAGCAATAACCCAGCAGACTTTGATTGTGCAATTTTCGTGGAACTACATCCGGCACATGCCACCAAACTTTTGCCGAATTTACTTTGCTAATTCCGACTAATTATACCACAAGACAGAAAGTAATATTTAAGACAATAATTGTATTTACTAACAGTTCAGTTCAATTCAATATTTTTAATAATAAAGAAGTCGGTTCGTCCGCAAATAAAAAAAAGAAATAATTTTTTTTAAATGTTAAAACAAAACTAAGTTTAACTTGTACAAACCAAACATATACCCGACTTTAACAACATCAAAATACTGGGCAAAGAAAATAATGGTAAAAAACGTTACACAACAGAAAGCTTAAGAATACAGCAAAAAATAAACAGAACAATGAACAAAAAAGAAGATACTGACAACTTAAGCGCCATTTATAATATTATTATAAAAAATAGTGCTTAAGAAAATTTGTGTAAAAATGTTGTATTACTTGATTATAAATATAATTTCAATAATTTTGTGTTTAATGTTATAAATCACAAAAATGTAAGTTTCTCAAATATTGTTTTCTACTTAAGATATTTATGTAATTTCATAAAAAACTTTCTTTTTAAAATGGACAAAATCCCCTGAAGAAGTGAACATAAAATTCACGAAACGTTGGGAATAATATGTAATAAAGATTTTGCATTTTTATTGACATAAAAAAAGTTAGGCCTCACCAGCTAAGTATGTATATACTAAAAACAAATAACTAAATACGTTGGCCAAAAATATTATTCCTCAACCCATGTTTAGAGATGTTGTCTTGAAAAAGAATGAAGTGCATCCAATATATAACCTTAAATATCTTTTGCATCGTAAGGTTACCGTTGAGGAGCCACATAAGCGTCTAGGGCCCGTTCAATGCCTAAACTGCCAAGAATTTGGCCATACTAAGGCCTATTGTAAGCTGCCGGCAGTTTGCGTTGTGTGTGGAGAGCTTCACGGTACATCACAGTGCAAAAAACCTAAGACTGACTCGAGCGTTAAAACATGCAGTAATTGTGGAGGTAACCATACTGCAAACTACAGGGGTTGCCCTGTCTATACTCACTTCAAGAGGTCAATGACAAATAGGCTATCAATTTCAAATATGCCACCCCAGCAGTCAAACACCACTTCTACAAACAATTTTCCCCAGGTACGCCAGTCAACCAGCCACGTAAACTTGCAAAACCCCAAACAAATTTCTTATGCGAATGTGGTAAAATCCGATAAACCAGGCTTGAATCAGGAGCCCAAGCCTCAAAACTCCGACCAAAATCTTGAGGCAACTCTGCAGACTCTTGTTCAATCTATAAATACATTTACGGTTTCCATGACGAACATGATGCAGGAAATGCTGAAAATGCAATCCACTATTTTGCAGGCAATTTTTGGTTTAAATATGTGTCTGGAACGCAAACGGCATCCGCCAACACAAAAATGAACTTGAGCACTTCCTTATGGAAAAGCAAATCGATATAATGTTGATTGCTGAAACTCATTTGACAACCAACAGTTTTTTCAAAATTAATGGCTACATACTGTACGACACAAAAGATCCCCGTGGAAGATCTTGCGGCGGTTCGGCAATTCTAATAAAATCCAGAATTAAGCACTATTTAATGAACGAGACACGTAAGGAGTATCTCCAAGCAACAAATATATGCATTGAATATTTCCATCAAAAAATCGTTATTTCCTCGATTTACTCACCGCCCCGATTTTCAATAACAGAAAGCCAATATTCAAACTTTTTCAAATCACTTGGGCCTCGATTTTTAGCGGCTGGCGACTATAACGCTAAACACACTTTTTGGGGATCACGTTTAATTACCTCGAAAGGCCGCGTGCTTTTTGACACCGTTTCCAAAATGGGCTTAGATGTGGTTTCAAGCGGACACCCCACTTATTGGCCGACAGACCGACGAAAGATCCCAGACGTTATAGATTTTGGAGTTGCGAAAAATTTTCCTTTAGAGTGGATGCAAGTGGATCATTAGATTTGTCATCGGATCACTCTCTCACTATAATCTCTGTTTCGTTCCCCCAAGAGATTGGCTCACCGTTGACTGTCAATAGAGTTAATTGGTTAAAATACAACAAATTTTTGAGCACACATTGTACTGAAAATATCGCCTTGAGAACGCCTGAGGATATTGATGCGTCAATTAACGATATTTCTGAAAACCTCAAACTGGCCGTAGAGCATGCTACCACTAGTCATATAAGATCCAGAAATGAAACCAATAGAACTTATTCGTCTGAAATTGGGCAACTTCTGTCAGAAAAAAGAAGAGTCAGAAGAGAGTGGCAACTTCGCAGATCTCCCCAGCTTAAAACTAGGCTACGGGAATGCATAACTCAGTTATAAAAGCTGCTTGAAATCCACAGAATGGCTTCCCTTAAAACATATTTGGAAAGCCTTGATTGTACCCCTCAATCTGATTATTCCTTGTGGAAAGCCAAATTCAACTGGTGACTGGGCAAGAAGCGATTCTGAAAAGGGAATGTTGATTCAAATGATTCAGAGAATAATACAGCGGAATTACCACCCTATGTTGTTAGACCTCCTGTGTCTTTCAGATTTAATTTTCAAGATGTCGAAAACGTTATCGGTAATACAAACCCCAGGAAAGCTCCAGGCATTGATCAAATTACTGGTAAAATGCTTGAACAGTTACCTCGTGTAGCTAGAAGGGTTCTACTTTTTATTTTTAACGCCATTTTACGCATTGAATATTATCCTGCAGAGTGAAAGGTCTCAATGATTACTATGATATCCAAGCCAGGGAAGGATCTGACAAAGGTAGAATCATATAGACCAATAAGTCTTTTACCAACAATTTCAAAAGTGTTCGAAAAATTGTTAATGGCGAAGTTGAGTCCAATATTGAACAGCGTAGGATGTATCCCTGATCATCAATTTGGTTTTCGGGCTAAACATAGTACCATAGAACAAACGCACAGACTAGTCAATGTAATAAGACAAACGTTTGAGGAGAAGAAGTATTGCTCAGCTCTTTTCATTGATATTTCTCAAGCTTTTGATAAAGTGTGGCACGACGGCTTGATTCACAAAATAAATCTAAACCTGCCTGCAAATACACACAAGCTTCTGGAAAGCTACTTATACGGGCGGAAGTTCGTTATCAGAGAAGACGACTTTTTAAGCCCAACTCAGCCAATCAAGGAAGGAGTTCCCCAAGGCAGCATACTGGGGCCTACTTTATATTTGATTTACGCCTCTGACATGCCAACGATATCCGGAATCCACACTTCTACCTTTGCAGATGACACAGCGTTTTGAGTGTTCATGAAAACCACCAATTAGCTTCACGAAATTTACAGGAATACATTTCAATATTAGAGAAATGGCTGAAGCTTTGGAAAATCAGGGTTAATGAACAGAAATGTACTCATGTTACATTCACACTGCGTCCGCCTATCCAAATTAACAACTCACCTATTGCGCAGCACAACGAAGTCAAGTACCTTGGTATTCACCTGGACCGTAGGCTAACGTGGAAGTCTCACATTGAAGCAAAGGTCACTCAGTTAAAACTAAAAGCAGCGCAGCTAAATTGGCTTATGGGCAGAAATTCGACACTGAAATTAGATTGCAAACTTTTGTTATACAACGCAATACTAAAGCCTATATGGTGCTACGGAATTTAGTTATGGCTACATAGCAAACATTATCTTCCGATTTCTCCCAAATCGGTTCAAATTCGTTTATACTATTTTGCCAACAATATGAATATATGGCTTTCTTAGTACAACAATACAACAACACAAAAAACAACATGGTGTTCGCCTTATATAAAATTACAAATGTATCAAAAACCAAAGCAAATTTATTACTAGGTGAATTTGACAGCTCAGGTGATTATTTTTTGCTTCGCGCGTTTTTTCCAATGAGACTGTCAAATTTTTTTTCTTTTGTTTACAAACATTTTCGCGCCATTTTAATCTACAAATTTTTTTGTATGATTTAATGCATTTTCAAGAAATTTGTGTGAACTTAAAAGTGAAAAACTAATATAATTTAGTTGCAAACAATTATAAATATCTATATTTAACGTTTATATAAAAATTGTTCCCAGCTGAACAATCTTAGGCGAATTTAGATTTTGACATTCACGATATGTTTTACAATAACCAAGGCGAATTCGTGTTTCGTGCTTCTCGTGTTTTTCCAATGAGACTGTCAAATTTTGTTCTTTTGTTTACAAACATTTTCGCGCCATTTTCATCTGAAGGTTTTTTTTGTGTCATTTAGTGAAGCTTCAAAAAAATTTTGTGAATTTAAAAGGGAAAAACCATTATAATTTGTGAATTTTATTACAAACAATTATAAAAATTTGTATTTAAAGTTTATGTAACATTTTTTTATAGTTGAACAATCTAAGGCGAATTTAGATTTTGACATTCACGATATGTTTTACGATAACAAAATACATAGTATTGAATTCGCCTTACCGCTTGCACTCACCTGTATAAATTCGCCTTGACAATAACAAAATACATAGAACGGAATTTCGTTTGCATTCACCTGTATAAATTTGCCTTGACAATAACAAAATACATAGTACTGAATTCGACTTCCCGCTTGCATTCACCTATATAAACTCGCTTTGTTCAAAAACATACTGAATTCGCCTTAAACTCTATTGTACAAATCAGTATTGCCGGGAACGTAAATTAATTTTCCAAAGCCAAGAACTCGATATTACACATAATTCGAAAAACTCGTGTCGTTTGTTGAGAATATAAAAATTAAGGAAAAAAAAATTTTTTTTAATGTAATGTCTTTAAATTTTTCCACTTTTGAATATATTAAGTAGAAAATTTTTTTAACAAACTTAAAAGATTAAAAACTGGAAATTAGAAATATATTATAAGTCTCTTGTACCATTTCTTCATTATTTTTTGCTAGAGAAGGTATAAGAAATTGTCGGTGATGATTTGGACCAATCAAGGAAACAAACAAAACATTGGAATTGGGAACTTATTAAAAGTTTTGAAAATTAACGAAAGTAAGACTAATAATTGATTTTATTTTTAATGTAAAATATAAATGCTTTTTGGATGTGCTATACGTGTGGAAAACTATTTTTTGGTTAGATTTTTTTGCAAAGAAATGCAGATTATTTTAATTGAATAAAATTGAAAATGTTTTCACTATAATAAATTTTAAATTTACATGTGCAAATATATATTTATGTCTAATAACAACATTTTTAAAGTCTTCAGAATAATTTGTGTCAGATTAAGAAAATAAGTTTCGAAAACGTAAATGTTATTAACAACAATGAAGAACTTTCGATTGTGAAATATATTTCTTTAACAATTTTTGATAAAAATACGGAGCAAAATATGACGATGCTGTAATATACAAAGAAATTATGAAAAAATTTAATTGCACAAAAATTATCAGAAATTTTTTATTTTGTTCCAATTTTTGATAATTACGAGTACTTGCTAAGCGGCAACGCTGAAATAAAATGTATTCAAATTGTGTATCTATTTTCAAAAACACGATTAACCCATTACTGTCGAAAAAACTGGAAGTAATCATTAACAAAAAAAATTTTTAAGTGAAAATATCGTAAGCAAATGTTTTCAATACATATTGGCTTTACAAATTGTTTGCATTGGCAGCGAATTATTTTATTTCATTTTTCACTTCATTTATTTATATTTATTTATATATATGTATATATATATATATATATATATATATATATATATATATATATATATATATATATATATATATATATATATATATATATATATATATATATATATATATATATATATATATATATATATATATATATATATATATATATATATATATATATATATATATATATATATATACAGTCACTCAAATTACTGTCCCAATGGTTTTTAGTTGGTTACGAATATGAGTACAACAAAAAAACTACTCTCTCAATCACTCTGATAATTGGTACAATTATTAACTGGACTATTGTTTATAACTACAATTCAAAAATTTTGTTGTAACAATTACAGTTATTAAAAATTCTTAAGACATGTGCTAATTTTAATTGGGACAGTTAATTGAGTTTAGTTTTTTGTACAAGAAACACGTGTTTTTCATTAAAAAAAAAATATTTTGTGAAGTTTTTTAAAGCTTTTTTTCTTACTAGAATACCTTTTTTAAACGAGGTAATAGTAATTAAATTTTTGTTTTATTTTTAAATTAGCTTTAGCAAATTTTTTTTTAGCATTTTGTTATTTTAATATGGTTCGCCGACTGGCAGTGTCAAAAATTAAGGAAATTCATCAATTTTTACTCGAAGGCAAAAGCTGTCGTGAAATTTCTTTAACACTCAATGTTTCCAAAACAAGCGTAGGAAGAATCAGAAAATCATTGCCAGATTTGCCACTTCCATCTCAAGGAGGCCGAAAAAAAGTGTTATCTGAAGCCACAGAAGGGCGGATTTTAAGAAATATTCGGCAGCAAAAATTTGAAAACGCAGTACAAATTCAAAAAGAGCTTGCAGATGTTGAAAATATTCACGTTTCGGTTGAAACGGTATGCAATACTTTGCGATCAGCTGGCTTGAAGGGACGCGCCAAGATAAAGAAACCCTTGCTCACGAGAAGACATCAAAAACTGCGTTTAGACTTTGCCAGAAAATATGCTTCCTGGACTCTAGAGGACTGGTCAAAGGTTATTTGGTCAGATGAGACCAAAATTAATCGTCTTGGGTCAGATGGGAAAGAATGGTGTTGGCGAAAGCCAGGAAAGGGCCTACAACCAAAAGACGTGAAACCAACTCTAAAGTTTGGCGGTGGATCTATAATGATTGCATGGTGGCTGAAGGTGTTGGGACAGTTCACAGAATTGTTGGTACGATGACTGCACAGTCCTACGTCAATATTTTAGCCACCAATCTCCCCATTGCTTGCAAAAATTTGGATTTGAGAAGGAGCAGGTCATTTTCCAACAGGACAATGACCCCAAACACACCGCCAAACTTACGAAAAAATGGCTCAAAGACAACGGGTACAATTTCCTTGATTGGCCGCCCCAGTCACCCGATCTTAACCCCATTGAGCACCTCTGGGGTGTTCTTAAGAGAGCTGTTGTCGGAACCCCCAGTAATTTAGATGAACTTTGGGCACATGTGGTGGAAGCTTGGAACGGCATTGCTCCAAGTGATTGTAAACATTTAGTAGAGAGTATGCCGCGTCGTATACAAGCCGTGATTACTGCAAAAGGAGGCTATACAAAATACTAAATTTCAAATTTATCATCAAATATGTAAATAAATGTAAGACAATAAACTGTCCCAATAAAAACTAGCACATATCTTAAGAATTTTTAGTAATGGTAATTATTACAACAAAACTTTTGATTTGTAGTTATAAACAAGACTCCAATAATTAATTATACCAAATATCAGAATGATTGAGAGAATAGTTTTTTTTTGACACTCATATTCGTAACCAACTAAAAAATATTGGGACAGTAATTTGAGTGACTGTATATATATATATATATATATATATATATATATATATATATATATATATATATATATATATATATATATATATATATATATATATATATATATATATATATATATATATATATATATATATATATATATATATATATATATATATATATATATATAAATTTTCGAACAGTTTTGAAATTGTTGGTAGTAGACTTATTGGTTTGCACTGAGACCTTCCACTCTGCAGGATAATACTCAAGGCGTAAAATAGCATTAATGCTAAGTGGCAACACATTAAACAAGAATATTTCTAAACCATCTGGTAAATCTATCATTCATTCATTATTACCTATAATTCCTTTTGATATTATCATTCTTATTTTTCCATACATTTATTCTTATTATAACCTTCATGGCAGAGCTTCAATTCGTCGCTAATTTGTCGGCGGCGGCGGCTGAGTGAAAAAACATCGGCGGCGGCTGAAAGCCGGCTAAAGCTGATGTAATTACTTACTTAGCTCTTTTTTATATATAAACATATAATTATGTGTGTACAATACTATACTTATATATATCATTCGTTGTCGGATTGTTGAAGCGAACAGACGTGCATGCGGATAGCGTAAAACTTTTAAATACGGTCGTGTGTATTGGTGTTTGTGTAAATAATTGAAGGCAAAAAAAAAAAGCAAATAGAAGTCGCGAGTGTATGTGTTTTGAGACTCCGCTGACAAGGTGTCTCAAAAAGAAGAACAAGCTCCGGCCAAAAGTTGGGTTAGAGTGAATTAAGTGAAACATTAGTGTTGCCAAAAGGAACTAAGAGACTCCAAGTGTTACCAAGAGTGAACAAAAGTTGACGGTTGGATTTGAAAGTGAATTTAAAATTGGAAACTGAATTGGAATTGACGGTTGTGATATAAATTTTTAAAAATTTGAAACGGAATTGACGGTTGGATTGTAAACGGCTTGCGATTTGTGAACTGCTTTATCGGGATTGTTTGAATTGGCAACACTGCGGTGTTAGTGAGATAGTTGACGGTTGGCCTGGATACGGATTTGAGATTGACGGTTCGTTCGGTTAATAAGTGAACTTTTAGTGGTTGAAATATCGACGTCGGTTTGATAAAGCAGTTTTGGTGGTGGTATTGGAACATTGGTGACGAACTTGGCTATTGATTACTGTGAATTGGTTCTTGTTTTTGCTACACTGATTTTGGATTTAAAAGGTAGGTGGCGCATTAAGTAATTTACTATTCTTGGTCGCTATGCCGCCGGCTAGCAAGCGTAAGGCGGATAAACCGAAGGCTAAAGGGGACGCCAGTGATGTGACCACTGACGATCCTAGAGCGCCGCCCCCAGTTGTGCCGCTTAAGCTTAGGCATACAGAATCGGAGCTGTCGTCGACTGAAGATGCGGAGTCGGTGAAGAAATTTAAAGCTGGGTCGCCTAAATCGCGGAAGAAGACGGCGTTGGAAGCGGTGAAAGGTGTGGGTGAGATCGCGGCTGTGTCAAATGAGCCCCAATGGTGGTGGACGACGAGGTGATTGTCACGTGTTGCGGTGAGGAGGCCAGTGAGGGAGTAGTCACCAAGTTGCCTGAGAGGTTGTCGCGGGCCAGAAAGAAGAAGCTGCAGGCTGAGGGGGTGATTGCAGAAATGAAGAGGGTAACTTGCAAGGTGTTGGAATTAATTATGGCGGACGAGGTGGGTAAAGGAGTTGCAAGGAAAATAGCGAAGGAGGTGGGGGAGTATGAAATGCTCCTTATGGGGCTTGTTGCCGAAAATGAGCGTTTGAAGGGGAGATTGGAGGCTGGTGCGGTGGGAGTCACTGCTTCCCCGATGGCAATGCCGACGACGGTACCCCCGGTGAGACGTAGGGTTGTGGACAGGGCGCAGGAGGCGGTAACGCCGTTATCTTATCCGGCCTTGCCACTAGTAAAGCCGGTGGAGACGTGGTCGGTGGTAGTGAAGAGTAAGGCTGGTAAGAGCGCCAAAGAGGTGGTGGAGAAGGTGGTTGGTGAGGTCGGGCCGACACTGGGGGTTCGCGTCCACGAGGTGCGGCAGACAAAGGATGGAGCTGTTATTCGCACGCCATCGGAGGCTGAGCGGAGGAAGGTGGCAGGTAACGCGAAGTTCGCTGAAGTGTGGTTGGAGGTGGCTGTAAAGGACAAGTTGGGGCCTAAAATAGTGGTTCAGCGCGTCCACAAGGAGATTTCGCCGGATGAGTTCATGGAGGAACTACACTCCATGAACCTCGGGGAGTTGATGTCTTCCGCGGAATATAGGCGATCCGTTCGATTGATGAGCGCACCTTGGAAGGTGGAAGAGGGCACAACTAACGTGACCCTAGAATGCACGCCGCGTATTGCTGAACATTTACGGACAACGGGGGCGTATATAAAGTGGTTCCGCTTCGCGGTGCGGACGTTGGACCCCATACCGGCGTGCTTTAGATGTCTAGGTTTTGATCACCGAGTGCGCGACTGTAAGTACCATTCGGATGTGTGTAGACGGCGCGGTGACGCTGGCCACTGGGCGAGCCGATGCTCCAACGAATTGCGGTGCAGGAACTGTGCGTTCAAGGGACTGCAGGCGGATCATATGATGATGTCTGCAGCGTGCCCGGTCTATGCGACCATGGTTGCCAGGGTGAACGCTCGTCATTAAGATGGATACCGCGGTTGTAATACAGCAAAACCTTCAGAAGTCGTACGTGGCCACGTGCGAACTTGGGCAGGCGATGCGGCGACGGGGTGCGGCTGTTGCCTTAGTGCAGGAGCCGTACCTCCGGTTTGGTGACATCAGGGGGCTTCCTGGAGGTATGCGGGTTTTCCCCGATTTGGAGGGGAACTCTGCGGTAGTGTTGGATGACCCGGGGGTCGATTGTACGGTCGTGAGCTGTACCCGGTGGGGGGTCTGCGTTGCTGTACAGGGGGAGTTTGGGCGGGTGCTCTTTGCAAGCCTGTATTGCAGGGTTGCCGTCCCTTTGGAGCCGTACATTCGGTACATGGAGACGGTCCTACTCCTAGCGAGTAGTGCACCCGTTATTCGAGGCCTGGATGCAAATGCATGTTCCTCTATGTGGTTCAGTAAAATGCCCAGGCATGAGCCTGGTCATATGAACCACACTAGAGAAATCATGCTCGGCGAATGGCTGGTCACAGTTGGTGCTTCGGTGTTAAACGAGGCTAGAGATCTGTACACGTTTGACGCTCCACAGGGCCGCAGCGATATCGATGTGACAATTGCCAATAACTTGGCGTTGTCATACTTCGACTTCAGCTGGAGGGTATGTGACAACGCTGGTGTGAGTGATCATAATCTCATTGAGATTCGGTTCACTTATCGCCGGCGGAGTTGGATATCTGGGTCGCCTCGCGGGTGGCGTAAAAGGGACATAGACTGGGGCGGTTACGCGAATAGTGTTAGGGCGGCTGCTATGGTACAGCCTATAGATGAATTAGGGGAATTGGGTATAGACGCTCAGGTTGGCCAGATTGACGGCTGGATGTGCGCGGTGAATGATGCGCTGCTTGGCCGAGCCCGTCCGGGTAGGCCAAGAAAAGTCAAGTGGTGGACCGATGAACTGGATCTGAGGCGGAGGAGTGTCAGGCGCCTCAGGAAGAGATTCCAGAGGGCCCGGCAGTCTAACGCAGGTGATCTAGCTATTCGTAAGGTTGAATATCTGGCTAGCCTGAGGGAATATAAGGGTAGAATTTGTAAGGTAAAAGAAGACGAGTGGAGGGAATTCGTGCGTGAAAATAGGCACGATCCTTGGGGTCGTGTCTATCGCGTTTGTTCGGGTCGACACAGGCTTTTAGAAGTAGGAAGCCTCCAGGTTGACAATGTAACATTGTCTTCCTGGAGCGATATTATGGGCGCGTTGTTGGGGGTTTTCTTTCCGGTTGTACGGGCGGGCGGTAGGCCTCCTCTCATTAGGGAGGGAGCTGCCCCTCCTGCGCTGGAGAGATCCGAAATAGAGGTTTGTGTCCATAGGGCCAAGAGTAGGAAATCTCCGGGTATAGACGGTATGACTGGAGAGATGTGTAAAAGCATCTGGAAGGCCATACCGGAATACCTGGAGTCAATATTTGCGAAGTGTCTCAGTGAGGGCTACTTCCCTGAGGCTTGGAAGAAGGCGTGTGTTGTGGTGCTCTTAAAGTCCCCCGGAAAAGTGAGGACTGATCCTCGCTCTTATAGGGGCATTAGTCTTCTTCCGGTGCTTGGAAAAGTACTGGAGAGGATAATGGTCTTTCGACTGAAAGAGTGTCCGCGTGCAGCACTGTCTGAATTCCAGTTCGGTTTCAGGGAGGGGAGGTCTGTTGACGATGCCTGGCTGCATGTTAAGTCAAGTGTTGCTAGCTCTGCGGAAAGATATGTACTGGGACTATTCGTAGACTGCAAGGGTGCGTTTGAAAATCTCCTGTGGAGTGTAGCTCTCGATAGACTACGTAGTGTGGGCTGTCGGGAGCTCGCTCTATGGGAGAGTTACTTCTGCGGTAGGAAAGCCTGTGTGGTGGGCGCCAGCGACACGGTTTGGAGGGACGTTGTACGCGGCTGTCCGCAGGGGTCCATCTGTGGTCCATTTTTATGGAACCTCATGATGGATTCCCTGCTGAGGTCGTTGCAGCGTGATTTCAAACTGTGTGCATATGCGGATGACTTGCTCATCTTGGTTGAAGGACAGTCTTGTGCTGATCTGGAAAGCCGGGTTGAGAGAGCCATGCGTGTTGTGCGCGAGTGGGGCGATAGTGTGGGTGTGGAGGTGGCTATGGACAAGACCGTGGCAATGCTGCTGAAAGGCAGGTTGCCTCGGGGTCGTCCACGACTCGTTCGCTCTGGCGGCATTAGTCTCCGGTATGCGACGGAAGTCAAATACCTGGGAATAATGGTGAGTGAGAGGTTGAACTTTATGGTTCACCTCTCATATGTGAGGGACAGGCTTACTGCTGTAGTAGGTAAAGTTAGGCGCATCCTTAGAAGTGAATGGGGCCTCAGCAGGCGGGCTACTCGTACCATATATGGTGGACTGTTTGTTGCATGCGCAGCTTATGGTGCACCTGTGTGGTACGAGACAGTCATGACTGTTGTTGGCCGCAATAAGATAGAGTCCGCCCAGAGAACTGCGATGCTTGCTTGCATGCCAGTTTGTAGGACGGTGTCAACAGATGCTCTACAGGTCTTGCTGGGGGTGGCTCCCCTTGATCTGGAGGTGATTCGCCGTGCGATCGCCTTCAAGGTTAGGAAGGGGCTACCGCTTTGTCCACATGATTGGCTTTCTGCTCTTGATCTTGTGGTTAATAGGGAACCCAGTCAGATCAAGGCGCTCCTTTGGGAACGTCTTGTGTCTGCCTGGCAGGCGCGATGGGCGAATAGTACAAAGGGGCGAGCAACGCACGAATTCATTCGCGAGGCTGATTTTGTTGTGGGACGGCCGGAATTTGGCTTCAGTCTCAGTACGGGCTTCTTGCTTACGGGGCATGGTTCCCTCAATGCATTTTTGCATAAGAGGGGCCTGTCCGAGACTGCGCTGTGCAGATGTGGTGAGAGCCCTGAGGACTGGAGACACGTTCTGGTCGAATGTCATCTTTATGATGACATTAGGGATCTAGAGGGAATGGGCGTAGTAGGGGCGGGCGACCATTGGGATTTCAGTAGGGTTTTGGCGGTCGGCGCGTCTTTTGACGCGTTGGGCGCGTATGCCCGTGAGGTCTTTAGGCGGAGACCAAGGTAGGGAGGGTAGCCTCCCTGTTGTTGCCATTTCCGGAACCGTCGTTTGTTGAACCGCAGGTTCGCGCGTGACTGTGTGCGTCTCTCGTCGGCGGAGTTGGTTGCAGTTGTGGTTGAAGTCTTAGTGTAGGCAACCATGAGGAGCATAGAGCACAGTTCCTGTGCTGTTCCCGGTGTCATGTACTTTGCTGTGTGTGGTTTGCTGGTTGCTGTGTTGCTGGTTGCTGTCTGCTGTTTTGTTTTGGTGTCGCAGGGTTGCTGGCAACGTTGTTTTTGTTTGTAAGGCCCTTCGTGAGGGGGGTCATGTCTTATTGTTGTTGTTGTTTGTTTTGTCAAGGGCTGGGCCACAAGGGGGTGGCCAACTGACTCACCCGTGAGGGTGAATGTTGAATGTTTGTGTTGCTTATTGTTTATTGTGCTATGTGCCCGTGTGTGTTTTGTGTTACGGGTGATGCAGTTTTGTTCGTTGTGTGGCTGCTGATTTGCTGTTGTCGCTGACGTTCCTCTTGTTCCTGTTTTATGTTGCTGTTTGCTGTTATTGCTGTGTTCCTGTGTGCTGTTTACTGTAAGTATGGTTGCAGGGGGTTACCAGTCCCCGAGCCGTTTGGGGCTCTACTGGTAGTAGTCCTTGGGCTACGAAGTCTGACCGGAGACTTATATCTGGTACCACGGGAACTGGGAGCCCCAGGAACTTGTTCCTGCCCGGTTATGGTGCGGCCCTTCGGGGAGTATCGTGGTGGTTGTGGTTTAAACCCAAATCGCGGGGAGAGTTCATTTGAGCTCGATGTGGAGTTGCATTGCGAACGGGTGCCGTGACCCAAAGATCGGAAGGAGTTTTAGAAAGGCTCCGCTCCTAACCAAGGGGGAGATCATGTCCAAACAACATGAGATCGAATTGGTACTCATGCATGGCAGTTTCTCATGTATGGGGGCGCTGGTAGACGCATTGTATTCACCCGGTGTTAAGATCACCGTGGGGTAAGGCCACAATGGCAGGTACCCAAGTAAATCGTTTTCACAACTATACTTATATTTATCTTATTTATATGTACATTTGTAGTTGAAATGAATAAAGTTTTAATAATCATGCCAAAAACAAGTTTAAATTGTTATCACCTTCATGTTGTCATGGATGAAAAGTTGTTTTTTTATTGTTGATGGATTCAACCTGCTTCTTTTTTCATTGATGCAAGAACCTGCAGATGAAAATGCCTGTTCAGACGATGCTGATGTTGCCGGGATCCCCAAGCAAATATTAGATAACCTGGATACATTCGGGAAAATATAAATAGATATTTTTACAAACTTATGTTAATACAGTTAAAAAAACAAAATAGTTTAGCATACTTATTTTCAAATTCAATCTATACATATTAAGTACATGCAAGAGCCCGATTTGTTCACTTATTTAAACATTTTTACAAATCAAATAACAGAGCTGAATATATTTTTTAATTGCTATAAATATTAGCAGCTATTAAAGTAAATAATATTAAACTGCAAATAATTTGTTTACACGAACAAAATACCTGTGGTTTTTGTATTGTTTACGAGTTGCATGTACTTTATATAGATATACTTGGCTTATTTTAAAAATTTTAGTTTTTAAACGAAATATATACATATATGTATGTGCATGAATATGTATGTTAGTTAAAGATTCTGAAAAGAGTTTCCATTTTATGTTGAAATACTTAAAAACCAACGAAAACTAACAGCCTGGCTCACAATGTCGTTTCGTTAATGATCGCTAATATTTTATACTAAAAATAAGTGACTTATAGTCAACTATTATTCAATTAACGGATATATCGGAGGTAGACAAGGCAAATGATACAAGATTAATTAAAAATAAAGTTTATAAACCGATCGGAACAGATTTTTTGACCGTAAATATTATGACAAACGTTTACAAAATGCCATTGTGAGCCAGGCAGTAGGAACTAAGTTAACAAAATAAACATTTTTCTTAATTCAACAGATAAATTTAAATATATACATATTTATACATTATTAGCAGTTTTTAACGTATAAAATTAGCTAATGAAGTTGCTTACTTACATCTTTATGCTGCTGCCACCAATCCATATTTTCACTCTCCTCTACTTCAATGGATAAATACTTTTGTATTTCTATTCTAAGTGTGTCATTTTCGTTACTTCTCTGTGACGAAGATACAAACGCCAACATTTGTTGTCGTGTATCAGAAAGTTTCTAAAAAATAAATAAACATACATATGTATTTACCATCTATTATTTATAAGAGGTATCTTAAAACTACTTACATTTTTTTTTCTGACAAGGCTCTACAATAGCACTGCTGCTGCAAGGCATTTCATCATCGGAATTAAATTTCAAAATTTCTTCCAGCAAAAGCTGTTCCTTTGAAACTGGATGATCTGAATCCACTTCTAAAGGTGCGTTATATGTGTTTTGAAGTCTTTTTTAAATATTTTTTTAAGAGTAGCCAATTTTTTTGACAAGGATCTAATATTGCAGCCAACAAATGAATTTTTAATACTTTAAATCTCTTTGGAAAATTGGTTCTAGAGAAACTACATAACTTTATTGTTAATTCGAAACAAGAATCGTTTTCTAGTTCTTGCAAAGCAGACATTATTTTTTCATAAAAGTAAATGCAAGTGGAAATTGTTGGATACTGCTGGCCTTGTAAGTATCTTGTAGCATCTTCAAGAATTTGCAAGAAGCCAGTATATTCTTTTATAATGTCTAATTAGTGATTCCTTTTTAGCCTTAAGTAATATTAACGATATCAATATTTTTAACGAAGCTTTTGAGCATCGTTAATAAAGAGTTCCATCTTGTAGACACAGAATTTTTTAGTGTTGTATTAGACCCAAAGCTGAGAATTTTTTCTATTTCTTCATCAATTGAAAATCTTTCTTCATTTTCCAAATTTAAAACTGTTTCTTGAGCCTCTAAAATAATTTTGGCAATACCATCTTGATTTTTCAAGCTTTGGAGTTTTGTGAGTTCAACTGTGCGATACGTAAGCTTTTGAGCATCGTTAATAAAGAGTTCCATCTTGTAGACACAGAATTTTTTAGTGTTGTATTAGACCCAAAGCTGAGAGTTTTTTCTATTTCTTCATCAATTGAAAATCTTTCTTCATTTTTCAAATTTAAAACTGTTTCTTGAGCCTCTAAAATAATTTTGGCAATACCATCTTGATTTTTCAAGCTTTGGAGTTTTGTGAGTTCAACTGTGCGATACGTAAGACTACGACAAATAGCTTTGAGTTTGCCTATTATTTGATTTAGATGGTGAAACTCTACATTATTAAGGACATCATGGCTAAGAAAACGGTGAAGACTATGTGCACAGCAGCCGTACCGTACAATACATTTTTTTTTTAAAGCAGCTACAATATTACTGCCACCATCAGTAACAGCGGAAAGTTTCTTATCCATTAAGCCAAATTCTTCTAACACCTCTTCAAGTTTGGAAAGAACTGCCGTACTTGTGTGTGATCCAGTAAAAATTTCTGTTTTCAAAGTTAACACTTTTAAATTCGTATCTTGATCCTAGTTGTTCGACCTTTTTTTAAATATAATTGTTGTTTACTTGAGCTTGAGGTCACTTGTTACAACACCTACTGAAGATATTAAAGCTGAGCTAGTAAGTTTAGGTCACTCAGTTAGATCGGTAATAAATGTTAGAAGTCGTGTTACAAAAGAGCCTCTTTCTATGTTTTTTGTGGATTTGGATCCAGACCCCAACAATAAGACCATTTATGAAATAAAATACATTAATCGCGCTCTCGTCAAAATTGAACCACCTCTGAGAACTAGCGAACTGGTACAGTGTCATCGATGTCAACAGTTTGGGCATACAAAAGCGTATTGTAAAAAACCATACAAATGTGTTAAGTGCGGTATGGACCACTCTACCGTTGAATGCAAAAAACCAGCTGACACTCCACCTCGTTGTGTTCATTGTATGTTAAATCATACTGCCAATTACAAAGGTTGTAGAGTTTATCAAAACCTAGTTTCCAACAGAACTCATAGGCAAAGGCAATTTACAAATAGTCAAAAAAACTATGTAAACACCAATCATGTTGAATATCAACAATTAAATAATGTTACTAACAGCGAGCCCAACAATAACAGATATAAATTATCATTTGCAGAGACTGTTAAAGCCTACGATGTAAATGAAACTAGTCGTTTAGACAGACTTGAAAAAATGATGGAAAATTTAATGAATATGATGACAATGTTAATGACCAAATTATGCAAATAAATTTAAGGATAGCAATATGGAATGCAAATGGAATGCATAATCATATAAATGAAATAGAAATTTTCATTAAAACAAATTACATTGATATATTTTTAATCTCAGAAACTCATTTTACGAATAAAACATTTTACAAAATTAAGGGATATGATTTGATTACTGCTAACCATCCTGATAATAGAGCTCATGCAGGTGCCGCTATTTTGATCAAATCTAATATTAAACATGAAGTACTCTCCCCAGTTGAAGACAATTTTTTGCAAGCTGCTGGTTTAAAAATAACATGCGATAATAATGAAATTAGTATTTTCTCTATTTACTTTCCCCCAAGACACAGTGTTACATGTCCACAATATGAAGCCTTTTTCAAAAAACTTGGTTCAAAATTTATTGTTGGTGGCGATTATAATGCGAAACATCCTTGGTGGGCATCTCGTTTAATAAATCCAAAGGGGAGGGAACTATATAAATGCATTTGTAAAAATAACTATTCGGTATTATCTACAGGTAGTCCTACATACTGGCCGAGTGATCCAACTAAAATACCCGATTTCTTTGTTTATAAAGGTATACCACGGTCATCTTTTGACATAACAGAGTGTGATGACTTAAGCTCTGATCACAGCCCTGTAATATTAACGCTTAACTCAGTTATTCAAACTCTAACAAAACATTTTAAAGTACTGACTTCTAGATCAGATACACAACAGTTTAAATCCTGGATAGAAGAACAAATAAATCTAAATTCACAAATTAAAGATAGTTATGATTTAGAAGATACGATTGAAAAATTTACAAACTTGATTCATGAAGCAGCACATATAGCAACCCCACATCAAGAGCAAATAAACGGTAATAATGTCAGGCTATCGGCGGAAATAAGAGAGCTCATTGCAAATAGGAGAAGATTAAGACGAATATATCAAAGCACTAGAAGCATATTAGATAAAACAAATTTTAACAGGGCGTCGCAACAACTAAAAAAATCATAAACTATTATAAAAATGATTTGTTAAACAATTATTTAAAAAATTTGGACGCGGCGACTAATAATAGCGAACATAAATTATGGAATGCAACTAAATACCTAAAACGTCCAATTAAAAGAAATATACCAATAAAAAATATAAATGGTGATTGGTGTGCATCAGACATTGCCAAAGCTCATGCTTTTAAGGAACACTTAGAATCGACATTCAACCTATTTTCATTAACCAATCCTCTCGTAAGCGCAGAACTTGAAAACTTTTTAGATGTTCCTTGTCAGATGGCGCGTCCTATAAAATCGATATCCCCAGCCGAAGTAGAAAAAGCAATTGTTAAATTGAATAATAATAAAACTCCTGGTTATGACGATATCGACTCCACGGTTTTAAAATCTTTACCAAAAAAAGGAATTGTCTTTCTTACAACAATATATAATTTTATATTAAGGATGAACTATTTTCCATCCCAATGGAAATACGCAAAAATAATAATGGTATTAAAGCCTAATAAACCTGAAAATAATGCTGAATCCTATCGGCCAATCAGTTTGTTATCTAGTTTTTCTAAGATTTTTGAAAGGCTCTTTTTGAATAGACTAATGCCATTTTTAGAAAAACAAAATATTATACCTGATTACCAATTTGGATTCAGGCATAAACATGGCACACCTGAACAGTGCCACAGAATTGTTAATAATATTACGAACGCGTTAGAGAGAAAACTATATTGTTCTGCAGTCTTTTTAGATATTCAACAGGCGTTTGACAGAGTTTGGCACACTGGACTTTTGTATAAGTTGAAAAATCTTATCCCAGCCCCATTTTATTTACTACTAAAAACATATCTTCAAGAAAGATACTTTTTTGTAAACGTTAACAACAGCTGTTCAAGTTTCGGTCGTATCAACGCGGGAATTCCACAAGGTAGTGTTCTGGGGCCAGTATTGTATACCATTTTTACATCATATGCCAACTTATGATAACATAACCACGGCTATGTACGCTGACGATACTGCAATATTAGCTTCTGACAGATCTCCAATTATAGCTTCTGATCTACTACAAAATCAATTGAATCTTCTTCAAGATTGGCTTCAAAAATGGAATATTAAAGTGAATAGTGCAAAATCTGTTCATGTTACATTTACCCTAAGAAAGTCTGATTGCTCGCCAGTGTATTTAAATGGCACCATTATTCCAATCAGCAACACGATTAAATATTTGGGCATTCATCTTGATCGGAGACTTACCTGGAAGCAACATGTTAAAATGAAAAGAGAACAGCTCAATATAAAAACAAGAAAAATGTTTTGGCTTTTGGGTCCAAGATCAAGCTTAAGCTTAGAAAATAAAGTTTTGTTATACAAAACAATACTTAAACCTATATGGACATATGGTATTCAACTTTGGGGAACCACAAGTAATTCTAACATCGAGATATTACAGAGATACCAATCAAAAACCCTTAGACTATTAACAAATGCTCCATGGTTTGTCAGCAACAAAAATATTCACAAGGATCTACGAATTCCAATGGTCAAAGATGAAATTAATAAATTCAGTGAAAGATACCTAAATAGACTAAGTAATCATTCCAATGTATTAGCAATAAACCTATTAGATGATAGCGACGAAATCCAAAGACTTAAAAGGCTACATGTACTTGATCTACCCTACAGAAAATAAATAAAAAAAATATAATGTTATTGTATCAACTAAAAAAAAAAAAAGTAAAAATTTTTGCACCTACTTTTTTTTTCTCTTTATTTGAGTTTAATTGAAACTCAATATATGTAAATTAAATGTTATGAAATTTGCTTATTATTTTAACTGTAAAATAGATTGCAAATAAATAAATAAAAAAAAATAAAAAAAAAAAAAAAAAAAAAAAGTTTGGAAAGAACTGCCGTACTTGTGTGTGATCCAGTAAAAATTTCTGTTTTCAAAGTTAACACTTTTAAATTCGTATCTTGATCCTAGTTGTTCGACCTTTTTTTAAATATAATTGTTGTTTACTTGAGCTTGAGGTCACTTGTTACAAAATTATTCGTTTTATTAATGTTTCGATATTTCGACACCCCTTTGTGTGTCTTCTTCAGGAAAATTTCTAAATTTTTGTTTACAAAATTTTTATAAAATTGAAAACAAATTGATGTAACAAAAAACAAATTATACATAGAGAAAAAATTTTTTTAAACAGTAGTAACATTAACATTATTCATAGTATATATTTTTTTATATTTTTATTATTTTTTTATAAAAAGAAAGAAATTCATTCTTTTTTCTAACACTTTTAATTGAAAATTTTTGGCAAAAATGCATTTTGCAATTAATATAAAACAATCTCTTATATTTATCGGACCACATGTCAAAAACCATAGTCATGTCATGAGGAGAACTTTTTAAAATATGTTTAACTGGGTTATAATATAAATCATATACATCGAGAATACGAGATGGGAATTTTATATTTGGGTCGAAATACTTAACAAATTTTTGGAAACCCTCACGTTCGACAATCGCAAACGGCTGTAAATCCATGCAGCACATTTCAGCAAGTCTTCTGGAATTCTGAAATTTGTTGGTTTTTGTTGTATTTAAGTTCAATGCTTTTTCAGTCATTTGGCTATTCCTTTTATGATTAATCGATTTTAAATCTGTGTCGTGAATTGATCGGAGATGATTTATTAAATTCGATGTTGACGTTGTTTTTGAAAAACTGTTTAAGATACATATGTATATAGCAAATTTTTAACATTCTTTATTAATTTTAAACTATATGGCACATTAATTAAAAGACATTGTTTAACAAAACTTATACAAAAATACAAGTAAGAGTGTGGTAAATTCGGCTGGGCCGAATCTAAAATACCCTTCACAATAGTCACGTATAAAAACGCGGTTTAGGCTATATCTCCGGTATATATGTACCGATATCGGAAATTTCCATTTTCCATGTTTATATAACTTTATTTCGTTACCAGAACTGTTTTTAAGCAAAAAAAAGTTATTTAAGTTCACTTACGCGACATATTCATGATAATCGCGGTTTAAGCTATATCTGGGGTATATATGGACCGATATCGGAAATTTTCATTTTCCATATTTGTATAACCTTACTTTATTACCAGAACTGCCTTTGAGCAAAAAAGGTTGTTTAAGTTTACTTACGGGACATTTTCATGAAAAACCCGATTCATGGTATATCTGGGGTATATATGGACCGCTATCGGAAATTTTCATTTTCCATATTTATCTAACCTTTTTTAATTACCAGAACTGCTTTTAATGAAAAAACGTTGTTTAAGTTCGTTTACGCGGCATTTTCTTGAAAACCCCGGTTTAGGAAAATCGTTATCATCTAGTAACTTCTTGATTTTAATAATATTCCTTCCGTGGAAGTCTTCATCACTTATTGTAAGCACCCTTTCAACAAAATTTCTAGCTGTGTTAATTACTATACTTCTACTATGTTTTGAAAAATAATTAATTATTCTACCTGATGCTGTTGGCTTCTGATACCAATCTACAATTAGCTTATTGTTCTTCCTAATTGCCATTGTTTCCATAGTAAACTTAATATTAGTATTAAAATCATTTAAAGTTGAAAACATATTCTCAATGCCTAAGTCAGGAATAATACAAAACAAATCATCTACATACTTAGTCATTAATCTCGGTTTTATATTTAACTTACCTATAGAGCTGTCTAGTAACTTTTCCATTGTAATGTCTGCAATAATTGGGGAAGCTGGAGATCCTATAGGGAGTCCATTTAACTGTGTATATATCTTTCCATTATGCTGAAAATACCTATTATCTTCTATACAAAATTTTAAAACACGCAAAAATAAACTCTTTTCAATTCTTGTATGTTGGGTTATTAAGCCCCACTTTTCTTCTATCGTGCTCATTGCCAAGGCAACCGGTATATTGATATATTCTCACACTACTGGCTTCACGGTTTATATGAGTTGAAAATGAAACCTATTTTAACAACAGCAAGAACTGTTGCACTGCAAGCCACCTTCGTGCAAAATGAACAGATTTTATTTTTTATATAAATTTTGGCGTTTCTCTAATCAACATTTGATGTAAATCTGGTTGCTTGGCTACACCTTTTATAATATTGTATGAATAACGGAGTTTTTTAGAATTCAACTCGCGTATGGTACATAAATTAATCTTACCTTTTACACAGTTGCTAATTTAGGAGTAAAATCGCACAATAATATTTTGTATATACTTCACATGTAATATACATATATAATTTTATTTCTCACAAACAAAAATATAAAAAATCAGTTAATAAACATTTTTGAGATTAACTGGCTAATTCGACTAAATTAAATAAACCGGCTACCATATATAAGCCGATGGGAGCCGCTTGCGTCGGCCGGCGGCTGGCTATAAAAAAAGTGTCGGCGGCGGCTCTTAGCCGGCTGCGAGCCGGACGAATTGAACCTCTACTTCATGGAATAAAGTTTGTTTAAAGCTAAAAAGTGTGTAGAAAGTGTTGTTAAATAAAAACGAAAAAATAAAAGCGTGGGTCGCATCTAATAACCATAAATAGCGTGTGTCGCAATTACCCATTTAATTTAAGAGGGAGTTTCACCATGTCGTCGCTATTTCAAATTGACAAACTCGATGATTCTAACTATTCTATCTGGAGTGTCCAAATGAAGAGTATCCTGGTTCACAGTGATTTATGGAGCGTAGTATGTGGCCGAGAAATAAAGCCAGAGGGTGAAACGTCACCTGCATCTGTACAATTCGATGCAAAAAACGAAAAGGTGTTGGCATCAATACTATTATGTGTAAAGCCCAACCAAACAAATCAAATTAAAAGAAGTGTATCAGCATCGGAAGCTTGGCAAAAGTTACAAGAGGTTCATCAACCAAAAGGGCCGACGAGAAAAATCATGTTATATAAAAGGCTGTTATATATGTCGATGCAGGATGGTAGCAGTATGAGCAGTCACATTAACGAGTTCTTCTGTTTAATTGACCAACTATCTGAAATAGACGTTTTAGTTCCAGAGGAAATGCTTGTCATATTGTTACTATCGAGTCTGCCAAAAGCGTACGAAGGATTTGTCATTGCAATGGAATCTAGGGATTCATTACCTAACCTGTCATTTTTAAAAATAAAGCTATTGGAAGAAGGTGCGCGTCAACAAGAAGTTACCGCTAACAACACCAGTGCTGAAGTTTTAAATACCGCACGAGCTAGTGGAAGTTCTAATAATAAAAAAATAAAAGATGAATAGAGACAACAATATGATTCTAACAAAACCAACAAAAATTATTCTCAAGGTAAAAAATGTTATAATTGCGGAAAGCGAGGCCATTTCGCGGCAAATTGTAGGCAAAAAGAAAAAAGAGATTATCATGAAAACAAGCGGGAGTTTAATTGCTTTGTATCATTAGCTGGATTGCGAGTCGTTGTTTAGCTTCGATAGTGAACGGACGTGTTTGTTTTTTGATCGCAAGTAAAAAAAAAAAAAAAAAAAAACGGGATTAAGTAAAAACCGTAATAGGTGAACAGAGTGTTTTTGTTTAAAAAAAACTTTGTGACATTTTTTTTTAAATACCATTTAAAATTGTAAATAAAAAATAGAAACAATTAATTGCATGAGTGTACCTATCAGATGTAATTCTGAAAAAGAGCTTAGCTCCGGTAGAAAAAACCTTTGGATTTCTGAAGAGGAATCGGTGAAAAAATCATTGGAAAATTTCCTGTCTCTAAGAGATAGGAAACGCCCGCGATCGTGTTCGCCAAATATTGTTGTTACAACTGAAGACAAAACATCTTCCAGTTTAATTGTTGATGATAAGGTAAAAATCCAAGTAGGCATGGACAGGTACATAACCGTGGTTAAAAGGCAGCGAAGCCCCAAATCAGCTCAAATATCATCTCAACCGAAATTTTCTAAAGATGATAGTAGGACTTCGGCAACCGATAGCAATAGGTTTGCTATACTGCAAACAGATGAGCCAACAATTTCTAAAAAAACCTTTAAGCCGCCACCAATATATTTGCGAGAACCTACCTCTAGTGAGCTGGTAAAACAACTTATTGCGGCAATCGGCAAAGATACTTTTAACGTAACATCGGTTAAGCACGGCGGCATAAATGAAACGAAAATCCAGGTAAACAGTGAAAATGAATACCGAAAGCTGTCTGACGTTCTAGAGAAGGAGAAGCGATCATTTTACACATATCAGCTTAAAAGTGCCAAAGGTATTCAGGTCGTTATAAAAGGTATTGACCCTTTTGTTGACACGAATGAGGTCAAAACCGGACTAGAAGACAATGGCTTCAAAATTAAAAATGTGGTTAATATTAGAAACCGTGAAAAAATTCCTCAACCCATGTTTAGGGTTGAATTGGAACCTAGAGATGTTGCCTTAAAAAAGAATGAAGTGCATCCCATTTATAACCTCAAGTATCTTTTGCATCGCAAGGTTACCGTTGAGGAGCCTCATAAGCGTTTAGGGCCCGTTCAATGCCTAAACTGCCAAGAATTTGGCCATACTAAGGCCTATTGTAAGCTGCCCGCAGTTTGCGTTGTGTGTGGTGAACTTCACGGTACATCACTGTGCAAAAAACCTAAGACTGACGCGAGCGTTAAGAAATGCAGTAACTGTGGAGGTAACCATACTGCAAACTACAGGGGTTGTCCTGTCTACACTCACTTCAAGAGGTCAATGACAAATAGGTCACCAATTTCAAATATGCCACCCCAGCAGTCAAACACCACTTCTACAAACAATTTTCCCCAGGTACGCCAGTCAACCAGCCATGTAAACTTGCAAAACCCCAAACAAATTTCTTATGCAAATGTGGTAAAATCCGATAAACCAAACTTGGATCAGGAGCCCAAGCCTCCAAAATCCGATCCAAATTTTAGCAATCTTGAGGCAACTCTGCAGACTCTTGTTCAGTCCAATAACACTTTTACCGTTTCTATGACAAACATGATGCAGGAAATGCTAAAAATGCAATCCACTATTTTGCAGGCGATTTTAAACAAATGAATTGGTTAAAAATATGTTTCTGGAACGCAAACGGCATCCGCCATCACAAAAATGAACTTGAGCACTTCCTTATGGAAAAGCAATATCGATATATGCTGAAACTCATTTGACAACCAACAGTTTTTTCAAAATTAATGGCTACATACTGTACGACACAAAAGATCCCCGTGGAAGATCTTGCGGAGGATCGGCAGTTCTAATAAAATCCAGAATTAAGCACTATTTAATGAACGAGACACGTGAGGAGTATATCCAAGCAACAAACATATGTATTGAACATTTTCATGAAAAAATCGTTATATCCTCGATTTACTCACCGCCCCGATTTTCAATAACAGAAAGCCAATATTCAAATTTTTTCAAATCACTTGGGCCTCGATTTTTAGCGGCTGGCGACTATAACGCTAAACACACTTTTTGGGGATCACGCTTAATTACCTCGAAAGGCCGTGTGCTTTTTGACACCGTTTCCAAAATGGGCTTAGATGTGGTTTCAAGCGGACACCCCACTTATTGGCCGACAGACCGACGAAAGATCCCAGACGTTATAGATTTTGGAGTTGCGAAAAATTTTCCTTTAGAGTGGATGCAAGTGGAGCCTTCATTAGATTTGTCATCAGATCACTCTCCCACTATAATCTCTGTTTCGTTCCCCCAAGAGATTGGCTCACCGTTGACTGTCAATAGAGTTAATTGGTTAAAGTACAAAAAATTTTTGAGCACACATTGTACTGAAAATATCGCCTTGAAAACGCCTGAGGATATTGATGTGTCAATTAACAATTTTTCTGAAAACCTCAAACTGGCCATACAGCATGCTACCACTAGTCATTTAAGACCTAGAAATGAGAGCAATAGAACTTATTCATCTGAAATTGAGCAACTACTGTCAGAAAAAAGAAGAGTCAGAAGAGAGTGGCAACTTCGCAGGTCGCCCCAGCTTAAAACTAGGCTACGGGAATGCATAACTCAGCTAAGAAATCTGCTTGAAATCCATAGAATGGCTTCCCTTAAAACATATTTGGAAAGCCTTGATGGTACCCCTCAATCTGATTATTCCTTGTGGAAAGCGACAAAAGGTCTGAAAAGACCCGTAATAGGTAAGACACCTTTGCGAACTTCAACTGGCGACTGGGCACGAAGCGATTCCGGAAAGGGGATGGTGTACGTTGATCATTTGAGAAATGTTTTTACGACAAATGATTCAGCGGATGCTGCAGCAGAATTTCCGCCGTATGCTGTTAGACAGCCTGTGTCTTTGAGACTTAACTTACAAGATGTCGAAAACGTTATCAATAACATAAACCCCAGGAAAGCTCCAGGTATAGATCAAATTACTGGTAAAATGCTGGAACAGTTACCTCGTGTAGCTAGAAGGGTTCTACTTTTTATTTTTAACGCCATTTTACGCCTTGAGTATTATCCTGCAGAGTGGAAGGTCTCAATGATTACTATGATACCCAAGCCAGGGAAGGATCTAACTAAGGTAGAATCATATAGACCAATAAGTCTTTTACCAACAATTTCAAAACTATTCGAAAAATTGTTAATGGCAAAGTTGAGTCCAACATTGAACAATGTGGGATGCATCCCTGATCATCAATTTGGCTTTCGGGCTAAGCACAGCACCATAGAACAAACGCATAGATTAGTCAATGTCATAAGACAAACCTTTGAGGAGAAGAAGTATTGCTCAGCTCTTTTCATTGATATTTCTCAAGCTTTTGATAAAGTGTGGCACGACGGCTTGATGCACAAAATAAAGCTAAACTTGCCTGCAAATACACACAAGCTTCTGGAAAGCTACTTATACGGGCGGAAGTTTGTTATCAGAGAAGGCAACTTTATTAGCCCAACTCAGCCAATCAAGGCAGGAGTTCCCCAAGGCAGCATACTGGGACCTACTTTATATTTGATTTACGCCTCTGACATGCCAACGACATCTGGAATCCACACTTCTACCTTTGCAGATGACACAGCGTTTTTGAGTGTTCATGAAAACCACCATTTAGCATCACGAAATTTACAGGAATATACTTCAATATTAGAGAAATGGCTAAAACTTTGGAAAATCAAAGTTAATGAACAGAAATGTACTCATGTTACATTCACACTGTGTAGGCAAACATGTCCGCCTATCCAAATTAACAACTCACCTATTCCGCAGCACAACGAAGTCAAGTACCTTGGTGTTCACCTGGACCGTAGGCTAACATGGAAGTCTCACATTGAAGCAAAGGTCACTCAGTTAAAACTAAAAGCAGCGCAGCTAAATTGGCTTATGGGCAGAAATTCGACATTGAAATTGGATTGCAAACTTTTGTTATACAACTCAATACTAAAGCCTATATGGTGCTACGGAATTCAGTTATGGGGCACCGCCTCAGCGTCAAACATTGAAAAAATCCAAAGGCGGCAAAACAAAATTCTACGAACGATTACTGCAGCTCCATGGTACGTCAAAAATTCACGAATTCATAACGATCTGAGTGTTCCGCTGGTAAAAGAGGAATTTTCTAAGTACGCGACAAGGTATATCAGTAAACTGGAACTTCATCCAAACCCTCTTGCTCGCAATATACTTAATTTTGGCGGCCACACTCGGCTTAAAAGAAGGGATACCGCTGCCACCATCAGATTGCTCAATAGGTGATTTTACCGAAATAGCTCCCGCATAATAAAACTTTTTGTCTAGCATTGGCCGGACTTTAGAATCACATTTTTTAATTTTAAATTTAGTATTAAGATTTGAATACTTATTGTTAGTTCATTTTGAAGATTCAATAAATAAAAAAATGCTTAAAAAAAAAAAAAAAAAAAAAATTAGCTGGATTGCAAACTGTAAACAACAACAACAATGTGCAATGGTGTGTGGACAGCGGCGCTTCGTCACATTTTTGTTGTGACAATCAGCTTTTTGAAGAATATGAAAAATACGACAAGATTGTTTATTTGCCAAACAACACCAGTTTGAAAGCCATTGGCCGTGGCAATGTTATATTAAACAAAAATAAAACCAAATTCATGCTTAATAATGTTTTGCATGTACCAGATCTTAAGGGGAATTTTATTTCAATAAGCAAAATAATAGAAAGTGGAAAGGTTGTTGTGTTTAAAGATAATTTTGTTCACATAAAAGATCAAGAAAATTATTCAATTTTGATAGCTTTTAACAACAATGGTATATTCCTCTATGAAGATGGGCGAAATAAGTGTATGAGCTTAAAAACGAAAAACAGTTTACTGAGTTGGCACCTAAAGTATGGTCATGTAAATTTCCAGTGTTTAAGAGACATGGCAAAGAATAATATTGTGAAAGATTTTAAGCTAAAAGAATGCGGTAACGAGCCAGTATGTGAAGTATGTTTTAAAGCTAAAATAACAACCAAGCCTTTTAATAAATCTGAATTTAGAGCACACTCCTTACTGGAATTGGTTCATAGCGATATTTGTGGACCAGTAAATGTGCCATCAATTGCTGGCTCTAGATATTTTGCAACATTTATCGACGATTGCTCTCGTTTTATTATTGTATACTTTCTCAAAACAAAAGATTTACAGCCATATTCATAAAAAACGCTTATAGTGTACTTCAAGAGTGCAATTGTTATGACACAATTTGTCTTCTATAAACCTCTCATAAAAAATTGTATTCATAAATGAACAATAACACCTCTGTAACTATTAAAGCTGTTTAATGATTTTATGATTACGTCCGGCAACTCTATTCTTATTTGGTTGCCATTTTGTTAATAGTTACTGTTCGATTAACCCGGTAATCGAAAAAAAAAATATTTTTAAGTATATTTTAATATTCAAAAATGTATTAAAATATAATATTCTTCAAAAATGTCTGTACAAATAGTTGTTCGCAACAAATATTTTATAAAATATTTTAATTTAGCTATTTTTAATAATAGATGGCAGAAAAATAATTCGATTACCGAGTTTGTTTACAATTGTTTTACAACACTAACATACTCTGCTAACTATTTTAATATTTGTGTATTCTTTTTTCATCAAAAGTGTTGTAGTATTTAAAAAAAACCAGAGATAAAAGGCTGAACATCAATATCTTTAATATAAAATGGAAAACAAGGTATGTATACATAAATATTGTATGTAAATAAGGTTCCACAAAGTGCACTACTTTCCCAAAACATGTATATGTACATATGTGAATAACATTTTTCCTATTTACAGCAAAACAAAAGTGAATGTAAAAGGCAGCGATCCGAAAACTGGACTGAGGGTGATAAGGTATACATTTCATATACAGTTCAATTTAGTTGTTGGTTGTTAATTTGAATGTTTTTGCAGGAGCTATTAAAGGAATTAATAAAAAAGACGGTGAGAGACGTTGAAAACAAAAATACCGACACAAATACAAATCACGCAAAGAAAAAAGCACGGATCGATATTGAGAAAGAGTAAGTATTAGTTTCTTTCAAAATATATGTACGATTCTATGTACTTACATATATAGGGTGTTTTTTTAAGCCCGATAGAACTTGAAATTGTAAAAAATAACACAAAAAATTAAATTGTAATCAAAATTTTTTTTTATTCGAAAGATCAATACGTGACATTAACATTTGAAAATGATTTCGGGCATATGGGCACCGCGGCTGTTCTTGACGAAGCGCATTCTGGACGTCCAATTTTGGGCCACTTTTTCGAGCACTGCTGGCCGTATGTCACGAACAACACGAACAATGCTGTCCTCCAAGGCGTCAATTGTTGCTGGTTTATCAGCATAAACCAGTGACTTCAGGTAGCCCCACAGGAAATAATCGAGAGGTGTCAAATCGCACGACCTTGGAGGCCAATTGACAGGTCCATTTCTCGAAATCAACTTATCGCCAAATTTTGATTTCAGTAAGTCGATGGTTGCGTTCGGCGTATGGCACGTAGCACCATCCTGTTGAAACCACATCTCCTCCGGATCAATGTCATCCATATTTTCAAACAAAAAATCATTGATCATGGTGCGGTAACGATCTCCATTGACCGTAACGCGAGCTCCGGCCTCATTTTTGAAGAAATAAGGTCCGCTGATGCCACCAGCATGAAAACCGCACCAAACAGTGCATTTTTCTGGATGTAATGGAGTCTGTAGGGTCTCTTGTGGATTGGTCTCACTCCATATGCGGCAATTTTGCTTATTAACAAACCCGTTAAGCCAAAAATGCGCCTCATCGCTGAACACAATTTTGCGATAAAACAACGGAACTGATTTTCAAAGTAAATTTGGATAATTTCGTAGCGTTGTTCAAGCGTGAGTCTATTCATGATGATTTGTCAGAGTATACTGAAACAAATAAAAAAAATGTTTCATCAAAATTTAATTTTTTGTGTTACTTTTTACAATTTAAAGTTCTATCTAGCTTAAAAAAACACCCTATAGATATGTATTATATTTTGTTCCTTTTGTAGCTTCAACAGTTTATGCACTGGTAAACAAAGGACAACAACTCAACTCAGGTCACAGTGGACAACAATAAAAATGACAGCGAAGAAGGAAGTTTCGGAGTTCAGGAATAAAATTAGAATGACAGGAGGAGGCCAGGCACCCACAGAGGTGCCATTATCAGCTAATGACATAAGTGTTTGGCTTCCAAACGAATTTGTTACTGATTCAAATCAGTTTGATTGTGATGCTATTTTTAGCCAAGTGCGTAATGTTTCTCTTTCAATGAAATCTTGCTTAGTTAATTATATTCTTTTTTCCAGACCGAAGAAAACTTATCTGATAAGTTAATTGCTATTGAGGATGAAAATGTTGATCCAAATAGCAACATAACCAATGATCCCTGCCCAACATCTTCAACAAACACCAAAAGTTATAAAAAGGAAGAATATGGAAAACATAGTCCACAAAAAACAAGAAAACATAGTCCACAAAAAAGAAAGGTTTGTATATGTATGTATATAAAGCTAAGAATGCCTTTAATCCTAACAGTTTTCTATTTTAATTAAAGATCACTCATCATAAAAACAGTGCCAGTGACGAAAGTATTTTAAAACTGGCCCAAACAGACATAGACTGCCGTAAAGAATTACACCTTCTCCAGATAGAAGCGGAGAAGAAAAGAATACGAAATTTAGACTTGGAGTATGAAATACTTCAAGCTAAATTAAATTTTTATAAAAAAAAGCCATTTTGTAAGTGTTCATTTAAATTAATCAAATATACATATATATATAATTGATATTTTTCTTACAGATGATCGGGAACCCTAAGCAATATACAAAACTACAAATTTGATCTCAATTGAATTGTACCTTTTTTGTTTTTTTATGAAATATTCATATACATATATGTTATTGTTAATTTATTTATTTTTTTAATTTGAAGTTGTTTATGTTTTGTGTTTTTATACTATTTTATGTTTTTTATACTATTAAAAGAACCAAGTGCATTAAAAAAATGTTATATAAAAAATGAAATATATTATATAAGTACATATGAATAAATGAATATTATTGTTTTTTATCTGAAGCGTTATTTGTTATTAAATGTTTTCATATTTAAGTTCAGCGTAAGTATATTTTGATTAAATAGTGCGTTTTATTAATAATAGATTTTGTTAAAAAATTAAAAATTTCGATGAATAAAATTTTTTAAAATAGTCTTGGCTCGTGTTTCGGGCGCTGAGGAAAAATTATTTTCCATTGTTTCCATTTCTGCTTGTGCGTCATCATCAAAGTCATCTGAAATTATTGTAATTATAAATAAATGTTTAATATAAATATGTATGTATGTATGTATAAAGAAATTTATGTACACATGTATAATTAAAATTTCTTACTGGGAACTGAATCATTTTCATCTATTGCAATGTTATGTAGTACTGCAAGAGCAACAATTAAAACTTTTGCATTTTCCAAACTAACGGTCATTCCACGCAATAGACATCGGAATCGCTGTTTCCACACTCCAAAACATCTCTCTATGGAATTTCTAGTGGCGATGTGTGCAATATTATATTTAGATTCCTTTTCATTTTGCGGCTGATGTAAGGGGGTAAACAAATAAGTTGTTAATTTGTAGCCCGAATCACCAAGTAATCTGCCTTTAAATTCCCCTTTTTCAAATCGCTGTTTAATAGCTGACTCATTGAAAATCCTGCAGTCATGTGTGCTACCTCTCCATCTTGCCACAATGTCTCGGATTTTTAATTTTGCGTCACATATAACCTGCAACCCAGTAAGAAAAATAATTTTTAAACTTTTAGCCATATACATACATATATTTTTAAACTCCTTTATTACTTGCACATTTAGGGAGTAATATCCTTTCCTATTGATGTAGTATTGGGCAAGATCACCACCAGTCTTTTTTATTCTTATGTGGGTCCCATCAATAGCCCCAATTATTCCCGGGAAATTGCGTATGGCTTTGAATTCTCGTGCTATTGATGCCTCCTCTTCCAAAGACGTGGGCATTTTTATCTTGCTTCTGCCATGACGTGCTAGAGCGCGAGCAACCCTATCACAAATTCGTGACACGGTTGCTTGTGTTGAGCCATGAAGATCGGCAGCATCGTCTTGATACTGAAACATATATGTGAATATTTCACCACGATTGTCATGGAATTACATCTTACCTCTCCACGTCCCCAACAACGCAAGGCAATCATCACCTGCAGTTCAGCAGACGTTCCACAGCCTCTCTTATCCAAACTGATGTTTTCTTTGACCAAATCTATAATTTTGCGCACGGTAGATTTTTTAAAACGATATTTGACCTTAAATTGGTCCTCCGGAATTGAAAATGGATTACTTCTTTCCTTGTATACCTTAGGTTGCCGGTTATTTGAAAGCAGCACTAAAGTATCTGAAAATATTTGCAATTATTAGTTTTTTCACAATGATATTAACTACACTTACCTATTAATCGAATTTTATTTATTGAGTCCATTTTATTATTTAAATCAGTGTTTTTTTTCACAACTTATAAAAATATTGCAAACAAAACCTCTCGTTGTCACTTTATTGCACGCTTAAAGAAGGGTAAATCCAACAATAAAATTTCTTATTTTATGGATGCTTAATAACACGTTTATAAGGCTATTAATCATTTATGAATACAACTTTAGAGAACTTTGCTTATAAACGGTTAATAAGCCCAATATAAATTTTTATGAATACGGCTGTTAATATTTAATGCTTTTAAAGATTGCAAGTCTCTAGTAGAGAAACAAACTGGTTGTCGAATAAAATGTTTAAGAACTGATAACGGCCGAGAATATGTAAACAATGAGTTCAGCAACTTTTTGCAAGAAAACGGAATCAAAAGGCAGCTAACCGTACCATATACTCCCCAGCAGAACGGGATTGCTGAGACGGCCAACAGGACGTTAGTCGAGATGTCGCGTAGTATGCTTTTAGAGTCCAAGCTTGAAGAAAAATTTTGGGCGGAGGCTGTTTTGACCGCTGCATATTTACGTAACAGAACTGTTACAAAAGTTTTAGTGGATAAAACGCCGTTTGAAGTGTGGCATGGCTATAAGCCGTCGGTCAGCCATTTAAAAGTATTTGGTACGAAAGTTGTAGCGCTAAACAAAACTCACCATAAAAAGTTTTTGCCCAAAGGTATTGAGATGCTGATGATTGGATATAGCGAACAATCAAAAGCAGGCTTTACGATTCAATCTCAAGAAAGGTTCACGTGAGTCGTTTTTTTTTTTTTTTTTTTTGTTAAGCGTTTTTATTTATTGAATCTTCAAAATGAACTAACAATAAGTATTCAAATCTTAATACTAAATATAAAAATAAAAGAATTGATAAAAAAAATAAAATAAAATGTGCTTTTTACTTACGTCCAGCCAATGCTAGACAAAAAGTTCTATTATGCGGGAGCAATATCGGTAGAATCACCTATTGAACGTTCTGATGGTGGCAACGGTATCCCTTCTTCTCAACCGACTGTGGCCGCCAAAATTAAGTATATTACGCGCAAGAGGGTTTGGATGAAGTTCCAGTTTACTGACATACCTTGTCGCGTACTTAGAAAATTCCTCTTTTATCAGCGGAACACTCAGATCTTTATGAATTCGTAAATTTTTTACGTACCATGGAGCCGCTGTAATCGTTCGAAGAACTTGGTTTTGTCGCCTTTGAATTTTTTCAATATTTGACGCTGAGGTGGTGCCCCATAATTGAATTCCGTAGCACCATAAAGGTTTTAGAATTGCATTGTATAGCAGAAGTTTGCAATCCAACTTCAAAGTCGAGTTTCTACCCATAAGCCAATTTTAGTTTCAACTGAGTGACTTTTGCTTCAATGTGAGACTTCCACGTTAGCCTACGATCCAGGTGAATACCAAGGTACTTGACTTCATTTTGTTGCGGAATAGGTGTATTGTTAATTTGTATAGCCGAACATGTTTGCTTACGCAGTGTGAATGTAACGTGAGTACATTTTTGTTCATTAACCCTGATTTTCCAAAGCTTCAGCCATTTTTCCAATATTAAAATAAATTCCTGTAAATTTCGTGAAGCTAATTGGTGGTTTACATGAACGCTCAAAAACGCTGTGTCGTCTGCAAAAGTTGCAGTGTGGATTCCAGAGTTCGTTGGCATGTGTGAGGCGTAAATCAAATATAAAGTAGGCCCAAGTATGCTCGATAGGTTGAGTTGGGCTTATAAAATCACCTTCTCTGATAACAAATTTCCGCCCATATAAGTAGCTTTCCAGAAGCTTGTGAGTATTTGCAGGCAAGTTCAACTTTATTTTGTGCATCAAGCCGTCGTGCCACACTTTATCAAAAGCTTGAGAAATTTCAATGAATAGAGCTGAACAATACTTCTTCTCCTCAAAGGTCTGTCTTATGACATTGACTAGTCTGTGTGTTTGTTCTATGGTGCTATGTTTAGCCCGAAACCCAAATTGATGATCAGGGATGCATCCCACATTGTTCAATATTGGACTCAACTTAACCATTAACAATTTTTCGAATAGTTTTGAAATTGTTGGTAGTAGACTTATTGGTCTATATGATTCTACCTTGGTCGGATCCTTCCCTGGCTTGGGTATCATAGTAATCATAGAGACCTTCCACTCTGCAGGGCAATACTCAAGGCGTAAAATAGCGTTAAAAATAAAAAGTAGAACTCTTCTAGCTACACGAGGTAACTGTTCCAGCATTTTGCCAGTAATTTGATCAATACCTGGAGCTTTCCTGGGGTTTATGTTACTGATACCTTGTTCTACATCTTGAAATGTGAAGGGGGTCTAACTACATATGGTGATAATTCAGATGCATCATTTGTTATATCATTTGTAATAAAAACATTTCTCAAATGGTTAACATACACCATCCCCTTTTCTGAGTCGCTTCTTGCCCAGTCGCTTTTGTCGCTTTCCACAGAGAATAGTCAGATTGCGGAGTACCATCCAGGCTTTCCAAATTTGTTTTAAGGGAAGCCATTCTGTGGATTTCAAGCAGCTTTTTTAACTGAGTTCAGCATTCCCGTAGCCTAGTTTTAAGCTGGGGAGATCTGCGAAGTTGCCACTCTCTTCTGACTCTCCTTTTGCTGACAGAAGTTGCTCAATTTCAGACAAATAAGCTCTATTGTTTTCATTTCTGGATCTTATATGACTAGTAGCACCATGCTGTACAGCCAGTTTGAGGTCTTCAGAAAAATCGTTAAATGACGCATCAATATCCTCAGGCGTTCTCAAGGCGATATTTTCAGTACAATGTGTGCTCAAAAGTTTTTTGTATTTTAACCAATTAACTCTATTAACGGTCAACGGGGAGCCAATCTCTTGGGGAAACGAAACAGAGATTATAGTGGGTGAGTGATCTGATGACAAGTCTAATGAAGGCTCCACTTGCATCCACTCTAAAGGAAAATTTTTCGCAACTCCAAAATCTATAACATCTGGGATCTTTCGTCGGTCTGACGGCCAATAAGTGGGGTGTCCGCTTGAAACCACATCTGAGCCCATTTTGGAAACGGTGTCAAAAAGCACACGGCCTTTCGAGGTAATTAAACGTGATCCCCAAAAAGTGTGTTTAGCGTTATAATCGCTAGCCGCTAAAAATCGAGGACCAAGTGATTTGAAAAAATGTGAATATTGGTTTCCTCTTACTGAAAATCGTGGTGGTGAGTAAATCGTGGATATAACAATTTGTTCATGAAAATAATCAATGCATATATTTGTAGCTTGGAGATGTTCCTCGCGTGTCTCGTTCATTAGATAGTGCTTAATTCTGGTCTTTATCCAAATTGCCGAACCGCTGCAAGATCTTCCCCGGGGATCTTTTGTGTCATTTAATGTGTAGCCATTAATTTTGAAATAACTGTTGGTTGTCAAATGGGTTTCAGCAATCATCATTATATCGATTTGCTTTTCCATAAGGAACTGCTCAAGTTCATTTTTGTGTTGGCGAATGCCGTTTGCGTTCCAGAAACATATTTTTAACCAATTCATTTTTTTAAAATCGCCTATAAAATTGTGGATTGCATTTTTAGCATTTCCTTCATTATGTTGGTCATAGAAGCGATAAAAGTGCTAATGAATTGGACAAGAGTCTGCAGAGTTGCCTCTAGATTACTAAAATTTGGATCGGAATTATGTGGCTTGGGTTCCTGGTTCAAGTTTTGGTTGGATTTAACCACGTTAGCATATGAAAATTGTTTAGAATTCTGAGTTTGTGTAGTTGGTTGAATGGCCTACCTGGGGAAAATTGTTTTTACCAATGACATTTGGCTGCTGGGCTGCTGGAGAAACCGATGACTTATTTGTTATTGACCGCTTAAAATGTGTATAGACAGGGTAACCTCTATAATTTGCAGTGTGGCTACCTCCACAGTTACTGCATTTCTTAACACTTGCTTCGGCCTGTGGCTTATTGCACTGAGTTGTGCCGTGAAGTTCGCCACATACAACACAAACAGCGGGCAACTTACAGTAAGCCTTAGTGTGGCCAAATTCTTGGCAGTTTAGGCACTGAACGGGTCTTGAACGCTTATGTGGCTCCTCAACGGTAACCTTACGATGCAAAAGAAATTTGAGGTTATATATTGGATGAATTTCACTCTTTTTTACCACAACATCCCTGGGTTCTATTTCAACCCTAAACATGGGTTGAGGGATCTTCTCACGGTTCCTGATGTTTACTAGGGTTTTATTTTAAAACCTTTATCTTCCAATCCGGTTTTGACGTCATCAATATCTATGCAAGAGTCAATACCTTTAATAACGACCTGGAGAGTGAAGAATTTGTAAAATTCGTTAGACGCCACTGCTAAGCAACTCCAAGAGCATGCCACCAAAATATCGCCACTAATTGGAGGTGGAATTTCTAGAAATAATAAAAACATTTAATACATAATAATTTGATCATGTTTAATATTTAAATATTTGATCTTGTTTAATAATTAATTTTAATTACAGATGAATCGAAAGCAAAAAACCACTGCGAAATATGTATATAGTGTGTAAAAGTGGTTTAAACTTGTTTGTATTATTAATTAATTCTTATTTTTGCAGCTATAGATCGCTTTGGTTTTATATAAGAAAATTCAACAGTATTTATTTTCGATATTTCGATAACAAATCGCTATCAAATTTAAATTATGTTAATAATTTTCCATGTTATTCTGTAAACAACATTTGTTTTGCTAGCTTATATAACGTTGAAACAACATGTTGCAAATGTTTTGGTTGCAGAATTAGGTTATTTTAGTTTATCTTGATCCTAATTATTTGACCTTTTTTTTATAAATTAAATTGAAATGTTTTTTAAGCTTGAGGTCCGTTTTGTTTTTATATAAAAATGTTTTAATTATATTCGATATTTCGTCTTCCTTCGGAAGACTTCTTCAGGAAAAAATTTTTTTTAGTTTTGTTTACAAAATCAAAAATATTTGAAAACATATTGAAAACAATTTTAACATAAGTACATAAAAACATTCAACATACATTGTAACAAAAAGTTAAAGTACATAAAAAGATTACTAACAATGTTTTATACATAATTATCGATATTTTAATTAGCTAATTTATTACCCCATTCTTGTTAATTAAATGCCTATAGTTCTGAGCTAAACTTTCTGTATCTTTTCTAAAATTAATTCTATTAGCTATTTGTACATCAATTATCTGCAACATCTCCAACATATACCGTTTTCTATAACTAGTTTCTGTATTTAATATGGAAACATTAAAATCAGGATTGTGATTTAAATCACGACCATGTATCGACAAAGCCGTCTTCTGTGGCGAATTAATATTCCTATATTTCTGATCAGACTTATGTCCTGCTAATCTAGTCCTCAATTTATTCTTTGTTGTTCCTACATAAACCTTATCACACCGTTCCCTATCATTACCGCCACAAGGTATTTTGTATACTAAATTTGACTTATCTAATTTATTCAATCTATCTTTTGTTTTACTAAATAATCCACCGACTGTTTTATAAATCCTAAAGAAGATTTTCCTTTGAGACCAATATGCTCATCTATTAATTCACCATCATATGAACTTTGCAAATATATTACTCACATTCTTCAAAACATAACAGTGAATTCTAAGTATAATGTTAAAAATTCTATTCAATTTAAAGATAGAACTAAAAACATTAGGATTGAGAATAGTGAACAATTAATATCTTTAGATGTTGTCTCACTTTTTCCTAGTGTGCCGGTTGAACTTGCAATTGATATTATTGAAGATAACTGGAGCAGATTATCAGAATTCACAAATATGAATAAGAACTTATTTTTACGAATTCTTAGATTTTGTTTAATTGATAACAGATATTTTCAATATGATAATAAAATCTTTTTACAAAATAAGGGGCTTCCTATGGGATCTCCAGCTTCCCCTGTTGTAGCAGATATTGTGTTGGAGAATTTATTGGATTCATGTCTTGAGATATTGAGAATTAAACCTAAAATCTTAACTAAGTACGTAGATGACTTATTTTGTATTATAAATAAAGATGTTGTTAGTTTGTTATTATCAACTTTGAACTCTTTTGACTCATGCATTAAATTCACTATTGAAAGTGAATTAAACAATAGAATTGCATATTTAGATACATTAGTTATGAGAAAAGGTAATAATTTATTAATAGATTGGTATCAGAAACCAACATCTTCTGGAAGAATAATAAATTATTTCTCAAAACATCCAAAGAAAGTGATAATAAATACAGCTAAAAATCTTATAGACAGAGTATTTAATATAAGCGATATTAGATTTCATAAGAAGAATGAAACTATTTTGAAGAGTATATTATATGATAATAGTTTTCCTAAAGCCCTTGTTTGCAAATTAATTAGACAGCATGATAGTAGTAATAGATTAGATGTTAGTACGGAAACAAAAGTATATAAATCGTTAGCTTATGTACCTGGTTTGTCTGAAAGGTTACAAAGGACTAGTATATTTGATAAAAGAAAGTATAAAATAGCACATAGGATTTATAAAACAGAGGGTGGATTATTTAGTAAAACAAAAGATAGATTGAATAAATTAGATAAGTCAAATTTAGTATACAAAATACCTTGTGGCGGTAATGATAGGGAACGGTGTGATAAGGTTTATGTAGGAACAACAAAGAATAAATTGAAGACTAGATTAGCAGGACATAAGTCTGATCAGAAATATAGGAATATTAATTCGCCACAGAAGACAGCTTTGTCGATACATTGTCGTGATTTAAATCACAATCCTGATTTTAATGTTTCCATATTAAATACAGAAACTAGTTATAGAAAACGGTATATGTTGGAGATGTTGCAGATAATTGATGTACCAATAGCTAATAGAATTAATTTTAGAAAAGATGCAGAAAGTTTAGCTCAGAACTATAGGCATTTAATTAACAAGAATAGGGTAATAAATTAGCTAATTAAAATATCGATAATTATGTATAAAACATTGTTAGTAATCTTTTTATGTACTTTAACTTTTTGTTACAATGTATGTTGTATGTTAAAATTGTTTTCAATATGTTTTCAAATATTTTTGATTTTGTAAACAAAACTAAAAAAATTTTTTCTGAAGAAGTCTTCCGAAGGAAGACGAAATATCGAATATAATTAAAACATTTTTATATAAAAAACAAAACGGTCCTCAAGCTTAAAAAACATTTCAATTTAAGTTATTTTAGTTTTTATGTTTTTTATTATTATTAAATTAAAAACTGTCAATAATTCAGAATTAGAAATAGAATTAAATGAAACAGTTCAAAAAAACTAATTGTGCCACCATTGATAAGAATCAAGATACGTTTAAACGATGCTTTCGATGTTTTTTGCAATATATGATTCAGGATCAAATGTGTCCTTAATTAACGCAAAATTATTGAAAATCAGACATAACAAGTCCAATCATATTAAAAAAAGTAACCTGAGGTGTAGGAAAAACTAATGGTAGCGTTAATTTGAAAATAAATATTCACAACATTGAGAAAACCATGGAGATTTTTGTTGTTGATAATGAAAATTTTAAATACGGTTTTTTAATAGGTCTAGATTGTATTATAAATTTCAGATTGATTCAAAACGATGATCTAAGGATCACACAAAATACCAATTCAGAAATAAATGTGGATAGTATCGAAAATGAAGAAAAAGAGAAATACTTTAATACTCATAAGTTTCAACAAAATAAACAAAACAACAAAAGTGAAGTAAATTTTAATCAACATGTAAAAATTGATGACTTTGAAATGTCGATGAATTCTTTAGATTTTCACCAGAAGTCAGGAATTATCAAATTATTCCAAAAATATAAGCCAGTCTTTGCTAAAGATAAATATGATATCGGCACTGTGAGAGACTATGAAGCTCATATTGATTTGATGGTAGAAAAATATTGTTGTAAACGTCCCTACAGATGCACGATTGAATATAAAAGAGAAATAGAAAGCCAAATAGCAAAACTGTTGGAAAAAATTTAGTTGAAGAATCATATAGCCCATTTGCAGCACCAGTAACTCTAGCATATAGAAAAAAAGATGAAAATACAAAATCAAGGCTATGTATAGATTTTAGAGACTTAAATAAAATTATAGTCCCGCAATCACAACCTTTTCCACTGATAGAAGACCTGATGGTAAAAACTAGAAATTGTAAATATTTTTCGACATTAGATATAAATTCTGCCTTCTGGTCAATTCCTTTAAGAGTGAAAGACCGGGAAACAACAGCATTTCTTACACAAGAGAGACATTTTCAATGGACTTGCCTCTTATTTGGGCTAAAAACGGCTCCAGCAATATTTCAAAGGATATTAAGCAACATCATAAGATAGCACAAACTTTCGGCGTTTGCTGTTAATGACATAGATGATATCCTAGTGTTTTCGGAGAATTTCAAGGATCATTTGCATAATCTATCAAAGCTTCTACATGCAATAATGAAAGAAGGTCTTAGACTTAAATTCGCCAAATGCAATTTTGCCTCAAAATCAGTGAAATACTTAGGACATGTAATCGAAAACAACTAAATCAAACCACTCAAAGACTATTTAATTGCTGTAAAAGACTTTCCAGTTCCAGAAACAAGAAAAAGTGTTCGTCAATTTCTCGGAAAAATAAATTATTATCACAAGTTCGTTCCAAATATTGCTATCATTTTAGATCATCTGCACAACCTACTAAGAAAAAATGTCAAATTTATTTGGTCCTAGGACTGTCAAAAATCTTTTGAGAAAACTAAAACGTTACTTTATTCTGAGCCTATATTGAAAATTATTGAACCAGGTATACCAATCCAAATATTTACAGACGTAAGTATTAAAGGAGTAGGAGCTGTAATGAAGCAAGAAGACGAAAACGGAGATTGCAAACCAGTGGCGTATTTTTCAAAAAAGTTAAACGAATCTCAAAAGAAAGCGATATATTTCGAGTGTTTGGCAATCAAAGAAGCGGGAAAATATTGGCAACATTGGCTCATTGGGAAAGAGTTTACAGTCCTCACAGATCATAAACCCTTAGAAACTATGAACATTAACGCTAGAACTGATGAAGAACTGGGCGATTTTATTTACTATTTTTCTCAAGAAAATCAAATCAAGAAGCGGATTGTTTAAGCAGAAATCCAGTCCTAGACCCTTCAGAAAATGAAGAAGAAGTGTTGAAAGTTGAAAGATAAAATTGTTTTAACTGAAAATCTCAGCAAAATATTAATAAAAGATGTGCATACCACTTACTGTCATATAGGAAGGACTCAAATGTTAAATGAAATAACACCATTTTATACAGCAAAAAATTTAACTACTAACATTAAAAATATTTGCGATAAATGCGAAATTTGTATAAAAAATAAGACAAGGAAGAAGTCTAAATTCGGTTTACTGTAACGTTTAGGTCCAGCAACACAACCGTTTGAAATTGTCTCCATCGATACAATCGGAGGATTTAGTGGATCACGTTCAAAGAAAAAGTACTTACATCTTTTAGTAGATCATTTCACAAGATATGCATACATTTTAACATCAAAGAATCAAACCGCCAATGATTTTATAAAACTAACAAATAGTGTCTCACAAGACTTCAAGATAAACGTGATTCTTGCAGATCAATACCCAGGCATAAATTCTGAAGAATTCAAAAAATTTTTGAAATCAAACAATATACAAATTATTTTTACTGCAGTAAACATGAATGTTCTCGCAACTCTTCAACCATACAGGCGTGTTAATTGAAAGCGGACAAAAATAATTTTTTATACATCTTGGTAAACTTACATACAAAAACAATAATACATAGTGTTAAATTACGAGCATAAAAAAACAAAATACGTTGTAATAAATTGTGCAAACAGCAACAAACTATTTAAAAGAAAAACAACGGGAAAATAAATTCCTTAATCTTTTAATAATAAAGCAATAATATCAATTACAAAACAAGTGCAGAGACAGTGTATAAATTTTATTGTTGTTATTGTGCGGAAGATTACGAAGGTAGTCTGAGAAAAAAAACTATAAATTAAATTTTTGTTTTCTATAATAGAAAACTTTTTTCTTTAATAAAACACTGCATGAGCTTACCTAGCAGATGTAGTTCTGAGAAAGAGCTTAGCTCTACTAGCAAAAATTTATGGATTTCCGAAGAGGAATCTATTAAAAAATCATTGAATAATCTACTTTCCATAAATGATAAGAAACGCCAGCCTTCGAGCTCGTCAAATATTGTTCTTACAACAGAAGACAAATAATCATCCACTATAATTGTTGCAGATAAGCCGAAAACACAAGTAGGCATGGACAGGTACGTAACTGTAGTTAAACGTCAGCGAAGCCCCAAATCCGCTCAAGTGTCGTCTCAATCGAAACTACCTAAAAATGATAGCACCAAAACAACAACTGAAAATAATAGATTTGCTATCCTTCAGACTGTGGAGGCAGCAACATCTAAGAAAACCTTTAAACCACCGCCAATATATTTGAGAGAGCCTACTACTATTGAGCTGGTAAAACAACTTATCACGGCGATCGGCAAAGACACTTTTAACGTTACATCAGTTAAGCATGGCAGTATCAGTGAAACAAAAATCCAGGTAAATAATGAAAGTGAATACCGAAAACTGTCTGACGTTCTGGAGAAGGAGAAAAGATCTTTATACACGTGTTCACTTGACTAAGGACAAAGCACTACTCAAATATAAAAAGTAAATAAATATTAATCAATTTATATTGAGTTGCTCAAAAATCCTTTCAATGTAAATGAAATACTTTACTTATAAGCTTTAAATTGCATATATATATATATATATATATATATATATATATATATATATATATATATATATATATATATATATATATATATATATATATATATATATATATATATATATATATATATATATATATATATATATATATATATATATATATATATATATATATATATATATATATATATATATATATATATATATATATATATATATATATATATATATATATATATATATATATATATATATATATATATATATATATATATATATATATATATATATATATATATATAGGTTAGGTTAGGTTTGACAGGCTGCAAGCTATTGTAAAGCCAGCCCACTTGGGTCCAGTCAGGTTGTGTTGTGTTGCCTGGATATGATATGTATCTACATATCACTGGTTTAGAACCAACCCGAGGGTCGGATAAAGGAGTCCAATCCACTTACTTCGCATTCCGATACCTCTGTTAAATCATGCGGCATCCGTCTGCCTAGGTACAATGCCCTTATATAAGAAAGAGCTAGACACTGACAGGAAGTGCTCAACGCATCCTTCTTCCTCTTCGTCACTGCAACTTCTACAGAAGTCATGAAATGGAAGATTTAATCTCCTCGCCTGCGTCCCTATGGGGCAGTGTCCCGTCAGGACCGCCACAGCAGAACGCAACCTCCGTCAGGGCAAGCCCCTAAGGATGATAGTCCTGGCCCTATTCTGGGCCATGTCAGCCTTGATATTCGACAGGTATCCTCACTAGACCATCTGTCTTGACTCTAGACTCAAACCCTGGGGGAATTAGACGAATCCCGAATCATATATACGACACGAGATTGGTTGAGCGTAGATTCGAGAATATCCGGAGGAGAGCTCACACAAGAGTTCATCTGGCCTGAGGAGCGATGAGACACCTCAGGTCAGCCAGCGTCTCGTGGTGCCTTCCAGCCTGCCCTGGCAGCCAGTCAGTACAGAGAATACCCTGAGGAGAGATTTCACTCCGAGCCCTCAGTGCATTCCCTTTACCATAGGAGTTCAGTTGATCTGAAAACCGTTGCAGGTCTCCAGATCAGCCGGCATCCTATGCCACTTTACCAGGCGAGCTGTTGAACACAGTTCGCCCCCAGCGAATGACTGCCCCGTTTCTTAATGATGCGCCGCCTTTTATATGCTCGCTTACCAACTGTTTAAAATAAAAAGCATTATTCAGAGTCCAGTTAAAAATTGCGACTTTAGTATACATACATTGACGTGTACATATGTAGGTATATGTTTATATGCGTTTTGTTTTGATCTTTTTGTAGACATACATTTTAATGTAAGTTGTTATTACTTACTTTGTTTTGTACATCCACACATATGTATTCTTAAAAATGATTTTTGAAGAGACATATGTATGTATGTATGTAACAGCTTAAATGGGGAGAATTGCAAGGTAGCTAAAGGTCAAGATAGTATGACGTAGGGTCATACTCAACGATTTTTTTATAGGTATGTGACCCAAAAACAAGGTCACGAGTTTTGGTCGTCACAATGCCTCCTCTTTTCCCTGTAAACGATATCAAAATGACGGCATTAATTAGAAATTTGTTATACATAATTCAGTGGCATATTCTTCTTAGGAATTTCATTTTCAATTAATTGATTACTAAAAAAAAAATTACACATTTACAAGGGTAAGAAAAAAAAGATCTTTGGTTGCCACAATTCTGTAGCCTATTTATTACTGCACTAATTCCAATAAAATTAACGATATTCATAAGTTCATACATATAATATTTTCATTCCACAGACAGTTTCGCGTACACCTAGTATTCTTGGAGATCAGTCTTCGGTTGCTTGGTTGGTTACCGGGTAGTTTCCGCTCTTAAGAATTTGATGATTACGTTTCCCACAATCAATTATTTTTACGAATCTGTTGGTTGATTCGGCTGCCACTGAGAGTTTGTAAGTACTGCGAACAGATGATGGCTCGTAACGCTTAGCTGCACTTACGTGTTGACCGTAGTCTTGTAGTCAAGACCTCCCCGAGGTACGGCTGAGGTGAGATCTTGCTACGTAAGTAAATGGTTCTTGGCTGTACAAACTGATGAACGCCTTTAGGTCACTGAGATGTAAGGCTTTCGCGTATCAAGACTATGGGGAAGACGAGAAGTGTGAACACGGATGATACCATCAAATTTTTGGAGGTAGTTTGGCAGCAAAATTTTCCCAGCTTTTTGAAAGTGGGTGATGTTTAAGTCAAACTAGGTCTTTTCTTTTCGGCTTCCAATTTTCTGTCTCGGAGGCTATAAAGACTCGTTGCGTCTTAAAGGCATTTTCCGAGCTTGGTGCGTGTGAGCGCTACTTGATGTCATCATACAGAGTTTTTGGCAAACGCGGCTCCCGTCCTGCTACACTCATGTTGATGGCCAATATAATTTTGGGTGTTGTTTCTCAGCGTAATGGGCGATCATCATTTTAATTGTCCGGTTTGTCCTCTCTTTCGAATTTCGCTGCCGTATATATGGAGCGATGAGTCGGGCTCTAATCATCTCCAGGTATTGGCGGAAAAATTTGCGAAGTGAGCTTGGCACAATCGTCGGTGCTTAATACTTTTAGAAACCCAAAACGCTGTATTAGGCGCGCTCGAATTAATTATTAGGTGGATGCATCGGCGAATTTAGGCGAATTCGATTGATATGGCGGCACTTTCTCGGTCAAGTTTTGTTTACCTTTTTCGGCGCCATTTAAATTTTTGCACATGTTGGTTATCAGCTACTTTTGACAGCTTAAGTAAGAATTCGCCTTTTTACACAAACAAAATACCTGTTGTTTTTTTTATTGTTGTAGCGAAGCGGTTACCTTGTTTTTTGTATCATGTGCCGGATTTCCATACAAAGTAAAGGCGATTTTATTAAAGTGGCGATTTCACTTTAAGCGCAACTGAAAGTGTTACCAAGCTAATTTTATTTAAATATTATTTTCTGTGTTGCAACAACTTTTACTAAATAGTAAGGTGTTTTGGAGCAAATCATATAATATTTACATTAATACTTATTACCACATTTATAAGCAAAAGTCTGTTACAGCGATAGTGACCAGAGAGGTTTCCGCCTAGCTCAATTATTTCTCATTACAAGCAATAAAAAAAAATAAATAAAATTATATACACACACTTTAAAAAAAAAAAGATAAAATAACACCAATGGTTGCCTAAATTTTTTTCGGCTTAAAAATCTTTTTCTTTACTTTCAAGTTTTTTTCTTTTTTATCAGGAATGTTTTTATTCTGCAATTTTTTTTTTCTAATAGACTTAAATTCTTTTTTTTTTTTTTTTTTTTTTTTTTTTGAAGAACTTTCCTCTTGCTTTAGTTCAACAGCTTATTCTCTTTTTTTTTTATCTTTAGAATATAAGGACAATTTTGTTACCTGGCTGACTGGTTTCAATTTTCTTTTTGGTTGAGCAAGGACTTCTCATCTGGTTTTTAAAACTCTCGTGTTGTCTCTAGCCAGATGTACTCGTCCTTCCTGGTTCACCCACCAAAATCTTGAACTTTTCTTTTTGGGACACCAGAATATGCAATGTAATCGCACGGCAAACTAACTGTTTTCTTTATCTGCCCCGCTTGGTTATCCTTGCACAACACTTTAATATTTCGCTTGATTAACTCTATGAATATTGACTTTACATAAAATTTATTTGTTCTTCAAAACTTTGTTTAACTTGAACACTTCCTGAGGGAAAGGCAAATCGATGTTATGTTGATTGCTGAAACTCACCTGACGTCAAGAAGTTCTTTCAGGATAAATGGCTATATACTAGATGACACTAAAGATCCAAGTGGAAGGTCTTGTAGAGGTTCGGCTATTCTAATTAAAAATTAAATTAAACATTACTTGTTAAATAAGACATGTGAAGAATATTTTCAAGCAACAAATATTTGTATTGAACACATTCACAGTAAATTGGCAATTTTATCAATTTATTCCCCGCCTCGGCTTTCAGTTACAGAAAACCATTACTCAAATTTTTTACTTCTCTTGGATCCAGATTTATAGCTACTGGTGACTATAATGCTAAGCACACATTTTGGGGCTCAAGATTAATCTCCCCGAAAGGTCGTGTGCTTTTTGATACTATATCAAAATTGGGCTTAGATGTAATCTCCAGCGGGAGCCTCACCTATTGGCCATCTGACCAGCGAAAGATCCCGGATGTTATTGACTTCGGAATCGTAAAAAACGTCCCCTTAGAATGGATGCATGTGGAGCCTTTATTGGATTTGTCCTCCGATCACTCACCTACTATGGTCTCTATATGTTTCCCCCAGAACATCGGATCCCCATTTAACGACATAGGTGTATTCCAGTGAATTGGCTAAAATATAAAAAAATATTTAAGTACTCATTGTACGGATAATATATCTTGAAGAACTCCAGAGGATATTGATGAGTCAATTGATGATTTTTCCCAAAATATTATAAAAGCCGTGCAACATGCTATCACTACAAATTTTAGAAATATGAATAGCAGAACTTATTCTTCTGAAATCGAACACCTTGTCTCAGAAAAAAGAAGAATCAGAAGAGAATGGCAACTTCGCAGGTCTCCCCAGCTTAAAGCTAGGCTTCGAGAATGCATAAGTCAACTAAGAAATTTGCTTGAAGTCCAAAGAGTGGCTTCCCCCACAACCTACTTGGAAAGCCTCGATGGTACTCCTCAATCCGATAATTCTTTGTGGAAAGCAGCAAGAGGGTTAAAGAGACCCGTTAGATCTAAGCCACCCTTGCGTACTCCAACTGGGGTCTGGGCCATAACTGACTCCGAAAAGGGAATGCTGTACGCCAACCACTTGTAAAACGTGTTTGCCATTGACGGAATGAATGATGAAGCTGATATGCCGCCATATGCAGTTAGACCTCCCGTACCTTTTAGACTTCGTTTCCAAGATGTCGATAATGTTATTAGTAACTTAAACCGAGGAAAGCTCCAGGTATTGATAAAATTACCAAGCAAATGCTTGTGCTGTTACCCCGAGTAGCTAGAAGACTCGTCCTTTTTATTTTTAATGCTATTTTACGTCTCGAGAATTTTCCTAGTGAGTGGAAGGTGTCTGTCATTACTATGATACCCAAACCAGGAAAGAATCCTACAAAAGTTGAGTCATATAGCCCGATAAGTCTATTGCCAACAATTTCAAAACTGTTCGAGAAATTGCTAATGACGAGGTTGACCCCAATCTTGAATGAAGTAGGATGTATTCCTAACCATTAATTCGGTTTTATGGCTAAGCATAGCACCATAGAACAGACACACAGGCTGGTGAATGTTATCAGAAACGCGTTCGAAGATAAAAAATATTGCTCAGCTCTATTTATTGACGTTTCCAAAGCTTTTGACAAAGTGTGGCACAAAGGCTTAACTCATAAAATAAAATTAAACTTGCTTGCAAACACGCATAAGCTGTTAGAGAGCTACTTATATGACCGGAAATTCGTCGTTAAGGAAGGTGATTTCAAAAGCTCGGCTCAGCCAATCGAAGCTGGAGTTCCCCAGGGTAGCATATTGGGTCCAACTTTATATTTGATTTATGCTTCAGACATGCCAACCAGCTGCAAAATTCACACTTTAACTTTTGCAGATGATACAGCATTCATCAGTGTCCATGAAGACTATAAATTAGCATCACAAAATTTGCAAAAACATATTCTTATATTGGAGAAATGGCTGAAACTTTGGAAAATCAAAGTAAATGAGCGAAAATGTACCCATGTTACATTCACACTACGTAGAAAAACTTGTTCGGCTATTAAAATCAACAACTACATTGTTCCGCAGCACAGTGAAGTCAAATACCTTGGTATTCATCTCGACCGTAGGCTCACGTGGAAGTCTCACATTGACGCTAAAGTCACCCAGATGAAATTAAAAGCGGTGTAACTAAATTGGCTCATCGGCAGAAATTCTATCTTGAAGTTAGATTGCAAACTTTTGTTGTATAATGCAATCCTAAAGCCAATATGGAGCTATGGAATTCAACTGTGGTATACCGCCTCTGCATCTAACATTGAGAAAATTCAAAAGCGCCAGAATAAAATTCTCCGTAGCAGCTCCATGATATGTTAAAAACTCTCGAATTCACAAAGATCTAGGTGTACCCTTAGTGAAAGATGAATTTTCAAAACACGTGATAAGGTACATTAACAGACTGGAGTCTCACCCGAATCCTCTCGCACGTAGCATCCTTAACTTTGGTGGCCATACTCGACTGAGAAGGATGGACTCCCTTGCAACTATCAGAGCCTTGGAAAGGTGATTTACCAATAAAATACACGCAAGAAACAATTTTTTGTCTAGCATTGGCTGGACCTAAGTAAATAAAATTTTTCAATATTAATTAATTTTTTTTCTATATTAATTATTGAATTTTTAGTTTTAAGATTTGCATACTTATTGTTAGTTCTTTTAGAAGATACAATAAATAATTGAATTATAAAAAAAAAACTTTGTTTTTAGGTATGGTGACCTGTTCTTCACTAAGTATATTCTTATTCTCTCTTTCTATCTCCTAGTTCTGCTTACTTTGCCCCTGTTTACTTCCAAAATTCCAAATAAATCAACTGTTTTCGTTCCAAATCTATCGGTTCTTTCCAATCATTCTAGAAACTGGGATAGCGTACTGGATAGTTTTTCTTAAGATTTTTCCTGCGTCTTATTTAATTAAATTATATATATCGAAATAAATATTCCTAAAATTTAATTGTTACTAACTAAAAAAATCTTTTTTGCGCCATTTTCCAATTTTTCCCCCACTTTCATATATTAAATAAAAACCTAACCATACTTTCTTAGTAACAGGAGCACATGAAAATTAGTTAGTAGAATTTTCATTCATAAATTTACATGTAAACTCAGATTTAAATTTACTACCGTTTCCTTTCTCTACCTTTCCTTACAACCAGGAACCGTCCCTGTATTTGTTCATTATCAAATATGCTTTGAACCACCCTCTTATTTTTTTATGCACATTCTAACTGAATGGACAGCAGTACGAGAACAGTAAAAACAAAAGAACAAACCACGAAAGTAAAAAAAAAAATTTTTATTAATGTAAACAAATAAGAACTTAAACAAGCAAAAAAAAAACAAGAACAGGGAACAATTTCCCGAGCTGTTGATAATCTGGACAATAAAACACTTCGGAACAAAAATCATTTGTAACAATTTGACTTTCAAAGGTACGTTCTGTACGTATTCTATACAGTCCTTCGTGTGCACGGTAGTCTGCCAATAATTATATTAGTTTATTTTATTGGAATAATTGTGTCGCATGCATATAGACCTACAGATATTTTTGCTGATATCTATATGTTTACCTGCATAACCTAACTACATCCACATGTACATATTATCATTTTAATATCTACATGTCCTGTATATATAGAATCTGCGTTAACCCAGCACACATTTTTATGACCTATAAAGTTATTAAATTTTCTCTCATCCTTAGGTATACTGTGAAGCAACCTGGTGACAACAGTCGATCAACAAACCAACATCTACACTCTCAGCACATATTGATTGAACTATTTAATGCATCACAAATAAAGACATACAAACAACACTAATTTTGGTCTCTTTATTTTTCCCGCAACAAGTCACAAGCTGTTAAAAATGGAAAATATTAAATGAATATGTATGTACATACTTTAAAGAAATAATTTTTAAATCTGCATATGTGTGCATAAAACGCAGTCGTGTTAGTTTTACTATTTATAACTCAAAAGCGGCTGGACCGATTTTTATTGTTTTTGGATATATCTTTATCCGGAATAGGATAAGAATTATTAAAATATGATATTCATGAACAAGAAAGTATTGAATAGTATCAACATTAGTTTAGCTCTTTAAAATTGTTTATAGCAGATATAATACATAAAATAATAACAAACATAATTTCGCTATTTGGTTACCAATTTCGATTTTTTTTTCTTTTGCACGTGGAAAATCTTTACAATTTCTTTGTTTTTATAATCTTCACAAAATTGTTGAGTCCACATATACCGGAGTATAGCCTAAACCGATTTCTTAAAGAATTTTTTTTTTAATTCAATTATTTATATTATCTTTTAAAAGAACTAACAATAAGTATGCAAATCTTAAAACTAAAAATTCATTAATTAATATAGGAAAAAAAATTAATTAATATTGAAAAATTTTATTTACTTACGTCCAGCCAATGCTAGACAAAAAATTGTTTCTTGCGTGTATTTTATTGGTAAATCACCTTTCCAAGGCTCTGATAGTTGCAAGGGAGTCCATCCTTCTCAGTCGAGTATGGCCACCAAAGTTAAGGATGCTACGTGCGAGAGGATTCGGGTGAGACTCCAGTCTGTTAATGTACCTTATCACGTGTTTTGAAAATTCATCTTTCACTAAGGGTACACCTAGATCTTTGTGAATTCGAGAGTTTTTAACATATCATGGAGCTGCTACGGAGAATTTTATTCTGGCGCTTTTGAATTTTCTCAATGTTAGATGCAGAGGCGGTATCCCACAGTTGAATTCCATAGCTCCATATTGGCTTTAGGATTGCATTATACAGGGTGGCCCAGAAAGACCGAAGTGGTGTGAATTCCTTATAACTTTTTTATTATAATTTTTTTTTCTTTTCTTTTCAGTATTTTGTAAAGAAGACTTGGATAATTTATAATGGAGCAATACGCAATTGAACAACGTGCCCAAATTGTTGAAATTTACTTTTCAAATCAACGGTCCATTGTGTTGACTCAGCGTGCATACCGTCGTCAATTTAATGTGCGGGTTGCACCCTCTCAGTCAACAATAAACCGTCTGGTTGCAAATTTTCGAGAACAAGGAGCAGTAAGGAACCTTCCTGGTCCCGGCAGACACCGAACTGTCCACACGGCTGACAATATTCAAGTGGTACAGGAGAGTATTCGGGAGGATCCAGAAACATCAACCAGGAGACGTTCGTCACAACTGGGCCTCTCAAGGACGTCGCTGCAGCGAATTTTGCACACCATAGGATTGTTTCCATACAAAATTCAACTTGTCCAAGAATTGAAACCAACAGATTACCAGCAACGACTTGACTATGCAATTTATTTCCAGCAAAAAGCACAAGAGAATCCAAATTTTATTCATAACTTAATAATGAGTGACGAAGCCCATTTTCAATTAAATGGGTTCGTTAACAAGCAAAACTGTAGGATATGGGCTACGGAAAACCCGAGAGTACTTCATCAACGACAATTGCACCCAGTTAAGTGTACCGTTTGGTGCGGTGTTTCTTCAGAAAGGATCATTGGCCCATTTTTTTTTTGAAAATGAACAAGGTGTCGCCATTTCCGTCAATGGTGATCGATATCGGGCCATGTTGCAAAATTTTGTAAGGCCAGCCGTGGAAAACCATCCGCAAATATGGTTCCAACAGGATGGAGCCACAGCGCACACTGCGAGGGCCACAATGACTCTTTTACGCGACATCTTTGGTGAAAGAATAATTTCTCGTAACAGCAATTTTAATTGGCCTCCGCGTTCTCCGGATTTAACCGCTCCAGACTGTTTTCTTTGGGGCTATTTAAAAGGAAAAGTTTATGTTAATAAGCCTAGGACTATTGAGGAGTTAAAAACCAATATTCGAGAAGAAATTAACAACATACCACCGGAAGTTTTGCGAAAGGTCATGGAAAATGTGTTGGAAAGAGCACATTTGTGCGAAGCAGAATATGGCCACCACTTGCGGGATATCATTTTTAATAACTAATCCAAAAATATTCCCCATAAATTTAATGTATTTAAAAAAAAAAATTAAAAAAATATCTCTTAAATAAAAAGTTATAAGCAATTCACACCACTTCGGTCTTTCTGGGCCACCCTGTACAACAAAAGTTTGCAATCTAACTTCAAGATAGAATTTCTGCCGATGAGCCAATTTAGTTACACCGCTTTTAAATTCATCTGGGTGACTTTAGCGTCAATGTGAGACTTCCACGTGAGCCTACGGACGAGATGAATACCAAGGTATTTGACTTCACTGTGCAGCGGAACAATGTAGTTGTTGATTTTAATAGCCGAACAAGTTTTTCTACGTAGTGTGAATGTAACATGGGTACATTTTTGCTCATTTACTTTGATTTTCCAAAGTTTCAGCCATTTCTCCAATATAAGAATATGTTTTTGCAAATTTTGTGATGCTAATTTATAGTCTTCATGGACACTGATGAATGCTGTATCATCTGCAAAAGTTAAAGTGTGAATTTTGCAGCTGGTTGGCATGTCTGAAGCATAAATCAAATATAAAGTTGGACCCAATATGCTACCCTGGGGAACTCCAGCTTCGATTGGCTGAGCCGAGCTTTTGAAATTACCTTCCTTAACGACGAATTTCCGGTCATATAAGTAGCTCTCTAACAGCTTGTGCGTGTTTGCAAGCAAGTTTAATTTTATTTTATGAGTTAAGCCTTTGTGCCACACTTTGTCAAAAGCTTTGGAAACGTCAATAAATAGAGCTGAGCAATATTTTTTATCTTCGAACGCGTTTCTGATAACATTCACCAGCCTGTGTGTCTGTGCTATGGTGCTATGCTTAGCCCTAAAACCGAATTGATGGTTAGGAATACATCCTACTTCATTCAAGATTGGGGTCAACCTCGTCATTAGTAATTTCTCGAACAGTTTTGAAATTGTTGGCAATAGACTTATCGGCCTATATGACTCAACTTTTGTCGGATCCTTTTCTGGTTTGGGTATCATAGAAATGACAGACACCTTCCACTCAGTAGGAAAATACTCGAGACGTAAAATAGCATTAAAAATAAAAAGGACGAGTCTTCTAGCTATTCGGGATAACTGCACAAGCATTTTGTTGGTAATTTTATCAATACCTGGAGCTTTTCTCGGTTTAAGCTACTAACAGCATTATCGACATCTTGAAAACGAAGTCTGAAAGGTACGGGAGGTCTAACGGCATATGGCGGCATATCAGCTTCATCATTCATTCCGTCAATGGCAAACACGTTTTACAAGTGGTTGGCGTACAGCATTCCCTTTTCGGAGTCAGTTATGGCCCAGTCCCCAGTTGGAGTACGCAAGGGTGGCTTAGATCTAACGGGTCTCTTTAACCCTCTTGCTGCTTTCCACAAAGAATAATCGGATTGAGGACTACCATCGAGGTTTTCCAAATAGGTTGTGGGGGAAGCCACTCTTTGGACTTCAAGCAAATTTCTTAGTTGACTTATGCATTCTCGAAGCCTAGCTTTAAGCTGGGGAGACCTGCGAAGTTGCCATTCTTTTCTGATTCTTCTTTTTTTTGAGACAAGGTGTTCGATTTCAGAAGAACAAGTTCTGCTATTCATATTTCTAAAATTTGTAGTGGTAGCATGTTGCACGGCTTTTATACTATTTTGGGAAAAATCATTAATTGACTCATCAATATCCTCTGGAGTTCTCAAAGATACATTTTCCGTACAATGAGTACTTAAATATTTTTTATATTTTAGCCAATTAACTGGAATACACCTATGTCGTTAAATGGGGATCCAATGTTCTGGGGGAAACATATAGAGACCATATTAGGTGAGTGATCGGAGGACAAATCCAATAAAGGCTCCACATGCATCCATTCTAAGGGGATGCTCCAAAGTCAATAACATCTGGGATCTTTCGCTGGTCAGATGGCCAATAGGTGGGACACCCGCTGGAGATTAAATCTACCCCCAATTTTGATATAGTATCAATAAGCATACGAACTTTCGAGGAGATTAATCTTGAGCCCCAAAATGTGTGTTTAGCATTATAGTCACCAGCAGCTATAAATCGGGATCCAAGAGAAGTAAAAAATTTGAGTAATGGTTTTCTGTAACTGAAAGCCGAGGCGGGGAATAAATTGATGAAATTACCAATTTACTGTGAATGTGTTCAATACAAATATTTGTTGCTTGAAAATATTCTTCACATGTCTCATTTAGCAAGTAATGTTTAATTTTATTTTTAATTAGAATAGCAGAACCTCCACAAGATCTTTAGTGTCATCTAGTATATAGCCATTTATCCTGAAATAACTTCTTGACGTCAGGTGAGTTTCAGCAATCAACATAACATCGATTTGCCTTTCCCTCAGGAAGTGTTCAAGTTCTTTTTTATGTTGGCGTATGCCGTTTGCGTTCCAGAAACATATTTTTATTAAATCATTTTTTTTAAAATAGCCTGAAAATAGTTGATTGCATTTTTAGCATTTCCCGCATCATGGTGGTCATAGAAGCCGTAAAAGTATTTATTGATTGAACCAAAGTCTGCAATGTGGCTACAAGGTTGCTAAAATATGGGTCGGGCTGTTGAGACTTGCACTTCTGATTCGCGTTTGGTATATTAGTCTTAACCACATTGGCATAAGAAACTTGGTTAGAGCTTGGAACATTTATTTGGGTTGTTGACTGACCTGGTTTAGGAAAATTGTTGCTTGAAATGAATTGCGATTGCTGGGACGGCTTGGGAGGAGTTAATGATTTATTTGGCATTGAGCGTTTGAAGTGGGTATAAACGGGGCAACCCCTGTAATTAGCAGTATGATTGCCTCCACAATTACTACATTTTTTACATTTGTGTCAGTTTTTGATTTGGTGCACTGTGATGTGCCATAGATATCACCACACAGACAGTGGGCAATTTACAATATGTCTTAGTGTGGCCATACTCCTGGCAGTTCATGCACTGAACGGGTCCTGAGCGCTTATGAGGCTCCTCTACAGGAACTTTCCGGTGTAGAAGGTATTTAACATTATATATTGGATGAACCTCATTCTTCTTTAAGGTGGCATCTCCAGGTTCTAATTCCACCCTAAACATGGGCTGAGGTATCTTTTCTCGGTTTCTGATGTTAAAAACATTCTTAATTTTAAACCCTTTCTCCTCCAAACCATTTTTAACGTCATTAGGATCTACGCCAGAATCAATGCCTTTAACAACAACTTGAAGGCCTTTCGCACTTTTAAGCTGATAGGTGTAAAAAGCTCTATTTTCTTTCTCTAAGTCGTCCGTCAATTTGCGGTAATCATTTTCATGAATTACCAGCATTTTTGATTCTTTAATATTTCCATGCTGCACAGATGTTACGCTAAAGGTATTTTCAACAAAACCTACTTTGTATAGATTTATTGGTATGTTTGAGAATATCTTTCAAAAATTTCCAAAGTCTACTGGTGATTAGGGTAGCTCCTATGGAATGTCAACATATAGATAGCTGGGCAACATAGAAAACAAGCTATTTATAACTTTTTATTGGTATCGATTTATTACAATACTTGAACTTAAAATATTATTTGTACTTTTCTAATATTATATGTACATGCATATATTAAGATATAATCAGGTGTAATTTGCGTAAAAAAGATAAAGTAAGATAGATTTCGTTTATCGAAATTATAAAAATCAAAACTGGTAGTTATATATTATGTTCATTTGAACTTTTGTACATACATATGTATGTAGTATATTTAACGAGTAAAAATAAAGGTGTGTTTTTTTTATAAATTTAGTGTACAATTTTTAATCAAATATAGCTTGTACTTTTATTAATAAAATATGTATATTGAAATATTTTTTGTAAAACAGCTCAAGTTAGATTTCGTTTAACTAAATTATTAAAATTAAATTAGTTTTTATATTCATACAAATTTATTTATTTACATTATACCTTATAAAGTAAATTTATAAAGTATACAAACTTTAGGCGCAGGTAGCATGGACCCACAGACCGTGGGGGCATGCCAATATACTGGAAATTGGAAGGGACCTAATCCCCGATCTAATTGACTACTGCATCCCAAAACCATTCCTCTCAAGGAGCTTTGGCTACCAAATTGAGGAATCCCTCCTAGAATCTGGATACTTCTATGTCTACACGGATGGGTCCAGAAAGGGGGAAAGGGTTGGGGGTGGCGTTTACATAGAAGAATTTAACACTAAAATATCCTTCAGATTATCAGATGGATGCAGTGTTCTTCAGGCTGAATTATCGGCCATAAATAAAGCGGCCAGATGGTTGACGTTTTACAAGATATTCGGTAGGGATATCATGATAGTAACGGACAGCAAAGCCGCCATCAAATCCCTGATTGCAATATACACCAATTCTAGTCTAGTCCAGGAATGCCGGACATCTTTAAACAAGATGGCGAGACATTCTAACATAACCCTAAAATGGGTACGTGGACATGGGTCCAGCAATGGCAACAACATCGCCGACGACTTAGCCCAAAAAGGGACAGCCCTAGAAGATAGGGATATAGACCCCTTTTGCGGACAACCATTAACAGCGTGCTGGAAAAGAATAAAACTCCACACACTGGAACGTGCACAAGAAAAGTGGCTCACAGAGCCCACATGCCTTATATCAAGGAGCTTGTGGCCGCATATTGACTCTAGGAGAACGTGGGAGCTACTAAAACTGCCCAGATCTCAACTAAGAGTGACTGTAGCAGTCATCACTGGCCATTGCCCGTTTGGGAACCATGCCAGGAGACTAGGACTACCCCATAACGACTTCTGTAGAAGCTGCCAAGACGACGAGGAGGAGGAGACGATCTTTCACCTCCTCGGCACATGCCCGGCATTGGAGCATCATCGTCTAAGACACTTAGGCGAGCGGAGCTTCAATAGCCTATCTTGTCTGGCCTCGATCAAACCGACCGCGCTAGCCTCTTTCATAAGAAGCTGCGGATGGCTAGTATAGCAGCATGTAACGCTACACTAAAAGGTTCCCGCCTCTCCGTTCCACCACCGCCCATCCTTTCCTCTCACTATATTCCTATAACTTCTTTTCTTCACTCCACTATCCTATTTTTTTCAGGCAATCACAAAGGGAACGACTACAGGACCCAAGTGAGCTGGACAACCTAGATTATTCCGGGGTACCCAGCGGCCTGCCTACCTAACCTAACCTAGGCGCAGGTTACTAGACCATATGCGCACGCATTGTCCAAAAAAAAAAGAATAAATGTATATTATGTATGAGAACAAGAAAGTAGGAGAAGAATTCAGTCGTTCAAATTTCATCAATGTCATGTTTCTTAAGGCATCTTTTAATAGTTGGTAAGTAATTTTCTTTAGTACAGTCAAGAAGTTTTTCCATACTAAGGCCTATTGTAAGTTGCCCGCAGTTTGCGTTGTGTGTGGTGAACTTCACGGTACATCACAGTGCAAAAAATCTAAGACTGACGCGAGCGTTAAAAAATGCAGTAACTGTGGAGGTAACCATACTGCAAACTACAGGGGTTGCCCTGTCTACACTCACTTCAAGAGGTCAATGACCAATAGGTCACCAATTTCAAATATGCCACCCCAGCAGTCAAACACAATTTCTACAACCAATTTTCCCCAGGTACGCCAGCCAACCAGCCATATAAATGTGCAAAACCCCCAACAAATTTCTTATGCGAATGTGGTAAAATCCGATAAACCAAAGTTGAATCAGGAGCCCAAGCCTAAAAATTCCGACCAAAACTTTAGCAATCTTGAGGCAACTCTGCAGACTCTTGTTCAATCTATAAATACATTACGGTTTCCATGACGAACATGATGCAGGAAATGCTGAAAATGCAATCCACCATTTTGCAGGCAATTTTAACAAAATGAATTGGTTAAAAATATGTTTCTGGAACGCAAACGGCATTCGTCAACATAAAAATGAGCTTGAGCACTTCCTTATGGAAAAGCAGATCGATATAATGATGATTGCTGAAACCCATTTGACAACCAACAGTTATTTCAAAATTAATGGCTATACATTATATGACACAAAAGATCCCCGTGGAAGATCTTGCGGCGGTTCGGCAATTTTGATAAAGACCAGAATTAAGCACTATCTAATGAACGGGACACGTGAGGAATATCTCTAAGCTACAAATATATGCCTTGATTATTTTCATGATAAAATCGTTATATCCTCGATTTACTCACCACCACGATTTTCAGTAACAGAAAATCAGTATTCACATTTTTTCAAATCACTTGGTCCTCGATTTCTAGCGGCTGGCGACTATAACGCTAAACACACTTTTTGGGGATCACGTTTAACTACCTCGAAAGGCCGTGTGCTTTTTGACACCATTTCCAAAATGGGTTTAGATGTGGTTTCAAGCGGACACCCCACTTATTGGCCGTCAGACCGACGGAAGATCCCAGACGTTATAGATTTTGGAGTTGTGAAAAATTTTCCCTTAGAGTGGATGCAAGTGGAGCCTTCATTAGATTTGTCATCAGATCACTCACCCACTATAATCTCTGTCTCGTTCCCCCAAGATATTGACTTCCCGTTGACCATCAATAGAGTTAATTGGCTAAAGTACAAAAAATTTTTGAGTACACATTGTACTGAAAATATCGCCTTGAGAACGCCTGAGGGTATTGATGTGTCAATTAACGATTTTTCTGAAAACCTCAAACTGGCCGTACAAGTCATATAAGATCCAGAAATGAGAACAATAGAACTTATTCGTCTGAAATTGAGCAACTACTGTCAGAAAAAAGAAGAGTCAGAAGAGAGTGGCAACTTCGCAGATCTCCCCAGCTTAAGACTAGGCTACGGGAATGTATAACTCAGCTAAGAAATCTGCTCGAAATCCACAGAATGGCTTCCCTTAAAACATATTTGGAAAGCCTTGATGGTACTCCTCAATCTGATTATTCCTTGTGGAAAGCGACAAAAGGTTTAAAAAGACCCGTAATAGGTAAGCCACCTTTGCGAACTTCAACTGGCGACTGGGGAAGAAGCGATTCTAAAAAGGGGATGTTGTATGTCGATCATTTGAGGAACGTTTTTTTTACAAATGATTCAACGAATAATACAGCAGAATTACCGTCATATGCTACTAGACCGCCTGTGCCTTTGAGACTTAATTTTCAAGATGTCGAAAATGGTATCGGCAATACAAACCCCAGGAAAGCTCCAGGCATTGATCAAATTACTGGTAAAATGCTTGAGCAGTTACCTCGTGTAGCAAGAAGAGTTCTACTTTTTATTTTTAACGCTATTTTACGCCTTGAGTATTATCCTGCAGAGTGGAAGGTCTCAATGATTACCATGATTCCCAAGCCAGGGAAGGACCTGACAAAGGTAGAATCATATAGACCAATAAGTCTTTTACCAACAATTTCAAAACTATTCGAAAAATTGTTAATGGCGAAGTTGAGTCCAATATTGAACAGCGTGGGATGTATCCCTGATCATCAATTTGGTTTTCGGGCTAAACATAGTACCATAGAACAAACGCATAGACTAGTCAATGTAATAAGACAAACCTTTGAGGAGAAGAAGTATTGCTCAGCTCTTTTCATTGATATTTCTCAAGCTTTTGATAAAGTGTGGCACGACGGCTTGATGCACAAAATAAAGCTAAACTTGCCTGCAAATACACACAAGCTTCTAGAAAGCTACTTATATGGGCAGAAGTTTGTTATCAGAGAAGACGACTTTATAGGCCCAACTCAGCCAATCAAGGCAGGAGTTCCCCAAGGCAGCATACTGGGGCCTACTTTATATTTGATTTACGCTTCTGACATGCCAACGACATCCGGAGTCTACACTTCTACCTTTGCAGATGACACAGCGTTTTTGAGTGTTCATGAAAACCACCAATTAGCTTCACGAAATTTACAGGAATATATTTCAATATTAGAGAAATGGCTAAAACTTTGGAAAATCAAAGTTAATGAACAGAAATGCACTCATGTCACATTCACTCTGTGTAAGCAAACATGTGCGCCTATCCAAATAAACAACACACCTATTCCGCAGCACAGTGAAGTCAAATACCTTGGTATAAACCTCGACCGTAGGCTAACGTGAAAGTCTCACATTGAAGCAAAAGTCACTCAGTTGAAACTAAAAGCTGCGCAACTAAATTGGCTTATGGGCAGAAACTCGACATTGAAGTTGGATTGCAAACTTCTGTTATTCAATAAATAAAAATGCTCAAAAAAAAAAAAAAAAAAAAAAAAAAAAAGAAGTTTTTCCAGTGGTTGATCTGTTTTCAAAATCTGGCATTCAGTCAGCATATGTTTTACAGTTAGGTTAACGTTGCAGAGGTTATATTTAGGTGGATCGGTCTTATCATAATAATGTTTAGAGTTGAATAATGCCCTATCAACTCTGACACGGGCAAGCATTATACATTGCTCCCTAGATAGTTTCTCACTATATTTTGGCCTTTGTGCCAAGGGATTTGGCAGATTCTTTAGAGCATTATATGGTCCCATTAGTGCTTTTTGAAAACAAGGTACCTCAGAAATCGCCGGTAAATTCAGTGCTTCCCTAGCAGCTACGTCTGCTTGTTCATTGCCAGAAATTCCAATATGTGATGGAATCCATATAAGAGTGACATCACTTCCAGGGTTCTCCATCCGAAGAAAATCATCGTATTCGCCATTTTTGTTCTTTAAAGCTGTTAGTACAAGTTAAACTTATATTTCTACTATTAATTGCATAATTTATTGCCGTTTTTATTGCTCTGCAGTGAACACTCCAGTATTATTTGGTACTCGGTGTTCAATTACTTTCTCAAATTTTGTGTTTGATCGTTGTTGGAGTAAGGAGTAAGAGGTTCGGCCGTCCCGAAAAGATCCGTCTGTATAGTAGATCGCCTCTGGAGCTAGACATGTAAGCTTTTAAAGCAAAAAGGATCGGTGGACCTTTTTCTATATGAGCTCAGGCTGTCATCTACCCAATGGTTTTTCCCGAGCAAATAGTTCTTGATTTATCTGGAATACATATGTTCGATTTCTTAAAAATTTATAATATATTATTGATGCCCGATGGTGGTGGGTTTGCAGAGGATCTGCACTTCCAAAATGAGGAATGTAGACCATCTGCAGCTATTGTAATAGCCCTGGATGCCAATTTAACAGATCTTTTTTCTAGCAAAGTTCGGAAATCGACAAAATTTGCTTCTGTTCGCAATTTTGCAACGGGGGTTGTACGTAACAGCCCAGATACTGTTCTCAAACATGTGTTGATTAAGGTGTTCAATTTATTAATATTAGCCTTCGATATCCAGCCATAGATAGTTAACCCATGCTGAATTGTTAAAGTTCTGCATATATTGAGAGCTGTTTCAATGTGAGGCCCCTTCTTACGAGAGTATATTAGTTTGAAAATATTATTGATTTTATCTAGTTTATATGTAAGGTTCTTAATGTAATGATTCCACAGCAGGTTTTTTTTTTGTAAATAATAATCCCAGTATTCTAAGCTGGTCTTTAACTCCAACGACCTCATTTCCAATTACATTTGTAGAGTTATTGCAGTTTCTTTTTCTGCACACATGAAGTACTTTCAATTTATTCGCAGGGATGGCGGCACCCATTCCATTGGCTCATTTTTGTACCACGTGGTACATGTTGTTCAAATTTGCACTAATTCCTACTTGATTTCCAGACACTACTCCGAAAATGTTGTCTGCGTAGATACCTACGTAGTCAATGCCACGTTTCAATTGCCTTTGCCAAGGAATTTGCATTAATCGTGCACAAAACGACAGACAGTGGGGAGCCCTGAGGCACTCCATTATCTAGCGAATAAGTAGAGAAGAGGTATTCATCGACTTTGACAACCATCCTGCTTTTATTAGTAATAATATTTTTGCGGGTACTCCCCATTTATACATTTCTTTTACGACCGATAAAGACGTCACACGATCGAAAGCCTTTTCTATGTGAAAGTACTATGCTATGTTTCCCTTTACTCAAATTATGCCAAAGTGACTCTTCTAACTGGTGACATATGCTGTGAACTCCGTGCTGGGAATAAATGCATGTTGTAATTTCGATATTTGCCCTTTTGTAAATTTCCAAAATCGTGTTGCCATAATTTTTTCAAGTATTTTAGATAAAACTGGTAATAACGAAACAGGGCGATACCTCTAATTGGTTTTTATTTTTTCCAGGTTTGGGAATAGGGGCCAAAACAGCAATCTTCCAATCGTGAGGAAATACACCAGTATCAATTAGGCTATTGTATAGTTGGCAAATGCGAGACTTCAGGATGTCAGGAGCAAACTTGATCATTGCGTATGTAATTTTATCAAGTGCTGGTGTTGAACCTCTCAGCGATTTCCTCACTTCGTTCAGCTCGGAAATTGTAACAGTGCTCTTCAGGTCCGAAAATTGGCCGTCTATTTGAGCAAGGCTTCTGACATTCAATTTGCTTTTTTCCGTAACGATTGCTGAGTCAAAAGCCTTGTCCGAGCTTAGATTGCTCCAAAATCTTGCAAAACTATCGGCAATGTCTATGGGATGTGAAAGTGTATTATTACCTGCGTAAATGGGTGGGAAGGAAATCATTCTATCTGATCTCAAGTTGTTGACCTTGCTCCATAGAATTCGCACATCCGTAGAGGGGTTAAGCGAGTTCAAAAAATTCTCCCATGTAGAACTTTTCGCTATTTTGCACTCCTTCTTAATTCTAGCGCACAACCTTTTGAAATTTATTATATTTGTGTTGTTTCGGCATCTTTTAAATAATTTCCATGCATCTTGCCTTTGCTGTGTTAGTTTGGCAATTTCCGAATTAAACCAAATTTGGTTATTCTTTTCCTTAGGTTTACAACCCAAAGGAATAGTTTCATTAGCAGTTTTGCGTATTATTCTTTTCAATTGAGCAGCTTCCTTGTTTATAATGGGGGATCTTTCGATTTTCTTCGAAATTTCAGTGGCCTTTTTGCTTTTCTAAAATAAGTGATTTGCCAGATGTAATAAAGTTTTCAAATGTTCTAATGTATGCAGACGACGTAAAAATCTTCCTATGTTATAATAACTTTTGGGATCATAAATTTCTTCAAATGGATTTAGATTCGTTTTATAATTGGTGTAAAGTCAACCTGATGGAGCTTAATTTTAAAAAATGCAAGCAAATGCGCTTTTGTAGAAACAATCCGAACATCGTTAATTATTTTCTAAATGGTTATAAAATTGATACCGTGGACAGTATAATGGATTTAGGTATTTTATTTGATCCAAAAATAAGTTTTATTCCGCATATCACAGCTACAATAAATAAGGCCAGGGGTACACTTGGTTTTACAAAACGTTGGTCCAAAGAGTTCGTAGATCCGTACATTGCGAAAACGTTATATACTGCACTGGTTCGTCCTATATTAGAATATGGATCGATTATTTGGGACCCTATCTATCAGATTCATTCAAAGGCAATCGAGTCAGCGCAAAAGCAGTTTCTGTTATTTGCATTCGAGGGTTACGCTTCAACCCTCAAAATTTGCCTTCGTATGCGGCTCCTCTAGCTCTCGCCAAGCTACCTACTTTGAAAAGCCGTAGAACTATGCTCAACGTTTCTTTTGCTCTGAAACTTATTAATGGTGATATTAGATCTGGATTTTTGGTTAATGAAATTTCATTTAACATTCCTCAACGCTCATCCCGGTATTTCTTTCCGTTATTTGTGGAATTTTCCAGAGTTAATTATGTTGATGTTTGAACTAATTGATTTTTCATTAAATCTAAATGTTGTAAAGAATTCAGTCATTGTCTATTTAAATTCATAAGGTTTCTCTTTGTTGTTTATACCTGTTATTTAATTTGGTTTTACATATTTTAATATTTATATACACATGTACATATTAACATATTATTAATGTCTGTAAGGAATATTTCCATAGACAAATGAATAAATAAATAAATAAACTTTTTTTACGGTATTTGAGTTGTTAGAAATAATAATGGGAAAATGGTCCCCAACTTCTAGTAAAGGTAAACATGTCCAATTTAGAATGGGTACAATGTCTATACTGCACATTGAGACGTCAACAGCTGTCAACGTGTTTCGAGTACTGAGTAATGTTGGAGAACCATCGTTCAACACCACCAGCCCTTGATTGTCAGCAAAATCTTCTAGAACTCGTCCATTTGGCGAATTTGAAGCAGATCCCCACAGAATGTTTTGTGCATTTAAGTCACCGATTAATATATGATGTGTGTTTCTTGCAATAACTATCCTGTTTACCATTGTGGGGGATAAGTTGATGTTTGCTTCTCTGTATATATTCGTTATATGAAGCTCTGTGCCACAACTAATAATAATAGTTTGAAAAAGTAAATCACGATCGGAAATCATGTGAGTTTTTACATTCAAGTCGTTTCTCACCATCAAAGCTATGCCTGATTTCGCAGTATCATAATCATAGTTATGATGAAATATTTTGAAGCCAGGTAGATGCAAGAGGTGTAAGTTTTTTCTCACGATATGAGTTTCTTGCAGTGCTATGATGTTAGGTTTATATTTAGCGACCAGTTGCTCCAAAGCTTGTTTATAGTTGGTAAAGCCTTGTATATTCCACTGGAGTAACGTAATGTGTTGGTGAAAAGACATGAAAATTATTCTTCAGTATTGCCCCTTGGGGCCAAAGATTGTGCATTTTTTAGTTTTAGGGGTAATTAAAACGTTTAGTTTTTGGAAATTATTACATAGTTGTGATATTGGAGTATCACAATTATTATTATTTTATCTTGGACCAGTACTCAGGGGATGCAGTGCATTGTACTAGAACTGGGAAAATAGGTTTTGAGGGAGTAGATTTTGTCGACGTTTAACTTTAATAATAATAACATGAAAGACCAAAGGAAACTCTATTAAAGCATTTACAAGTCTATTCCAGCATTTGGACCATATTGGAATTAAATTAGTTAAAATTGATCAGTGCCTTCGACACTGCTCAGATTATCAAAATTTAGTCCAACACCTTCCACACTACAAGGTAATGAAATGCATTGAAAATAAATTAATAATGATAATAAAGAAAACACGGACAACGGTGAAAAAGGAGAAAAAAACACATGAACACATCTTGCTACCTATTCCGGTACATTTTGGATTCATACAAAGTTAATAATGGACACACATATAACTATATACAGACAATATGGACAACGGTGAAAAAAGAGCAAAAAAAGAAAACACGTGTACACAACTTGCTACCTATTCCGGTGCAATTTGGTTTCATACGAATTTAAATAATGAACACACATATACAGAAAATACGGATAGCAGTAACAAAACACGTGTGTACAGAATGAGAAACAGAACACTACTCCTTATTGATGCATTAGATATTATTCTTGGCGGGGAATTTAAATCCAAACCATCATCATTTCCTCAGTCATTACAAAGCTATGCTCAAAATGATCTTCCATAAGTTTGTTGCTATTATCAGAGTTTGTTTTACATTTGTCAGTTGTTGTTGTTTTCGGTTGCTTGTTTTGCATCTTCTTTTTTAAGTATGTATCTTTTGTTGAATTTGTTGTTTCTGTTGTTGATTTTAAGTTCTGAGAGAGTATTTTAGAATAAGCGTTTTGTATGAGTATAATAGAGCTTTCGGCCTTTTGTTGTATGTTTGTGTTAGTAATTTTGTTTGTAGTAGTTAAGTGCTGAGTTGTTTTTGTTGAGTTATTTGAGCTAGAGTTTTGCGTTTGATTTTCGACGAGCGGTGAAGTGTTGTTCTTGTTTTCAGTATTTTTTACTGTGTCTAGCATCCCATTCCCTGATGTTATATTGTCATTTGTTGCTAAGGAATCAGAGTCTAGCTTTGATAGTGAACGGACGTATTTGGTTTTAATCGGAGTGCTATAAACAAAAAATAAAAAAAATAAACGGTATAAGTAGAAAACCGCAATAAGTGGAGAGTGAATTTACACAAAAGAAAAACTTTGTGACAATTATTTTCATATACTTTTAAAGTAATAAAATATAAATAAAAAACAAAAATTGCATGAGTGTACCTAGTAGATGCAATTCTGTGAGGGAGCTAAGCTCCACTAGAAAAAACCTCTGGATCTCTGAGGAAGAATCACTGAAAAAATCATTGGATAATCTTCTGTCTCTAAGAGATAATAAATCCACGCGTTCGTGTTCGCCAAACATTGTTGTTACAACAGAAGGCATACCATCTTCCAGTTTAGCTATTGTTGATAAACCAAAAACGCAAGTAGGAATGGACAGGTATATAACCGTGGTTATGAGCCAACAACATTCAAAAAAATATATAAGCCTCCAGTAATATATTTGAGAGAGCCGACTTCTAGTGAACTGGTGAAACAACTTATTAAGCCAATCGGTAAAGATACTTTCAACGTCACATCAGTGAAGCACGGCAGCATCAGTGAAACTAAAATTCAAGTAAACCATGAACACGATTACCGAAAATTGTCTGATGTGTTAGAAAAAGAGAAAAGATCATTTTACACTTACCAGCTAAAAAGTGCTAAAGGTCTTCAGGTGGTTATTAAAGGTATTGACCCTTGGACCCTTGCGTAGATATTGATGACGTCAAAACCGGATTGAAAGATAAAGGTTTTAAAATAAAAACCGTAGTAAACATCAGGAACCGTGAAAAGATCCCTCAACCCATGTTTAGGGTTGAACTAGAACCCAAGGATGTTGTCCTGAAAGAAGGTGAAATTCATCCAATTTATAACCTCAAATTTCTTTTGCATGGTAAGGTCACCGTTGAGGAGCCACATAAGCGTTCAGGACCCGTTCAGTGCCTAAACTGCCAAGAATTTGGCCACACAAATGCTTACTGTAAGTTGGCCGCTGTTTGTGTTGTATGTGGCGAACTTCACGGCACAACTCAGTGCAACAAGCTAAAGGCCGACGCAAGTGTTAAGAAATGCAGTAACTGTGGAGGTAGCCACACTGCAAATTATAAAGGTTGCCCTGTCTATACACATTTTAAGCGGTCAATGATAAATAAGTCATCGGTCTCTCCAGCAACCCAGCAGCCAAATGTCATTGGTAAAAACAATTTTCCCCAGGTGGGCGATTCAACCACCCATACAAATACGCAAACCTCCAAACAATTTGCATATGCTAATGTCCTTAAAGCCGACCAAATCTTGAAGCAGGAGCCCAAACCTCAAAAGTGCAATCCAAATTTTAGTAATTTAGAGGCAACTCTGCAGACTATGACAAACATGATGCAGGAAATGCTAAAAATGCAATCCACAATTTTATAGGCAATTATAAAAAAATGAATTGGTTAAAAATATGTTTCTGGAACGCAAACGACATTCGCCAACATAAAAATGAACTTGAGCACTTCCTTATGGAAAAGCAGATCGATATAATGATGATTGCTGAAACCCATTTTACAACCAACAGTTATTTCAAAATTAATGGCTACACATTATATGACACAAAAGATCCCCGGGGAAGATCTTGCGGCGGTTCGGCAATTTTGATAAAGACCAGAATTAAGCACTATCTAATGAATGAGACACGCGAGGAACATCTCCAAGCTACAAATATATGCATTGATTATTTTCATGAACAAATTGTTATATCCTCGATTTACTCACCACCACGATTTTCAATAACAGAAAGCCAATATTCAAATTGTTTCAATTCATTTGGTCCTCGATTTTTAGTGGCTGGCGACTATAACGCTAAACACACATTTTGGGGATCACGTTTAATTACCCCGAAAGGCCGTGTGCTTTTTGACACCGTTTCCAAAATGGGTTTAGATGTGGTTTCAAGCGGACACCCAACTTATTGGCCGTCAGACCGACGAAAGATCCCTGATGTTATAGATTTTGGAGTTGCGAAAAATTTTCCTTTAGAGTGGATGCAAGTGGAGCCTTCATTAGATTTGTCATCAGATCACTCACCCACTATAATCTCTGTTTCATTCCCCCAAGAGATTGGCTCACCGTTGACTGTCAATACAGTTAATTGGTTAAAATACAAAAAATTTTTGAGTACACATTGTACTGAAAATATCGCCTTGAGAACGCCTGAGGATATTGATGCGTCAATTAACGATTTTTCTAAAAACCTCAAACTAGCCGTACAGCATGCTACCACTAGTCATATAAGATCCAGAAATGAGAACAATAGAACTTATTCGTCTGAAATTGAGCAACTTCTGTCAGAAAAAAGAAGAGTTAGAAGAGAGTGGCAAACTCGCAGGTCTGCCCAGCTTAAAACTAGGCTACGGGAATGCATAACTCAGTTAAAAAAGCTGCTTGAAATCCACAGAATGGCTTCCCTTAAAACATACTTGGAAAGCCTGGATGGTACTCCGCAATCTGACTATTCTCTGTGGAAAGCGACAAAAGGTCTAAAAGACCCGTAATAGGTAAGCCACCTTTGCGAACTTCAACTGGCGACTGGGCACGAAGCAATTCCGAAAAGGGGATGGTGTACGTTGCTCATTTGAGAAATGTTTTTACGACAAATGATTCAGCGGGTGCTGCAGCAGAATTTCCGCCGTATGCTGTTAGACAGCCTGTGTCTTTGAGACTTAATTTTCAAGATGTCGAAAATGTTACCAATAACATAAGCCCCAGGAAAGCTCCAGGTATAGATCAAATTACTGGTAAAATGCTTGAACAGTTACCTCGTGTAGCTAGAAGAGTTCTACTTTTTATTTTTAACGCTATTTTACGTCTTGAGTATTATCCTGCAGAGTGGAAGGTCTCTATGATTACTATGATACCCAAGCCAGGGAAGGATCCGACTAAAGTAGACTCATATAGACCAATAAGTCTACTACCAACAATTTCAAAACTGTTTGGAAAATTTTTAATGACGAAAAATTGTACTTAATGATGTGGGATGTATCCCTGATCATCAATTTGGCTTTCGGGCTAAACATAACACCTTAGAACAAACACGTAGACTAGTCAATGTCATAAGACAGACTTTTGAAGACAAAAAGTACTGTGCAGCTCTATTCATCGACATTTCGCAAGCTTTTGATGCACAAAATAAAGTTGAACTTGCCTGCAAACACTCACAAGCTTCTGGAAAGCTACTTATACGACCGGAAATTTGTTATCGGAGCAGGAGTTCCCCAAGGTAGCATTCTAGGACCCACTCTATTTGATTTACGCGTCTGACATGCCAACGAGATCCGGAATCCATACTTCAACTTTTGCAGATGACACAGCTGTTTTCAGCGTTCATGAAAACCATCAAGAAGCTTCACGAAATTTGCAGCAGTATATTTCAATATTAGAGAAATGGTTGAAACTTTGGAAAATCAAAGTTAATGAACAAAAATGTACTCACGTTACATTCACACTGCGTAAGCAAACATGTTCGGCTCTCCAAACTAACAATACACCTATTCCGCAGCATAATGAAGTTAAATACCTTGGAATTTACCTCGACGTGGAAGCCTCACATTGATGCGAAAGTCACTCAGTTGAAATTAAAAGCAGCGCAACTAAATTGGCTTATGGGCAGAAATTCGACATTGAAGTTGAATTGCAAACTTTTGTTATATATATAACGCAATTTTAAAGCCTATATGGTGCTACGGAGTTCAATTATGGGGAACCGCCGCAACATCTAACATTGAAAAAATTCAAAGACGACAAAACCAAATTCTTCGTACGATTACTGCAGCTCCATGGTACGTAAGAAACTCACGAATTCACACGGATCTGTGTGTTCCGCTGGTAAAAGACGAATTTTCTAAGTATGCGACAAGGTATATCAGTAAACTGGAACTTCACCCAAATCCTCTTGCACGCAACATACTTAATTGTGGCAGCCACTCTCGGTTGAGAAGAAGGGATACCCTGGCCACCATCAGAACGTTAAATAGGTTATTCTACCGATATCATTCGCGCAAAATGAGACTTCTTTGTCTGGCAGTGGCTGGACTTAAATAACTTTTATATTTAGTATTAAGATTTGAATACTTATTGTTAGTTCATATTTTGAAGATTCAATAAATAAATGAATGACAAAAAAAAAAAAATTTTGTTGCTAAGGCCCCTGTTGTAATTTGCGCGTATGTAGGCTTCTTTTTGTTAGTGGTGGGTTGAAGCATGTTGATCGATAGATTATCATTGAAAATCTGTCATCTTCTAGAAATTCTAAGGTAATTTACAGATTTATGTTTCCGAAATGTGGGGCATTCCGGATCATAGGATGTATGGTTGTCGGAACGACAGTTTATACAATATTTGCGAGTGCACAGTTCATGTTCTTGGGTAAAACCACATTCTCTACATTGAGGAATACTTTTGCACCATTTTTTTGTGTGTCCCAGTCTTTGACAGTTTATACATCTCATTGGATTCGGGATGTATTTATCAACTGCGACTCTCTCCCAGCCGAGTTTCAGGGTTTCAGGCCGATAGATTAGGCCAAATGTAATAATTGCTGCACCTGTTGCAGTTATTTTTTCGTTCTCTTTTTTAGTAATTTTGTGAACTTGAACAACTTTTTGATCCTTAAGAGCTGTTAACAAATGTTCCTCAGAAATGTCTATTATTTTCTTGGAAAAAATACGACCCTGTATCGTGTTAAGTGTTTTGTGAAGGGAAATTCTTACCGAAATACAGTCGATGTAATTAGATTTTAGAAATGTTTCTGCCACTTTATTATCGGGTACCTTAATAAGCAAATCACCGCTCTTCATTTCACTGACCTCAAGGCGATCACGCGAGATGAAGTACAGGCCTTTTTCTACTTGGAATACATTATACGAAGCTAGTGGGCGGCTTTTCAAACCATATTTTATTTATTTTTATTTATTTGTCTGTTTATTTTGTCAAGGCAATACAACAAGCACATGTCTTATATTACAGTATTGCTTAGTATTTGGCATTTAATTATAACAACAATTGTAAATGGTGTAATAATAAAAAAATATAAAAAAAAAAAAAATATATATATGTATATAAAAAATAAAATAAAAAATATATATAAAAAAAAAACAAAATATAACAAAATAAGGAAATAATAAATTTATATATAAATCATTTAAATACGTAATTTTGTCATAAGGTTCTTTATGTTATCAACATATTACGAAAAGTGCTTAAAAATGGCAGTTTTAAAATGACTTGCATTGTTTATAGTTTGAATTTGAGGGGGTAATTGGCTCCAGGTTCGAATTGAATTAATAAAAAAATGTTGTTCAGACAAAGCTCTCGAATATTTTAAGCTGTTTATCTTATTCCCTCTTCTGGATCTTGAAAAAGTAATTTTTCTATATAAATAAGGTGGTTGTTGGTTGTACACAATTTTATGCAAAAATAATAGTATTCTACACTTTAATAAATTGTCGAATGTAACATTGTATATTTGTTTCGCATAGTGAGAAATACTCCTGCCTTTTTTAATTCCAAAAACATATCTTGCAATCGCATTAAATGTAACGTTTAGCCTTCGTCTGCTTACAGCTTCACAACTTGCAAATAGTTCACAGCCATACAGAAGTGTAGGCAATAAATAGGCTTTTGCTAGTAATATACGAATTTTAAATGGCGTGAAATATTGCGATATCCACAGATTTCTTAGCATAGCATAAGTCCTTCCGCAGTTTGATTTGATGTGATCCACCCAGTTTAGTTCTTTATTAAAAATTACTCCTAGATTTTTTGCCGAGTCTACATAATTTATTGTTGTGTTGTTTATTTCTATTGATGGAAGATTTACATTGAAATTTTTTGATCCAGCTATGACTAAGGCTAGCGACTTGTTTGGATTCAAGCTTAAACCATTTGCAGATGCCCATTTATGAATTCGATCCAAATCCTCATTTATTAATTGAATACAATTTAAACTATCATTTACATTGCAGCTAATATACAGTTGCACATCATCTGCGTACATTTGTAACTGACAATGTTTTATTTGCATTGGTAAGTCATTAGAATATATGGTATATAAAAGTGGACCAAGTATGGAGCCTTGTGGCACGCCTCTAGGCATTATACAGATTTCGGATATATTTGATCCATGATACACGCTTTGACTCCTTCCGCTTAAATATGATGCCATAAGTTTTAATGCGGTAGAGGAGAAGTTACACATTCTTCTTAATTTTAAGTATAAAATGGAGTGATGAACTGTGTCGAATGCTTTAGAATGATCTAATAGAATGAGAAAAGATATCATTTGTCGATTATCAATTCTACACCGTATTTCTTCGGCCACATCTATTAAACTAGTCATGCAGCTATGCATAGGTCTAAATCCGGATTGCTTTTCGTGTATTATTGAATACTTTTGCAAGTAGCGGCTTATTTGTATGTGCATTAATTTTTCCAATACTTTCGACAAAAATGGTAAGATTGCAACGGGTCGATACGATTTGTCAGCTTTTAAAATTGGCACAATTTTGGCATGTTTCCACATAGTTGGGTACGTCGACGTTGTGAAGATTGTGTTAAAAAAATAGGTAAGGTAACTAAGCGTGTATGGAAGAATAAGTTTAACAAACTTTGGGTGAATTCCATCATGGCCGACAGCATTAGATTTAATATTAAGAAGTGACTTAAGCACATCTTCTTGTGTGACGTGTATAAAATTAAATTTACATAAATTCTGTTGATTCACGGTAGCATTATCGTAAAAATTCGTATTAATTCCAGGTTTTGGTATATTCGCAAAGTCAACGTTTAGCTGGTTTACGTTTATAACATTTGTGTCATCTTCGGTACAATTAATCAAGCTCATTTTGCGTATTTCTCTCCATTTTTTTTGTGAGTCAACACAATTTTGAAACTTATTCTGATAAAACATTGATTTGACCATTTTTATTTTCTTGTTTACAGAATTTCTTGCAGTTTGAAAGTTTCTATATAGATCAGGAGTTCTGTAGCGCTTCCACCTAGTATATGCTTGGTTCCTTTCAGCTATTAGATTTTCTACTTCAGGAGTAAACCATGGCTTGTTATTTTGTACAACTTTGGTTCTAATGCTTACGTATTTATCGTACAGGAGTTGGATATTGCGATTTAAAAAATTTAGTTGCTCATCAACTGTAGACATACTGAAAATACAACTCCAATCTATGGTAGACAATTCATCTCTAAGAGACATATGATCTATATTTTTAAAATCTCTATATTGAAAACTTAGCGGTTGAGTACTTTTTAAGAGGTTAAAATCGTATGTTATATACAACAAGTCATGGCGTGAAAACATGGACGCAGACAGTTGATCAAATAATAGCAGACAAGAGGTTTTGCTTATAAAACAGAGATCAATTAAAGTGCTCGAAGTTGATGTAAAATGAGTTGGATTGCTGCCGTTTACTAACGTTAATCCAATGGAGCTCATGTCTTCTTGCAAATTAGTGTCTTCCAGGATGTTTGCATTGAAATCACCAACCAAAATTATAAGGTCATACCCTAGTGTATAAATACCAAATTTTTCTATCATATAGTCCATATTAATATTTCTATTAGGCCTATATATAGTTCCAATCAAAAGCTTTTCACTATTGTTGCAAATTTCAACCATAATATACTCAATGGCATCGTAGTCATTATTTGTATTTTTCTTTGCAGTTAATGCCTGCTTTTATATATATTGCAACACCACCGCCGTTTGTTATTCTGACTGAGCGAAAAAGACGGTATCCACTTATATTATAGTGGCTACTTTTAATATCTGGGATAAACCACGTTTCCGAAATGCATATCACATCAATACCACTATTTTCAAAGAGACTACGAAATTCGTCAATTTTATTTTGCTGGCAAAGTAGAGGCGACTAGAAAGCGTGGGAGATTTTGTTGATTGAATGAGATTTCCGGAAGTGGTATAAAATCCTCCGCTCGAGGACGTTTAGATTTATTGCCTCTGATTTTACCGGCCGATAAGTCCAGTTAAACAACAGCAAATTTATATATATTATATATATGTATATATAAAAGATGAAGTACACAAGCAAGCTAAAGCTTTTTCGCTCTCAAAAAAACAAATACGAATAATGGAACAAATGTCTCAGAGCAAACCGATAACACTATTTTCAGCCGACTAAGACAGAAAACGTGCGCAAGTTAACACTAGTTAAAAAGTAGACAGATCAAAAAACACGACACAAGAGTAAACACAAGCAGACAGTTTAGTAAACCTAAACAAATATAATAATAAACGTAACAATAAACATTACTAAATTAGAGATAAGATGAAAACAAAGAACTTAGGCAAAAAACATCAATAAGAGTAGTAGATAAGATATTGAAATTTGTCCTAACACACTAAAAGATACGGTCTAGAATTAGTATAAATAGTTGGTAAGAAATATTTGTAATGGAGACTCTTAAGAATTCGTGCAAATAAAGAAGTGCAGAAAAATACATTTTTTAATAAATTCCTTGATATTAGGAATTAGCTCGCACGCGGCAAATGCCAGACAGAGACTGATATTCATACATATATTTTTTTATAGACATACATACATATGCAAGTATATTAAACAGGTTTATTTAAGATTTTCTTATAGATTCGGTGCAATATTTTTACATAAAATTTCTACTTTAAGTAATAAAATATATTAAAATATATCAGTTATACTTTTCATAAAATACCTCAAGTTAGATTTCGTTTAACGAAATTATAAAAATCGGAACTAGTTTTTACATCATTTTCATTTGATTCAAACTTTTTTTTACATATATACGTATGTATGTGTACATTAGACAGTTTATTTAAGAGGTAAAATCAGTTTTCTTTAGAAATTTTGTGCAATATGTTTACATAAAATAATTGTGTTATTAATGATATATTAAAATCAAATCAGTTACACTTGTATAAAACAGCTGAAGCTAGTATATTTCGTTTAACGGAATTGTGAAAACCTGAACAAAGTTTTTTATAATACATTTAAACTTTTTGTACATTAAACAGATTATTTAAGAAGTAACAAAACCTGTTATTCTCATAAATTTAGTGCAATATTTTTAGATAAAATATTTGTATTTTTATGGATACATTAAAATAAAATCAGTTGTAGTTGTATAAAACAGCTCAAGTTAGATAGATTTCGTTTAACGAAATTATATAACCCTAGACCAAATTTTACGTAATGTATATAAGTATATACTTATGTGCATTTATAATTCATTAACAGTTTTTGTACATTAAACAGTTTATTGAAGGAGTAACAAAAGCTGTTTTTTTTAAATAAATTTAGTGCAATATTTAGCCACTAAAGGTACAAGCTATATTTGATTAAAAATTGTCCACCAAATTTATAAAAAAAAAACAGATTTTTTTACTCGTTAAATATACTACATACATATGTATGTATGTGTGTACAAAAGTTCAAATGAACATATTATATATTTTTTTAAGCATGTTTTTATTTATTGAGTCTTCAAAATGAACTAACAAATCTTAATACTAAATTTAAAGTTAAAAAAATTTGATTTAAAATAAAAAAAAAATGTGATATTTTCTTAAGTCAGGCCAATGCTAGACAAAAAGTTTTATTATGCGGGAGCTATTTCGGTAACATCACCTATTGAGCAATCTGATGGTGGCAGCGGTATCCCTTCTTCTAAGCCGAGTGTGGCCGCCAAAATTAAGTATATTACACGCAAGAGGGTTTGGATGAAGTTCCAGTTTACTGACATACCTTGTCGCGTACTTAGAAAATTCCTCTTTTACCAGCGGAACACTCAGATCTTTATGAATTCGTGAATTGTTTACATACCATGGAGCTGCAGTAATCGTTCGAAGAATTTGGTTTTGTCGCCTTTGATTTTTTTCAATGTTTGACGCTGAGGTGGTGCCCCCTAATTGAATTCCGTAGCACCATATAGGCTTTGGGATTGCATTGTATAACAGAAGTTTGCAATCCAACTTCAATGTCGAGTTTCTGCTCATAAGCCAATTTAGTTGTGCTGCTTTTAGTTTTAACTGAGTGACTCTTGCTTCAATGTGAGACTTCCACTTTAGCCTACGGTCCAGGTGAATACCAAGGTACTTGACTTCATTGTGTTGCGGAATAGGTGTTAATTTGGATAGACGCACATGTTTGCTTACACGGTGTGAAGGTGACATGAGTACATTTCTGCTCATTAACTTTGATTTTCCAAAGGTGTAGCCATTTCTCTAATATTGATATATGCTCCTGCAAATTTCGCGAAGCTACTTGATAGTTTTCATGTACGCTGCAGAATGCTGTGTCATCTGCAAAAGTTGAAGTGTGAATACCAGATCTCGTTGGCACGTCAGAAGTGTATATTAAATATAAAGTGGGTCCTAGAATGCTACCTTGGGGAACTCCACAGGCACAGGCGGTCTAGCACCATATGACGGTAATTCCGCTGTATTTTTCGCTGAATCATTTGTAATAAAAACGTTTCTCAAATCATTGACATACAACATCCCCTTTTCATAATCGCTTCTTGCCCAGTCGCCAGTTGAAGTTCGCTTACCTATTACGGATCTTTTCAGACCTTTTGTCGCTTTCCACAAGGAATAAGTAGATTGAGGAGTACCATCAAGGCTTTCCAAATATGTTTTAAGGGAAGCCATTCTGTAGATTTCAATCAGAGTTCTTAACTGAGTTATGCATTCCCGTAGCCTAGTCTTAAGGTGGGGAGACCTGCGAAGTTGGCACGCTCTTCTGACTCTTCTTGTTTCTGAAAGAAGTTGCTCAATTTCAGGCGAATACGTTCTATTGTTTTCATTTCTGGATCTTATATGAGTAGTAGTAGCATGCTGTACAGCCACTTTGAGGTTTTCAGAAAAATCGTTAATTAACACATAAATATCCTCAAGCGTTCTCAAGGCGATATTTTCAGTACAATGTGTGCTCAAAAATTTTTTGTACTTTGTCCAATTAACTCTATTGACAGTCAACGGTGAGCCAATCTCTTGGGGGAACGAAACAGAGATTATAGTGGGAGAGTGATCTGATGACAAACCTAATGAAGGCTCCACTTGCATCCACTCTAAAGGAAAATTTTTCGCAACTCCAAAATCTATAACATCAGGGATCTTTCCACTAAGAATCGAGGACCAAGTGATTTGAAAAAATGTGAATACTGATTTTCTGTTACTGAAAATCGTGGTGGTGAGTAAATCAAGGATATAACGATTTTATCATGAAAATGTTATATCCTTGGATATACTCCTCACAAGTCTCGTTTAGCATATAGTGCTTAATTCTAGTTTTTATCAAAATTGCCGAGCCTCCGCAAAATCTTCTACGGGGATCTTTAGTATCATATAGTGTGTAGTCATTAATTTTAAAATAGCTGTTGGTTGTCAAATGGGTTTCAGCAATCAACATTATGTCGATTTGCTTTTCCATAACGAAGTGCTCAATTTCATTTTTGTGTTGGCGGATGCCGTTTGCGTTCCAGAAGCATATTTTTAACCAACTCATTTTTTTTAAATTGCCTGCAAAATAGTGGATTGCATTTGCAGCATTTCCTGCATCATGTTACTCATAGAAACCGTAAATGTGTTTATGGATTGAACAAGAGTCTGCAGAGTTGCCTCAAGATTTTTAAAACTTTGATCGGAATTTTGGGGCATGGGCTCCTGATTCAAGTTTGGTTTATCGGATTTTACCATATTTGCATAAGAAATTTGGTGGGGGTTTTGGACGTTTATATGGCTGGTTAACTGGAGTATCTGGGGAAAATTGCTTGTAGAAATGCTGTTTGTCTGCTGGGGTTGCATATTTAAGATTGATGACCTATTTGTCTTTGACCTCTTGAAGTGAGTGTAGACAGGGCGACCCCTGTACTTTGCAGTACGGTTACCTCCACAGTTACTGCATTTTTTGACGCACGAGTCAGTCTTAGGGTTTTTTGCATGTGATGTACCGTGAAGTTCACCACACACAACGCAAACTGGGGGCAACTTACAATAGGCCTTAGTATGGCCAAATTCTTGGCAGTTTAGGCATTGAACGGGTCCTAGACGCTTATGAGGCATCTCAACGGTAACCTTACAATGCAAAAGATATTTGAGGCTATAAATTGGATGCACTTCATTCTTTTTCAGGAGAACATCTCTAGGTTCCAATTCAACCCTAAACATGGGTTGAGAAATTTTTTCACGGTTTCTAATATTAAACACATTTTTAATTTTGAAGCCATTGTCCTCTAGCCCGGTTTTGACATCATTCGTCGTATCTACAAATGGGTCAATCCCTTTTATAACGACCTGAATACCTCTGGCACTTTTAAGCTGATATGTGTAAAACGATCGTTTCTCCTTCTCAAGAACGTCAGACAATTTTCGGTATTCATTCTCGTGGTTGATCTGGATTTTCGTTTCATTGATGTTGCCGTGTTTAACCGATGTTACATTAAAAGTATCTTTGCCGATTACCGTAATAAGTTGTTTTACCAGCTCACTAGAGGTAGGCTCTCGCAAATATATTGGTGGCGGCTTAAAGATTTTTTTAGGTATTGCTGGTTCATCAGTCTGAAGGATAGCAAACCTATTACTATCCATTGTCGTGGTGGTCTTATCATCTCTGGGAATTTTGGACTGAGATGACATTTGAGCGGACTTGGGGCTTCGCTGCCGTTTAACCATGGTTACATACCTGTCCATGACTGAACTGGTATATGATTTGTCGTCTGTTGTAATAACTATATGTGAGGAACACGAGCGCGTTCGATTTCTTTCTCTTAGCGACAGCAGATTTTCCAATGCTCCTCCTTAGAAATCCAAGAACATTTTCTAGTGGAGCTGAGCTCTTTCTCAGAATTACATCTGATAGGAACACTCATGCAGTTTTTATTTAATTTTTTCTTTTAACGGTAATAAAAAAAAATGTCACAAAGTTTTTCTTTTAACTATTACGGTTTTTACATAATCCCGTTTTATTTTTTTACTGTCCGATCAAAAACAAACACGTCTGTTCACTATCGAAGCTAAACAACGACATAATATATAAAAACTTGTTTAGATTTTTATAATTTCGTTAAACGAAATCTATGTTACTTTATCTGTTTTATGAAAATTGCACCTGATTATATTTTAATATATTCATGTACATGTCGCTTATTTATTGCAACATAGTCATAACTCAAAAAAGTTTGTTTCGAGAAAAACAAGCTTCAATTTTTTAGCTTCCATATAAGTCTTAGAAAATATCTCCTAAAAGAAACAGTTTGAATAAGTTTATGGCACAATATAAAAGGTGGTACTGTTAACAATTGTGCATTGTTAACCCGAAAAATCTATTTTTTTTGGAAATATGACTATGTTGCAATAAAGGAGCGATATAATAGTACTAAAATTACAAATAATACTTTCGAGTTCAAATATTGCAATAAATCTATAGAAAGTATGTTTTGTTACTGCTTTAATAAACTGTTTAATGTAAAAAAGAAAAAAATATATATCAATAATACCAATATTTTATGTAAAAATATTGCCTAAATTTACAAGAAAAACTGATTTTAATTCTTAAATAAACTGTGTAATGTACACATATACATACGTATATATACTTTTAGCAATATAATATATTAAAATAAGATCAGTCAGTTTTACAAAACAGGTCAAGTTAAATATGTAGATTTCGATTATTTATCTAATCTTCTTCTTGGGTTTCTGTGGTTAATATGTACATATATAATAATGTTGCTCGTTTCAGTGCGTTCTGAAAATACATAATACACTAAACTTAATAAATAGATCACAGTAATTTAACAGATAAGGAAACCTTACGTGTATACCGTGAATTTTGCTTATTTAAATACATAGTATGAATATCGTGGCCTTTATAGCCATATTGTGTACTATGGGATCCTGGAATGTTGATGGTGGAAATATAAATTAGAGAGTTTGACAGTTGTCGACAGCAATCCATTTAGTAGCTTTCTATTTATTAACTATAAAGTTGATTCGCATTAGTTTTGAGGGAGAACGATTTTAAAAATGAATAAAACGAAAAAATTTTATTTTTGTCTAATACTCTTTGTTTTTGGTTTTTTTTTTTTTTTTTTTTGCTACAATAAACATTTGACAAGTTCTATATTACGTTGTAAATAGGTTGTTGAACTTAAGTCAATTTTCTTTCTATATAACTATAATTATAAATTGTGGTAGTATATGTAAAGGATAAGCATCTTTCACTGTGACACTATTAACTTTTCGGGCATCTAGACATAACCTTACTTTACCTGGTTTGCATACTAAAGTCACTGGAGACGGCCAAGGACTTTGCGACTCTTCTATTACTCCCAATTAGAGCACTCGATTTATCTCAGTGAACAATAATAAACCAGCAGGTGAAAATGCAAAGTGTCGATGTTTAATTGGTTTATTTTGTGCCGTATCTATCACATGAGTTACAAAAGATGTTCTTCCTAACCCTTCTTTAGCAAACGATGCGAACGAATTAATAGCTATACCTAGTTTGACTTTTTGGTCGTAATCCAAAACAGGAAAATTATCATCGTTTCTAATTTCGTTCACATTCAAATTATGAGATGTACTATCTAAAAATAAATCGCTAGCTAAATCAAAAGCTCTGACAAAATCAGCTTCCAAGTATAAATTTTGTGTTAAGTTTGGTATTACGATAAAATTTACTGACAGTGATTTACCTATAAAGGCGACGATGGTCGTGACACTTCCTAATGCAGGGTGATTTTTGCTGATAGCAGACGCGAAACTTTTCATATGGATGTTTGTTTTCTGCTAAAAATTTTCTAGTAAAGGGTGTTTTTTTAAGCTAGATAGAACTTTAAATTGTAAAAAGTAACACAAAAAATTAAATTTTGATGAAACATTTTTTTTATTTGTTTCAGTATACTCTGACAAATCATCATGAATAGACTCACGCTTGAACAACGCTACGAAATTATCCAAATTTACTTTGAAAATCAGACCCGTTGTTTTATCGCAAAATTGTGTTCAGCGATGAGGCGCATTTTTGGCTTAACGGGTTTGTTAATAAGCAAAATTGCCGCATATGGAGTGAGACCAATCCACAAGAGACCCTACAGACTCCATTACATCCAGAAAAATGCACTGTTTGGTGCGGTTTTCATGCTGGTGGCATCATCGGACCTTATTTCTTCAAAAATGAGGCCGGAGTTCGCGTTACGGTCAATGGAGATCGTTACCGCACCATGATCAATGATTTTTTGTTTGAAAATATGGATGACATTGATCCGGAGGAGATGTGGTTTCAACAGGATGGCGCTACGTGCCATACGGCGAACGCAACCATCGACTTACTGAAATCAAAATTTGGCGATAAGTTGATTTCGAGAAATGGACCTGTCAATTGGCCTCCAAGGTCGTTCGATTTGACACCTCTCGATTATTTCCTGTGGGGCTACGTGAAGTCACTGGTTTATGCTGATAAACCAGCAACAATTGACGCCTTTTAGGCCAGCATTGTTCGTGTTGTTCGTGACATACGGCTAGCAGTGCTCGAAAAAGTGGCCCAAAATTGGACGTCCAGAATGCGCTTCGTCAAGAACAGCCGCGGTGCCCATATGCCCGAAATCATTTTCAAATGTTAATGTCACGTATTGATCTTTCGAATAAAAAAAAATTTTGATTACAATTTAATTTTTTGTGTTATTTTTTACAATTTCAAGTTCTATCGGGCTTAAAAAAACACCCTCTATATGCCGAAGAGAAACAAGACACAGTGGCCCCGGTGTCAATCATACCTACTACCTCCTCGTCAACAATTTTTATTGTTGTGAATGGTTCCTCACCAACAATTCTGAGTTTTGCTTTATTATTTTCAAATAGTCTGTTTGGTGTGGATGTAAAAAGTTTTATTTGCTAATTACTACTACTGTAGGAATAAAATACCAAGTTCTAATTGCTTGATCGCTTTAAAATTCTGGAAGCGAATACATTTATTAATTCATATTGTTTCACAAATTACAAAGTATTAATTTAACTTAGTATTTTACGTTATTGAAAATTTCTATATATTATATGTATATACTATCACGCAACGTGGTTATAATTCATTATTAAGTGAAAAGGAAGTTAAATAAGTTCAGTACAAATGTCCCATAACATATGACATATGTATGAACCATGGTTGAAATAATTTGCTTAAGCCAAAAAAGGGGTAGTGTTCTGTCTTTCATCCTGTACACACGTCTTTTGTTACTGCTATCCGTATTTTCTGTATATGTATGTTCATTATTTAAATTCGTATGAAACCAAATTGCACCGGAATAGGTAGCAAGTTGTGTACACATGTTTTCTTTTTTTGCTCTTTTTTCACCGTTGTCCATATTGTCTGCATATATATGTGTGTCCATTATTAACTTTGTATGAATCCAAAATGCACCGGAATAGGTAGCAAGATGTGTACATGTGTTTTTTCTCCTTTTTCACCGTTGTCCGTGTTTTCTTTATTATCATTATTAATTTATTTTCAATGCATTTCATTACCTTGTAGTGTGTGGAAGGTGTTGGACTAAATTATGATAATCTGAGCAGTGTCGAAGGTAAATACACTGGGCACTGATCAGTTTTAACTAATTTAATTCCAACAAATTAAATGTTGTAATAGGGTTTCCTTTGGTCTTTCATGTTATTATTGTTAAACTTAAACCTCGACAAACACTACTCCCTCTTTCCTCCTCTCATAACCTATTTTCCTAGTACCAGTACAATGCACTGCATATGTAGGGGTCATCCCCTGAGTAAAAATATAAAAAAAGGGTGTAAAAAATAGTTATTTTATGCAATGTTCGTTAGGTTTAAATAAATTCCGGCAACAACTACTGTTATATTTACTGTTCACAATGTAACAAAAGTCTGTTTGGCATGCGGTGGTTTTCACATCTGTGTTGCCCTTGATAGAACCTGCTTGGTTCTGAATGCCAGTTGATGTTTTGAAAATTTTGAACACTTCGATTTAAAAACGTTAGGTGCACCGCATAAAAATATATAGCAAAATATGTTTCGTTTTTCAACACAGTCTTCAAAATGGTGCCCCTTTTCAGAACAATTCCAACAACATCTACATTATAATCTCTATCTACACTGGTCGCGTCGAGCTCTGATACCAGTTTCCGAGGTACAAAATATCTATTGCTTTTAGACTTGTTAATTTCTTCTTCTAATATCTCATGTTTCCTAATATATTCTCTCAAATGAGATATTGAATTAATTTTAAAATGAAGAAGTTTTTTCCGAACTTCAGGTCTTAAATTCCTTTTTAATATTTCTATTAACTCCATATCACTTATAGGAGTTTTTAATCCATCAGCAATTTGTAACACTGAATCATAGAATACATCGAATATTTCGCCAATGCGTATCTGCCCCTTTAAATCGAAGTCAGTCCTTCTATCACGGAATTGGTTTCTAAGCTCGTTGCATAAAATAGTCCAGTCTAATCTATTAGTACTTCTGTGAAAACACCAGAAGCAATCGATAGCTTTTGCAGTGCGTAAAAAATGTACATATCTGCAGAGAAGATCAAGTCTCCTCCCAAGTTTTGCGTCGTCAACGCATGCACTCTGTAAAGAAAATTGTCAATGGACAAACCTTCTTCCTCTTACCCACTAAATTTTAAGTGCCAACCACAAATAATCATGCCACATTATCAGTTGAAAAATCTAAGCTTCGATTTATATAAGAGTCTTGATTCAAGGCGGGATTTGCAAAGCCACTTTTACCGAACTTCTACGATAGTTATTAACATTTCTATTTCCTACACTTTCTCTGAAATATCTACTTTGTGTTACTCTGCTAAAATTACTAGTCCTATTAAAGCCTTGCTACACTATCATACACGATCTTGCGAGCTACTAAATAAAGCATGTGTGCTGAAAAAGTACTAAAAACTCAACCGTGCGACAGTTTTTGACAAATCGTGCGATTTGAAAAATTTTAAGAAACTTTTCAAAATATTATGGTTTCTGTGCGATCAGTGTTGTATATATTGTGAAAATATTGTTGGTGCCTCGAGGAAAAAATTTAACTAATTTAAAATTATTATGTTAATAAGAGTTTTTAATTGTTTTATTGTGTATATAAATTATATCAATCATATTTGTATAATAGTGTGGCCAAGGCGAATTTAGATTTTGACATTCACGATATGTTTTACAATAACAAAATACATAGTACTGAATTCGCCTTTTCGCTTGCATTCACCTGTATAACAACGCCATTTTGAAACGATTTTTTCAAGTCGGCCAGACTTTTGAAACAGTTTCCTGTGAATGAATCGTACGATCGTGTAGGATAGTGAATCAGGGGCTCTACTGTTGTTATTGAAACTTGCATTTCTAGAATATGCAATTGTATTATCAACATATATTGAATTTGAATCTATGTTCATAGAAGCCAATTGACTTCTCACCGCTTCGCTAATTAGAAACTGTAGCGAACTATTATTCTCTTGAACAGATTAATAATAGGGTGGTAAATGTCTTACGGGTTCTGAATTGTTCTGCGTTAAATTAATTAAATTATCCTGAAGTTCTATATTAGTTTCATTTCGAGTAAACCTGGGAGTTGCGAGTGCTCCACTTTGTTCTTCGTTAACGTTTTTCGTGCTTGAAATTTTAGGCAAAGCACCTTTGCTGGTCCCTGGATCGTTTATGGACATTCTACTTGAAGAAGTTTGTTTTGATAGTTCTGCTAAAATTTTGAAGGATCTGATATTAGATGTTTTACATACTTTCATGCATGTTGGACAAGCCTGAGTGGCTTTCAACACTTCCCATATACATTTCTTATGGAAGATGTGGTTTCATGCTGTGGAAACGACAATATCATCAGTCTCATAATCTCTTTCACATATCGTGCAAGTACGTTTGTTAGAAAGCTCATCTAATGAAGTAATAATTTCATTACTGTGAACTAAAGCCTTTTCCACTGAACAACATCCAACATCTACCATCAGTTTTTGAAGATGATAACATCTTCCCATAAGGAATATGTAGATTGTACTAAAAGTCAACATTTTTCAACATCATAAATAGCTTGTTTTCTATGTTTCCCAGCTATCTATATGTCGACATATAGATAGCTGGGAAACATAGAAAACAAGCTATTTATAATTTTTATTGGTATAAATGGTAGAAGCTAAAAATAGCGAATAAAAAAACTTAATTGTTTGAATTTTTCAACATCTTTATAAAATGTTCCTATCTCATTTTATTCCATTCAACATTTTTCGATTATTTCGGTGTCATCACTAGAAAAATGGCATTAATGTCGATTATTCTTGTGGCATCACTGAAAAAACGTCATTTGTTTTGAAAGAAATAAAAAAATCATAATTTATTTATTGTGTCAATTGCTTACATGTGTGTGTTTTTAAAATGTTTTTTTCTGTGTTTTTCAAAAATTTTTTTTTGTGCCCCACATTTTATTTATAAACATATATTTTATAATCTTGTTTTGCTTTTCAAATTGATATTTCTGGAAAAAATTTTGCCTGCTTTTGTTAAATTGTTTGAAAATTTTAATAATAATATATTTTTGATTGATAGTAGATGTAGCAATGTAAACAGTGTTTCACATTTTCAACATCTGTCATGCGTTTCATGAAGATGTTGATCAGTGGAAAAAGCCTATTAATAAAGCAGTCAAAAACTTTTATAGATTAGACTGTTTGAAAATAAAAATTTTTACGTTGCGTTTTTAAGTGTTCACGTTTAGTTCAAACAAAGACACTTTGAATTTAAAAGTTAACGCTTTTAATACAAAATGTACACTTTAAATCTCAAAGTAACACTTTTGATAAAAAACTGACGCTTATCGAAGTGAAAACTTTTAATTTAAACTTAACACGTTTTACTCAAAACTAAAACTTTCAATAGGTGTGTTCCACGTGAATAACGAAACAGTCCGAACTAGTCCAAAAGCGTTCCACGTAACAATTTTTGTGCAATTTTGAGATAATATGAGAGAGTAATTCTTTCATTTCCTGTACAAATTAGCCCGAACTTTTTCTTTGGGTAAGTTCGGACTAGAATTGAATAATTAGCTGCTTTATGTTTACATACATACATATGAAACTGAATATGTAATCAGAAAATTTGCAAATTGGAAAAAGTTTTTTTTTTTTAGTTAAAAGAAAAATGGAAGGTGTCCAAACTAAAAATAACGTTGTGGAGTTGTAAATAGAACATGCTATTGCTATTTGGCTTTCCATTTCATAAATATATGATTTAAAACTCAATTGATAATTTTACATTGCTTTTAATTTTACAGCTGTTGCCATTTTTTTCCATTCATTTATTTATTGAATCTTCACAAAGTGAACTAACAACAATAAGTATTCAAATCCAAATACTAAATACATAAAATTAATTAAGTCCAGTCAATGCTAGACAAAAATGTTTTAGTTTGCACGGTCAATATCGGTAAAGTCACCTATTTAACGTTCTGATGGTGGCAAGGGTATCCCTCCTTCTCAACCGAGAGTGGCCTTCGAAATTAAGTATATTGCGTACCAGAGGATTTGGGTGAAGCTCCAATTTACTGATATACCTTGTTGCGTACTTTCAACATTCGTCTTCTACAAGAGGAACACAGAGATCCTTATGAATTCGTGAGTTTTTTACGTACCATGGAGCTGCAGTAATCATCCGAAGAATTTGATTTTGTCGCCTTTGAATTTTTTTAATGTTAGAAGTGGAGGCGGTGCCCCATAATTGAATTCCATAGCACCATATAGGCTTTAGAATTGCGTTGTATAATAAAAGTTTGCAATCCAGCTTCAATGTCGAATTTCTGCCCATAAGGCAATTTAGTTGCGCTGTTTTTAGCATTAACTAAGTAACTTTCGCATCAATGTGAGACTTCCACGTTAACCTACGGTCGAGATGAATACCAAGGTACTTGACTTCATTTTGCTGCGGAATAGGTGAATTGTTAATTTGGATAGCTGAACATGTTTGTTTACGCAATGTGAATGTAACGTGAGTACACTTTGGTTCATTAACTTTAATTTCCCAAAGTTTTAACCACATCTCTAATATTGATATATACTCCTGCAAATTTCGCGAAGCTACTTGATGGTTTTCATGTACGCTGCAGAATGCTGCGTCATCTGCAAAAGTTGAAGTGTGGATTCCGGATCTCGTTGGCATGTCTGAGGCGTAAATCAAATATAAAGTGTATAATTTGTATTTCATTTATTTCTCTTCAACAACACGAGGTTTTACAATACTTGTTCTTAACCTAAACTTTATCTTCTAACCCCTAGTATAGACTTGCCAACTCTCAGTTATATCTAAAGTGAGAGTTACCATACCTTATACTACATCCCTCTCTTTTAGTCAATTATATACTCACTCAAATAAGAGGGTGGATTTATTTTCCTACCTACTCTAGATCTCTTTGAGGTCTCAGGATCGGTTTTAAGCACAATCTCCTGTGCCGGTTCTAGAACCTCTTTTGCGGTATTTTCAATTATTTCACATTCATTATCCTGACTTTCGACCCTATCATTTCTTAAAGATAGATCCTGGTTTAGAGCCGCGGACTCTACGTTTCTATTTTCAATAATATTTGGGCAATCGTAAGGTGGATGCTGCTCAATTGCGGCGGGAATCAAATGCCAACGATTTCTTCGGTAGCTGCTGTTGTCGGTTTGTACCAAATAAGATCTAAGAAATTGAAGTTTCTTAACCACTTTGCCATATTTTTTCAAATCTGTAATCCATGCTCCTTCCCCCACTTTTGATTCTGGTAGCTTAACGGGTTTATGTCTTCTATTGTAGTTATTTTCGTTCCTTTCTTTGATTTTTTTTCCTGTGCCATTACTTTTTTGCTATTGACTTCCAATAATGCTGGTAATATTGGTAAATATGTTTTTATTTTTCGCCCCATCATGAGTTCTGATGGTGAAAATCCATTTTGTAAGGGTGTCGATCTGTAACTTAGAATCGCTTCGAAAAAAATTATCTTTGTTTTTGTTCAGCAAGGATTTTGCTACTTTTACTGCCGATTCTACAGCCCCGTTAGATTGACTGAAATATGGGCTGTTTGAGTTGTGAGTTATGTTATAATCTTTGCAAAAATTTTTGAAGTTGTACGAATCAAATTGAGATCCGTTATCGGTACGAAGAACGGAACAGATTCCAAATATTGCAAAATATTTCTTTAAAATTTCTATAATCTCCTGATCTGTTAATGTTTTTAGCTTGTAAATTTCGAAAAACCGTGAATAAAAGTCTGTTACTATTAAATACCAGGAATTATCTTGCTTACTCTTAAAAAAGTCCGCTGCAACTCTTTCCATAGGTCTTGAAGTTATTTTATCTACGAGAAGGGGTTCCTTTGGATTTATTCGATGTTCTATACAAACATTGCAATTTTTTATTAAATTCTCGAGTTGGCTCGATAACCCTAACCACCAGAAGCAGGTTTGGGCTCGACGACGACATTTAGTTAAACCTTGGTGTCCCATGTGGATAAAATTTAAGACCTGGTGTTGTACGTCATTAGGAACTATTATTCTATACCATACAGCACAAGACCATCCGCGATCAAAATATCATTTCTGTATTGATAATACGGGAGCCATCCACTATGACAATAAAGTCGAAGTTTCTTGATCACTTTGTCCTTACTTTGACAATCTTTTATTTTTTCAAGGTAATGATCTTTTACTGGAAACGTACCTGTTATCATATTAACGTATAATTCGGTTTCTTCTTGAAGTTCTTGTGATGTAATCTCTGCTGGCATAGGGCTCCTGGAATGACCAACTCTTTGCCTGCAATATATTTTATTTTATATATATATATATATATATATATATATATATATATATATATATATATATATATATATATATATATATATATATATATATATATATATATATATATATATATATATATATATATATATATATATATATATATATATATATATATATATCTCATCAGTCGCATGCGAAATCTCTGTATTCTTAAACTCAAGCTATCAATGGGCTTAGTTTGCAGCAATTGCACTAAAGGCTTGTGATCCGTTTCAAATATTATTTTTAATCCATCTACGTACTCATTAAATTTGTCTGCTGCCCATACCAGAGCCAAACCTTCCCTTTCTATCTGAAAATATCTTTTCTCCGTTTCTGTCATACTTCTTGAAGCAAATGCCACCAATTGTCTCTGATTGGTCTCTCTATCAATCTGCATAAGACAAGCTCCAAGGCCAAAAAAAGATAGTGTGGGTCTTTTTTATTTCATCAAATGAATTTTGCTGAAGTTTGAACCAAATGAAAGGTTTGTTTCCAAGCAGCGCGTTAAGTGGTTCTAGGATAGAGGACCTCATTTTTATGAATCTGGCCAAATAATTTATCATCCCCAAAAATCTCTGAACCTCAACTTTACTGGTTGGTTGAGGGAATCTCGTAATCGCTAATAGTACCTTTCCATATAGGTAATTTGGACCAAATCATTTCATTTGCCCAAATTTGCGACGTGATTTCTCATATATTTCTCATATGATCAAATTATTTCAAATAACTTAATTTGTTTCAAATTAAGTCGAAATTTGTCTGTGCAACACTGTGTGGCTATTATTCTTATAAATACAACATTGGGGCATTCATTATTGGTGAGTTACAGTTCGAAAAAGCGACATTTAATTACGAATCAAAATGGCTGATTTATTTGTTTATGAAGTTGAATTTAATAAAAACTAAATGTTATTTTCCGTTTTTATAAGTTTTTTATTTTTCTTTATTAAAATTATGAAATAAACTATTTTTATTTGGCTATTCAATGCAAAGAAATAAAATAAAGAACTAGGTTCTCTAGGTTTAACAGGCTGCCAGGTGTTGAAATGCCAGCCAACTTGAGTCCAATCTGGTCTCGTTGTGTTAGTTAGATTCTCTAAAGTGATGGCAAATTTACGAATTGCTTCCGAGAGCCTGTAGGTGGCCATAGCGTCTTCATTAAGCATCTATCTAAAAGAAGTTTCGTATTCTATAAGTAGGGAAGGTTCATTTGTATACAAGCCACAAGTGGCTAGTGGTCTGAAGGACGCACCCATAACTACAGCCTGTTATCCAAATTTCTTACAGTAGTTGTAAATTTAAGTAACAGATACTACTCGTGGGTGCTCAGAACATCATTTTATCTGTATTGGCAATCAGACTCACAAATGGGGAAATCAGGTCTATATTTACTTCGGCAGCGACGAAAACAATAAAGTCAAGCTACACTCTACATGTTTGATTTCTAGGATTTTTGCGGCTTGGTTACCCTTCCATGTTGGACCTAATTTAAGAGGAATGCCGTCCTTTTTGTATCCCGATGTCCTTGTATAAGGAAATCAAATCTTTCTTTACGCTTTTTCCGTTTTAAAAGAAAGTCGCGCATCAACCTTCGATGAAACGGATCTGGCACAATTTTTAATATCTCACAGCCAAAGAGAACACGTAATAGAGAGCATTATTAATTTGCTCATTAGTGTTCAGCGTGTTTAATTGTATTTAAACAGCTTGTTGCACAATGTTTATTGAAAAATTTTTGTTTTTTATAAAATGTAATCAAACAACACAAACGTCAAATTGATTTCGAAAATTCGAGAAGCAAATTACTTACAACACAGTGAAAACACTTCGATATGATTTCCTCAAATCAACTTAATTTGGTTATAATGGAAACATACTATAAAACTCTTTCCGGATCCGCAGATACCCCGTCCTTCGATAATGAGTACCCTAAGTACGTCACCATGTCAACACTAAATATCGATTTATCCTTGTTAATAGTAATTCCCTCATGGACCAAGCGTTCCAATATAATTTCCAAAGTTCTATCATGAGATTCCTTCGTATCGCCATATATAAGAATATCATCAATATGTATTAATATATTCTCCACATTTGTTAATATTTGACTAAATTTTGTCACGAAATATTCTGGAGCACATGATATTCCAAAGGGAAGTCTTTTAAATATATATCTGCCAATAGGGCAAATAAAACAAGTCAAATTCTGGCTTGTCTTTTTTAATTTTATTTGTTAAAAGCCCTTGTTACAATCAATTTTTGAAAAAATCCTTGCTTTTTTTATTCTACCTAGCTTAGTTTCAATTTTCTCAATTGGGAAATACGGACGCATGACCGCTTTATTTATTTGAGTATAGTCCACACAAAGACGGATTTCTGTTTCTGATTTTGGCACCACTACAATAGGGCTTACCCATTCTGTAACCTCTTCTATTGGTTCAATGATATCCAATTTAACTAAACGCTCTAGCTCGTTCCTTAATTTTAGTAAAAATGGTATTGCAACCCTGCGGGGTACTGATTGCACAAAAGGTTTGTAATTAGGTTTGTAGTTGTATTTCTACTTCCCCCTTAAACTCGCCCATTTCCTTAAAAAGTGCGGGAAATTTTTCCAACATCATCCCGTATTTATCATTTTTAGCACCAACGAAGCACTGCTTTGGTGGCGAAACCACCTTTAACTGCCTTACTGCATCCAGACCTAGCAATGGAATTTTCAGTCCCTGTACAAAATAGCATCTAAACTTGTGGGTGTGATCAAAATACTTCAGTGATAGTATACTGCTACCACTTATTTTTAAGGCGTCTCCTCCTGCTCCCGTGAATCGTGGATATTTCATACCTCGTTCCATTAACAGGTTTTTTGACTCAAATTTATAATCCGAGGGTATGCATATGCATTCCGCTCCTGTATCAACCAAAAATAAAATGTCGGAATTCAGTTCCTTTACAAAGCACTTCACGTACCACGATCGACTATTATTATCTCACTTGAGACACTACCAAAAAAAATTGTTTTCTATTCTATTTCTTCGCCGCAGTCATCGACACCCATGTTACGAATACCCTCACAAATTGCATCATCACGATTTTCTATATTCCGTACAATATTAACATTCTTGCGCTTATAATTAGTATTTCTACCACTATTTGTTACATCATTCTTACAAACCTTCCTATAATGATCTATTTTCTTACACCCATTACATATAGCGTTGCGAGCAGGACACTGCCATCGACTATGGACCCCAAATCCGCAGCTCATACATTGTTCTTTTTCGATCGTACAATAAGCCCGTTCATTTCCATTCCTTTTGACCATGTGCACTTCCTTTTCCTCCCAAATCAGTTTTGTCTGTCTAGATTGCATTTCTGCCTGCCTTGCATAGTCAATAGCTGTCTTCTTCTGGTTTTAACTGCAACTGCTCACTCACTTTAACATTCCGCATCCCAACAACAATTCGATCCCGTATAAGTTCATCTTTCAGATTCTGAAACTCATTTGTGCAAATCGGTAATAAATTCATTTACAGGTTCTCCTATTCCCTGAATGCGTGAATTAAATTTGAAACGTTCAAATATTACGTTTTTCTGCGGTTGAAAATAAGCATCAAAAGCTTAAGGAAGATCATCTAAAGTATTAGGTCGGCTGTTGATCTGGAAAAGTATCTCTTCACTCTTTTCACCCATACAATACAGACAAGTATCAATTTGTTCTTGGTCGTTGTTATTACTGAGCTTTGGAACAGTTGTATATCTTTGAAAACATTTACGCCACATCGGACATCTTTCCGGCAGCTGAAAGTCAAATGGCTCCGGAACACTTATACCCGGTGTAAACAGAACTACCGGTTTCTCTCCTTCGATTTGCTCGTTTCTTGACATTTTTCTGCTATTCTCGATTAAGCTCTATTTTATTTGCTTTACCGCTGCCACCATGTATAATTTGTATTTCATTTATTTTTCTTCAACAACACGAGGTTTTACAATACTTGTTCTTAACCTAAAGTTTATCTTCTAACCCCTAGTATAGACTTGCCAACTCTCAGTTATATCTAAAGTAAGAGTTACCGTACCTTATACTACATAAAGTAGGTCCTAGAATGTTACCTTGGGGAACTCCTGCCTCGATTGGCAGTAAAGGGCTTATAAAATCGCCTTCTCTGATAAAAAACTTCCGGCCGTATAAGTAACTGTCCAGAAGCTTGTGAGTGTTTGCAGGCAAATTCAACTTTATTTTGTAAATTAATCCCTCGTGCCACACTTTATCAAAGGATGTGGAAGTGTTAATGAATAAAGCTGAACAATACTTTTTGTCTTCAAAAGTCTGTCTTATGACGTTGACTAGTCTGTGCGTTTGTTCTATAGTGCTATGTTTAGCCCGAAAGCCAAATTGATGATCAGGGATGCATCCCATATTGTTTAATATAGGTGTCCACTTCGCCATTAAAAATTCCTCGAACAGTTTTGAAATTGTTAGCAGTAGACTTATTGGTCTGTATGATTCTACTTTAGTGGGATCATTCCCTGGTTTGGGTATCATAGTAATCATGGACACCTTCCACTCTGCAGGATAGTATTCGAGACGTAAAATAGCGTTAAAAATAAAAAGAAAAATTCTTCGAGCTACACGAGGTAGCTGCTCAAGCATTTTACCAGTAATTTTATCAATACCTGGAGCTTTCCTGGGGTTTGTGTTACGAATAACATTTTCAACATCTTGAAAACTAAGTCTCAAAGACATAGGCGGTCTAACAGCGTATGGCGGTAGTTCAGCTGAATTATTCGCTGTATCATTTGTAGTAAAAACATTTCTCAAATGATTAACATACCCAATCTCCAGTTGAAGTTCGAAAAGGTGGCTTACCTATTACGGGTCTTTTCAGACCTTTTGTCGCTTTCCATAGAGAATAGTCGGATTGAGGGGTACCATCAAGACCTTCCAGATAACTTTTAAGGGAAGCCATTCTTTGGACTTCAAGCAGATTTCTTAACTGAGTTATGCATTCCCGTAGCCTAGTTTTAAGCTGGAGAGACCTGCGAAGTTGCCAATTTTTTCTGACTCATCTTTTCTCTGACAGAAGTTGATCAATTTCAGATGAATAAGTTCTATTACACACTTTTCTGGATCTTATATGGCTACTGGTAGCATGTTGTACGGCTTGATTAAGGTGTTCAGAAAATTCGTTAATCGACACATCAATATCCTCAGGCGTTCTCAAGGCAATGTTTTCCGTACAATGAGTACTCAAATATTTTTTTATATTTTAACCAATTAACTCAAGTGACGGTCAACGCCAAGTCACAAAACTGCGAACCAACCCCCTGGGGGAACGAAACAGAAACTATAGTTGGTGAGTGATCTGATGACAAGTCCAATGAAGGCTCCACTTGCATCCATTCTGAGAGAAAATTTTTTGTAACTCCAAAATCTATAACGTCTGGGTTCTTCCGTTGGTCTGATGGCCAACAAGTGGGCTGTCCATTTGAAATCACACCTAAGCCGATTTTGGAAACGGTGTCAAAAAGCACGCAGGCTTTTGGGGTAATTAAACGTGATCCTCAAAAAGTGTGTTTAGCGTTATAGTCGCCAGCCGCTTCGAGGACCAAGTGATTTGAAAAAATTTGAATATTGGCTTTCTGTTATTGAAAATCGTGGCGATGAGTAGATCGAGGAAATAAAGATTTTTTCATGCAAATATTCTGTAGCATGATCACGACACTCTTTTAGTCATAACATGAATGCATCCTATTAAAGGCATGTATAACAAATAACTAAAAGAATATCAGATTAAATTCATAACTCTCGTCACTTGACACCTTTTGCTGTCACTGACAGTGCGCCTAATAAGTGCAGTAATTTGAAAATACACTTGAGGTACGAATGATATGGGTTTATGAAAGTACGTATGCATGTGTGTCGCACTGTTACAATTAAATCTAAACACTTGAATCGCGCCACACATACACATATGTATGTACATACCAAAGACACAATTTATGGCCTTGAACCATATACGTATGTACATATGTAAAGTCTGATCAGCTACCTCTAAGCCGTGGGAACCACATTGGTTTCCCAAACATTAATAATAATATTAGTATGAGTCGTCTAGAACTTCTCATAAGTAGTATATAAGTAGACGTAATTTTAGTTTTAAGAATAATTATAATTTTAACAAGACTTGAGCAACAATTGGGTTGCTCGTCTTAAATAAATAAAATATTCTAGAAATAAAACATTTCATTTCATCTTTTTTTGTTTTTATGGCGATCCTGCCAGTTTGGAGTGCTTACTAATTAGAGCACCCAACCAAGCAGAAGATTGGTGTACTTGGTTGTGCTTCAATCGAGAAGCACCCAAGGAAAATAAAGTCCAATTTTTAAGGAAGTGCTAAATTAAAGCACCCTTAACATAATGTAATATAAATATTATTGGTTCCTGGCGGACAGCTGAGTCTCCGCCAGAAGAGTGTCTGGCTAATAGACACTGGAATATTACAGTCTTACTTGGCTGAAAGATTAAACCATTCTTCCCCTGCTGACGAGAACTAAAAGGTAATCTACATCTGATGACAACAACATCATACCATCCTTCCCCTGCTGACGAGAAGGTAATTTACATCTGAAGACAGCAACATCATCCTAAAGAAGCGGGAGCGAAAGAATTTCTTTGGGATAAGTATGAAAATTGAAAACAAATACTATTAACAAAAAAAAAAAAAAAAACAGAAGTGCATTAATTGCACTCTTAGGGTCAGTAGGCGTTAACCGCCGTTGACAAACTTTTTTTTCTTTTGCAAAATATGAATAATCCTACTATTTCTTTAATACATAAAAAGGTATTTTAAACTAACACAAAAAAAAAAAAAATTATATTTAAATAAAATTGTAGCATAAATATAAAAATCCAAATACTTAAACATTGTACAATTGGTATGAGATTTTGTAGTATAAAAAAAAAGATCCACTTTTGAAAAATATAGTCGAACCCTAATTTAACAATGGGTAAAATAGAGTCTAAACTAGAAAAACCGAATGCAAATGTAGTAAATAATGTCGAAATCGTTGACCATACCCAGGAAATTAATTCACTGTGGACACTAACACTAATTTTAACAATAATAGCTGCAGTGAACCTTTTGCTTAAAATTTATATACTACATAAAAGATCACTTAGAAAAAAATATGCTAGTAGGGTAAATGACTTAGAAAAAATATAATAGAATTACCAGAAACAATACATGAATCAGTTGATGCAAAATTAATTTTTCCCACTATAGCCAAACAAAATTGTTACAAAATGGCTCAAACAAACATAGAATTCCTTAATACAGCATCAAAGCTGATCACAGATTTTGACGGCAAATCAGAAAACCTGCAACCATTCATTGACTCGCTATACTTAGTGGAATCAATTAAAGGCAGCCATGAAGCTACCGCCATTTCGCTAATCAAAACAAAATTAAAAGGCAATTCCAGAAACTTAATAAGTAATGAAGCCACTATTCTAGAAATAATAAACAGACTCAAAACCAAAGTCAAAGGCGAATCGGTTGAAGTACTTACCGCAAAAATTATGAATATTAAACAAAACAGTAAAACAGCCAATGCCTATTGCAATGAAATAGAAAATTTAACTAAGTCTTTAGAAACGGCTTACATATCAGATGGTCTCTCCTCAGAATTGGCCACTAAATATTCCACACAAACTGCTGTAAAAGCACTCACTAAAAACTGCACCATAGATAAGGTAAAGCTTATCATGGAAGCAGGCCAATTTAACAGCATGAATGAAGCTGTTACTAAATTTGTCAATAGTTGCACAGAAGCAACTGGACAACAAAATGCTTTATTATATTACAGACAAAATCCAATCAGAAATAATTACCGTGGAAATTACACAAGACCCCGTGGAAGAAATAATTACCCACGATACAACAACCATGGCAGCAACAACAATCAAAACAATAATAATAGAAATAATTACAACAATATAAATACACGATTTAATAACAATCGTAGAAATAGAAACCATATCAGAGCAACGAACTCAAATAGTTCGGAAAACTTGACAGATCCCCTAAGACCAATTCAATAAATAAGAAAATATTCAATCTCAACCTTAACTTTTGTTACTTTGTTCATATAAATATTGATACTAATAACTCCGCAGTAACACTGCTAGTGGACACTGGAGCTGATATATCCGTAATAAAATCAAAATATTTCAACTTAAACCAAATTAACACAAGAAAAACTACAACATTAAGTGGAATAGGACAAGGTGAAATCAAATCCATTGGTAGTATACTTTTCGATTTAAAGTTTAAAAATTTTTTAATACCACATAATTTCCAAGTAGTCCAAAATGATTTCCCAATACCATGTGATGGAATCATTGGAATGGATTTTATTAAAAGATATCGTTGTATTTTGGATTTTAATGAAGATTACGATTACCTCGTCCTACGCCCTTCAAATTTAACATATTCAATAGAAATACCAATTACGAATAATAGCAATGACATTATTTTACCACCAAGAGCAGAAGTAGTTCGTCAAATAACCTTCTCTAAACCAGAAGATGAACTTCTTATTCCAAATCAAGAAGTTGCACCTGGTGTTTTTATACCAAATATGTTGGTAAAAACTGGCAAAACATTTATTCGTATACTTAACACAAACAATAACACCATTACCATTAAACAAAGTAACATAAAAACTGAAAACATCGCTGATTATAATATTCTAAATAAAAAGACAGCACAAAAAGAAAATAGAAAATCAGAAGTCTTAAAAATTTTAAAATGCAATTTTCCAAATCAATTTACCACAGAATTAACTAAGCTGTGTTCATCTTACAGCGATATTTTCGGGTTAGAATTAGAACCCATTTCAACTAACAATTTTTATGAACAAAAGTTAAGAGTAAAAGATCCACAACCAGTATACATAAAGAATTACCGTATACCACACACACATAAAGAAGAGATCGACCAACAAGTGAAAAAACTTATAGACGATAAGATAGTGGAACCATCATACAGTGAATATAACAGCCCAATTTTATTGGTACCCAAAAAATCATTACCAAATTCAGAACAAAAAAGATGGCGACTTGTTATAGATTACAGGCAAATAAATAAGAAATTGGTAGCAGATAAATTCCCACTGCCAAGAATTGATGATATATTAGATCAACTTGGCAGAGCAAAATATTTCTCTTGTTTAGACCTAATGTCAGGATTTCATCAAATTACATTGGATAAAAACTCCAGAGACTTAACGTCATTTTCAACAAACAATGGATCCTACAGATTCACTAGACTACCATATGGTCTAAAAATTGCTCCAAATTCCTTTCAAAGGATGATGACACTAGCCTTCAGTGGTCTGAAAGCAGAGCAAGCTTTTGTATATATGGATGATTTAGTAGTATTAGGTTGCTCGGAAAAACATATGCTTTCAAATTTAAAAGATGTCTTTGAATTATGCCGCGAACATAATCTAAAATTACACCCAGAGAAATGTTCATTTTTCATGAGAGAAGTCACTTACCTCGGGCATAAATGTACAGATAAAGGTATATTACCAGATGATAGTAAGTACTCTATCATTAAAAACTATCCAACACCAACGGATGCCGATAGCGCAAAAAGGTTTATCGCTTTTTGTAATTACTATCGCAGATTTATAAAAAACTTTTCTGAATATTCAAGACATTTAACAAAACTTTCCAAAAAAGGAGCACAATTTGAATGGACTAAAGATTGTGACTACGCATTCAAATATCTAAAAAAAGCTTTAATGAGCCCTAATCTACTACAATACCCTGATTTCACAAAAGAATTTTGTATCACAACAGACGCAAGCAAACATGCTTGTGGAGCAGTCTTAACACAAGAGCATGAAGGTAAACAATTACCAATAGCATATGCCTCTAAGACATTTACTAAAGGCGAAAGTAACAAGTCAACAATTGAACAAGAATTAACTGCCATACACTGGGCTATAAAACATTTCAGACCATACATATATGGAAAACACTTTCTGGTTCGCACTGATCATAGACCTTTATCTTATTTATTTTCTATGAAAAATCCTAGCTCAAAATTAACAAGAATGAGACTAGATCTTGAGGAATATGATTTTACGGTTGAATACCTTAGGGGAAAAGATAACTATGTGGCCGATGCCCTATCAAGAATTACAATACAAGATTTGAAAGACATGAATAACAAAATTAGTTCTATATTAAGAGTCACGACTAGATCGATGACCAATAAACAAGAAAAGCAAAAGAATAGTAATAAATCAAACACTCAGCATAAAAACTATAAAAATGATAATAAGCCCAATATATATGTACCATTAAAGAACACTGACGTCAGAAAATATTACAAACTAAAGATTTCTCCCGGAAGATGCTATATCAAACGAGGAAAATCTATAGTAACATATATACAAATTAATGATTTGTTTACTAACGGGAACTTTGACTTAGGACAATTTTTCTCTAGGCTCGAATATGTGGCCGGTAAACATAATATAAATAAATTACAAGTGGCACCTAGTGAGAAAATTTTCGAATTTGTCTCAATAAATGAATTTAAAAATATGGGCAATAAAATATTGAATGAAATTAAAGTAGCGCTACTAAATAAGGTGACCCAAATTAATAATAAGAATGCCAAGGCAATTCTTGAAATCATGCTGAGATACCATGATGATCCTATAGAAGGAGGACATTGCGGAATTTATAGAACACTAGAAAAAATTAAAAGATATTACTATTGGAAAAATATGTCTAAAGACATAACTGAATATGTTAAAAGATGTCATAAATGCCAAACGGCTAAAACTACTAAACACTTAAAAACTCCAATGACCATTACAGAAACGCCTAACAAAGCGTTTAATACAGTGTACGTAGATACAATAGGTCCATTTCTGAAATCAATTACTGGAAATGAATACGCAGTCACCATGATATGCGATTTAACTAAATATTTAGTAACAATGCCAATACCTGACAAAAGTGCTAGAACAATCGCTAAGGCAATATTTGAAAATTTTGTACTCACCTATGGTCCAATGAAGACGTTCATTTCGGACATGGGAACAGAATACAAAAATTCAATATTGACAGAGCTTTGTAAACTACTAAAAATTAAAAAACTAACTTCAACAGCATACCATCATCAGACATTAGGTACAATAGAAAGAAGTCATAGAACTTTCAATGAATATGTACGCTCCTATATATCGGTAGATAAATCCGATTGGGATGAATGGCTAAAATACTTTACATACTGTTTTAATACAACGCCATCAACGGTACATAATTATTGTCCTTACGAGTTAGTCTTTGGGAAAACACCTAATAATTTCCACATTTTTAATGAAGTAGATAGAATAGCACCATTATACAATATAGATGACTATGCCAAAGAAGCAAAATTTAGGTTAGAAGTAGCATATAAAAGAGCTCAACAATTACTAGATAAGAATAAAATTAAACAAAAAGAAAATTATGATAAGAATATTATAGACTACAATTTAAAAATAGGAGATTTAGTATTACTAAGGAATGAATCAGGTCATAAGGTAGAACCAAACTACAAGGGTCCATACCAAATTCAAAACATAGATATAAGAATTAATGTAACAATTATTGATAAGAAAACTAATAATAAACAAATAGTACATAAAAATAGACTTAAGTTATACCATAGTAAATAAAAATATACATCCGCGCGGAATATCATAAAAAAAGAGAAATTTATGTTATATCACAAATACACATAAGATAGTAAACGTAATCAGTAAACTTAATTTATATAAATATTTTAAGAGAATGTCCATAAAACAAACTGTTATATGAACATTCTTGTGAAAAGGGAGGTGTAGCATGATCACGACACTCTTTTAGTCATAACATGAATGCATCCTATTAAAGGCATGTATAACAAATAACTAAAAGAATATCAGATTAAATTCATAACTCTCGTCACTTGACACCTTTTGCTGTCACTGACCGTCGTCGCGACAGTGCGCCTAATAAGTGCAGTAATTTGAAAATACACTTGAGGTACGAATGATATGGGTTTATGAAAGTACGTATGCATGTGTGTCGCACTGTTACAATTAAATCTAAACACTTGAATCGCGCCACACATACACATATGTATGTACATACCAAAGACACAATTTATGGCCTTGAACCATATACGTATGTACATATGTAAAGTCTGATCAGCTACCTCTAAGCCGTGGGAACCACATTGGTTTCCCAAACATTAATAATAATATTAGTATGAGTCGTCTAGAACTTCTCATAAGTAGTATATAAGTAGACGTAATTTTAGTTTTAAGAATAATTATAATTTTAACAAGACTTGAGCAACAATTGGGTTGCTCGTCTTAAATAAATAAAATATTCTAGAAATAAAACATTTCATTTCATCTTTTTTTGTTTTTAATTCAATGCATATATTAGTTGCTTGGAGATACTCCTCACATGCCTCGTTCATTAAAAAGTGCTTAATTCTGGATTTTATTAGAATTTCCGATCATCCGCAAGATCTTCCGCGGGGATCTTTTGTGTCGTACAGTATGTAGCCATTAATTTTGAAAAAACTGTTGGTAGTCAAATGGGCTTAAGCAATCAACATTATATCGATTTGCTTTACCATTTTTCATTTTTCATTTTTGTGTTGGCGTAAGCGTGTTGGTGGTTTAATGTCCAACAATGTAAATTTGGTGCGAAATTTTTTTACAATAGCCCGAATAGAAGCCTCAGTAGGTCGATTAAACTGACCATAAAATGGAAGAAGCGCGCGATGAACTTTCTTAACAGAGCACGCATTTTGGTAATAAAATTCAATAATTTGCAAGCGTTGTTCGTTTGTAAGACGATTCATGATTAAATTATAGACCAAACTGAAGATGTTTGACAGTGATACAAGATACAAAACGAGCGTGAGCTATCAAAACTAGTGTTGCCAAAAAGATAATAGCAAAAAAATCACTCATATATATATATATATATATATATATATATATATATATATATATATATATATATATATATATATATATATATATATATATATGTATATATATATATATATATATATATATATATATATATATATATATATATATATATATATATATATATATATATATATATATATATATATATATATATATATATATTAAATTATACTTACTTTTGTTTAATAACATCATATTGGGTAGGTGTTGGAAACTTAATCCATTTAGACATTAATTTGCGCTCCAATATATCGACTATTTCATTTACACTGCGGGAAATGATAGTTTTACTTACGGACGCTGTGAAATCTTGCCCAATGTCCCAATATAAAAAGCGGGTCGCAAAAACGGAGAGGCTGGAGGATAAATGTTCTGCGAGTTCCCTTGGACATATGTGGACTCATTTCATTTAGCACTGAAAAAGCTGCGTTCTTATGCAACCGATACGATATGAAAAAGTGTCGGTTGCATCCTTTAATACCTGCCTGCAAATGAGCAACATGTTTCGCCGGTCATTTTGGTCAGCAACCATCACCACAAAACTATACATTATTGAAAGTTTTTATGAAATTTATTTATGATGTGAATGAGTTTTTGTTATGTAAATATGTTACCGAATTGAATTGTTTTATTTATTCACTGCTAAATATTTGTTTCTTAAATGTATTCCAACAAAGGCGTAACTGGTGTTGCCTCTTTCAGATTTGGTATACAGAAACGCTGTTTTTCTCGATAGTCGAGAAACGATGGAATTTTATGTTTCATAGTTTTCGATGTGAGAAAGTTCTTTCTAATATTACAGGAACGAGGCACTGTTTTCAAATGTAGCCATACCGCCTTTTTATTAAAGAAAAAAGGATTTTAGCACAATTTTACAACCCTAAATTTATTCAAGGTGTTATTATCAATAATACAACTATTCACAAATTTTAAGACGCCTTCAATATTTTGCCAGCTACGTTTTAGTTTTAGGTGACAATATACAACTTAGTTTTATTAAATTGAAGTACATACGTAAAATAAAATATGCATCTATACAAATACAAAAATGAATTTGTATTTGTTAGTTGTATTTTGTATTTGAAATACGCAGCTTGAAAGTATTTTGTATTTGAAATACACAACTTGAACGTTTTTCGTACCTTGTATTTGAAACACACACCTAGAAAGTATTTTGTATCTTGTATTTGAAATACATAAGGTGTGTATTTTGCCCAGCCCTGATTATTATACGAAAAGTATTATCCGAAAATATTTGTGAAAAAAATATAAATTATGATTTATTATCTATATTTACAGATTTATCCATTATTATATTTTTGTTGTCTATATTGTGTTTTTGTCTTTTTTTATAATAAGGCCACTTTAAGAGCGTTATACAAAACTACATAATGATAAGAGAAAAAAATCTTACTTAAGTCTAATTTACAGTATATATTATAAAACATTCAAAGTTAAAAAATTGCATTACGGACGGAATGTTTACAGTTCTTAAAAATCACTTTTAATAATGTGCGTTGTCGTTTGATACAAATACGGTATTATTTATAAAAAATTTTTATGTTTTTAGGCTATTATTGGACAAAATTTGTACAGAAATTATTGAACAAATTTGTCACATTTTTTGTATAACAAAAGCTTAATAAACATAAAATATTTTTTATAAATAAGGCAAATAAAATATAGCATAATATAAAAAATACGAGGTAGTTGTATTCTCTCTTTATAATTTTTAAAAAGTATTTTTGAAGTTAGTGTACAGAGAAATATAAACGGGCGTCGCTATTTCTTTTAAGAAATGCGTAATAGCGTTGCTCATTTTAGGTGTGTTCCACGTGAATAACGAAACAGTCCGAACTAGTCCAAAAGCGTTCCACGTAACAATTTTTGTGCAATTTTGAGATAATATGAGAGAGTAATTCTTTCATTTTCTGTACAAATTTGCCCGAACTTTTTCTTTGGGTAAGTTCGGACTAGAATTGAATAATTAGCTGCTTTATGTTACATACATATGAAACTGAATATGTAATCAGAAAATTTGCAAATTGGCAAAAAAGTTTTTGTTTAAAAATTAGTTAAAAGCAAAATTGAAGGTTGCCCAAACTCAAAATAACGTTGTGAAGTTGTAAACAGAACACGCAATTGTTGTTTGGCCCTTCATTTTATAAATATGTACTATAAAAATCGATTCAAAATTTTACATTGCTTTTAATTTTACAGCTGTTGCCAATAGTGCAAATGTTTTGATTATATGATGTTGTGCGTTTTAAGCGTCTAAAATCATTAAAATACACTTTAATCTAAGAAGTAAACAGCACTACTATTACAAGACGTACATTTGGGGTTTTTTGCGTTCCAACAGTTTTGGGTAAAATTTGCAAATTTAGAGAGGAGTTTTTTCTTTTTACTTTCATTAGTCCGAGATCTCGTGGAACACACCTATTAGAAGAAACTAGTAATAGCTGATTTAATAAGTACGTATCTGCGATCGTTTTATTAGCTATTATACAAATATACTATTAAAGAATTGTAAAAAAAAGAAACTTATTTCACTTTCAATGATAACTTTCAAATTTTATATGCCAAAGCTTACAGCCACTCGTTCAAGTATTGTGTGTTCTTGACATATTCGTCAATGGATTTTTCATTTGTACAATTAATTAACAAAGCAGATTTAATAGGTAGTGGCAGAATTACAATAAATACAACACATGTATTTTGTTTTTAGAAATTACGAAGTTGTCAAAATTTTGTTTTACTTTTGTTTAAAAAATCAAGAATTTTACTACCCTGGTAAAGCTGCCTTAATTAATTAATTTAGCATTAAAGAAGGATAACGCCATTTTTATGCGTATTTTTCAGTCGTAAAACAGCTACGTATTGCAATTCACTAAATTTACACCCAAAATATAAGTGTTAACTTTAACCACACATTTTGTTGTTTGCACTAACCCCTACGTTATTCACTAACTATATTTAGCCACCGTAAAGGTTTTTTTTTTCTTCACGTTCGCATTGTTATAACGTGGCAACTCTCTTTCATTGTTATTAGCTATTGTACTGAGTCTCTTTTTGTTTATATATGTATTTTCTTCCTCTTTTGTAACTTTGACATTATTATATACATACATATGTATGAAAATCTTAAAAATAATACATGAACTCTAGGTCCTTTCTATATAAAACAATAATTAAGTTTTTTATTCAATACTTCGTTTTTCTTTAGAACTTTTAAAAAAAGATAAATTATGAAATCGAAAAAAATTTTTATGACAGGAAATAAAGTAACATGAAAAGTTTTAACATACATATATAATGGCATTTAACATAAAAACAATGTTATTTTATTGGCTATCAAAACATTTTTGATTTTATAATCGACCAACAAATACTTTCCTTACGAAGTTTTCTAAAGGAAAACGGAATACATATTGAATAAAAAAAATTTTAATTATTGTTTTATATAAAAATATTATTTTCAAGATTTATTTTTGTTGTTTACTAACTTTTAGTTTTTTTTTTATTAAATAAATAGTTAATAGATAAATTTAATGAAATAAATATGTAAACAACATAATTCAACACTTTTTTTAATTACACCTACAAAAAATAGAGTGTTAATTAACAACTATTTATGTGGTTAAATATAACAGCTGCCTCAAACTGACCAGCATATTGTGTTTAAAGCAATTGTGAATAGAAAAATTTTAATTTTGTGGTTAATAATTTTAACCGAAATAATTGGGGCCTAGAAAGCAGTAAATCGCACTACTGGGCTGGGGAAAAGGTCTCGTGTCATCGTAATTATTTATTAAGTGCCGTTAGGCTTTTTTTTTTTTTTTTTTGTTCGGTCTTCGAAAATTTTGCGTCTCGCTCTCACTGGTTAATAACGGTTTGCCTCAACTAACTGTATTAATTTAGTTTTTTTTAATATTTCTTTGTTAACCACGCGACATCAACTTATGTGAAGACATAAGTTGTTATACTTAGTCAAAGCACTGCTACTACTTATTGTTAATACCATCTTTGGAGTAAGGTCTTCGTTACTTCGCCCATGCTGTGCATGATATACTTTGCACATTTATTTGCAACTTTATAGTTAAATAAATAAATAAATATGTGAATTTTTCATCAATAAAAATGAAGACACATAAACATACAGTAAGTAGTGCACTAACTTTATTTTTTCTATGTTTTAGTCATAGCCTTGTGTTTATTGGTATTGCATTCTATTAGACTTGTTCCAAGGCATCTTCAATAGGGTAGTGGTATAAGCACAGCTGTTTTTGGTTTCCTTGTTGGTAAACTTGTCAAACTTTTGTATACAAAATACATAATTTTGAAAAAACATATAGACTTCCTTGATTTTTCAAACAAGAGGAAAACAAAATTTTGACAATTTTTCGAAGATTCTACCTACAAAACACATGTAATGTTTTTTGGTGCTGTAGTTATTGCAATTCTGCCACTACCTGTTTAAAGCTGACTTGATTTGTTCGTTTCTTAATAATTCATGTTTCAATTTCAAAAAATGTAGTGAACAAACGACGAGCAGTTTTGGTCACTCAGTTCCAAGGCGAATTCATACCAGGTATATGCAAGAGCAAGAACTACAACACTACAAATTTTTCAAATTAAAAAAGAAGTATAACAAACAAAAATATTGTATATAAAAATATTGACAAACTTTTAATTATTTCGTGAAAATTAAAGTCTCAGATCATAGAGCTTGGTAAGGTGAAAATGGCCAGTCAGATTGGGGAGGATTTTGCACGATACCCCAAGATACAATACATAATTTAAAAAATAGTTTTTTTAATTATTCCATTGACATGTGAAACAGATTAAAATTAAAAAAGTTATCAGCTGCGCTGTCAATTTCACCTTTTATGAACTCGTCTTGCTCAGTTCTCAATGTATTGCAAGCCAATGCTGTCGAATACCAGGTAAGATAAGCATCTTAAAAAACGCAATGTTTGTATTTTTGCACAATTATTTTGAAATATACAGCTTATTATTTGAGTCTAGAGGGCAGCAAATATATTTTCAAACCATATTTCCAACAAAATTGAAAATAAGGGAATATATAAACTAATACGGCTGCACAATTTTATGGAAGATGGTGAATGTCAAGAAAGGATGCAACTACCTTATAAATAGTATAAAATATGTTGTATATAGCATAAAATTGATAATGCTGTCTGGGTTTAATTATTAAATACAGAGACAGAAATTAAAGTTAATAAAAAGATGACGATTAATAATATGTTAACGTTAAAATTATAACGACGGTCGGCATGATTTCGTGTTGTTTTACCTAAATCCAGAAAGAAAAAAAAATAAATAAATAAAAAACAAGTAAAAGTGTAGTATATTCGGCTGGGCCGAATCTAAAATACCCTTCACGATAGTCACGTATATATGTATATAGTATATATTACAAATTTGAACTAAATACGCTCGGATATATATTAGAAATTGCAGATCTGAGCGTTATAAATGTATGTACATTTTATTATTGTATGCATATATTAATTCAATAAAATCAAAAGTAATATATGTATATAAAAAAATAAATGAAATAAAAGTTTAGTTCAATAGTTTATAGGTTACCCAACCTGATAAAATATTTTTTAATAAATAACACTGGTTTACAGTCAAAAAATACCAAGTACACCACATGCCTAGATAAGTTAATTCGGACCTAATGAACACGAAAAACACTGTAATTTTTTTAAGTACCGTTTTTTAGATAACGGTACTTTTGTGTTTTTCGGTGTAAGGTACCACTCAAACCCTTGTGGAGCCCAACCAAAAATCCGATCGAGATAAATGGCGTATCGTTGGAAAGGTAATATGGTCATATCTGCGAATATTATAAATATATCTAACAATCATGTTAATTGTTCTATTAAGTTTTAAAACAACGTAGCTAAAAATTCCAGAAATAATTTCTAGATCATCCAATATATTAGACATCAAAAGGGAATGACCAAGGCGGTATCTAATATGAAGAGATAAGTAAATATTCGCTGGGTATAGTCTTCGGACGATTCTTGTAATCTTACATTGCAAGCTATGAATATGATAGTCAAAGCTCAAACGTTTATCAATAAAGATACCCAGACATTTCATTTCATCAACAAACGGAACACATAACTCTCCAACCCTAACATCGAAATACTGTGCAATACTATCTGCAAATCCACAACTGTTTTTTTTTTTTTATTCATTTATTTATTGAATCTTCACAAAGTAAACTAACAATAAGTATTCAAATCTTAATACTAAATACATAAAATTAATTAAGTCCAGCATATGCTAGACAAAAATGTTTTATCTTGCATGGTCAATATCGGTAAAATCACCTATTTAACGTTCTGATGAAGGCAAGGCTATCCCTCCTTCTCAACCGAGAGTGGCCTTCAAAATAAAGTATATTGCGTGCAAGACGATTTGGATGAAGTTCCAATTTACTGATATACCTTGTTGCGTACTTTCAAAATTCGTCTTTTACGAGAGGAACACAGAGATCCTTATGAATTCGTGAGTTTTTTACGTACCATGGAGCTGCAGTAATCGTTCGAAGAATTTGATTTTGTCGCCTTTGAATTTTTTCAATGTTAGAAGTTGAGTCGGTGCCACATAACTGAATTCCGCAGCACCATATAGGCTTTAGAATTGCGTTGTAATGGGTGATTTTATAAGAACTATCGGAAATTAAAAAAAAAAAAAAACATAAAATTCAGAAAAATGAAATATTTATTTGGATCGATAGTTGGGTCGATATAATTTAATGTTTGAAGATTATTTCATGCAAATGTTGGCCGCGGCTGCGCCTCAAATGGACCATCCGCTTAGTCCAATTTTGGCATACTCTTTCCAACATTTCGGCCGGTATCTCACGAATAATGTTGGCAATGTTGGCTTCCAGTGCGTCAATCGAAGCGGGCTTGTCGCTATAGACATTAGCCTTAACATAGCCCCACAAAAAATAGTCTAGAGGCGTTAAATCGCACGATCTGGTCCCAAGCGTGAAATAAACTGTTCTCCGAACTCGCCTCTCAATTGGTCCATTGTTTCGCGTGCTGTGTGGCATGTGGCACCATCTTGTTGAAACCACATGTCATGCAAGTCAAGCTCTTCCATTTTGGGCAAAAAAAAGTTTGTTATCATCGCACGGTAGCGCTCACCATTCACAGTAACGTTGTGATTCGCATCATCTTTGAAGAAATACGGCCCAATGATGCCGCCAGCCCATAATCCGCACCAAACGGTTGTTTTTGTGGATGCAATGCTTCTGGCTGCTCTTCACTCCAAATACGGCAGTTTTGCTTGTTCACGTATCCATTCAACCAGAAATGAGCTTCGTCGCTGAACACAATTCTTCGATAAAAAAGTGGATCTTCATCTAACTTTTCAAGAGCCCATTCACCAAAAATTTAGCGTTGTGGTAGGTCGTTTGGCTTCAATTCTTGCACCAGCTGTATCTTATAAGGCTTCACACCCAAATCCTTCCGCAAAATTTTCCACGTAGTGGAGTAACAGAGGCCCAATTGCTGCGAACGGCGCCGAATCGATAATTCACGGTCATCACCAACACTGGCCGATACGGCTGCGATATTTTCTTCAGTTCGCACTCTACGTAAGCGTGTTGGTGGTTTAATGTCCAACAATGTAAATTTGGTGCGAAATTTTTTTACAATAGCCCGAATAGAAGCCTCAGTAGGTCGATTAAACTGACCATAAAATGGAAGAAGCGCGCGATGAACTTTCTTAACAGAGCACGCATTTTGGTAATAAAATTCAATAATTTGCAAGCGTTGTTCGTTTGTAAGACGATTCATGATTAAATTATAGACCAAACTGAAGATGTTTGACAGTGACACAAGATACAAAACGTGCGTGAGCTGTCAAAACTAGTGTTGCCAAAAGTATAATAGCAAAAAAATCACTCGTTATAATAAAAGTTTGCAATCCAGCTTCAATGTCGAAATTTTGCTCATAAGGCAATTTAGTTGCGCTGTTTTTAGCATTAACTAAGTAACTTTCGCATCAATGTGAGACTTCCACGTTAGCCTACGGTCGAGGTGTATATCAAGGTACTTGACTTCATTGTACTGCGGAATAGGTGAATTGTTTATTAGGATAGGTTCACATGTGTGCACACAGTGTGAATGTGACATGAGTACATTTTTGTTCATTAACTTTGATTTTCCAAAGTTTTAGCCATTTCTCTAATATTGAAATGTATTCCTGTAAATTTCGTGAAGCTAATTGGTGGTTTTCATGAACGCTCAAAAACGCTGTGTCATCTGCAAAGGTTGAAGTGTGGATTCCAGATGTCGTTGGCATATCAGAGGCGTAAATCAAGTATAAAGTAGGCCCCAATATGCTGCCTTGGGGAACACCTGCCTCGATTGGCTGAGTTGGGCTTATAAAATCACCTTCTCTGATAACAAATTTCCGCCCATATAAGTAACTTTCCGGAACCTTGTGAGTATTTGCAGGTAAGTTTAACTTTATTTTGTGCATCAAGCCCTCGTGCCACACTTTATCAAAAGCTTGGGAAATGTCAATGAATAGAGCTGAGCAATAGTTCTTCTCCGCAAAGGTCTGTCTTATGACAATGACTAGTCTGTGCGTTTGTTCTATGGTGGTATGTTTAGCCCGAAAACCTAATTGATGATCAGGGATGCATCCCACATTGTTTAATAATGGACTCAACTTCGCCATTACAATTTTTCGAACAGTTTTCAAGTTGTTGGTCTATATGATTGTACTTTAGTGGGATCCTTCCCTGGCTTGGGTATTATAGTAATCATTGAGACCTTCTAGCTATACGAGGTAACTGTTCAAGCATTTTACCAGTAATTTGATCAATGTCTGTTGCTTTCCTGGGGTTTGTGTAACTTATAACGTTTTCAACATCTTCAAAGTTAAGTCTCAGAGACACAGGATGTCTAACAGCATATGACGGAAATTCTGCTGCAGCATCCGCTGAATTATTTGTGGTAAAAACATTTCTCAAATGCTTAACATACACCATCCCCTTTTCAAAATCGCTTCTTGCCCAGTCGCCAGTTGAAGTTCGCAAAGACCTATTACGGGTCTTTTCAGCCTTTTTGTCGCTTTTCACAGGGAATAAATAGTCAGATTGAGGATTACCATCCAGGTTTTCCAAATAAGTTTTAAGAGAAGCCATTCTCTGGATTTCAAGCAGATTTCTTAATCGAGTTACGCATTCCCGTAACCTAGTTTTAATCTGGGGAGACCTGCGGAGTTGTAATTCCCTTTTAAATCTCCTTTTTTCAGACAGAAGGCGTTCAATTTCTAACGAATAAATCCTTGTGGAGGTTCACCAGTTGCCCGCATTTCTGAAACTTATAAGGTTAGAGGTATCATATTGTATGGCTAATTTAAGGTCCTCAAATTGTTAATTGACCTCAGGGGTTCTCAAGGTAATATTTTCTGTACAATGAGTACTCAAATATTTCTTATATTTTACCCAATTAACTCTAGCAATGGCTGATACCAAGTCACTAAACGGAGAGCCAACCTCCTGGGGGAACGAAGCGGAGATTATAGTGGTCTAATGACAAATCCAATGAAGGTTCTGCTTGCATCCATTCCAAAGGAAATTTTTTTGCAACTCCGAAATCTATATCATCTGGAATCTTTCGTCGGTCTGAAGGGCAATAAGTGGGGTGTCCGATTGAAATCATATTTAAGCCCATTTTGGAAACTGTGTCGAAAAGCACACTTCTTTTCGGAGAAATTAAACGTGATCCCCAAAGGGTGTGTTTAGCGTTATGATGTAATTATTTTTCCATAAAAAAGTTCAATGCATATATTTGTTGATTGGAGATACTCCTCACGTGTCTCATTCAGAAAATAGTGCTAAATTATAATTTTGATTAGTATTGTGTGTTTAGTGCCATATAGTATGTAGAAACACATTTTAAAACAACTCATTTGTTTAAAATTGCCTTAAAATAGTGGATTGCATTTTCAGCATTTCCTGCATCATGTTTGTCATAGAAACCGTAAATATGTTTATGGATTGAACAAGTGTCTGCAGAGTTGTCTCAAGATTGTTAAAATTTTGTTCGGAATTTTGAGGCTTGGGCTCTTGATTCAAATTTTGTATATCGGTTTTGACCACATTAGCATAAGAAACTTGTTTGGGGTATTGCATGATTATGTGGCTAATTGACTGGCCTGCCTTGGAAAACGTGTTTGCAGAAATAATGTTTCGCTGCTGGGGTTAGTTAAACTGACTGCTTAAAGTGAGTATAGACAGGACAGCCCCTGTAATTTGCAGTATGGTTACCTCCACAGTTACTGCGTTTTGTTAACACTTGAGTCAGTCTTTGATTTTTTGCATTGTTCTCACAGTTCTCCACACACAACACAAACTGCGCGCAATTTACAATAGACCTTAGTATGGCCAAATTCGTGGCAGTTTAGGCCATTAACTGGCCCTAAACGCTTGTGCGGCTCCTCAACGGTAACCCTACGAGGAAGAACAAATTTAAGGTTATAAATTTGGTGAGTTTCATTCTTTTTGACAATAACATCCTCTAGTTCCAGTTCAACCCTAAAGATGGGTTGAGGAATTTTTCCACGGTTCCGCATATTTAAATTTTTTATTTTAAAGCTTTTATCTATCAATCCAGTCCTAATCTCATCCGTGCCTACATGGCGATCAATACCTTTTATAACAACTTGAAGACCGTTAGCACTTTTAATTTGATAAGTGTAAAAATATCTCTTCTCTTTTTCCAGAGCGGAAGAAAGTTTTCGGTAATCATTTTCGCAGTTGACTTGGATTTTTGTTTCACTAATGCTGCCGTGCTTCATTGACATTACGTTGAAGGTGTTTTTACCAATTGTCGTAATAAGTGCTTTTGCCAGCTCGCGAGAAGTAGGTTCTCTCAAATATATTAGTGGCGGTTTAGATGTTTTTTTTTATGTAGCCCAGCAGTCTGAAGGATAGCAAATCTATTACTCTCCGTTGCCGTAGTGGTATTATCAACGTTAAATATTTTCGATTGAAATGATAATGGGTGATTTTATAAGAACTATCGAAAATTAAAAAAAAAAAAACGCATAGAATTCAGAAAAATTCATGTAATATTTATTTGGATCGATAGTTGGGTCGATATAATTTAATGTTTGAAGATTATTTCATGCAAATGTTGGCCGCGGCTGCGCCTCAAATGGTCCATCCGCTTAGTCCAATTTTGGCATACTCTTTCCAACATTTCGGCCGGTATCTCACGAATAATGTTGGCAATGTTGGCTTCCAGTACGTCAATCGAAGCGGGCTTGTCGCTATAGACATTAGCCTTAACATAGCCCCACAAAAAATAGTCTAGAGGCGTTAAATCGCACGATCTGGGCGGCCAATTGACTGGTCCCAAGCGTGAAATAAACTGTTCACCGAACTCGCCTCTCAATTGGTCCATTGTTTCGCGTGCTGTGTGGCATGTGGCACCGTCTTGTTGTCATGCAAGTCAAGCTCTTCCATTTTGGGCAAAAAAAAGTTTGTTATCATCGCACGGTAGCGCTCACCATTCACAGTAACGTTATGATTCGCATCATCTTTGAAGAAATACGGCCCAATGATGCCGCCAGCCCATAATCCGCACCAAACGGTTGTTTTTTGTGGACGCATTGGTAGCTCTTGCAATGCTTCTGGCTGCTCTTCACTCCAAATACGGCAGTTTTGCTTGTTCACGTATCCATTCAACCAGAAATGAGCCTCGTCGCTGAACACAATTCTTCGATAAAAAACTTTCTTAACAGAGCACGCATTTTGGTAATAAAATTCAATAATTTGCAAGCGTTGTTCGTTTGTAAGACGATTCATGATTGAATTATAGACCAAACTGAAGATGTTTGACAGTGACACAAGATACAAAACGTGCGTGAGCTGTCAAAACTAGTGTTGCCAAAAAGATAATAGCAAAAAAATCACTCGTTAGTTGTACGGAGTTGACGCTTCGCTGACGTTTAACCACGGTTACATACCTGTCCATGCCTACTTGTGTTTACGGCTTACCTGCAACAATTAAACTGGAAGATAGTTTGTCTTCTGTTGTAACAACTATATGTTGCGAACACGGACGCGGGCGGTTGCTGTCTCTTAGTGACAGAAGATTATCCAATGATTTTTTAACGATTCCTCCTCAGAAATCCTAAGGCTTTTACTAGTGGAGCTTAACTCTTTCTCAGAATTACATCTGCTAGGAACACTTTTTCCTTTTTTTAGTTTATTTGCCCTTTACAAATATTTTTAAAAAATATCACAAAGTTTTTCTTTTATATAATTTATAAAATCTCTCTATCCACTTATTCCCTTTTCTACTTATTCCGGTTTTATTTTTTAACACTCCGATCAAAAACAAACACGTCCGTTCACTAGCAAAGCTAGACTCCGAATGTTAAAATGAATGAAGAAAAATGTATTTATGTCACTATCACAATTTGTAAACAAACATGTTCGCCTATCCAAATTAACAACTCATCTATTCCACAGAGCAATGAAGTCAAGTACGTTGGTATTCACCTCGACCGTGGGCTAACGTGGAAGTCTCACATTGATGCAAAAGTCACTCAATTGAAATTAAAAGCAGCGCAACTAAATTGGCTTGTGGGCAGAAATTCTACCTTGAAGTTGGATTGTAAGCTTTTATTAGACACAATCCTAAAGCCTATATGGAGCTATGGAATTCAATTATGGGGCACCGCCTCAGCGTAAAACATTGAAAAACCTCAAAGACGACAAAACCAAATTCTTCGAACGATTACTGCAGCTCTACGGTATGTAAAAAACTTACGAATTCACAAGGATCTGTGTGTTCCGCTGGTAAAAGACGAATTTTCGAAGTACGCAACAAGGTATATCAGTAAGCTGGAACTTCACCCAAATCCACTTGCACGCAGTATACTTACAGCTTGTTCATAGAACGCTTTTGAAATAAAGCGAAAACCAGCGACACGTTTATGACGGCGTAAGAAATTGGGTCTGTGTAACGCGCTTCTCATTGTTCGTGTTTAGTTACGTTATACACCTATTAGCAAACATTAGGTGTGTTTCTTTACTTTCCGGGCAAGTTTCGGGCAAAAGAGAGCGAGATCCCAAAGTAGAGTAAAGAAACACCTATTTTCTCAAATCCCAGTATTGCCACTATATAAGTTATATGTATCTTGTTTACTTTTTATCGTGTAAATATATGTTTGCATCGTGAATAACGGTAACCCTATTTCAATTGAAAAAAAGAAACCGGTGATAAATATTTATGTAAACAAAACATCTTTATGCTGAAAAAAAAAATTACAGAATATACAAATACTGTTGATGTTCAGCCTTTATGGATTGATCCTAATTTATTGTTTTTTTAATTATTTCCTTTTTTAAATAATTAGCAAAAGAGGAAATTGTTTGCGTATACATATATATGTATGGACGTGTTAACATGGATATGAACATTTATTTATGTATATATGTACATGTATTCATACTTGTTTTTGCTGTTATTTCCATTTTTATATATTTGATTCTTTATTTTTGTTCAAGCTTCTTCTTTTTTCTTTCTCAACAAATAAAATTTCCATTCGCGCACCGTTCGCCTGTTTGGCATTTAAAAACGCGATACAAAGACAAAAAGCATATGTCAATTGTTTCGTTTTTCGTCCAAAAAGTTATTTTTCGCGTTGCATGAACGCAAGTAAGAAAAACGTTAAGATTTCTTCGCGTTTTTGAGCACATTGTGTTCCATGAACAGGCTGTTAATTTTGGCGCCCGTACTCGGCTGAGGAGAAGAGATCAGAAGACCATCAGAACGTTAAATAGGTGATTTTACCGACGTTGTTCGCGCAAAATAAAACTTTTTTGGTCTAGCATTGGCTGGACTTAAATAACTTTTTATATTTAGTATTAAGATATGAATACTTATTGTTAGTTCATATTTTGAAGATTCAATAAATAAATTATTAAAGAAAAAAATTACCACACCTACTTTTAAGCACAACAACTTCGCTTATGCGACATTTTCATTAAGAAATCTGTTTAGGCTATCGGGTATGTTCTGGATTCTACTTTGAAGTGAAAATAGTTTGAAATCACTTCAATTTCAAGCTTTGGTGTTCTACATTCTACTCTATACTTTTCATTTGTGTTTTGTTTCCGAGCATTAATTTGCAGTGAATTTTCTGGTTCTTGAAACTACTTTTACACAAAATGTAGTAGTTTGAAAACACTCAAACATTCAACTTTATATCCCAACAATCCAAAAAATTGCTGAGAATTTAAAAAGAAAAATGCTCTAATAATATCCGTCAAAACACAAAAAACAAGCTTTTCTATTTATAAACGTCTCTAACATTTCTTTACATCTTTCAAACAAATGAACAACCGTTGGTTGCTACGATTTGCTTTTTGAAAGTATCGAAAAGCAGAGAACAAAAATTCAAAACAATTAAGTTTTTTATTCGCTATTTCATTTCATTTGGGATATAAAGTTGAATGTTTGAGAATATCTTTCAAAAATTTCCAAAGTCTACTGATGATTAGGGTAGTTCCTATGAAATGTCGACATATAGATAGCTGGGAAACATAGAAAACAAGCTATTTATAATTTTTTGCTGGTATAAATGTTAGATGCTTAAATAGCGAATAAAAATCAATGGAGAAATAGAATGATGAAAGAAAAAAGTTTCTTAGTCAACGGCGGACAGACGAACATCGATTAATCAAATTTTCTATCAATGCTGATGCTGAATATGTATACTTTATGGAGTCGGAAATAAAAATTGTAGAAATTACAAACGGAATCACAAACTTATATATACCCTTAGCATTCTTGTGAAGGGTATAAAAATATTGACAATGTTGTTTAAGATACTTTTAGATTATTATTTACCCATTTGGAAGTGAATGGTAGGGCTAGACATACGCCCATCTCCCCCATTGCTGAAGGCTAAAATACGCATGTTGTACATTTTACCCGGTGTTAAATTCGTTATATAAGCTTCAAGTTTTTGTCCCACTGGTACTATAGTATCATTTGCTGTTATCATATTTTGATCAGACTCCCATACACGCACCTTGTACCCTTCTATAGGCTCTTCATCTTGTGCTGGTGAAACATATCGCCAAACAGCGCGAACAGTAGAAGGATTGACTCCGAAAACATGGACGGAAGATGGCGGTTTTTGAGGTGCTTTTCTATAAGTGCGCTCTGAAAAAGAAACAATTTGCGAAATACATTTAACTCCACTCCAGATGCACATGCACATGCTTTGCTTTAAATTTTTATACAATAAAACCAAAAAAACTCACGTATTTTTTGGTTGAAATTACTAATGTCAAAATTTTGCCTCTGTTTAAAAAAGCAACAAAGTCTATGTTTTGTCAGAGTTATGTAGCTTGAAAACAAAATTTTGACAATCTACCGTAATTAAAACAAAAGATATACCCAAGGCAGGTTTATGTTAAAGCTGCCTTGCTTATATCACAAGAAAAATTTTTCTATAATGATATCTGTGACGTATATATGATAACAAAATATTGTTAAGTTATAAAATGTAACAAAAAATATACCTCAAGGCAGCTTTAAAGCTGGCTTGATATATCTGAAACAATTATTACAACAATAAAGCAGCTCAGGGCTGAAGAACAGCTCTCGCGCCATCGTAATTATTTCTTAAGTGCGGCCAGGCTTGTGTTTGTTGTTCGATCTTCGAGAGTTTTGCGTCTCACCCGCACTGGGTAACGATTTGCCGCAACTAACTGTATTGGTTTACAGTTTTTTTTAGAGGTTAATCATTATTAACCAAGTGGCAACTTCTTATGTGAAGGCATAGGTCGTTATAGTTAGTCACAACGACGCTACAAAAGTACTGTTAATACCATCTTGGGCAAATGGTCTTTGTCACCCCGCCCATGCTGTGCATCCTATACTTTGCAAATTTACTTTGCAACTGTATAGTTACTAAATAAATAAATAAATACAACAATCTGTATCAAATATTTTTTTTAATGTAAATTCCAACAAAACGCGAAAAAATTGAAAGCAAGTTTGGTTGTAATTTTTAAAAGTTTGAGTGCATTAGTAAAAATTGTATTACAATTTTAAAGGCAAAACATGACCGTTTAATCTCCCAGTTAAATAAATATATGTATGTACATTATTGTCAAAATACCTTCCGATCTCTCGCTTTCCGGTCCTTCGCCAGCCGCATTGTAGGCCATTACCTTCACAAAATAGTACGTGTCTGGTTGTAGACCTACAATTAAAGCCCAATTGCGCACAGTTCGTGATAAATAATAAACAGAATCTTCTTCTTGATGTGTTGTTTTCCAATATTTGATCTAATTAATGAATTAAATAATAAAGCTTTGAAAAACAAAATAATTGTACGACATGCTCTTACTCTGTGTCCAATAAGTTTTCCTCTAATATTTTCTCTGGTCAAATCGATTGGTTGCCATGTGACATTAAATGCGGTGGAATTAAAGGCTAGAGCAATTGGTTTTTGTGGGGCTACTTGAGGCATATCTTCGGCAGAATAAATAACAACTGACTCACTTTCAGGTCCCTTTCCAATGTTATTTATCGCTTGCACTTTGACTTCATATTCCGTGAAATAGTTATTGATTGGCACATTTACAACAGCCATACCAATATGGTCCGGCCTTTTAATAATTTCAGTACCCCATTCGAATTTATCTTTTAATCGATAAAATATTTTATAATGGATACCATGACTATGTTGCTCTTCTGGCAACAAGGGTTCCCACGTAATTGTAAGATCTCCTATTTTTCCACCACCGCCGCCGATGTTTCGTGGCGCTATATAAGGTCTATCTTCATGTGTGCTGTAGATTGGAGAGGGTGTTGAAGTTGTACCAATACCTAAATCATTCACAGCGGCCACACTGAATTCATAAGAAGACCAGGGAGTTAAGTTTGTTACCTCAGCTTGTTGTCTTCCAGTGTAACGATCAACTTCACGTGCCTGCACATGTGTTGAGACATTAACCCATGTACGATTCCAATTTGTTCGACCTAATATATTGTAATACTGTATTGGACGCCCGTTATTTGCACCATCTACCCATTCAATAATGGCTTTTGTTTTTCCAACATCTATAACCTGAACTCCACCTGGAGCACCAGGTTTGCCCTCGATCACCACATTAGTCTGAGCGGAGATTTCATTAACAGATGATTTCACAACACATTCATAGTCTCCGCTGTCTAATAAAGTAACATTATGGACGGTTAAACGGTTAAAGTCGATAACCTAAAATAAAATGACAGAAGTAACGTTTTTATTTACATAAAATCATTAATTATGTACAAATTTAAAATGCCCTGGAGATGACCAAAAAAACAAGTCAATCAGTGCAATCAAAAATTCAAACAATTGAGTTTTTTATTCGCTATTTTAGCTTCTAACATTGATACCAATAAAAAATTATAAATAGCTTGTTTTCCATGTTTCCCAGCTATCTATATGTCGACATTTCATTTTTTGTTTTCTGCTTTTCGATACTTTCAAAAAACAAATCGTAGCAACCAATGGTTGTGCATTTGTTTGAAAGGTGTAAAGAAATGTTAGAGACGTGTATAAATGAAAAGAAATGTTTTTTGTGTTTTGACAGATATTATTGGAGCATTTTTCTTTTTAAATTCTCAACAATCACCACGATCATCATTTTAAACAAACACGAGTTATTTTTACAGGGTGTAAAATCATATTCTTGAAGAACTTCACTCAGCCTCAAGTTCCATTCCCGACCCGATTGTTTGAGGCCGTAAATTGCCTTATTTAATTTTAAAACATAATCTGGCTGCTTCATATATACTTCTTCTGACAAGTCACTGTTCAAATATGCCGTATAGACATCCATATGATGCAAATGCATATTCATTTCAGCTGCAAGTCCAAGTACCATTCGAATTGTTTCGTACCTGATCACTGGTGAAAATGTCTCAGTATAATTCACACCTATCTGTTGACTGCAACCTTTTGCCACTAATCGCGATTTAAATTTATTGATTTCACCATTCACATTGCGCTTTACACTGAATACCCATTTTGATCCAATGGCCATTTTCCCCTCAGGAAGTTTTACTTACGACCACGTATTGTTTGCAATAAGAGCGTCGTATTCCTTTTTCATGGACTGCTTCCATTCTGATGAAAATATACCTCTTTCTGCCTCTTCAACTGTTTGGGGTATTGCAATTTTCTCATTATTTATTAAATTTAAACGTTGCGTAATTTTTTCGGACGACCAGGTTTTCCAGTACGTACATTCTTTGTTCTGCCCCTCTTTATAACATGCTCCTACTTACTCGGCACTTTTATATTTTGCTCGGAGTCAAAAAACTCTTCGCCGTTTGTTTCCTCCTCGAAACCAAAAAATTCGTCATCACTATCACTCACATTATTCTTTAAAAACATTGTGGTAGATTCTTCATCGTTTAATTCATTTTCTTCGCTGGTTATTAAAATGTCAGACATAACACAATCTTGTGCATTTAAAACAGGATTTTCTATAAACATAACATCACGTGTTTCCACAACTATGTGTTTTGTAGTGTCATACAAGCGATATGCCTTAGATGATAACAAGTATCCTACCAATTTATACTCAATTCCTTTAGGTTGAAATTTTTTGTGTGCGGTTTTATCCAACGCAATAGCTTCTGAACCAAAAATACGGAAGTGTCTAACTGATGGTTTTTTTACCTGTGAATATTTCAAATGGTGTAACTTCTCCTATAATTTTTGTAGGCGACCGATTGTAGGCGAACAGTTGCTACCGCTTCAGCCCATAAAGATTCGCTTAAACCGGATTCAAGGAACATAGCTCGCGATATTTCCACAATTGTACGGTTTGCACCTCGGCTACGCCGTTTTGTTGGGGTGTATGTGGAACGGTAAGTTGCCGAACTATACCATTTTTTTTTTCAAGATAATCATCAAATTGTTTATTTACAAATTCACCCCTGTTATCACTTCTTAAAACTTTAATCTTCTTTGACGTTTGGCGTTCTATCATTTCTTTAAATACTTTAAATTTCTCAAATACTTCGTCCTTACGTTTCAGGAAATACACAAACACACGTCGCGATTTATCGTCTATAAAAGTTAAAAAATATTGCGCGCCAACGAGTGATTTAGTTTTAAACGGTCCGCACACATCTGACTGCACTATATTATGAATTTCTTCCGACTGTGTTTCACTGCTTTTGAAAGGTTTTACATGTATATTTGTCTTCATGCATATTTTACACCGATTGTTTTTTGAAAAATTAACGTCTTCAATACCGCATACCATATTTTTACTTTTCAGTTCCTGCAGACTACCATAATTCAAATGTCCGTTTCGACTGTGCCACTTTACGGTTGTTTTATTTACCGCACTAAAACACTGTGTACAATTATTTACAATCAAAAATAAGTTTTGTTTCTTTGTGACCTTAAACATAACACGATTGCTTTTGTCTCTTATTTCCGCAAATTTTTCTTTAAATATTACTTTAAAATTATTGTCACATAATTTGCCAACAGTTATAAAATTTCCTTTCATATTCGGCACATACAAAACATTCTTCAATACTAAATTATTTGCACTTTACCTATGCCTTCAGCTTCTATACCAGCCATCACCAGCCAAATATATGCTTTCATTATGCTTTTTCAGGTTTACAAAAAATGATTTCTCCTAACACATATGTATGTGCAGTTGCGCCGCTGTCTAAACACCAGGTTGATTCATTAATAACGTTTATGTCAGCTGCTGCTAGAACGGTAAATTGTTGCTCATATTTTTTACCTTCTTCCTTGTATTTTTCTTTCTTGTTTGTGTTAGTGTAACCGTTTGTAGCATAGTGCCCACGCTTACACACTTAAAGCATTTAAAATTTGTCTTTTGTCTTCTATTGAAATTGTTCTTACTAGAGTTTTCTGTTGCGTTGTTAAAACGGTTTCTTGCTATGTATGCGTGAGTTTCAACATTGTTCTCTCTTGTGCGATTTTGATTTTTTCCTCTGCTTCTTCTAGAAGCTTTATTTTAAAAATTTGAAATTCAGGTAACGTATCCCTTGTCTCCATAGCGACCACAAACTGCTTATAGGTTTTTGAAATTTTCACAAAATTACTGCTTTTTGTCCTGGGCTCATAACCTGTTAAATATATTTGCGATCCAAACCATTGAGTCTTATTCCAGTAAGTTATACACAAGAGAATATTCTAAATTAAGATGCGTCTATTATAAAGTACGTAAAAAGACTGTCAACCGCTGAGTAGTCAACACTTAAAGTATACAACCCTGTACTTACCGAAACACGCCGTCTTTTGCTAAGAAGCTTAACGAACGAGTGGGTCATCATAGTTTGTCTCTCGAGTTTTCTGTACGAACACGTCCTGACATAAATACATACATATAACTTAATCGTGAATAAATTAATAATATTTATTAATTAATAACAAATAATTTGTTTTTCATTTAACTAAGGAATTATATTTGAAACGTTCTTCATCTGTGACATTTTCTCAGAAGTGGGATCCGTTCATAAAAAAAGAGACATACAAATAGACGCGATGGAAAATTTACAAGGTTTAACCGTAAAACAATTACAATTGAAATGAAGAGAAGCTGGTTTGCCGTGTTCTGGTAGAAAGAATCAATTGATTGAACGTCTTGAGGGAAGGCACAATACACCCGGGTTGAAAGAACGTATAGCTCAGTTACAAGAAACTATTGCCGACTTGCGCGTACAAGCAACACGTTTTGAATCAACTGAAACTTCATCTCTCATTCAAGCATTTTCGTCACCCATTGGTTCTCCGGCTCATACCGTATCCGACTGTGTTTCAAGCGGAAACATTCCACCCATATCATCCACTGAAGTATTATCGTTATCTACTGTTTATTCGCAACCACCCGTTATGATGCAGCCGTCGCTAGCGCAGCATGTGGCATCAACTGGTTATGTATATGAACAGCCGGTCTGTGTTCCGCTAACAGCACCACATTATGCCAATCAACAAAGTAGTATGCTGACTGTCGGGCAACAAACAGCACCATGCTACGTCACCAACACACACCCGCAAATATCATCTGGCCACGTATCAGCGCCTCGTAGCTATGAACGATTTCCGTCAGCAGAAAACGTATATGTGCCCCAGTCGCATGTGCCCCCAACGGCACCTGTAAATTATGTTTTTCCTACAAATCCTTATGGTAAGGTAAGGGAAATGTTGGCCATACTCCCCGAATTCAATCCATCGTCCATGAGTCTTTAAATTCAACACAATTTGTCAAACGAGTAGAGACTCTGAAAGTAGCTTATGGCTGGGACGACCAATCGTTAATATTTGCCGTTCAGCAGAAAATGCAAGGGCCCGCCAAATATTGGGTCCATGCGTTACAAATTGTCTTGGCAAGATTTTGTGCGAAAATTTTTGCATGATTTTCCTCATGTCGAAAACGCCACTGATATACATATAAGAATGTCTCAGATGAAGCGCCACGTAAACGAAATACCACAAGAATACTATTTTAGAATGTTAGCGGTAGGTACGAAGGGTAATTTATCAGAATCTGCGATTGCAAGACACATCGTAAACGGCATTAATGATGGTGACCTAAAACGTAAAATTTCTAACGAATATTATAGTTTCAATCAATTGTATCGTGACATTAATAGTTATTGCAATTATAATGAAGTGGTAATGCTGTCTGCGGCCGTACATAAACAGAAACTAACGCCGGTAAGCGAAAAATATTCAAACTCCGGAGTTTTAAAGAAAAATGAAAACAATAACGCAACAGTTGGTAAAGTTAAATGTTTTAATTGTTTTGGCTATGGTCACTATTCGATCAAATGTCCCGAATCGCAAAGAAAGGAACGTTGTAAGAACTGTAACCGTACAACACACGCCACATCCGAGTGTACTGCAGTGAAGTACACTGGACCGTCTAATGTTAACAAAATTGTTAATACTTCGCAGCAGACTAGCGATTTAACTAAGAATGTTAAAATCAATCAAATTGAGACGATAGCCTATATTGATTCCGGCAGTGCATATAATCTGGTAAGAAAATCGTGTGCCGGCAACGTTGGTAATACCATTCCTTGCTTAGTTTCGCTGAAAGGTTTTGCCGGTGGAGAATATGAATGTACCAACAAAGTCGCCGACGAAGTGGAAATTGATGGTAATGTTTTTAAAACCGAACTTCTCGTAGTTGAGGATGCTTATATATCGAAAGATATTCTCCTGGGCCGCGATGTTTTATGTCGTAAAGGTAGCCGTCTTGTAATCGGAAATGAACAGTGTTGGATTGAGAATGTTAATACGATACACTCTGGCGAAAGCATGCGTGCTACTGAATGCGATCAACTGCAAATTGTTCTTGAAAATCATCGTGCCAGTTTTGCTGAAAATATATCTGAACTGGTATTATCCAATGGTCATATAGGAGATGGCAGCGGAGCTGGCAATAAAAACCACCGACGTAGCATGGATAAAGAAAATAAACATAAAAGTGGTTTGTCGTCTTATCATAATAATCAATCTCATACAAAAGACTCTTCTAGTAAAGAGAATCACAATGCAATTAAGGATACTCATCATAATCATCATCACAATTCAGATGCTTCATCAGTGTCATCTTCGGCCACCTCAACTATATCTCATCTAGCTTCTAAGGTTGTCTCAAAGATATGTGAATCATGCCTAAAATTGGAAACCGATGTAAAAAAATATCGAAGGAAATAACGCACATGAAACAGATCGAAAATGAATTGAGACAGAAACTAGACATGAATATAACAACAAAATCTTGTTTGCAGGCCAAACAAAAAGAATGTGATGAATTAGAAAAGCGTCCACACGAATTAACAAATGCCCGGCACAATGACGTCATGCAATTACAGACTGTCGAACGTCGTTTGGTTGAGGAAAGACGGCAGAAACAATCTTTAGATGCTCAACTCAACAATGAGAAGGCACGAAAATTGGCCGAAGAGAAAGCATCGCGTCCCAACTGCAGTTCACAATGTAAGCTAAGAAAGCAGCAAATGGACGAGGAAATAAAAAAACTAAGACGTGATTTAAAAAAATGGCAGAAGAAGCCGAGGACGGCTTCTGGTCAGGATCGGCCGAACTGTCAACCGCTGAGTAGTCAACACTTAAAGTATACAACCCTGTACTTACTGAAACACGGTGTGTTTTGCTAAGAAGCTTAACGAACGAGTGAGTCATAGTTTGTCTCTCTAGTTTTCTGTACGAACACGTCCTGACATAAATACATATAACTTAATCGTGAATAAATTAATTCTTATGTTTTAATAAAAATAACAAATAACTTGTTTTTCATTTAACTAAGGAATTATATTTGAAACGTTTGTCATCTGTGACAAGACTAAAGAAAATATAAAGCTTCACATAGCAAGGTTGCTTAGTAAAGAAGTAACTTACAGCCTGTTTATAGGACTCGTCATAGACGAGTACGTAAGAAATTGGGTTTATAAAACGCGACTTGATTGTGTCGTGCAACTTACGTAAATTCGTGTATATGTCAAACATTTATGATATTGTTTTGTTGCCATCATGTGAAAAAATAGTATCTGTTTACATTTTTCATACCAAAAGAATTTTTTTCAACCTAAAAAACGGCAATCCTATTCTAGGCACAGTTGACATGCATACATACATATGCATGTATGTACAGGGTGGCCCAGAAAGACCGAAGTGGTGTGAATTCCTTATAACTTTTTTATTATAATTTTTTTTTTCTTTTCTTTTCAGTATTTTGTAAAGAAGACTTGGATAATTTATAATGGAGCAATACACAATTGAACAACGTGCCCAAATTGTTGAAATTTACTTTTCAAATCAACGGTCCATTGTGTTGACTCAGCGTGCATACCGTCGTCAATTTAATGTGCGGGTTGCACCCTCTCAGTCAACAATAAACCGTCTGGTTGCAAATTTTCGAGAACAAGGAGCAGTAAGGAACCTTCCTGGTCCCGGCAGACACCGAACTGTCCGCACGGCTGACAATATTCAAGTGGTACAGGAGAGTATTCGGGAGGATCCAGAAACATCAACCAGGAGACGTTCGTCACAACTGGGCCTCTCAAGGACGTCGCTGCAGCGAATTTTGCACACCATAGGATTGTTTCCATACAAAATTCAACTTGTCCAAGAATTGAAACCAACAGATTACCAGCAACGACTTGACTATGCAATTTATTTCCAGCAAAAAGCACAAGAGAATCCAAATTTTATTCATAACTTAATAATGAGTGACGAAGCCCATTTTCAATTAAATGGGTTCGTTAACAAGCAAAACTGTAGGATATGGGCTACGGAAAACCCGAGAGTACTTCATCAACGACAATTGCACCCAGTTAAGTGTACCGTTTGGTGCGGTGTTTCTTCAGAAAGGATCATTGGCCCATTTTTTTTTGAAAATGAACAAGGTGTCGCCATTTCCGTCAATGGTGATCGATATCGGGCCATGTTGCAAAATTTTGTAAGGCCAGCCGTGGAAAACCATCCGCAAATATGGTTCCAACAGGATGGAGCCACAGCGCACACTGCGAGGGCCACAATGACTCTTTTACGCGACATCTTTGGTGAAAGAATAATTTCTCGTAACAGCAATTTTAATTGGCCTCCGCGTTCCCCGGATTTAACCGCTCCAGACTGTTTTCTTTGGGGCTATTTAAAAGGAAAAGTTTATGTTAATAAGCCTAGGACTATTGAGGAGTTAAAAACCAATATTCGAGAAGAAATTAACAACATACCACCGGAAGCAGAATATGGCCACCACTTGCGGGATATCATTTTTAATAACTAATCCAAAAATATTCCCCATAAATTTAATGTATTTAAAAAAAAAAAAATTAAAAAAATATCTCTTAAATAAAAAGTTATAAGCGATTCACACCACTTCGGTCTTTCTGGGCCACCCTGTATAAGTAAATAAATAAAACAAAATACGAATTTTGTGGAAAGGCTTTTTTTATGGCGGTCTAATTGAGAAAAATGAATAAACAAACAAATATTGTATATATTAACTGCAAGTTTTATTTTGTATATGTGTATGTTTTATTATGTATGTATACACATATGTATACAATCATTTGTATGCAACGAAAGAACGTTCTGTTGCAATTTCCATTCCTAGTTTTCTTTTTTTTTTTATTACCACTTATAAACTATTTTCATTATAATTTCTTATTATTTATAATACTTTCCACACATTTCTTCTTGACGAGCATGTTTCTTCATTCGCCGATTTTGACATTTATGGTGAGACGATTCGCGTCTTACAAACCAAAATAAATTGACAGATGTTACGTTTTTCAATACTAATCGTCAATAGTCGCGGTTTGTAAACCAAAACCAGAAAAAACTTAGAAAGTTAGCGCTTTTTATCGACGAGTCGTGTCTTATAAACAGGCTGTTAGTAAAGAAAAAACATAGTTGCAATTACAAAAAATAGTCGCATTGGTTATTCGAATAATTCAACTCTAACATAAAGTTGAATGTTTGAGAATATCTTTCAAAAATTTCCTAATGATTAGGGTGGCTCCTAAGAAATGTCTACATATAGATAGCTGGGAAACATAGAAAACAAGCTATTTATAATTTTTTATTGGTATCAATGTTAGAAGCTAAAATAAAATAGCAAATAAAAAACTCAATTGTTTAAAAAATAATCAAAAAAAAAAAAATCATGTAATGGAAAAAACAAATATTACAGCCAGTAGGACCACATCAAAATTTAAACTCATCCATATTTTTTTGCTTTCCAATTCAAATATTTTTCTATTTAGCTCTAGCTTTTCAAATTTATATTTTGTTCTTTCCAATTCATTTCTCTTCAAAAATTCAAATTGTTCTTTTTCAAACATAAACATACGTTCAATTTTATCCTAATATTATTTGATCTTCTTTTATGTTAAATTATTTTAAAAAATTTTAACACATACTTATAGACATTTAGTTAGCAAACAGAATGTAATTATAAGAAACGTTATATGTATGTTAGAAATGTTAGGGATTATTAGTACACACGTAGAACAGAGAATTAATTTTAAATTAGATACTGATAATTTAGCACATAGTTATAGACATTAAGTTAGAACAAAAAAAAATTATACCTTGAATGTATGTATATATAGGGTATTATGGTTAAAATATTCACCCCTATCGCAAAGAGTTATTCCCAGTAAAAATTCCCCATTTCCCAAAATTGCAATTGTTAATACTTCTCCCCTAGAAATGAATTCACATTTTCTATGTGCAATTCAGTTTGGAATAATAACACTAAACAAAATTCACATTCGGCCAAAATTCACCTAATCGTAAACATTTATTTCCCTCGTATTATTTTTATACCCTTCACAAAAATGTTAAGGGTATATATAAGTTTTTGATTCCGTTTGTAATTTCTACACTTTTTTTTTGCGACCCTATAAAGTATATATATTCTGATTCAGAATTAATGGAAAAGTCGATTAAGCGATGTCCGTCTGTCGGTCGTTGAAATACCGTTTCTGAGAAAACCATTAGACATAGAAACTTTTTTCTTTCACCATTCTATTACTCCATATTGCCATGTGTTTGTTATTGAAATTCAGTAATATCGGTCCACGTATAGCTGAGATATATTCAAAATTCCGAAAAAAGCCATTATTTTTGAAATTTTGTATGGAAATTTTTGAAAAAAAAAGTTGTTTGTTTTGCTCCAAACTTCACACACTCATTAAGCAAGGTGACTAAAACGCAAAAATTTCTTTTTTTCAGATATCGGTCGCTATATACCCGAGATATAGCCTAAATCGGGTTTTTCATAAAAATGTTGCGTAAGCGAACTGAAAAAACTTTTTTTGCTTAAAAGCGGTTCTGGTAATAAAATAAGGTTATATAAATATCGAAAACGAAAATTTCCGATATCGGTCCATATATACCCGAGATATAGCCTAAACCGGGGTTTTCTTGAACACGCGGCGTAAGCGAACTTAAACAACTTTTTTGTGCTCAAAAGCAGTTCTGATAATGAAATTTCGTTACATAAATATGGAAAATGAAAATTTCCGATATCGGTCCATATATACCCGAGATATAGCCTAGACCGGGGTTATCATGAAAATGCCGCGTAAGCGAACTTAAACAACTTTTTTGTGCTCAAAAGCAGTTCTGGTAATAAAATTAGGATACATAAATATGGAAAATGAAAGTTTTCGATATCGGTCCATATATACCCGAGATATAGCCTAGACCGGGGTTTTCATGAAAATGCCGCGTAAGCGAACTTAAACAACTTTTTTGTGCTTAAAAGCAGTTCTGGTAATGAAATTAGGTTACATAAATATGGAAAATGAAAATTTCCGATATCGGTCCATATATACCCGAGATATAGCCCAAATCGGGTTTTTCATGAAAATGTCGCGTAAGCGAACTTAAACAACTTTTTTTTGCTCAAAAGCAGTTCTGGTAATGAAATAAAGTTATATAAATATGGAAAATGAAAATTTTCGATATTGGTCCATATATACCCGAGATATAGCCTAGAACGGGTTTTTCATGAAAATGCCGCGTCAGAGAAATTAAACAACTTTTTTTGCTTAAAAGTGGTTCTGGTAATAAAATAAGGTTATATAAATATGGAAAATTAAAATTTCCGATATCGGTCCATATATACCGTAGATACATCCTGAAACGGGATTTTCATGAAAATGTCGCGTAAGCGAACTTAAAAAACTTTTTTTGATTAAAAACAGTTCTGGTAATAAGATGAGGTTATATAAATATGGAAGATAAAAATTTCCGATATCGGTCCATATATACCCGAGATATAGCCTGAACCGGGATTTTCATGAAAATGCCGCGTAAGCGAACTTAAACAACTTTTTTCGCCTTTAAGCACTTCTGGTAATAAAATAAGGTGATATAAATATGGAAAATGAAAGTTTTCGATATCGGTCCATATATACCCGAGATATAGCCTAAACCGGGTTTTTCATGAACACGCGGCGTAAACGAACTTAAACAACTTTTTTTGCTTAAAAGTAGTTCTAATAATAAAATAAGGTTATATAGGTATGGAAAATGAAAATTTCCGATATCGGCCCATATATACCCGAGACATAGCCAAACCGGGTTTTTCATGAAAATGTCGCGTAAGCGAACTTAAACAACTGTTTTTGCTTAAAAGCAGTTCTGGTAATAAAATAAGGTTATATAAATATGGAAAATGAAAATTTTCGATATCGGTCTATATATACCCGAGATATAGCCCAAACCGGGTTTTCATGAAAATGTCGCGTAAGCGAACTTAAACAACTTTTTTTTGCTTAAAAACAGTTCTGGTAATAAGATGAGGTTATATAAATATAGAAAATGAACATTTCCGATATCGGTCCATATATACCAGAGATATAGCCTAAACCGGGATTTTCATGAAAATGCCGCGTAAGCGAACTTAAACAACTTTTTTCGCCTTAAAGCAGTTCTGGTAATGAAATAAGGTGATATAAATATGGAAAATGAAAGTTTTCGATATCGGTCCATATATACCCGAGATAAAGCCTAAACCGGGTTTTTCATGAACACGCGGCGTAAGCGAACTTAAACAACTTTTTTTGCTTAAAAGTAGTTCTAATAATAAAATAAGGTTATATAGGTATGGAAAATGAAAATTTCCGATATCGGTCCATATATACCCGAGACATAGCCAAACCGGGTTTTTCATGAAAATGTCGCGTAAGCGAACTTAAACAACTGTTTTTGCTTAAAAGCAGTTCTAGTAATAAAATAAGGTTATATAAATATGGAAAATGAAAATTTTCGATATCGGTCTATATATACCCGAGATATAGCCCAAACCGGGTTTTTCATGAAAATGTCGCGTAAGCGAACTTAAAAAACTTTTTTTGCTTAAAAACAGTTCTGGTAATAAGATGAGGTTATATAAATATAGAAAATGAAAATTTCCGATATCGGTCCATATATACCAGAGATATAGCCTAAACCGTGGTTTTCATGAAAATGCCGCGTTAGCGAACTCAAACAACTTTTTTCGCCTTAAAGCAGTTCTGGTAATGAAATAAGGTTATATAAATATAGAAAATGAAAATTTCCGATATCGGTCCATATATACCCGAGATATAGCCCAAACCGGGTTTTGCATGAAAATGTCGCGTAAGCGAACTTAAACAACTTTTTTCACTTTAAAGCAGTTCTGGTAATAAAATAAGGTTATATAAATATGGAAAATTAAAATTTCCGATATCGGCCCATATATACCCGATATATAGCCTAGACCGGGGTTATCATGAAAATGCCGCGTAAGCGAACTTAAACATCTTTTTTGTGCTCAAAAGCAGTTCTGGTAATGAAATAAGGTAACATAAATATGGAAAATGAAAATTTCCGATATGGGTCCATATATACCCGAGATATAGCCTAGACCGGGGTTATCATGAAAATGCCGAGTAAGAGAATTTAAGCAACTTTTTTGTACTCAAAAGCAGTTCTGGTAATGAAATAAGGTAACATAAATATGGAAAATGAAAATTTCCGATATCGGTCCATATATACCCGAGATATAGCCTAGACCGGGGTTATCATGAAAATGCCGCGTAAGCGAACTTAAACAACTTTTTTGTGCTCAAAAGCAGTTCTGGTAATGAAATTAGGTTACTTAAATATGGAAAATGAAAATTTCCGATATCGGTCCATATATACCCGAGATATAGCCTAAACCGGGGTTTTCATGAAAATGCCGCGTAAGCGAACTTAAAACACTTTTCTGTGCTCAAAAGCAGTTCTGGTAATGAAATTAGGTTACATAAATATGGAAAATGAAAATTTCCGATATCGGTCCATATATACCGTAGATATAGCCTGGAACGGGGTTTTCATGAAAATGGCGCGTAAGCGAACTTAACAACTTTTTGTGCTTAAAAGCAGTTCTGGTAATAAAATAAGGTTATATAAGTATGGAAAATGAACATTTTCGATATCGGTCTATATATATCCGAGATATAGCCCAAACCGGGTTTTTCATGAAAATGTCGCGTAAGCGAACTTAAACAACTTTTTTCACTTTAAAGCAGTTCTGGTAATAAAATAAGGTTATATAAATATGGAAAATTAAAATTTCCGATATCGGCCCATATATACCCGATATATAGCCTAGACCGGGGTTATCATGAAAATGCCGCGTAAGCGAACTTAAACATCTTTTTTGTGCTCAAAAGCAGTTCTGGTAATGAAATAAGGTAACATAAATATGGAAAATGAAAATTTCCGATATGGGTCCATATATACCCGAGATATAGCCTAGACCGGGGTTATCATGAAAATGCCGAGTAAGAGAATTTAAGCAACTTTTTTGTACTCAAAAGCAGTTCTGGTAATGAAATAAGGTAACATAAATATGGAAAATGAAAATTTCCGATATCGGTCCATATATACCCGAGATATAGCCTAGACCGGGGTTATCATGAAAATGCCGCGTAAGCGAACTTAAACAACTTTTTTGTGCTCAAAAGCAGTTCTGGTAATGAAATTAGGTTACTTAAATATGGAAAATGAAAATTTCCGATATCGGTCCATATATACCCGAGATATAGCCTAACCCGGGGTTTTCATGAAAATGCCGCGTAAGCGAACTTAAAACACTTTTCTGTGCTCAAAAGCAGTTCTGGTAATGAAATTAGGTTACATAAATATGGAAAATGAAAATTTCCGATATCGGTCCATATATACCGTAGATATAGCCTGGAACGGGGTTTTCATGAAAATGGCGCGTAAGCGAACTTAACAACTTTTTGTGCTTAAAAGCAGTTCTGGTAATAAAATAAGGTTATATAAGTATGGAAAATGAACATTTTCGATATCGGTCTATATATATCCGAGATATAGCCCAAACCGGGTTTTTCATGAAAATGTCGCGTAAGCGAACTTAAACAACTTTTTTGTGCTCAAAAGCAGTTCTGGTAGTGAAATTAGGTTACATAAATATGGAAAATGAAAATTTCCGATATCGGTCCATATATACCCGAGATATAGCCTAGAACGGGTTTTTCATGAAAATGCCGCGTCAGCGAAATTAAACAACTTTTTTTTGCTTAAAAGCGGTTCTGGTATTAAAATAAGGTTATATAAATTTGGAAAATGAAAATTTCCGATATCGGTCCATATATACCCGGGATATAGCCTAGACCGGGGTTATCATGAAAATGCCGCGTAAGCGAACTTAAACAACTTTTTTGTGCTCAAAAGCAGTTCTGGTAATGAAATTAGGTTACATAAATATGGAAAATGAAAATTTCCGATATCGGTCGAGATATACCAGAGATATAGCCTAAACCGTGGGTTTCATGAAAATGCCGCGTTAGCGAACTTAAACAACTTTTTTCGCCTTAAAGCAGTTCTGGTAATGAAATTAGGTTACATAAATATGGAAAATGAAAATTTCCGATATCGGTCCATATATACCCGAGATATAGCCCAAACCGGGTTTTTCATGAAAATGTCGCGTAAGCGATCTTAAACAACTTTTTTCAATTTAAAGCAGTTCTGGTAATGAAATAAGGTTATATAAATATGGAAAATTAAAATTTCCGATATCGGCCCATATATACCCGATATATAGCCTAACCGATTTTTTGATGAAAATGCCGAGTAAGCGAATTTAAACCACTTTTTTGTGCTCAAAAGCAGTTCTGGTAATGAAATTAGGTTACATAAATATGGAAAATGAAAATTTCCGATATCGGTCCATATATACCCGAGATATAGCCTAGACCGGGGTTATCATGAAAATGCCGCGTAAGCGAACTTAAACAACTTTTTTGTGCTCAAAAGCAGTTCTGGTAATGAAATTAGGTTACATAAATATGGAAAATGAAAATTTCCGATATCGGTCCATATATACCAGAGATATAGCCTAAACCGTGGGTTTCATGAAAATGCCGCGTAAGCGAACTTAAACAACTTTTTTCGCCTTAAAGCAGTTCTGGTAATGAAATAAGGTTATATAAATATGGAAAATGAAAATTTCCGATATCGGTCCATATATACCCGAGATATAGCCCAAACCGGGTTTTTCATGAAAATGTCGCGTAAGCGAACTTAAACAACTTTTTTTGCTTAAAAACAGTTCTGGTAATGAAATAAGGTTATATAAATATGGAAAATTAAAATTTCCGATATCGGCCTATATATACCCGATATACAGCCTAACCGGTTTTTTGATGAAAATGCGAATTTAAACAACTTTTTTGTGCTCAAAAGCAGTTCTGGTAATGAAATAAGGTTATATAAATATGGAAAAAGAAAATATCCGATATCGGTCCATATACATATACTCGAGATATAGCCTGAACCGATTTTTCCAATAACATTTTTTTTTTTTGCTGAAAAGCAGTTCTTTTTATAAAAGAAGGTTACGAAAATAGAGAAAATTAAAATTTCTAATATCGGTCCATATATACCCGAGATATAGCCTAAACCGGGGTTTTCATGAAAATATCGCGTAAGCGAATTTAAACAACTTTTTTGTGCTCAAAAGCAGTTTTGGTAATGAAATAAAGTTATATAAATATGGAAGATAAAAATTTCCGATATCGGTCCATATATTCCCGAGATGTAGCCTAAACCGGGTTTTTCATGAAAATGTCGCGTAAGCGAACTTAAACAATTTGTTGTGCTCAAAAGCAGTTCTGGTAATTAAATAAGGTTATATAAATATTGAAAATTAAAATTTTCGATATCGGTCCATATATACCCGAGATATAGCCTGAACCGATTTTTCCATAAAATTTTTTTTTTTTTTTTTTTGCTGAAAAGCAGTTCTCGTTATAAAAGAAGGTTACTAAAATACAGAAAATAGAAAATTCCGATATCGGTTCATATATAACCGAGCATATTCAGGTCACATTTTTAGTATACTATACATATTCGTGACTATCGTGAAGTGTATTTTAGATTCGGCCCAGCCGAATATACAACACTCTTACTTGTTGTTTTTCCCTTTGATTTGTTCACATCTTTTTTGCTGGCGAAATGTATTGGTCATGTAAGTAATTATTTCTTTTAATTAAAAAGTAAAAGCTTATAATTAGCTATTTTAGGACTAGCTTTGTTAATAAGGTGCAAAGTGATATTGTGCTCAATAGAATGCAAAACCCCCTAAAGACGTTTTGGCTGATTTTTGGAACTCTTTTGCGGAAGATATAAATTTTACAGGCTCCTGGATGTGTGGCAGCAACAAATCTGATCCTCTGGCTACACCTTCTACAAAGAACCGCAGGCAACAATGTTATTGTTATTCCAAATAAATTTTTTTTCTATTTGTTGTCAATTATTTTTTTTTTCATTTATATAAGTACCACATACATATATACGTATGTAAAACACATGTATTTTTTTTTTTTTTTGGAAAAACTCCGAAACACTAGTAAAACGCGCGTTCCGTATAACACCTAAAAATCAATTAAGCGTTTTTCAGAACGCTTTGCAGTTTCAGAACGCGCGTTTCTTGGAACATGGCTATTTATTTACCCTACAATGTTGAATAAATCTACAACAAAAAAGTTATGTACAAACACAATTTGTGTATAGAATAGGTAACTCCAACGGAGTAGATTCATTTCGTAAATATCTACGAGTAATTCGGTGTTGTCGAGATTCTTCCTACTGTAATTCAATTAATGTTTGGATTGTAAACATTTTCTTTCAATTTCAATTAAACTAATGTTCAAATTTTTTCTTCACTGCACTGACAGTTTGATATTTTTATTAATTATTATTCTTACATGTTTTACATTCACTAGGCACTGATATCAGTAAAAGAGTTCCCATGAATGTCACGATAGCAATTACCCCTTCCAGGGAATTAAAAATTTTATGGGAACAAATATTTCCCATCTTATTCACGATAAGAGTGATTAGTTTAGTAGATGAACTATTTAAGTTCATCTTGAATTGTCCGTTGTAGTGTACACACGTCTTATGTGTCACCCGCGTGTAATGTTTTTCGTAATTTTAATTATGAGCGTTATTTTGTGTTATAAGTTTATTTAATACAACGAAGTAAAAAAAATAAATAAAAGGAGGAAAAAATAATAATTATAAAAAAAAGTCCGATAAATAACATTTTTGCAAATTCTTCCAGGTTAACATTAACCAAAACTACAAGAAAATATACAGTTAAAAAAAAACAAACAAAAAAAATATAAATAAAATAAAACAAAAATCTAACAAAAACAGTCATTACACCCAGCAAACCAAACGACAAAAATTGCGGCAAAATATAAAATAACAAAATTAATAATAATATAATAACCAACAATATATATAATAACCAACAATAACACACCCACAATGATATGAATTTCGTGACCAGATCAGGGCTTTTATGGCATTGCTGCCTTTTTTCCTTTCTTATACTTTTTAAATAAAAAAATTATTTTTTTGCGATGCTGGGGGTGTCTGGTTCATTGTTGTTGACTATATAGTATCGAAGGTATATACACTAGATGCTATATAGTCAAACACACAGCAGTTCCATTCAGGCCTCACCAACATAGCAAAACGAACATTTGTTGATTGATTTTTCATCACAATGACAGAAAATTTTAAAATTGACTTTTGCAACATACGTGGGCTGAGAACGAATTTCTTCTCTGTTTATGCCCACACTTGTATTCATCGGCCGCATATTTTCGCCTTATGTGAAACCCAGGTATCTGAAAATGCTGATCTACAGGATTTTCACATACCTGGCTATCAACTTGTACCCATCTTTAATGTCCATCGGGGCCTTGCAATTTGCGTTCGCAATGAAGTTGTGTTCCAATGCCAACCATTAGGCATGCATGATGCCGAATTTACCTGTCTTTGGGTTAAATTCAAAATCAGGTCACAATTTTTGCACTTCGGATTTCTATACAGAAGTCCAAATGCCTTTTCTGGCTTCGATGCCCTCTCCGACTCCATATCGAAGATCCTGGAAAGCTGTCCGAGTAGTGAAATCGTTGTTGCTGGTGATTTAAATGTTCACAACTTATCCTGGCTTCGCCATTCGAGTCATACAACTCCAGAAGGCCAATATGTTGAGTTATTCGCTGCGCACAACCACCTAGCGCAATTAGTGAATGAGCCAACGCATATTCCATGTGTTGAAGGGCACCACTCAACCACACTTGACCTATTCCTGACTTCACACCCTGAAAAATATGAAGTCAGAGTTAGTGCGCCTCTCGGAAATTCGGATCATTGCACCATTTCTGCCACCTTTTCGATCTCTGAACTTCGTAACGTTTCGAAATCAGCTACGAAACGTTCAATATTTATTTACGAAAACGCGCGTTGGGCTGAGCTCAACTAATTTTATGAGCATTTTAATTGAAAACTTTGCTTTCTAGATAATGACATAAATGCTTCTGCAAAAATGGTCGAGAATATGATATTGCTAGGGATGAAAACATTCACCCCATCCAAGCAAATTTCGATTAAACCAAGAGTGAAGTCTTGGTTTAATCAGACGTGCAAAAACGCAGTCAGATTCAGAGAGGAAGCATTCAGTAATTGGCGTTTAAACAAACCCCCAGACACTGATTTGCTACGCAAAAAGCAAGATCTTCGTGTGCCAAGGTACTTGGGATGAAAAGTTTCGCCTTCGTGCCAAGGTCCTTGCAGCTCCCCGGGGCAGTAAGACCTTTTGGTCTTTCGTTAACAGAGTAAAGAACAGTGCTAGTTCATCAATTCCAACTCTGTTAAAGAATGACCGACCCGGTTGACAAAGCTAACCTGTTGAAACTGACCATAAACCTTTGGTTCAGGTACTACAGTCAAAGCCTTTGGAACCTTTCAACTCCACGGCTTCAGCGATTTAGGATACGTCTTATGCGATATGATTACACAGTTGTGTATGTTCCCGGCAAAGACCTATAGGTAGCCGATGCCTTATCGCGGAGTCCACTACCTCATAACAATCATGAACCGGAGGAATTGAGAATTGAAACACAAGCTTTTGTTCGTTTTATTGTGGGAAATCTCCCTGTTAAAGATTAGGTTAGGTTAGGTAGGCAGGCCGCTGGGTTCTCCAAAGAGTACCCGGATACTCCAGCTCACTTGGGTCCTGAAGGTCGTTCCCTTTGTGATTGCCTGAAAAGTTAGGGTATAATGGAAGGAAAAATAAAAGTTGTAAGGATATAAAAGGAGTGCAGAAGAGGGAAAGGAAAGGTGGGAAACCGCTTAATGTGGCATTACTTGCTGATTTGCTAGCCATCCGCTACTTCTTATGAAAGAAGCTATAGCAGTCGGTTTGACCAAGGCCACACATGATAGACTATTGAAGCTCCTCTCGCCCAAACATCTTAGACGATGGTGCTCCAAAGCCGGGCATGTACCGAGGAGATGAAGGATGGTCTCCTCCTCCTCCTCGTCTTGGCAACTTCTACAGAGGTCGTTATAGGGTAGGCCTAGTCTCCTGGTATGTGTTGTAATCAAATTAGTTAAGTACACTACATCCGTCTGATAGTCTGAAGGATATTTTAGTGTTAAATTCCTCTTATGTAAGCGCCACCCCCAACCCTTTCTCCCCTTCTGGACCCATGCGTGTAAACATAGAAGTATCCAGATTCTAGGGGAGATTCCTCAATTTGGTAGCCAAAGCTCCTTGTGAGGAATGGTTTTGGGATGCAGTAGTCAATTAGATCTTGGACTAGGTCTCCTCCAATCTCCAATATATTAGCGTGTCCCCACGGGCACTCCTGTCGCGTTCAATCTGATCGCGGCTTTCAGTGCTATCTGCCTGGCATCTAAGTCCCATGGCATCCAGCTCATAAGTGCTGTTGGTGCTGTCCTCATGGGCCCCTGTGGCCAGTATTGCCTTTTTGGTTGTATGCCCCATGTTGTGCCTATTGCTTTTTTACATAGATAGATGGCTGTTGTAGCCTTGGTTACTCTAGCCTGTATATTTCCATGACAGCTTGCTGTCTAGAATGACGCCAAGTATTTCGCTTTATCCGATAGGATAAGCGTGGTGCCGTCCATTTTCGGAGGTGAGAAGTGCGGGATTTTATACTTTTTGCTAAAAAGTACGATTTCCGTTTTCGCTAGATTTGTTCTTAGCCCGCACTGTATACTCCATTGACTTACCAACTTTAGACCGTATTCTAACTGCTCCGTTATGGTCTCTAAATGGGTCCCGGAGACTGCAATCGCTACGTCATCGGCATAGGCTACAGTCTTTACCGTCTTATGGTCTAGGTCTTTGAGCAGATTATTCACTACAGCATTCCACAAGAGGGGAGAAAAGTATGCAAGGATATGCAGTGTTTTTCATTGTCGTCCGTGTTTTCTATACTTATACTAATGTTTATTAATAATTTGTAAAAACGAAATTATACCGTAATAGGAAGAATTCTGGGGGCTAATTCTGTCATTCGTGATCGAAATTACTATCGAGTAGAAAATAATTTCGGTATCGTGTAAATTTCTAATGATGTGACTCGTTACGTAACAAGTCGAGTTATCACTTCAGTGTTGCAAAATACTGACAAAATGTGTTTTATAACACTGCCGAAAATTGTATATATTTGCATACTTTGTATACTTGTTGTACATTAAAAACTAAATAAACACACACACGTTCACAATAACAATTCATTTAAATCAGTCATTTATGCGTGTTTGTATATGTCCAAATTTGGTTTGGACTGAAACACTTTTATATATTTGGATAGCGTACATATTTATAAAAAAAAGGGAATTCAAAGTGAATTCATACTATTGCATTTATTTATAATTATTTGTTATTATAATCTATTATATTATCTTTGAAATATCAAATTTGAATTTTAACGCAATTATAAATATTCAGTACGTACAGTACTTTTAATTTTTAAAGTTCGAAAGTTAGTTTTGTTGCTTTGCTACAAAAAGGCAAAGTAATAAAACTGTCAACCTTTGCATTTTTTAACTTGGGTGTTTTTCAACACTTTTAGTATATATATTTTTAATCTACACTTAACCTCTCAACTGAACTCAGCTAGAAGAATTTGAATAAATAAACCTCGTATTACCAAGCGTTAAACCCCTAGTTTTTTACTCAGTCAACTTGGATAAAACCAATTGCCAATTTCTGGAATAATAATAATAAAATAGCGATAGTGGAGCGCTCCTGACTTACATTATCGTATTTTTGTTCAGTATATTAAAAAGTAAGTAAATAGAAATACCAGTTCAATAAATATGTATGTAAAAACAAATATTTAACTATGTAAAAGCATATGTATGTATATATGAATTTCTAAAAAAAAAAATAAATTCTTGAATATAATAACATGTGACTTCAAATATAAGTTTTTGTGTTCTTAGCAATACTCATTTTTATATACATATACCTGTATATATACGTAATATACATCATCATATGAATTGAAAAAATCCTTAAGAACCAAAAATTCTCAATTTAATTTAAATACTATTGCTATTCAAAACAAATTTTTAATTTACATTTCTTTTGTGTTTTTTGTCTGGTTGGTATTCACACTTCAAATTTTGCAGATGACACAGCATTCTGCAGTGTTCATGAAAACCATTAAACCATCACGTATTGGAGAAATGGCTAAAATTTTGGAAAATCAAAGTTAATGAACAAAAATGTACTCAGTTTACATTCACGCTGCGAATAAAACATGTCGCCTATCCACATCAACAACTCACCTATTCCGCAGCATAATGAATTCAAGTACCTTGGTATTCACCTCGACTGTAGGCTAACGTGGAAGTCTCACATTGATGCGAAAGGCACTCAGTTGAAATTAAAAGCAACGCAATTAAATTGGCTTATGGGCAGAAATTAAACATTGAAATTAGATTGCAAACTTTTGTTATACAATGCAATACTAAAGCCTATATGGTGCTACGGAATTCAGTAATAAGGCACCGCATCAGCCTTTGAATTTTTTCAATGTTTTCAATGTTTATCAAAAGCTTGAGAAATGTCAATGAATAGAGCTGAACAATACTTCTTCTCCTCAAAGGTCTGTCTTATGACATTGACTAGTCTGTGTGTTTGTTCTATGGTGCTATGTTTAGCCCGAAACCCAAATTGATGATCAGGGATGCATCCCACATTGTTCAATATTGGACTCAACTTAACCATTAACAATTTTTCGAATAGTTTTGAAATTGTTGGTAGTAGATTTATTGGTCTATATGATTCTACCTTGGTCGGATCCTTCCCTGGCTTGGGTATCATAGTAATCATAGAGACCTTCCACTCTGCAGGGTAATACTCAAGGCGTAAAATAGCGTTAAAAATAAAAAGTAGAACTCTTCTAGCTACACGAGGTAACTGTTCCAGCATTTTGCCAGTAATTTGATCAATACCTGGAGCTTTCCTGGGGTTTATGTTACTGATACCTTGTTCTACACCTTGAAATGTGAATCGCAAAGACACAGGGGGTCTAACTACATATGGTGATAATTCAGATGCATCATTTGTTATATCATTTGTAATAAAAACATTTCTCAAATGGTTAACATACACCATCCCCTTTTCTGAGTCACTTCTTGCCCAGTCGCCAGTTGAAGTTCGCAAAGGTGGCTTACCTATTACGAGTATTTTCAGACCTTTTGTCGCTTTCCACAGAGAATAGTCAGATTGCGGAGTACCATCCAGGCTTTCCAAATATGTTTTAAGGGAAGATATTCTCTGGATTTCAAGCAGATTCCTTAGTCGAGTTACGCATTCCCGTAGCCTAGTTTTAAGCTGGGGAGACCTGCGAGTTTGCCACTCCCTTCTAACTCTTCTTTTTTCTGACAAAAGTTGCTCAATTTCCGACGAATAAGATCTATTGTTCTCGTTTCTGTATCTTATATAGTTAGTGCTAGCATGTTGTACGGCCAGTTTAAGGCTTTTGGAAAAACTATTAATGGACACGTCAATATCTTTAGGCGTTCTCAAAGCAATATTCTCCGTACAATGAGTACTCAAATATTTTTTATATTTTAGCCAATTAACTCTAGTGGTCGTCAACTCTAAGTCAGTAGACGGGGAGTAAAACTCTTGGGGGGAAAAACAGATATTATTGTGGGTGAGTGATCTGATGACAAATCTAACGAAGGCTCCACTTGAAACCACTCTTAAGGAAAACTTTTCGAAACTCCAAAATCTATAACATCTGGAATCTTTCGTCTGTCTGACGGCCAATGCGTGGGGTGACCACTTGAAATCACATCTAAGTCCATTTTAGAAATGGTATCAAAAAGTACACGGCCTTTCGGAGAAATTAAACGTGAACCCCAAAAAGTGTGTTTAGCGTTATAGTCACCAGCCGCTATAAATCGAGGCCCAAGTGATTTGAAAAAATCCGAATATTGGTTTTCTGTTACTGAAAACCGGGGTGGGGAATAAATCGATGAAATAAGAATTTTGTGATGAAAATGTTCAATACATATGTTTGCTGCTTGGAGATACTCCTCACATGTCTCGTTCATTAAAACGTGTTTAATTCTGGATTTTATTAGAATTGCCGATCCTCCGCAAGATCTTCCACGGGGATCTTTTGTGACGTACAGTATGTAGCCATTAATTTTTAAAAAACTGTTAGTTGTCAAATGGGTTTCAGCAATCAGCATTATGTCGATTTGCTTTTCCATAAGGAAGTGCTCAAGTTCATTTTTGTGTTGGGGGATGCCGTTTGCGTTCCAGAAACATATTTTAAGCCAACTCATTTTTTTTAAAAATTGCCTGCAAAATAGTGGATTGCATTTTCAGCATTTCCTGCATCATGTTACTCATAGAAACCGTAAATGTGTTTATGGATTGAACAAGAGTCTGCAGAGTTGCCTCAAGATTTTTAAAACTTTGATCGGAATTTTGGGGCATGGGCTCCTGATTCAAGTTTTGTATATCGGTTTTGACCACATTAGCATATGAGACTTGTTTGGGGTTTTGCATAATTGTTAGCAGAAATAATATTTGACTGCTGCGGTTGCTTGAAGGCAATGACTTATTTGTCATTGATTGTTTAAAATGGGTGTAAACAGGACAGCCCCTGTAATTTGCAGTGTGGTTACCTCCACAGTTACTGCATTTTTTAGCGCTCGTCAGTCTTTGGTTTTTTGCACTGTAAAGTGCCGTGTAGATCTCCACACACAACACAAACTGCGGGCAGTTTACAATAGGCCTTAGTATGGCCAAATTCCTGGCAGTTTAGGCATTGAACGGGACCTAAACGCTTATGAGGCTCCTCTACGGTAACTTTACGGTGAAAGAGAAATTTGAGGGTATAAATTGGGTGAGTTTCATTCCGTTTCAAGACAATATCTCTTGGTTCCAGTTCAACCCTAAACATGGGTTGAGGGATCTTCTCACGGTTCCTGATGTTCACTACACTTTTGATTTTAAACCCTTTATCCTCCAAACCAATCTTAACATCATCCGTGGCTACACATGGGTCAATACCTTTTATAACGACCTGGATACCTTTAGCACTTTTAAGCTAATAAGTGTAAAAAGGTCTTTTCTCCTTTCCCAAAACGTAAGACAATTTTCGGTAATCATTTTCATGGTTTACCTTAATTTTTGTTTCATTGATGTTTCCGCGCTTAACTGATGTCACGTTGAAATTGTCCTTACCGATTACCGTAATAAGTTGTTTTACCAGCTCATTAGAAGTAGGTTTCCTCAAATATATTGGTGGCGGTTTAAATGTTTTTTTTTTTTTTTTTTTTGCTGTATTTGGCCCATCAGTCTGGAGGATTGCAAATCTATTACTTTTCGTTGCTGTAGCGGTATTATCCTCTTTAGATATCTTTGGTTGTGATGATATCTGAGCGGATTTCGGGCTTCGCTGACGTTTAACCACGGTTACATACCTGTCCATGCCTACTTGTGTTTTCAGCTTATCTGCAATTACTGAACTGGTAGATGGTTGGTCTTCTGTTGCAACACCAATGTTTGGCGAACACGAACGCGTGGGTTTTTTATCTCTTAGAGACAGGAGATTGTCCAATGATTTTTTCAATGATTCCTCTTCAGAAATCCAGAGGTTTTTTCTAGTCGGGCTAAGCTCCCTCTCAGAATTGCATCTACTAGGTACACTCATGCAATTTTTTTTTTTTAATTTAAAAGTATATAAAAATAATTGTCATAAAGTTTTTCGGTTTTGCAAGAAAACAAAACTTTAGTGTATAGTTTTTTTCCCACTGGGTAGGTAATCTTCACGCACAATAACAACAACAACAATGCACTGCCACCGCACTTGTTTTATTGAAATTGATTTTATTGTTTAGTTAATGAAATGTAAGGAATTTATTTTCCCGTTGTTTTTTTAAAATAATTTGTTATTGTTTTTACAATTTAATACAATATATTATTGTTTTTATATGTAAGTTTAAAAATATGTTAGCACAATGATTTTTTGGTTTGTTTTTTTTTTTCACTTTTTAAAAACACGACCGTGCGGTTGATAATATGCAATGCGTTAATGAAAATATTCATATCCGTCGGTTTGATCGAATAGCAAGTAGACCTTTACAATAATATAACTTATGTCTAACGCAAAATAGTGCCAGTGCTAACCAAGTTGATCCTGAAACTTTTGAAGAGGCCATTGCTTCTTCGAAATCACACTTGTGGAAGGCATCTATGATTGTTGAAATGGAATCGCTGGAAACAAACAGTACTTGGATCCTGACTAATTTACCGCAAGGCAGGAAATCATTAAAGTGCAAATAGGTTTTTAAAACGAAAGTTAATGCAAACGGCGATGAAATATGTCATAAGGCAAGGTTGGTTGTAAAAGGTTGTAGTCAGCGGAGAGGTATCGCTTACGAAGAAACCTTTGCACCTGTGGTGCGCTACTCGTCATTACGTTACTTGTTTGCCTTAGCAGCAAGACACAAATTAATGATCCATCAAATGGACGCTGTTACAGCTTTCCTTAATGGCGACCTTTTAAAACACATATATATATATATATATATATATATATGATACAGCCCGAAGGGTTTGACGATGGTAGTGGTCGTGTCTGCAATTTACGAAAATCACTCTATGGGTTGAAGCAATCTAGTCGAATTTGGAATAAAAATCTCAATGAAGTGCTGTTAAAATTTGGTCTACGGCGTAGCGAAGTTGACCAATGTGTCTACTATTGTATTAAGAATGCAATAATGTTATATGTAGCCATTTACGTAGACGATGTTTTGATTTTCTGCAACGATATGAATTTAATCAATCAACTTAAAACTGATTTGAGTTCCAACTTTAAAATGAAGGATTGTAATGAAGCATTTTCAGTTCTGGGCGTCAGAATTCCGCGTGACTGTGAAAGTGGCGCAATAACGATTGATCAGTCCAAATATATTAACGATATCTTGGATCGTTTTTCAATACCTGAATGCAAATCAGTATCGACCCCAATGGATGTTGGGCTAAAATTAACATCAGAAATGTGTCCTACTACTGACAGCGAAAAGAAAGAAATGGAGAAAGTCCCTTACATGCAGGCTGTTGGATGTCTTCTTTTCGTATCCCAAATAACACGTCCTGACATGAGCTATTCTGTTAATATGTTGAGCCGATTTAATGCTAACCCTGGTAAATGTCATTGGGCTGCTGTTAAAAGGGTTATGAGGTTTCTTAAGGGTAAAATTGATACTGGGTTAACGTATGAATGTAAATCAAATGGCCTAGTTGGTTTTTGTGATGCGGACTGGGCAGGTAACATAGATGATAGACGATCAAACACAGGGTACCTTTTTACGTTACAAGGTGGTGCAATTTCATGGTGTACAAGGCGTCAACAAACAATCGCTCTCTCGTCAACACTGGACACTGGAAACATGGTTGCAGATTATCTCACAAAAGCTGTTTGCGCTGATAAAATTAGAGCCCTTGGTCTAAAATCTGGATTGAATAATTTTTGTATTGAATAATTTGTATAAATAATTTATTCAGGTAGAATATTGTGAATGTATGAATAATCTATTTCTACTATAAGTTTATGTACATCATATTTCACTGTTTTTATACTTCTAGTTTTTCAATAAACTGGTTTATGTTTTTTTTCTACGTTTCAACACAACACCTTAAGGTATTTAATTACACGTTTTAGCTCGTTCCAGTCATGATTATTCGGTTTGCTGATTTTTCGAGACAATATTGAAACAGCCACAGCAATGTCTGGACGTGTGTTTTTGATACATATAAGACTGCACCTATAGCCCTTTGATATAAATTGTTGTTGTCAAGAAAGTTTTCAGACGTTAGCTTTAGGTACCCTGGATCTGTCGGTATGGGTGACGGTTTCGCATCTTGAAGATTGAAGTAGTTTAAGATTTTTTCAATATATTTCCTCTGTGACAAGTAAAATATGCCATCTTCAACCGTAATCTCAATGCCCAGGTATAGTTTCAGGTCATCAAAGTCAGTCAATTCAAAAGAAGATTTCAAAACAGATATAATATTTTCAATTTCCATATCATGATATCATCTACGTAAATTAGGAGATAAATCATTGATCCACCACCTTTTACATACGAATCCGAAATCAACTAAAGTCTTATTGATTCGCAGATTCCAACACCTGGCTGCCTGTTTGAGCCCATATAAGCTATTGTTTAGCCTACAGGCAAACGTTTCTTTTCCACAAACAGTATAACCTTCTGTTTGTTGCATAAAAATTTCTGTGTCTAATTTACCATAAAGAAAAGCGGTTTTAATATCAATGTGCTTAACTTTCACCTTTTTAAAGCTTGCAATAGCCAACAAACTTCTAAATGTAGTCTGTTTTACTACAGGCGCAAAAACTTCATCATAGTTTTCTCCATATTTTTGTGAGAAACCTTTTGCCACCAGCCGTGCTCTGTATTTCCTTTCACAGTTGATTAAATGTTTAATTTTAAAAACCCATTTACATCCAATCAGTTCACTACCTTTGGGTGGTTCCACTAAGTCTCATGTGTTGTTGTCTCGTAGTGCTGTTATTTCTTCTTCCATTGCTTTTAAACAAGAAACTTTGTCTGGTCGTGATGTTGCATCTTCATAAGTTACTGGCTCATCTTCTTCATAAATTTTATATCCAAACTTTTTTGGAGGTACACCTTTAGTAACTCTGGAAGATTTCCTAGGAGTGTTGTCATTGTCAGATTTTGGACTATCTGATTGGCTAGTTGAAAATTCTGATGCATTAATTCGGTTATCAGATTCAGACAGTGACGCTTGATGTTCATCAGATTCAAAATCATCTTGCAAAACACTTATATTTTCGTCCAATGATTTGCGACCCAAATGTTCTTCACAACTACCCATAGCGTTATACCCAGAAATTTCATTTGATAGTACAGCATTTATATTACTATCATCGGCAACATCATCACTACTATAGTCGTACGATTTATTTGCATCATCAGTGTTGACTTCAAACTCCAAAAATTTCACGTCACGACTTATAATAATTTTATTTCGTTTTAGCGAAACGCCTTCGGCTCGTCCGAGTAACCTACCAAGTTGCATTTAATAGCCATCTAACTTCCTTCTTTTTTGTTTGTTAACGTGTACATATGCAATAACACCAAACATACGGATGTGATCCACTCTTGGAGGTTTCCCGTACCACAATTCGAATGGTGTCAACTTTACTGTAGAAGACAAAAGCCGGTTTGCATGTAGTTGGCGCTATTCACCGCTTCGGCCCAAAATTTAATGTTCATGTTCGCGTCAAACAGCATACACCTCGCCATTTCCATTAAACTTCTATTTTTGCGCTCGGCTACTCCATTTTTCTCAGGCATGTAGGGTGCTGTCAGTTGATGTATAATATCCTTACTTTTGAAAAAAATTTTGCATTTGTTTGTTAACAAACTCACAACCACGATCCGTTCTCAGAACTTTAAGTCGCTTTTTAAACTAATTTTCTATTTCTTCAATAAACTACTTTATTTTTTCCGTGCAATATCTACTATAATCATCAATCATCGTCAAAAAATATTTGTTGCCACTAGGTGTTACATTTTGCATGGGACCACACAGGACACAATGTACCAAATCTAAAATATCCTTTGATTTTGTCTGTGATGCTTTAGGAAATTTATTTGTAGCGAGTTTCCTTCTTAAACATACATATATCGCAATAAAATAAAATAAAGAAATGTAAATGCTCATTACATTTCTTTATTTTTATTCCCAATACTAGCTCTTGAGTGACGGACATATTTATTGCAGGTATATTCTTGTGTTAAAAGCATTTTCTCTATGATTCAAGACATATAAATGGTTTTTCGAGTAGCTTGTGGCATACGTTTTACCATTCTTTGAAATTTCACAACCATTGTTGTCAAAAGAAACATTAAAACCAATGTTTGTCAAACGTCGAACAGATAAAAGATTGCAATCTAGTTCAGGAATAAACAAAACATTCTTAATAAAAATTTCAATATCATTAGAAACCAATTTACAATCGCCTTTCCCACAGACGTGTACTTCAGTACCATTTGCCATATATACAGTATCCGTCTGTTTCTTCAATGTGGTGAAATAATTCTCATCACAGCACATGTGGTTCTCCGCTGCAGAATCCACATACCATTCATGATTAGGTCTCTGTTGCATTACACCAAAACAGACATTACTTGAATCATTTTTCACAATGTTCACATAATTGTTGCTATTCTTCTTCTTCTCTGTGCAGTTTCTCTTTATGTGGCCTGGCTTACCACATGAATAACATTTTGGAATAAATTTCCGCTTTTGGATCTTAAAAGCTGCTTCGTTTTCTTGTTCACAACCACATTTTCGTTTATAGTCTTGCAGTAGCTTTTCTTTTACTAAATCCATAGTTAGATCCTCCTCCGGACGCATTTCTAAAGATGAAATCAAATGGTTGTAATCATTTGGAAACGTACCCAGTAAAAATGCTACAACTTTTACGTCTTCCAAATTTTCACCTAAATCTCTCAGGCGGTCCACAATGGATAAAAATTCATTAATGTGATTTTCCATACTTTGGCCACTAACTAACCTTTTTGATGACATTTGCCAAAGGAGGCTTACTTTAATTTTTGATGATGTTTTTGTAGTCTCCCAAAACTGCTTTGCAGTTTTTAATTGTTTTATTAAAACCTTATGAGACTCCTCGACAGCCAAACCTATTGTTACTCTTGCCTTCCCATCCCGGCTCAACCACTTCGTATCATTCTGTGCTGGGACATCACACACCACAACGTCCCACAACTCCCTCTCCAGCAACAAAAGCTCCATGTTGAATTTCCACACATGATAATTGCTATTAGATAACTTCAAAAATTGTGCAATTGTAGTCGCCATCTTTATTCAAAATTCAGTTAATTTAGTAATCTTAATTCTATTAAAAAAAAAAAAAAAAAAAAAAAAAAAAAAAAAAAAAAAAAACAAAAACCTCAAAAGATTTTACACGTCTCGGCCCATAACCTGTTAGCAAAACGAGATTTTATTAAGAAGTGAAGTAATTACAAAAAGTATGTACATACATATATTTGAGAAAAGGCGGCATGTTTACACAGTTGCTTATTAAAGTAATTCAGAAAAATTCACAGTATGCTATAACATAAACCTAAACAATACCAACAGATACAATTTAACATTTTAATTTCTCTCTGAGTTGAATATAACATCTTATATATAAATTAAATTAATTTTTCCTTCTCCTCTAATTAATGTTAGATTCCCTTAAGGATTGTTTGAAAATACTATTAATTTAATTACAGGTAATGACATATGAATATATATCCTGTTAATCATAAAAAATAAAATCTTTTGATCACGAAGGTGGTTTTGATAATCTTTTTATCTTTGGAAAAGGACCAACTTCCGGAATTTTAATAATATCTACAGAAGTTGATTCTTTAGGGAGTTGTGATTCATCAGACTTATTTCCATTGCTATCTTCAATTATAAAGTTTTCATCTGCACAATCCAATTCTTCTTTATCATTAAAATTCCTATCCTTAGTATCCGGTGCCATCGGTTTCTTCTACATTTCAATCAAATATGAACGCGCTTCGCTCAGTTTTTTCAAAATCACACCATATCAGTTATCCACACTCTATCCCCGTTTTTCAGTTCCGAAAGGTCTTTGGCCTTATGCCTTTTATTATAATTCTGTATTTGTTTCTCCCTTGTAGCCTGTTCTTTTATCAAAACCTTTTTCTTATTTCCCCAATGGATGTCGGGCTAAAATTAACATCAGAAATGTGTCCTACTACTGACAGCGAAAAGAAAGAAATGGAGAAAGTCCCTTACATGCAGGCTGTTGGATGTCTTCTTTTCGTATCCCAAATAACACGTCCTGACATGAGCTATTCTGTTAATATGTTGAGCCGATTTAATGCTAACCCTGGTAAATGTCATTGGGCTGCTGTTAAAAGGGTTATGAGGTTTCTTAAGGGTAAAATTGATACTGGGTTAACGTATGAATGTAAATCAAATGGCCTAGTTGGTTTTTGTGATGCGGACTGGGCAGGTAACATAGATGATAGACGATCAAACACAGGGTACCTTTTTACGTTACAAGGTGGTGCAATTTCATGGTGTACAAGGCGTCAACAAATAATCGCTCTCTCGTCAACACTGGACACTGGAAACATGGTTGCAGATTATCTCACAAAAGCTGTTTGCGCTGATAAAATTAGAGCCCTTGGTCTAAAATCTGGATTGAATAATTTTTGTATTGAATAATTTGTATAAATAATTTATTCAGGTAGAATATTGTGAATGTATGAATAATCTATTTCTACTATAAGTTTATGTACATCATATTTCACTGTTTTTATACTTCTAGTTTTTCAATAAACTGGTTTATGTTTTTTTTCTACGTTTCAACACAACACCTTAAGGTATTTAATTACACGTTTTAGCTCGTTCCAGTCATGATTATTCGGTTTGCTGATTTTTCGAGACAATATTGAAACAGCCACAGCAATGTCTGGACGTGTGTTTTTGATACATATAAGACTGCACCTATAGCCCTTTGATATAAATTGTTGTTGTCAAGAAAGTTTTCAGACGTTAGCTTTAGGTACCCTGGATCTGTCGGTATGGGTGACGGTTTCGCATCTTGAAGATTGAAGTAGTTTAAGATTTTTTCAATATATTTCCTCTGTGACAAGTAAAATATGCCATCTTCAACCGTAATCTCAATGCCCAGGTATAGTTTCAGGTCATCAAAGTCAGTCAATTCAAAAGAAGATTTCAAAACAGATATAATATTTTCAATTTCCATATCATGATATCATCTACGTAAATTAGGAGATAAATCATTGATCCACCACCTTTTACATACGAATCCGAAATCAACTAAAGTCTTATTGATTCGCAGATTCCAACACCTGGCTGCCTGTTTGAGCCCATATAAGCTATTGTTTAGCCTACAGGCAAACGTTTCTTTTCCACAAACAGTATAACCTTCTGTTTGTTGCATAAAAATTTCTGTGTCTAATTTACCATAAAGAAAAGCGGTTTTAATATCAATGTGCTTAACTTTCACCTTTTTAAAGCTTGCAATAGCCAACAAACTTCTAAATGTAGTCTGTTTTACTACAGGCGCAAAAACTTCATCATAGTTTTCTCCATATTTTTGTGAGAAACCTTTTGCCACCAGCCGTGCTCTGTATTTCCTTTCACAGTTGATTAAATGTTTAATTTTAAAAACCCATTTACATCCAATCAGTTCACTACCTTTGGGTGGTTCCACTAAGTCTCATGTGTTGTTGTCTCGTAGTGCTGTTATTTCTTCTTCCATTGCTTTTAAACAAGAAACTTTGTCTGGTCGTGATGTTGCATCTTCATAAGTTACTGGCTCATCTTCTTCATAAATTTTATATCCAAACTTTTTTGGAGGTACACCTTTAGTAACTCTGGAAGATTTCCTAGGAGTGTTGTCATTGTCAGATTTTGGACTATCTGATTGGCTAGTTGAAAATTCTGATGCATTAATTCGGTTATCAGATTCAGACAGTGACGCTTGATGTTCATCAGATTCAAAATCATCTTGCAAAACACTTATATTTTCGTCCAATGATTTGCGACCCAAATGTTCTTCACAACTACCCATAGCGTTATACCCAGAAATTTCATTTGATAGTACAGCATTTATATTACTATCATCGGCAACATTATCACTACTATAGTCGTACGATTTATTTGCATCATCAGTGTTGACTTCAAACTCCAAAAATTTCACGTCACAACTTATAATAATTTTATTTCGTTTTAGCGAAACGCCTTCGGCTCGTCCGAGTAACCTACCAAGTTGCATTTAATAGCCATCTAACTTCCTTCTTTTTTGTTTGTTAACGTGTACATATGCAATAACACCAAACATACGGATGTGATCCACTCTTGGAGGTTTCCCGTACCACAATTCGAATGGTGTCAACTTTACTGTAGAAGACAAAAGCCGGTTTGCATGTAGTTGGCGCTATTCACCGCTTCGGCCCAAAATTTAATGTTCATGTTCGCGTCAAACAGCATACACCTCGCCATTTCCATTAAACTTCTATTTTTGCGCTCGGCTACTCCATTTTTCTCAGGCATGTAGGGTGCTGTCAGTTGATGTATAATATCCTTACTTTTGAAAAAAATTTTGCATTTGTTTGTTAACAAACTCACAACCACGATCCGTTCTCAGAACTTTAAGTCGCTTTTTAAACTAATTTTCTATTTCTTCAATAAACTACTTTATTTTTTCCGTGCAATATCTACTATAATCATCAATCATCGTCAAAAAATATTTGTTGCCACTAGGTGTTACATTTTGCATGGGACCACACAGGACACAATGTACCAAATCTAAAATATCCTTTGATTTTGTCTGTGATGCTTTAGGAAATTTATTTGTAGCGAGTTTCCTTCTTAAACATACATATATCGCAATAAAATAAAATAAAGAAATGTAAATGCTCATTACATTTCTTTATTTTTATTCCCAATACTAGCTCTTGAGTGACGGACATATTTATTGCAGGTATATTCTTGTGTTAAAAGCATTTTCTCTATGATTCAAGACATATAAATGGTTTTTCGAGTAGCTTGTGGCATACGTTTTACCATTCTTTGAAATTTCACAACCATTGTTGTCAAAAGAAACATTAAAACCAATGTTTGTCAAACGTCGAACAGATAAAAGATTGCAATCTAGTTCAGGAATAAACAAAACATTCTTAATAAAAATTTCAATATCATTAGAAACCAATTTACAATCGCCTTTCCCACAGACGTGTACTTCAGTACCATTTGCCATATATACAGTATCCGTCTGTTTCTTCAATGTGGTGAAATAATTCTCATCACAGCACATGTGGTTCTCCGCTGCAGAATCCACATACCATTCATGATTAGGTCTCTGTTGCATTACACCAAAACAGACATTACTTGAATCATTTTTCACAATGTTCACATAATTGTTGCTATTCTTCTTCTTCTCTGTGCAGTTTCTCTTTATGTGGCCTGGCTTACCACATGAATAACATTTTGGAATAAATTTCCGCTTTTGGATCTTAAAAGCTGCTTCGTTTTCTTGTTCACAACCACATTTTCGTTTATAGTCTTGCAGTAGCTTTTCTTTTACTAAATCCATAGTTAGATCCTCCTCCGGACGCATTTCTAAAGATGAAATCAAATGGTTGTAATCATTTGGAAACGTACCCAGTAAAAATGCTACAACTTTTACGTCTTCCAAATTTTCACCTAAATCTCTCAGGCGGTCCACAATGGATAAAAATTCATTAATGTGATTTTCCATACTTTGGCCACTAACTAACCTTTTTGATGACATTTGCCAAAGGAGGCTTACTTTAATTTTTGATGATGTTTTTGTAGTCTCCCAAAACTGCTTTGCAGTTTTTAATTGTTTTATTAAAACCTTATGAGACTCCTCGACAGCCAAACCTATTGTTACTCTTGCCTTCCCATCCCGGCTCAACCACTTCGTATCATTCTGTGCTGGGACATCACACACCACAACGTCCCACAACTCCCTCTCCAGCAACAAAAGCTCCATGTTGAATTTCCACACATGATAATTGCTATTTGATAACTTCGAAAATTGTGCAATTGTAGTCGCCATCTTTATTCAAAATTCAGTTAATTTAGTAATCTTAATTCTATTAAAAAAAAAAAAAAAAAAAAAAAAAAAAAAAAACAAAAACCTCAAAAGATTTTACACGTCTCGGCCCATAACCTGTTAGCAAAACGAGATTTTATTAAGAAGTGAAGTAATTACAAAAAGTATGTACATACATATATTTGAGAAAAGGCGGCATGTTTACACAGTTGCTTATTAAAGTAATTCAGAAAAATTCACAGTATGCTATAACATAAACCTAAACAATACCAACAGATACAATTTAACATTTTAATTTCTCTCTGAGTTGAATATAACATCTTATATATAAATTAAATTAATTTTTCCTTCTCCTCTAATTAATGTTAGATTCCCTTAAGGATTGTTTGAAAATACTATTAATTTAATTACAGGTAATGACATATGAATATATATCCTGTTAATCATAAAAAATAAAATCTTTTGATCACGAAGGTGGTTTTGATAATCTTTTTATCTTTGGAAAAGGACCAACTTCCGGAATTTTAATAATATCTACAGAAGTTGATTCTTTAGGGAGTTGTGATTCATCAGACTTATTTCCATTGCTATCTTCAATTATAAAGTTTTCATCTGCACAATCCAATTCTTCTTTATCATTAAAATTCCTATCCTTAGTATCCGGTGCCATCGGTTTCTTCTACATTTCAATCAAATATGAACGCGCTTCGCTCAGTTTTTTCAAAATCACACCATATCAGTTATCCACACTCTATCCCCGTTTTTCAGTTCCGAAAGGTCTTTGGCCTTATGCCTTTTATTATAATTCTGTATTTGTTTCTCCCTTGTAGCCTGTTCTTTTATCAAAACCTTTTTCTTATTTCCAGCTTCCAATGAGCTCGGCAACATTGGAAGTAATGATTTAAATTTCCTACCCATCATCAATTCAGCAGGAGAAAATCCATTTGCTAACGGAGTTGAACGATAGTTCAAAAGGCTCTCGTGAATGTACTTCGATTTCTTCTTGGCTACCTTGACTGCCGATTCGCCTACACCATTTGATTGACTGTAATAGGGACTACTTATTATGTGTTCAAAATGATAAATTTTCGCAAATTCTTTAAATTTGGATTGAAACTGAGGTCCATTATCACTTCTGCATACGGAAGAAATGCCGAAACGAGAAAAAAAAAATTCTTTCACTTTCTCTATTATGTCTTCTTCACCCATAGAGGTTAACGAAAAAAAATTTAAAATATCGGGAATAAAAGTCAGTAATAACCACTTGCCACATTTAAAAAGATCTAATCCTATCTCTTCCATAGGCCTTGTCGACAAATTATCACATTTGTAAGTTTCTTTCCTGTTGCTACTTTTCTCAATCTTTTCACTAAATCTTCTATTTGTGAACTAAGCTCTAATCACCAAACTGATGTTTGTGCTAGTCTACGACATTTTGTTATGCCCTGATGACCAACGTGAATATAATTTAATACTTCATTCTGTAAGCCTCTAGGTATTATGATTCGAGTGTCCTTCAATAGTAAGCCTTCTACAAGGGCTATGTCATGTCGGTGTTGATAACATGGTATCATATAATCTGTTAGCTTATTTCGCGGTGGCCATCCGTCGTAAGAATATTGAAGTAACAGTCTGCATACATTGTCTTGCTCTTGAGCCTTTTTGATTTTCACTATATAGTAATCTTTAACAGTCCGTGTTGGAGTCGTCATACTCCCATCGGACGCGTCCCCAGGTGGCGGATAGAGGAGGACAGGAGCATTCACATATATGACCATGACACAAACTTGGCTTATATGTGAATATCCCACGTCCTGGGCTTGAGGGGAACATAGGGCAGAGGAATACACCAATCCGCTGTCATGTGCAAACCTCGGGTCAGGTGACATACACTCCGAATACCACGAAGTGTATGAGACCCGCGGACCAAAATGTCCCACTGAAGGCCAAGGTTGTAGAAGCTGCGCCGAGGGTCTGTGTGGTTAGTCAGTGGATAAAAAAGACTAGTTGCGAGTAGCTTCTCCTCCGGTCTAGGGCACGGACCGGTTGTAATTAGTAGTAGCCTAGTCCATACACGCCGTCAATGTATGGATGGTCATTTCTTTACTGGCCTACTCGTGGGAACAAAATGAACGAATATTATAATAATAATGAAATATAATAATAATTATGAAAATAAAACAGACATAAAACAAAACACGACTGACCATCAGGCTGGCAAACCCAAGCTGATGGACTGCCGTCAAACACCGGTAAACCCCTCACCGGAGACCGGAAATAGCAGCAGGCAGATGTACAAAGCCGAAAGCCCTAATTCATCGGTCGATGCAAAGCGAAAAATTCAAGCTAAAACACAGCACCAAATCGCGGGGTGTGCCTAACAAGCCAAAAACACCCTGCAGATAACTCGGACCTGCCAGGGAGCTCAAAACTGGCAAAGCCAACAACATCCGGAAAAAACCAGCAGAGAGCGAACTGGAAAATCCACGTTCAATGCAACACAAAAGGTGGAGCGGGAGCAAAAAACCAGTTCCCGCAAAACCACGTTAAAAATTAGAGCGGCTCGACGATATGTCGAAAAGCTCGGATATGTAGCCGAGGAATCCATGTCAAGCAATGACAAACAGTGCTTGGCATGTCGCTAATGCCGCCGTAGCAGCAAGCAAAAGGCTACGGTCCGCGGAAGAAACAGCTAACCCGAGCAAAAAGGCGAGGAAGGGGTCCTTGGTCATCAACAGACCTTACAGTGAGGTTGCAAAAAACCCATTGAATAGGGCTGTTGTTGACCGTAGCAACTCTGACGGAGCAATCACCCGTGAAAAATGGGGGTTGATCAGCCAGAGACTGCTGGACAATTTCATTAAAGCGCTCGAATACAACACCGGTCCCCCACCGCAGTTCACTGATGCAGGGTGGATCCAGGGCCGAGTCAAACTAATTTCATGCGTGGACGAGAAATCGGCCAGCGCCATGAAAGAAGTTATCGCATCATTGGGGGAAGTGTGGCCCTGGGCACAGCTGGAGCTGATCTTGGTCAGCGACATCCCTCGTCGTCCGAGGGCGGCTGCAGTTGTGCGGAACCACATGATCCTGAGGCGATTCTCAGGATCCTTCAGATCGCGAACCCTGACCTCCCCACACAAGACTGAAAGGTAGTGAGTGTCGCGGATGCTAAAGGATCTAGTAGAAAGGTGGTTGTGGTCCTTAACAAGGAGTCTCTGCCGTTACTCTGAGCCAGACAGGGCATGGTATTCTATGGATACCAGGGAACCGGGCTCTGTCTGTATCGGGGTGATGACAAGATAGACCACAACTCCGACGAAAAAGCCAAAGAGCCTATAAAATTACAGGATGTAGAGGTTGAAGTGGATACCAATTCAACACAGAGCTCACAATCAAACTTTAGTTTGGTTGGCGGGTTCTTTGAGGGATTGAAAGACGCCACAGTTGGTGATGAGGACAGTCTACTGGATTCCGATCCGGAGAATGCCACCATCATCAACTTCGACCTCGACATCGAATAAATGTTGAAGGTTACACAGATTAACCTTCATCACAGCAAAGCAGCGTCAGCTAGCCTTTTATATCGTCTCGCCAAGTGAGACGTTGATATTGCGCTAGTACAAGAGTCATGTACAAACAATGACAAGATCCTTGGACTAAGCGTGAAAGGCTATAAACTAATATATGCAGCAAATTCAGGTAATGGGGGCATAACCATAAGATCCTGTATCATAATCAAAGAGCACATCTTCATTTTATCTGATTACAGTGATGAAGATACCGTAACTGCCACGACGGATGCAGGGGGATCCAACATATGGATTCTATCCTGCTACATGGCTCATGGCAAGGATGAATCACCACCAGGCAAGCTGGTGGAAAAAGCGGTAGGTAGGAAAGGCGAAAACTAAAGGCATACCGTGCATTATAGACGCGGATGCGAATGCACGCCACCTGATCTGGGGAAGCACAAACACAAACAAAAGAGGTGAGAATTTAGTAGAATTTATTCTAGATAATGATTTAGAAATTCTAAATCAAGGGACTTCGAATAGGCAAGAAGTATTAGATATTACGCTTGCCAGTTCGAATATCGCAGATCAAATACAGGAATGGAGAGTATCAGAGGACTGCTCCTTTTACGATCACTGCTATTTAGATTTCAAAATAAGCAAACAACATAGAATCACATTCTATCGCAATAGGCGGAGAACGGACCTAGCCCAATATCCGACCATAGCCAATGTCATGGACATGGAAAGATCAGTGGGGAAACTCAATAACGCTTTCCAGAACGCCAGAAGACGATCTTGTATACTATCTGTAAGAAGGGAAAATAGCAGACCTAAATGGTATTCAGCAGAACTGTCTGAGACAAAAAGGAAATGTCGTAGGCTTTTCAATGAAGCTAAAAGATCAGGTTACTGGGATAACTATAAAGATTCGGTGAACAAATACAAAAATCTCATCAGGAACTCGAAGCGAAGATCTTGGAAGGAGTTTTGTAGTAACGTGAATAGTACCTCTGATACATGCAGACTTCGGAGAATACTTTCTAAACGACCGACAATCCCAAGCCTTATACAAAAGGCAGATGGATGTTGGACCACAAATTGCGAAGAATCGCTAGAAGAATTAATAAACACCTACTTTCCGGGTAATCAAACATTGAGGGAGAATGAGAGTTCTCCCCTGTCACACGCCCGGAATGCGGCATATCTTGATATAACAAAAGATATGTTACACTGGGCAGTCAAAAGTTTCCAACCGTTCAAATCACCAGGACCGGATGGAATGATTCCCGCAAAACAATCTAGATCTGATCACTCCATGGCTTCTTGAGATTTATAGAGCCGCCCTAAGCTGGTCGTACATCCCTAGGGAATGGACCAAGAGCAACGTAATCTTCATTCCAAAAGGAGGGAAAACGTCTCATACTAAAGCAAAGGAGTATAGGCCAATTATCCTGACATCCTTTCTTTTGAAAACGCTAGAAAGGATCATAGACATCCCCATAAGGTCCAATATTAGAAAAAACCACCTGTCGCCATCTCAACACGCCAATACAAAGGGCAGATCAGTTGAAACGCCGCTACATAGTTTGGTCAGTCATATTGAACGAGCCAATCAATACAAAAGACCATAGGAAGATAAAGACTGTAGCCTATGCCGATGACGTAGCGATTGCAGTCTCTGGGACCCATTTAGACACCATAACTGAGCAGTTAGAATACGCTCTAAAGATGATAAGTCAATGGAGTATACAATGCGGACTAAGAATAAATTCAGCGAAAACGGAGATCGTACTTTTTAGTAAAAATTATAAAATCCCACACTTCACACCTCCAAAAATGGATGGCACCACGCTTATTCTATTGGATAAAGCGAAATACTTAGGCGTCATTTTAGACATCAAACTATCATGGAAAGAGAACATACAGGCTAGAGTAACTAAGGCTACAACAGCCATCTATCTATGTAAGAAAGCAATAAGCACAACATGGGCATACAATCAAAAAGAGTGGTATGGCTTTATGAAATGGTTATAAAACCTATAATTTTCTACGGAGAATCAGTATGGTGGAAATCACTGGACTCCGCAATCAACAGACTTCAAATTGAAAAAGTCAGTCGAACCATGGCAATACTGACCACAGGGGCCATGAGGACAACACCAACCAAAGCACTTTTTGTACTTGTACACTAACAGCCGCGATCAGGCTGAACGCGACAGGAGCGTGGACCCACAGACCTTGGGGACATGCTAATATGTTGGAGATTGGAGGAGACCTAGTCCCCGATCTAATTGACTACTGCATTCCAAAACCATTCCACACAAGGAGCTTCGGCTACCAAATTGAGGAATATCCCCTAGAATCTGGATACTTCTATGTATACACGGAAGGGGCCAGAAGGGGAGAAAGGGTTGGGGGTGGCGTTTACATAAGAGGTATTTAACACTTAAATATCCTTCAGACTATCAGACGGATGTAGTGTACTTAACTAATTTGATTCCAACACATACCAGGAGACTAGGCCTACCCTATAACGGCTTCTGTAGAAGTTGCCAAGACGAGGAGGAGGAGGAGACCATCCTTCATCTCCTCGGTACATGCCCGGCTTTGGAGCACCATCGTCTAAGATGTTTGGGCGAGAGGAGCTTCAATAGTCTATCATGTCTGGCCTTGGTCAAACCGGATGCTATAGATTCTTTCATAAGTATCTGATGGCTAGTAAATCAGCAAGTAATGCCACATTAAGCAGTTTCCCACCTTTCCTTTCCCTCTTCTGCACTCCTTTTATATCCTTACAACTTTTATTTTTCCTTCCATCATACCCTAACTTTTCAGGCAATCACAAAGGGAACGACCTTCAGGACCCAAGTGAGCTGGTGTATCCGGGTACTCTTTGGAGAACCCAGCGGCCTGCCTACCTAACCTAACCTAATCTTTAACAGGGAGATTTCCCACGATAAAACGAACAAAAGCTTGTGTTTCAATTCTCAATTCCTCCGGTTCATGATTGTGGACTCCGCGATAAGGCATCGGCTACCTTTAGGTCTTTGCCGGGAACATACACCACTGTGTAATCATATCGCATAAGACGTATCCTAAATCGCTGAAGCCGTGGAGTAAAAGTTTTCAAAGGCTTTGACTGTAGTACCTGAACCAAAGGTTTATGGTCAGTTCCAAAAGTTACATGAATACCAGTTATATATTCTGCAAATTTTTCAGCAGCCCAAGTTATGCCTATAGCCTCGCGTTCAATTTGAGCATAACGTTTTTCTGTCCCAGTTATCGTTCTAGATATGTATGAGACTATTTGTTTATTGCCTTTTTCGTCAGTCTGAAAGAGACAGTCACCAATGCCGTAACAAGAAGCGTCGGAACTAATTATAATTTGATTCGAAGGATCATAAAATGCTAAAATTGTGGTCTTCGTTAAGCTCTCTTTTATTTCCATAAAGGCTTTTTCCTGTATTGCCCCCCAAATAAAATCAACTTTGCCTGTAAGCATATTTATAGGATCCAGTATCCGCGAGCGATTCGAAATAAACTTTGAAACAAAATTCACCATTCCAAGAAAACGTTGAACCTCAGTCTTATTTTGAGGTCTTGAATAATTTATGATGGCCTCTATCCGTTCAGGATCAATAGAAATGCTTTCGACTGAGAGTACATAACCAAGATATGTAACTTTTCTTACCCCGAAACACGACTTTTCCCTATTAATTGTAATTCCTTCCTCCTGAAGCCGTTCTAAAACTCTATGTAGTGCGGAGTCATGCTCTGTTTGGTCTCGATCAAAAATTAAAATGTTCATCAACAGGTGATATACAATTCGCTATACCTTCCAGGACTCTGGATACAAAATATTCAGGAGCACAAGAAATGCCAAAAGGAAGCCTTTTAAATATAAAGCGTCCAAACGGGCATATAAAACATGTAAGTAATTTGCTTTCAGAACTCAGTTTGATTTGATAAATTCCCTTATTGGTGTCAATTTTTGAAAAAAATCATGCCTCCTTAATCTTAGCAAAGGATAATTCGATTCGAGGTATCGGAAAATAAGGCCTGATCACCGCTTTATTCAATTGAGTGTAATCTACACATAATCTAACTTCATTGTCCGATTTAGGGACCACCACAATTGGACTAACCCATTCCGTTACGTCGTCCATGCGCTCAATAATTTATAATTCCAATAATCTATCAATTTCGTTAATTTTGATAATAAAGGAAACGGGACCTTTCTTGGCACGGCTTGCAGGAATAGGGTTACATTATCCTTTAACTTGATTTTAATCTCACCTTAGAATTCTCCTATTTCGCGAAAAAGTTTACAAATTCGATAGCGGTTTACAATTTCGATGGGCTTATTGTCTTCTTCATTCTTCGAAATGAAACAATTTCTTAATATGGGAGGTGTAAGGATATTCAATTGAACTATAGCGTGCCTACCCAATATAGGTGTACCTAAATCCTCAACTATGTAGACATTTCCACAAAATTTTCTGTCTTCTAAAATTAGAGTCATTTTTGTCACTCCTAAAACGCTTAATAAACTTCCATTGGGGCCCTTTTAACTTGTGTTAATTTTATAGATCTTAAATTTGCGATCTTTCGGCACCAAACTTTCCGATAGACAAATACAGTCTGCTCCGGTGTCAATGAGGAATTTCACCTCAGTTTGTAAATCAACTATCCTAACCTGCACGAACCACGATGAAAACTTTTTTATCGTTCCGATCATAAAATTCGAATTTTCATGATAAACAGAAGAATGGTATTTCCTACTATCTGTTTTAATAGAATTGACTTTTCTATGAATGAAAATCTTTCATTTCAGTTTATGAAGTGTGTAGCCAAGAATCAATTCAATTGAAATACGCAATTAACAATTCAATTGAAACTTATATGGACCGCTTTATACGCTATAACAGCCTGCCAACACATAAAATTTTTATTTCAAATTAATTTCAAAGTGTAAAGTACCGCGTAGCGAGGTACTCATATTTTTTTAATACTAACAATAACAGCCCGACTGTAAAAATTAACGAAACGAAAAAAAAAAAACAGAGGTTAAATTTTCAATAATATTAATATAATTAAAAATGGACGGATCTAAATGTCTATTTAATTGCTCCGCTAAAAGTTTTAAACACATCCAAGCAAGTAGATTTGCCGGAACATCCTTTCCCACTGATCTGCCAGATACTGTGCTGCTTAGTTCAGTTCCATTAGACGCCTTATTTTAATTCTGTTGTTCCTAAGTTACACAAACATAAATTTGTTGTAGTCTTAATACTTTTTATCGCTTTGAAAGTTTACATATGTTTACAATTTCTTAAATTATCCAAAATATTTTTATTTTTAACTTAATTTTGAAATATTGTTTTGTAAACACAAATGCTAAACAGCTGTTTGAATAATTATTGCAAGTAAATATTTTATAAGTAGAAACTTGCAAGATTTTTTCTGCCTCTCAATTTTTTATGCTCTTTTGATGCTCTCTCGTTGCAAATTTTTGGGTTAATGAACGCTTTCTAGTAACAATTGTTACAAATTTGTAAAAACTTTTAGTAAATGAACACAATTTAAGTTTGCAAGATACAAATTGTTTTATATATTGATCACAGCAAATTTGTATTGAAAAGAATTCTTCTTAAGAAAAAACTTAAGGAAAAACGAACCCGATGTACATATGTACAAACCAACAAATATATAAATACGCGCCGCCACTTAAAGGCATAATCTCACATAAACAAAAGCGTTTTTTTATTTGTGTTTTGGCATCAATCAGCAGTAACAAAAGGCCGAAAGTTTACTGGAAGAAATTTACAAGATCCTTTCGGACGAATCATCAAAGGGACATTACCGAAGTCGGCCACACCGCCAACCCGTAAAACTAAATCATCCAGTTCAGTGCATCCGTTTCCAGCCACAGACGACAGCGAACGTAAGTTGAGATCGCAGCAGAGAAGCCTCGCATCCACAATTGAACAACAGTTAGTTCCACTGTTTTATTTGTACTACAATTCCCCTAGTCCCCGTGTTCTTCGCACAGAAGAACTTAACACTAAAACAACTTTAAAATAAGTAATCGAAAACTACTTAAAATTTTATAACAAATATTTAGTCTCTGTGTTGTCCTACTACAATACAACGGGACCAAAGTGGGGTGGTTTTTCAATGGCTGGCAGCCTGTAAAACCTACTTACAATTCTTTCAGTGCCATCATGATTGTTACGAAGCATTTCGCCATTATGTTTCCATACGTAAGCGACATCTAAGAGTTCATCGTAACTAGCCTCGCATTGCATAAATATTAAATCGTTAATTTGTGTCGTTATACGCATTGGAGGTGTTTGAGTAAAACGAAGTTCCTCTAAAAAATAAATGATTTTAATGAAATCATGCACTTAAAAACTTGTCAACTTACGTAAAACAATAAGATGAGCGTGAGATTCATCAGAGCCAGCCGTATTAGAAGCAACACATGTATAAATTCCTGCATCATCCCGCGAAGTTGGAGATATAATCAACGTACCACTTGGCAGTATACGTCGGTGACCTCCAGCTCCAATAACTTGGCTATCTTTTTTCCACTGAAATTTAGGTCTTGGTGCTGCTTCTGGATCGCATACAATAGTTGTGTTGCCATTATAAGCGGCATAAATTTCTGATTCCAGTGGATGTTTTTTGAATGAAGGTTTCATAGACAATACCCTTAATTGTGCGGAGGAAAATGCCATTTTCAATTGGTTAGATGCACCGCACTGGTACATGCCGTTATCACGATCAGGATCTAGATATTTAATTGTTAAAACATTATCTTGTATTATAAAACGATCCTTATTGATATTTTCAGGGTCCAAACGTTCAGCATTTTTATACCAAGTATAATTAACATCTGGAATAGCAAAAGATTCACAAATGAACGTGGCATCGCTGTTATAGTCTTTTATTTGATCTTTTAGGGGAATAGTGAATTGAGGTTTCATTTGAATGTTAATATAAATTGATTTCTCCAAAGTTTTACGTGGATTTGATATGGTACAAGTGTATTCTCCATTATCATTAGTGGTAGCGTTTTGTATTATTAAAACACGATTATAATTCATTGTATAAGCATTGCGTTGTAAAGGTTGGTCCCGTCTTGTCCAATTATACGCAGGTATTGGATAGCCAAAAGCCATGCATTCTAATCGTATTTCGTCTCCAGCTTTTGGAGCTTCCGGGAAAACCTATAAGAACATGCCATAAAATATGTGAAATAAAAACAAAATTTACTTACCTTAGGAAAAGAGTTGGAAAATATAAGTGCTTGGTAGTTGCTATTTGGCTTCACGCGTAAGGAAAAGAAAGGGCCATTTCGTCCCGTGTCAGATACTAATGTTTGAACAGTACACGAATAATTTGCCCTATCTACAGTTTCAATAGAAGAAAAGTATAGAGCACCATCGTGAGATACAAAAACACGTTGATCTTCTTCTACAAAATTTGGAAAGTAATCTCTGGACCAGTAATATTTTACTTCAGGATAATGTTGAGGAGGATCGCAGAATATTGATTTACCCCAATTCATTTCACCCGTTTCAGCTGAACGCTTTAAATTGAATTCCATAATATAACCGAAATTTAAATGCGCACTTTCTGAGCGTATGCGACCAAATTTATTTTCAGCTACACAATGATAAGCCCCTTGATCTAACGCCTGTTTTGGATCATATATTATAAGATTGCCGCCAGACACAGTGTAACGATTTTGTTTCAAAGGATCTATAAGTTTGTATCCCAAAGTGTCATTCTCATAGATTTCACGATACCAACGATATGTTGGAGTAGGGTAGCCGCCAGCTAAACAACTAAGCGTTACATCATTAATAAGACGATTTTTACTTGTGTCAAAGGTGGTATCATTTGGCTGTTTTACAAAGAAAGGACCGCGGGGTATTTTCTCATAGTCCCGTATATCATAGCCATAATGAAATGGACGTTTGCTTTCCAATTTAATATTGATATTATCAGGGTTGTAAAGCTGCTTAGATTCACATATAAACAAATTTAATTCAAAATCATAAACTGGCATAAACATCCAACGATCGTTTTTTTTTGAGAAGGAATATACCAGCCTGTCACGTACAAACCCATTATCATTGTATTGGCCGGAACCTAAAAGTAAATGTATAAAACACACATATTTAAATATATACATGAATTCATAAAATGTGTATATATAAAAGTGCGGTTTACTTGAAAAATAGTAAATTCAAATGGATTGCGAATTGTGAAAAATCTTTTAAAAATCTTAAGGAAGAGATTGCTAGTCCACTGGCTCTAATGCCTTTTAATCCGAAATTACAAGTTCAGTTAGCTTGCGATACCAGTCCCGCAGGGGTAGCGGGATTCTTATCTCATCTTGTTGATAGTGTTGAACTATCCATCGCTTTTGCGTCGAGGTCGTTAACGGCAGCGGATCAAAATTTTTCGCAACCTGATCGAGAGGCATTAGCAATTATATACTGAGCGTCATTGCCGCCATATGTTCCTTCCGTTAATTGCATAGACAACGAAGTACTCAATTTTTCAATTCTCTTTAAATCAAATAAATTCAACAAAATTATATTTTCGCGCGATTCAAGACGAAACAAGAAAAGATGAAAAACTTTCAAAAATTATCAAAGAGTAACGTAGTTCAAACTAATTTATTTCCAACATTCTAAATGCTGTAATAGACTTTTAAATGCTGTAATAGATTTTCCTTTGGTCTTTCATGTTGTTATTGTTGAAGTTAAACCTCAACAAACACTACTCCCTCTTTCCGTCTCATCATAACCTATTTTCCCAGTTCCAGTACAATGCACTGCATATGTAGGGGTCATCCCCTGAGTACTGGTCCAAACTAAAAAAAGAAATAAAAAAAACCATTGATGCTTTTAAGGGCAATAGAGTAGTGATTCCAGGTTCGCTTCAACAATCCATTTTGAATGAGCTTCATTTTTCGGACCTAGGTATAACCAAAATGAAACAGTTGGCAAGGAAGAATGTTTTCTGTGTTAGATTATAGGTGTGTTCATTTACTATAATTATAATTAAAATTAAAATAATTATAATTATAATTATAATTATAATTATAATTATAATTATAATTATAATTATAATTATAATTATAATTATAATTATAATTATAATTATAATTATAATTATAATTATAATTATAATTATAATTATAATTATAATTATAATTATAATTATAATTATAATTGTAATTATAATTATTATTACCGTAATCATCAGTAGACTTTGGAAATTTTTGAAAGATATTCTCAAACATTCAACTTTATATCCCAACAATCCAAATAATTTGCTAAGAATTTAAAAAGAAAAATGCTCTAATAATATCCGTCAAAACACAAAAACAAGCTTCTCTATTTATAAACGTCTCTAACAATTTCTTTACACGTTTCAAACAAACTTTTCCAAAGTTTCAACCATTTCTCTAATATTGAAATATACTGCTGCAAATTTCGTGAAGCTTCTTGATGGTTTGCATGAATTCTGCAAAAAGCTGTGTCATCTGCAAAAGTTGAAGTATGGATTCCGGATCTCGTTGGCATGTCAGAGGCGTAAATCAAATATAGAGTGGGTCCTAGAATGCTACCTTGGGGAACTCTTGCTCCGGACGACTGTGAGAGGCTTATAAAGTCACTTTCTTTGATAACAAATTTCCGGTCGCATAAGTAGCTTTCCAGAAACTTGTGAGTATTTGCAGGCAAGTTAAACTTTATTTTGTGCATCAATCCGTCGTGCCACACTTTATCAAAAGCTTGGGAAATGTCGATGAATAGGGCTGAACAATACTTTTTGTCTTCAAAAGTTTGTCTTATGAGATTGACTAGTCTATGTGTTTGTTCTATGGTGATATGTTTAGCCCGAAAGCCAACTTGATGATTAGGGATACAAAATTTTTCGAACAGTTTTGAAATTGTTGGTAGTAGATCTATTGGTCTATACAATTCTACTTTAGTGGGATCATTGCCTGGCTTGGGTATCATAGTAATCATAGAGACCTTCCACCCTGCAGGATAATGCTTAAGGCGTAAAATAGCTTTAAAAATAAAAAGTATAATAATATGGTGTTCATACATACACTTTTTAATTAATTCCATTATCAGTTAATTAAAAATTTTTTTAAGTGTTCATACATACTTAATATTGCTAATGCAATTAACGTTTGACAACAGCTGACAGAAAAGTAGTTTACATTTTGATTGTGAATATTTCTTCTCAAGGCAGCTTTAATACGGTAGTGGTATAAGCACAGCTGTGTTTCGTTTCCTTTGCGTAAATTTGTCAAAAACACATTTTTCAAACAAAATGTTGGCAACTGTTCGTAAATTCTACCAACAAAATACATGTTAATGTTTATTGGTGTTGTATTTATTGTAATTCTGCCACTACCTATTAAAGCTGCCTTGTTTCTTCTTGTTGACACGCCATCTTTTGTTTACAATTGAGTTATCAAATTTGAACAGAGTGTGTTTATTGGGAATTATTGTGCAAACTAAACACGGTTGCTACAGGGTTGTATATTTAATTTTACTAAATATTAAAACAATTAACTGTTAATTGGCAATTAAGTTAATTAAAATTTTGTATGGGTAATTAAAATCAAGGCGTTAATTGCATAATTTTAATTAAAAGTGTATGTATGAACAGCATATAACTCTTCTAGCTATACGAGGTAACTGTTCAAGCATTTTCACAGAAATTTGATAACGTTTTCGACATCTTGAAAGTTAAGTCGCAAAGACATAGGCTGTCTAACAGCATATGGCGGAAATTCTGCTGCAGCATCCGCTGAATGATTTTTCGTGAAAATATTTTTCAAATGATTAACATACACCAACCATCCTCTTTTCAGAATCGCTTCGTTACCAGTCGCCAGTTGAAGTTCGCAAAGGTAGCTTACCTACTACGGATCTTTTCAGACTTTTTGTCGCTTCCCACATGAATAATCAGATTGCGGAGTACCATCCAGGCTTTCCAAATATATTTTAAGGGAAGACATTCTCTGGATTTCTAGCAGATTTCTTTGTCGAGTTACGCATTTCATAGCCTAGTTTCAGGCTGGAGAGACCTACGAGTTTGCCACTCTCTTCTAACTCTTCTTTTTATGTTAGAAGTTGTTCAATTTCAGCTAGATAGGTTCTATTGTTCTCATTTCTGGTCTTATATGGGTAGTGGTAGCATGTTGTACGGCCAGTTTAAGCTTTTCAGAAAATTCGTTAACTGCCACATCAATATCCTCAGGCGTTCTAAGGCGATATTTTCAGTACAATGTGTACTCAAAAATTTTTGTATTTTAGCCAATTAACTGTATTGACAGTCAACGGTGAGCCAATCTCTTGGGGGAACGAAACAGAGATTATAGTGGGTGAGTGATCGTGGCTTCTCGGGGAAATTAAACGTGATCCCCAAAAAGTATCTTTCGCGTTATCGCCAGCCGCTAAAAATCGAGGCCCAAGTGATTTGAAAAAATGTGAATATTGGTTTTCTGTTCCTGAAAATCGTGGTGGTGAGTAAATCGAGGATATAACAATTTTTTCATTAAAATAATCAATGCATACATTTGTAGCTTGGAGATATTCCTCACGTGTCTCGTCCATTAGATAGTGCTTTATTCTGGTCTTTATCAAAATTGCCGAATCGCCGCAAGATCTTCCACGGGGATCTTTTGTGTCATATAGTGTGTAGCCATTCATTTTCAACCATCATTATATCGATCTGCTTTTCCATAAGGAAGTGCTCAAGTTCATTTTTGTGTTGGCGAATGCCGTTTGCGTTCCAGAAACATATTTTTAACCAATTCATTTTTTTTAAATTGCCTGTAAAATAGTGGATTGCATTTTTAGCATTTCCTGCATTATGTTGGTCATAGAAACGGTAAAAGTGTTTATGGATTGAACAAGAGTTTGCAGAGTTGGCTTTATATTACTAAAACTTGGATCGCACTTTTGAGGTTTGCGCTCCTGGTTCAAGATTTGATCGGCTTTAACGACATTAGCATATGAAAATTGTTTGGAGTTTTGCATGTTTATATGGGTGGCTGAATAACCTACCTGGGGAAAATTGTTTTTACCAATGACATTTGGCTGCTGGGCTGCTGGAGAAACCGATGACTTATTTGTCATTGGCCGCTTAAAATGAGTATAGACAGGGCAACCTCTATAATTTGCAGTGTGGTTACCTCCACAGTTACTTCATTTCTTAACACTTGCGTCGGCCTTTGGCTTGTTGCATTCAGTTGTGCCGTGAAGTTCGCCACATACAACACAAACAGTTGGCAACTTACAGTAAGCCTTAGTGTGGCCAAACTCTTGGCAGTTTAGGCACTGAACGGGTCCTGAACGCTTATGTAGCTCCTCAACGGTAACCTTACGATGCAAAAGAAATTTGGGGTTATATATTGGATGAATTTCATTCTTTTTTTGCGGATGACACACTTATTTATATTTGCGGCGAACAGCCTGATGAATGCATACAGTATTTAAATTAAGATTTGAAAGAAATTGAAAAGTATTTTCAAATGGATAAAATCAAAGTAAACACAAGCAAAACCAAATCAATGATAATAAAAGGAATTTCGTCGAATAAAATCCGGTTGGAAAATATACATATTGAAATGGTGAAGGAAATTAAATACTGGAGAGAAATAGTGGATGATAAATTAAGCTTTATTCCATATTTTGAGTATATATGTAAACAAATATTGAAAAAATTGCATTTTTAGAAGAATTAGGCACAAGTTAACATACATAGCAGCTGTAAATATTTATAACACAATTATAAAGCCACACTTTGAATACTGCTCAACTATATTATATTTGGGTAATCAGCAAATGAGAAAAAGACTGCAAAAACTTCAAAATAGTTTTTGGCCAGCGAGTACTTTGGTGCGTGAATATATTTATAAAGAAAATAGACGAAATATGGTGCGTCTACCTGCACCAACTAATCAAAAAAACTAATTGCATCAACTGATCTGCCAAGCTGTGCTCTTTCTCCTTGCCCTACTAAATCCGGGTTAAAGATTTTCTTTCAAAATGCGTCTGGAATTCGCACTAAATTATTGGACGTCTTAAATTTTACAGCTCAAGCTGATTTTGAAGTTATCATAATTGTTGAAACTTGGCTAATTGCAGATATATCTGATGGTGAATTTTGTGACTTAAATCTATATCAAGTGTTTCGTAAAGATCGTGATCTGGAAAGTTTGTGTAAATCTCGTGGAGGTGGTGTGTTTATTGCAGTTAAGCGAACACTAAATGCGAAGCTCGTTACTCTATTTGATAGTAACCCTGTTTTGGATCAACTTTGTGTCTGCATAATGAGCTTTGAAAATTTGTTTATTTTTGCTTCTTATGTCCCACCTAAAAGTGACGATTCAGTATATGCTGCCCACGCTTTTAATGTGGTTCATCTGGCTGATACAGTTGGTGCAGGAAACCTCTGTGTACTTGGGGACTTTAATTTGAGTGATGTTGGTTGGAGCAATATGTTTAGTGATGGTTATCTGTCGCCTATAAATGTTAATAAATCGCATGAGATTAATCTTCTTGACTCGTTTTTAAGCCTGGGTTTAGTGCAAATCAATTCTTTTCGAAATAAATTGGACCGGATACTTGATATAATTTTCGTTCCTGAAACACTTAAATACTCCTTAACTGACTGCCCGTTTCCTATGTGTCCAACGGATATGCACCACATTCCATTGATTTTGGTATTATCATATTTTGAATTTATTCCTATTTGTAAACATGATAATATTAAGTATAACTTTAATGCTTGTAATTATGTCAATTTAAACGCTCAAATCACTGCTGTTAATTGGGAAAATCTATTTAATACTGAAGACTTAAGTAATTGTTATAATATTTTTATAAATACCTTGAATAACTTAATTGATCGTCTTGTTCCTCGTTTGGCACAGAGAGCTCATAAGCTCCCGTGGTATACAAAGGGACTAAAAAAGTTAAAAAATCTCAGAAACAAATTTTATAAAAAGTTTAAGGTAACTGGTGATGTGCATGATAGAGCTCTCTACGAGCATTATATGAGGGAATTTAACTTCCTTGACAAGTTTCTATACAAGCAGTATATATTAAATTTCGAAACTTCAATAAAAAGCAATCCGAAACGTTTCTGGAACTTTATTAGGTCTAAAAAGTCGAGTTCTGATTACCCATCTGTTATGCATTTCAACACAATAACATTAAGTAGTGGAAATGATATTGTAAATGCATTTTCACAGTTTTTCCAATCTAACTTTGAAGTTGCCAATGACTATATTGATCAGAATGTTTTGAAATTTTTGCATCCGTGTGTTGACTTTGGTTTTGTTCAGCTAACTTCTGATGATATACTGAATAGTATTAAGAATATTAAGAGTTCTTGCGGTATTGATATCGATGGTCTTAGTTCGCTTTTTATAAAAAAAGTATCGCAAAGTTTGGTTCTTCCTTTGCGTTTTCTTTTTAATAAATCCTTGGCTGAGGGATATTTTATTGATAGATGGAAAGTTGCCTCAATTACTCCTGTTTTTAAAGGAGGTGATAAAGCTGATGTTACTAATTACCGGCCAATATCTAAGCTGTCAAATATTTCAAAACTTTTTGAACACATTATTAAAGAAAAAATGCTGTTTGCTATAAAGCGTTATATCTGTGATGAACAGCATGGATTTTTACCTGGTCGTTCCACTGTTTCCAACTGTACGGTTTTTAATCATTTTTGTATTTCTGTCTTTGAGAGACATAAGCAAGTTGATGCAATTTTTATGGATCTATGCAAAGCATTTGATAAAGTATCACCTAAAATACTACATCTTAAGCTATCTGCAATTGGCTTTTACGGTACGTTTCTCAGTTGGCTCAGTTCTTATATTTCTGATAGGAGATATACTGTTGTCCTTGAGAATTTTGTGTCTTTGCCTTACACAGCTTCCTCGGGTGTACCCCAAGGTAGTATATTAGGGCCGTTACTTTTTCTAATTTTTATAAATGACATTGGAAATTGCTGTCATGGGTCTCAGTTTTTATTATATGCTGATGACCTCAAAATTTTTAAAGAAATAAAATCAGAGAATGACTCGCTATCGCTTCAACTTTCTATCGATAGAATATCCTCTTGGTGCGATATCAATAATTTGCCTTTAAATGTAAATAAATGCTGCCAAATGACCTTTCATAAGCCAAATATTAGTAACGCTAAAGTTTTCGAGTATAAATTAAATGATAATAATTTAAACGTTGTAAGTCAAATGTTGGATCTGGGTATTGTGTTGGATAGTGAACTTAACTTTAATGCGCATCTTGACTATATTATACCTAAAGCTTATGCTGCCTGTGCTTTTATAAGAAGAAATTGTAAAGACTTTTCTTAATGGGATTATTGATTGTGAATACCTGTTAAAGTTAATTAAATTTTGTGTACCATTTAGATATTTAAGATCAAAAAATTTATTTTATATTTCAACACGTGTTACTAATTATGCTATGCGGGAACCTATATTACGTGCTTTGAGCACTTTAAATAATATTAATAATATTGTAAATGTTGATTTTTCACTTGCACTTAATGATTTTAAATTGTTACTAGATTATAAGGATTTATATGATTTACTATTTAATTAAGATTTTGTCAGCCTGTAAGGGTTTTATTCCATAGGCATATTAGAAATAAATAAATAAATAAATAAATAAATAAATAAATAAATAAATAAAATAAAGCAGTGAGATGTATTCTTCAATGCCACAGACTCACACACGTTTACATCATGCTATCAACACTGCAATGGCTCTCAATAAATCCGCGCTTAATGATAAATGTACTGTTATTTATTTTTAGAATAAAAAATGGTATGATACCTAGGTATATTCAACAACATTTAATTAATGTAGCAGTTGCACAGCCATATAACCTCAGGAATGCAAATGACTTCAGAATTAACTTTGTCTCAAATTTTGGTCAAAACATATTTTTTTATAAGGGACTCAAAAAATTCAACTAAATGCCACGAGAATTAAAAAATGAATCAAACATTTATATTTTTAAACGTAAAGTTATTGCATATGTAAAACAATTGATATTTTAATTTCATTTAAAACGATAAGTCATACTTTTTATGAATATGGTGTTAAAATTTTCACTTTTGTTAAAATTCTTATTTTTATGTAAAAAACTACAAAAAAAAAGTTTTTTTCTCTCTATTCACAAAAATGTGAAATACTTAAAATAGCAATATAAATGCTAAATAAATGGTCAATCAATCAACATCCCTTGGGTCTAGTTCAACCCTAAACATAGGTTGAGGGATCTTTTCACGGTTTCTGATGTTTACTACGGTTTTTAAGTTAAAACCTTTACCTTCCAATCCGGTTTTGACATCATCAATATCTACGCAAGGGTCAATACCTTTAATAATGACCTGAAGACCTTTAGCACTTTTAAGCTTGTAAGTGTAAAATGATCTTTTCTCTTTTTCTAAAACATCAGACAATTTTCGGTAATCGTTTTCATGGTTTACCTGAATTTTAGTTTCACTGATGCTGCCGTGCTTCGCTGATGTGACGTTGAAAGTATCTTTACCGATTGGCTTAATAAGTTGTTTCACCAGTTCACTAAAAGTCGGCTCTCTCAAATATATTGGTGGAGGCTTATATGTTTTCTTAGATGTTGTTGGCTCATCTGTCTGAAGGATAACAAACCTATTACCATCCGTTATCGCAGTGGGTTTATCGTCTTTAGAAATTTTTGATTTTGAAGATATTTGTGCGGATTTAGGGCTTCGCTGACGTTTAACCACGGTTATATACCTATCCATTCCTACTTGCATTTTTGGTTTATCAATAATAGCTAAACTGGAAGATGGTTTGTCTTCTGTTGTAACAACAATGTTTGGCGAACACAAACGCGTACGTTTTTTATCTCTTAGAGACAAAAGATTATCCAATGATTTTTTCAGTGATTCTTCCTCAGAGATCCAGAGGTTTTTTCTAGTGGAGCTAAGCTCCCTCACGGAATTGCATCTACTAGGTGCACTCATGTAATTTTTGTTTTTTATTTATATTTTATTACTTTAAAAGTATATGAAAATAATTGTCACAAAGTTTTTCTTTTGTGTAAATTCACTCTCCACTTATTGCGGTTTTGTACTTATACCGTTTCTTTTTTTTATTTTTATTATTTTTTTTATAACACTCCGATCAAAAACAAATACGTCCGTTCACTATCAAAGCTAGACTCTGACTCTGAGTATAAGTATTAAATGAAATTAAAGACAATTTTAAAAATTATTAACAGTCTCCTTGCAAAAAAAAAAAAAAAAAAAAAAAAAAAAAAAAAAACAATTATAAAAAGAAATATAATTAATATAGAATATGTATGTTCAAATCAGAATTTAGCTGATATGTTTACAAAATATTTGTGTTATCAGAAATTTTAGAACATTGTAACCAATTTCATGTCGTAATATCTTACGTTTTTTTTTTTTATAATAACTTTAACACTAGGGATTTATTTGAATTGAACTGAAAGAATTGATTTTGAAATTTTATAAATATTGGAAACGGAACTTTAAAATTATCATGGTAGATTTCTTATTAAATATTGATGACCAATTTTAATTTTGTTAAAATTAAACTTGAGGAGGAGTGTTGACATGAAATGAAAACCCTACCTTGTATAGCGGAAGAAGAAGAAGAATTTACATGTTATGTTAACATTATTTTATTATCTATACTATATACTACAAAACGCACATTTCTATATGTAAATATAAAAACCGTTTTTTCACTCTTAATAAAACCTTCGTAAGAATAACCACGTGTTTTGTCTTTTGGATATTCCACTGCCTGAGTGACTAAATAATAAAATTTTAAGAGAGACTCGAACACACACACTGCAATGGAATTGAGAGACTTACTAACCAACTTGAAAAAATTAAAATCTTTTGATTTTGCTTCAACCAACTCGACAACTGCAAACTAATCAATTCACAAAGCCATACTCGCATTGATTTGCACAACAACCGACTCAGTTAGGAATTGGGGTGCTAATTAAAAATAGATATTTTATTCTAAATTAGCTAATAACCCCTATAATGTTTAGCGTATTTCGACTATGCCTAGTACTAAATTAAATAAAACTGTAAAACTTTTGATTATTCTACTACAAGCTGTACTCGAAAAACACCTGTCAAGACAATGCTGAATATAAATGACCATAATCACATCATTTTTATAACAAACATACATGTATAATTTGTCCAGAGGATATAATGGTTGTTATTGTTGTGTGCACCCTGTCTACAAAAGCAGGTGAGTGAACTAATAACCCGACCGCGGAGTTGCCATCTCGAAGTATTATGGCAGGGTGAATGAACGGGTAAAAAGGAGAAAAGAAATGTTAATTTAAAAAGAAAACCTGCTGAAGAAAACGAGTCCGCCAAATTGCGTGGCGTAATTCCAAAGAAAAAGATGGCGCTGCCCGATTTTTCTGTATCGAAAAAGAAAATGGTGGAAACGAGGATAAGCTTGTGCTGTTAAAGAAGGTGAGCCAGTTTTTTATTGGCTTTGCTAGAGGTACCATCTTTTTTTTGTTACAAGATTCACGGAGGATTGCCTGTGATTTCAGGCGTGGAAAGTACTTGGAAGAAGTTAAAATCTCATGACTTCCAAACAATTAAGCAATTACCTCCGTGATTTTGTAAAAGTTGGTGCTTTAAAACAATTGTGATTGATATTGAAGACATCGTGGGATTGCAAAGCACAAACAACAGCCGCTTCATAACAACAGACGCCACAATAACAGCCTTCACCACAGCAGAGCTATTACCATCAGCAGCGGCAGAATTCCCCAAGGCATCGATTGCCCAGCAAGAGCAACAACACCACCACCACATTTTCACCTAGGCAGCCACACCACCATCAAATCACCATAGCAACAACTTCATCACATCTGCATCCTCAGCACAGTTCCAACACCGCAGTAATTGCGACAAAAACAGCCGCAGAGTGTCGTCCCCAAACCATCATTCGCCTCACCGGGTAACGAAATCAGGCAAGAACAGACACTGGCGTCCCGGGTACTGTAACTAAGAAAGTAGTTGTTTGTAGTTGATTTGAATTGAAAAAAGGAGGGTTACCGGAAAGGAGAAAAAATGACACCCGCATAAACCGGTTAACCTAAAAATCTTTATATTCAACGAAACTTATACTTATTTTTGAAAGGTGGATAATTTTGAGCGCTAAAAAAACTTAATATTTATCTTGCTAAATAAATCAGTTACAAAAAATAATAATTGTAAATACTTTCACAACTGAACTAATAAAACACGAAATAAAGCAATATCATCGAGTCTGCCAGGAATTAACCGTAAAAGTGCTAGAAATCTAAAATTAATTTGCGGCCATTGCAAATTAGAAATAGAATAAAGAGAAAATAACATAGAATGTGATAAATGTGAAAATACATACCATGTTATATGCACACAGTTAGACAAACGTCAGTAAGTATCAATGTAGATGAGTTTGTTTGTCACCTATGCGCCGATGTTAATAACAGTTGCATAGAGAAGAACTGCTTGAGATAAAAACTAAATTCAACAAACTTGATCAGCTGTCTGATATGCAAGAGTCCATGAAGTTTATTTCATCGAAATTTGATGAAATGTTAAAACATATCAACGAAAATAAGAAAAAAATTCTAATTATTGAAAAAGAAAACAGAAATTTAAAAAATGAAATTACCACGTTGAAGAATTCTATAAAAATGCTTAACGATCTACGCGTGAAAAATGATTGCTTAATAAGTGGTATAAAAGTTGAGGAAAAAGTTAGTGCTATGGTAGACTTAAGGCCCATTTAGCCGACCGTAGAAATTGTAAATGTAAATGTAACGTAAATGTAAATGTAGTAGTGCTTATAGAACACGTAAAACCGTATCATGTGTTTTTGATACAAACAAAAAAACAAAAGTGCATGTGAAGAAAAAGTGTTAACTTATTAATGATTTACAGAAAAAGTGTTCTGTTTTTAATTTTTATATTATTGTATGTTAAAGAAAATAATTAATTTTTCATAACCCATATCTTTATATCAAATAATTTACAAAAATAAAAGGTGTGTTTCTTTACTTTCCGGGCAAGTTTCGGGCAAAAGAGAGCATGCATGAGTTACTCTCAAATACAGATAAAATTTACCTAAAGTACGGGAACGCAAAAAGCCAAATTTCTAGCCCAAAAAGAAACATATGCTGTGTTTTGATATGGCAAAAAAAATTGTCACTTAGTTTTACGAAAAAATACTGTGATATTTTTCACTTTTTAGCTTTTAAGGTCTTTTGTACATTCCTGTGTATTTAATTTTTATATAAAAACACTGAAATGATTTGTATACGAGTTGATTCAAATGAACTTTGTTTCTTTGCTATTGTTTATTTTTCGAACAGCTGATTGCTTAATTACTTGCCCAAACTAGCCCGAAGAAAAAGTACGGGCTGTTTAGTGCAAGAAGAGGAAGCATACTATTCTCTCAAAAGCGCTCTCATTTGCCCAATTTTAAAGTACGGGAACGCTTTTCGTGCAAATTGGGATCCCGCGGGATCCCAAAGTAGAGTAAAGAAACACACCTAAAATAAAAGCAATACAGCTGTTCATAGCAGTGATGAGAGTTCATAGTATTCAGTACATAAACAAAAAGTACGGAAATTGTTCAAATGGTACCTAGGATTTCTAATATTTCTTTTTCTGTCTATATGTCAACATTTCATATGAGCTACAGCTGGGAAACATAAAAAAACAAGCTGTTTATAATTTTTTGATTAGTACCAATGTTGGAAGCTAATATAGCGAATAATCTCAAATGTTTAAATTTTTTTTCTCTGCTCTTTGGTACTTCAAAAAAAAATAAATTCAATTGCTTATAATATATAATAATATTAATATATAACAGGAGCGTAGTACATTCGGCTGGGCCGAATCTAAAATACCCTTTTAGATAGTCACCTATATACATATATATAGTATATATTAAAAATTTGAACTAAATATGCTCGGATATAATCCGAAATCGGTTATATGAACCGACATCGGGGAAAAAATATTTTTGCCTTCTAATCACCATTCGAAAAAGGAAATCTTTCATGGAAATTATCATGCAAAAATTGGTTTAGGCTATGTTAAATATGAACCGATAACGGAATTTTCCATTTTCTGTATTTTACGAGTAATTACCTCATTTTATAATCAGAACTGATTTCAAGCAAAAGAAATTTTTCACTAAAAAATCGGTTTAGACTATATCTCGGGTATATATGGACCGATATCGGAAATTTTCATTTTCTCTGTTTGGTAACCTCCTTATATTATCAGAACTTCTTTTAAGCAAAAAAAAAAAAAAAAAACAATTATGGAAAAATCGGTTTAGGCTATAATTTGGGTATACGAGTATATGGACCGATATCGGAATTTCTCTTTTTCTGTATTTTAGTAACCTCCTTTTATTACTATAATAAGTGTGTGAAGTGTGAAGCAAAACGAACAATTTTTTTCAAAAATTTTCGTACAAAATTGCAAAAAATAATGACCTTTTTCGGAATTTTTAACATATCTCAGCTATATGTGAACTGATATTACTGAATTTCAATAGCAATCCCATGACTCGATGGGGTAATAGAATAGTAAAAGAAAAACGTTTCAAGTCTAATGGTTTTCTCAGAAACGGTATTTCAAGACCGACGGACGGACATCGCTTAATCGACTTTTCCATTAATTCTGATTCAGAATATATATACTTAACACGGTCGCAAATAAAAATTGTAGAAATTACAAACGGAATCACAAACTTATATATACCCTTTACATTTTTGTGAAGGGTATAACAGTACTAAAATTCTAGTTATATGTAATTATTAGCTTATTATACTTAAAAAGTATTAAAAATTTTTTATTATTGCATTTTCATTTCATCACAGACCTAAATTTACACTGTATTGCTTTCTTACATTTATATCAGCATAACTCTATATTATAAACCAATTTTAAAAATTCATTTTATCGTTGGAAGATTGTACTTAATAAATATAGTTTTGGAAATCGGGCGAATAAATGTTGTGGTTACATATAACGTAACAGTTGCAAAAATTGTGCGCTGTGTATAAATTATGCTATCATGTCTATCCATTTTGCGTATTTCTTAAATTTATTAAAATATATTATGTGTATATACAAATATAACTATTTAAATATTGCAATTATCAAATAAACACAAAGTACGAAAACAGGGTTTTTGGGCCATCCTGCCATTCACAATAATGTATACCATCACTGACTACATTTGTCACGTAAACACGTAATGAAATTCTATTTTCTACAGGTTGAGACGTTACGGTTACATTTACGGCTAAATGGGCCTTTAAGGCCCATTTAGCCGACCGTAAATGTAGAAATGTAAATGTAGTCGTAACAGCTGATTGTTTTTGTTATACGAGCAACAATGAAAACGCTTATCTGACTGTAATAAAATGTAACCGTAACGTCTCAACCTGTAGAAAATAGAATTTCATTACTCGTTTACGTGACAAATGTAATCAGTGATGGTATATATTATTGTGAATGGCAGGACGGCACAAAAACCCCTGTTTTCGTACTTTTTGTTTATTTGATAATTGAACTGTTTAAGTAGTTATATTTGTATACACACATAATATGTTTTAATAAATTTAAGATTTTTCTGTAAAATACGCAAAATGGATATACATGGTAGCATAATTTATACACAACACACAATTTTTGCAACTGTCACATTATATGTAACCACAACATTTATTCGCCCGATTTCTAAAAATATATTTTTCAAGCACAATCTTCCAACGATAAAATGAATTTTAAAAATTAGTTTATAATATAGAGTTATGCTGATATAAATGTAAGAAAGCAATACAGTATAAATTTAGATCTGTGATGAAATGAAAATCTAATAATGAAAAATTTTTAATATTTTTTAAGTATAATAATATATATTACTAAAATACTAGTAATATATATTACTAGTATTTTAGTATTATTATATACAAAAATGGTGGAGGTATATATAAGTTTGTGATTCCGTTTGTTATTTCTACAATTTTTATTTGCGACCGTATAAAGAATATATATTCTGAATCAGAATTAATAGAAAACTCAATAAAGCGATGTCCGTCTGTCTGTTCGTCGGTCGTTGAAATACCGTTTTTGAGAAAACCACTAGACTTAGAAACGTTTTTCTTTCACCCCATCGTGTCATAGGATTGCTATTGAAATTCAGTAATATCGCTTCACATATAGCTGAGAGATGTTCAAAATTCCGAATAAAGCAATTATTTTTTGCAATTTTGTATGAAAATTTTTGAAAAAAAAAATTTTTCGTTATGCTTCAAACTTCACACACTTATTATAGTAATAAAATTAGGTTACTAAAATACAGAAAAAGAGAAATTCCGATATCGGTCCATATACTCGTATACCCAAGATATAGCCTAAACCGATTTTTCCATAAATGTGTTTTTTTTTGCTTCAAAGCATTTCTGATTATAAAAGGAGGTTACCAAACTACGGAAAATAAAAATTTTCGATATTGTCCATATATACCCGAGATATAGCCTAAAACGATTTTTTTAATGAAAATGTCGGGTAAGCGAACTTAAACATTTTTTTGCTTAAAAGAAGTTCTGATAATATAAGGAGGTTACCAAATAGAGAAAATGAAAATTTCCGATATCCGTCCATATATACCCGAGATATAGCCTAAACCGATGTTTTAGTGAAAAATTCCTTTTGCTTGAAATCAGTTCTGATTATAAAACGAGGTAATTACTCGTAAAATACAGAAAATGGAAAATTGCGTTATCGGTTCATATTTAACCGATTATAGCCCAAACCAATTTTTGCATGATAATTTCCATGAAAGATTTCCTTTTTGGAATGGTGATTATAAGGCAAACTTATTTTTCCCCGATGTCGATTCATATACATATATCCGAGCATATTTAGTTCAAATTCTTAATATATACTATATATATATATATATATATATATATATATATATATATATATATATATATATATATATATATATATATATATATATATATATATATATATATATATATATATATATATATATATATATATATATATATATATATATATATATATGTATATAGGTGACTATCGTGAAGGGTATTTTAGATTCGGCCCAGCCGAATGTACTACGCTCCTGTTATATATTAATATTATTATATATTATAAGCAATTGAATTTGTTTTTTTAGAAGTACCAATGAGCAGAGAACAAAAATTCAAACATTTGAGATTTATTCGCTATATTAGCTTCCAACATTGGTACTAATCAAAAAATTATAAACAGCTTGTTTTTTATATTTCCCACCTGTAACTCATATGAAATGTCGACAATAGACAGAAAAAGAAATATTAGAAATTTTAGGTACCATTTAATCAATTTTCGTACCTTTTGTATATGTACTGAATACTATGAACTCTCATCACTGCTATGAACAGCTGTATTGCTTTTATTTTATTTTTGTAAAATAATTTTATAAAAAGATATGGACGATGAAAAATTAATTATTTTCTTTAACATACAATGATATAAAAATGAAAAACAGAACACTTTTTCTGTAAATCATTAAGAAGTGAACCCTCTTTCTTCACATGCACTTTTGTTTTTTTTTTTTTTTGTTTTTATCAAAAACACATGATACGGTTTTACCTGTTCTATAAGTGCTACTACATTTACATTTACGTTACAGTTACAATTTCTACAGTCGGCTAAATGGGCCTTTAGAGGAATCCAGTATTGAATATGCTTATTTTTTGAGACGGAAGCACTTGTCCAATCAAAATCCAACAATGTTCGTGAAATTTAATTCCAAAAAAGCAAAAGATAAACTTATGGCAGCCAAATCAAAATTGAAAGAAAATGAGAAGAAGAAGATGGTATATATTAATGATTATTTAAGTAAAGAATCATTTGAACTATTCAAGTATGCAAAAACTTTGAAAACTGTTGGTTATGTCTCCGTGTATACAAATGGAGGGAAAATTTATGCCAGGAAATCGGTGAATGCAAGTCCAAAACTTATTAAGAACGAGCAAGATGTCGATAATATATTGGTGGATGGAACAACAAGCGGCGTGCGCATGACCAGATCTAAACTTCAACTGACTACAGCAGATGATGAGATCTGCAATGAATGTGATGGTGGCACACAGTAAAAGTCTTCATCTCTTATGTAAGAAATGTATATATGTATATTATTTGTTTATCTAAGTAGAATTCAATTTTATTTTATTTTATTCAAAAGATCTTAAACAAATATTTTAAGAGTTAAGAATCTTTTGATAATTACTTAAAAAACAGTAAAACAGACTTTTTAACATAATTTCTGTAAACATTAGAAGCATATCTTCCATAAACAAGTTTATGAAGTTTAAATCTTTAATAGCTCAATTCGGTAAATTATCTAATGTAGTAACTGTTCAGGAAACCTGGTTTCGATCAGAGGTGAATCAAATTTATAATATTCCCGGCTATAATGCTATTCATTGCAGCAGATACGACGGCTATGGCGGAACATCATTTTATGTGAGAGACGATTTGCAATATGTTATCGAGTTCTGCGAAAGCAAACAATTTATTGAAGCTATTCAAATTTCATTACAGAACTTCAAAATAAATGGAAAATCACTTAGAATATGTTCATTTTATAGTTCACAAAAGTGCGAACATATTACAAATGAATCCACGTGTACCTAAAGTCCTCATTGGAGACTCTAACATACTTTTGTAATGAAACACTATCTTCTGATCTTATCAACGTATTACAACAGACTGATTACACTAATTGTCATAGCATGAAAACACGTCCAATAAGCCATAAGTCAATCGAGTAACGTTCCAAACAATCTTCTTATTGACTGTGTTGAATGTGATATATCTGACCATAACTTACTTTCATGTCAAATAAAGAGCGTGGTAGAAAAATCAGAACTCACGAAAGAAAAGATAGTTGACTGCAATTACAAATTACTACAACAGCGTCTGCACAATCAAATGAGCAGAATGTAGCAAACAGGAAATACGGCCTTTTATTTATTGACACTAACTGAAACAATTGTTAAATGTATAAATGAGACGACTACGGTAAAAGTTGAACGAACTCCAATAAAACATAAAATAGCGCCTTGAATTATTGAAAATCTTTTCTCTCTCATGATGGTAAAAAGCAACTACTTGAAAAAAGAAGAAAATAAAAACAAAGCTCAATCAACGACCATAACATAATGCTTCAAAAACTTCCATACTATGGATTACAAGAAGGAGCAGTAAAATTTATTAAAACAGAGTACAGTATGTAGCAATGGACAATTAAAGAAGCGATGTTGGTGTCGTCGAGTTTGGAGTACCGCAGGGAAGTGTTTTAGGTCCTTTAATGTTCACAGTTTTTCTAAATGATATATCAAATCTTAAACTACATGGTAAACTTATACGACATAAGTCTCTTTTATCCCTATAATCATGAATTAATATTGAAATCCCAAATGGAGTATGATGGAGAGGTTCTGCTAGAATACGCTAGAATGAATAGATTATCCCTAAATAAAGATAAAACAAAAGTAATAAGATTTCGACCATGTCCTTCTAGGGATGACTTTTTTTAACATTCTTGTTGGTGGCGCGGTACTTACTGAAAGCAACTTTGTAAATTATCTGGGGATGATTTTTCAGAGTAATCTACATTGGAATAAACACACTCAAACGTTAAAAAATAAGGTATCTCCAGCCAGGGGCATACTTTTTAAATTCAAGAACATATTTAATGTAAAGACCAAACTACTTTTGTACAATGCTCTAATACATAGTCACATGAATTACTTGCCGATGATATATACTTTCAGAAAAACAACAGACTGCAAAACAAAGCTCTCAAACTTGTTTACGAAATTCCTAGGATGCACTAGTCTGTATCCCTGAGATGTGGCTAAAATAATTTACCAATTTTTGGTTTATATAAAATGCAACTTTTGCTGTATATGTATAAAGCTATTCGGAACATTGGGTATTACTCCATAGAATTTACAATCAACCAGACCTACTATAATACAAGAAATAATACGAATCTAATGATAAAAAGATGTCGGTTAGAAACTACAAAACATCACATGGAATATGCCGGTTGCCAGGAATTAAATCGCCTTCCAAGTGATATAAAAAACTTGTCCAGAATTTCAACGTTTAAACTTCATCTCAAACGACATTTACTTGAAGACACAGACAAACAATACATAATGTATAAATTTTCTATTTTATTTTATTATTATTATTTTTTTTCTTGTAAATATTTTATTTTTATTTTTTCTTTTATAATTTTATTGTTACTGAAATTAGTAATTGAATTAATTGTATTTATTATTTATACATACAACATAATGCCAACTACCCCCTTTAATGTCCTATGAGACGCTGGGGCATCAAACTAGTCATAAATTTTTATACCCTTCACAAAAATGTAAAGGGTATATATAAGTTTGTGATTCCGTTTGTAATTTCTACAGTTTTTTTTTTGCGACCCTATAAAGTATATATATTCTGAATCAGAATTAATGGAAAAGTCGATTAAGCGATGTCCGTCTGTCCGCTGTTGAAATACCGTTTCTGAGAAAACCATTAGACTTAGAAACTTTTTTCTTTCACCATTCTTTTACCCCATCGATTCATGGGTTTGCTATTGAAATTCAGTAATATCGGTCCACGTATAGCTGAGATATATTCAAAATTCCGAAAAAAGCCATTTTTTTTGCAGTTTTGTATGAAAATTTTTGAAAACAAAAGTTGTTCGTTTTGCTTCAAACTTCACACACTTATTAAGCATGGTGACTAAAAGACAAAAAATTTTTTTTTTTCAGATATCGGTCCATATATACCCGAAATATAGCCCAAATCGGATTTTTAATGAAAATGTCGCATAGGCGAAGCTAAACAACTTTTTTTTGCTCAAAAGCAGTTCTGGTAATAAAATTAGGTTACATAAATATGGCAAATGAAAATTTTCGATATAGGTCCATATATACCCGAGATATAGCCTAGACCGGGGTTTTCATGGAAATGCCGCGTAAGCGAACTAAAACAATTTTTTGGGGCTCAAAAGCAGTTCTGGTAATGAAATTAGGTTACATAAATATGGAAAATGAAAATTTCCGATATCGATCCATATATACTCGAGATATAGCCCAAACCGCGTTTTTCATGAAAATGTCGCGTAAGCGAACTTAAACAACTTTTTTTTGCTCAAAAGCAGTTCTGGTAATGAAATTAGGTTACATAAATATGGAAAATGGAAATTTCCGATATCGGTCCATATATACCCGAGATATAGCCCAAATCGGGTTTTTCATGAAAATGTCGCGTAAGCGAACTTAAACAACTTTTTTTTGCTCAAAAACAGTTCTGGTAATGAAATAAAGTTATATAAATATGAAAAATGAAAATTTCCGATATCGGTCCATATATACCCGATATATAGCCTAACCGGTTTTTTGATGAAAATGCCGAGTAAGCGAATTTAAACAACTTTTTTGTGCTCAAAAGCAGTTCTGGTAATGAAATAAGGTTGTATAAATATGGAAAAAGAAAAAATCCGATATCGGTCCATATATACTCGAGATATAGCCTGAACCGATTTTTCCAATAACATTTTTTTTTTTTTTTTGCTGAAAAGCAGTTCTTGTTATAAAAGAAGGTTACGAAAATAGAGAAAATTAAAATTTCTGATATCGGTCCATATATACCCGAGATATAGCCTAAATCGAGTTTTTCATGGAAATATCGCGTAAGCGAACTTAAACAATTTGTTGTGCTCAAAAGCAGTTCTGGTAATGATATAAGGTTATATAAATATGGAAAATTAAAATTTTCGATATCGGTCCATATATAGCCGAGATATAGCCTGAATCGATTTTTCCATTAAAAAAAATTTTTTTTTTTGCTGGAAAGCAATTCTCGTTATAAAAGAAGGTTACTAAAATACAGAAAATAGAAAATTCCGATATCGGTTCATATATAACCGAGCATATTTAGGTCACATTTTTAATATACTATACATATTCGTCACTATCGTGAAGGGTATTTTAGATTCGGCCCAGCCGAATATACTACACTCTTACTTGTTATTTTTGTGGAATAAATAAATAAAACTGAAAAAAAAAATTGTGAAATACTGGCTTAACCTAATAACGTGCGACGCTAAACAAAAATTAAACTTAGCGTTGTAGTAATTATATTTTAACGTCATTTGTAAGAAATTTTCAATACCGGCTTAACCTAAATTTGCTCTGTTAAACGATAATTATACTTACTTTGATTTTTTTTGAAAAATTTTCAATACCAGATTAAACTAAAATTTGCTATTCACTCTTTCATCGATTTTCTGTAAAGTTTTAATATTTGACTGACCTACAGAAAAGTATTGTTCATATTTGCCTTGATTTTTTTTATAAAAGTTCACAATGTTAGATTTACTGATAAGTACACAAAGCAAAATTTAATTTTTATTTTTACTATATATATATACATACCTGTGTAGATAGATATAAGTGAAGTTTGGGGGAAACTACGAGGGAGGTTAACACCCGAATTTTTTTTTGTCGATTTTCCGATTTGCGCTTGTTTGGGGAATGATTTTTGTTCACGGTTCTGATTATACCTTCGCTAAATGAGCTCACTCTAAGTAGGTAATCGCTAAAGTTTAGGAATTTGGAGGCTATTTAGCCCTGTTTATGTTTCAAAAAGAATGTTGGGTGTTCATCTCTTGGTTTTCTTTCTTCCACACATCCCAAGTAACCAATTAATTTTAAGATCAGTCAGTTTCATATTAAATAGTTATCATATTTTTTTTATTATAGGCATTAAATGATGAATTGTATATTTGATTTGAAGTGAAAGTATGAAGTGATTTTTTATTTTTTTTTTGGGTTATGGGATGGTGAGATAAAAAGGGGGTAGGTATTAACATGGTCAGCAATAGTATGCATTAAAGTTTGATTTCGGCAGCATGCTATCAAGGTAGAGTTGACTACAACTCTAAGAGGGAGGGCAGCCGAAGCTTGCCATCAACATCTGGCAGCTAAAATGGTGGTGTACCGGGACACAACGGTGGATGAGTAAGGCAACATCATATATTATGGCAATTTTTTTTTTTTTGTGACAATTTCTTTTATTAAACTTTCATTTTCGGGCCTCAGATTTTTTTTTTGTTGTATAGGGTGTTTTTTTAAGCTAGATAGAACTTTAAATTGTAAAAAGTAACACAAAAAATTAAATTTTGATGAAACATTTTTTTTATTTGTTTCAGTATACTCTGACAAATCATCATGAATAGACTCACGCTTGAACAACGATACGAAATTATCCAAATTTACTTTGAAAATCAGTCGTCGATTTCCCGTTGTTTTATCGCAAAATTGTGTTCAGCGATGAGGCGCATTTTTGGCTTAACGGGTTTGTTAATAAGCAAAATTGCCGCATATGGAGTGAGACCAATCCACAAGAGACCCTACAGACTCCATTACATCCAGAAAAATGCACTGTTTGGTGCGGTTTTCATGCTGGTGGCATCATCGGACCTTATTTCTTCAAAAAGGAGGCCGGAGCTCGCGTTACGGTCAATGGAGATCGTTACCGCACCATTATCAATGATTTTTTGTTTGAAAATATGGATGACATTGATCCGGAGGAGATGTGGTTTCAACAGGATGGCGCTACGTGCCATACGGCGAACGCAACCATCGACTTACTGAAATCAAAATTTGGCGATAAGTTGATTTCGAGAAATGGACCTGTCAATTGGCCTCCAAGGTCGTGCGATTTGACACCTCTCGATTATTTCCTGTGGGGCTACGTGAAGTCACTGGTTTATGCTGATAAACCAGCAACAATTGACGCCTTGGAGGCCAGCATTGTTCGTGTTGTTCGTGACATACGGCCAGCAGTGCTCGAAAAAGTGGCCCAAAATTGGACGTCCAGAATGCGCTTCGTCAAGAACAGCCGCGGTGCCCATATGCCCGAAATCATTTTCAAATGTTAATGTCACGTATTGATCTTTCGAATAAAAAAAAATTTTGATTACAATTTAATTTTTTGTGTTATTTTTTACAATTTCAAGTTCTATCGGGCTTAAAAAAACACCCTATACTTGGATGTTTCAGGTTTTAGCCAATGCTGATATGATTTTGTTGTTGTTGTTGCTAATTACAGCTAGACTGACCGACAAGAACCAGCCCAAGACGGCGAATCCTAGCCGGAGCAATACGCCAGCATGTCAGCGAGGTCGGTAGTGTAGCCAAACATGAAAGTTTTTTTTTTCAATTTTATTTTTATTTTATTTATTTATGACATATTGCAGTACAAAAGCCATCAAGGCCAAAATAAAGTAGTACTGCACAGGTAGATTAATAAGTGCATATACCTGAGTAACTCAAATAATAATACAATTCAAATCCTTATATAATGCAAATCAATTTACAATGTAATTTAATATTATTAATGAAACAAACATCATAGAAATTATATTCATTCTTCTTAATTCAGTCTACAATACAATTCAATTATATCAGTCAACTTAAAAAATAACAACATACTAAGATAAGATCAAGAGGATTACATCAATTTCATTTCCTTTCCTTTCGAGACTCCCCAGCCCTAGAACATATACGAATATAAGTATGGCAACCAGTATTAATAGCGCAACTCCACACACAAACAAAAAGATAATCACGGCAGATGAGTCAGGCCAGATGTTGTCGAAGCTTAAGTCGAAATACATTATTAGAATGTGAAAAGATTCTTAGGTCATGCGGCAACACATTCCACCAGCGAGCAATTCTCACAATGAAGGCTCTGCTAAAGGTAGAACAATTAATTCGAGGGATTAAGATTTGTTTGTTCCGAGTCGATCGAGAAAAATGAAAGCGATTACAAAGATGTACGACATTCGCCTCTCTAAACGTTTTGTAGAAAAAAACAACATTGCGATACCTAATAAAATCCAAAAACGAAAAATCAAGAAATTTAACTACGAAATCAGACACATGTTCTCGTCTGCGAGCAGAAAAAACATATCTAACAATAGAATTCACGACCCTACACAGCTTTGCCAGATTAGTAGAAATAGTACCCGATACCACTTCTAGTCCGTATAAGATAAAAGGCATCATCAAGGCTCTAGCTACACGCCACCTAACCGAGAATGGTAAATAAATACTCAAGGAGTAAATCCTCCGCAGTGCAAAGGACACTTTCTGATGCACCATATTAATGTGGGGCTCAAATTTAAGCTGGTCATCAATAAGAACACCTAAACATCTATAATGACTGACAAATTCCATAGGGCACCCAGAAATACAAATATTTAAGTCTTGACAAAATAACCATGAAGAAAAAAATAGCATAGCCTTCGTTTTCAGAGGATTTATTGCAAGGCAGTTCGCATTCGCCCAGTCAGAAACACTATTGAGAGAAGAATTAACCAAGTATTCTAAAGCATCGGCCGAGTCACGATCCCCACTAAATAAGAGCAGAATATCATCAGCAAAGAGGAATGGTTTACAGACACCAGGTTGAAACACTTCAACTACATCATTCACGTATAATATGAATAACAATGGCCCTAGGACCGAACCCTGGGGGACACCCGAGACAAGGGACAACTGGAGTAGACTCCGTTCAAGTCCACGAACTGTTGCCGACCACTGAGAAATGAATAAATTAGCTTGCAAGCCGATCCAGAAAAAGAGTACCGCTGTCTCAATTTGTTGATCATTGTCAAATGGCAAATTGAATTGAAGGCTTTAGTTAAGTCAAGCGAAACCAGCAGTGATAACTTCCCATTATTCTCATACGTCCTAATGTCATCCGTCCAATTCAGCAAAAACGATGGGGTATTAAAATTGCGCCTGAATGCATATTGAGAATCCGATATACTCGATACACAAAAAGACAGAATTTGTTTCTTAATTAAATGTTCGACCGCTTTAGACAAAGCGGAAGAATAGATATAGGACGTAGGTTATCGACACTCCTAATGACTCCAGACTTAGGAATGGGTACCACCCGAGCAGTCTTCCAGGCTAAAGGGAATACTGAAGTAGTAAGAATTGAATTAATCAAATGTAAAAATATTCCAGGAATGATTGGGTAAATAATTTTAAAAAATCGTATGGGAATTCCATCAATCCCCGCAGAGCCAGACTTAACTTTCTTCAGAGCCTCTAGTAGGTCAATTTCATCAACGCAACGAAAGGAGAAGGATCCATCGAATAAAAAACTCTCATAAACATTATCGGGGAAAGCCATATTCGGACTGCTCCCAGTAACAAAAAATTCATTAACCGTAGCTGGATTATCGTTAAGCACAGCCCTCTCCGTCGATGTACATCCCGCCCCCCTAAGTACTCTCCAAATGCCGCTGACATCCAGCCCATGGAAAACTCGAGAATAATGCTTCTTCTTTTCGCGCCGGATAACAGATTTAAGCTTGTTGCGGTATCTACAAAATACTCCCCAGTTATATTCAGTAGGGTCAGATTTAAAAGAAGAAAATGACAAATACCGAAGAGAAGCAGCCAACTCAATGCATCTAGAATTCATCCATTGATTATCAGAAGAGCAAGTCACTCTCCTAAGTGGTACAAAATGAAAAAGAGACTCTACAAGAGACGAAAAAATTTGACATCTGTCGTTCACATCCACCGACTGAAAAAAAAGCGAAAAGTTATACTCAGCGAGATAAGAGTGAATGCCCACCCAGTCTATTCTATTAAAATCCCGATGCTCGAGAACTACATTAGAATTATCAACAGAAAAACTAAAGGCTGCATATATAAGTGCATGGTGAGAGACAGATGGGCATTGAACCTGCCCGGAAAAACATACAGAGCTTCTATCAGAGAGAATAAAAAAGTCAAGTAGAGATGTGGATAAATGCGCAATGTCATAGTGGGTAGGAAGAGAGTTATGACAGACTGACAGGTTATTCCTGGTACAGAGAGAGCGAAGTGCTTCACATTTAACCGCATCAAACTGATTTAGGTTAAAGTCCCCAACTAAGATGATTTTAGAGTAATTTAAAAAAAGTTCTGAATGTAGTTCTTCAAAAATTTGTAGGTCCGCAGGAGGGGGTAAGTACACTATACCAAGGAGAAGTCTACCATTGCCAATATAGAGTTCAAGAAAAAGCGACTCGGCTTTATTGGCCACAGATGTCTTCAACACCATTCTATGCTTGATTTTATTAGAAATATAAATCCCCACGCCACCTCCCCTAGCATTTTCACGATCGTTGCGATAAAATCTATATCCCGGAATAGCCACAGCGCGCGAGGAAACTTCCTTCTTAAGCCAAGTCTCACTGACTCCAAACACATCAAAAACCGAGACTCCAATAATTTTCTTAATTTCATCAAACTTAGTGAGCCTACTCCCAGGTCTCAAGCTGCAGCAATTCAAGTGCGCTATTTTCAACTTGTCAACAAAAGGACTCAACAAGTTTCTAACTTGAGAGCTGTCACTAACAACTGGCCCCATATTGATATTAAAAGACATCAAAAGTAATAAAGATCACGGCGGGGAACCGAAGGAAAAGAAAAGAAATGTTATAAGATATAATATAAAAAACAAAATTCACTATATAATCTATGTGAACCCTCTGCAGCCAATGAAGAAGCTAAAAAAAAACGGGAAGCAAAAGCATACAATACATTTGCAATCAGTAATCGAAAAATAAGCTAAGTTAGAAAAATAAACTAAATATACGTAAAAATAATTGTAGGAACCTAAATATACCGGTAAAAGCAATGATTAATGTGAACCACGGTCACAATTTTGATTAGGCTACCCGATATATTTAGTTTCAAAGTTTCAAAACAAAAAGAAAGGGGGAAAAAAACTACACAAAATGAGATTATCAAATTATAGGGCCGGACATCATCCCAATCACAATTTACTCCCACTCGGCACCTGCTTACACTCAGCAGCGTTATGGACTTCAATCACTTTTCCGCTGGGAAGCGTCAGTACAGCACGTAAGCTATCATTGTTGATAATTTTATATTTAACTATGACTTTATTTTGGTACAAAGTCCTGCATTCAGCGTTTAACTTGCTCGCCATCGGTGAAAAATGATCATTCAAATATATTCTACCTGTATCCCGTCGACCATCATTACCACCATCCATAACATCACACCTCTTCAGCGTTCGAGAATTAAAGTATTGTTTCATAATCTCGTCTCGAACATTATTAAATTTCACTAGTATATGTCGCTTTTTGTTGATGTAGCATACATGGTTAATGTCCTGAATCGCAACATGTATACTATATGTCGCACCAATGGCAATCACCACAGGGACCAGTTCAGATATGCCCGCAGGTAACCCACCAATAATCAAATTAGCTCTATTCAACCTCCTATATAATACATGAGATTCAGCATCAAAAGATGAAACATTGCAAGCAGACTCCAGACACTTTATCCTCTCATCACAAGCCGCAATCTCCATCTTCATCTCACTACGTATAGAATTAATATCAGCCCTAATTTCCGTAACTGCTTTGGAAAAGGCAGATTTGATGGAGGCAATTTCATCATTGCTTTTGCTGAGGATATCATCAAATTTTCTGTTCAGAGTCCGAATCTCATCGCCAACCAACCTTCCATCGCCAATCTTAACCTCACACTTGGCGCATATGTATTTGAACAACTTGTTGGTACCAAGTAACTCTAGATCGCCATCCGCAATGTTGGCACACGGTTGATGGATCCACAAGGCACAAACGTTACACTGTACACAGCCTTTTTTCCCAATAGATTCATCACACAGCGCACACTTATAAACTTTAGGCGCCATAATATATTATTGCTTCTTCTTAGCTTTATATTCAAGTATTCGGCGGTATGTATATGTGCAAGTATATGTCAGCAAATTTGAGAAACACAATATTCCGTGATATAGGACGAAAAAAAATCCAAAAAGAAACCAGTTCTGACTGCACTATATATAAAAACATCCAACAGGTTTCAGTAGTAAAGAAAACAAACTCCCAAGCAGCAAAAATATCGTTCTATAAAAAAAAAAATTATTAGCCGCAGATATCAAACACGTTTACACAGGCATAGCGTTGCCAACATATATTTGAATTTATCTTTGATTTTTTTAAGCGGTGTGCAACGGCGGTATGTATATGTGCAAGTATATGTCAGCAAATTTGAGAAACACAATATTCCGTGATATAGGACGAAAAAAAATCCAAAAAGAAACCAGTTCTGACTGCACTATATAAAAAAACATCCAACAGGTTTCAGTAGTAAAGAAAACAAACTCCCAAGCAGCAAAAATATCGTTCTATAAAAAAAAAAATTATTAGCCGCAGATATCAAACACGTTTACACAGGCATAGCGTTGCCAACATATATTTGAATTTATCTTTGATTTTTTTAAGCGGTGTGCAACGGCAATTGCAATTATAACCACATAAAGCAGATAAATTTCAAGAAAACAACAACAATGCTCAACGTTAACCACTATTAACCACGTTATCACAAATAACAAAATGGCGCCCAACGTGGGCCTCGAAAGTGAAAGTTTATTAACATAATAAGGTTTTGTGGACAGCGTCTTCGGGGTTGAAGATGGATGTAAGTCCTATTGAATCATCTAAGAGTCTTCAATAAGTTGCGACATCGACTACTCGGCGTCGAGAGTCCTGTCTATTCCACTTGTTAGTTTCAGTTATTTAGATTTTGAAGTTAAGATAATAGTTTTATTCTTCTCCTAGACTGTCTTGCTAACGCACAGTGTACGGTAAGTCCTGAGGCCGCGTTGCGACCACTCACTGGCGTTGGAATTACTGAAGGGGAAAGGTATGTATAGATTTCTGGATTCTGTGGGGGTTGAGTCAAACCTGTCAGGGCCGTACCATCAGGTTTTTTGCGTCAATCAACGGCCGAGTTCAGGAGTTCCTGCAATTATAATTTTTTTTTAAATAACCTACTTCTGTTGGATGGCAATCGTTTGGATAATTAGTTGTCGGCTTAGTACTGATCTATGGCACCGTAGCTATGGATGAGTTGCTCCACACCTGATTACTTTTGGCCTGTTCATCCAGCTGAACTTTTTGGTACAACGTTTGATGTTTGCCGTTTCAATAACTTTAAACCAAACTGGTTCATGGCTGTGGGTCCGGTGTGGATCCGGTGTGGGTCATGCGATTGCATGAAATAAGTTTCAAGCAAGCGTTTTAATTTTTTTATCTACACTACACCTTTTTACTCACCTGAAAATCCCATTACTCATGTATATATATTCTCTTTGATATTTTCTTTTCTAAATCTAGCTATTACTATTAACTATTTTTGGTTTGGTTATTGCTAAGATTTATTGACTTAACGAATAACCTAATTATTTTTATTGGGCATAATTTGTTTGACAATCTTTTATCATTTATTTTACTTTTATTTAAATTTTTTTCAATTATTTTTGGGACTACGGTCGTGTAACTTTTTAGCTTGTGAGTCGGAATTGAATCGGCTAAGCTCGCGAATAGCGTCAGGGAATTTACTTGGGCAAGTGATAAGTTTATCGTGGATCCAGCTGAACAGTTTTGGAATTTATTTTTTGAGTTGCGTGGTCAGGGAATGGTATTGACGCGTTCGGTGCGTAGCTAGTTGATAGCGGAAGGAACAGATTTGAACACAGTCTACACTATGGAAGATGTTCCACGTGCATTGGGGGTAACAGCCGTTTCGGAGCGTGTTCCGGCGGGTGGTGAGGCAGTGTCGGACATTGCACCGTCAGTGCAACAATTTTTGCCGCTGGCTCAGGACAGTGCCAATCAAACCGCACTGTCTCATGATCGTGTCAATCGATCATTACAGTCACACCAAGGCAGTCACAACTCTAGCGACTCAATACCGTCTCCAGATTATAGCAGCCTCTAACTGCTCGAAATTCTCAGCCGGAGATACAAACGAATAGGTCGGCAGGCAAAGTAGCGCAACCATCGGTACAAGTGGGTATGAGTGATCAGCGAGCAAGAGGCACACTGTTAAGAAATGATATTACTGGATTTATACAAGCAGAGCTGTCCAGACAGATGCAGACCTTGCAGGTTGCTATACAACGACAAATTTCTCAGACTTTGAGCCGTACGATGGACCAATCCGTAAACACCCACGCGCAGACTTGCGGTGCTGCAATTCAGAATACGAGTCAACAGAACATGCCAGGTAATGCACCAACGTTTAACAATACGCCGCTACCTATGGGTTCACACCAGCCTTTGGATCATACATCGCCCAGATGTCCACGGGAACGGGTACAACCGCTACCTGGACCTAGTAATGTTCATTTGTCACCTCCCTATGGTGGTGCAGCACTTTCAACTGATTTATTTGGTTCAACCTCACGGAAAGTAGATTTGTCTAAATGGAGGATTAGGTTTGATGGTTCAGCGAAATCCATGAGCGCAGAAGAATTTATTTTTCGGGTAGAGATGTTACGAACTGATTTTAATACATCATTTAATGATCTCAGGAGGAACTTTCACAGCTTGCTGGAAGGGCCGGCCCTAGATTGGTTTTGGAATTTTCGGAAGTTAATACTGGATGTATTGTATTGGGAAGAATTGGTGGCCGCGTTCCTGATGCAGTTTAAGAGATATGAGAGCGAGTTTCAAATACAAAAGAGAATTATGGACAGGCCCCAGGAACCTCAAGAATCATTCGAAGACTTTTACAACGCAGTGCTAAAACTAAGAAATCAGCAGCGAACACCTTACACCGAAAGGGATTTGATCAAGATTATGCGGAGCAACCTGAAGCAAGCTTTATCGCATTTATTGTTTTCGGTACGTATTGAGGATTTAAGTGATTTTTGTCAGCAGGCAAAAAGAGCGGTAAGTTTGATCGCGAGTCAGCGAGCGCAGTATTCACAACGCGCACATGCCGCACCAAGGGTGCATGAACTGGCCTACGAGGAGGTGAATTCTTCGGGAGTGGTGTTCGGTGTTGAGGCCATAGCGAACCGGAGTAATTACACATGCTGGAATTGCAGGCAAGCCGGACATAGTTTCGTAGATTGTCCTACGCCGATTACCAGGATTTTCTGTTTTAGGTGAGGTAGATACAACGTAGTACCACCTAATTGTCCGCGTTGCCAGGGAAACCGGGTGCCGAACCAGTCTCGAACGGGGGAGACTCGTTCACCTCAAACGTAAACCCGTATTATAATCCTATTAGTCAGCCGCAACCCGAAAATAAAATAAAAATTTTAGTAAACACCAGCCGGCCGAACGTAGAAGTACATCCTCGAGTGAGTGTTTTAAAACCACTATATCAGCGCATCAAAGAATATAGGGCTGCGAAAATTCAAATCTTTGGTCAAGTATCTAATCGAATTAGAAAAGCTAGGGAAAGTGTTGCGAATTTAAACATTTGAATCCAACGTAAAAAAAGGGTAAATTTTAATGATTTCTGAATCAGCCTGTATTACAGTGCATCACAAAGTAGTAGCAAAAAGGAAGTGTAATGAGAGTGGTATAATATATTATATTCAACACAAAAATTGTTGTTCTGACGTCACGATCGGCAAGTAGTTTCCGCAAAAAAATCAAACTCTTCTCTTCTGTGATCTCTACCTGCGAGGATGAATAAATTCTATTTAAAAGCTATGTGTGCTATATTACTATAAAAGAAATTAAGAAAAAAAGCAACAGTTACCAACAATATTATCTCTTTGTTTTTATTGCTTTATGTTTTAACAAGTTCGAATCTTAAAAAAAGGGGCATATATGTAAAACCACATGGTTTCATCACGATTAAACCAAACATCATCATCAAAAAAAAAAAAAAAAAACAAGTAAGAGTGTAGTATATTCGGCTGGGCCGAATCTAAAATACCCTTCACGATAGTCACGAATATGTATAGTATATTAAAAATGTGACCTAAATATGCTCGGTTATATATGAACCGATATCGGAATTTTCTATTTTCTGTATTTTAGTAACCTTATTTTATAACAAGAATTGCTTTTCAGCAAAAAAAAAGAAAAAAAATTTTAATGGAAAAATCGGTTCAGGCTATATCTCGGGTATATATGGACCGATATAGAAAATTTTAATTTTCCATATTTATGTAACCTTATATCATTACTAGAACTGCTTTTGAGCACAACAAATTGTTCAAGTTCGCTTACGCGATATTTTCATGAAAAACCCGATTTAGGCTATATCTCGGGTATATATGGACCGATATCAGAAATTTTAATTTTCTCTATTTTCGTAACCTTCTTTCATAACAAGAACTGCTTTTCAGCAAAAAAAAAAAAATGTTATTGGAAAAATCGGTTCAGGCTATATCTCGAGTATATATGGACCGATATCGGATATTTTCTTTTTCCATATTTATATGACCCTATTTCATTACCAGAACTGTTTTTAAGCAAAAAAAGATGTCTAAGTTCACTTACGCGACATTTTCATTAAAACCGCAGTTTAGGCTATATCTCGGGTATATATGGTCCGATATCGGAAATTTTCATTTTCCATACCTATTAGAACTGCTTTTAAGCAAAAAAAGTTGTTTTAGTTCGCTTACGCCGCGTATTCATGAAAAACCCGGTTTAGGCTATATCTCGGGTATATATGGACCGATATCGAAAACTTTCATTTTTCATATTTATGTAACCTAATTTCATTACCAGAACTGCTTTTGAGCACAAAAAAGTTGTTTAAGTTCGCTTACGCGGCATTTTCATGAAAACCCCGGTCTAGGCTATATCTCGGGTATATATGGACCGATATCGAAAATTTTCATTTTTCATATTTATATGACCCTATTCCATTACCAGAACTGCTTTTGAGCACAAAAAAGTAGTTTAAGTTCGCTTACGCGACATTTTCATGAAAAACCCGATTTGGGCTATATCTCGGGTATATATGGACCGACATCGAAAATTTTCATTTTTCATATTTATGTAACCTAATTTCATTACCAGAACTGCTTTTGAGCACAAAAAAGTTGTTTAAGTTCGCTTACGCGGCATTTTCATGAAAACCCCGGTATAGGCTATATCTCGGGTATATATGGACCGATATCGGAAATTTTCATTTTCCATATTTATGTAACCTAATTTCATTGCCAGAACTGCTTTTGGGCACAAAAAAGTTGTTTAAGTTCGCTTACACGGCATTTTCATGAAAACCCCGGTATAGGCTATATCTCTGGTATATATAGACCGATATCGACAATTTTCATTTTCCATACTTATATAACTTTATTTCATTACTAGAACTGCTTTTGAGCAAAAAAAAGTTGTTTAAGATCGCTTACGCGACATTTTCATGAAAAACCCGATTTGGGCTATATCTCGGGTACATATGGACCGATATCGGAAATTTTCATTTTCCATATTTATGTAACCTAATTTTATTACCAGAACCGCTTTTGAGCACAAAAAAGTTGTTTAAGTTCGCTTACGCGGCATTTTCATGAAAACCCCGGTCTAGGCTATATCTCGGGTATATATGGACCGATATCGAAAATTTTCATTTTTCATATTTATATAACCCTATTTCATTACCAGAACTGCTTTTGAGCACAAAAAAGTTGTTTAAGTTCGCTTACGCGACATTTTCATGAAAAACCCGATTTGGGCTATATCTCGGGTATATATGGACCGACATCGAAAATTTTCATTTTTCATATTTATGTAACCTAATTTCATTACCAGAACTGCTTTTGAGCACAAAAAAGTTGTTTAAGTTCGCTTACGCGGCATTTTCATGAAAACCCCGGTATAGGCTATATCTCGGGTATATATGGACCGATATCGGAAATTTTCATTTTCCATATTTATGTAACCTAATTTCAATACCAGAACTGTTTTTGACCACAAAAAAGTTGTTTAAGTTCGCTTACGCGGCATTTTCATGAAAACCCCGGTCTAGGCTATATCTCGGGTATATATGGACCGATATCGAAAATTTTCATTTTTCATATTTATATAACCCTATTTGATTACCAGAACTGCTTTTGAGCACAAAAAAGTTGTTTAAGTTCGCTTACGCGACATTTTCATGGAAACCCCGGTTTGAGCTATATCTCGGGTATATATGGACCGATATCGGAAATTTTCATTTTCCATATTTATGTAACTTAATTTTATTACCAGAACTGCTTTTGAGCAAAAAAAAGTTATTTAGCTTCGCCTGTGCGACATTTTCATTAAAATCCGATTTGGGCTATATCTCGGGTATATATGGACCGATATCTGAAAAAAAAAATTTTTTTGTCTTTTAGTCACCATGCTTAATAAGTGTGTGAAGTTTGAAGCAAAACGAACAACTTTTGTTTTCAAAAATTTTCATACAAAAATGCAAAAAAAAATGGCTTTTTTCGGAATTTTGAATATATCTCAGCTATACGTGGACCGATATGACTGAATTTCAATAGCAAACCCATGAATCGATGGGGTAAAAGAATGGTGAAAGAAAAAATTTTCTAAGTCTAATGGTTTTCTCAGAAACGGTATTTCAACAGCGGACAGACGGACAGACGGACATCGCTTAATCGACTTTTCCATTAATTCTGATTCAGAATATATATACTTTATAGGGTCGCAAAAATAAACTGTAGAAATTACAAACGGAATCACAAACTTATATATACCCTTTACATTTTTGTGAAGGGTATAAAAAGATTTTCATTAAAAATGGAGTACTTTTGGACCATAGTGCCAGTTGTTTAAAGCTAATGAATGAAACTCATATTTACAACATTTTACGGCAAAATCATCGTGACGTCACCATCAACTAAATAGAAGTGGAGAATCTGGAGAGCTCTCTCTTCCTTTTGAGGAGCTGACAGCAAAAAGCAACAAATTAATAAGTATAATGTTATTATATCAATATAGATGAGTAAATATGTATATATATTTTAAATAGAAACAAAAAACATGTAAATGTTATCTTTAACTTTAAAACTGCTTCAAATTTACAAACTATGTTAATTAACAAAAATTTTTTATTTATATATACGTTGCTCCAATTGTACCTGCCGGAAATTTTGTTATAATAGCTGAAAGCAACAGATTATAAAATATGTTATAAGTAATTTGTATACTTTAAGCTAAGCATTCCGTGTTGGAGTCGTCATATCCGTGTTGGAGTCGTCAGACTCCCATCGGACGCGTCCCCAGGTGGCGGATAGGGGAGGACGGAGGCATTCACATATATAACCATGATACAAACGTGGCTTATATGTGCATGCCCCACGTCCGGACTTGAGGGGGACATAGGGCAGAGGAAAACACCAATCCGCTGCCATGTGTCCGCCTCAGGTCAGATAGTTTATACTCCGAACACCACGAGGTATACAACACCCGCGGACCAAAATGTCGCACTGAAGGCCAAGGTGGAAGCTGCGCCGAAGGTCTGTGTGGCTAGACAGTAAGTAAAAAAGGTCTAGTCGCAAGTAGTTTCTTCTCCGGTCTAGGGTACGGACCGGTTGTTACTAGTTGCCCAGTCCATACTGCCGTTACTGTATGGATGGTCCTTGCTTTACTGGCCTACTCGTAGGAATCAAAATGTATCCAAATTCAAATAAAACAAAACACGACAATCCATCAGGCTGGCAAACTCAAGCTGATGGCCGTCAAAGTCCGGTCAAATCATCACCGGAAACCGGAAGCAGCTGCAGTCTTGTGCACAATGCTGAAAGGCCTAGTACATCGGCTGCTGCAAAAAGAAATGCTGTAAACACAGCAAATCTTCGCGGGGTGTGCCTAACAGGCCAAAAGCACGCTGCAGCACCCGGACGTGCCGGGAAGCTCGAAATTGGCAAAACCAACAACATCTGGCAAACCAACAGATGGGCAAACCAATGGAGAGCGGACTGGAGCACCCACGTCCAAAAACACACAGGTGGAACGGGAACAAAACATCAGTTCCCGCAAAACCACGCTAAAAATTAGGGCGGCTCGACTATATGTCGAAAAGGTCAGTGATGTAGCTAAGGAAGCCATAACAGGCGATGACAAACAGTGCTTGATATGGGCCATAGAATTTTTTGGCTGACACACCGGAACCGGAAGTCGCTGCTGTCGTCGGGACAGTATGCAAAAAACAACGGTCCGAGGAAGAACAGGCAAACCCAAGCAAAAAACTGAGGAAGTGGTCCACGGTCATCAATAGACCTTACAGTGAGGTTGCAAAAAACCCACTGAGCAGGGCTATAGTTGGCCGAAGCAACTCTGATGGAGCAACTTCCGCGAAAAGTGGGGATTGATCAGTCAGAGATTGCTGGACAACTTCCTAAAGGCGGTTAATAGCAACACCGGCCCTCCACCGCAGTTTACTGACGCGGGGTGAATCCAGGGTCGAGTAAAACAGGATATCGTGCGTTGACGAGACATCAGCCAACGCTATGAAAGATGTCATAGCAGCATTAGGGGAGGTGTGGCCAGGGGCACGGCTGGAGCTGATCTTGGTCCTGCGGAACCACATGATCCCGATGCAATTCTCAGGATCCTTCAGATTACGAACCCTAGCCTCCCCACACATGATTGGAAGGTGGTCAGTGTCGCAGAGGCTAAGGGATCCTGTAGAAAGGTGGTTGTGGTCCTAAACAAGGAATCCTTGCCATTACTTCGAGACAGGCAGGGCATGGTCTTCTATGGATACCAGGGAACCAGGCTCTGTCTGTATCGAGGAGATGAGAAGATGGACCACAAGCCAGAAAAAACAGCCAAAGAGCAAGGTAATGATGAAGAGGTAGAGGCGGATTCCAATTCCATTCAGAGCTCTCAATCAAACTCTAGTTTGATTGGAGGGTTCTTTAGGGGATTGGAACAAGCCACAGTTGAGGATGAGGACAATCTGCTGGAATCCGATCCAGAGAATGTCACCATCATCAACTATGACCTCTACATCGAATAAAGATGAAGGTTAAACAGATCAACCTTCATCATTGTAAAGCAGCATCTGCTAGCCTTATAGAGCGTCTTGCAAAGCAGGACGTCGACATTGCACTAATCCAAGAGCCATGGACGAACAATGGCAAGATCCTTGGACTAGGAGCGAAGGGCTATATACCTTTATATGCGGCAAATACAGGTAATGGGGATAAAACCATAAGATCCTGTATTATAGACAAGAGGCACTTAATATCTTTATTTTATCTGATTATAGCGATGAAGACATTATTACTACCACGGCAAATGTAGAAGGAACCAACATATGGTTTCTATCCTGCTACATGGCCCATGGTAAGGATAAACCACCACCGGGATAGTTGGTGGAGAGAGCGGCAAAGACCGCGAAAACAAAAGGCATACCGTTCATCATTGGAGCGGATGCGAATGCACACCACCAGATCTGGGGTAGCTCAGATACAAACAAAAGAGATGAGATTATAGTAGAACTTATATTAGAAAATGATATAGTAATTCTTAATAAGGGAGACAAACCCACCTTTGTGACTTCGAACAGGCAAGAGGTATTAGATATCACGCTTGCCAGTTCGAATATCGCAAATCAATTACAGGAATGGAGATTGTTAGATGACTGCTCCTTTTCTGATCACTGCTATTTGGATTTCAAATTAAATAAACAGCATAGAATTACATTCTATCGCAATAGACGGAAAACGGGCTGAGGAAAACAAGGAGAAATCCTGAGTAGAGACCTGGCCCATTACCATAATCAACCCACAACCATAACCAATGTCATGGACATGAAAAGATCAGTGGGGAAACTCAATGACGCTTTCAAGAACGCCATAGAACGATCTTGTACTTTATTTGCAAAAAGGGAAAACAGCAGACCTAAATGGTGGTCAGCAGAACTGTTGGAAACATGGCAGAAATGTCGTAGACTTTTCAATGAAGCTAAAGAACTGGTAACTGGAACGAATACAAACCTTCAGTGAACAAATACAAAAACCTAATCAGGAACTCGAAACGAACATCCTTGGAGGATTGAAAACAAAATGAAAAGAAATTTTTGCTCAAAAATTATACAATTTATTTTACTTCAAAAGTTTTACAATAGTTAGCGGTGATGACTGAATTATAACTAACTATGCTTTGTAATACTGATTTTTGTGTATTTCAAGAAAAAGAACAGTTTTACATTTTTATTGCATTTTTTAATTGTTTTACATAGATGTATGCATGTACATTTATGCTTGTTCAATTATGTGTTAAATTAAGTGTTCAATTATAGAGAGCAGCAAAACATACATACATACTTATAAAAAACAAATTAAAAATTACGTTATTGGGTAAGAGCATACGCTAATTTCTTAATTGAACTTCATTATTTCGGTAATGATAGTTAAAATAATATTAATAATCATTTGCATACTTAAAGCAATATTCTGTTAGGGAACAATATAATGTGAAACAAATAAAGATCAAACATGCTCCCCGGATTGAAAGTACGCTTTCAAAGGTTTTAATATGGTAATGGCGGAATTTTCTGAATAGCTCTTCGGAATATACCTCTTCTTGTCTTGACTTCGACCACTCGCACTACACCATCACGGCCTACGAAAACTTCAGAAATGCGTCCTGTGAGCCATTGCTGGGGAGGAAGATTATCTTCGTACATTAGCACCAGTTGTCCAACTTGAAGATTTTTCTGTGGAGTGCTCCATTTCGCACGTTGTTGCAGAGATGAAATATAGTCGCGCTTCCATAGCTCCCAAAATTGCTGCTTTAAAAAAGTGACTCTTTGATATCTAGTTAAATACGGCACCTTCGCGCAATCAAAGCTTTCATCCGGTGTTGCTAGCAATGATGAACCAATGAGCAAATGTTCGGGTGTCAATGCCTCTCCATCATTTGGATCACTACTTAATGGTGCGAGAAGTCTTGAATTTAGTATGGCCTCTACCTCAACAGCTAATGTTTGGAGTTCTTCAAATGTTAAGTAAGCTTGTGCCATGTTTTTAATCAGTAATGTTTTGGCTGATTTAACTGCTGATTCCCAAAGACCGCCAAAGTGTGGGGCACGTGGAGGAATGAAACAAAATTCAAACCCAGTGTTGTTGCTGAAATTCAATATATCAGAGGCAGAAGATAGATGAATAATATTTTGTAACTGTTTGTTAGCTCCAACAAAATTTGTTGCGTTATCGCAATAAATACGCTGGAGTACTTCTCTTCTCCCAAGGAAGCGTTTTAAGCATAATAAAAAACTGTTTGACGACAAATCGGTCACCAACTCCAGATGAACAGCCTTAGATGAAAAACATACGAAAACTCCTAAATACGTTTTGTACGGACGTTTACCCCTGATGCGATATGAAGTAAAAAATAGTCCACGGAAGTCGACGCCACATACTAAAAACGGCCTTTGTGCACGGAATCTATCTGTAGGCAAGTTACCCATTATTTGTTGCGCAAGCCGGGGTTTATAATGAAAACAATGTACACATTGTCGAACTATTTGACGAACCAACTCTCTAGCGTTGATGACCCAAATTTTTTGTCGAAGTATACCCATAAGTGCTTTAGGACCGGCATGCAAGTGTGTTCTGTGGAGGTATTCTATATACAAATACGTAAAGCGATGGTCTTTTGGTAAAAGTGCTGGAAGCTTGGCATCTATTGATATAAGCGTTCAAAAGTCGACCACCAACTCTTAGAATTTCGAAACTATTTTTTCCAAATTGTTTTTCTTCCAAAAACGGTGATAGACATTTAATATGATTGCTTATTGTTGAATTGCTTTTAACAGATGCAACTTCTTTTTCCAAAGTGTTCATCTGGATGACTGAAACTATTTTCCAAAAAGTTATTTCTAGTTCGCGATGTAATAAGGGTTCGATATCGGCTGTTGTGAGTTATTTGAACAATATCAACAAGAACAACAACATGCGGAAATAATTCAACCAATTAGGTCAACAGCACAATTGGTTGATATTGCGAAATTGAAATTTAGCAGTTGCGAAACAATTATGTCGCAACAACCAACAAAGTTATAACTGCTGACAACACAGTATGCTGGCAAAAACAGGCAGCAACAATTAGAACAGCAGCAGCAGCAAAATAATTGTATAAAATAATAAATGTATATAAGCTAGAAGTTAGTGAACAAGAATGGATCATAACTATCAATCAATAAACAAACAACATATTAATATTAATTGACTTTACTTGGGGCAACCTTGGATTTTGCAATCAATAAATTAACATTTGTTTTATTGCCATTTATTGAGCAGAGATATATAGAACAACCATAAGCACGTTGTGATGCATCTGCAAACCCGTGTATTTCACAATGGCTATGCACGGACGTACAAACATAACGTGGAATTTCAATAAAATTTATGCATGGCAAGTCATCTTCAATTTCACACCATAATGTAGATATTTCAATTGGCAAACATTTATCCCAACTCACGTTCGTTTTCCATATCTCTTGGAGCAATATTTTACACCTAACAATAATTGGACTTAACAAATCCTAAGACATCAAAAATTCTAGCCACAGTTGACAGTATTGACCTCTTTGTGGGCATCAGTGTTTTTGGTAAGTTCAATTTAAAGAAGAACTTGTCAATGTTCGACATGCCTAAAACTTTAGCGGATGGTTCATCTGCTACATGAATTGGAACTTCTTCGATTGCTTCCGATAAAAGGTCAGCGTGATTCGAGTTCCATTTTGCCAAGGTTAAACCAGCAAGACCCAAAATGTCAATTAATTCAGACTTTTTCTTTTGCAGTTCTGTAGTTGTTTCTGCCCCAGTAAGACAATCATCAACGTAAAAATCTTCTTGAATAACCTTTGCGCCCTCTGGATGCGAGTCTGCGGACAACTCTGCAAGATAATTTAAGCATCGAATAGCTAGAAACGGTGCTGCGGACATACCATACGTTACTGTATTTAATTCATATGTTTGAAGGGTTTTGTTTATATTATCTCGCCAAAGAATTAGTTGAAAACAGCGATCAGTTTTATCTATAAGAAACTGTCTGTACATTTTTGATATGTCTGCGGTTAATGCATATTTGTTCAAACGGAATGCTAGCAATGTCAAAATTAGTTCTTGCTCTAGTGTAGGCGCAACATATAAAATTTGATTCAATGAAATCCCATTTGAAGCTGAAGCAGACGCATCAAAAACCACCCTTAGTTTAGTAGTTATACTTTCGGGCCGTAACACGCAATGATGCGGTATGTAATAATGGGGCTTACTTTCATCAACAATTTCACTCGGTGACATATGATTGACATCGATGTATTCAATAATAAATTTTGAATAAGCAGTTTTTAGTTCAGGATCACGAAGCAATCTGCGCTCAAGAGACAAAAATCGTTTTCTAGCAATTTCATATGATTCACCCAATGCGTCAGGAGAAAATTTGAAAGGCAAGCGTACTTGCAAGCGGCCATCATGGCTTTTATTTACATTTTGTATAAAAAACTTTTCCGCGTTTTCTTCATCTAAGGTCAAGTTTGGGGCCTTTATGTTGAATTCTTCAAGTTGCCAAAAGCGCTGTACGACTAAATCCAAGCTCGGCTCTGACTTTATTGCTACATTACAAGTGTAAGTATTTGAAAAATTTTCCATATTTTGTGTGTCTAAATTTCCACCAACAACCCACCCAAATGTGTTCACTAGCCGTGGCAATTGTGGATGTAAAGAAATGATGCCGTTGCAAAGCAATTCAAAAAATAGTTCAGAGCCAATTAAAAGATCAACTCGTTGCGATTTGTAAAAATACGGATCTGCTAACTCGACATGTGTTCCAGGATTTACAATTTATTGGCGTGCGAGGTTGACTAGAAGCGATAGAATTAGTTACAAAAAATTGTACCGTACGTTCAAACATATTAATTCGTGACTTAATTGTGGCCTTTACAAACCGTGTGATATTAGTTTTTATATCTGATATGCCGGAAACTTGCTGGTGTGTATATTCGGATTTAAGTTTTAGAAATTTTACTGTTTCTGTAGTAATAAAATTTAGCTCTGAACAGGAGTCTAGCAACGCTCGAATTGGTTGCCACCTGTTAGTACAATCTTTAATAAAAATTACGGCTGTTGGTAACAGCGCACCTCTGCCTGTGCGAGAAATTAATGTGGAAGTGTCGTTGCTATGTGGTAAAAATCTTTCACATTTGTTAATTTCATGTCCAGTGCAACGACAGTATGGACATTCGGATTTTGCATGCAAAAATGTTGACTTGCTACGATTTCGATTTTGGTTAAAGGTTTCATGATTTTTGTTTGAAGAGGGCGGTTTGGGTTTTGCTTTTAGGAACTGGCATCTTCGACTTATAACTTGATAGCAATCTTCCCATGTCGAGAATTCATCAAATTTTAGATTTTCATCATATTTTGATTTTGTTTCAGAATCTACTTTCATCATGACTAAATGTATTAACATTGCATTTAAAATGTCTGTTTCTGAATCCAAAGATGATAATGAGCCGCGAATTGCAGAAACTGTATCTACAATGTTACGCAGGCCAACAGCATCGGGCTTTGTCACCGGCGTTATGTTAAACAATGAAGAAATATGATCGTTGAAGATCAGAACTTTGTTATCGAATCGTTCTTTCAAGCGTTCGAGTGCCTTACTATAATTAATTTCAGTGACTTGATATGCCTCTACGACAGCCAATGCAGGGCCAGACAAACAACTCAACAAATAGTTGAACTTATCGATTGTAGAAATTGGCTCATTGCGTACTATGTTTTTGAAACTAGCAATAAATCTTTTGTACTCGCTGTACTTACCGTCGAATTTCGGCAACTTTAAGTTTGGTAGACAATTTGATGGTTGTTGAGATATTGTATGGTTAAGACTCGATTCAGAATCGGTATTTTCTCGAAACTTCTTTAACAAATTAGCTATTCGCGCTTTTACTGAAACATATTGATCTTCAATATCACTTCTGGCTTGATCGCTGGCATATTGACGATCAATCTGGCTTTGTATATGGCAGATTTGCTTAAAATACGACTCTAAAATCTCCAAACGACAGTCTAAGATTGTCTTATCGCATGTTTTCTCCTCTTTGTCGACCTTAGTTTTAATCAAGGTGATGCTCCTTTTAAGCGCACTTCTTTGTTGCTTTAAGCATTTCAATTCTAAAGCGTTATTGGCAGCATTAACATCAGGGATTGCAGTACGTACTGTATTGGCTTGATCCATCATCGTGACTTATGTAAAAGTGGTGTAATTGATTATGGTGTGAATTTAAAGAATGAATATTAGAACAAATGCACGGCAAGCTTTAGTGATGAAATATATTTGTAGAATTATGCCCTTCTGTATATAAAAGGTTATCCCAAAGCGGTACTTAGCAACGATTCTAAGATGCTGTTGGAAATAACAAGTAGGAACTGAAGCATTACCATTTGCGGAACGATATATTTTGATGATAATTAGTGCTAACCCTGAATGATTAAATTAAGCAGCAACAACAACAACAATCAGGGCGGCAACAAAATTCGAAAATGATGTTAGCGGAGCGATAAAATTGTCCACGTAAGTTGTCGAAAATGTGTGATGTTATATTCCATAAATCATAAAAATTGTAATGTTCAACAATAGATGTGTGCACGATGAAACGGTTATCATCCCGTTTATACAACAACGATGTTCAACATCAACCGCTATTGCCCCAACAAATTTAGTCAGGCTTTATTCGAAATTCTTCCAAAAGCGTGCAGCCGAAATTAACGTAGTTTCGATTACATTAAAAGTAAATGCCGCAGCCAAATTTGTAAATTTGTATTTTTGGCAAAAGTTAGTTTTTATTAACTGAAATTTTCTTTTTAGAGTTCAAAACCACCAATCAATTATTCATACTTGATTGGTACTCGGTCGCCAAATTTTATGATGGATTGAAAACAAAATGAAAAGAAATTTTTGCTCAAAAATTATACAATTTATTTTACTTCAAAAGTTTTACAATAGTTAGCGGTGATGACTGAGTTATAACTAACTATGCTTTGTAATACTGATTTTTGTGTATTTCAAGAAAAAGAACAGTTTTACATTTTTACTGCATTTTTTATGTGTTTTACATAGATGTATGCATGTACGTTTATGCTTGTTCAATTATGTGTTAAATTAAGTGTTCAATTATTGAGAGCAGCAAAACATACATACATACTTATAAAAAACAAATTAAAAATTACGTTATTGGGTAAGAGCATACGCTAATTTCTTAATTGAACTTCATTATTTCGTTAATTTTTTTTTTTTTTTTTTTTTTTTAAGCATTTTTTTATTTATTGAATCTTCAAAATGAACTAACAATAAGTATTCAAATCTTAATACTAAATTTAAAATTAAAAAAAATGTGATTCTTAAGTCCGGCCAATGCTAGACAAAAAGTTTTATTATGCGGGAGCTATTTCGGTAAAATCACCTATTGAGCAATCTGATGGTGGCAACGGTATCCCTTCTTTTAAGCCGAGTGTGGCCGCCAAAATTAAGTATATTATTTCGTTAATGATAGTTAAAATAATATTAATAATCATTTGCATACTTAAAGCAATATTGTGTTAGGGAACAATATAATGTGAAACAAATAAAGATCAAACAACTCTGGAGAGAATTCTGTAGTAACGTGAATAGTTCCTCCGATGCATGTAGGCTTCGGAGAATACTTTCAAAGCAACCGACAATCCCAAGCCTTGTTCAAAAAGCAGATGGATGTCGGACCACAAATTGCGAGGTATCGCTAGAAGAATTAACAAACACCCACTTTCCGGGTAATCAACCATTGAGGGGGAACGAAAGCTCACCCCTGTCACACGCACAGAATGCAGTATATCTCGATATAACAGAAGAGATGCTGCACTGGGCAATCAAAAGTTTCCAAGTTTTCAAATCAACAAGACCGGATGGAATAACTCCCGCAGATCTACAAAACAATCTAGATCTGATCACTCCGTGGCTCCTTGAGATCTACAGAGCCGCTCTAAGCTGGTCGTACATTCCCAGGGAATGGACCAAGAGCAAGGCAATCTTCATTCCTAAGGGAGGGAAGACGTCTCACAAAAAAGCAAAGGAGTACAGGCCAATTAGCCTGACATCATTTCTTTTGAAAACGCTAGAAAGGATCATAGACATCCACATAAGGTCCAATTTTAGCAAAAACCAACTGTCGCCATCTCAAAGGGTAAATCAGTTAAAACGGCGCTACATAGCTTGGTCAGTCATATTGAACGAGCCAATCAATACAAAAACTATACCTTAGTAGCCTTCACGGACATTGAAGATGCTTTCAATAATGTCGAGACGCAGGCAGTCATAGATGCACTTGAATGCCTGAAGTTTGATCGACCTACAATTATGCTCATTATGTGCCTACTAAAACGCAGAACTATAACATCGACGATGGGGAACTCAAGAATTACGAGAAAAGTATACAAGGATACTACCCAGGGGGGTATTATCTCCCCTCTTGTGGAATGCTGTAGTGAATAATCTGCTCAAAGACCTAGACCATAGGAAGATAAGGACTGTAGGCTATGCCGATGACGTAGCGATTGCAGTCTCCGGGACCCATTTAGAGACCATAACGGAGCAGTTAGAATACGCTCTAAAGTTGGTAAGTCAATGGAGTATACAGTGCGGGCTAAGAACAAATCTAGCGAAAACGGAAATCGTACTTTTTAGCAAAAAGTATAAAATCCCACACTTCTCACCTCCGAAAATGGACGGCACCACGCTTATCCTATCGGATAAAGCGAAATACTTGGCGTCATTCTAGACAGCAAGCTATCATGGAAAGAAAATATACAGGCTAGAGTAACCAAGGCTACAACAGCCATCTATCTATATAAAAAAGCAATAGGCACAACATGGGGCATACAACCAAAAGGAGTTGTATGGCATTTGGTTTTTTATGAATATAAAAATGTATTGATGTATTACATTTGCATGCATTTATACATATGTAAATCCTACCCAGCAAACATTAATTGAGAATGATTTGAAATCAAACGTTTTCTCAAATGACAAACGTTTGATACTGATTTGAGTTCAAATTGAAAATATACCTATCTCAACCAAGAGGGGAAATTATTTTCAAATTGAGAAATTCATTTATACCCAACTTGGTTCCAAATGTAATTCTCAAATGTGGATTGTGATGTGGAATACATATAAAAACTAATTTTTGCTTTACAAACTCATTTTTCTTTTGATTTATTAACGATTTTGAATTTCAATTTTCTATTATTATTATTTATTTTATTATTATTTATTTCCTTAGTCTTGAAATTCTCGAAAGGACGAAGTAATTGGTTCCTCTTGATTCTAAATCTCGCTGAAATCGGACAATCTATTTAAATCTTATTATTTCACTTCTTTACGTGTTCTTTCATGCGTTTTTACTTATTAAAATAAATTTTTGCTTACATTTAATTCCATATTGCTCACAACAAATCACATTTATTAATCTTTACTCTAATTCTTATTATTATTTTTTTTTTTTGTTAATGAATTTAAAATGTTGATATTTGTTCATTCAGATGATTTTAAATTTAAACTCGAATCTTAAAATCAAACCATTGAAAAAGATTTGAAAATTATCATATGATAGTCGTTTTATATCAAATGTTTGATTTCGTGTTTGTTGGGTAGTAAAGAAAGAAAAAATCGAAAAAAATGTATACATAAAAAAAATTTTTGAATAGTGTTGTTACTGAAGCGTATATAATTACGTTTAAGCGATTTATGTAGGCTATTTCGTTTGCTTTCTATGCATTGATTTTAATTACTTATTAATCTGATATTTGCAAAAAATCTTTCACCTCAAGGTCCTTTTTGGTTTTTTTTTTATTTTACCAATGTATTTCTCAATTTAACACCTGTGAAATATATGTATTTCAATCATAAATGGGATTCGCTCTAGTCATTACGCGTACCACGCTCACGAATATAACCAATGTTAATGAAATAAATTTATTCGACAACCGAATATTTTTTGTGCTGACTATGCACAAAAATTAATGAATTAAAAAAATGAGAAAGATATCAAAATTTTAATAATAAAATAACATTTTTTTTAATTGAGCCTGTACAAGGCAGCTTTAAACAGGTACTGGCAGAATTGCAATAAATACAACACCAAAAAACATCAACATGTATTGTTTTTTTTTTAGAATTTACGAACAGTTGTCAAAACTTTTTTTGAAAAAGCAAGGAAGTTTATGTGCTTTTGACAAATTTACGCATAGGAAACGAAAGACAACTGTGCTTATACCACTACCGTAAGCAAGCTGCCTTGCGCCTGTAGATTCAGTTTGAGAAATAAAATTAGATTTTAAAATAAAAGCTAATTTCATTAATTTGTATGATCACACATATTCGTGCTTCAATTCTTATCACATCACGTAGGCAACACGATTACAAAATATTTAACATGAGTGCATATGAATATTAGTTTCTTGTGTGCACACATGATCGTGAAAAATGCATGCTCTCTACCTTTAATTGCATTGGCATACTAAATACAATTTTAAAAACTAAAGTTATAAGGTAATGGAATAAATTGTGCTATTAAGTGCTTTTTATATCACCATGCTGACAACACTTAAAAAAAAATGTAGCGTAAAAATGTAAGAAAATTTTATTTTCTATAGGTTCATACATTCCGATTACGTTACATTACATTTTAATAACCGTTCTAACTGCTTTACACATAACAAAACCGATCAGCTGTTTAATTACGTTACTTTTACATTACATTCCAGTCGGCTAACTGAGCCTTAAAACAAAATAAAACTTCCCACACTCTTTAAAATATCGAACGACTTTTCAAAGTTTCTCTTTGTTTGGAAAGTTTAAGAAAAAGCAAAAGCATTCGTAGTGTACAAACAACTTCTGCTTCGAAGTAACCAGTCAATTTTTCAAACTTTTGCTTCTGTCCAAATAAAGGACATAGTAATTTTGGAGAAGCTTTTATCGGTGAAAAGGCAATGTTAGAAGCATCTGAAGATTCTGGTGCTATGTCAAGCAAGAAGCAATGGTTCAGAGACTACATACAGTTTGAAACTCCCAAAAGTATTAGAATTGGGAATGGTGAAAGTAATCCAGCTTTTAATTAATATATATATATATATTTTTTTTTTGTTTTTTTTTGTTTTTTTTGTTTTTATTGTATATATTATTTTTCATACTCACCAATAAAGCCGCTTATGCTATTTAGATTTTTTTTTGCAGACCCGCCTATATTGTTATAGTATTGATAGGGATTCCGATTGTTGTACTCATTTAAGCTGTTATGAACTAAGAAACGGTTATCGTATAAGTCTTCATTTTCAATAGCCTGTGGTTCATCAAACGAAAATGAATCTTCTATCATTAAAAATGGCGATCCATCGTCATTACCCCAACTATTTGGGCCTGTCTGGTGTGCTGATGTCCAAAACCGATTTTGTTTTTGATTTTGTAAAATTAAGTGTTTTAAAATAAATGAGTGTTTTTCGATGTTATCAACGTTCAACAGTTCAGCATTATAGGCTTTACAAATTTTTTTAGCTTCACTCCAATTACGTTTAGGAGAACGTATAAAACGAAAACATGTTTGCCTAAAATATATCCAATGCTCAGGACAGTAGTTTAACTCATCACTAAATATATCTACAAGTCCTTTACCAATTGAATCAAACGTATTTTTATTTAAATTTCGATTGTACGGATCGTAGGCGGGACTTTGGCTACCTAATGTATTACTAAGTCCACTTGACAGCTGACGATTTATATTTGGTTGAGAATCGTAAAAGTTATGGTAGCTTTGTTGCACTCCGCTATTAAGAGTGTTAGTACTAGCTGACAGTTGCTGTGAGTCCTGCTTTTTTCCTAATAGGGGGTTATCATATTGACTTGCACCAATTTGTTGCTTTTGCTGTATATTTGTATATTGCGGGTTATAACGCGGTTGATATATTTGTGATTCGCTGGGTATTTGTGCTTCTGATTTTTTGCTTGTCAATAAAATGGATGCCAACAAAGCATAGCAGTAAGTTTTGGTTATGAATTTTAGTGCTAACATGGTTCTTTTACATTAAGTCCTTATAAGCAAACTGAAATAAAAAGAAATCTGTTATTTAGTATACATTCACAATTGCTAACTTATTAAGAATATTTATATATGTATAAGTATGTACATATTCTGTAATATTTTACTTTCGTTTATTTATTTTATGTTTTTTTTTTTCTTTTCTATTTGAGTACTTTTTAATAACTAAATTAATTAATAGTTGAATTTGTAGTATATTATTTATAATGCCAACTTGTCCCAATAATGCCTTAAAGGCGCTGGGATCTAAAATAAATATAAGATAATATAAGTGTAAGTATTGAAGTATGTATTTATAAAAATAAAATACATAATAAAAAAAAGTTACTATAAAGTTTTTTTTTTCTGTGAATAAAATCTTTTTTGTTTTTATTTATATATATTTTTTATTTATTTATTTGTCTCTTTATTTTCCCTTCCTATACAACAAGACACTAAGTCTTATATTTAAAGTACAGGAACGCATAACGTTACAAAATAAATGTTGAATAAACCATATAATCATAATAAAACAATTAAAATATTAAAAAAAAAAGATAAATAAAATACAATAAAACTTTTAAATATGACATTGTTAATAAAATCAAAAATAATAACAGTAATAAGAAAAAAGAATTATTGAATAAAATATATATATATTTTTTTTCATTCATTTATTTACTGAATCTTCACAAAGTGAACTAACAATAAGTATTCAAAATTAAGTATGTTGCGTGCAAGAGGATTTGGTTGATGTTCCAGTTTACTGATATACCTTGTCGCATACTTAGAGAATTCGTCTTTTACAAGAGGCACACAGAGATCTTTATGTATTGGTGAGTTTTTTACGTACCATGGAGCTGCAGCAATCGTACGAAGAATTTGATTTTGTCGCCTTTGAATTTTTTTAATGTTGGATGTTGAGGCGGTGCCCCATAATTGAATTCCTTAGCACCATACAGGCTTTAGAATTGCGTTGTATAACAATAGTTTGCAATCCAACTTCAATGTCGAATTTCTGCCCATAAGCCAATTTAGTTGCGCTGCTTTTAACTTTAACTGAGTAACTTTCGCATCAATGTGGGACTTCCACGTTAACCTACGGTCGAGATGAATACCAAGGTAATTGACTTCAATTTTCTGCGAAATAGGCGAATTGTTAATTTGTATAGCCGAACATGTTTGCTTACGCAGTGTGAATGTAACGTGATTACACTTTTGTTCATTGAATTTTATTTTCCAAAGTTTTAACCATTTCTCTAATATTGATATATACTCCTGCAATTTTCGCGAAGCTTCTTGATGGCTTTCATGTACGCTCCAGAATGCTGTGTCATCTGCAAAAGTTGAAGTGTGTATTCTGGAGCTCGATGGCATGTCTGAGGCATAAATCAAAGTTAAAGTAGGTCCCAGTATGCTACCGTGGGGAACTCCTGCTTCGATTGGCTGTAAGGGCTTATGAAATCGCCTTCTCTGATAACACACTTCGGGCCGCATAAGTAGCTTTTCAGAAGCTTGTGAGTGTTTGCAGGCAAGTTTAACTTTATTTTGTGCATCAATCCTTTGTACCACACTTTATCAAGAGCTTCGGAAATGTCAATGAATAGAGCAAAACAACACTTTTTGTCTTCGAAAGTCTGTCTTATGACATTGACTAGTCTGTGCGTTTGTTCTATGGTGCTATGTTTAGTCCGAAAGCCAAATTGGTGATCAGGGATAAATCCCACATTGTTCAATATTGGACTCAACTTGGCCATTAACAATTTTTCGAATAGTTTTGAAATTGTTGGCAGTAGACTTATTGTTCTGTATAATTCTACTTTGGTGGGATCCTTCCCTGGCTTGGGTACCATAGTAATCATTGAGACCTTCCACTCTGCAGGATAATATTCAAGGCGTAAAATAGCGTTAAAAATAAAAAGTAGTGCTCTTCTTGCTACACGAGGTAACTGTTCAAGCATTTACCAGTAATTTGATCAATGTCTGGAGCTTTTATGGGGTTTGTATTACCGATAATGTTTTCGACATCTTGAAAATTAACTCGCAAAGGCACAGGCGGTCTAGCAGCATATGACGGTAATTCGGCTGAAGTTCGCAACGGTGGCTTACCTATTACGAGTCTTTTTAAACCTTTTGTCGCTTTCCACAAGGAATAATCAGATTGAGGAATACCATCAAGGCTTTACAAATGTTTTAAGGGAAGCCATTCTGTGGATTTCAAGCAGATTTCTTAACTGGGTAATGCATTCCCGTCGCCTAGTTTTAAGCTGGAGAGACCTGCGAAGTTGCCACTCTCTTCTGATTCTTCTTTTTTCTGACAGAAGTTGCTCAATTTCAGACGAATAAGTTCTATTGTTTCCATTTCAGGATCTTATATGATTAGTAGTAGCATGCTGTACAGCAAGTTTGAGGTTTTCAGAAAAATCGTTGATTGACACATCAATATCCTCAGGCGTTTTCAAGGCGATATTTTCCGTACAATGTGCACTCAAAAATTGTTTATATTTTAGCCAATTAGCTCTAGTGACGGTCAACGGGGAGCCAATCTCTTGGGGGAACGAAACAGAGATTATAGTGGGTGAGTGATCTGATGACAAGTCTAATGAAGGCTCCACTTGCATTCATTCTGAGGGAAAATTTTTTGTAACTCCAAAATCTATAACGTCTGGGATCTTTCGGTGGTCTGAGGGCCAATAAGTAGGGTGTCCCCTTGAATCCACATCTAAGCCCATTTTGGAAACGGTGTGAAAAAGCACGCGGCTTCTCGGGAAAATTAAACGTGATCCCCAAAAAGTGTGTTTAGCGTTATAGTTGCCAGCCGCTAAAAATCCTGAACCAAGTGATTTGAAAAAAATTGAATATTGGCTTTCTGTTATTGAAAATCGTGGCGGTGAGTAAATCGAGGATATAAAGATTTTTTCGTGGAAATATTTAATACATATGTTTGTTGATTGGAGAAACTCCTGACGTGTTTCGTTCATTAAATAGTGATTAATTCTAGATTTTATTAGAATGGTAGATTTTATTAGAATGGTAGATCCCTGTGGAAGGTCTTCTTATGTGTCGTACAGTATGTAGCCATTAATTTTGAAAAAACTGTTGGTTGTCAAATGAGTTTCAGCAATCCACATTACATCGATTTGCTTTTCCATAAAGAAGTGTTCAAGTTCATTTTTGTATTATCGGATGCCGTTTGCGTTCCAGAAACATATTTTTAACCAATTCATTTGTTTAAAATTGTCTGCAAAATAGTGGATTGCATTTTCAGCATTTCCTGCATCATGTTAGTCATAGAAACCGTAAATGTGTTTATGGATTGAACAAGAGTCTGCAGAGTTGCCTCTAGATTGTTAAAATTTTGATCGGAATTTTGGAGCTTGGGCTCCTGATTCAAGTTTTGTATATCGGTTTTGACCACATTAGCATATGAAATTTGTTTCGGGTTTTGCATGATTATGTGGCTGGTTAAGTGGCCTATCTGGGGAAAATTGTTTGCAGAAATAATGTTGGATTGCTGGGGTTGCTTAAAGGTAATTGATTACTTGTTTGTCATCGACTGCTTAAAATGAGTATAGACAGGACAGCCCCCGTAATTTGCAGTATGGTTACTTCCACAGTTACTGCATTTTTTAACGCTCGAGCCAGTCTTTGATTTTTTGCACTGTGATGTGCCGTGCAGTTCTCCACACACAACACAAACTACGGGCAGTTTACAATAGGCCTTAGTATGGCCAAATTCCTCGCAGTTTAGGCATTGAACGGACCCTAAACGCTTATGCGGCTCCTCTACGGTAATTTTATGGTTTTATTGGATGCACTTCATTCCGTTTCAGGACAATATCTCTTGGTTCCAGTTCTCACGGTTCCTGATGTTCACTACACTTTTCATGTTAAACCTTTTTTTCTCCAAACCAACCTTAACATCATTTGTGGCTACGCATGGGTCAATACCCTTTATAATGACCTGAATACCTTTAGCACTTTTAAGCTGATAAGTGTAAAAAGATCTTTTCTCCTTTTTCAAAACTTCAGACAATTTTCGGTATTCATTTTCATGGTTTACCATGCTTTACTGATATAACGTTGAAGGTGTCTTTGCCGATTGCCGTAATTATTTGTTTTACCAGTTCACTAGGAGTAGGTTGCTGTATTTGGCTCGTCTGAAGGATTGCAAATCTGTTACTTTCTATTGCCTTAGCGGTACTATCATCTTTGGATATCTTTGGTTGTGATGATATTTGAGCGGATTTCGCGCTTCAGACGTTTAACCACGGTTACATACTTGTCCATGCCTACTTGTGTTTTCGGCTTATTTGCTGAAATTAAACTGGAAGATGGTTTGTCTTGTGTTGTAACAACTATATGTGGTGAACACGAACGCGTGCGGTTGACAATAGGTTGTTCAATGAATTTTTCAACGATTCCTTCTCAGAAATCCAAAGATTTTTTTTAGCGGAGCTAAGCTCTTTCTCAGAATTACATCTGATAGGTACAGTCATGCAATTATTTATTTCTTTTTTTTTAATTTAAAAGGGTATAAAAAAGTGTCGCTGTTTATTTTTTTATGTAAATTTACTCTTTTCACCTATTCCGGTTTTTTTTACTTATTCCGGTTTATTTTTATAACTTCCCGACCAAAAACAAATACGTCCGGTCACTATCGAAGCTAAACTACGACAGAAAATAATTTAAATCGCTTTATTATTAAAAATGTTATGCGCCCGCAAGTCTAGAAACTACAAACATGTACTCACCTCTGCTCTGTATTTTAGTCACTAAATAAATCAATAATTGAAAATGCTTGCATGAGAAATTTAAAAATTTTTCATGTATAAATTCGCTTGGAAGTTCTTTTGAAATAATGAGGACAAAAAGTATTGGAATTAATGATATTAAATAAACCTAGAGGTAAAAAGGCATGTCCCCAGCTTAACGTTCAAATAAGACAGACCGAACGCCCTTACTAATTAAAAACTGTTATGATTTGCATGAAAGTATCGTTTTAACAGTAAGAACAACAATAAGCCATACCTATGGCACAATGCAAGTGTATTATTGAATGGTCAGCGCATAAACAAAACGACGGTCGCAACAATACCTGAAGAGTTTCAACTGAACAGGCCAAATTACGATACGTGCTTTGATAACTTTTCAATATATACATATATCAAAATTTATATGACATATCTCCGAAACCGCTGGACCGATTTCGTGCAAACCACAACCATCTACAGACCATCGCCAACGGTACCTTTAAATTTTGGATGCAATCAGTCGACCCGTTTGCGCAGTTAGTGGTGATAACCAAGTTTACATTTATTTTTATATATACAGAAGATTTGAAGTAACCCGTTTAGTTATAAGTCGTGTAGACTCAATTACACAATTTAAAAGAAAGTAAAGTCTTAGTCATACCTGTGAGATTTTTTAGATCATTCCAGCGGTCTGGCACTCCCGGCAGGCATTATCTGCAAGAGATTGGACGTGAAACGAGGCGTGTATTGTAACTTTAGTTACAATTAAAAAAAAAAATGGGCGTTAAAGCTGACATGGTAAAAAGAAAGAAGTTTCCTACAAAACATACCACTGGTTTGGTGCTGTGCTGTGAAAATTTCAGGCAGATCGTTACTGCGGTCTGGCCTTCCTTATGAGCATCATAAGGAATGAGATGGCACGTAAAAATGGGCGTGGCACATAAAACTTTTATGTTTACCTTGCCTACAGTAAGATGTATATACAATTTGAAGTAAACCTGTTAAACCACATTTGGAATCAGTTACTCAATTTTAAAAAAAGTGGGCGTCAAAGTGGGCATCGCCAAAAGAAAGAAGTATCTGATAAAAGATACCAGAGCTTCAGTGGTGTGCTGTGAAAATTTCAGGCAGATCGGGCCAGCGGTCTGGCGTACCGGCAAGTGTCGTCCCGTATGGGATGGGGCGTGGCAGAGAAAACTTTTTGTAAAGTTTTGAAGTAAATCTGTTAAAACCCATGTATAACTCAATTTAAAAAAAGTGGGCGTTAAAGCAGGCGTGGTCGCGCCAACTTAGAAAACTTCCCGGGCTCATACAAAACAACTTTGCCAAAGATCATCACATGCTCAAATGCATGGTTTACGATTCTATAAAGGACACACATACATACGAGTACATACATACAAATATTCATTTTCATATACTTATGTACATATATAGATTAATAGTGTCATAATACAATTTGTAGATAATGCTAACAAATTGTCAGCGAAATATATAAAATAACATAAAACTCTTTTACATTTTTTTTAAATAATATAAAAAAGTAAAAAAATTAATTAGAAAAGATATTTTTGACATCGATTATTTTAAGAAAATTAATTTGTATGCATGTAATGAAAAAAATGTTTGTTAAATTTATTGAGAATTAGAATTAGCTACTCACACTGAAAATGTGACACAGAAAAATTTTGCATACCCAACGGTGTATTTAACGGCGAGGTTAAATTTGTTAAAAGGTTGTGTTTCTTTTTTGAGTTCAGGCAAGTAATAATGAAAAATTTATTTTCTCTGTCAATAAATTTTTACAACTTTTACAAAAAAAATTTTATTTAAAATAAATAAAACAAGTTAAATATGTAAAGGTAGTTCATTCTCATCGTTCAACACCCCCACTAGAATGACTGCCTATCTCCAAAATTTTACAGCAATGCAAATGCTATGCATTTAATAAAGGTTTTGTTAAAACATCAGCTTCCATATCTTCGGTATTTAAATATCTAATAATAATGCTTTTATCGTTAACAAGACCTCTTATAAAATGATGCCTAATATCAATGTGTTTAGAACAAGCATGATATGTATTATTATGACTCAAGTTTATAGCACTTTTGTTGTCACATTTTATTATGATGGATGATGATATTCCAAGTTCGTTAAATAGAGATTTTAACCATAATGCTTCTTGTCCTGCCGCTTCTAAAGCCATATACTCTGCTTCTGTTGTCGACAATGCTGAAGTTTGACGTTTCTTGGAATTCCACGAAATACACCCTCCTTGGGACTTAAATACGTATCCAGATGTTGATTTTCTGTCATCTAGGTCACCAGCCCAATCACCATCTGATGATCCTTCAATGCACTCTTTGGCATCCTTTGAATATTGCAGTTTGTATTTTATAGTACCTTTGAGATACCTCATAGCACGCTTTAAAGCTTGCCAATTTGCCTTACCATAATTGGTGTTGAATCTGGATAAAGCACCCACTCCAAACGATACATCCGGTCGACTTACTTGTGCTGCATACATAATACTTCCTATTGCTTCTTGATAAGGTATATTCTTCATTTCTTCAATTTCTTTAGTTTTTGGACTCATCTCTTTAGAAAGTTTTTGATTTAAATCCATTGGAGTTGAAACAGGTTTGCAGTCACTCATACCAAATTTTGTTAAGATATTTTTTATATATTGTTCTTGATCAACCCACAATTTTCCTTCACTTCGATCTCTTTTAATTCTCATTCCCAAGATATTCGCCGATGTCTTTCATTTTAAAATTCTCTGCCAAACTCCTTTTTATATTAATTTTATTTAACGTTGCATAAACTGCAACGTAAGTTATTTCTTCATCTTTTAATTTATAATAAATACAGGGTTCGACCTTAGATTGTAATAGACCCATGCCTTTCAGAACTCTGACCAATTTTTGATTCCATAGTCTACTTGCTTGTTTAAGACCGTATAAAGACTTTTTAAGTTTACATGCCTTGGTTTTATCCTCATTACAACCTTCAGGAATCTTCAGATATATTTCCTCGTTCATTTCACTTTGCAAAAAAGCTGTTACTGCGTCCACTTGATCTATGTCCAAATTATGCCGTACTGCCAAGCTTAAAAGTAGTCGAACAGATGAATATCGAACTACTGGAGAAAATGTTTCCTCGTAATCGATTCCATATCGTTGAGAATATCCTTTTATAACCAGTCTTGCTTTATAACGTTCTATATTACCTTCAGAATTTTTCTTGATTTTAAAACACCATTTGCTATTAATAGGTTTTTTTGCCTTTTGGTAATTCAACAATTTCCCACGTTCCATTCTGGCTTAAAGCATTCAGTTCTTCATTTATTGCTTGCTGCCACTGCTCTTTATTAGTACTTTGTAACGCCTGCTTCATTGTCTTTGGTGATTCGTCAGCTTGAACCATACTGCACTCAAACCTCTGCACTGGTTTTGAAACTCTTGATGACTTCCTTACATACTCTGGTGATGTGATTCTCGTAACAGATGGCCCAGGAGTCCAGTCAACACTTTGATCATCAAAACCTCTTAAAGTTGTTTCATCTGTTTCGGAGTAATACATTTCTTCTGCAGAACTGCTTCCATCTACAACTTCATCTGCTCCACCACAGCTCTCTTCCACATCATTAGAATTTACTCCGGCATCTACTGGATCATCAGCTTCCCCCACTGAATTGCATTCCGGATATAAGAAAAACTTTGAATCTTGATTAGGTACTGCGTTAAGAAATTGACTTTCCAAAAATTTTGCATCTCTGCTCAATTCAACAATTTCTTTTTCAGGGTCATAAAAACGATAAGTTTTTGAATTTGCACAATATCCAACAAAAATACACTATTTTCCTTTTGCTTCTCTTCTGTTTCGGGATGTGGATTATAGCTTTACATCCAAATACTTTAAGGTGCTTCAAATTTGGTTTTCTACCTGGCCATAATTCTTCAGGTGAAACATTATTTAGGGGTTTGCACGGAGTGCGATTTACTAAATATACTGCTGTATTTGCTGCTTCAGCCCAGAACTTCTTTGTTAAACCAGATTCAATTAAAAGACATCTTGTTTTTTCAATTAGTGTTCGGTTCATCCTTTCCGACATACCATTCTGTTGAGGTGTGTATGGCTGTTGGCAATTATTAATTGTTCCAGGCAGAAATAATAACACAAGTTGTTTCAACTTCAAATGATTTATTACGACTAAAAAATTAAACGTAGTTTCAAACTTAACAATTCTTCGAGAAAAGAAACATAAAAGTATAACAAGATAAAAACAAGATAATTATTAACGGTTTCAAAAAGCGTCAGTAAATATGAGTGTTGCAGAGTTGTATTATTAAAATTCAGTGTTACAACAATGGCACTGTTGTTTGATGCTCAATTCCACTTTTGCTGAATATATTCTTCATTCTGCGATTGCAATATTCTGATCCATTGTCGCTTTTCAAAGCTCTTATTCTTCTGTTAGTTTGATTCTCGACAAAATTTTTAAACTAAGAATTTTTCAGTTACTTCAGATTTTGTTTTAATGAAATATGCAAACACTTTTCTACTATAATCACCAACGAAAGCAAGCATATACCTTGACCCACTTATTGAAGGTAGTTCCATAGGCCCACAAAGGTCTGAATGTGTTATGCTTAAAACTTCAGTTGCCTTGTGCCTGAAATATTGAATGGATACCTTGATAGCTTACCTTTTAAACAAGTAGTACAGCTTTGCTTTTTCAATTCACATTCAATTCCTGTTACAGCACCATATACCATGTATCTTAAAATATCATCATTTGCATGTCCAATACGTTTGTGCCACAAACTATGTTCTTGATTTTTTACCTCCGAAATAAAAACATTGTTGCTTGCTATGCTTAGCTTAAACATTCCATTTGCTAAATCGCCCATTGCAATTGTATTGCCCATATTGTTTATAACCTTGCATCCTTTCTTATTGAAAATGACTTAATAACCACCCTGAACCATTTTTGAAACTGATAGAAGATTCATGCAAAGTTTTGGAATAAAAATGACTTCTTTGAAACAAATATCTTCATCTGATCTTCCAAAATTCACAGTCATATTGATATCACCTACACCCTTGACTTGCATTGTTTTATTGTTAGCAATTGTGACTTCAGCATCCTTGTCTTGAAAATGTTCATAAAACTTCTTATTTGAACACATATATATATGCCGTTGCACCCGAATCAAGAAACCATTCACATTCGTTTAACTGTCGTGCTGAAAAACATCCAACCATAGCGTTCATACTTTTTTACATTTTGGCTTGATAGGCTTAGCGGTACGTTTTGATGCAATGTGTCCATACTGATTGCAATTATAGCCTTTAGCACTTTTAAGCTGATAAGTGTAAAAAGATCTTTTCTCCTTTTTCAAAACTTCAGACAATTTTCGGTATTCATTTTCATGGTTTACCATGCTTTACTGATATAACGTTGAAGGTGTCTTTGCCGATTGCCGTAATTATTTGTTTTACCAGTTCACTAGGAGTAGGTTGCTGTATTTGGCTCGTCTGAAGGATTGCAAATCTGTTACTTTCTATTGCCTTAGCGGTACTATCATCTTTGGATATCTTTGGTTGTGATGATATTTGAGCGGATTTCGCGCTTCAGACGTTTAACCACGGTTACATACTTGTCCATGCCTACTTGTGTTTTCGGCTTATTTGCTGAAATTAAACTGGAAGATGGTTTGTCTTGTGTTGTAACAACTATATGTGGTGAACACGAACGCGTGCGGTTGACAATAGGTTGTTCAATGAATTTTTCAACGATTCCTTCTCAGAAATCCAAAGATTTTTTTTAGCGGAGCTAAGCTCTTTCTCAGAATTACATCTGATAGGTACAGTCATGCAATTATTTATTTCTTTTTTTTTTAATTTAAAAGGGTATAAAAAAGTGTCGCTGTTTATTTTTTTATGTAAATTTACTCTTTTCACCTATTCCGGTTTTTTTTACTTATTCCGGTTTATTTTTATAACTTCCCGACCAAAAACAAATACGTCCGGTCACTATCGAAGCTAAACTACGACAGAAAATAATTTAAATCGCTTTATTATTAAAAATGTTATGCGCCCGCAAGTCTAGAAACTACAAACATGTACTCACCTCTGCTCTGTATTTTAGTCACTAAATAAATCAATAATTGAAAATGCTTGCATGAGAAATTTAAAAATTTTTCATGTATAAATTCGCTTGGAAGTTCTTTTGAAATAATGAGGACAAAAAGTATTGGAATTAATGATATTAAATAAACCTAGAGGTAAAAAGGCATGTCCCCAGCTTAACGTTCAAATAAGACAGACCGAACGCCCTTACTAATTAAAAACTGTTATGATTTGCATGAAAGTATCGTTTTAACAGTAAGAACAACAATAAGCCATACCTATGGCACAATGCAAGTGTATTATTGAATGGTCAGCGCATAAACAAAACGACGGTCGCAACAATACCTGAAGAGTTTCAACTGAACAGGCCAAATTACGATACGTGCTTTGATAACTTTTCAATATATACATATATCAAAATTTATATGACATATCTCCGAAACCGCTGGACCGATTTCGTGCAAACCACAACCATCTACAGACCATCGCCAACGTACCTTTAAATTTTGGATGCAATCAGTCGACCCGTTTGCGCAGTTAGTGGTGATAACCAAGTTTACATTTATTTTTATATATACAGAAGATTTGAAGTAACCCGTTTAGTTATAAGTCGTGTAGACTCAATTACACAATTTAAAAGAAAGTAAAGTCTTAGTCATACCTGTGAGATTTTTTAGATCATTCCAGCGGTCTGGCACTCCCGGCAGGCATTATCTGCAAGAGATTGGACGTGAAACGAGGCGTGTATTGTAACTTTAGTTACAATTAAAAAAAAAATGGGCGTTAAAGCTGACATGGTAAAAAGAAAGAAGTTTCCTACAAAACATACCACTGGTTTGGTGCTGTGCTGTGAAAATTTCAGGCAGATCGTTACTGCGGTCTGGCCTTCCTTATGAGCATCATAAGGAATGAGATGGCACGTAAAAATGGGCGTGGCACATAAAACTTTTATGTTTACCTTGCCTACAGTAAGATGTATATACAATTTGAAGTAAACCTGTTAAACCACATTTGGAATCAGTTACTCAATTTTAAAAAAAGTGGGCGTCAAAGTGGGCATCGCCAAAAGAAAGAAGTATCTGATAAAAGATACCAGAGCTTCAGTGGTGTGCTGTGAAAATTTCAGGCAGATCGGGCCAGCGGTCTGGCGTACCGGCAAGTGTCGTCCCGTATGGGATGGGGCGTGGCAGAGAAAACTTTTTGTAAAGTTTTGAAGTAAATCTGTTAAAACCCATGTATAACTCAATTTAAAAAAAGTGGGCGTTAAAGCAGGCGTGGTCGCGCCAACTTAGAAAACTTCCCGGGCTCATACAAAACAACTTTGCCAAAGATCATCACATGCTCAAATGCATGGTTTACGATTCTATAAAGGACACACATACATACGAGTACATACATACAAATATTCATTTTCATATACTTATGTACATATATAGATTAATAGTGTCATAATACAATTTGTAGATAATGCTAACAAATTGTCAGCGAAATATATAAAATAACATAAAACTCTTTTACATTTTTTTTAAATAATATAAAAAAGTAAAAAAATTAATTAGAAAAGATATTTTTGACATCGATTATTTTAAGAAAATTAATTTGTATGCATGTAATGAAAAAAATGTTTGTTAAATTTATTGAGAATTAGAATTAGCTACTCACACTGAAAATGTGACACAGAAAAATTTTGCATACCCAACGGTGTATTTAACGGCGAGGTTAAATTTGTTAAAAGGTTGTGTTTCTTTTTTGAGTTCAGGCAAGTAATAATGAAAAATTTATTTTCTCTGTCAATAAATTGTTACAACTTTTACAAAAAAAATTTTATTTAAAATAAATAAAACAAGTTAAATATGTAAAGGTAGTTCATTCTCATCGTTCAACACCCCCACTAGAATGACTGCCTATCTCCAAAATTTTACAGCAATGCAAATGCTATGCATTTAATAAAGGTTTTGTTAAAACATCAGCTTCCATATCTTCGGTATTTAAATATCTAATAATAATGCTTTTATCGTTAACAAGACCTCTTATAAAATGATGCCTAATATCAATGTGTTTAGAACAAGCATGATATGTATTATTATGACTCAAGTTTATAGCACTTTTGTTGTCACATTTTATTATGATGGATGATGATATTCCAAGTTCGTTAAATAGAGATTTTAACCATAATGCTTCTTGTCCTGCCGCTTCTAAAGCCATATACTCTGCTTCTGTTGTCGACAATGCTGAAGTTTGACGTTTCTTGGAATTCCACGAAATACACCCTCCTTGGGACTTAAATACGTATCCAGATGTTGATTTTCTGTCATCTAGGTCACCAGCCCAATCACCATCTGATGATCCTTCAATGCACTCTTTGTCATCCTTTGAATATTGCAGTTTGTATTTTATAGTACCTTTGAGATACCTCATAGCACGCTTTAAAGCTTGCCAATTTGCCTTACCATAATTGGTGTTGAATCTGGATAAAGCACCCACTCCAAACGATACATCCGGTCGACTTACTTGTGCTGCATACATAATACTTCCTATTGCTTCTTGATAAGGTATATTCTTCATTTCTTCAATTTCTTTAGTTTTTGGACTCATCTCTTTAGAAAGTTTTTGATTTAAATCCATTGGAGTTGAAACAGGTTTGCAGTCACTCATACCAAATTTTGTTAAGATATTTTTTATATATTGTTCTTGATCAACCCACAATTTTCCTTCACTTCGATCTCTTTTAATTCTCATTCCCAAGATATTCGCCGATGTCTTTCATTTTAAAATTCTCTGCCAAACTCCTTTTTATATTAATTTTATTTAACGTTGCATAAACTGCAACGTAAGTTATTTCTTCATCTTTTAATTTATAATAAATACAGGGTTCGACCTTAGATTGTAATAGACCCATGCCTTTCAGAACTCTGACCAATTTTTGATTCCATAGTCTACTTGCTTGTTTAAGACCGTATAAAGACTTTTTAAGTTTACATGCCTTGGTTTTATCCTCATTACAACCTTCAGGAATCTTCAGATATATTTCCTCGTTCATTTCACTTTGCAAAAAAGCTGTTACTGCGTCCACTTGATCTATGTCCAAATTATGCCGTACTGCCAAGCTTAAAAGTAGTCGAACAGATGAATATCGAACTACTGGAGAAAATGTTTCCTCGTAATCGATTCCATATCGTTGAGAATATCCTTTTATAACCAGTCTTGCTTTATAACGTTCTATATTACCTTCAGAATTTTTCTTGATTTTAAAACACCATTTGCTATTAATAGGTTTTTTTGCCTTTTGGTAATTCAACAATTTCCCACGTTCCATTCTGGCTTAAAGCATTCAGTTCTTCATTTATTGCTTGCTGCCACTGCTCTTTATTAGTACTTTGTAACGCCTGCTTCATTGTCTTTGGTGATTCGTCAGCTTGAACCATACTGCACTCAAACCTCTGCACTGGTTTTGAAACTCTTGATGACTTCCTTACATACTCTGGTGATGTGATTCTCGTAACAGATGGCCCAGGAGTCCAGTCAACACTTTGATCATCAAAACCTCTTAAAGTTGTTTCATCTGTTTCGGAGTAATACATTTCTTCTGCAGAACTGCTTCCATCTACAACTTCATCTGCTCCACCACAGCTCTCTTCCACATCATTAGAATTTACTCCGGCATCTACTGGATCATCAGCTTCCCCCACTGAATTGCATTCCGGATATAAGAAAAACTTTGAATCTTGATTAGGTACTGCGTTAAGAAATTGACTTTCCAAAAATTTTGCATCTCTGCTCAATTCAACAATTTCTTTTTCAGGGTCATAAAAACGATAAGTTTTTGAATTTGCACAATATCCAACAAAAATACACTATTTTCCTTTTGCTTCTCTTCTGTTTCGGGATGTGGATTATAGCTTTACATCCAAATACTTTAAGGTGCTTCAAATTTGGTTTTCTACCTGGCCATAATTCTTCAGGTGAAACATTATTTAGGGGTTTGCACGGAGTGCGATTTACTAAATATACTGCTGTATTTGCTGCTTCAGCCCAGAACTTCTTTGTTAAACCAGATTCAATTAAAAGACATCTTGTTTTTTCAATTAGTGTTCGGTTCATCCTTTCCGACATACCATTCTGTTGAGGTGTGTATGGCTGTTGGCAATTATTAATTGTTCCAGGCAGAAATAATAACACAAGTTGTTTCAACTTCAAATGATTTATTACGACTAAAAAATTAAACGTAGTTTCAAACTTAACAATTCTTCGAGAAAAGAAACATAAAAGTATAACAAGATAAAAACAAGATAATTATTAACGGTTTCAAAAAGCGTCAGTAAATATGAGTGTTGCAGAGTTGTATTATTAAAATTCAGTGTTACAACAATGGCACTGTTGTTTGATGCTCAATTCCACTTTTGCTGAATATATTCTTCATTCTGCGATTGCAATATTCTGATCCATTGTCGCTTTTCAAAGCTCTTATTCTTCTGTTAGTTTGATTCTCGACAAAATTTTTAAACTAAGAATTTTTCAGTTACTTCAGATTTTGTTTTAATGAAATATGCAAACACTTTTCTACTATAATCACCAACGAAAGTAAGCATATACCTTGACCCACTTATTGAAGGTAGTTCCATAGGCCCACAAAGGTCTGAATGTGTTATGCTTAAAACTTCAGTTGCCTTGTGCCTGAAATATTGAATGGATACCTTGATAGCTTACCTTTTAAACAAGTAGTACAGCTTTGCTTTTTCAATTCACATTCAATTCCTGTTACAGCACCATATACCATGTATCTTAAAATATCATCATTTGCATGTCCAATACGTTTGTGCCACAAACTATGTTCTTGATTTTTTACCTCCGAAATAAAAACATTGTTGCTTGCTATGCTTAGCTTAAACATTCCATTTGCTAAATCGCCCATTGCAATTGTATTGCCCATATTGTTTATAACCTTGCATCCTTTCTTATTGAAAATGACTTAATAACCACCCTGAACCATTTTTGAAACTGATAGAAGATTCATGCAAAGTTTTGGAATAAAAATGACTTCTTTGAAACAAATATCTTCATCTGATCTTCCAAAATTCACAGTCATATTGATATCACCTACACCCTTGACTTGCATTGTTTTATTGTTAGCAATTGTGACTTCAGCATCCTTGTCTTGAAAATGTTCATAAAACTTCTTATTTGAACACATATATATATGCCGTTGCACCCGAATCAAGAAACCATTCACATTCGTTTAACTGTCGTGCTGAAAAACATCCAACCATAGCGTTCATACTTTTTTACATTTTGGCTTGATAGGCTTAGCGGTACGTTTTGATGCAATGTGTCCATACTGATTGCAATTATAGCATTTAGGACCTTTATGTTTAAAAAATTTCTTTTTACCAGCTAGTGCTACATCTGATGTTTCCTTCTTTATATCTTGCAGTAGTTTCAATTTTATAGCATTTCCAGTTATTCTGATCCCCGAACTTTGAATTCCCATTATCATTGACTTGAATTCTTCTGGCAGACCTGCTAGCAACATAGATCCTACCCATTCTTCATCGACATTGAGACCAGCTGCCCTTAATTTGTAAGCTGTTGTTAGGATTTCGTTAACGTATTCTTCGCCATTCACACAGTTCTGCAACTTTGTTGAACAAAATTTTTGAATTAATCCCACTCTTCTTACCAAACCACTATCTTCCAGAATTGTTTTTAGTGTTTTCCAAATTTCATCTGTGCTGCCACAATTACGAATATGTGGATAAATAGTTTTATCTACTAAAAGGACCAATTCGGCTTTTGCTTGTGTCTTCTTACTCTCTTGTTCCTCATTACCAAGGACCGCATTCCACAAAACTTTCATCTGAAAAAACGCACAAAAACTTTTTTCGGCAATTCTTGAGCTTACTCCACTTAGTGTATGGTCACACACAGCAACTTTAGTTGGGCAATTCTTGACTTTATAGAAGCTTTCGGTGAGGGGAATAAGAAGGGAAAAAGAATTGCCGGTACTCGGCAATTCTCAGCAATTCCTTACTTTTCTCTCATGTGTGTATGTGTATGTGCATATACAATGTAAATTGCATAAAGCAAAAGGTAGAGAATTGCTCAAGAATTGCCGAAAAAAGTTTTTGTGTGTGGACAAGAAAGCAATTCCAAAAGAAAATTGCTAAAAAGTTCGGCAATTAAAATCGTTCTGTCTGACCACAGACTTATTATTTCATACAATTTACACTGTATATGCACACACACATACACACATGAGAGAAAAGTAATGAATTGCTGAGAATTGCCGAGTACCGGCAATTCTTTTTCCCTTCTTATTCCTCTCTCCGAAAGCTTCTATAAAATCAAGAATTGCCCAACTAAAGTTGCAGTCACGGCGAATTTATAGTAATGAATTCGGCTTGGTTATTCTGTTTTGTTTTCTGCTCAAAAGAGGCAATATACTGTCCAATGATCATAAGAATTGCATTTCAAAAGTATACTATGGTTATTGCTAAAAATTAAAGCTGGATGAACATGTAATGTACTTTATATTTTTTACAGCAAACATGCAACAGAAAAGCAAACAATTTTAATTAACATACGACTATTTTTATGTATGTATGTATTTATCTGCGAAAAAGACAACATGTCCACCCGAAATATATCACTACCAACGAAAATGTCACCCTGTCTACATATAATATTAATATTGATTCCCAGAAAAACAAGCAATTCACTGTACTATTGCTTCCCGGTTAAAATAGTTTCCCCTTATTTTATTTCCAAAAAAAGCTTTTTTAAAATCATGTGTCGGGATATGCATACAAGATTCTGGCTGTTATATTAAACAAATTTTGTGTTTGCTGGTTATATTGTGAATGTATGAATAATCTATTTCTACTATAAGTTTATGTACATCATAGTTCACTGTTTTTATACTTCTATAGTTTTTCAATAAACTGTTTTATTTTTTTTCTACGTTTCAACACAACAGGTTATGGCCGCATGTCACGCAATAAAATTTTTTTTTATTATAAATAAAATTTTATAAGAAATAAAAATTTTTTAAAGCCTGTTAAATCTTTGTTGATAACATAATTTGTGTTTCACAATGGCCTCAAATAATTTGTCGTTCCCTTTTGACAAGTTGCGTGGTCGAGAAAATTTCGACGCTTGGAAGCGCCACGCAAAATCTTATTTGGTTCTTAAAGGCTGTTGGCAAATTGTGGTAGCTGGACTGGGTACATCACCTTCAAGCAAAGATGCTGAAACAAATGAACGTGCTTTGGCGGAGATAACTTTGATGATAGAGCCAACAAATTTTGCTCACATAGCGACAGCGAACACCGCAAACGTGGCATGGGATGCTTTGCTTCGTGCTTTTGAAGACACTGACTGGCCTTACGAGAAAAGTTGAACTTCTCAAACGTTTAGTTCAATTTAAGTTGTCTGATTTTGGAAGCGTGCAGGAATATGTTACACTAAGTTTACACGTGCAAGTAACTTGTTACAAGTAGCGTGTACATATTAACAACCAATACATCGAAAAAAATAATAAAAACACTTGCAATTTGCACGATTGTTTACACACGCAAGTGCAAGTTCATTTTCAAAATGTCGTCGAAGACAAACGTTGTACGCCTTTGTACTACATGCGCTTTTGATGTCTGTGCTGCCAAAGTTTTAGCCTAGCAATATTACAGGGGAATTATATTAAGTACATAAATTTTTCACAATATAAATAATAAATTTGTAATCCAAAGAAAAAATAAGTTATAGATGTTTATTTATTTTTGTATTTTTATATTATGTTTTCGGCATATAACTAAAAATATTAAAATTTTAAAAATTTTTCATTGAAAAATACCTATTAAAGTGAAAATGAAATATCTATGGGCAACACTGTTTGTTTCTGCTTGCATGCAAGTGAAAAAATCACTGCCAACCAAAATCAGTTGCAAGTGAGGCTACTACTTGCAGGTGTGTGTATGTATTAGTAAAAAAATGGTAATGTATTGGGTTTTTTGCACTTGCACTTGCGTGTGTAAACATTAAGTAAGTGAAATGATAATGATGTCACTTAAAATACAGCAGACTGGTCTTACTCAATGTTTACACACGCAAGTGCAAGTGCAAAAAACCCAATACATACCCATATTTTTACTAATACATTCACACACCTGCAAGTAGTAGCCTCACTTGCAACTGATTTTGGTTGGCAGTGATTTTTTCACTTGCGTGCAAGCAGAAACAAACAGTGTTGCCAATAGATTTCATTTTAACCTTAATGGGTATTTTTCAAGGAAATTTTTTTAAAATATTAAAATTTTTAATTGTATGCCGAAAACATAATAGAAAAACACGAAAATAAATAAACATCTATAACTTATTTTTTATTTGGAATACAAATTTATTATTTAAATTGTGAAAAAATTGTGTGCATAATATAATTCCCCTGTAATACTGCTATGCTAAAACTTTGGCAGCACAGACATTAAAAGCGCATGTAGTACAAAGGCGTACAACGTTTGTCTTCGACGACATTTTGAAAATGAACTTGCACTTGAGTGTGTAAACAATCGTGCAAATTGCAAGTGTTTTTATTATTTTTTTCGATGTATTGGTTGTTAATATGTACACACAACTTGTAACAAGTTACTTGTATGTCTAAACGCAGTGTTAAGCTAGACAATGAATTGGTGGCATTTTTTTTTCTTGGCGCGGTTTTTGCTATTTTTCTTGTCTTTTCGATGTCTACAAAAGATTCGTGGTCTTGTGATGTTTGTGGAAAAAATGTAACCACTAAAACAGGAGTCGTTGCGTGCAGCTTGTGTCGGCAGATGAGAGAAATTTTTTAAGTAAGAGAAAAGGCAAACTCCACTTTCACTGTGAAAGTTGTGCCCCTACTGGCTCTGAAATAGCAGAGTTAAGAGGAGAATTTCGTGAGTCTAACAACGGAATCCACGTTAAATTAGACGCTTTACTCAAGAAGATTGGATGTTATGACACCCAGCTACAACGTTTGAATGAACAAGTAATAAACTAACAAATTGATTAAGCATGCTGATGAAGAAAGCAGTAAGCAAATCAAGATGCTTGAGAATAAAAATGAGATTTTGCAAAAACGTTTTAATAGAAATGATATAATCATTAATGGTTTGCCAAGAAAAGGTTTACAAGTCAAACAAGCTGCAATCGATATTTTTAAGTTCCTTGGAATTGATGTTAATGATCATTATCAATAATAGAAAAGGTATCTTAGTAAAATTTAACAATACCGACAAGAGAGATGCGGTGATGCAAAATTCTTTCAAAAAAGGCAAACTGCTTCAATCAGACATCGCCGAAAATATCTCGAAGCATCGTATATATTTGAATGATCATTTAACAGAGAGAGGTGGTAAACTTAGCCATCTTTGCCGTAAATTAAGAAGAGATGATATCATAGCCAGATTTAGAATTTTAAACTCGGATTTGCCAAGAGTGAAAATACACTTCAAAGATATATTCAAAAATATTTAACTATGATGAATGCGTTGCTTACTTTAAGGATACTGGGGCGGAAACCTTGAATAAAAGCTGTGGCGAAGCTGAAGAAATCTGTTTATCTCCAAATGTGTCCTCAAATCATGAAGTTCCAGCTGAGTAATATTGTATAAAATTGTTGAATTGTTGTTTAATAATATTGTTATCTAGAATTTAGACGTAGCTAGGTTTTGTTGAGGTGGTCTAGACATATCTGCTGGGATATGTATGTATGTGTATATGTGAGTATATATGTATATGCATATCTTAACTGAATCTTTTGTTGCGTCAAACTCTTATTATTATTATTATACGATAACTTGTTGTAAAAATGTTAACAATTTTTCCCCTTTTGAATTTGAATATGAATTTCTTAAATATTGCTTTGAAAGCGAATTTCTTTTCATATTATTTCTTAACTATTTGGCTCTGGTTCCCGCTTCCAAAATTGCATGTTTATGGTAGACTATAGCATGAACTTAGGCCCCATTATTAGTAACAATGTGGCTTTAAGGCAAATCTTTTTACGAAACAAAAATGTTATGAATGTTGCGCATATAAATTGTCAAAGTATTAGCCCTCAATCACAATATGTAAAATTGGGTGAATTAAAAAACTTGGTTTTGGATTCTAACGCCAATATAATAGGACTTTCTGAAACTTGGTTAAAGCCCAGAATACCACAGAATGCTATAAAAATACCCGGATTTACGTTTTGCAGGAGTGATAGGCCTGAACATATGAGCTGGTGGTGTAGGTATTTTAATTGCTGAAGATATAAGGTATAAAGTTGTTTTTTCATCTCATAGATACAATCTATGTGAAGCATTATTAATAGAAGTTCATTGCCACGAATCACCTATCTTATTTGGAGTAGTATATTTGCCGAATGGTAATCAAGATATGATGGAGGAAACTTTAAGTAACATCATAACTCAATACGAAAATGTTTTGATGGGAGATTTTAGCTGCAACTTATTTCAACCCGCCAAATCTTCATCTCTAAATCTTTGTGCAACAGGAAACATATTTAAACATATTTTTACTTATATAGGGTGTTTTTTTAAGCCCGATAGAACTTGAAATTGTAAAAAATAACACAAAAAATTAAATTGTAATCAAAATTTTTTTTTATTCGAAAGATCAATACGTGACATTAACATTTGAAAATGATTTCGGGCATATGGGCACCGCGGCTGTTCTTGACGAAGCGCATTCTGGACCACTTTTTCGAGCACTGCTGGCCGTATGTCACGAACAATGCTGGCCTCCAAGGCGTCAATTGTTGCTGGTTTATCAGCATAAACCAGTGACTTCACGTAGCCCCACAGGAAATAATCGAGAGGTGTCAAATCGCACGACCTTGGAGGCCAATTGACAGGTCCATTTCTCGAAATCAACTTATCGCCAAATTTTGATTTCAGTAAGTCGATGGTTGCGTTCGCCGTATGGCACGTAGCGCCATCCTGTTGAAACCACATCTCCTCCGGATCAATGTCATCCATATTTTCAAACAAAAAATCATTGATCATGGTGCGGTAACGATCTCCATTGACCGTAACGCGAGCTCCGGCCTCATTTTTGAAGAAATAAGGTCCGATGATGCCACCAGCATGAAAACCGCACCAAACAGTGCATTTTTCTGGATGTAATGGAGTCTGTAGGGTCTCTTGTGGATTGGTCTCACTCCATATGCGGCAATTTTGCTTATTAACAAACCCGTTAAGCCAAAAATGCGCCTCATCGCTGAACACAATTTTGCGATAAAACAACGGAACTGATTTTCAAAGTAAATTTGGATAATTTCGTAGCGTTGTTCAAGCGTGAGTCTATTGATGATGATTTGTCAGAGTATACTGAAACAAATAAAAAAAAATGTTTCATCAAAATTTAATTTTTTGCGTTACTTTTTACAATTTAAAGTTCTATCTAGCTTAAAAAAACACCCTATATATACCAACTACAGACGAACTTAGGGGCTCGGGGGAGAAACCATGTTGTAGTCTCTTATTCTTTTTTTGTATTTTTTGGAGGAGGAACCATAGCCTGAACATAGTATAGAATAGAATATAAAAGAACTGAAATCCCATTTTTCCCTTTTTCTATAATAAAGATCTCAATTAGTTTATAAAATACTCATTAAGTAATTTATTTATATATATTTGATATATTTATATATTATATATTGTATTCTAGCAATACGGTTTTGGCCTAATAGGCTTTTGGTATTGCGGATAACTAAATAAATAAATAAAAATAAATAAAACGCAGTTTTAAGAGATGTGGAATATGTTCCACAAATGGCAGTTAATTTGTTGTCCGTGCGGCAAATGACTTTAAAGGGTAATAAAGTGATCTTTGAAGATGACAAATGCAAAATTTTTAACAAATTTGGTGAACTATTGGCAACTGCAGTGGCTTTTAACAATTTGTATAAATTAGATGGTGCTGTAAGTGAAAACATAAATGTTTCAGATGATATCGTATTGTGGCACAGAAGACTTGGTCACATCTGCAATCAAAATCTAAAAAAAGTGTTGAGCTCATTTCAAGACTTAAATTTTAATTCTGCTGCTTTACATGAAAAATTCGTAGTTTGGGCTTCATTTGGTAAATCTGATCATCGTGCAACAAATCTTTTGGAAATCGTTCACTCGGATGTGATGGGTCCTTTACGAACAAAGTCATTTTCTGGAAATCGTTTTATTTTGACGTTTGTAGATGATTACTCAAAAAAGTATTTGTCATTCCGGTCAAAGAGAAGTCGGACGTTTTCAAAGAATCTATTAATTTTAAAAAACTTGTCGAAAAGCAATGTGGACGGAGTATCAAGGTCTTACGCACCGACAATGGCGCCGAGTATACTAGCATGAAGTTTGATGAGTACTTGGTAGAATGCGGAATAGAGCATCAAAAAACCGCCCCTTATACACCGGAACAGAACGGTATTGCAGAACGTATAAACCGCACTATAATGGAGCGTGTTAGATGTATGTCATTGGATGCTGATTTACCTGAAGAATATTGGGCAGAGGCGGCTACAACTTCCGCATATTTAATTAATTTAGTACCATGTTGTGGCAATGAAAAAAGTCCCGAAGAATTATGATCAGGAAGAAAACCCAGTATTAAATACCTACGTGTTTTTGGCAGTCAAGCTTTTGTACATATCCCTGAGCAAAAACGTAGTGAGTTAAATGCGAAGTCAATGGAATGTATTTTAGTGGGTTATAGCAAGGAAAGTAAGGCATATAGATTGCGAGATCCTATTTCTAAGAAAATAATTATAAGCCGTGATGTTGTTTTTAAAGACGATAATAATGTTACTGCCTCTGAGAACATTTCTACTAGCAATTTACCCGTAGTTGATATTAGTCATGAGGCCGTCAATTCAGGGGAAAGTGAAACTAGTGAATTGCCGGTGGAAGATTTTATCGAGTTTGAGAGCGACGAATTTGAGGACGCAATCAGCGGTGATAATGATAATATGCAATGCGTTAATGAAAATATTCATATCCGTGATCGAATAGCAAGTAGACCTTTACAATAATATAACTTATGTGTAACGCAAAATAGTGCCAGTGCTAACCAAGTTGATCCTGAAACTTTTGAAGAGGCCATTGCTTCTTCGAAACCACACTTGTGGAAGGCAGCTATGATTGCTGAAATGGAATCGCTGGAAACAAACAGTACTTGGATCCTGACTGATTTACCACAAGGCAGGAAATCATTAAAGTGCAAATGGGTTTTTAAAACGAAAGTTAATGCAAACGGCGATGAAATATGTCATAAGGCAAGGTTGGTTGTAAAAGGTTGTAGTCAGCGGAGAGGTATCGCTTACGAAGAAACCTTTGCACCTGTGGTGCGCTACTCGTCATTGCATTACTTGTTTGCCTTAGCAGCAAGACACAAATTAATGATCCATCAAATGGACGCTGTTACAGCTTTACACTCTATGGGTTGAAGCATTTGGAATAAAAAACTCAATGAAGTGCTGTTAAAATTTGGTCTACGGCGTAGCGAAGTTGACCAATGTGTCTACTATTGTATTAAGAATGCAATAATGTTATATGTAGTCATTTACGTAGACGATGTTTTGATTTTCTGAAACGATATGAATTTAATCAATCAACTTAAAACTGATTTGAGTTCCAACTTTAAAATGAAGGGTTGTGGTGAAGCATTTTCAATGTCTGAATGCAAATCAGTATCGACCCCAATGGATGTTCGGCTAAAATTAACATCAGAAATGTGTCCTACTACTGACAGCGAAAAGAAAGAAATGGAGAAAGTCCCTTACATGCAGGCTGTTGGAGGTCTTCTTTTCGTATCCCAAATAACACTCAGCAACGATTAATTTCAGTTTTCACCTGCACTGCAAAAATAACATTTGTTTGTTGATCTTCCACCGGGATGACAGGTAACTTTAAAATAGACTTCTGCAACATACGTGGGCTGAGATCGAATTTTTTCTCTGTCTATGCTCACACTTGTCTCCATCGGCCGGATGTTTTCGCCCTGTGTGAGACCCAGGTATCTGAGAATGCTGATCCACAGGATTTTCATATACCTGGGTATCAACTCCTATCCCTCTTTCATTTCCATCGGGGCCTTGTAATTTATGTTCGCAATGAAGTTGTGTTCCAGTGCCAGCAACCATTAGGCATGCTTGATGCAGAATTTACCTGTCTTTGGGTTAATCTAAAATCAGGTCACACTTTTTGCATTTCGGGTTTCTATACAGAAGTCCAAATGCGGGGAGGGATATTACCCTTGCCGGTTTCGATGCCCTCTCCGAATCCATATCGAATATCCTGGAAAGTTGTCCGAGCAGTGAAATCGTTGTTGCTGGTGATTTCAATGTTCACAACTCATCCTGGCTTCGCCATTCGAGTAATACAACTCCAGAAGGCCAATATGTTGAGTTATTCGCTGCGCAAAACCACCTAGCGCAATTAGTGAATGAGCCAACGCATATTCCATGTGTAGAAGGGCACCATTCAAACACACTTGACCTATTCCTGACTTCACACCCTGAAAAGTATGAAGTCAAAGTTAGTACAATTCTCGGCAATTCGGATCATTGCACCATTTCTGCCTCCTTTTCGATCTCCGAACTTCGTAACGTTTCGAAATCAGCTACGAAAGGGTCAATATTTATTTACGAAAAGGCGCGTTGGGAGGAGCTCACCCAATTTTATGAGCATTTTAATTGGAAACTCTGCTTTCTAGACAATGACATAAATGCTTCAGCAAAAATGGTCGAGAACATGTTATTGCTAGGGATGAAAACATTCATCCCCTCCAAGCAGATTTCGATTAAACCAAAAGCAAAATCGTGGTTTAATCAGACTTGCAAAAATGCAGTCAGATCTAGAGAGGAAGCATTCAGTAACTGGCGTTTAAACAAAACCCCAGACACTGACCTGCTACGCAAAAAGGCAAGATCTTCGTGTGGAAAGGTACTTAGGTGTGAAAAGTTTCTTCACGAACAGCGCCTTCGTGCCAAGGTCCTTGCAGCTCCTCGGGGCAGCAAGACCTTTTGGTCTTTCGTTAAGAGAGTAAAGAACAGTGCTAGTTCATCAATCCCAACTCTCTTAAAGATTGACCAAGCATTCACCGACCCGGTTAACAAAGCTAACCTATTGGCTGAAATTTTTGCAAGCAATTCCTGCTTGCCGAAAAGCAGTCAACCACTTCCCGAGCTCGAAAGAGTATCTGTAACTGTGCCAAATATATTCTTCCGGGCGCGAGCAGTTAAAAGGGTTTTAGCAGACCTCGACATAAACAAGACTCCTGGACCGGATGGCATTCCAGCACTGGTCTTGAAGCAGTGTTCTTCTACGCTTGCGCGTCCATTAGCACACCTCTTCAGCATAATTTACCATGGTGGTGAGTTTCCATCGTGCTGGAAGGTCGCTAATGTAACAACAATCCCCAAAAAGTGTGAGCCAAATAACCCTGAAATTACCGCCCAATAAGCAAGGTGGCGGCTCTAGATATTTCCAAAGCGTTTGACAGAGTGTGCACTGCTGGCAAAACTTACTGCTTTTGGTGTCGGTAACGATTTCTCTCGGTTGATATCGAGCTTTCTCAGAGACCGCGCTGTACGAGTTGTGATAGATGGGGTCTCATCAAACGAGTTCAAGATTAATTCAGGGGTACCGCAAGGCTCCGTTCTTTCTCCTACTCTATTTCTTATTTTCCTCAACGACCTTCTCTATCAAACTTTCAACCCTATTCACTCTTTCGCAGATGACATCAGCATTTGTCACTCGTACTCTTTTGGTCATAGGCCCAGCCTATCAGAGATCACTGCCAAGAGGCTAAATATGAACGATTCACTGAATAGTGATCTTCTATTAATCTCCGAATGGGGTTGTAAAAACAGGGTCACCTTTAACGCTCGTAAGACCCAATGTTGCTTATTAACGCACAAACAAACGACCGCAAATGCTGCTTCATCTGTACTCATGGATGGTATAAATATTGAGGAATCGGATGCTTCACTCCATTCGATCTCCTTACTATTTATACCGCCTACATCCGACCGAAAATGGAATACAACTCTCATGTTTGGGCCGGTGCCTCAAAGTCTATTTTGGGGTTACTCGACCGTGTGCAGGAGAGGGCGAAGAAGCTCAGTAGGGCGAAGAAGAGACAGTAGGGTATCCAACTCTATTGATTCACTGGAGCATCGACGCGGTGTGGGGTGCGTTACTCTGTTCTATCGTTACTACAATGGATTTTGCTCTGACGAGATTAGGGTCTTGTTCCCGAAACTCGCACATTCTTACGTAGCACGCGTTCATCGTCTAGAGCTCATCCATTTGTGGTTGATTGCGCGGGGAATCGTACTACGTATTACAGAGAGAATTCGTTTTTCAGCCGCACGCTTCGTCTGTGGAACAAGTTGCCTGCAGAAGTGTTTCCTGTCTGTTATAACGTTGCAAAATTCAAGTCAAATGTTCACAAACACTACTGCTGCTTTCCCCCTCCTCACAACCTATTTTCCTAGCTCTGGTACAATGCACTGCATATGTAGGGGTCATCCCCTGAGTACTGGTCCAAAAAAAATAAAAAAAAATAAGAACAAATAAATAAAATAAAACACGTCCTGACATAAGCTATGCTGTTAATATGTTGAGCCGATTTAATGCTAACCCTGGTAAATGTCATTGGGCTGCTGTTAAAAGGGTTATGAGGTTTCTTAAGGGTACAATTGATACTGGGTTAACGTATGAATGTAAATCAAATGGCCTAGTTGGTTTTTGTGATGCGGACTGAGCAGGTAACATAGATGATAGACGATCAACCACAGGATACCTTTTTACGTTACAAGGTGGTGCAATTTCATGGTGTACAAGGTGTCAATGAACATTCGCTCTCTCGTCAACAGAAGCGGAATACATGACAATGATGTCTGCTATACAGAAGTGTATTTGGTTGCAGCGTTTACAGCGAGAACTTGTTCAAGGCCGGCAAGAGCCAATAACATTGTGTTGCGACAGCAAGAGTGCAATTCTTATTGCGCAAAATAATTCGTTTTCAAATAGAAAGAAGCATGTCGATCTCAAAGTGAAATTTGTTAGAGAGAAATTAGAAAATAAAGAGGTCATTTTGAAATATGTGGAAACATGGTTGCAGATTATCTCACAAAAGCTGTTTGCGCTGATAAAATTAGAGCCCTTGGTCTAAAATCTGGATTGAATAATTTTTGTATTAAATAATTTCTATAAATAATTTATTCAGGTAGAATATTGTGAATGTATGAATAATCTATTTCTACTATAAGTTTATGTACATCATAGTTTTCTGTTTTTATACTTCTATAGTTTTTCAATAAACTGTTTTATGTTTTTTCTACGTTTAAACACAACAGTTACATGCATACATATACATGAGGGTCTCACAAATTATTTACAATAGGCATTAGTTTTCTCGCATGTAGAAAACTTGCTTGAAAAATATCTTTACCTATAAATATTAAATTTTATTCTATTTGCATTATTTAATTAAAACTTAGATGCACACAAAAAATTTTCTTTAATTAAGGCATCTAAAATTCGATCAGAATTGATGCAGTCTAATTCGTACAATAACAAATGCATGCTTCCGCTACTGCGACCAGTAGATCTATTCGTTTTGAATATAATATGTGCTAAGATCATTATATTAACATGCAAAACCCAGCAAACACGATGCAAAATCATTGAAGTATGTTCACGGCTTAATAACAATAGCCAAACGTTTGCTTGCAAATAAATGCTGTTATATAAAAATCAGCCCCTTTTGCTGCGAAGGTAGTTCTAGTAAAACGATACTCAATCGTAAGTCGTCTACGAAAGAATTTTATTGCATATTATCATTATTACTAATTTTAATTCAAATCTGCGTGTTTGCTGGGCAGTATATTGAATGTTACTAACACACATGCACACATAAACAGTACACATACGTTCTCTCCATTAATTGAAATTTTTTTTTTTGCAAAAACACCAAGGGATTTTCACTACAAGAATTTAGCACCGGAACAACAACATAAGGCAGTACAATATCTTTATATATTTATTGTCTTTGGTTTGGGTTAGAGTAAATATTGGAAGCGTTCATGTTGTGGTTACAAATGTTTTGAAATAGTGGCCAATTCGCCAGTTCAATTTTAAACTTGGGTTTGCGCTCATATACTAGTTTTTTTAAGATTTGTTTTGATTTCTAAAATAATGGGAAAGTGGTCACTGTCGTGAAGATCTGCGAGAGTATTCCAAGAGCAAAATGGATATATAGAGCTTGAGCATAACGAAATGTCAACGCTAATGAAGGTGTTGTGTGTGATAAAATGATTAGCGTCTCCAGTATTTAAAAACATAAGATCTTCATTAATTATAAAATTTTCAATAATTATTCCTCGAGTATTGGATGATGTAGCACCCCAGAGTGCACTCCACGAGTTTAAATCACTAGTTAAAATAAAGGGCGGATTAAAATTGTTTGTTAAGTTTTTTCACTGTATTTCAGAAAAACTTTCTTGTGGCGGTATATAAACATTAGCCAAAGTTATTTTCTTCCCGATGTCTATTTGTATAGCAATGGCGTTGCAATTTGGGTCAGCGTAAACAAATTTGATGGTACTCCTCAATCTGATTATTCATTGTGGAAAGCGACAAAAGGTCTGAAAAGACCCGTAATAGGTAAGCCACTTTTGCGAACTTCAGCTGGCGATTGGGCTAGAAGCGATTCTGAAAAAGGGATGGTGTATGTTAATCATTTGAAAAACGTTTTTATTGCAAATGATACAGTGGATGATGTTCCTGAATTTCCGTCATATGCTGTTAGACCTCCTGTGTCTTTGAGACTTAGTTTTTAAGAGGTCGAAAACGTTATCGGTAATACAAACCCCAGGAAAGCTCCAGGCATTCACCAAGTCACTGGTAAAATGCTTGAACAGTTACCTCGTGTAGCTAGAAGGGTTCTACTTTTTATTTTGAACGCTATTTTACGCCATGAGTATTATCCTGCAGAGTGGAAGGTCTCAATGATTACTATGATACTCAAGCCAGGGAAGAATCCCACTAAAGTAGAATCATATAGACCAATAAGTCTAATACCAACAATTTAAAAACTGTTCGAAAAAATTTTAATTTCGAAGTTGAAGTCAGAAGAGTGTGGCAACTTTACTGGTCTCCCCAGCTTAAAACTATGCTACGGGAATGCATAACTTAGTTAAGAAATCTGCTTGAAATCCAAAGAATGGCTTCCCCAATCTGACTATTCCCTGTGGAAAGGACAAAAGGCTCTATAAAGACCCGTAATAGGTAAGCCACCTTTGCGAACTTCAACTGTCAACTGGACAAGAAGCGATTCTGAAAAGGGGATGGTGTATGTTAACCATTTGAGAAATGTTTTTCTCACAAATGATATAGCAAATGATGCAGCTGATTTACCATCATATGCAATTAGACCGTCTGTGTCTTTGCGATTCATATTTCAAGACGTGGAACAAGGTATCAGTAATATAATCCCCAGGAAAGCTCCAGGTGTTGATCAAATTAATGGCAAAATGCTTTAACACTTAGGTTAGGTTGTACAGGCCGCCAGTTTCATGAAACCAGCCCACTTGGGTCCTTTTGGTCTTGTTGTGTTGCCTGAGGGAGAAGTGCAGCCCACGAGACTTACACTTCCCCCGACGGTTCAGATTCAAACCAACCCGAAAGCCGGATAAAGGAATCCAGTCCGTTCACTCGGCATTCCGATATATTTGCTAACCCGTGCAGCATCGGTCCGCCTAGATACAGCGCTCTCATAGAACTGAGAGCCGGGCATCGACAGAGGAAATGCTCAACACTTTCCTCCTCGTCCTCATCCGCATCAGTTACCATCAAAGCAGAAGTCCGCAGTATCCTTTCTATGAATCTGCAATAGGTGGTTTTCTCTAAAGCCGTCCAGCAAACAAGCGCCCCATACATTAATATGGGCTTTATTACCATGTTAAATAGCCAGCAAGAATTCCAAGGATTTATACCCCAGGTCTTCCCAATGGCCTTACGACACAGCTACAAAGCAACAGCCGCCTTGTCCCCTCTAAATTGGACATTCTTCTTCCAAGACAGTTTTGAATCAAGATAGATTCCCAGGTATTTGGCACTATCCGCCAAACTAAGCTCAACGCCCTTTAGGGTTGGCAGATCGAAAGGTGGAGTCTTGTATTTTCGGGTGAAAAGTACAAGCTCCGTTTTATGTGGATTCACACTGAGACCACTATGGGTGCTCCACCCCATCTATGATCCTTTTTTTTTTTTATTGTTAATAGTAATGGGTGAGCATGTTCCTAGAGGCAGTGCGAATGTAACATGGGCACACTTTTGTTCATTAGCCTTGATTTTCCAAAGCTTGAGCCATGTCTCTAGTTTGCCGATATGTTCCTGTAAGTTTATTGATGCTTGCTGGTGGTTACTATGTATGCTAAGGAATGCTGTATCATCTGCAAATGTTGAAGTGTGAATGTTGGTGCTTGTCGGCATGTCAGATGCGTAGATCAAATATAAGATAGGCCCTAATATGCTGCCTTGGGGAACTCCAGCTTCAATAGGCTGTGCCAAATTGGTGATCAGGAATACATTCAACCTTATGAAGCATTGGATCCAACTTCGCCTTTAGCAATTTTTCGAAAAGTTTTGAAGTTGTTGTCAGTAGACTTATTGGACGAAACCATGGAACCATTGTTATCATGGACACCTTCCACTCTGCAGGGTAATACTCAAGTCGTAAAATAGCATTAAAAATAAAAAGAAGAATTCTTTTAGCTACACGAGGCAGCTCTACGAGCATTTTGTTGCTGATTTTGTCCATACCTGGAGCTTTTTTAAGGTTTAGATTACCAATAGCATTTTCAACTTCTTCAAAATTGAATCTTAAAGGCACAGGAGGTCTACTAACAATAGGCTGCAACTCATTTGCATTATCAGACCTATTTGTGGTAAAAACGTTTTTCAAATGGTTAACAAATAAATTACCCTTTTCCGAGTCATCTCTAGCCCAATCACCAGACGGTTCTCGTAAAGGCGGCTTACCTCTAACTGGCCTTTTTAAACCCTTAGTCGCCCGCCATAAAGAATAGTCGGATTGAGGAGTACCATCCAGACTTTCCAAATACGTTTGTAGAGAAGCCGTTTTTTGGGTTGCAAGCAAATTTCTTAGTTGATTTGTGCACTCACGGAGCCTTGTTTTTAGTTGCGGAGAAATGCGAAGTTGCCACTCTCGTCTAACTCTTCTTTTTTCTAACACAAGTTGCTCGATTTCTGAAGAATATGTTCTATTTTGCATGTTTCTGCGTGTTAAATAAACGCTAGATGCAAGTTCAGCGGCTTGTTTAAGATTTTCGCTTAAGTTGCTTAGTGACGCATTAATATCTTCAGGAGTTCTTAAAACAATATTCTCAGTGCAATGGGTACTCAAAAATTTTTTATATTTTAGCCAATTCACTCGGGTAACAGTCCTATGCAAATTGTTAATCGGGGACCAAGTCTCCTGGGGAAAGCGTACTGAAATAATAGTAGGTGAATGATCCGATGACAAGTCTAACGAAGGCTCAGCTTGCATCCATTCCACAGGGAACCCCTTTACCACTCCAAAATCAATCACATCAGGAATCTTTCGTCGGTCAGTTGGCCAGTAAGTGGGATGTCCGCTTGATATTACGTCTAAGCCCATTTTAGAAATTGTATCAAAAAGCACCCGACTCTTCGGGGTGATTAGACGTGATCCCCAAAAAGTGTGTTTTGCGTTGTAATCTCCAGCTGCTATAAAACGAGGTCCTAATGAGGTGAAAAAACTTGAATATTGTGATTTTGTCACTGAGAATCGAGGCGGCGAATAAATCGATGAGATAACCAATTTGTAATGAAAATTTTCCACACAGATATAAGTTGCTTGAAGATAGTCCTCACATGTGTCGTTCAACAAAAAATGCTTAATCCTAGATTTTATCAAGATTGCGGAACCCCCACAAGCTCTTCCACGGGGGTCTTTAGTATCGTATAGTACGTAGTCGTTAATTTTGAAGAAGCTTGTTGACGTCAAGTGAGTTTCGGCAATCGACATTATATCGTTCTGCTTGTCCATCAGGAAGTATTCGAGTTCATTTTTGTGTTGGCGGATGCCGTTCGCGTTCCAGCAACATATTTTTAACCAAATCATATTTTCACCATTTCCTGCATCATCGTCATCATTGACGACGTAAAAGTGTTTATAGTTTGAATAAGGGTCTGTATTGTTGCCTCAAGGTTACTGAAATTTTGATCGGGCGGTTGAGATATAGATTGTTGATTCGGGTTTGCGAATGTAGACTTAACTACATTAGCATAAGAAATTTGTTTTTGATTTTGAGCGGTTATGTCAGTGGTTGACATCTATGATCCTCAGTGCGGAATTCAAACACTGTGAGAGGGCGTCCGGATATTTACCCGACACCGCCTCAGCAATATCATCGGCATATGCCACAGTCTTGAAACGCATGGAGTCTAACTCCACTAGTAATGAGTTTAGAGCAAGATTCCATAGGAAGGGAGATAAAACTCCCCCCTGCGGAGTACGCCAGTTTGCCACTCTGCATATGGTGGCCCGTCCCATACTAGATGTTATGACCCTCTTAGTCAGTAGACTCCATATGAGACTTATAATCGGCTGACGAATATTCAGCCTTTCCAAAGCCATAGTAATTACTTTTACCGCAACATTATTAAAGGCTCCCTCTATGTCAAGGAAGGCCACCAATGTATACTCCCCTTGCTCTAGAGTATTTTCTATATACCCCACGAGCGAATGCAACGCAGTCTCAACAGATTTTCCCTTAGTATAGGCACGTTGAGATGCAGATAAATGGCACGGATTTATTGACATTCTAAGATGTAGATCAACCATCCGCTCCAACGTCTTTAGGAAAAAGGATGTCAGGCTTATGGGCCTGTAATCCTTCGGAGTTGTGTGTGAAGCCTTTCCACTTTTAGGAATAAAGACCACTACACATCTACGCCATGGTCTCGGTATGTAGGACCATTTAAAACAGGCCGTAAAAATCCGGATCAACCATGACATAAACAGTTCCGCATTATTTTGCAAATCTGCTGGTATAATACCATCCGGATCCGGTGATTTATATGGGCCAAAGCTATTCAACGCCCAAAGGACCCGGTTCCTATCGACAGAGAAGCATACTTCTCCTTGTCTGTTTCGTTCAACGGCCATACCTGCCCCCGTGTAGGGTGTACAGCCAGGAAAATGCGTATCCATGAGTACCTCAAGGGTCTCTTGAACACTTACCTCGTGTAGTTAAAAGAATTCTACTTTTTATTTTTAACGCTATTTTACGCTATGATTACTATGATACCCAAGCCAGGGAAGTATCCGATTAAGGTAGAATCATATAGACCAATAAGTCTACTACCAACTATTTAAAAACTATTCGAAAAATTATTAATGGCGATTATCAATGTCATAAGACAGACCTTTGAGGACAAGAAGTATTGCTCAGCTCTATTCATTGATATTTCTCAAGCTTTTGATAAAGTGTGGCACGACGACTTGATGCACAAAATAAAGTTAAACTTGCCTACAAATACACACAAGCTACTTATATGGGCGGAAGTTTGTTATCAGAGAAGGCGTCTTTATAGGACCAACTCAGCCAATCGAGGCAGGAGTTCCCCAAGGCAGCATACTGGAGCCTATTTATATTTGATTTACGCTTCTAACATGCTAACGACATCCGGAATCCACACATCAACCTTTGCAGATGACACATTGTTTTTGAGTGTTCACAAAAACCAACCACCAATTGGCTTTACCAAATTTACAGGAATATGTTTCAATATTAGAGAAATGGCTAAAACTTTCACATTCACACTGCAAACATGTGCGCCTATCCAAATTAACAACTCACCTATTCGCAGCACAATGAAGTCAAATACCTTGGTATTCACCTGGACCGTAGGCTAACGTGGAAGTCTCACATTGAAGCAAAAGTTACTCAGTTGAAACTAAAATCAGTGCGACTAAATTGCATGGATTGCAAACTTCTGTTATACAATGCTATTCTAAAACCTATATGGTGCTACGGAATTCAATTATGGGGCACCGCCTTAGCGTCAAATATTGAAAAAATTCAAAGGCGACAAAACCAAGTTCTTCGAACAATTACTGCAGCTCCATGGTACGTAAAAAATTCACGAATTCATAAAGATCTGAGTGTTCCGCTGGTAAAAGGGGAATTTTATAAATACGCGACAAAGTATGTCAGTAAACTGAAACTTCATCCAAACCCTCTTGCGCGCAATATACTTAATTTTGACGGCCACGCTCGGCTTAGAAGAAGGGATACCGTTGCCACCATCAGATTGCTCAAGAGGCGATTTTTTAAGCTTCAATAAATAAAAAAATTGCTAAAAAAAAATATTGCACGTAATCAATGGAATTATTTATTTCTTTTATGCTGTCTACAAAATAATTATTTATATTTTCAGCTACCTGTACATGAACTGTTTTTTTTTAAGTGGTATAAATCCATTTTGTCATATATTGAGATATTTAAGGGTTTGCGTTTGAATAAATTTAAAAATATTGGCCAACTTTAATCAGTTCGAGTGATGTTATTTACACTATAATCCTTTTAAATTTATTTGTGAAATAATAATGATAACCAAAGAAAGGATATATAGGCGAAAAGCAAAGTATTTCGAAGCATAGAGGAAATATATATATGTTTTGTTTAGATTTGAATACTTATTGATAGTTGCCTTTTTGAAGATTCAATAAATAAATAAATGCTTAAAAACATCGAAAATGGATCTGATGGAAATCCGGCCGCGAGCCGTCTATGCAAAAAAACTTTTCTTAGCGAAGCCGGTGTTTGCTATACCATAGAGGAGAAAAGTCCTGCATCCAGCCATATGTAAAAAAAACTTTTGTTAGAGAAGCCGGTATTGGTTATACAACAGAGGAGAGAATCCCTGCAAACTTTACAAGTGAAGCCGGTGTTTATTATTATATTAAATGTTAGTTGGTATGTACATACATATGTAACACTTTGATACAAAAATTGTTTAAAACTAATGAAGTTTACCGAGCTAAGTTTTTTTTCAGGAGTTTTAGGTAGTTTGAATTCATAAACTTTCAAATGATGTATGCAACCCAACTGCACGGGAATAGGTAGCAGACCGTACATACACAACTTGCTACCTTTTCCGTTTGTTTCTTTTTTGCTTCTCTTTTTTTACCGTTGTCCGTATTTGCTATATATATGTTCACTATTAATTTCGTATGAAACCAAAGTGCATCGGAATAGGTAGCAAGATGTGCACATGTGTTTTTTTTCACCATTGTCCGTGTTTTCTCTATATATGTACATATGTTCATTATTAATTTCCTTTCAACGCATTTCATTACCTTGCAGTGTGGAAGGTGTTGGACTAAATTTTGTTAATCTGATCAGTGTCGAAGGTATATACACTGGGCACTGATCAGTTTTAACTAATTTAACTCCAACATTTTAAAGAGTTTCTTTTAGTCTTTAATATTGTTATTAATAAAGTTTAACCTCCACAAACAGTACTCCCTCTTTCCTCCTCATCAATCTATTTTCCTAGTTCCAGTACAAAGCACCGCATATGTAGGGGTAGTCCCCTGAATACTGGTCGAAGATAAAAAAATTATGCCAATAATGACGATATAGGTTGAAAAATTTGATAGAAAATTGCATGTATATAGGGTAAAAGCACATAAGTTCGGCATGTACCAATAGTTGGCAGTTTTGAGTTATATGCTTAATAAATAAAAAATATAAAAGTAAGAATAAGCTTTAATTCTCGTTTCTCATTATGTAATTTGAAAATTTGAGAGAGATTATTCCTTCGGTCTATTTTTGTCCATATTCGGTGTCGACTTTTCAGAACAAGCAGTAGTGCCCGTTTAAAAGCAAAATTTTATGTCAAGGTCAAAAAAAAAAAAACAAGTAAGTTCTTATGTTAATTTTTGTAATTTTTTGAAATGAACGATATTTCGAGGTTAAAGGTTGACTTAGGTATAGATGTTAATAAAAAAAATTTTATTATAACCGTTTTTTTTTTGCATTTATTTTAATGGGTGCCGACATTAGGCACTAAAATTTTGTTAATTTTCAATAGTCTTCGCCTCTCTTGGTAATAAACGTAAAGAAAATGAGTTTAAAGCCAATTTCCCTAATAGTAGTCTAAGTTTTGATTAACAACTGCCGACTATAGGAGAAAAGGTATCTTAAAGTCAGCATCATCTTTTTCCCCTACAAGTCATATTTTGGCTACCATTTTATAATTTTAAATATGGACAGAAAAGACAAAAGACCGATGCTCCAGTAAAGCGAACAATCTCAATATAAAGGGGCAGTAAAAATATGCTTTCCCCCGTTCAACCATACAGAACAGATTATATGGTCCAGTAATCGGGGAAAAAGGGTTGACAACCAGTTTCATCTAATTTAGAGCAAATCCGTTTGGTAAAATAGTGGCAAGAGCTTGCCAAAGGCGGTTATTAGTAATACATTTGTATACAAAATTTTTGAAAACAATTAAGATTGCAATATATTCGGCTGGTACGAATCTGAAATACCCTTCATAATAGTCACTTAAATAAAGGCTTATTATATCCAGTTTACGCACAGGGCTCCGAATTGAAAAAATTATATACGGTACGGCGAAAAAAAAATTTCAAATAAATGTGTAAACTGCCGCAAAGAAAATCAAAGGCTAAATTTAGGTCTTGATGAAAATTATTCAACTATAAGTAAAGAATGCCCTGTGTGTAGAAATAAAATAAATTTGAAGAAAAAGCGAATTGGGCTAGATTTTAACATTTAACAACCAAAATTCATTCATGGCATATATACTAATATTCAAGGGCTAACTAATAATTTCACTCAATTGCGAATAATAATAGAAAGCAATAAACCAGATTTTTTTACTCTCTCAGAAACGCATATGACAGACAAAATTGATGAAGAAGAGCATGAAATAAAAAATTATGATCAATTTAGCACGATATCGAAATCAGCAAAGACAGGCGGAGTTACATTATATATAAAAAAAGAATGGACTGTAACAAATATTAAAACAATTGAAAAATATATAGCTTACTGGATTACTGCTTACTGGGTTAAAAAAGGGAAGACATAGTTTATTATTGTACTAATATATCGCTCGCCAAGTTATTCGAAGGCAGAAATCTGTGATGCACTGCAAGACTTATTGGAGGAATTATGTGAAAGAAATTGTGACTTAATAATGGCAGATGATTTCAATATAGACTGGAAAAGTGTCTTCTATCGGATCATGAAGTATTAGACATATTTATCGAGTGTAAAAACAGTAATTTAGAAGACACAAAGAAACAAATAGAATTATTCAAATACAATAAACGCAATTTTAAAAATGAGCTAAGTGCAATATTACAGTATAATGATAGTTTAAATGTTAATGAAAATGTAGAAATCCTTCACAAGTGCATCCAGGACACAATATCAAAATTTTCAGTAAGAAAACAAATAAATGAAAAAAGTAACAATAAATGGTTTAACTCAATGTTTACACACGCAAGTGCAAGTGCAAAAAACCCAATACATACCCATATTTTTACTAATACATTCACACACCTGCAAGTAGTAGCCTCACTTGCAACTGATTTTGGTTGGCAGTGATTTTTTCACTTGCATGCAAGCAGAAACAAACAGTGTTGCCAATAGATATTTCATTTTAACCTTAATGGGTATTTTTCAAGGAAATTTTTTTAAAATATTAAAATTTTTAATTGTATGCCGAAAACATAATATAAAAACACGAAAATAAATAAACATCATAACTTATTTTTTATTTGGAATACAAATTTATTATTTAAATTGTGAAAAAATTGTGTGCATAATATAATTCCCCTGTAATATTGCTATGCTAAAACTTTGGCAGCACAGACATTAAAAGCGCATGTAGTACAAAGGCGTACAACGTTTGTCTTCGACGACATTTTGAAAATGAACTTGCACTTGAGTGTGTAAACAATCGTGCAAATTGCAAGTGTTTTTATTATTTTTTTCGATGTATTGGTTGTTAATATGTACACACAACTTGTAACAAGTTACTTGTATGTCTAAACGCAGTGTAACGATGAAATCAGAAACTTGAAAATACAAAAGGTGAAATCATACCAAAAAGCAGTAATTGGTTAGATTATAAAATGACAAGAAATAAATACAAAATTAAAATCGAGAATGAAAAAAACAAATATATAAATAATAAAATTTCATTTTCTAATGACCAAAAGGAAATGTGGGCTGTGATAAAAGAACTTGTGATACGAAAACCGAGAAATGAAATAAGAACTGTGATGTTTAACCAGATAGAGTATAAAGAAAATCTAGATATAGCTGAAAATTTCAATACTTACTTTATCGATAGCATTAAAATGTGAAAAAGTTATGGAGAAAGTTGTGAAAAATCAATTGGAACAATATATAGATGCAAATTATTTGATTTTTAAACATCAGTCAGGTGTTAGGAAAAAACATTCATGCGAAACAGCAGTGAACACTTAATCAACAGGCTAAAATTAGTAAAGAACAAGTAAGAGTGTGGTAAATTCGGCTTGGCCGAATCTAAAATACCCTTCACAACAGTCACGTAAATGTATAGTACATATTACACATTTGAACTAAATATGCTGTTTTAATTTATAATAATGATAGTACATTAAAATCTTCGATATGAACTGATAATTTCCGTAATATATGCTAGGGATGTGTACATTTAATAAGGCGCCGTGAAAAATGATTTTTTCTTCACACGCGTTTTATGGGCCGATATCGGAAATTTTCATTTTCCATATTTATATAACCGAATGTTATTACCAAAACTACTTTTAAGCAAAAAAATGGTTTAAGTTTGTTTACGCCGCATGTTCTAAAAAAACCGGTTTAGGCTATATCTCGGGTATATATGGACCGATATCGGAAATTTTAATTTTCCATATTTATATAACCTTACTTCATTACCAGAACTGCTTTTAAGCAAAAAAAAAGTTGTTTAAGTTCGCTTACGCCGCATGTTCATGAAAAACCCAGTTTAGGCTATATCTCGGGTATATATGGACCGATATCGGAAATTTTCATTTTCCATATTTATATAACCGAATGTTATTACCAAAACTACTTTTAAGCAAAAAAAGTTGTTTAAGTTTCTTTACGCAGCATGTTCATAAAAAATCCGGTATATAGCTTAAACCGGGTATTTATGGACCGATATAGGAAATTTTCATTTTTCATATTTAAATAACTTTATTTTATTACCGGAGATACTTTTAAGCAAAAAAAAAAGTTATTTAAGTTCGCTGGCGCGACATTTTCATGAAAAACCCGGTTTAGGCTATGTCTCGGGTATATATGGACTGATATTGGAAATTTTCATTTTCCATATTTATATAACCTTATTTTATTACCATAACTACTTTTAAGCAAAAAAAAAGTTGTTTAGCTTCGCCTATGCGACATTTTCATTAAAAATCCGATTTGGGCTATAATCTTTTTGCCTTTTAGTCACCATGCTTAATAAGTGTGTGAAGTTTGAAGCAAAACAAAGAACTTTTGTTTCCAAAAATTTTCATACAAAATTGCAAAAAAAATGTTTTTTTCGGAATTTTGAATATATCTCAGCTATACGTGGACCGATATTACTGAATTTCAATAGAAAACCCATGAATCGATGGGGTAAAAGAATGGTGAAAGAAAAAAGTTTCTAAGTCTAATGGTTTTCTCAGAAACGCTATTTCAACAGCGGACAGACGGGCATCGCTTAATCGACTTTTCCATTAATTCTGAATCAGAATATACATATATACTTTATAGGGTCGCAAAAAAAAAACTGTAGAAATTACAAACGGAATCACAAACTTACATATATGTACCCTTTAGATTTTGGTGAAGGGTATAAAAATAACAAAATGTTAGCTATATTTCTTGACTTTAAGCGTGCGTTCGAAACAATAGATCGGGACATATTAATACAGAAGCTTGACAAATATGGTGTTAAAAATAATAAATTAAAATGGTTTAAATCATATTAAAATGGTTTAAATCAAATAGAACACAAAAAAACGAAAGCTAATAATAATGAAATCAACCGCAAAAGTGAACGAATATGGTGTGCCACAAGGCTCAATTTTAGGGTCTCTGTTATTTATTATATACATTAATGACATTGAAACAATAATAGATAAATCCGAAATAATTTTATACGCAGATGATACACTTACATATATTAACGGAAGCAGAGATAGAAAAAAAATGTGTTACGAAAATATTAAAAAAGACATGAAAAAAAAATTAATCAATGGTTAAGCATTAATAAGTTAAAATTAAATGAATCTAAAACACACAAAAAAAAAGCAAATCGTAGCAACCAACAGTTGTTCATTTGTTTGAAAGGTGTAACGAAATGTTAGAGACGTTTATAAATAGAAAAGCTTGTTTTTTGTGTTTTGACGGATATTATTAGAGCATTTTTCTTTTTAAACTCTCAGCAATTTATTTGGATTGTTGGGATATAAAGTTGAATGTTTGAGAATATCTTTCAAAAATTTCCAAAGTCTACTGATGATTAGGGTCGTTCCTCTGAAATGCTGGGAAACATAGAAAACAAACTATTTATAATTTTTTACTGGTTGTTAATTTTATTAAACATAATTTGGTTCAGAACACATAATAATTTTGTATTAGTTAAAAATTTTTCGTATTGTAATTAATAAAGTATTTCATAATACAACTTAATATCTAAATAAAAAAAATTTGGCGGAAACGCATAGTTTCCGAGTTATGGACCTCTAAAAATTTGGTATTTAGGCAAATTTTTTATCATTTGCAAGCTCTTAAATAGGCCTATTTAGATATGCAAGTTTTATTTTAATTTTTAGCCCGTTTGGAAGCGGGACAAATATAATGGCTTTGGTAAGGCAAAATTTTTTGGCTTAAGTCCAATTTACGCACAGACCCCGAATTGAAAAAGAATTATATAGGGGGGTAGGAAATTGAAAAATAAGATGAAAATATTAAGTGAAAAAGTTGGCGGAAACGCATAGTTTCCGAGTTATGGATGTCTGAAGTTTTGATATACGTGTGTATGAAGTTGCGATTTTGCATTACGTATCCAAAGTTATGTAGGCAAAATTGGTATCATTTTGTTATACCATAGAGGATAAAATCCTTTCGCCCGGCCGAAGGCCGGTTATGCAGGGAAACTTTGGTCAGCGAAGCCGGTGTTTGTTATACCATAGCGGAGAAAAGCCTTCTGCCCGGCCGAAGGCCGGCTATGCAGGAAAATTTTGGTCAGTGAAGCCGGTGTTATATCATAGAGAAGAAAATCCTTCCGCCTTAACCTTAATTAACCCAGTGTTATTTACTGAAATTTCGATCACAGTTCCGTTTTTCTAACAAATTATAATATTTATATATTAACCTCTAGCACTTTAATTAAAAATTGTTTAAGACCTGTATTTACACTTAAGAAATTAAAAGATTTTTGCATAATATAATAATGCATCTATTCAAAAGCTTTCGAATGATACCAATTTTGCATAAATACCTTGAGAAATGTAATGAAATATTGCAATTTCATATACACGTATATCAAAATTTCAGAGGTCCATAATTCGGAAACTAAGCATTTCCGCCAATTTCTTCATTTTACATTTTCTTATTTTCCAATTTTCTACCCCCCTATATAATTTTTTCAATTTAGAGCTCTGTGCGTAAACTGGACTTGTTCCATTTTACATTTTCTTTTTATTTTTCAATTTTCTATCCCCCTACATATTTTTTTCCAATTTGGAGCTCTGTGCGTAAACTAGACTTGTATAAATTTTCTATCACCCTATGTATTTTATTTGAAGCTGCGTTGGTAAACTAGATTTGTTTTGTGAATGTATTGGAAAATAACATTTGAGTGATTAGTTTCAGTCATCTATTTCTTGTTGGGCTTATTCAATAATTAGACTTACCTTCACTATTAAATAATTTTTAATAAGCTTTTTACAAGAGAATTCACAACACTTTTTAAAGCTGACTTGTGGCGTGCTTAGTAAGCTATTGTCAAGTTATTTCTAAATCGTTTTGGTTTGTTGGGTTAAGCTTGCATCAAACCACACCTTAAATAATTACTGGCATGCACATAAGTTTTAGCAGTTAAATCAATTACCTACTACTCCATTACATACATTTAGTTGTTAAGCAAGATTTCACAAAAAATTGTCGTTTTATTATTTATTATTATTATTTTCTTAAGAAACTCAATTTTCAACTACAAAAAAATGAAACACGGTCAGTAGGAGCTCACAATATATCACGCAGGAGAAGAAATCAAACTTTAGTGAATGGCAAACCTTTATACAGAGTTGCAAAAAAGTATTATTGTTTGTTTACATAAAAAAAACCCGTATTAGTGATGCCAAGTGCTTTTCCTGTACTGACAACGCTTATAATCAAAAACACAAACAAACCCGAGAAGAAAACAAACTTTTACGATCGTCGTGAAGAAAACAAACTTTTGTTTTGATATTTAGCAAACTTTTTTACCGTTTACTCGCAATTTCCACTATGCAACCTTATTAGCTGAGCTGATTATCTTTGAGAGAACTGGATGAGGTATTTTACTTCATGAAGTAAAATACCTTTAAAATTTACGGCCTGTTTTCAGGAGACAATATCGCTTTAGTTCGTGTTAAAACGTTAACGTTTTGCATATTTGCGTTTTTCAACCGCTAATGTCAAATATTATTGCTACTTACGTAATAAATTTGTTTTTTTTATACCTTCCACAAAAATGTTAAGGGTATACATATATAAGTTTGTGATTCCGTTTGTAGTTTCTACAGTTTTTTTTTTGCGACCCTATAAAGTATATATATTCTGAATCAGAATTAATGGAAAAGTCGATTAAGCGATGTCCGTCTGTCCGCTGTTGAAATACCGTTTCTGAGAAAACCATTAGACTTAGAAACTTTTTTCTTTCACCATTCTTTTACCCCATCGATTCATGGGTTTGCTATTGAAATTCAGTAATATCGGTCCACGTATAGCTGAGATACATTCAAAATTCCGAAAAAAGCCATTTTTTTTTTTGCAGTTTTGTATGAAAATTTTTGAAAACAAAAGTTGTTCGTTTTGCTTCAAACTTCACACACTTATTAAGCATGGTGACTAAAAGGCAAAAATCGGTCCATATATACCCGAGATATAGCACAAATCGGATTTTTAATGAAAATGTCGCATAGGCGAAGCTAAATAACTTTTTTTTGCTCAAAAGCAGTTCTGGTAATAAAATTAGGTTACATACATATGGAAAATGAAAATTTCCGATATCGGTCCATATATACCCGAGATATAGCCCAATCCGGGTTTTTCATGAAAATGTCGCGTAAGCGAACTTAAACAACTTTTTTGTGCTCAAAAGCAGTTCTGGTAATAAAATAGGGTCATATAAATATGAAAAATGAACATTTTCGATATCGGTCCATATATACCCGAGATATAGCCTAGACCGGGGTTTTCATGAAAATGCCGCGTAAGCGAACTTAAACAATTTTTTTGTGCTCAAAAGCAGTTCTGGTAATAAAATTAGGTTATATAAATATGGAAAATGAAAATTTCCGATATCGGTCCATATATACCCGAGATATAGCCTAGACCGGGTTTTTCATGAAAATGTCGCGTAAGCGAACTCAAACAACTTTTTTGTGCTCAAAAGCAGTTCTGGTAATGAAATAGGGTCGTATAAATATGAAAAATGAAAATTTTCGATATCGGTCCATATATACCCGAGATATAGCCCAAACCAGGTTTTTCATGAAAATGCCGCGTAAGCGAACTTAAACAACTTTTTTGTGCTCAAAAGCAGTTCTGGTAATGAAATTAGGTTACATATATATGAAAAATGAAAATTTCCGATATCGGTCCATATATACCCGAGATATAGCCTAGAACGGGGTTTTCATGAAAATGCCGCGTCAGCGAATTTAAACAACTTTTATTGCTTAAAAGCGGTTCTGGTAACAAAATAAGGTTATATAAATATGAAAAATGAAAATTTCCGATATCGGTTCATATATACCGCAGATATAGCCTGGAACGGGGTTTTCATGAAATTGCCGCGTAAGCGAACTTAAACAACTTTTTTTTGCTTAAAAGTAGTTTTGGTAATAAAATAAGGTTGTACAAGTATGGAAAATGAAAATTTTCGATATCGGTCTATATATACCCGAGATATAGCCCAAACCGGGTTTTTCATGAAAATGTCGCGTAAGCGAACTTTAACAACTTTTTTTTGATTAAAAACAGTTCTGGTAATAAGATCAGTTTATATAAATATGGAAGATAAAAATTTCCGATATCGGTCCATATATACCCGAGATATAGCTTAAACCGGGGGTTTCATGAAAATGCCGCGTAAGCGAACTTAAACAATTTTTTCGCCTTAAAGCAGTTCTGGTAATTAAATAAGGTTATATAAATATGGAAAATGAAAATTTCCGATATCGGTCCATATATACCCGAGATATATCCCAAACCGGGTTTTTCAGGAAAATGTCGCGTAAGCGAACTTAAACAACTTTTTTCACCTTAAAGCAGTTCTGGTAATGAAATAAGGTTATATAAATATGGAAAATGAAAATTTCCGATATCGGTCCATATATACCCGAGATATAGCGCAAACCGGGTTTTTCATGAAAATGTCGCGTAATCGAACTTAAACAACTTTTTTTGCTTAAAACAGTTCTGGTAATAAGATGAGGTTATATAAATATGGAAAATGAAAATTTCCGATATCGGTCCATATATACCAGAGATATAGCCTAAGCCGTGGTTTTCATGAAAATGCCGCGTAAGCGAACTTAAACAACTTTTTTCACCTTAAAGCAGTTCTGGTAATAAAATAAGGTTACATAAATATGGAAAATTAAAATTTCCGATATCGGTTCATATATACCCGATATATAGCTTAACAGGTTTTTTGATGAAAATGCCGAGTAAACAACTTTTTTGTGCTCAAAAGCAGTTCTGGTAATGAAATAAGGTTATATAAATATGGAAAAAGAAAAAATCCGATATCGGTCCATATATACTCGAGATATAGCCTGAACCGATTTTTCCAAAAACATTTTTTTTTCTGAAAAGCAGTTCTTGTTATAAAAGAAGGTTACGAAAATAAAAAAAATTAAAATTTCTGATATCGGTCCATATATACCCGAGATATAGCCTAAATCGGGTTTTTCATGAAAATATCGCGTAAGCGAACTTAAACAATTTGTTGTGCTCAAAAGCAGTTCTGGTAATGATATAAGGTTATATAAATATGGAAAATTAAAATTTTCGATATCGGTCCATATATACCCGAGATATAGCCTGAACCGATTTTTCCATTAAAAATTTTTTTTTTTGCTGGAAAGCAATTCTCGTTATAAAAGAAGGTTTCTAAAATACAGAAAATAGAAAAATCCGATATCGGTTCATATATAACCGAGCATATTTAGGTCACATTTTTAATATACTATACGTATTCGTGACTATCGTGAAGGGTATTTTAGATTCGGCCCAGCCGAATATACTACACTCTTAATTGTTTTTTTTTTTTTTTGTGTGACGTTTGTGCCGACACAATTGTCAAACACGCACGAATGAAAAATACCAAACGCCAGAGAATAAACAAATCAATTTATCAAAAAAAATATTTTATACCACAAACTTTTTTCAAAGACATATTTTGTTTTTTTATTTTATTCACACTTTATTTCATAAAAATTAGAATGGGTTTAAAAATTTTTAATTTTTGTTGATCCTAATTTATTGACCTTTTTTAAATAATTTTCTTCTTTTTTGAATAATTTGCAATATTCGAGGTCGTTTTTTATAAAAAAGTTTAACAAATTTATTCAATATTTCGTTTTCCGTTGGAAAACTTCTTCAGAAAAATAATTGTTATAATTAGTTTTGAAAAAATTCGAAAAAAATTTTGTGACAGAAAAACAAATAACATGAAAAATATTTAACATACATAAATATACGAAATAATATTTAACATATCTACACACAAAATTGAATTTAACATACAAAAATTGTCACAATAAACATCATATACAAAAACCGTTTTTAAAAATATTTTAATACAACAACAACAACATTTTTAAAATGTTAATTTCTTATTCTATTCTTATAAATTAAATGCCTATAATTACTAGCTAAATTTTCCGTATCCTTTCTAAAATTTATTCTATTTTCTATTGGTACATTTATAATTTGCAGCATTTCAAGCATATATCGTTTTTTATAACTATCCTCTGTATTTAATATAGAAACATTCTCAAAATCTTGATTATGATTTGAGTCGCGGCAATGATTCGATAATGCTGTTTTCTGTGAAGAATTAATATTCCTATACTTTTGGTCACTCTTATGTCCTGCTAATCTAGTTTTCAATTTATTTTTGGTTGTTCCTACATAAACCTTATTACATTGCTCATTATCATTAGCGCAAAAAGGCATTTTGTATACTAAATTAGACTTTTCTAACTTATTTAATTTATCCTTTGTTTTGCTAAATAATCTGCCTACCGTTTTATAAATTTTATGGGCCATTTTGTATTTCTCCTTATTAAATATACTTGATTTTTCCAACCTCTCAGACATTCCAGGTAAATATATAAGCCATTGATTTATATATCTTTGTCTCCTGAGTAACATCTAATCTACTCCTTCTACTGTATTATCTAATTAATTTGCAAATAAGTTCTTCAGGAAAACTGTTCTCTAGTAATATAATTTTAATTATTGTTTCATTTTTCTTATGGAAACAAATATCACTTGTATTAAATACTCTATCTATAAAATTTTTAGCTGTATTTATTATTATTCTTTTCGGATGTTTTGAAAAATAGTTAATAATTCTTCCTGATGAAGTTATTTTTTGTTACCAATCAATTTGAAGATAAAAAATATTGCTCTGCCTTCTCCTATTTATGTTGTCGCCAATTTATAGTAAAAGAAGGCTATTTCATAAGCCCCGCTCAGTCTATTGAAGCTGGAGTTCCCAGCATATTAGGCCCTATCTTATATTTGATCTACGCATCTGACATGCCAACAAGCACCAACGTTCACACTTCAACATTTGCAGATGATACAGCATTCCTTAGCATACATAGTAACCACCAGCAAGCATCAATAAATTTACAGGAACATATCGACAAACTAGAGAAATGGCTGAAGCTTTGGAAAATCAAGGTTAATGAACAAAAGTGTGCCCATGTTACATTCGCACTGCCTCTAGGAACATGCTCACCCATTACTATTAACAATAAAGTAATACCTCAACACAGTGAAGTCAAATACCTCGGAATTCATCTTGACCGTAGACTAACATGGAAGACTCACATCGAGGCAAAAGTAACGCAGATGAAATTGAAAGCAGTGCAAATTAACTGGCTACCAGGCAGAAATTCGACCTTGAAGCTTGATTGTAAACTTTTGCTGTACAACTCGATTCTAAAGCCAATATGGTGCTACGGGATTCAATTATGGGGCACAGCCTCGGCATCCAACATTGAAAAAATTCAAAGAATTCAAAATAGAATACTCCGTAGAATTACAGACGCTCCATGGTACGTTAAAAACTCACGAATCCACGCAGATCTGAACGTACCTTTTGTGAAATCTGAATTTGTGAAGTACGCAACAAGGTATATTAACAAACTTTAATTCCATCCAAATCCTCTTGCAGCTAATATTCTTAATTTTGGTGGTCATACCCGTCTGAGAAGGAGGGATACTTTGGCTACCATTAGAGCTCTAAAGTGCCCTGGAGACTATCAAAAAAAGTCATCAATCACAAGGTTGTGTGCGTGCGGTCGTTGTTTTTCGGGTACACGTATTTGTTGTCGGCTCTGATTGAAGAAAATCAAAAAGTTTTGATTTTTATTTTGACGACTGATTTTTTGTACGTCTCCATTTGTGCTTGACAAAAAAATATCATTTTTCTATGTTTTTCGTCGTAACAACATCGAGGATAAAATATAAAAAAATTAAAAGATAAACAAAATAAAAAATATAAAATTGGAAGTGAAAGAAATATATTTCAATATAAAAAATTTTCAATTGTGTGTTTTAAAAAATTTTCAATTCTGCTTTGGTTTTTTTCACAAAAGTAAATAAAACAGTTTCGAACAAAACTTGCAAAATTTTGGTTTTTCATTTGCCTTATTCACAAGGTTGTTATATTGTTATTAAAGTGAATATTCAGAAAAAATGTTACAATGTTACGAATAGCTTGTGAATATGGCAATAGTTTATTCATTAATTCTTTTAAGTTTTCTATAATTTTATACAGGAAAAGGAGAAAATATGGAAAAAAGTATGGACGAACAGAAGTTCATACACAAATTTATAGAAAATTACCAAAACTTGCCAGCTTTATGGAACGTAAAGCTGGAAGCATACAGCAATCGCGACGAAAAAAGAAAGCAGTATGAAATGTTGCTGGATATTTATAAAGAACAATTTCCGAATGCAACAATTGATGACGTGAAGAAAAAAATTAATATTTTGCGCACCAATTTTCGTCGAGAAAAACAAAGATTAGGTGAATGCAGCAAAAGTGGAGCTGGAAGCGAGGACTCGCAGGAATCAACTTTATTTTATTATAATGAACTAGATTTTCTGTCCGACGTCGAATAACCTTGCTCATCAAAAAGCACAACGGCAAGTTAAAAATTCTTAATAAGAAAGCTATTATTATTCCCCTATACCAAAATAAAACTTCCATTTTTTATGATTTTATTATCCAATTTCTATTTCAATATTTACATGTTTGTCAATGCAGAAATTTAGTTTGCCAAGGCACTGCTCCCTCACCTATAAAATATTCTGCAAAATTATCGCGAGTTTGTTTCGCTTTATTCGAAGAGTTTCTTGTATAAGTATGCTCTAGAGCATTGAGATCAATGTTTTCGCGCCACGTTCCGTTCAGAAATTGACCAGTAGAGATATCTTCTTTATCTAATAAATCTGCAAATATGTATGATTTCTTCTTGCGCAAAAAGTTGTGCAGGTAACAGCAGGCTAAAACAATTGTTTTTGCTTTTTCTGGTTCCACTGATATTGTGGTTTGTAGAATACCAAATCTTGATACAAGTATCCCGAAAACATTTTCCACTATTCTGCGGGCTCTGCTTAGTCTATAATTGAATATGCGTTCTTTGTTTGTGAAACTGGTGCCAGCAAATGGTTTTATGATATTTTCATGCATTTGGAAGGCATTGTCCCCAACAAAAACGTACGGTAATACTTTGCTACTATTTGGCAATTGCGATGGTTGCGGAATTCTCAAAGACTTGGTGTAAATTGCTTTACCAAAGTCGGTGTTTTTTATAACACCTCCATCAGAGATACGTCCATTCGTTCCAACATCAGCCACAATAAATTCATAGTTAGCATTAACTGTTGCCATTAGAACAATACTAAAAAATTTTTTATAGTTGTAGTACATTGAGCCACTGTCAGGCGGTTTCTTAATAGCAATATGTTTGCCATCGATTGCTCCTATACAATTGGGGAAATTCCAATTCTGCTCAAAGCCATTTGCTATTGTTTTCCACTCTGATTCTGTTTCTGGCACCTGTTAAATAATAATATAAATATATAGTATATTATTATTTAATTATGTTTATTTTTATGATTTCAGACAGCGTTTAAAGAGGACACAAAAAAAACTGCAAAAAGAAAGCCTGACCCAGCTGATGTTTTAATTGAAATTGCAACCAAAAAATTTATAAGTGGAGAAAAGAAGACAAACGTCATCACTGATTCCTGGGCACTAAAAATGGAAAGGATGACGAAAGAGCAAAGAATCCTTTGCGAAAAGTTTGTAGATGACATCATGTTTGAGGGTCAAATGGGTACTTTGCACCGTAATTCAGTTTCAATTAATTCTAACTGCCATTGCCAAACATTATTTAGCTCTACACCGGTGTCAAATTTTTCAAAAAGTAGCAGCAATATATCATTAGAAGATAGTTTTTCAAACTCGCCAATTCAACATTTTTTTTCTACCTTTACAGAATAATTTAATTTTCTAATAAAAATGAATATGTTTATTTTATTTAAAACTGTCGTCTTTATTTAATAATATTAGGGTAATGTGAAATTTTATTTATCCAATAGTGTGAACACTCAGTTGATCATAAGAACTCTCCAAAACGCATTTCTGCTGTTTTTTGTTACGGCCATTTAGATTTTAGGCGACGATATGAAATGGTTAAGTGTCTCTAAAATGTCCAATTTTTTCTAGGTTTTCCAAGCGATACTAAGCTTTTGCCTGATATTACTTACCTTAATAAAACTGGACAGACATATGCAAATAGCTTCACAAGTTTCCATAATTATTAATCCAAGGGATCTTGGGGAAATTGCGGTTATAAACTTGAGATCTTCAAATTTATCTCCAGTCGCCAAAAATCTCAATGTGGCTGACAAACGCATGTTGGCAGCAATTGCTTCTCGCATCACTGTATTTTGTTTTTCAATAAAAGGCCTCACCATAAATAGCAGTTCATCGAATGTTTGGGAATCCATACGCAAAAAATTACCATAATCATCTTTACAATTTAGCCTCAATTCTTTTAAAAGATTTTCGTGGGTAAATTGATTCCTTTTTCTAAACCAACTTTTCATCCAAATTTTCTTCTTTTTCGTATCTTGTTGCTTTTTTTTCAACATCACTGCACACAAAGTCAACAATAATTCATCGTCCGACATTTTTTAATATGAACACTACGACGGCAAAATACAAATTGTGATTGAAGCTATAGGGTGTTTTTTTAAGCCCGATAGAACTTGAAATTGTAAAAAATAACACAAAAAATTAAATTGTAATCAAAATTTTTTTTTATTCGAAAGATCAATACGTGACATTAACATTTGAAAATGATTTCGGGCATATGGGCACCGCGCTTGTTCTTGACGAAGCGCATTCTGGACGTCCAATTTTGGGCCACTTTTTCGAGCACTGCTGGCCGTATGTCACGAACAACACGAACAATGCTGGCCTCCAAGGCGTCAATTGTTGCTGGTTTATCAGCATAAACCAGTGACTTCACGTAGCCCCACAGGAAATAATCGAGAGGTGTCAAATCGCACGACCTTGGAGGCCAATTGACAGGTCCATTTCTCGAAATCAACTTATCGCCAAATTTTGATTTCAGTAAGTCGATGGTTGCGTTCGCCGTATGGCACGTAGCGCCATCCTGTTGAAACCACATCTCCTCCGGATCAATGTCATCCATATTTTCAAACAAAAAATCATTGATCATGGTGCGGTAACGATCTCCATTGACCGTAACACGAGCTCGGGCCTAATTTTTGAAGAAATAAGGTCCGATGATGCCACCAGCATGAAAACCGCACCAAACAGTGCATTTTTCTGGATGTAATGGAGTCTGTAGGGTCTCTTGTGGATTGGTCTCACTCCATATGCGGCAATTTTGCTTATTAACAAACCCGTTAAGCCAAAAATGCGCCTCATCGCTGAACACAATTTTGCGTCTATAAGTTGCGCGAATCGACGACTGATTTTCAAAGTAAATTTGGATAATTTCGTAGCGTTGTTCATGCGTGAGTCTATTCATGATGATTTGTCAGAGTATACTGAAACAAATAAAAAAAATGTTTCATCAAAATTTAATTTTTTGTGTTACTTTTTACAATTTAAAGTTCTATCTAGCTTAAAAAAACACCCTATATTATTTGTACGTCTCTTTCAAATACTACAACCAGACGACACACACACATATGCACTGCTTGATGACTTTTTTTGATCGTCTCCAGGGCACTTAAACAGATGATTGAATTCTGAAATGATATTCGCATAAAAATAAATTTTCGTCCAGCACTGGCAGGACTTTAATCATAATTTTTTTTTTTTTTTAGTATTAAGATTTGAATACTTATTGTCATTATATTTTTTTATGTAGATTCAATAAATAAAATAATGAAGTTAAAAAAAAAAAAAAAAATCAATTAATAAATTATTTCCTTCTCTAAATGAAAGTGAATGCTAAAATTTAAGCTCTTGAAAAATCTCAAAAATATAATTAAAAAAAGTCCTTAAAAATAAAAAAAATATATATAAACAATAAAAATAAACACTTGTTACAATAAAAGAAAAGAAAATTAACTCCAAACATTATATTTTACTGTGTTAATAACTTTTTATTTTATATTTGACCAGCCATGGCTGAGTGTCACAAATGTAGAAATACAATACGTGGTGAATCGGGAATAAATTGTGCAGGCGTATGCAATAAAATATTCCACTGTTCAACTAAATGCGCTGGAATTGATCAATATTCAGCCAAAATATTAGAATCAGGAAATTTTGTTCGTTTTATGTGCGATGATTGTGTTCAATATATGTACATATATGTACATAATGTTGATATGGTATTAAAAGAAATCCAAGATGGTGTAAACAAAAACAAATAGAACTTAATAGAATATAAAAACGAATTTGCTTTTGCATTGAGCCAGAATTATAATGAAATAAAACAATTGCTGGAGGTTATTGAAGGAAGGTATGAAGAAAGGCTAAGAAAAATAGATACAGCTCAGAAAATATGTGAACAAAATGTATCAGAAATAAGAAAAATTTATGGTGTAATATGTAAATGAATATGAAAATAAAAATAAAAACTTGTGTAACACAATCGAAGAAAGCGATGTCAGAATGCAGAATAATATAACCAAAGCTTTAAAAGAAACAAATGATAAAAAAAACAAACTAGCATTTGCTGAAACAGTTAAGAAAGGAATAGTGGTGCCAGAGTTGAAAAATCAAGTGCCACTTATAATTAAGCCAAAAGAAAAACAAAAAACAGAAAAAACAAAAGAAGACCTAAACAATAGGGTGAACCCAATTGACCTAAAAATTACTAATGTAGAAAATAGAAATAATGGTACGCTAATCATACACAGTGAAAATAATGAAGAAAGGGAAAAAATAAAACTAGCAATCCAAAATGAAATGAGTGAAAATTATGTAATTAAAGTACCAAGTAATAATGAAATGAATGTCAGAATAACGGACATGTCCTTTAAATACTCAAGTGAAGAATTAATTGAAAAAATTGAAAAACAAAATGAAGTTGTAAAGAACAGTAATATAAAAATTGTTAAGACATATGAAACTAAAAGGAATAACAACAGGAAATATAATGCTAAAATTGTAACTGATAATGAATCGTACACAAAATTGTTATCAGCTCAAAAAATAAACATTGGATGGGAAAAATGTCGAGTATTCGATGGAACTGAAATATTAATGTGTTTTAAATGCAGAGGATATAATCACAAAGCTAGAGATTGTAGAAATCAAGAAATATGCTACAAATGTCATAGTAACCACAATTCGAAGGAATGTGGTAGTGAAGTAGTACCAAAATGTATAAATTGTATAAAATCAAATCAGAAATTTAATTTGGGCTTAGTACGTTAGCACAGTACTTTAAGCAAAGAATGCCCAGTATATCAAAATAAATTAAAAATAAAAATGAGAATGATTGGTTTTAATATATAACAATCAAAATGTGTTAACGGTGTACATACAAATGCACAAGGGTTATTAAACAATTTCAATAAAATAGAGGTACTTGCAGAATTGGAAACCCCTGAAATGATTATGTTAGCAGAAACTCATTTAACAACTGATGTGGAAGAACAAGAATACCAATTATATAAGGTGTGTTTCTTTACTTTCCGGACAAGTTTCGGGCAAAAGAGAGCATGCATGAGTTACTCTCAAATACAGATAAAATTTACCTAAAGTACGGGAACGCAAAAAGCCAAATTTCTAGCCCAAAAAGAAACATATGCTGTGTTTTGATATGGCAAAAAAAATTGTCACTTAGTTTTACGAAAAAATACTGTGATATTTTTCACTTTTTAGCTTTTAAGGTCTTTTTTACATTCCTGTGTATTTAATTTTTATATAAAAACACTGAAATGATTTGCATACGAGTTGATTCAAATGAACTTTGTTTCTTTGCTATTGTTTATTTTTCGAACAGCTGATTGCTTAATTACTTGCCCAAACTAGCCCGAAGAAAAAGTACGGGCTGTTTAGTGCAAGAAGAGGAAGCATACTATTCTCTCAAAAGCGCTCTCATTTGCCCAATTTTAAAGTACGGGAACGCTTTTCGTGCAAATTGGGATCCCGCGGGATCCCAAAGTAGAGTAAAGAAACACACCTATAATTACGATTCATATATGACTTTTTCGAACTCTGTAAGAACAGGTGGTGTAATAATATATTTTAAAACAGAATGGAAAGTAGAAAAACTTTGTGAAAAAGTAGAAGAAACAAAATACTGGATGTGTGCTTATATTGCGAAAAATAGGTTCCAAGTTGCAGAGAAGTTGAATTTTGCGATGCTTTTGAAGAAATAACTGAACATATATATGAAACAAACTACGATATTATTATAGCGGGTGATTTTAATATAGACTGGTTTAAGAATGAAACATATAAGAATAGAATACAGAGGACTTTGAATGATAATGGACTCAAGCAAATAGTTACAGAATACACTCGAGTGACAGAGAATACAAAAACCTTAATAGATTTTGTTATAACAAATAATAAAAACGTATTCATTAAAAATAGTAATGAGCATAAAATAGCAGATCATGAAACAATAGAAAAAAATATAAAAAATACAAATAATGATAAACCAGTAAAAAAGCAATTAGACATATTTAATTATAATAAACATTTGTTTAATATTGAAATTAGGAATGCAATAAACAATATTGAAACTAGCAGCGTAAATAACCTCACGTATTGATAATTGTATTGAAAACACTATAAAAAAATTTACTTTTAAAAAAACAATAAACGAAAAAAATATTACAAAGAAGTGGTTTAGTAGAGAATTAAAAGATCTAAAAAGGGAGAAAAACATTAAATATCATGTCGCAAAAGCAGAGAACACAAGAGAGTCATGGAAGGAATATAAAACAACAAGAAATAAATACGAAACAAAAATAAAAATGGAGAAAAATAAATTTATTAATAAAACAATAAGCAATGCCAAAGATCAAAAACAAATGTGGACAAAAATAAAAGAATTAGTGATAAACAAAAAACAAAATGTGATACAATCTGTGATATTTAATCAATTAGATTGTAAGGATAACTTTATAATAGCCAATAAATTTAACAATTACTTTGTTGACAGTATTAAATCAATTAACCAGACAATAGAACAAGTGCAATATGTAAATCAAATACCTGTAATAAATAATAAATTTAAATTTCGTGCAATAAATTTAATTGAGCTCAAAAAAATATGTAAAGATATTAAAAACAAACCTGGCTTTAACAATGTATCAGTAAGATTAATAATGGATAATTGGCAAATAATTGGCAAAATAATAATGAATATTATTAATAAGTCGTTTGAAACAGGAGAGTTCCCAGAAAGCTGGAAAATATCGGTAATAACACCAATAGAAAAAATTGCAAAAACAAAAAAATTTTAAGAATTTAGACCAATAAACACACCAAAGACATGTGAAAAAATTATTGAAAAAGTAGTTAAATTGCAATTGGAAGATTATTTCGAAAAAATAATATGTTTTCGAAATACCAATCGGGATTCAGTACGGAATACAAGAAATTGAACATAAATGGTTCGAATCCTATCTAACCGGTAGAAAACAAATGGTGAAAGTAAACAATGTCAAATCTAAATACATAGACAATGATTATGGTGTTCCCCAAGGATCTATACTAGGTGCCTTACTTTTCATTATCTACATAAATGATATGCCAAATGTGATAGAAAACTCAGAAATAATACTATATGCGGACGATACATTAATATTCTCAGAAGGACACACAGATGAACAATGCTATAGCAATATGAAGTATGATATAAATAATGTGAATAAATGGCTTAAAATGAATAAACTAAAATTAAATGAAAATAAAACTAAAATAATGCAAATAAATATGAATAATGAATCAGCATTTAAAATTAATGATCAAATAATAGAAAAAGTAAATGAAATAAAATATCTCGGTTTTATAATTGATTACAAATTAAAGCTAAATAATCATATTGATTACATATGCAAAAAAATTGGTAAAAAAATTGGCTCCTTCAAAAGAATACGCAACAAAATATCCACAATCACTGCAATAAATATATACAACACTATAATTAAACCACATTTTGAATTTGGCTCGACAATATTATATACGTGCTGTAGTAGCGGTCAAATAGAAAGACTTCAAAAATTACAAAATAAAGGAATGAGATCAATATTAAAATGTAATAGATACACACCAATAGACAGAATGCTCAATGCGCTTAAATGGCTGAATATTAAACAAAGGTTAGAAATTAATACACTCCAATTTATACAAAAGATGAAAACAGGAAATGCCCCAGAATACCTCATCGAGCAAATTAGATATGTAGGAGACGTACAACCATACAACTTAAGAAACAATGGCAACTTCAGGCTTCCAAAGACATCCACAACAAATATGCAGAAATCACTACTACACAAAGGATTACAATTTTTCAATATGCTCCCCTTTGAAATTAAAAATGAAATCAATAGCTCTATATTTAAAAGAAAAATTGTATACTTCATTAGAAGAAATGTTATTTGAGATTTTTAAACTTACCATGTATTGTTAAATTAAAAGTATTTCAAATACTAGTAGTAAATAAATAATAGTAATAATTACCATTGTATCTAAGTAAGATATTCTATTGTTTAATTCCTCTTCAATTGTAAATTTAATACATGAATCAAATGAGTTTAAGATAGAAAGTAAATGATTAATTTCATCCTTGTTAATGATACAAAATAAATCATCTACATATTTTGTTAAAATTTTTGGCTTAGTTCTCATTTTTTCTAAGCAAGAATCTAGTAATTTCTCCATAACAATATCAGCTACAACTGGAGATGCTGGAGATCCCATAGGGAGTCCCTTTTTTAGCGAAAAAATTTTCTTGTCGTACTGAAAATATCTGCTATCAATTATACAAAATTTAAAAATTCGCAAAAACAGGTCTTTATTAATATCGGTGAATCTTGATATTTTACTCTTCAATAATCTCAATTCCAAGATCAACTGGTATACTTGGAAAAAGGAAAACAGCATCAAAAGAAACTAATTTTTCATTATTATCAATTCTAATATTCTTAATTTTATCTCTAAAATGCAGAGAATTCTTAACATTATATTTAGAATCTACTAATAAGTTTTTAAGAATATGAGATAAAAATTTACAAAGATCATGTGATGGAGAATTTATAGAAGAACAAATTGGTCTGAGAGAAAAATCGTCTTTATGGATCATTGGTAAACCATATAACCGCGGACACATTGCAATATTTGTTCTCAAATTATTCCTCTCCAAAGGTGTAATTATTTTTAATTGAAACAGTTCACCAACTAAATTATTATTTAACTTTTGTAACCTGCTGGTTGGATCCTTATTTAATAACCGCTTTCAAAATTAATATATCCTTATTCTGTTTCAAGAATTTTTCACAACATTTAACTTTATCAAGTATAAATTTATCTCTATTGTCCAATCTCATTTTATTGACATGATTATCAACAACAGTCAAAAAATGAGATCTAGCAATTTCCTGTTCCTCAACCTCCTGTATAGTTTTTAGAAAACTTTCACCATCTGATAATACCTTCATTATTGGAAAATCATCCTTATTAATTGGTAGGTTAATTGCTTTTTATATTCAAACGGGGCTACCCATTTTTAATGCTTAAAATAAATATTTTGTATGAACAAAAGTAAAAAAATTTTAATTGTAATAGGTAGGTAACACTAAGGCTTGATACAACGTAAATGCTTTCGTAAGTAACGGCCTGTTTTAGGAGACGATATGCCTGTCGTTCGCCTTAAAACGTTAACGTTTTTCATATTTCCGCTTTTCAAATGCGAATGACATACATAATTGCCAATTACGTAATAGCAATGAGTTTTTTGGTTTATGTGTGACGATTTGTGCCGAAACTAATGTCAAACCTGCACGAATAAAGCAAATCAATCGTTGGTGAATAAATAATTTAAGTTATCAAAAAAGTATCTTATTTTAAAATTTTATTAAATAAAATCATTTTAAATTGTTTGGTTTGTACATATGTACAACAGGTTTTTAGTTCAAGTTTTTCCTTTCTTAATTTTTTCTTAAGAAGGATTTTTTACAATACAAATTTGCTGTGATCAATAATTATTGATTGAAGAAGACAAGAAAAATAATAATCAAATCTTTAGCTGGGGGACAACTAGCTGTTTCGTAGTCGCTACACTACTCATCAGCACCCACTGGGATTCGAACTCGGGACATGACGTATCATGATCTACTGCTTTAACTACTAAGCCACCGAGCATTTAATTATTTTCTATCTATATTCATCTCATATTGAATCACATATGCATTTTGTTAATTGCCCACTTGTTTGTACAGCGTTTGCTGTCTCTAAACTAGCGGTATTTATTTTTATTTATTAACATACATATTTTTGTATTTAATATTCTCCGGACCCAGAGATGTAAATATTAATTTGTTAAATTTTTGTTGAACTTTTATAATTTTTTAAATTAAAAATTGTTTGGTTTGTACATATGTACAACAGGTTTTTAGTTCAAGTTTTTCCTTTCTTAATTTTTTCTTAAGAAGGATTTTTTACAATACAAATTTGCTGTGATCAATAATTATTGATTGAAGAAGACAAGAAAAATAATAATCAAATCTTTAGCTGGGGGACAACTAGCTGTTTCGTAGTCGCTACACTACTCATCAGCACCCACTGGGATTCGAACTCGGGACATGACGTATCATGATCTACTGCTTTAACTACTAAGCCACCGAGCATTTAATTATTTTCTATCTATATTCATCTCATATTGAATCACATATGCATTTTGTTAATTGCCCACATTGTTTGTACAGCGTTTGCTGTCTCTAAACTAGCGGTATTTATTTTTATTTATTGACATACATATTTTTGTATTTAATATTCTCCGGACCCAGAGATGTAAATATTAATTTGTTAAATTTTTGTTGAACTTTTATAATTTTTTAAATTAAAAATTGTTTGGTTTGTACATATGTACAACAGGTTTTTAGTTCAAGTTTTTCCTTTCTTAATTTTTTCTTAAGAAGGATTTTTTACAATACAAATTTGCTGTGATCAATAATTATTGATTGAAGAAGACAAGAAAAATAATAATCAAATCTTTAGCTGGGGGACAACTAGCTGTTTCGTAGTCGCTACACTACTCATCAGCACCCACTGGGATTCGAACTCGGGACATGACGTATCATGATCTACTGCTTTAACTACTAAGCCACCGAGCATTTAATTATTTTCTATCTATATTCATCTCATATTGAATCACATATGCATTTTGTTAATTGCCCACTTGTTTGTACAGCGTTTGCTGTCTCTAAACTAGCGGTATTTATTTTTATTTATTAACATACATATTTTTGTATTTAATATTCTCCGGACCCAGAGATGTAAATATTAATTTGTTAAATTTTTGTTGAACTTTTATAATTTTTTAAATTAAAAATTGTTTGGTTTGTACATATGTACAACAGGTTTTTAGTTCAAGTTTTTCCTTTCTTAATTTTTTCTTAAGAAGGATTTTTTACAATACAAATTTGCTGTGATCAATAATTATTGATTGAAGAAGACAAGAAAAATAATAATCAAATCTTTAGCTGGGGGACAACTAGCTGTTTCGTAGTCGCTACACTACTCATCAGCACCCACTGGGATTCGAACTCGGGACATGACGTATCATGATCTACTGCTTTAACTACTAAGCCACCGAGCATTTAATTATTTTCTATCTATATTCATCTCATATTGAATCACATATGCATTTTGTTAATTGCCCACTTGTTTGTACAGCGTTTGCTGTCTCTAAACTAGCGGTATTTATTTTTATTTATTAACATACATATTTTTGTATTTAATATTCTCCGGACCCAGAGATGTAAATATTAATTTGTTAAATTTTTGTTGAACTTTTATAATTTTTTAAATTAAAAATTGTTTGGTTTGTACATATGTACAACAGGTTTTTAGTTCAAGTTTTTCCTTTCTTAATTTTTTCTTAAGAAGGATTTTTTACAATACAAATTTGCTGTGATCAATAATTATTGATTGAAGAAGACAAGAAAAATAATAATCAAATCTTTAGCTGGGGGACAACTAGCTGTTTCGTAGTCGCTACACTACTCATCAGCACCCACTGGGATTCGAACTCGGGACATGACGTATCATGATCTACTGCTTTAACTACTAAGCCACCGAGCATTTAATTATTTTCTATCTATATTCATCTCATATTGAATCACATATGCATTTTGTTAATTGCCCACTTGTTTGTACAGCGTTTGCTGTCTCTAAACTAGCGGTATTTATTTTTATTTATTAACATACATATTTTTGTATTTAATATTCTCCGGACCCAGAGATGTAAATATTAATTTGTTAAATTTTTGTTGAACTTTTATAATTTTTTAAATTAAAAATTGTTTGGTTTGTACATATGTACAACAGGTTTTTAGTTCAAGTTTTTCCTTTCTTAATTTTTTCTTAAGAAGGATTTTTTACAATACAAATTTGCTGTGATCAATAATTATTGATTGAAGAAGACAAGAAAAATAATAATCAAATCTTTAGCTGGGGGACAACTAGCTGTTTCGTAGTCGCTACACTACTCATCAGCACCCACTGGGATTCGAACTCGGGACATGACGTATCATGATCTACTGCTTTAACTACTAAGCCACCGAGCATTTAATTATTTTCTATCTATATTCATCTCATATTGAATCACATATGCATTTTGTTAATTGCCCACTTGTTTGTACAGCGTTTGCTGTCTCTAAACTAGCGGTATTTATTTTTATTTATTAACATACATATTTTTGTATTTAATATTCTCCGGACCCAGAGATGTAAATATTAATTTGTTAAATTTTTGTTGAACTTTTATAATTTTTTAAATTAAAAATTGTTTGGTTTGTACATATGTACAACAGGTTTTTAGTTCAAGTTTTTCCTTTCTTAATTTTTTCTTAAGAAGGATTTTTTACAATACAAATTTGCTGTGATCAATAATTATTGATTGAAGAAGACAAGAAAAATAATAATCAAATCTTTAGCTGGGGGACAACTAGCTGTTTCGTAGTCGCTACACTACTCATCAGCACCCACTGGGATTCGAACTCGGGACATGACGTATCATGATCTACTGCTTTAACTACTAAGCCACCGAGCATTTAATTATTTTCTATCTATATTCATCTCATATTGAATCACATATGCATTTTGTTAATTGCCCACTTGTTTGTACAGCGTTTGCTGTCTCTAAACTAGCGGTATTTATTTTTATTTATTAACATACATATTTTTGTATTTAATATTCTCCGGACCCAGAGATGTAAATATTAATTTGTTAAATTTTTGTTGAACTTTTATAATTTTTTAAATTAAAAATTGTTTGGTTTGTACATATGTACAACAGGTTTTTAGTTCAAGTTTTTCCTTTCTTAATTTTTTCTTAAGAAGGATTTTTTACAATACAAATTTGCTGTGATCAATAATTATTGATTGAAGAAGACAAGAAAAATAATAATCAAATCTTTAGCTGGGGGACAACTAGCTGTTTCGTAGTCGCTACACTACTCATCAGCACCCACTGGGATTCGAACTCGGGACATGACGTATCATGATATATAAATAAATACCGCTAGTTTAGAGACAGCAAACGCTGTACAAACAAGTGGGCAATTAACAAAATGCATATGTGATTCAATATGAGATGAATATAGATAGAAAATAATTAAATGCTCGGTGGCTTAGTAGTTAAAGCAGTAGATCATGATACGTCATGTCCCGAGTTCGAATCCCAGTGGGTGCTGATGAGTAGTGTAGCGACTACGAAACAGCTAGTTGTCCCCCAGCTAAAGATTTGATTATTATTTTTCTTGTCTTCTTCAATCAATAATTATTGATCACAGCAAATTTGTATTGTAAAAAATCCTTCTTAAGAAAAAATTAAGAAAGGAAAAACTTGAACTAAAAACCTGTTGTACATATGTACAAACCAAACAATTTTTAATTTAAAAAATTATAAAAGTTCAACAAAAATTTAACAAATTAATATTTACATCTCTGGGTCCGGAGAATATTAAATACAAAAATATGTATGTTAATAAATAAAAATAAATACCGCTAGTTTAGAGACAGCAAACGCTGTACAAACAAGTGGGCAATTAACAAAATGCATATGTGATTCAATATGAGATGAATATAGATAGAAAATAATTAAATGCTCGGTGGCTTAGTAGTTAAAGCAGTAGATCATGATACGTCATGTCCCGAGTTCGAATCCCAGTGGGTGCTGATGAGTAGTGTAGCGACTACGAAACAGCTAGTTGTCCCCCAGCTAAAGATTTGATTATTATTTTTCTTGTCTTCTTCAATCAATAATTATTGATCACAGCAAATTTGTATTGTAAAAAATCCTTCTTAAGAAAAAATTAAGAAAGGAAAAACTTGAACTAAAAACCTGTTGTACATATGTACAAACCAAACAATTTTTAATTTAAAAAATTATAAAAGTTCAACAAAAATTTAACAAATTAATATTTACATCTCTGGGTCCGGAGAATATTAAATACAAAAATATGTATGTTAATAAATAAAAATAAATACCGCTAGTTTAGAGACAGCAAACGCTGTACAAACAATGTGGGCAATTAACAAAATGCATATGTGATTCAATATGAGATGAATATAGATAAAAAATAATTAAATGCTCGGTGGCTTAGTAGTTAAAGCAGTAGATCATGATACGTCATGTCCCGAGTTCGAATCCCAGTGGGTGCTGATGAGTAGTGTAGCGACTACGAAACAGCTAGTTGTCCCCCAGCTAAAGATTTGATTATTATTTTTCTTGTCTTCTTCAATCAATAATTATTGATCACAGCAAATTTGTATTGTAAAAAATCCTTCTTAAGAAAAAATTAAGAAAGGAAAAACTTGAACTAAAAACCTGTTGTACATATGTACAAACCAAACAATTTTTAATTTAAAAAATTATAAAAGTTCAACAAAAATTTAACAAATTAATATTTACATCTCTGGGTCCGGAGAATATTAAATACAAAAATATGTATGTTAATAAATAAAAATAAATACCGCTAGTTTAGAGACAGCAAACGCTGTACAAACAAGTGGGCAATTAACAAAATGCATATGTGATTCAATATGAGATGAATATAGATAGAAAATAATTAAATGCTCGGTGGCTTAGTAGTTAAAGCAGTAGATCATGATACGTCATGTCCCGAGTTCGAATCCCAGTGGGTGCTGATGAGTAGTGTAGCGACTACGAAACAGCTAGTTGTCCCCCAGCTAAAGATTTGATTATTATTTTTCTTGTCTTCTTCAATCAATAATTATTGATCACAGCAAATTTGTATTGTAAAAAATACTTCTTAAGAAAAAATTAAGAAAGGAAAAACTTGAACTAAAAACCTGTTGTACATATGTACAAACCAAACAATTTTTAATTTAAAAAATTATAAAAGTTCAACAAAAATTTAACAAATTAATATTTACATCTCTGGGTCCGGAGAATATTAAATACAAAAATATGTATGTTAATAAATAAAAATAAATACCGCTAGTTTAGAGACAGCAAACGCTGTACAAACAAGTGGGCAATTAACAAAATGCATATGTGATTCAATATGAGATGAATATAGATAGAAAATAATTAAATGCTCGGTGGCTTAGTAGTTAAAGCAGTAGATCATGATACGTCATGTCCCGAGTTCGAATCCCAGTGGGTGCTGATGAGTAGTGTAGCGACTACGAAACAGCTAGTTGTCCCCCAGCTAAAGATTTGATTATTATTTTTCTTGTCTTCTTCAATCAATAATTATTGATCACAGCAAATTTGTATTGTAAAAAATCCTTCTTAAGAAAAAATTAAGAAAGGAAAAACTTGAACTAAAAACCTGTTGTACATATGTACAAACCAAACAATTTTTAATTTAAAAAATTATAAAAGTTCAACAAAAATTTAACAAATTAAAATCATTTTAAATTTTGAAAATAAGAACAGTAAGTACAAAAACAAAATTCTAAAACTATTATTTGATAAAAAATCTAACATTTCATTTAGATTACAGATGACAACAAAAAAATGCCTTCAGCATGAAATAATTCCCTCAATTTGTCTTAGGACGTGCCCGGTTTAGCACTTTATATGAAATGTACTCGTACATATACTTATACGAATGTTTGCACGAGATTTTTGACATCAAAATATTTTTTCTTCTTCTTATTTTGTAAGAAAACAACAATAAAAAAATTTTTATTTAGGTGATTTTATTTACTATTATTTGATTTACTTTTTTAAGTAAAAGAATAATATACATAGGTTCATAATCATGTTTAAAGATGGATATGTAAATAGTATTTAATAGCATGCAGTTTATTACCAAACACATCTTTACAGACCAAATACTAACAGTTTTTTAATATTTCCATGCCGAAAGGAGTACACATTGTCACATCACATTACATTAAGACACCATCCAAAGGTTTAACAGCATATTCACTAATATTTGAAATAATGGGCAATATTATTTAAAAATATTCCAAATCGTTCTGGCGATTCGCTGGTTTCAGCATTGTAAATATTTGAAATGAAGTAATCAAAATTTCATTATTCCCGTTCTCAGAAGAAACTGCTGCAGAATCTATGATTATGTACAAATTTCTTGACATTCATTGAGAACTCAAGGCATAAAGCAATTCCACTTGATAACGAGTTATTATTATTTTTTACATTGTTGCGACTTTCAAAACAGAAAATTTTTATTGATACAAAATAATTTGCTGTCATAATTTTTGTATTGTTTTCGTTTGCTTTTCATTTTTATGTATTAACATAGGATTACCATTCTTTATGACTAAAATTATTTTTTTGTTTAGAAAAATATAAACAAAAATTAAACTTGAGCAGACAGGTAACACTGTGAATTTCTACAACGTAAATGCTTTCATAACTAAAGCGAAAAAATAGAATCGTGTCTAGTAAACCCAAATTGTTACGTATTCGTCAACCCATAGTGCGGTTTATGTTTGCCTTGAACGTTTCCGGAAAACAGGCCGTAAGGCTAAGGAATCAAATCGTGTCCAAGAAACCCAAATTGTTACGTATTCGTCAAGCTCCGCTAATAAGACTTGCATAGTGGAAATTGCGAGTGAGCAAACCTTTTTACAGAGTTGCATAACTCGTAATAACTGTGTAAAAATAAACCATTGAAAACGTTGCGTGTTTTTAAGCAAGCGAATATATCTATTTTAATGAAGCGTTTTTTTTTGTAACAAAATAAACGGATTTTCGTTGTCTTTCTCAGTGGTGCCAATTATATTTGCGGAAAATCTTAAAAAAAAGTCTTAATTTAATATAACAAATTTGGAAGATATTAACCCAGCAAACTTTTTTCAAAGCAAAATTTTCAATAATTTGTTTCTTAAAAAAATCTTCCAAACTTAATGTGTCACCAAAAGCCTTATACAGTGAAATAGGGGACCAATGGACAATTCTCGCCCACCAGTTGTCACTTCTGGCTTTTCTCGATATTGGGAGATATTAACCCAGCAAACTTTTTTCTAAACAAAATTTTGCTAAGAAAAGAATTATAAGTTTTAGAAATTTACTACTATTAATACGGCAACTTCTGCAAATAATAATTTTTTTTCTTGTTTCATTACATCTTGTTTCATTGGATTTCCAAGGTAACAAACTATATCAAATCGACATATCTGAAAATTATGTATGAAAAAATGCTTTATTATTAGTGAAAAATTAATAATTAAAGAATAAGTTACATGCAATTATATAAGTTATGTTGTAGTTGGAAGTATAGTTTTATTTATATGGTCCAAAATTTTCCTTATATTTCTGCAAACCTAAAGTCTTCCAACAACATAAATAGGTCCCTAGAGTCCAAACCAGAAATTCTTCCTGGACCAAACCTTTTGTAGATTAAAGAGGACCTTTCTTCCTTTAATTTGGCATATCATTTATATAGCCCAAAAGTTTTTGGTAGAACAAAGTTTCATTTTAAAAAAATTTTTAGTGATTTGTACTCAAACTCTAAAGGGCCTCCCAAGTCCAAACAAGAAATTCTTCCTGGACCAACCCATTTTCAGATTAAAGAGGACCTTTTTAGCTTTAATTTGAGATACAAAGTATATAGCCCAAAAGTTTTTGGTAGAACAAAGTATCCATTTAAAAAAAATTTTGTCATTGCACTCAAACACTAATAGGCCTCCCGAGTCCGAGCGAGAAATTCTTCCTGGACCAAACCTTTTGCTAAGTAAAGAGGATCTTTTAAGCTTTAGTTTGACACATAATTTATATTTAGTTTGACATATAATTTATATTGATCTTCGATCAAAATTGTCTGCTGGGCTACTGTCTATTATTCATATGTACATACGTATCAGCGTTGCCGATTACTGTGTAAACATATAAAAAATGGGCGATATAATTTTCGAATAATTTTTTGCGTGATTTACATAGAAATTTTTAAATTCATTTTTTAAAAAATTAAAAAATGAATTTAAAATTAAGTTGGGCTTTGGCCAACACAGAAATGCAGGTCGCAATCACATGTCTAAAAATATTTTATAGCTAAATCAGCTTTAAAATACTGCTAAAAAAGAAGAATACTGCTAAAAAAAAAAGAAATCCTAAACTGCAAAAAAAAAAAAACAACGCTAAAATCTTAACTGTATTATATTTTTGTTATATTAGTTAACACATCTTTATAAATAATTTATTTAGTAAAAAAATTATAAATAGCTTGTTTTCTATGTTTCCCAGCTATCTATATGTCGACATTTCATAGGAACTACCCTAATCATCAGTAGACTTTGGAAATTTTTGAATGTCCAAGATGGTATTAACAGTACTTTGTAGCGTCGCTGTGGCTAACTATAACGACGTATGCGTAAAGAATAAACTCTAAAAAAAAAATGTAAACCAATACAGTTATTTGAGGCAAACCGTTAAAAAGTGCAAGTGAGACGCAAAACTCTCGAAGACCGAACAACAAACACAAGCCTGACCGCGCTTAAGAAAAAATTACGATGACGCGAGAGCTGTTCTTCAGCCCAGAGCTGCTTTACGACTGATTTATAAATAATTTATTTTTAATAATTCCTTCCTATGAACACTTTTTGGCCATCATGTCAATAAAGCAAACTGATGAAAATATAATAAAAAGTGGTTAAATTTTAAGAGCCGATATTGATTTTGAATACAACACAAATTATTTAGGAATTATTGTCATATTTCTTTTTATTGTGCTAATATTGGTACGGTTTAATTATGTATGAAACAAAATATCAGCTAAATGGCCGCCGCGATTTCGGTGTATCAGGTATCTATTAATATCTAAGTCTAGACGATATGTTGAATCAACATATGTACATATTTATGCTGAAAAATTTACTATTAGTGCCAATAAATCGTGTAGACAGCAAATTTGTTCAACATATGTACTTATGTTTGATTTGATTAACATTTGTTACTGATTTTAACAAATGTATGTTCACAATTTTAGCATATCGTATACGTTTGTTAACTGATATGTTGTTTGTTGAAAAGTAAACACACGCTTTTCAGCAGAAGGTAGAGTTTTAGCATATAAATTGAAATTTTACATATCATTTAGGTGTAGAAAGTATTGTCCGAATTGTAGTATTTGCAAATAGATTTGTTAATTTACAGCTCTTTACATCTAGACCAACTCTGATATAGGATCTAGGGGAAGCTTATTGTTTCTGCTGGTGTTAAGAAGCAACAGCTTTCATCTGATATTCATAAGCTTGTTGGAAAAGAAAAATATATAATAGATGGCGATTTTAATAAGATAGCCCTGTTAGAGCTTAAATTCTTACTGTTGAGGTACTAGTTTAAACGAAAAACTGAAAGCTTATAACATGGACTTAGTTTTTTCCAATGGTCAATACGTATGTATTGATTGCTTGATTTTTATGTATGTATACTTGGTTTTTTCTAATAAATGACTCCTATTTAAAACTTCCGACAGTTTAATTAATGACTTGAGTTTACTGAGGTATCTGCCATTAACTCTTACTGTTCGAAAATGGTATAAAAAGTGCAACTGTGCCTAATTATTTTATACGAATGAGTATATACATACATACATATAATTAAGATAACAGAATGAAACTTTCAATTCTTGTGCATCACAAGTATAATCAATGTATAAAAAACATGAAAACAAATAAATAAAATTAAAAAAAAAAATAATTTATTTGACATTTTGAAATAAATTTTCAGTAAACATACAGACCAAGGAAGCTTTATAATAGGTAATGGCAGAGTTACAGTAAATACAACACCAAAAAAACATTAACATGTATTTTGTTGGTAGAACTTACGGACATTTTTCAAAATTTTGTTGGAAAGAGCAAGGAAGTTTGTGTTTTTGACAAATTTATGCAAAGGAAACGAAAGACAGCACTACCGTATTAAAGCTGACTTGATACAGACCATCATACGAAATTCAACATATCATGTAGACATGAAAATTGTATGCTAGTTCATATGTTGAAAAATCATTTGCTGGCATATGTTGAATTTAAAAAAAACTAAATTTTCAACAAACAGCGTTTACGATTTGAAAACGCCCAATAGGTGTTCTGACAAACATATAACGCAAGAAGTATGGTTTTGCGATTTGAAATCGCCAAATAAGTATTCTGGAAAACGCGTATGGCTGAAAATTGGCGATTTCAATTGGCATTTATGTATATATTGAAGTGAACTGATTGAATTTGCTAAAAAGGAAATAAAATTATTCATAATTAAAATTTAATATATTTTCTTTTTATTTCAATAAAAAGTGGAAAGAATTTTACACATTTTCAATTAAAAAACCAAATTAAAAATTTTCTCTATTTCATGTAAAATATTTTTTTCATTTACATAACTACCAAATATGTACATATGCAAAACACATGTTGTATTTTTTCGTAAAACACTGCGAAACGCCAGTAAAATGCGCCATGCTTAGAACACCAAAAAGTCAATTACGCATTTTTCACATCGCGCGTTTCTCGTCACATGGCTGGTTGTTGTATAGTTATACCAATAATCCAATTTAAAAGAATATTAAAGCATGATATTAAACAAGTAAGAGTGTAGTATATTCGGCTGGGCCGAATCTAAAATACCCTTCACGATAGTCAAGAATATGTATAGTATATTAAAAATGTGACCTAAATATGCTCGGTTATATATGAACCGATATGGGAATTTTCTATTTTCTGTATTTTAGTAACCTTCTTTTATAACGAGAATTGCTTTTCAGAAAAAAAAAAAAAAAAATTTTTTAATGGAAAAATCGGTTCAGGCTATATCTCGGGTATATATGGCCCGATATCGAAAATTTTAATTTTCCATATTTATATAACCTTATATCATTACCAGAACTGCTTTTGAGTACAACAAATTGTTTAAGCTCGCTTACGCGATATTTTCATGAAAAACCCGATTTAGGCTATATCTCGGGTATATCTGGACCGATATCAGAAATTTTAATTTTCTCTATTTTCGTAACCTTCTTTTATGACAAGAACTGCTTTTCAGCAAAAAAAAAAAATGTTATTGGAAAAATCGGTTCAGGCTATATCTCGAGTATATATGGACCGATATCGGATATTTTCTTTTTCCATATTTATATAACCTTATTTCATTACCAGAACTGCTTTTGAGCACAAAAAAGTTGTTTAGTCGGCATTTTCATCAAAAAACCTGTTAGGCTATACACCGGGTATATATGAACCGATATCGGAAATTTTCATTTTCCATATTTATGTAACCTAATTTCCTTAGCAGAACTGCTTTTGAGCACAAAAAGTTTTTTAAGTTCGCTTACGCTGCATTTTCATGAAAACCCCGGTCTATGCTATATCTCGGGTATATATGGCCCGATATCGAAAATTTTTATTTTTCATATTTATATGACCCTATTTCATTACCAGAACTGCTTTTGAGCACAAAAAAACTGTTTAAGTTCGCTTACGCGATATTTTCATGAAAAACCCGATTTGGGCTATATCTCGGGTGTATATGGACCGACATCGAAAATTTTCATTTTTCATATTTATATAACCCTTTTTCATTACCAGAACTGCTTTGAGCACAAAAAAGTTGTTTAAGTTCGCTTACGCGACATTTTCATGAAAAACCCGATTTGGGCTATATCTCGGGTATACATATATGGACCGATATCGGAAATTTTCATTTTTCATATTTATGTAACCTAATTTCATTACCAGAACTGCTTTTGAGCACAAAAAAGTTGTTAAAGTTCGCTTACGCGGCATTTTCATGAAAACCCCGGTCTAGGCTATATCTCGGGTATATATGGACCGATATCGGAAATTTTCATTTTCCATATTTATGTAACCTAATTTCATTATGAGAACTGCTTTGAGCACAAAAAAGTTGTTTAAGCTCGCTTGCGCGACATTTTTATGAAAAACCCGATTTGGGCTATATCTCGGGTATATATGGACCGATATCGAAAATTTTCATTTTTCATATTTATATGACCCTATTTCATTACCAGAACTAATTTTGAGAACAAAAAAGTTGTTTAACTTCGCTCACGCGACATTTTCATGAAAAACCCGATTTGGGCTATATCTCGGGTATATATGGACCGACATGGAAAATTTTCATTTCTCATATTTATATGACCCTATTTCACTACCAGAACTGCTTTTGAGCACAAAAAAGTTGTTTAAGTTCGCTTACGCGACATTTTCATGAAAAACCCGATTTGGGCTATATCTCGAGTATATATGGACCGACATCGGAAATTTTCATTTTCCATATTTATGTAACCTAATTTCAATACCAGAACTGCTTTTGACCACAAAAAAGTTGTTGAAGTTCGCTTACGCGGCATTTTCATGAAAACCCCGGTCTAGGCTATATCTCGGGTATATATGGACCGATATCGGAAATTTTCATTTTCCATATTTATGTATCCTAATTTCAATACCAGAACTGCTTTTGAGCACAAAAAAGTTGTTGAAGTTCGCTTACGCGGCATTTTCATGAAAACCCCGGTCTAGGCTATATCTCGGGTATATATGGACCGATATCGAAAATTTTAATTTTCCATATTGATATAACCTTATATCATTACCAGAACTGCTTTTGAGCACAACAAATTGTTTAAGTTCGCTTACGCGATATTTTCATGAAAAACCCGATTTAGGCTATATCTCGGGTATATATGGACCGATATCAGAAATTTTAATTTTCTCTATTTTCTTAACCTTCTTTTATAACAAGAATTGCTTTTCAGTAAAAAAAAAATGTTATTGGAAAAATCGGTTCAGGCTATATCTCGAGTATATATGGACCGATATCGGATTTTTTCTTTTTCCATATTTATGTAACCTTATTGCATTACCAGAACTGCTTTTGAGCACAAAAAAGTTGTTTACTCGGCATTTTCATCAAAAAACCTGTTAAGCTATATATCGGGTATATATGAACCGATATCGGAAATTTTAATTTTCCATATTTATATAACCTTATTTTATTACCAGAACTGCTTTAAGGTGAAAAAAGTTGTTTAAGTTCGCTTACGCGGCATTTTCATGAAAACCACGGTTTAGGCTATATCTCTGGTATATACGGACCGATATCGAAAATTTTCATTTTCCATATTTATATAACCTCATCTTATTACCAGAACTGTTTTAAGCGAAAAAAAGTTGTTTAAGTTCGCTTACGCGACATTTTCATGAAAAACCCGGTTTGCGCTATGTCTCGGGTATATATAGACCGATATCGGAAATTTTCATTTTTCATACCTATATAACCTTATTTCATTACCAGAACTGCTTTAAGGTGAAAAAAGTTGTTTAAGTTCGCTTACGCGACATTTTCATGAAAAACCCGGTTTGGGCTATATCTCGGGTATATATGGACCGATATCGGAAATTTTCATTTTGCATATTTATATAACCTTATTTAATTACCAGAACTACTTTAAGGCGAAAAAATTGTTTAAGTTCGCTTACGCGGCATTTTTATGAAAACCCCGGTTTAGGCTATATCTCGGGTATATATGGACCGATATCGGAAATTTTTATCTTCCATATTTATATAAACTGATCTTATTATCAGAACTGTTTTTAATCAAAAAAAAGTTGTTAAAGTTCGCTTACGCCACATTTTCATGAAAAACCTGGTTTGGGCTATATCTCGGGTATATATAGACCGATATCGAAAATTTTCATTTTCCATACTTATACAACCTTATTTTATTACCAAAACTACTTTTAAGCAAAAAAAGTTGTTTAAGTTCGCTTACGCGGCAATTTCATGAAAACCCCGTTCCAGGCTATATCTGCGGTATATATGAACCGATATCGGAAATTTTCAATTTTCATATTTATATAACCTTATTTTGTTACCAGAACCGCTTTAAAGCAAAAAAAGTTGTTTAATTTCGCTGACGCGGCATTTTCATGAAAAACCCGTTCTAGGCTATATCTCGGGTATATATGGACCGATATCGAAAATTTTCATTTTTCATATATATGTAACCTAATTTCATTACCAGAACTGCTTTTGAGCACAAAAAAGTTGTTTAAGTTCGCTTACGCGGCATTTTCATGAAAAACCTGGTTTGGGCTATATCTCGGGTATATATGGACCGATATCGAAAATTTTCATTTTTCATATTTATATGACCCTATTTCATTACCAGAACTGCTTTTGAGCACAAAAAAGTTGTTTAAGTTCGCTTACGCGACATTTTCATGAAAACCCCGATTTGGGCTATATCTCGGGTATATATGGACCGATATCGAAAATTTTCATTTCTCATATTTATATGACCCTATTTCATTACCAGAACTGCTTTTGAGCACAAAAACGTTGTTTAAGTTCGCTTACGCGACATTTTCATGAAAAACACGATTTGGGCTATATCTCGGGTATATATGGACCGACATCGAAAATTTTAATTTTTCATATTTATGTAATCTAATTTCATTACCAGAACTGCTTTTGAGCACAAAAACGTTGTTTAAGTTCGCTTACGCGACAATTTTCATGAAAAACCCGGTTTGGGCTATATCTCGGGTATATATGGACCGATATCGGAAATTTTCATTTTCCATATTTATATAACCTAATTTTATTACCAGAACTGCTTTTGAGCAAAAAAAAAGTTATTTAGCTTCGCCTATGCGACATTTTCATTAAAAATCCGATTTGGGCTATATCTCGGGTATATATAGACCGATATCAAAAAAAAACATTTTTTGTCTTTTAGTCACCATGCTTAATAAGTGTGTGAAGTTTGAAGCAAAACGAACAACTTTTGTTTTCAAAAATTTTCATACAAAACTGCAAAAAAAAATGGCTTTTTTCGGAATTTTGAATATATCTCAGCTATACGTGGACCGATATTACTGAATTTCAATAGCAAACCCATGAATCGATGGGGTAAAAGAATGGTGAAAGAAAAAAGTTTCTAAGTCTAATGGTTTTCTCAGAAACGGTATTTCAACAGCGGACAGACGGACAGACGGACAGACGGACAGACGGACAGACGGACATCGCTTAATCGACTTTTCCATTAATTCTGATTCAGAATATATATACTTTATAGGGTCGCAAAAAAAAACTGTAGAAATTACAAACGGAATCACAAACTTATATATACCCTTAACATTTTTGTGAAGGGTATAAAAATACAAGGTAGTTTCATTTAATATATTTTCTTTTTATTTCAATAAAAAGTGGAAAGAATTTTACACATTTTCAATTAAAAAACCAAATTAAAAATTTTCTCTATTTCATGTAAAATATTTTTCTCATTTACATAACTACCAAATATGTACATATGCAAAACACATGTTGTATTTTTTCGTAAAACACTGCGAAACGCCAGTAAAATGCGCCATGCTTAGAACACCAAAAAGTCAATTACGCATTTTTCACATCGCGCGTTTCTCGTCACATGGCTGGTTGTTGTATAGTTATACCAATAATCCAATTTAAAAGAATATTAAAGCATGATATTAAAAAATACAAGGTAGTTTCATTCTCTTTTTATTCTTTGTAATAAGGATTTTTGAAGTTTATTTTTAGAGAGAATATAAAAAGGCGTTGCCACACAGTTGAATAAAGGAATTTACTCCTAGAATGGATTTTTTCTGAAAAAAAATTTTATTTAAAAATTATAAAAGTTCAACAAAAATTCAATAAATTAATATTTACATCTCTGGGTACGGAGAATATTAAAATACAAAATTATGTATGTTAATAACTAAAAATAAATACCTCTAGATCTGAGACAGCATACGCTGTACAAACAATGCGGGCAATTAACAAAATGTGATTCAATATGAGATGAATATTGATAGCAAATAAATAAATGCTCGGTGAATTAGTGGTTAAAGCAGTAGATCATGACACGTCATTACCCGAGTTCAAATCCCAGTGGGTGCTGATGAGTAGTGTTGCGACTACGAAACAGCTAGTTGTCCCCCAGATAAAGATTATTATTTTTCTTGTCTTCTTCAATCAAAATTATTGATCACAGCAGATTTGTATTGTAAAAAATTCTTCTTAAATATATATATATATATATATATATATATATATATATATATATATATATATATATATATATATATATATATATATATATATATATATATATATATATATATATATATATATATATATATATATATATATATATATATATATATATATATATATATATATATATATATATATATATATATATATATATAAGTTCGGCCTCACCTATACGGCAAAGACAACATTTGATTGTTGGTCTTTCATCGTTGATGACAGGTAACTTTAAAATTGATTTCTGTAACATACGTGGGCTGAGAACGAATTTCTTTTCCGTTTATGCCCACACATGTCTCCATAGGCCGGATATTTTTGCCTTGTGTGAAACCCAGGTGTCTGAGAATGCTGATCCACAGGATTTTCACATACCTGGGTATCAACTTCTATCCCTATTTAATTTCCACCGGGGCCTTGTAGTTTACGTTCGCAATGAAGTTGTGTTCCAATGCCAGCAACCATTAGGCATGCACGATGCCGAATTTACCTGTCTTTGGGTTAAATTCAAAATCAGGTCACACTTTTAGCATTTCGGGTTTCTATACAGAAGTCCAAATGCGGAGAGGGATACTACCTTTTCTGGTTTCGATACCCTCTCTGACTCCATATCGAAGATCCTGGAGAGTTGTCCGAGCAGTCAAATCGTTGTTGCTGGTGATTTCAATGTTCACAACTCATCCTGGCTTCGCCATTCGAGTCATACAACTCCGGAAGGCCAATATGTCGAGTTATTCGCTGCGCACAACCACCTAGCGCAATTCGTGAATGAGCCAACGCATATTCCATGTGTTGAAGGGCACCACTTAAATACACTTGACCTATTCCTGACTTCGCACCCTGAAAAGTACCAAGTCAGCGTTAGTGCACCTCTCGGCAATTCGGAACATTGCACCATTTCTGCCTCCTTTTCGATCTCTGAACTTCGTAACGTTTCGAAATCAGCTACGAAACGTTCAATATTTATTTACGAAAAGGCGCGTTGGGCTGAGCTCAACCAATTTTATGAGCATTTTAATTGGAAACTTTGCTTTCTAGATAACGACATAAATGCTTCTGCAAAAATGGTCGAGAATATGATATTGCTAGGGATGAAATCATTTATCCCCTCCAAGCAGATTTCGGTTAAACCAAGAGTGAAATCCTGGTTTAATCAGACGTGCAAAAACGCAGTCAGATCTAGAGAGGAAGCTTTCAGTATTTGGCGTTTAAACAAAAACCCAGAGACTGATTTGCTACGCAAAAAGGCGAGATCTTCGTGTGCCAAAGTACTTAGGCGTGAAAAGTTTCTTCACGAACAGCGCCTTCGTGCCAAGGTCCTTACAGCTCCCCGGGGCAGCAAGACCTTTTGGTCATTCGTTAAGAGGGTAAAGAACAATACTGGTTCGTCAATTCCAACTCTCTTAAAGAATGACCAAGCATTCACCGACCCGGTTGACAAGGCTAACCTGCTGGCTGAAATTTTTGCAAGCAATTCTTACTTGCCGGAAAGCAGTCAATCACTTCCTGAGCTCGAAGGAGTATCTGCAACTATGCCAAAGATATTTTTCCGGGCTCGAGCAGTTAAAAGGGTTTTGGCCGACCTCGACATAAATAAGACTTCTGGACCGGATGGCATCCCAGCACTGGTCTTGAAGCAGTGCTCTTCTACGCTTGCGCGTCCGTTAGCACACCTCTTCAGCAAACTTTACCACGTTGGTGAGTTTCCATCGTGCTGGAAGGTTGCTAATGTAACGCCAATCCCCAAAAAGGGTGAAACTAATAACCCCGAAAATTACCGCCCAATTGCAATTTGCTCTGCGCTTTCCAAAGTGATGGAAAGTATAGTCAACTATCACCTTATGAAATATCTAGAGTCACATAAATTACTTTGTGACCGCCAATATGGATTTCGCAAGGGTCGTTCTATTGGCGATCTTATGGCATATCTGTCAGAGAAATGGTGCCACTCAATCCATCATTTTGGCGAAAGTAAGGTGGTGGCTCTGGATATTTCCAAAGCGTTTGACAGAGTGTGGCATGGTGCGCTACTGGCAAAACTTACTGCTTTTGGTGTCGGTGATGACTTCTCTCGATTTATATCGAGCTTTCTCAGAGACCGCACTATACGAGTTGTTATAGATGGGGTCTCATCAAACGAGTTCAAGATTAATTCAGGGGTACCGCAAGGCTCCGTTCTTTCTCCTACCCTATTCCTTATATTCCTAAACGACCTGTTATACCAAACTTCCAACCCTATCCACTCCTTCGCGGATGACAGCAGCATCTGCCATTCGTACTCTTTCAGTTATAGGCCCAGCCTATCCGAGATCGTTGCCAAGAGGCAAAATATGAACGACTCACTAAACAGTGATCTTCTATTAATCTCCGAATGGGGTCGTAAAAACAGGGTCGCCTTTAACGCTCGTAAGACCCAATGTTGTTTATTAACACACAAACAAACGACCACAGATGCTGCTTTATCTATACTCATGGATGGTATAAATATTGAGGAATCGGAAGCTCTTGATGTTCTTGGAGTGAAGATACAGTGTGATGTTCGCTGGACTGAACACATTTTTCATATCTCTAAAGAAGCATTCAAGTGCCTAGGGTTTCTAAAACGGTGTAAGATGTACTTCACTCCATCTGATCTCCTTACTATTTATACCACCTATATCCGACCAAAAATGGAATACAACTCTCATGTTTGGGCCGGTGCCCCAAAATCAATTTTGGGGTTACTCGACCGTGTGCAGGAGAGGGCGAAGAAGCTTATCGGTGACAGTAGGGTATCCAACTCTATTGACTCACTGGAGCATCGACGCTGTGTGGGGTGCGTTACTCTGTTCTATCGTTACTACAATGGATTTTGCTCTGACGAGATTAGGGACCTTGTTCCTGAAACCCGCACATTTTTACGTAGCACGCGTGCATCGTTCAGGGCTCATCCATTTGTGGTCGATTACCCAGGGAATCGTACTACGCATTACAGAGAGAATTCGTTTTTCAGCCGTACGCTCCGCCTGTGGAATAAGTTACCTGCTGGCGTGTTTCCTGTCTGTTATAATGTTGAAAGGTTCAAGTCAAATGTTCACAAATACTACTCCCTCTTTCCTCCTCCTCACAACCTATGTTCCTAGTTCTGGTACAATGCATACAATGCTGATACAATGCATAATGTTGTTTATTAACACACAAACAAACGACCACAGATGCTGCTTTATCTATACTCATGGATGGTATAAATATTGAGGAATCGGAAGCTCTTGATGTTCTTGGAGTGAAGATACAGTGTGATGTTCGCTGGACTGAACACATTTTTCATATCTCTAAAGAAGCATTCAAGTGCCTAGGGTTTCTAAAACGGTGTAAGATGTACTTCACTCCATCTGATCTCCTTACTATTTATACCACCTATATCCGACCAAAAATGGAATACAACTCTCATGTTTGGGCCGGTGCCCCAAAATCAATTTTGGGGTTACTCGACCGTGTGCAAGAGAGGGCGAAGAAGCTTATCGGTGACAGTAGGGTATCCAACTCTATTGACTCACTGGAGCATCGACGCTGTGTGGGGTGCGTTACTCTGTTCTATCGTTACTACAATGGATTTTGCTCTGACGAGATTAGGGACCTTGTTCCTGAACCCCGCACATTTTTACGTAGCACGCGTGCATCGTTCAGGGCTCATCCATTTGTGGTCGATTGCCCAGGGAATCGTACTACGCATTACAGAGAGAATTCGTTTTTCAGCCGTACGCTCCGCCTGTGGAATAAGTTACCTGCTGGCGTGTTTCCTGTCTGTTATAATGTTGAAAGGTTCAAGTCAAATGTTCACAAATACTACTCCCTCTTTCCTCCTCCTCACAACCTATGTTCCTAGTTCTGGTACAATGCATATATATATATATATATATATATATATATATATATATATATATATATATATATATATATATATATATATATATATATATATATATATATATATATATATATATATATATATATATATATATATATATATATATATATATATATATATATATATATATATATATATATATATATATATATATATATATATATATATATATATATATATATAAAATCTGAAATACCCTTAACGATAGTCACGTATATGTATAGTATATATTACAAATGTGAACTAAATATGCTCGGATATATATGGACCTATATCGGGGAAAAAATATTTTTGCCTTGTAATCACCATTCCAAAAAAAAGAAATTTTTCATGGACATTTTCATGGAAAAGTTTGATTAAGCTATATCTCAGTTATATATGAACCGATATCGGACATTTCTATTTTCTGTAGTTTAGTAACCTTCTTTTATAACGAGAATTGCTTTAAAAAAAAATATTAATGGAAAAATCGTTTAAGGCTATATCTTAGGTATGTATGGACCGATATCAGAAATTTTCATTTTCGATATTTATATAGCCTGATTTCATTACCTGAACTGCTTTTAAGCAAAAAAAGTTGTTTAAGTTTACTTACGCGACATTTTCGTGAAAACCCCGTGTTAGGCTATGTTATGTATCCAACCGACAAGGTGGAGCTGGCAGTAAAAAGACACGTATTTGTTGCTCAAATTCAGATACAGAAGTGTTTATTTAATTCATGTTATATGTAAGAGTAGTTGGTATGTAAGAGAGAGTTGCCAGACATTCACAAAATGAAACATAAGCTAATATCCAACATGCCCCTTCTTACATTGATTTTGTAATATAAAATAAAGTTAACAATAAAGAAAAGCTATATAAAATTATTATATAGATACTATATGTATCTATTCTAATATAATTCATTGATTTTGAAGTTTCATTAACACATTAAAAATGTAACAATTTTTGTTTTTTTTATTTTTTTTTTTTTATTTATTTTTTTTTTTTTTAAACAAACACAAAAACTGCGAAGCTTTTTTGCTTGTCTGCGGTAACACCCAGGGTCTGTGGCAGGAATCGAACCTGCGACCTCGAGACTGTTGGTCGAGTACTCTACCAAATCAGCCATCGAGGCACCATATATGTATAACTTTACCACCTATACGTGGTCTCAATTCTCGTCTTGGTAGATCTTCACAAACTTCACCATTTTCCACATCTGTTTCAACTACGTCCTCGAACACGTTGTTATTGCCATCGTTGCTGTCACTATCAGCGCGAGTATCATCATTGTTGATTACACTATTATTGTCATTATTTGAGATACATGGTGGCTTCTCTGTATTGGTGTGTAATGCACGCATTTGATCTAGATGTCGTTATATTTGTCTGTTGTTATCAGAGAAAATACACGTATACGTTTGTGGACCTACCTTACTTTCTACTATTGCTGGAGACCAGCTAGCTTTATTTGGGTTTTTGTAGGAGCGAATAAGAACTTTCTGACCATGCTTAAATTCAACACTACGATTTCCTTTGTGGTTACGTATACTTTTGTTTTGGGAGTCTATTATTTTCTCTGTCGTACACGGTGGTTTTAAATGACTGAATCTTGTTTTTAAATTTCTACCGAGAAAAATTTTCGCTGGAGATTCACTTGTAGTACAGTGATTAGTATTTCCAAGTCCAAGTCAGTATTGTCCTGATATTTTAAATTCGCTATTATAGACTTTTTTACAGTTTTAACGACATTTTCGGCTTGTCCATTACTAGAAGGATGACCGGGAGGAGTTAAAATATGTTTAACATTGTTCTGATTCAAAAAGGTTTGAAATTCTTCAGACGTAGATTGACGTCCGTTGTCACTAACAAGCGTATCAGCTAATCCATATCTACAAAAAAGTTCTCGCAACTTGCAAATAGTGAAATGAGACGTAATATATTTTGTTTTAAATATTTCAACCCACTTCGAAAAAGAGTCTATAATGATAAGCAAATATTGACCTTTAATGGGTCCGGCAAAACCCACATGTATTCTGGACCAAACTGAGTAAGTTGGTGTCCATGGTATTAAGTAGCCTATTTTTTGGGTTGACCTGCAATTGCTGACACGGTTTGCAGTTTCTTACTAGGTTCTCAATTTCATTGTTGATATTTGGCCACCATACATACGATCGGGCAATGGACTTTGTTTTTACGATCCCAAAATGAGATTGATGTAATTGTTCAAGAATATGCCTTCGAAATTTGGTTGGAATAATAGTACGATATCCCCATAATATACAGTCTTGCTCAACTGAAAGTTCTGACCCTTTGTCTCTGTATGGAGCGAATTGTTCACCTTTTAAATTCATAACTGTGCCATTGTTAATCGCATCAGCAACTTTCGATAAAATTGGGTCTCTTCGAGTTTCTTTTGCGATATCTTTAAAACTTAAATCCAACATGTTTTCTTTTTCAACGTACTGAATATAACTATATTCCTGACAATCATCTGAAACTTCAGCCTGTGGCATTCGTGAAAGATGATCTGCTTTATTTAAAGTGCCTTTAATGTATTCAACATTATAGTTAAAGCCTGACAGACAAAGTGGTCAATCGGTAGACCCTTTTTTTCTCCAAAAATGGAAATTAAAGGTTTATGGTCAGTCTGCAGTATGAATTTATTGCCAAGCAAATACTGTCTTAGTTTCGTAATGCTAAAAATTATAGCCAAAGCTTCTTTCTCTAAAGTGCTATAATTGCTTTCGCTTTTTGAGAGCGCTCGTGAAACGTACGAAATTGTGCGTAGAGAACCATGTGAAAGTCTATGGGATAAAATACCTGCCACTGCGTGGTTACTTGCGTCAGTAGTAAGTACTATTGGTAAAGTTGGATCGAAATAAATTAATACTTGGTCTGATGTAATATCATGTTTTAACATTTCGTATGTGAAGTATATTTAGATAACTAACAACATTATATATTATTTATATAATTAACAACATTGAATATGATTAGAATAAGTATGGCAACTCTGTGATGAATAAAGAGTCGTGTAAAAATTAGCGAACTAAAAAGACACGTGTTTCTTTTGGTATTGTAAAATACATATCATATTTGGCGACGAGGAAAACCTTGAATAAAATAGTGTGCAGATTCGGTTAAATAAAATAAAACATTGGTTGACGTGTGGTTTTTTATTGTAAAATAAAAACAAAAACCAAAAAAGAATATATAAGTTGACTTCAGGTACTCAAAGCAGAGGAAAAGCAGTGATGGCCTTCATTGGCTCAATAGAACAGTTTGTGTTTGGTGACGATTTTGAGGAGTATTTGGAGAGGGTGGAGCAACTATTCAAAATTAATGCAATAGAAGAGACTAATAAAGTGGCGCTTTTTTTAACTTTAGTTGGCCCAGATACTTATAAACGAATAAAGTCAATCGTACTACCAGAGAAGGCGACTGACAAAGTGTTCAAGGAGTTGGTGAAGTTAATCCTACCACATTTTAAACCCACTAAAAATGTGATTGCGGAGCGATTTAAGTTTTATAGTTGTGCTCAACAAATGGATGAAAGCATTGCAGATTATATACTTAACCTCAAACTCTTGGCAGCACCATGTGAATTTTCTACATTTTTGCCTGAAGCACTACGAGATCGTCTCGTATGTGGCGTAAAGAGCAGCCAGCTACAAACAAAATTACTATCCACGGCAAATCTTACATGGGATTTAGCGTGTACATTGTCTCAGTCATTTGAATTAATTGACAGGGAACAGAAAAATATGCATCCAGCGTCTTCCCCAGTAATTAATAAAATATATCAAAAATCTCATAAAATTCTGCCGAAATGCGTTAAGTGCACAAGTAGACATGCAGCCAATGCTTGTCCAGCAAAAAATTGGTCCTGTTTTAATTGTGGAAAAATTGGCAATTCAGCTAAGGCGTGTTATTTACGACAAAATATAAAACCAAATGGCCAACGGAAAACAAAGCATAAAGGTAAAGATTTTAATTTAAACAAATTATACTATCAGTTGGGATCGTTAAATTGGGTAACATGTGCTGGAGAACCTCTTGTGAAGGCTATGCTGGTGAATGGAAAGAAGTTAGAGATGGAGATTGACAGCGGTGCGGTTGTATCAGTAATTTCAAATGTTGATTATAAGTTATATTTTAATAATGTTAAGCTACAAGTTGTAAATATTCCTCCTCTGCAGGTGTTAACAGGTGAAAAAATTGAGGTGCTGGGGGAAATACCGGTAACAGTTAATGGATGGTGTCCGCTAAATTTGTTGATAATTGACAGTGTACGTCAGTTTAGGCCATTACTAGGCAGAAACTGGATGGATGCTCTTTTTCCTTCGTGGAGAAATAATTTTCAGACATCTTATATTAAGCCGGGAGTTTTATTTCCAGTCAATTCTATTCAGAGTATCGAAGAAGAAATTAAATGCAAGTTTAGTAGTTTGTTTGTGATAAACAGTAATCCAATTGAAACTTTTATGGCGGATATTGCGGTTAAACCCAATGCTCAGCCAAAATTTCATAAACCGTATACGGTGCCAATAAGTTTAAAAGAGGCTGTAGAGACCGAGTTAAAACGTATGTGTGATGAACAAATCATTCGACCCGTTCGAAATAGTGAATGGGCTGCACCTATTGTGTGTGTAATCAAAAAAGATTCAAAAGTTCGGTTATGTGGTAATTTTAAAATAACAATTAACCCGGTAATTGAAATGGATGTATATCCTCTACCTTTAATTGACGACATTCTAACGAGTTTAAGAGGCAATACATGTTTTTGTCTGCTAGATTTAAGTAAAGCCTATCTTCAATTAGCAGTAAGTCCAAACTCTACAAAATTACTGACCATTAACACTCATTTAGGCTTATTTGAGTTCTGCCGATTACCATTTGGGTTAGCAACAGCGCCCATGATATTTCAAAGAGTTATGGACCAGATTATGAATGGCTTGCCGGGAACAACAGTTTACTTAGATGACATTTTAGTTGCTGGTGTCAATCGCGACGACTGTAGAAACAAGTTATTTAAGGTTTTAGAAAGACTGCAGCAGTATAATGTAAAAATCAATTGGGAAAAGTGTATACTTTTATCAAATGTACTTGATTATTTGGGGCATACTCTTACTTCTGAGGGTATAAAACCTTCGGAATCGAAGTTTGAGGCTATTAAACTAGCACCGGAGCCAGATAATATTCAGCAACTACAGAGTTTTTTAGGCTTATTAAATTATTATGCCAAGTTTTTGCCAAATATGTCCACAACCTTAGCCCCTTTATACCAGTTACTGCGTAAAGGGCAAAAGTGGAATTGGGATCAAAATTGCGCTAAAGCCTTTGCGAATTGCAAAGAGTTGTTAGTAAAAAACAACCTACTGGTTCACTTTGACCCAGCGAAGCAAATTGTTATCGCTTGTGACGCTTCGCCTTATGGAGTGGGTGCAATTCTTAGTGTTGTGGACGAAGGGCAAGAAAAGCCATGTTATATGGTTTCTTCTACGTTGAGTAGTGCTGAGAAAAACTACTCTCAAATCCATCGTGAGGCCCTAGCAATCGTTTTTGCCCTCAAAAAGTTTCACAAATTTGTGTATGGTTATCGTTTTACAGTGTACACTGATCATCAACCTTTGGAAAAATTGTTAGGCGACCAAAAAGCCTTGGCGAATATTGTGTCGGTTCGGTTTCACAGATGGATATTATTTCTGTCAAATTATAACTGTATCATTAAATATCGGCCAGGTGCTAAACAGAAAAATGTTGACGCGTTATCGCGCTTACCACAGGATGGTTTAACAGGTATAAACAATTTAAATATTAATTTTTTTAATTATGATAAAAACCTCCCGCTTTCAATTTCGCAAATCGCAGAATTCACTATGAAGGATGAAGTACTAAAAAATGTTGTAGAATTTGTAATAAAAAATAGTTGGCCAATATCGGCCAAAACCGATTCATCTTTAAGTCCATATTACAGTTGTAGGTTATCCTTAGAAATAAAAAATTCATGTTTGTTCAATGGCGATCGTATAATTGTCCCGAAGATTTTTCGAACCAAATTGTTGGCATTGTTTCACGAATCACATGTCGGAATAGTAAGAATGAAAATTCTAGCGCGCGGTGTGGTATGGTGGCCAGCTATTGACAGAGAGATTGAAAGCTATGTATCGAACTGTAGGGAGTGTCAGTGTACACAAAATAGGGTGAAGGCTTGTCCGAATTTTACGTGGTTGGCAACAACCTACCCGTTCGAAAGAATTCATGTGGATTTGTTTCAGTTTCAAAATTTAAATTTTTTAATAGCTGTAGATGACTTTTCCAAGTGGATAGATGTGCACATTTTACAAAAAACAGCCACATTACAAATTATTGAAAAATTAAAAGTAATTTTTGCCACTTTCGGATTTTGTAAAACGTTAGTTAGCGATAATGGCCCTCAATTTAGGAGCGAAGAATTTGCATTTTTTTTAAAGACCAATGGCATTCAACAGTTATTTAGCCCCGCTTATCACCCACAAAGTAATGGTTTGGCTGAAAGGGGTGTGCAAACAGTCAAAAAGTGTCTGAAAGCTAGTTCAATTTCGGAAAAAGAAAAGGGGCTATCTGTGCAAAGTAAAATTTTAAATATATTGTTTAAGTATCGGAATACACCAACAACTGTTAGCGGAGTTTGCCCGGCAGAAAGTGTTTTAGCTTATAAACCTAGAACGTTACTTACATACTGTACTGTGGAAAGGCAAATTAGTGACAGCTTAGAAACAAATTATAAACAGAGAATGCTAAAACAATATGAAACTTATAAAAAAACGTGTAGTCCGGATAAGTTTAATTTAAAAATTAATGAAAAAATATTATATTTAAATCCGGAAGAAAAACAATATGCCAAGTGGGTAGGTGGTACCGTTTGTAAGAAAATTAGTAATGTATTATATCTTATTGAAGTAAATCGAAGAAGAAAAGTTGCTCATAGAAATCAACTAAAGAAATTAAATAAAGAAGTTTTCGTGCCGAATGATAGTCAGGAAATGGCTATGCCAAAAAATAGGAGCGATAGTGAGGATGAATTTTATGATGCTAAAGAAAAACTTGAGGAAGAATTAATAGGAGCTCAAGCCAGTCAGGAGCTCAGTAATATTAAAACTAGATTAAGACAAAAAAATAATGTAAATTATAAATACTGAACACTGTATTTATATAATAATAACTCCCTGGTTATTAATTCTAAAAGGGAGGTAGTTGAAGTATATTTAGATAACTAACAACATTATATATTATTTATATAATTAACAACATTGAATATGATTAGAATAAGTATGGCAACTCTGTGATGAATAAAGAGTCGTGTAAAAATTAGCGAACTAAAAAGACACGTGTTTCTTTTGGTATTGTAAAATACATATCAGTATGTCTTTTGACATTTTTGAGTCCAAATGAACTTAGAGTCTTTTCTAAGCATTTCATAAAATGGATGCAGCTTTTCAGCAAAATTGTTAATAAATTTTGAATAATAATTGAACATGCCAACTAAGGCTCTTAGTTCCGAAACATTTTTCGGTATCGGAGCTCTCATTTTGGAGGAAACTCTTTCGGAGTTTTTGCCCAAACCATTTTTATCTATGGTAAAACCCAAGTACGAGACTTGTTTTTGAAAAAATTTGCATTTATCTGCCCTTATTTTAAGACCAACCGTTTTTAAACGATTTAAAACAATTTTCAAATTTTTGATATGATCCGACAAACTTTTGCCTGTGACGATAATATCATCTTGGTACACAGCAACCTCAGAGATATCTCTTAAAACGTTTTCAATTGTTTTTTGAAATATGGTTGCTGCCGTTTTTATACCGAAGGGCAACCGTTTCATTTTTAAAAACGCTTAAGGTACACAAAAGTTGTGATTTTTCGTCCAAAACTATCTGGTTGTATGCTCTCGCCAAATCAAGTTTTGTAAATAAACATCCACCCTGAAATGATGCAAAAATCTCGTCAATTCGAGGGAGTGGATATTTTACATCAACCAAATATTTGTTCAATGTGACTTTATGGTCAGCACATATTCTAATTTCGCCATTTGGCTTCAGAATGGGAACAATTGGTGTACCCCAATCCGAGTTATCGACCTTTTCTAATACACCTTCACTTATCAATTCATTAAGTTGTACCTCAATTTTTGCCCTCCATGCCAATCGCAATTTTTTTTTTTTTTTTTTTTTTTTTTTTTTTTTTTTAGCTTTTATTTATTTATTGAATCTTCACAATGTGAACTAACAATAAGTATTCAAATCTTAATACTAAATACAATAAATTAACTAAGTGCAGCCAATGCTAGACAAAAAGTTTTATTTTGCGCCAATTATATCGGTAGAATCACCTACTTAACGCTCTGATGGTGGCAACGGTATCCCTTCTTCTCAACCGAGTGTGACCACTAAAATTAAGTATGTTTCGTGCGAGAGGGTTTGGGTGAAGTTCCAATTTGCTGACATACCTTGTCGCATGCTCTGAAAACTCATCTTTTACCAGTGGAACACACAGATCCTTGTGAATTCGGGAGTTTTTTACGTACCATGGAGCTGCAGTAATTGTTCGAAGAATTTTGTTTTGTCGCCTTTGAATTTTTTCAATATTTGCGCTGAGGCGGTGCCCCATAATTGAATTCCGTAGCGCCATATAGGCTTTAGTATTGCGTTGTATAACAAAAGTTTGCAATCTAATTTCAAAGTAGAATTTCTGCCCATAAGCCAATTTAATTGCGCTGCTTTTAATTTTAGCTGAGTGACTTTCGCGTCAATGTGAGGCTTCCACGTTAACCTACGGTCGAGATGAATACCAAGGTACTTGACTTCACTTTGCTGCGGAATAGGTAAATTGTTAATTTGGATAGCTGAACATGTTTGTCTACGCAATGTGAATGTAACGTGAGTACACTTTTGTTCATTAACTTTAATTTTCCAAAGTTTTAACCACATCTCTAATATTGAAATATACTCCTGCAAATTTCGCGAAGCTACTTGATGGTTTTCATGTACGCTGCAGAATGCTGTGTCATCTTGTGAGGGATTAACTCATTCATTTTGTTTCCTTCTTTATTTTCGTACGACTATATTTGGGATTTATTATTTAACTTGAAATTGGACTTAGGTCACTTTCGAAAGAAATGGCTTACTTGTGTTGAAGATATTCTCTCAACAGTGTTATTCTAAATGCGGATAATAGCAAGTAAAAAGTAAAGAGATTAATTGCTCATAACAGAAAAAAATTGAAACAAATAAATGAAAAATAAAAGATTTAACGGCTTTATTCCTTGGAATTCTTTTATAATATTTTATTAACAACTAAAGACAGTTGTGCCTAAGTTAAGAACTGGCATTTTGTGATAAAGTATTGAGTGAGTAACACGAAATACTAATTTTTTTTACTCAGTAATAAGTGGAGAAACTTTAATTAATTTATTTAAGAAAAATTTAATTTATATAACGTTAAAATAAAAATAAAAACCAAATATAAAAAAAAAAAAAAAACACAGAAGAAATTAAAAACTAACAAGAAGAAAATTAAGACATACATTATCAGTGCCGCAAAAAGTGAAGACCCGAGGCGGAAAAGAAACTTTTTTTTTATAACCTCCAAAGTGGTTGGTCACCTAATTGAGGGTAACACATTTTAGTTTTTCGTGTCAAGAATAAGTTTCCTAAACTAATCTGATTTCCGTAGGACTGCGACAGATCTCGGGCAAATTTCCAACAACGTGCCACTTAAGCCCATCTGCTGCTGTGAAATCTGTGGCCTAAAAATAAAAAAATAAAATAACAATACCAACAATTTGGAAAGTTTCACGCTCCACTCCAGAAGGATAGAGGAGTTAAATACTGTGCTTTTGCCTGAGAAGCTTTGCATACAGTTGTGAAACGGGAGACATAAATCGATACAAATTTTTCTGAAAATTTCAAATGTAGAAAAAATCCTATTTCATTCTAACGAAACTTCTCCATATATATGAAACTTTCCCATATATATTAATCCAAAACTAAACTATCCTAATACCTAATAATAATCCTATTCCCTTAAGTTATGAAAATTCTACATTAATTAATAATCTCAAATCCCTAATTTTAAACATTCCTATCTAACAAAATGCAAAAATTCCCACACCGGACACCCTAAATACTGACCATAAGCTTAATTATAAAATCACATACATAAATACCATTAACATTACTTCACATCAATAGCATCCACTATTCCAACAGGCCTGTTTGACATCGTGGGAGCAGTTTAATGTAAGTCAAATTTTTTAAAGAGTTAAAAAGGAAAATATATATTTTGTGGTTATAACCCTTTAGTAGAAATATTGTTAAAATATATAATGTCCACAAAATAAGAGAATTACTTCTGGTCAGTTAAATTATAAAAAAAAAAAAAAAAAAAAAACCGTAAATTTTTGCTTGAAGAAAAAAAAGAGTCGCCTAACGATCTCTCTTAATAATGTAATTTTTAAAGAGCGCAGGGAGACAATTTTGAATTTACATATTTAAAATAATTATGAACATACCTTCATATACATACATCTATATATATGTATGTATATTAAGATTTTTTTTTTTTTGCATTTTGGTGTAGAGAGCAATACATGAAAATTTATATATTAAACTTACAGAAAGAAGTTCATAAAAAAAAACCTACATACATACCTATTATTATTCATACATGTATTTCTCCCCTTATCCATTTTTGTAGATATATAAATGTTTTACATGCATTTTGGAGTAATAAGATATATGTATTAAAAGATTGGAGTATCTATAAGATTTAAATGCTGGGGAAATAACCCTGTTAACCAAAATTTGTTTGTTTATAAATAGAATTGTTATTTCAGTAATTTTCTTTATATGCAAGTAAATTTATTTATTTACTTTGGGAAAATGTTAGTTCCTGCATTATTGTTCAAAAATCAAATATAGATTGTGAATTACAATATGGAACACTAACGACTTTTTTTATGGTTGAGGAAAAGTAGGGGTAAATAAAAAGGTAACGAAATATGCGTGGGCTGATACTAAAACCATAGGTCAGCATATGGTAGGGTGGGAATACTTGACCTGAGGAAAATTCCATCTCTTCCTCCGTTTTGGTTTCGTAGCAGACCCGTTTTTTTTAATCTATTTATTCATTCTGGGGAGACTTTCCTACTCTCTCTGCACACTTGTTCTATCTTAAATTTATGTAACGCGAGTAACCCAAACGGTATCACACCCCTACGCCCATTTCCCTGAGCTAAGACCGAAGCAACGCTAGGTGTGCAGACCCGTGATAACCAGGGTTAAGCTGATTGTTCGTTACAGATAATTTAATGGCGCCCAACGTGGGGCCCTTCCAAAAATATTTATAGTTAAATATCAGCTTTAACTCTTGTCTAATAAGTACGAAGGCTCCATTTTACAACAAAAATAGAACGGTTTATACCTATTCATATACCAATAGTCTGTGTGAACAAACCTGGATTTTTTTTGTATTGTGGTTTAATTATCGGATACTTACCAAGTGTTCACTATAAAAATTTTCTTCTTTTCATTTTCTATCTATGCAACGTCACTGATTCTACACATCTTTTCATTTTTGGACTTTTGCTATAGGCAGGTTGCCTGTACCTACCATTTTGATTAAGAGGTTAACATGACGTTGGTATTCAGTAATTTTTTTTATTAGAGACTTCTCTTCTTCTGCAGCTTATAGTCTGGAAGAATTGTACTCAGTAAGAAGTTTATTGAAAAATTTTCAAAATTTAATTTAATTTATTGGCTATCCAATGTTTTTTTCTCACTTAAACATCATCAGACTGCTACAGTACCAAAACATAAAAAAAAAAAAAAAATCACTAATGATATTATTACGAACAAAATCAAGAACTTTAATTTTGTTTGCGGCATTTCGTTACCAAATTTTATTTAATTTCCTACCAAGTACTCAAACCAATTCTAAAATTTTATTTAAATATCTTTTATCTGAAAGCAGAGATTGCTTTAACTGCTTCTATAACCTTGTTTACGAAATATGTTGTACAAATTTTTTTTTTTCTTCAATCATGCCTATAACGCGTAGTCCTGACCAAGATAGTACAGATCTACTAGGTACTCTTGAGGAAATAATATGTAGCATTTGTAATGAGAGTGTGGGATCCGAAAATAAGACAGCTACCGAGTGTAATCACTTCTTTCATGCGCTATGCTTGACTAAGTGGTTAGCAACTAGTCAAACTTGTCCAGTGTGTCGTCAGCCATGTGACTCGGGTGCTGATAAGGAACAATCTACAAGATCAGAATCGCGTTCTCACAAAAATAAAGGAGCTATTCCTCGGAATCGGCCAACTACAAGGCTTTATTCTCAACAACAACAACAAAGGTACTTAGAAGTTTCTGAACAACCTCTCAACAATCCTAGTCTTATTACAAATTCAGAACCGCGTCAGATTTTAGAAGAAAGGGTCCAGAATATGGTTTGTGAATCATTGAATGCCTTTAGAGCGGAATTTTCCAATGAACTACGCACCATGTTCCAAAACCTGAATATAGGAAATAATTCTTCAGCTAATAACCTAAACGCTAATAACTTTTTTACTAACCAGTCATATACACAAAATCCCCTTAATACGGAAATAAACAGGTCTTTTTTGTCGAATGCTTCTAATAGTCATCATCCTGAGTGGCCTCATGATAATCCTTTTAGTCGTGGACAATCGAATAGACATCCTCAAAGTAGTCGGCGTAGCACAGCAGCACAAGCATTTAATAGTGATATTTCGTCTTCGTCCTATCAAATATCCAATGTGATTAATAATTGGCATTTGAAATATTAGGGTTTGAACGACAAAATATCAGTAGACGAATTCATATATAGAGTGAATATTTTGTCCTTAGTTCATCTTAATGGTAACTTTGATTTACTCGTTGAGCATGCGAATTCGCTTTTTGAGGGCAAAGCTAACAAATGGTTTTGGCGCTATCACCGTCAAACTAACAATATGCCTGCTTGGAGTGATTTGTGTGATGCCCTCAGAAGGGAATTCAAGGACACGACGACTGACTACGACATCAAAGATGATATGCGTCGTAGAAAACAGAAAAGTTCTGAAACTTTCGATACTTTTTTGGACACTATGATTAATTTTAGTGATAAACTCAGAAATCCTATAAGCGAAAATGAATTTGTTGAAATAGTCATGCGGAATTTAAAAACCAATTTACGGCATGAACTACTACATCTTGATATTATAGATATAGCCACTTTAAAAAGGGAAGCTAGAAAACATGAAAAATTCTTCGAGGATTTAGCCACCCAAGGTTCCCAAAGGTCAAGATTTCCTCGCCTGAACGTATCAGAGATAGTGCGAGAGCTCTCATTAGATCCTGATGAAATCAATGCTGAAGAATTTGCAGACGAAATTAATGAGATATCGGCTTTAACTAAAATGAAGTGTTGGAATTGCGATGTTATCGGTCATCGTTATCAGGATTGTTTAGCGCCCCGACGCGTCTTTTGTTACGGCTGTGGAACCTTAATCACATATCGGCCTTCATGCCTAAAGTGTTCTGTAAAGTCGGAAAACTCGAGTTCGGATGTTCGCCGATCAATGAGCGGACATCCACCGAAATGCCTCTAAATTTGACTAACCCTGGGACTCTTATGAATTCGGACACGAGAGAGAAATTTGTAACAAACCCTAATTTAATGACAAAACAAATGCGAATACTACCTTATCACGAAAGACTCGAGCGATATCAGAAAATACGTGCAGAATTATTTCGAAACCTAAAACCTTCTAAGAAGCGTGTAAGATCTTCTATGCGGATTCGTAAATTTTGGGCACGCAGAAAACAACTAAAGAATTATGTAATTGCATCCCTACCTAAGAATTGTTCAGACACTCGACCATTTATAAACCTCTTCCTTGCAAACAGAACAGTACTGTCGCTACTAGATAGTGGGGCAAATAAATCGTGCATTGCTGGTAATTTATGCCAGGAATTAATGAGCTCAACTAGTGCAGTCCGTCGTTTCTTAGGAAGGGTAAGAACAGCAGATGGGACTACACAACAGGTCGTGGGTTCGGTTTGTCTGGATGTTCAGTATGGTGTCGGTACTCGTAATGTTGAATTTTTATTAGTTCCTAACCTTAAGCAGAACGTTATATGTGGTAGAGATTTTTGGAATCTTTTCGGAATTAGAATTATGACTCCATCGGGAGGAGAAATAGTAACATCCAATTCTGAATCAGAACTTGTAAACGAAATAATCGTACATAATGGTGACACCGATTTTTTGAAATTATCTACAGCAGATCAAAGCAAATTGGACTCTGCTGTTGCCTCTTTTCCATCCTTTGAAAAAGAAGGACTAGGATCGACGGATCTCATTGAACATATTATCGATACGGGCTCTGCTACACCAATAAAGCAGCGCTACTACCCAATTTCACCAGCTAGGGAGCGACTACTATGTAACGAGATAGACAGGATGTTGGAATTGGGAGTGATAGAAGTGGCTGATAACTCACCCTGGTCCTCTCCAGGCATTCTATTGGTTAAACCAGAGAAAGTGAGATTTTGCTTAGACTCCCGTAAACTAAATCAGGTTACAACCAAAGACGCCTACCCACTTCCAAATATAGATGGCATAATATCCCGATTGCCTTCTGTGAGTGTGATATCAAAGATTGATTTAAAGGACGCGTTTTGGCAAATAAGTTTGTCAAAAGAATCACGTCAAAAGACTGCTTTCACTGTCCCCAATCGGCCCCTATATCAGTTCGTAAGGATGCCTTTTGGGCTATGTAACGCGCCGCAAACTATGTGCCGATTGATGGACGACTTAAAAAGCCACGTCTTCGTCTATTTGGACGACCTTCTGGTCATGTCACGCTCACTGGATGAGCATATCGCGCACCTACTTCAGGTTGCCTCTTTACTGAGGAAAGCTGGCTTAACTATTAATGTGAAGAAAAGCCAATTTGGTTTAAGTAAAGTAAAATACCTAGGGTATGTGGTGGGAAATGGTACGCTAATGGCTGACCCTGAGCAGGTTACAGCAATTTCTGATTATCCTATCCCGAGCTGGGTGGTATAGACGTTTTGTGGCAGACTATGCTTCCGTAACTTATCCTTTAACAGAACTATTGTCAAAAAGAAAATCATTTGATTGGAATGCAGATGCGCAAACTGCATTTGAGGCTTTAAAACGAAAGTTAACAACTGCTCCGTTTTTGTCACATCCAAACTACAGCGAACCTTTTATTGTCCAATGTGACGCCAGCCAGTACGGGATAGGAGGTCTGTTGGCTCAGCGGGATCGCAATGGTGATGAACGTCCCATAGCTTACATGTCCCATAAATTAAACCGAGCTCAAAGAAACTACTCCGTAACTGAGCTAGAGTGTCTAGCGGTAGTGCTAGCTATACGGAAATTTCGCTCCTATATTGAAGGTCATCAATTTACGGTAGTTACGGACCACGCTAGCCTTAAATGGCTCATGGGCCAAAAGGATTTGAGCGGAAGACTGGCCAGATGGGCACTCAAGCTACAGGGTTTTAATTTCACCATAGAGCACCGCAAGGGAAGTGAAAATGTTGTAGCAGATGCTTTATCAAGAGCATTTGATGCTGAAGAAGTAGAAATTTGTGAAGTGGAACTGGAGTCGTTACCGATTATTGACCTGGCATCGAAGTTTTTCGATTCTGAGGAGTATAGTTCATTTAGGGAGAAATTAGTGCTCTCAGAGATACCGGATTATAGGATAATTGACAAATTCATATACCACCGGGTAGATTTTAATAGAGGGGTAGAAGAAGATTATGTTGAGTGGAAACTTTTGGTGCCTAAAGAATTAAGACCTGATGTATTAGCAGCCTTGCATGATCAACCATCGGCTTCCCATGGAGGGATCGCTAAAACCCTGGAAAGAGTGCGTAGATATTTTTATTGGCCAGGCATGGTTGCAGAAATCCGCAAATATATAGCTAGCTGTGAACTGTGTAATACTTCTAAAGTCCCAACTAGAGTTTTAAGACCGCCTATGAGCAACATGACCGCATCCGAGAGGCCTTTTCAGCGATTGTATGTGGATTTTATTGGACCATACCCGAGAAGCAAAAGAGGTAATATAGGAGTGTTTGTTGTTCTAGACCATCTTAGTAAGTTCACGTTTTTGAAACCTCTGAAGAAGTTGACTTCTAAGCTCATAATATCCTATCTTAAGGAAAATATGTTTGATTGTTTTGGTGTTCCTGAGACTATAGTTTCTGACAATGGTAGTCAATTTAAGAGCAGGGATTTTATCGAATTTTTGCAAAACTATGGAATCAAACACACGCTAACTGCGGTGTATTCGCCACAGGCGAATGCCAGCGAACGCGTTAATCGATGCGTTAATGAGGCACTTCGTTCATACATTAGGAAAGATCAACGAAACTGGGACATATTTTTGAGTGATATTAATAGTGCTTTGCGTAATAGCATACATCAAAGTCTGGGATACGCCCCATATTATGTTGTTTTTGGGCAACAGATGCTAACTAATGGAAAGGACTATCAAGTTCTTCAAAATTTAGGAATTGTTGGTGAGCCTACTTCGCATTTATCTCGGCAGGATCAATTTCAGCACATTCGAGATCTCGTCAAAGAGCGCATGAAGGTAGCATACGAAAAAAATGCTCATTCATATAATCTTCGATCTAGAGCAAGAAACTTTCAAGTTGGTCAAGTTGTCACTAGGAGAAATTTCGCTCAGAGCAGTATGATACATCACTTTAACGCTAAACTTGCACCTGTCGGGATCAAGAGTAAAGTTGTGGAAAAACTAGGAAACTCATATTATGTGTTGCAGGATTTGCAGTCGGATAATAAAACGACATATCATGCTAAGGATATATGGTAGTGAATTCATACTAGGCATATGACCACTACAAAGAACTAATATTCCGTCATAGTAAGGAGCTTGATCATTTTATTGTAATGTTATGCCACCCTTTTTCAGCAGTTAACTTGGTGCTTCCCCTTCATTAACTTCTGTTTTGTGAGGGATTAACTCATTCATTTTGTTTCCTTCTTTATTTTCGTACGACTATATTTGGGATTTATTATTTAACTTGAAATTGGACTTAGGTCACTTTCGAAAGAAATGGCTTACTTGTGTTGAAGATATTCTCTCAACAGTGTTATTCTAAATGCGGATAATAGCAAGTAAAAAGTAAAGAGATTAATTGCTCATAACAGAAAAAAATTGAAACAAATAAATGAAAAATAAAAGATTTAACGGCTTTATTCCTTGGAATTCTTTTATAATATTTTATTAACAACTAAAGACAGTTGTGTCTAAGTTAAGAACTGGCATTTTGTGATAAAGTATTGAGTGAGTAACACGAAATACAAATTTTTTTTACTCAGTAATAAGTGGAGAAACTTTAATTAATTTATTTAAGAAAAATTTAATTTATATAACGTTAAAATAAAAATAAAAACCAAATATATAAAAAAAAAAAAACAGAAGAAATTAAAAACTAACAAGAAGAAAATTAAGACATACATTATCAGTGCCGCAAAAAGTGAAGACCCGAGGCGGAAAAGAAACTTTTTTTTTATAACCTCCAAAGTGGTTGGTCACCTAATTGAGGGTAACACATTTTAGTTTTTCGTGTCAAGAATAAGTTCCTAAACTAATCTGATTTCCGTAGGACTGCGACAGATCTCGGGCAAATTTCCAACAACGTGCCACTTAAGCCCATCTGCTGCTGTGAAATCTGTGGCCTAAAAATAAAAAAATAAAATAACAATACCAACAATTTGGAAAGTTTCACGCTCCACTCCAGAAGGATAGAGGAGTTAAATACTGTGCTTTTGCCTGAGAAGATTTGCGTACAGTTGTGAAACGGGAGACATAAATCGATACAAATTTTTCTGAAAATTTCAAATGTAGAAAAAAACCTATTTCATTCTAACGAAACTTCTCCATATATATGAAACTTTCCCATATATATTAATCCAAAACTAAACTATCCTAATACCTAATAATAATCCTATTCCCTTAAGTTATGAAAATTCTACATTAATTAATAATCTCAAATCCCTAATTTTAAACATTCCTATCTAACAAAATGCAAAAATTCCCACACCGGACACCCTAAATACTGACCATAAGCTTAATTATAAAATCACATACATAAATACCATTAACATTACTTCACATCAATAGCATCCACTATTCCAACAGGCCTGTTTGACATCGTGGGAGCAGTTTAATGTAAGTCAAATTTTTTAAAGAGTTAAAAAGGAAAATATATATTTTGTGGTTATAACCCTTTAGTAGAAATATTGTTAAAATATATAATGTCCACAAAATAAGAGAATTACTTCTGGTCAGTTAAATTATAAAAAAAAAAAAATCCGTAAATTTTTGCTTGAAGAAAAAAAAAAAGAGTCGCCTAACGATCTCTCTTAATAATGTAATTTTTAAAGAGCGCAGGGAGACACTTTTGAATTTACATATTTAAAATAATTATGAACATACCTTCATATACATACATCTATATATATGTATGTATATTAAGATTTTTTTTTTTGCATTTTGATGTAGAGAGCAATACATGAAAATTTATATATTAAACTTACAGAAAGAAGTTCATAAAAAAAAAACCTACATACATACCTATTATTATTCATACATGTATTTCTCCCCTTATCCATTTTTGTAGATATATAAATGTTTTACATGCATTTTGGAGTAATAAGATATATGTATTAAAAGATTGGAGTATCTATAAGATTTAAATGCTGGGGAAATAACCCTGTTAACCAAAATTTGTTTGTTTATAAATAGAATTGTTATTTCAGTAATTTTCTTTATATGCAAGTAAATTTATTTCTTTACTTTGGGAAAATGTTAGTTCCTGCATTATTGTTCAAAAATCAAATATAGATTGTGAATTACAATATGGAACACTAACGACTTTTTTTATGGTTGAGGAAAAGTAGGGGTAAATAAAAAGGTAACGAAATATGCGTGGGCTGATACTAAAACCATAGGTCAGCATATGGTAGGGTGGGAATACTTGACCTGAGGAAAACTCCATCTCTTCCTCCGTTTGGGTTTCGTAGCAGACCCGTTTTTTTTAATCTATTTATTCATTCTGGGGAGACTTTCCTACTCTCTCTGCACACTTGTTCTATCTTAAATTTATGTAACGCGAGTAACCCAAACGGTATCACACCCCTACGCCCATTTCCCTGAGCTAAGACCGAAGCAACGCTAGGTGTGCAGACCCGTGATAACCAGGGTTAAGCTGATTGTTCGTTACAATCTGCAAAAGTTGAGGTGTGAATACTAGATCTGGTTGGCATGTCAGAAGTGTAAATTAAATATAAAGTGGGTCCCAGAATGCTACCTTGGGGAACTCCTGCCTCGATTGGCTGAGTTGGGCTTATAAAGTCGCCTTCTCTGATAACAAACTTCCGGCCGCATAAATAGCTTTCCAGAAACTTATGAGTGTTTGCAGGCAAGTTCAACTTTATTTCGTGCATTAATCCCTCGTGCCACACTTTATCAAAAGCTTGGGAAACATCAATAAATAGAGCTGAGCAATACTTTTTATCCTCAAAAGTCTTTCTTATAACATTAACTAGTCTATGCGTTTGTTCAATGGTGCTGTGTTTAGCCCGAAAACCAAATTGATGATCAGGGATGCATCCTACATCATTCAATATTGGAGTCAACTTCGCCATTAACAATTTTTCGAAAAGTTTTGAAATTGTTGGCAGTAGACTTATTGGTCTATATGACTCTACTTTAGTGGGATCCTTCCCTGGCTTGGGTATCATAGTAACCATAGACACCTTCCACTCTGCAGGATAGTATTCTAGGCGCAAAATAGCGTTAAAAATGAAAAGAAGAATTCTTCTAGCAACACGAGGTAACTGTACAAGCATTTTGCCAGTAATTTTGTCAAAACCTGGAGCTTTTTTTGAGTTTACTTTATTTATAACGTTTTCGACATCTTGAAAACTAAGTCTCAAAGGCACAGGCGGTCTAACAGCATATGGCGGAAATTCAGCAACATCATCCACTGTAAATCGCAATGGTCGCAGGTTGACAAATATAGGTTTAACACCTTCTTCAATGTCCAAAGAAATTCTTGCACCTCTATACTCTCCTAGTTTGTTACTAAAAATTTCTGAAAATTCTTTCTTCAACTGATCACACACATCGTTGTAATTGTGTATTTCCTTTATTGCATTAACTTGCACTAGCTCAAATTTAAAACTTCTAAGAAATGTTCTCCCAAGTAATGGAAGTGTATTTGTTTTAGTGACAACAACTTTTATTTTCCTTTTGACACCTTGATATTCAATAATTGCGTAGTACTCACCAGCTATAGGAATCTGATCACCATTATAACTCAAAAAGATTTTGATGGTTTAAGACATTTCTTATCACGATATTTTTCAACGAAGGATAGTGGTAGCAGCGTGCAAGATGCGCCTGTGTCACAAGTGGCTTCAGCTTGTATACCGTCAATGGTGACTTGAAGTGTGTAAAGATTAGCCAAAACATTATTTTGTACATTAAAAACAGAAAAATCATGAAATTCATTAGATTTACACGAGTTACGTTCAAAAGATCCTTTTCTGCCGCATGAATGACATTTGCTATTTTTATATTTACATTCTGCCGAATTGTGGTTTTTCCAACCACATTGGAAGCTCTTCACGCTCTGAGTCCTAGAGTTCTCATGACCTTTGTTGTTATCATCAGAATGGACGCTTCTTCGATTTTTGTTGCCGTCTTTGCCATACTTATGGCCGCTTCTGCCAAATGCGCTGTCATGTTTTTGACTGCCGTGCCATGTGTTGTGTTTTATATAATGCACTTCATCGCTTTTAAGGTTATGTGACTTCGTGTATTTTGCTTCTAAGATAAGCGCCTTTTTTAAAGCATTCCCTAATGTTAAATGCAAGATCCCATATGCCTCGCACCCTATTGACTTCAGCAAAATCGGGTATATATGGACCGATATCGGGCATTTTCATTTTCCATATTTATCTAACCTTATTTTATTACCAGAACTGCTTTTAATGAAAAAACGTTGTTTAAGTTCGCTTACGCGGCATTTTCATGAAAACCTCGGTTTAGGCTGTATCTCGGGTATATATGGACCGATATCGGGCATTTTCATTTTCCATATTTATCTAACCTTATTTCATTACTAGAACTGTTTTTAAGGAAAAACAGTTGTTTAAATTCGCTTACGCGGCATTTTTATGAAAAACCCCGTTTAGGTTATATTTCGGGTATATATGGACCGATATCTGAAATTTCCATTTTCGATTTTTATATAACCTTATTTCATTACCAGAACTGCTTCTAAGCAAAAAAAAAGTTGTTTAAGTTCGCTTAAGCGGCATTTTCATGAAAAACCCGGTTTAGGGTATATATGGGGTATATATGGACCGATATCTGAAATTTTCATTTTCCATATTTATATAACCTTAATTTATTACCGGAACTGCTTTTGAGGAAAAAAAAGTTGTTTAAGTTTTCATGAAAAACCCGTTCTAGGCTATATCTCGGGTATATATGGACCGATATCGAAAATTTTCATTTTTTATATTTATATACCTTGATTTCATTACCAGAACTGCTTTTAAGGAAAAAAAAGTTTTTTAAGTTTACTTACGGGGCATTTTCATGAAAAACCCGGTTCAGGGTATATATGGACCGATATCGGAAATTTTCATTTTCTATATTTATATAACCTTACTTTATTACCGGAACTGCCTTTGAGGAAAGAAAAGTTTTTTAAGTTCGCTTATGTGGCATTTTCATGAAAACCCCGTTCTAGGCTATATCTCGGGTATATATGGACCGATATCGGAAATTTTTGTTTTCCATATTTATATAACCTATGTTTATTACCAGAACTACTTTTAAGCAAACAAAGTTGTTAAGCTTCGCCTATGCGCCATTTTTATTAAAAGTCCGATTTGGAATATATCTCGAGTATATATGCTATGTCTCGGGTATATATTTTCCATATTTATATAACCTTATTTTATTACCAAAACTACTTTTAAGCAAAAAAAGGTTTTTTGGCTTCGCCTATGCGACATTTTCATTAAAAATCCGATTTGGGCTATATCTCGGGTATATAAGGACCGATATCTGAAAAAAAAATTGTTTGCCTTTTAGTCACCATGCTTAATAAGTGTGTGAAGTTTGAAGCAAAACAAACAACTTTTGTTTCCAAAAATTTTCATACAAAATTGCAAAAAAATTGCTTTTTTCGGAATTTTGAATATATCTCAGCTATACGTGGGCCGATATTACTGAATTTCAATAGCAAACCCATGAATCGATGGGGTTAAAGAATGCTGAAAGAAAAAAGTTTCTAGGTCTAATGGTAATCTCTGAATCAGAATATATATATTTACTTTATAGGATCGCAAATTAAAACTGTAGAAATTACAAACGGAATCACAAACTTATATATACCCTTTACATTTTTGTGACAGGAATGTTTGTATGTATGTATGTTTGTCCTATGTAGAATCGTAAACTATGCATTTGAGCATAGGATAATCTTCGGCAAAGTTGTTGTGCATGAGTCCGAGAAGGTTTCTAAGTTGGTGCGACCACGCCTGCTATAACGCCCACATTTTTTAGTTGAGTAATACATGGGTGTTAACAGATTTACTTCAAATTGTATATACATCTTACTGTATTCGAGGTAAAAATAAACGTTTTATATGCCACGCCCAATTTTGCGCCCCATGTAATGCGGGAGAACGCTTGCCAGGTAGGCCAGACCGCTGGACCGATCTGCCTGAAATTTTCACAGCATACTACTAAAGCTCTGGTATCTTTTATTAGACTCTTCTTTCTTTTGACCATGCCCACCTTGACGCCTACTTTTTTTAATTGAGTAATTGAATCCAAATGGATTTTAACAGATTTACTTCAAATTGCATACACACACATTTTACTGTAGGCGACGCAAAATTTAAAATTTCATGTGCCACACCTACTTTAACGCCCACTTTTTTAAATTGAGTAATACATGGGTTTTAACAAATTTACTTCAAAGTGTATATACGTCTTATTGTAGGCGAGATAAAAATGAAAGTTTTATATGCAACGCAAATTTTGTCGCCCCATATCATGCGGAACGGCGCTTGCCGTGTAGGCTAGACCGCTGGACCGAACTGCCTGAAATTTTCACAGCATACCACTAAATCTCTGGAATCTTTATAAGACACTTCTTTCGTTTGACTATGCCCACTTTTGATTCCAAATGGTTTTTAACAGGTTTACTTCAAATTGAATACACACTCATCTTACTATAGGCGAGGGAAAAATTAAAGTTTCATGTGCCACATCCAATTTTCTGCCCGATTTCATACGAGACGATGCCTACCGAGAAGACCAGACCACAGGCATGACTAAGAACACTTTTTTTTCGAACGTACCCTCTTTAAAGCTTACTTTTTATTTGTGTAATTAAGTCCACACGGGTTTTAACTAAACAGGTTACTTCAAATCTATATATACATATACATCTATATGCTATACACCTACATTGTATCATAGGTATGCGGTATTGTTGTTTTTAAGCAAATCGTAGCATTTTTTATTTAGTAAGGACGTTCGGTCTCTCTTATTTGAACGTTAAGCTGGCGACATGCTCTTGTACCTCTGGCTCTATTTTATATCATTCATTGCAGTACTTTTTGTCTACACTCATTTCATTTATACACGAAAAGTTTTCTCATGCAAGTAATTTCAATCATTGATTTATAGTGACAAAAAAACAATGCAAACAAAATAGTGCCAAACCTATTTCAATTCGGTCTACCCTGAAATTCATGCAAATTTGAATATTTTCTAATGAAAAATATAAGTGGTTTCACGTGCATTGAAGTCATATGTATATGTTATTATTGTTGTTACAAATCTTTACATTTTAAATTTTTTTCATTTTGAAAGTAGTAGCATGACTTGCTCGATCAAATGTAGATCGGCGTGCACGTTCTACCAATAATATACTACTTCACAAACTGATCGATTATCTCAAAACCAATTGCAATGCCATGTACAATCTTAAAATACATCAGCGGATCCAATTCCAAATCCAGAAAATCCAGTATCGCGATAACTAACACGACTTGCACATCGTGTTGTGCCTGACATGGAATATGCGGCTCTTAATTATGACCGCGAAATTAATGACAGTCGACATAGATTGATTTCCTTTGGTGCGACAAGATCGATATAGAATATATTATAAGCCTTAATTTTTCCTAAACAATTACCTGATACCACGAAAGATAACACGGATTTTTTAACTTATACATGTCTACTACCCTCACCTGGGTAACTACCTTGACGTGGTGTGGGGGCTTAAGTGTATGCTGGACGTCTATTCTCTTTCGAGGGCTTAATCATGGGAGTTCTGTTTCAGGCTCTAATGGTTGAGCCCGAGGAGAGGATAGGGTTTTTTAAGCCAGCCTGCATACTAAAGGTTACCCAAACCCTCAAACAGGGGTGTCATGCGACCCGTGCCCATCTGTTCTCTTTGCAGTCGGGGGTCAAGAGACTGTATTCGAACGGAGCTTTGCTGATACCTGGGCACCTCAGCAAATAGACCACGCCCCCTCCACGTTACAGGGGGCTATGACGTGGAGGAGATCCCCTTCCCCCACACTCGTGGGACCAAAATGAACTTTTCAAAAATTAACACCAATACTCAAACTGACATGACGACGACTATGGACAAGACAACGGACTACGGTAACGATGGTACAAGGACCGAAACGCTGATTGCAGGAGGTGTCTTGGGGCAACCTAAGAATACCAAATGCGTGAAAGCATCTTCGGATAGCTATCTCGGCAGTGAGGTGTCCATGGACTTTGAGCCGAACACCTCGAAGGCTGAACAGGCCCGGGCCTTCACGGCACACACCCTTCTTTTGGGAGCTGCTCGTGCTAGTGACAGCGCTGCAACAGCTGCCCAAGTGCCTATTGTGGGAAAGATGACTGCGAGCAAGTCCTCGGGTCTTCGAACTCCACCACCCTCCACCAACAAAGGCGCTGCGAACAAGATTTCGGGTTCCCGCGTTGGTGGTCATCAGGGAAATGTGAGTAAGGGAGCTGCGAACCAGTTTTCGGGCTCTCAAGCTACATCCCTGATACCTTGCGGAAAGGGTAGTAAGGAAACTGCGAACTTGTTTTCGGGTAACCAAGCTGCACCTCAAGCAATAGATAAAAAGTCTCAAAGGCACACAAGTTCCGCGAGACGGGCCTATTTAAGGCGGCGTGCCGCCAGTAAGATCTATGGGGAGCTGGGGAAGAAGCCAGCGGATGCCTTAACGGCAGAAGAGAAATCCCGGTTATCATGGGCAGGATCAGTTTTAGCTGAACTGCAGAATTCGCCTCCCCTCGCATCTAAGGATGCACCTAAGCGGCAACGCTCTGAGGAGGAGGCAGTGTTGCAGGCACAACAGCCTGCGAATAAGCGTTTAAGACCCCAAAGGTCAATGGACAAATCATTTAGCGATGTCATAAAGGACAAGCTTGTGATGGCTGTCATTGACAGGGGCAACGCGGATTTTGCCATAACCCCTTCGAACTGGGTTATGGTGAAGAAAGAAGTGATGGGGTTAAACATGATCCGGAGAGTTCTTAAAGACAATCCGGGTCCGTACCCCAGGTGTGAGGAGGCTGGCTGGTATCGGCGGCGTATAAAGCTTATGGCCTGTGCAGATGAGCGATCAGCAATGTTGCTTAAACAGGCAGTCGGTCATGTGGGCAAGCCATGGGAAGGTGCCAAGCTCGATGTGATTCCTCTCTCAGAGGTTCCACGTCGTCCTAGAGCTGTTGCCAAGATACCAGACATCTCTGGGTCTGCAGAGGAAATCTTGGAGGTCCTGAGAGGCGGAAATCCTGATATACCTACCCATGATTGGAAGGTAGTCAGGGTCTCCGAACCGAAGGGCAATTCGAGAAATATCACCATCCTGCTGACTCAGGAGTCACTGGCGCCACTCCGCGCTAGAAAGGGGAAAATGTATTTCTGCTTCGATGCAGTCCTTCTCCGAGTATACCGGGGTGACGACAAGGGCGGCCTGATTCGGGAGGATGTGGATCCTGGTGTGGAAAGCATGTCCGTTGAGGAGACTGCTAGCTTAACATCGTGCGAGGACGCCCTTTCCAACTCTGAGTTGGTAGGGGAGTTCTTCGGGCATGTTGACGAAGCAGTTGACGAGGACGCCCTCTTGGTATCTGATGAGGATGACCAAGAGGACGTCGACGTCACAATCGTGGATGATGAGGGGAAAAATGGTGAAGGTAACTCAAATTAACCTTCACCATTCGAAGGCAGCTTCGGCTGCATTGCTTCTCCGGATGGCGGAGAAAGCGGATGATGTTGTCTTAGTTCAGGAACCCTGGCTGTGTAAGGGCAGGGTTTGTGGACTAAGAAGGGAAGGCTACAAGCTACTATATGTGGGCCAAGGTAGGATTAGGTCCTGTATAGTAGCGAGGAGCAATTTGAATATCTTTATCCTGTCTGATTTCAGTGATGAAGATACAGTGACGGCAGCCTGGGAGACAAGTGTAGGCACCTGCCTGCTTGTCTCAAGTTATATGGCATATGAGAGCGAACCACCACCAACTAAAGTTCGCGATGTTGTTCGGATGGCTGTTGAGAGAAACCTGCCAGTAATAATAGGAGCCGATGCAAACGCACATCACATGGTGTGGGGCAGCTCCGACACAAATGCAAGAGGTGAGTCGATTTTTGATTTCATACTATGCGCAAATTTAGACGTTGTGAACGTTGGGTCGGAACCTACTTTTGTTGTGGTAAATAGAAGAGAGGTTCTGGATATTACGCTAGTTAGTACTAGGCATGCTGATATGATCAAAGGATGGAAGGTGTCGAATGACTGTTCATTTTCTGATCACAGGTATATTGAGTTTGAAATAGGAATTCAGGAAATAGGGTTAGTCCCAAGAAGAAACAGGAAGAGGACGAATTGGGAGGAACAGGGTAGAGTTCTCTCGAACCTTCTTCCGGATCCTCCTACTATAAGTGGTTGTGAGGATATTGAGAGAGCTGTAGACTTACTAACTGAGTCTTTTGATACAGCTATCTCGGAATCGTGCAGACCTAGCGTGTGCCGAGGTAAGAGTAAACCACCATGGTGGAACTTAGAGATAGCGAGAGCTCGAAAAGAGTCTCGCAGACTTTTCAATGAGGCAAAAAGACTGGGAGACTGGTCGGAGTACAAAGCCTCCGTAAACAGGTTTAAAAATATGATAAGAAATGCAAAGCGGAGGTCTTGGAGATCCTTCTGCAGTGGCGTAGAAGGAGCCTCTGAGACAAGTAGGCTTCGCAAAATCATATCGACCACGCAGTCCATACCAGGTTTCATAAAGAAACAATGTGGTAATTGGACAACCAGCGGCCAGGAGACCCTTGAGGTACTCATGGATACGCATTTTCCAGGCTGTACACCCTACACGGGGGCAGGTATGGCCGTTGAACGAAACAGACAAGGAGAAGTATGTTTCTCTGTCGATAGGAACCGGGTCCTTTGGGCGTTGAAGAGCTTTGGCCCATATAAATCACCGGGTCCGGATGGTATTATACCAGCAGACTTGCAAAATAATGCGGAACTGATCATGCCATGGTTGATTCGGATTTTTACGGCCTGCCTTAAATGGTGCTACATACCGAAAACATGGCGTAGATGTGTAGTGGTCTTTATTCCTAAAGGTGGAAAGACTTCACACACAACTCCGAAGGATTACAGGCCGATAAGCCTGACATCCTTTTTCCTAAAGACGTTGGAGCGGATGGTTGATCTACATCTTAGAATGTCAATAAATCCGTGCCGTTTATCTGCATCTCAACATGCCTATACTAAGGGAAAATCCGTTGAGACTGCGTTGCATTCGCTCGTGGGGTACATAGAAAATTCTCTAGAGCAAGGGGAGTATACATTGGTGGCCTTCCTTGACATAGAGGGAGCCTTTAATAATGTTGCGCCAAAAATCATTACTATGGCTTTGGAAAGGCTGAACATTCGTCAGCCGATTATAAGTCTCATATGGAGTCTACTGACTGAGAGGGTCATAACATCTAGTATGGGACGGGCCACCATATGCAGAGTGGCAAACACTCTCCGTACTCCGCAGGGGGGAGTTTTATCTCCCTTCCTATGGAATCTTGCCCTAAACTCATTACTGGTGGAGTTAGACTCCATGCGTTTCAAGACTGTGGCATATGCCGATGATATTGCTGTGGCGGTGTCGGGTAAATATCCGGACACCCTCTCACAGTGTTTGAATTCCGCACTGAGGATCATAGATGGGTGGAGCACCCATAGTGGTCTCAGTGTGAATCCACAAAAAACGGAGCTTGTACTTTTCACCCGAAAATACAAGACTCCTCCTTTCGATCTGCCAACCCTAAAGGGCGTTGAGCTTAGTTTGGCAGATAGTGCCAAGTACCTGGGAATCTATCTTGATTCAAAACTGTCTTGGAAGAAGAATGTCCAATTTAGAGCGGACAAGGCGGCTGTTGCCTTGTACCTGTGTCGTAAGGCCATTGGGAAGACCTGGGGTATAAATCCTTGGAATTCTTGCTGGCTATTTAACATGGTAATAAAGCCCATATTAATGTATGGGGCGCTTGTTTGGTGGACGGCTTTAGAGAAAACCACCTATTGCAGATTCATAGAAAGGATACTGCGGTCATCTGCTTTGATGGTAACTGGTGCTTCTTGTACTACGCCAACTAAAGCACTAATTACGATGATGCATTGGCTGCCAGCTGATCTCATGGTGAAGGAAGTGGCCATGTGCTCGGCAATTAGGCTAAAAGCCAGTGAGATGTGGAAAGAAGCGACAGAAGGTCACGCTTCGATAATAGAAAGTATAACGGACCTCCCGGAGTATATTGATTACTGTGCACCAGCTCTAATGCCCGACAAGAGATTTGACGTGATCTTATCAAGGACGGCCTCGGCAGCGAACCAAATGGGTCGCCAAGAGGACGTGCTTGAAATTTTCACAGATGGATCCAAGTCGGACATGGGAGTTGGTGGTGGTATCTTTATGCCCCAGTATCAGAAGAGGATCAGTTTTAAGCTATACGATGAGTGTAGCGTAATGCAGGCTGAAATTACAGCTATTTTGAGAGCAGCTAACTGGTTGAGGTACTATAGGGTATACGGGGTGAATATCCGAATCTGTACTGATAGTAAGGCTGCGTTAAATGCGCTTGTGGGTGTCTATACGACGTCCAGGTTGGTTCAGGAATGCCGGATATCTCTTAATGAGATGGCGAGACATTCGAGCCTGGAGCTTTTCTGGGTGCCGGGGCACAGTGGAGTGCCCGGAAATATTGTGGCGGATGAGCTGGCGAAAGCCGGAGCTCGTCTACAGAGAGGGGACATTGATACGATGGTTGGAGTCCCGCTTAACAGCTGTAAAAACCAAGTGCAGCGTCAACTTGTAGGGACTGCACAGGACAGATGGTCTGGTGAGGTCACCTGCCGAGTAGCAAGGCTGACATGGCCTGCGTATGATCGTAGTAGAACTGCGGTTTTAAAGGGTTTTCCCCGTCAAAGGTTGCGTACCTTGGTGGCAGTTCTGACAGGACATTGTCTCATAGGGACGCATGCTAGGAGGTTAAATCTTCCATTTAATGATTTCTGCAGAAGTTGCGGGGATGAGGACGAGGAGGAAAGTGTTGAGCATTTCCTCTGTCGATGCCCGGCTCTCAGTTCTATGAGAGCGCTGTACTTAGGCGGACCAATGCTGCACGGGTTAGCAGATATATCGGAATGCCGAGTGAACGGACTGGATTCCTTTATCCGGCTTTCGGGTTGGTTTGAATCTGAACCGTCGGGGGAAGTGTAAGTCTCGCGGGCTGCACTTCTCCCTCAGGCAACACAACGGGACCAAAAGGACCCAAGTGGGCTGGTTTCATGAAACTGGCGGCCTGTACAACCTAACCTAACCTAACCTACATGTCTACTAGCTGACCCGGCAAACGTTGTTTTGCCTTCAAATTTTATTTACATTGATATAGGTAAAAGGGAAGAGAAACGTAGAAACATAGGTTTTCATTGCGAAAGCAAACCGTAATGGTGGAATAGTGTATTTCTCAAAACCATTAGGATTCATGGTATCAACACGTCTTCCTCTTTATAATTTTATTTAAGTATTCTTACTTTCTTAACGTTGTTTATCAGGTTTTTCACCGAAAGCCAAGTATCATTACAGATATGTGGTTGGTTTATACTTCGTACCATTATAATTACCGATCCAACTTTCAGATGCAGATTGTGAGGTAGCAATCCGGGTAATTCCAGTGAGCTTAAAAATAGGATTGTACCATCTTGGGAAGTAAAGAAAGCGACCGATTTCTACATCATCAATTCGCGAGCAATTAAGCATTGAATTCGATAATTCATATCGACGACATCACATTCGCTCAACCAATCATGATTTTTGTAATTTTGTGAAATGTTAGAGAGCATATTGGGGTGAGCTTAGAATTCGGTTCGGTCAAATGGTAGAAAGCGTCAGGAAACTGAATACAGTCGGTCGAAATGCCAAAATGGAATTTACGATTGCCAATATCCAGTAATTTTTTTCAAAATACTTGAATATATTGGTCATTCTGCAGCTCAACACACACATTCGTAGTCAGTTTAAGTTTCTTTATGTGTTTTACAAACAAATTTATCAAAAGCATAACAATTTTGATGGCATGCGATCAGGCTGTGTTATCAGACCCAGTTTGATCGTCTAATATCCACTTAAAAGATTGTTTTATTATCGTGTTTTTGTACTTTTTATAATGCTGTTACGGCTGTAACGAAAGGCTATTGAAGACAGGAGGTTTGCGTTTTAACGTGCATCTAAACTAGTATGAAATAGCTGGCGGCTGCTGCAATATGTGTTTTCAATGCGTTTGTTTATTCTATAAAAGTTACAAATACAAAATACATTACATATAACAAATTATCACTTACCGCAGTTTTTGCACCTCCTTCTTCGGAAATGAACAAATATAGATTAAAAAAATGTCTACTTAACAACTTGGCTCAAATTATAAGTTTGAATAAGAAACATGAAGAAAGAAGAATGCAAAAAACGCGGTTTACAGACAAATGTCAAAACGAGACAAACATAATAAAATAACAGATGCTCTTGTTGGAGACTTAAGTTGAACACAGGGTGTTCTGGAACAAATGTAAAATGGGTTTTTAAAAACGAAAAGATAAATTCTAAACTGGGTACGTTTTATTCCCTATTTCGAAATTTTAAAGATGACAATGATGAACATTAAAACAATAAAAATTTGTAAAAAATTTTTGGGTAAATGAGTGGAGTTAATATAGGCAACAGGAATGTGAGCTTGCAAGAACATAAAACGTGTTATCTTGTAATGATGCCGCCAAATTTAATGTGGGTGAATTTGTCTAATAACCTTGAAACTGTAGCAATATCCATTTATTTTCAAATCAAATTGTTCAATTCAATTGAATACACACGCTAACAGTACTTTTTTGTTTCCCTCTTTTTGTTGATAAATTCTTTGCGGTTGCTAAGATATCTTCATTGCATTCGGTGAAATACTACCCTTTTTCGTCACCAACGTCCATAGTATGTACATTCATGCATATATCGCTTAACTACAATTTTATCATTTTCTACAGCTAACAGTACGTATTAAATTTTACAAGCACGACGTTGTTCTGTATTTAACTGAGTAACTGACTAGTCTATTTTTTTTGCTAGTAATTGTGGCATATAAACATTATATTCAATAGAAATATAAAACAAAATTTAGCTACATTAACAAATATATTTATATTAAACAGTTGCAGTTATGGTAAAATAACTCTATCGAATTTTATTACTTTGTTTATTACACAAATATTTACCGTGGCAACCGGAATTGAAATATGTTTTTTTAATGACAGCTATTTAAATAAAGCCAACATAGCGATATTATAAACTCAATATCAAGGCAGCCCAAGGCGAATTCATTATTAGGTGGATGCATCCATGGTACAATAATATAACAGGTAAAAGCGGAACTACAACAAGCCAACAATAAAAAAACAACATGGCTTTTTATTGTTGCTTTGTGTTGATAACTGTCAAAGAGAACAAAAAAAAAAAATAATAAAAAACCAACGTATATTTTTATTAGTGTTTTTATTTTACAAATAATTTTTCAATAAGTTTTTGCATTTAAAACTCGTGCAATAAATTAAATATATAAATAAAGATCAAGAAAAAGCTGTGTGTTGTGTTTGAAGCTGTTTTTGCGTTTCAAAATTATTATTGGAACATTTTTTTTTTTCAAAAACTTTTTCAATTTGTAAACAATAATAAAAAATGTCTGTGTATGTGTGCACTTTTGATAGTTATCATCACAGAAAAAAAAATGTCGGTGTCAGTTGCGACACTACCTATATATTATTGTACCATGGATGCATCGGTGATTCAAGCGAATTCGGTTAATATGGCGGCACTTCCTCTGTCAAGTTTTGTTTTCCTTTTTTTTGGCGCCATATAAATTTTTGTACATGTTCTTTATCAACTACCTTTGACAGCTGATGTGTGCATTCGCCTTTTTGCACAAACAAAATACCTGTTGTTTTTTTATTGTTGTAACGAAGCGGCTACCTTGTTTTTTGTACCATGAGGCAACCTTGCTCAATATTTTAAAACAAGGCGACTTTATACAGGTGAGTGCAAGCGGAAAGGCGAATTCAGTACTATGTATTTTGTTATTGTAAAACATATCGTGAATGTCATAATCTAAATTTGCCTAAGATTGCTCAGCAGAGAAAAAATTTTATATAAACGTTAAATATAAGCTTTCATAATTGTTTGTAATTAAAATCACAGATTATATTAGTTTTTCACTTTTAAATTCACACAAATTTCTTGAAATTGCACTAAATCATGCAAAAAAACCTTCAGATTAAAATGGCGCGAAAAAGTTTGTAAACAAAAGAAACAAAATTTGACAGCCTCATTGGAAAAAACGCGAGAAGCAAAAAATAATCACCTGTGCTGTTAAGTTCACCTGGTAATGATTTCGCCTTGATTTTAAAACGAGGTGAATTCATTTCTAATAGGTGAAACCAAGGCGAATTCATTACAAGGTGAACTTAACAGCTCAGGTGATTATTTTTTGCTTCTCGCATTTTTTCCAATGAGACTGTAAAATTTTTTTTACAAACATTATCGCGTCATTTTAATCTGAAGATTTTTTTGTATGATTTAGTGCAATTTCAAGAAATTTGTGTGAATTTAAAAGTGAAAAACTAATATAATCTGTGATTTTAATTACAAACAATTATAAAAGTTTATATATAACGTTTATATAAAATTATAACCCAGTTGAACAATCTCAGGCGAATTTAGATTTTTACATTCACGATATGTTTTACAATAACAAAATACATAGTACTGAATTCGTCTTCCCGCTTGCATTCACCCAAGGTGCATTAATGTGTACACGGTGGCAGCACGAGGGAAAAATTACAACAATACAATAAAAACAGGCATTTGGTAAGCTATGTTTATCAAAAATAAATGTAACATGTTCCACAATTATAAAATATGAATGTACCTTTTCATAATTATAAACTATTTTTAGTTGAATTATTTTTATGTTCGCAAAATAGTTTTTATATGTTTAATTCAGAATAAAACACCAAATTCACTTTCAAAAATGTAAACAGTACATTTGACGTAAATATCTTACCATATTGCCAGTAGCAAAAAATTGTCACATGCCGTAGCGCTGCCACCATGTAGATGTTAATGCACCTTGCATTCACCTGTATAAATTCGCCTTGGGTGAAACCAAGGCAAACTCTATGAAGGAATCTTACGATCCATGGTGCAATTAACTATGTGGCTTCACTAGCGAGGGTGTCAAAAGTTGTTTACTCATATGTTTACACAAAGTAAAGTGAAAAAAATAATAAGATTTTAAACAGAAACACAATAAATACGTTTTAAAAAATATGTTAATTGCTTAAAATGTGCTGCTGTCTGTCATGTAAAAAGAAATATGCTCCTGGAAGTAGTGGTTTTCTTTAGTGTTCAAGATTAAAATAAAAGACAAAAGAAGATGGAAATATGCCAGATGTATGTATGTATGTATGTATGTATGTATGTATGTATGTATGTATGTTTTTTTTTTTTTTTTTTATTCGCGGGGTGAAAAACCATCGAAAGGCACTGGCAGTGATGGTGGTTGCCAGTAGTGCGAGACTTTAACTCGCTAAAAAACACCCCTTCGCCCTGACCCAGATGCTCTCCGAGGGACTGCCGCAAGGCTTTACGTCTCGGGGTGGGAAAGGTGATACACCCTACATCTAAACTAAACTACATTGATTCTGCTGCGAATCTGTTCTAACCTACGAAGTTCCAACAGAACCAATTTTACAAAACTACAGACGTACGTCCAGTTGCGCAAAGATTCCAACATGATTGGAACGATACTGCTCGGACTGATGCTACGTCCTAGGACTGTTTCTAAATATTCCCTATCACTATTAAACCGTGGACAGATGAAGAACACATGCTCAGCATCTTCCAAGACATTACCATCACAACTCGGACAGAACGGAGTACTGTCATGTCCAAAACGGTACAAGTACGACCTAAAACAACCATGCCCAGTTAGAAACTGTGTAATATAGTAGTTCAACTCGCCATGCTTTCTTGATAGCCATGCTCTGATGTCTGGTATCAGTAAGTAGGTCCATCTTCCCTTGTCAGCTGTCGCCCATCTTTCTTGCCATTTTCGCAGACACGATTCTCTCAACCCAACCGTGATGTCCGAAGCGGCCTCTAGCTCGATCGGTATCATGCCGGCAATGACAAAAGCGGCCAGGTCCGATACAGTTCGGAATGCGCTACATACACGCAAGGCGATCAGCCTATACACAGGAGATATCAGGTTCACATAAGTAGGATATCTAAGTGAGCCTGACCATATAGGCGATGCATATAAGATAATGCTTCTTACTACACTAGAGAGTAATCTCCTCTGCAGATATTTTGGACCTCTTGTATTCGGCATGATCCGGCATAGCGCTGTGCATGTTTTTGATGCTTTACTGCCTATGTACTTCAAGTGCTCTTGAAAAGACAGACGAGTGTCAATCATGACCCCAAGGTATTTTAAACATTCCTTAGATTCTATGCTACACGTGCCAATATTTAGCCTGACAGTTTCCCTAGTTTTCCTACTACTAATCAGAACCGCTTCCGTTTTATGGTCAGCTAGAGTTAGGCCCATTGATCTTAGCCAAGATCTTACGATCTGAATACTGGCGTTTGCAATGGTTTCCACCTCTAGTAACTCTTTCCCTTCACACACTAACGCTATGTCGTCTGCGAATCCAACTATCTTCACCTTTTCCGGTAGATCCAATCTTAATACTCCGTCGTACATGACGTTCCACAATAGTGGGCCAAGAACTGAACCTTGAGGCACCCCACCAATGATCTTGCGCCTCTTAGTACCTTTATCGGTATCATAAACTAGCTCTCTATCCCGGAAATAGTCCCGTACAATTGCTAGTAGATACCCTGGGATGTCTATACGGACCAAAGCATTAACTATATGCTCCCAGTTTGCCGTATTGAAGGCGATTTTTACATCTAGGGTTACCCTTTTGTTCCATTCCTCCACCTCTTCCCTTGGATAGCTTGAGCAGCGGTTTCTACTACAACTTTGATAGCGTCCACCGCTGACTTTGCTTTCCTGAAGCCAAATTGGTTATCTGATAAACCTAGGTTAGCTTGTACGCAATCTTCCAATCTTCTGCAGATTATACTCTCCAGAAGTTTTCCACTTGTATCTATCATACAGAGCGGACGATAGGAGGAAGGGTCGTCTTGTTATCCTTAGGTAACAACACCAATTTCTGCCTCTTCCAGATTGTTGGAAAAGTTCCCTGAATCAAGCATGCGCTTATTACTTTCAGGAAATAATCAGGATGGAGCTTAACAGCCTCCTTCAGTACCATATTTGGGATGAAATCTAAGCCTGGTGCCTTCTTGTCTTTGAATTTTGAGACAGCACCTTCTATCTCGACGACCGTAACCGGAGGAATGTCGAATAATTCAGCTGGATAGCTGTGTTGCCATGTCGGAGCTTCCTGTTGAGGAAAAAGATGGTCTACAATTCCGTTGAGGATATTCTCTTCTCTTGGCGGTGATGGGCCAAGACATTTAAGTTTCCTGGTTACTAGCTTATATGCTAAGCCCCAAGGATTACTATCTATTTCATCACAAGCATCCAGGAAACACCTACGCTTGCTCCTACGAATTGCAATCTTCAATGCCTTTCTTTTATCCCTATACAACTGGTGCTGCACGTTATTCTCTAACCGACCCCTCGTTCGTGTATACCGCCTTCGGGCGCTAATACATTCTGAACGCAAGCTAGCAATTTCATCATTCCACCAATACACTGGAGGCTTATTTGGCGATCTTTTTCGCCTTATCATAGCTACATTGCAGGCACTAGTGATATTGCGCACTAATTGCACTGCCATGTCTTCTGCTGAACCAGCCATTTCCATGTTCTCCATGCAGGCTGCGAAGCTATCCTTATCAAAGGTATTTACCTTCCATCCTGTCAAGACACGTGCTTGTACAATAGCACGGGGCTGTGCGTCTTGCACATCTATTATTATAGCGCTATGATCGCTATGTGTATAGATGTCAGATATTCTCCAGTTCACTTGGGTTGCGATACTGGCACTGACGAATGTAATGTCAATTACTGAGCCAGCATCACCCCTTCTGAAGGTGTGTTCAACTCCATTATTGATGAGTACAACACCCAGTACAGAAAAGGCTTCCAAGAGTATTCTTCCTCTTGCGTTTGCTGAGGGACAGCCCCATTCAACAGCCCACGCATTGAAATCACCTGCTATTATTACGGGGGTTCTTCCAACTGCATCCGTTACAATACTGTCAACTATTACCCGAAAGTCTTCTATAGAATACCTAGGGGGTATATAACAGCTGTAAATAGTGATGCCAGATATAACCGCTCGAGCATATCCGCATTGCGTTGTTATTCTATCGCGTATGGTTAGCGTGCTGGTGTTCCATATTGCCGATGTACCCGTGTTATCGGAAACCCAGTTTACAGATGCCATGGTCCGATATGGCTCACTTAGAATAGCGACATCTACACTTATATCTCGAACGCTTTGCTTAAGAAGCTCCTGGGCTGCCTGGCAATGGTTGAGATTTAACTGTAATATACGCATTTTGGTGACTTAGGTTCTACTCTACTCCCTAAGTTTCTGTAGAGCTCTTTTATAAAACGGGCAAACTGCACCTCCGGTGACATGGTCACTAACGGTGTCTGCTCCCTTCTTGCAGAGCAAGCAGGATGGTTTATTGGAACAGGTTCCAATTTTGTGGCCCGTTTTGCCACACCGTAGGCAATTCCCTGAAAGGTCTTGCCCCTTACAGTTCCCTGCTACGTGTCCATAATCCAGACATTTAAAGCATCTTTTTGGTGCTACCTTTTCGCGTATTCGGCAAACCACCCAGCCAATACGTATCTTTGCCATCTCTATAAGGCGGCGAGCTATCAGTGCACTCACGCCAATTGTGGCGGTCTGTGTCCCACCGTATGCTCTCCTTAGCGACTTAACTGCCGTAGGGTGCAAAGCTTTAAATTCGTCAGATATTTTGACGAGAGCTTCATAAATATCCTCCTTAGAGGTTACTTCGTCTATATCCCTAATCTCAAGCCTGACCTCATGAGAAAGTGATCTAACCTTAGCAGCATCACCTAGCACCTCTTCTATAGCCGACCTAAATTCGCCCGTATTCTGGTGCGCGGGTCTATTCAGCTCAAACAACAGTTCACCCTTCCCTGTCTTCCTAATGCTCTTCACATTTTGACCCAGGTTGTTTAGCTTAGGGTCCCTCTTCACCTGTCTGAGAATATCCGCATAGGAAGTATCTCCACAGGTTTTAATCACTATAGCATCTGGTTTAACGGACGCTTTCTTTGTTTTAGCCCTTGGGCCAACCTTAACCCAGCCAGGATCTTTAGCACTTAGATCCGGTTTGCCAGCCAAGTTTGAGTATGTATGTATGTATGTATGTATGTATGTATGTATGTATGTATGTATGTATGTATGTATGTATGTATGTATGTTTTTTTTTTTTTTTTTATTCGCGGGGTGAAAAACCATCGAAAGGCACTGGCAGTGATGGTGGTTGCCAGTAGTGCGAGACTTTAACTCGCTAAAAAACACCCCTTCGCCCTGACCCAGATGCTCCCCGAGGGACTGCCGCAAGGCTTTACGTCTCGGGGTGGGAAAGGTGATACACCCTACATCTAAACTAAACTACATTGATTCTGCTGCGAATCTGTTCTAACCTACGAAGTTCCAACAGAACCAATTTTACAAAACTACAGACGTACGTCCAGTTGCACAAAGATTCCAACATGATTGGAACGATACTGCTCGGACTGATGCTACGTCCTAGGACTGTTTCTAAATATTCCCTATCACTATTAAACCGTGGACAGATGAAGAACACATGCTCAGCATCTTCCAAGACATTACCATCACAACTCGGACAGAACGGAGTACTGTCATGTCCAAAACGGTACAAGTACGACCTAAAACAACCATGCCCAGTTAGAAACTGTGTAATATAGTAGTTCAAATCGCCATGCTTTCTTGATAGCCATGCTCTGATGTCTGGTATCAGTAAGTAGGTCCATCTTCCCTTGTCAGCTTTCTTGCCATTTTCGCAGACACGATTCTCTCAACCCAACCGTGATGTCCGAAGCGGCCTCTAGCTCGATCGGTATCATGCCGGCAATGACAAAAGCGGCCAGGTCCGATACAGTTCGGAATGCGCTACATACACGCAAGGCGATCAGCCTATACACAGGAGATATCAGGTTCACATAAGTAGGATATCTAAGTGAGCCTGACCATATAGGCGATGCATATAAGATAATGCTTCTTACTACACTAGAGAGTAATCTCCTCTGCAGATATTTTGGACCTCTTGTATTCGGCATGATCCGGCATAGCGCTGTGCATGTTTTTGATGCTTTACTGCCTATGTACTTCAAGTGCTCTTGAAAAGACAGACGAGTGTCAATCATGACCCCAAGGTATTTTAAACATTTCTTAGATTCTATGCTACACGTGCCAATATTTAGCCTGACAGTTTCCCTAGTTTTTCTACTACTAATCAGAACCGCTTCCGTTTTATGGTCAGCTAGAGTTAGGCCCATTGATCTTAGCCAAGATCTTACGATCTGAATACTGGCGTTTGCAATGGTTTCCACCTCTAGTAACTCTTTCCCTTCACACACTAACGCTATGTCGTCTGCGAATCCAACTATCTTCACCTTTTCCGGTAGATCCAATCTTAATACTCCGTCGTACATGACGTTCCACAATAGTGGGCCAAGAACTGAACCTTGAGGCACCCCACCAATGATCTTGCGCCTCTTAGTACCTTTATCGGTATCATAAACTAGCTCTCTATCCCGGAAATAGTCCCGTACAATTGCTAGTAGATACCCTGGGATGTCTATACGGACCAAAGCATTAACTATATGCTCCCAGTTTGCCGTATTGAAGGCGTTTTGTACATCTAGGGTTATAACCACACAATACCCTTTTGTTCCATTCCTTCACCTCTTCCCTTGGATAGCTTGAGCAGCGGTTTCTACTACAACTTTGATAGCGTCCACCGCTGACTTTGCTTTCCTGAAGCCAAATTGGTTATCTGATAAACCTAGGTTAGCTTGTACGCAATCTTCCAATCTTCTGCAGATTATACTCTCCAGAAGTTTTCCACTTGTATCTATCATACAGAGCGGACGATAGGAGGAAGGGTCGTCTTGTTATCCTTAGGTAACAACACCAATTTCTGCCTCTTCCAGATTGTTGGAAAAGTTCCCTGAATCAAGCATGCGCTTATTACTTTCAGGAAATAATCAGGATGGAGCTTAACAGCCTCCTTCAGTACCATATTTGGGATGCAATCTAAGCCTGGTGCCTTCTTGTCTTTGAATTTTGAGACAGCACCTTCTATCTCGACGACCGTAACCGGAGGAATGTCGAATAATTCAGCTGGATAGCTGTGTTGCCATGTCGGAGCTTCCTGTTGAGGAAAAAGATGGTCTACAATTCCGTTGAGGATATTCTCTTCTCTTGGCGGTGATGGGCCAAGACATTTAAGTTTCCTGGTTACTAGCTTATATGCTAAGCCCCAAGGATTACTATCTATTTCATCACAAGCATCCAGGAAACACCTACGCTTGCTCCTACGAATTGCAATCTTCAATGCCTTTCTTTTATCCCTATACAACTGGTGCTGCACGTTATTCTCTAACCGACCCCTCGTTCGTGTATACCGCCTTCGGGCGCTAATACATTCTGAACGCAAGCTAGCAATTTCATCATTCCACCAATACACTGGAGGCTTATTTGGCGATCTTTTTCGCCTTATCATAGCTACATTGCAGGCACTAGTGATATTGCGCACTAATTGCACATGTCTTCTGCTGAACCAGCCATTTCCATGTTCTCCATGCAGGCTGCGAAGCTATCCTTATCAAAGGTATTTACCTTCCATCCTGTCAAGACACGTGCTTGTACAATAGCACGGGGCTGTGCGTCTTGCACATCTATTATTATAGCGCTATGATCGCTATGTGTATAGATGTCAGATATTCTCCAGTTCACTTGGGTTGCGATACTGGCACTGACGAATGTAATGTCAATTACTGAGCCAGCATCACCCCTTCTGAAGGTGTGTTCAACTCCATTATTGATGAGTACAACACCCAGTACAGAAAAGGCTTCCAAGAGTATTCTTCCTCTTGCGTTTGCTGAGGGACAGCCCCATTCAACAGCCCACGCATTGAAATCACCTGCTATTATTACGGGGGTTCTTCCAACTGCATCCGTTACAATACTGTCAACTATTACCCGAAAGTCTTCTATAGAATACCTAGGGGGTATATAACAGCTGTAAATAGTGATGCCAGATATAACCGCTCGAGCATATCCGCATTGCGTTGTTATTCTATCGCGTATGGTTAGCGTGCTGGTGTTCCATATTGCCGATGTACCCGTGTTATCGGAAACCCAGTTTACAGATGCCATGGTCCGATATGGCTCACTTAGAATAGCGACATCTACACTTATATCTCGAACGCTTTGCTTAAGAAGCTCCTGGGCTGCCTGGCAATGGTTGAGATTTAACTGTAATATACGCATTTTGGTGACTTAGGTTCTACTCTACTCCCTAAGTTTCTGTAGAGCTCTTTTATAAAACGGGCAAACTGCACCTCCGGTGACATGGTCACTAACGGTGTCTGCTCCCTTCTTGCAGAGCAAGCAGGATGGTTTATTGGAACAGGTTCCAATTTTGTGGCCCGTTTTGCCACACCGTAGGCAATTCCCTGAAAGGTCTTGCCCCTTACAGTTCCCTGCTACGTGTCCATAATCCAGACATTTAAAGCATCTTTTTGGTGCTACCTTTTCGCGTATTCGGCAAACCACCCAGCCAATACGTATCTTTGCCATCTCTATAAGGCGGCGAGCTATCAGTGCACTCACGCCAATTGTGGCGGTCTGTGTCCCACCGTATGCTCTCCTTAGCGACTTAACTGCCGTAGGGTGCAAAGCTTTAAATTCATCAGATATTTTGACGAGAGCTCCATAAATATCCTCCTTAGAGGTTACTTCGTCTATATCCCTAATCTCAAGCCTGACCTCATGAGAAAGTGATCTAACCTTAGCAGCATCACCTAGCACCTCTTCTATAGCCGACCTAAATTCGCCCGTATTCTGGTGCGCGGGTCTATTCAGCTCAAACAACAGTTCACCCTTCCCTGTCTTCCTAATGCTCTTCACATTTTGACCCAGGTTGTTTAGCTTAGGGTCCCTCTTCACCTGTCTGAGAATATCCGCATAGGAAGTATCTCCACAGGTTTTAATCACTATAGCATCTGGTTTAACGGACGCTTTCTTTGTTTTAGCCCTTGGGCCAACCTTAACCCAGCCAGGATCTTTAGCACTTAGATCCGGTTTGCCAGCCAAGTTTGAGTTTATAGCCTTGGGTATAGTGTGTCCACCTACCCTGACTACTTTATTAGGGGTTGTTCCCCTATTCTTTTTAGCTCTGTTACCTTTTGGGCTTAAGTCCTCCCTTCTACGTTTTGGAGTTCCGCCCATCACAGGATTGAGTCTTGGTGGTTCGTCTGTTTGAGTATGCGTACTAGTATGTGCTTTCTTTGTACTACTAGCACTTCCACTACTCAATTCATCTGAGACCTGCATGTACAATGCCTGTATCTCACGTGACATTGTCACTATTTCCTTATGCACGTTTGAACGTGCCTTTAGGAAAGCTACGAGCTTTGAGATCTTCTCTCCTAGCCTCTGGACGTTATTTTGTCCATTTTCACTATTTTCAACGGTGCCTGGCACCGGAACGGTCCTACTCACCGCTGTAGGAGGTGATCTGGTTATCACCGATTTCTTAGCAAAAGGGTTTACAATTTCACCCATGCTCAACTCATTTATACTCTCATTATTATTATTATTATTATTACTTTTATTCATTTTTTCAGTTGAGTCCCCGCTTAAAGCTGTAGTCTCCGTTTGCCGCACACTCAATAAAAAGTTTTTTCTTTGTCCAAAACATTCCCGCATTTGCCGGGTTAAGTTAATTTTATTAAAATTTAGTTCACTTTTTGTTGAGTGAATGTGCAGTTACCCTTGTAGTGACCCCGAGGGTGGCTATGCAAGCAGTGAGTTCCTCGCGAGGGTTGACACAAGGCCTTATGAGACTTGTGTACAGAGCCAGGTCGGGAGCTGATTAGGAGTCATCTCAACTAACCCTGCACAGCCAAAAACTATTGGCTACAAACTTTGATCATACTTTAAGCCCCTGCCAGGGTTTTACCGGGACGGAGGTAGCTTCCGCATTAGCCCGTGAGCCATTTCAGCACGATGTCACTCGTGCTTAATCAGGTCACGGAATACGTCAGCTCCCAGCCCATAATCGTCTGCGTCAGGTCGTCATCCAATCCATTATCGCTGTCACACAGTTAGTTCATTCTCAACTTTTGTTGAGAACTATTCAGTAGCGCCACGAGAAGGCCGTGTGACAACTTGGTTTGAGCAGGGACAAGGATCGCTAACTGGCAACACCCGATGGGAAGCCAGCGCTTTACCTTGAACGCTCGCACCCACGCCACCATGTATGTATGTATGTATGTATGTATGTATGTTTTTTTTTTTTTTTTTTTTTTTTTTATTCGCGGGGTGAAAAACCATCGAAAGGCACTGGCAGTGATGGTGGTTGCCAGTAGTGCGAGACTTTAACTCGCTAAAAAAACACCCCTTCGCCCTGACCCAGATGCTCCCCGAGGGACTGCCGCAAGGCTTTACGTCTCGGGGTGGGAAAGGTGATACACCCTACATCTAAACTAAACTACATTGATTCTGCTGCGAATCTGTTCTAACCTACGAAGTTCCAACAGAACCAATTTTACAAAACTACAGACGTACGTCCAGTTGCACAAAGATTCCAACATGATTGGAACGATACTGCTCGGACTGATGCTACGTCCTAGGACTGTTTCTAAATATTCCCTATCACTATTAAACCGTGGACAGATGAAGAACACATGCTCAGCATCTTCCAAGACATTACCATCACAACTCGGACAGAACGGAGTACTTTCATGTCCAAAACGGTACAAGTACGACCTAAAACAACCATGCCCAGTTAGAAACTGTGTAATATAGTAGTTCAAATCGCCATGCTTTCTTGATAGCCATGCTCTGATGTCTGGTATCAGTAAGTAGGTCCATCTTCCCTTGTCAGCTGTCGCCCATCTTTCTTGCCATTTTCGCAGACACGATTCTCTCAACCCAACCGTGATGTCCGAAGCGGCCTCTAGCTCGATCGGTATCATGCCGGCAATGACAAAAGCGGCCAGGTCCGATACAGTTCGGAATGCGCTACATACACGCAAGGCGATCAGCCTATACACAGGAGATATCAGGTTCACATAAGTAGGATATCTAAGTGAGCCTGACCATATAGGCGATGCATATAAGATAATGCTTCTTACTACACTAGAGAGTAATCTCCTCTGCAGATATTTTGGACCTCTTGTATTCGGCATGATCCGGCATAGCGCTGTGCATGTTTTTGATGCTTTACTGCCTATGTACTTCAAGTGCTCTTGAAAAGACAGACGAGTGTCAATCATGACCCCAAGGTATTTTAAACATTCCTTAGATTCTATGCTACACGTGCCAATATTTAGCCTGACAGTTTCCCTAGTTTTCCTACTACTAATCAGAACCGCTTCCGTTTTATGGTCAGCTAGAGTTAGGCCCATTGATCTTAGCCAAGATCTTACGATCTGAATACTGGCGTTTGCAATGGTTTCCACCTCTAGTAACTCTTTCCCTTCACACACTAACGCTATGTCGTCTGCGAATCCAACTATCTTCACCTTTTCCGGTAGATCCAATCTTAATACTCCGTCGTACATGACGTTCCACAACAATGGGCCAAGAACTGAACCTTGAGGCACCCCACCAATGATCTTGCGCCTCTTAGTACCTTTATCGGTATCATAAACTAGCTCTCTATCCCGGAAATAGTCCCGTACAATTGCTAGTAGATACCCTGGGATGTCTATACGGACCAAAGCATTAACTATATGCTCCCAGTTTGCCGTATTGAAGGCGTTTTGTACATCTAGGGTTATAACCACACAATACCCTTTTGTTCCATTCCTCCACCTCTTCCCTTGGATAGCTTGAGCAGCGGTTTCTACTACAACTTTGATAGCGTCCACCGCTGACTTTGCTTTCCTGAAGCCAAATTGGTTATCTGATAAACCTAGGTTAGCTTGTACGCAATCTTCCAATCTTCTGCAGATTATACTCTCCAGAAGTTTTCCACTTGTATCTATCATACAGAGCGGACGATAGGAGGAAGGGTCGTCTAGCGGCTTGTTATCCTTAGGTAACAACACCAATTTCTGCCTCTTCCAGATTGTTGGAAAAGTTCCCTGAATCAAGCATGCGCTTATTACTTTCAGGAAATAATCAGGATGGAGCTTAACAGCCTCCTTCAGTACCATATTTGGGATGCAATCTAAGCCTGGTGCCTTCTTGTCTTTGAATTTTGAGACAGCACCTTCTATCTCGACGACCGTAACCGGAGGAATGTCGAATAATTCAGCTGGATAGCTGTGTTGCCATGTCGGAGCTTCCTGTTGAGGAAAAAGATGGTCTACAATTCCGTTGAGGATATTCTCTTCTCTTGGCGGTGATGGGCCAAGACATTTAAGTTTCCTGGTTACTAGCTTATATGCTAAGCCCCAAGGATTACTATCTATTTCATCACAAGCATCCAGGAAACACCTACGCTTGCTCCTACAAATTGCAATCTTCAATGCCTTTCTTTTATCCCTATACAACTGGTGCTGCACGTTATTCTCTAACCGACCCCTCGTTCGTGTATACCGCCTTCGGGCGCTAATACACTCTGAACGCAAGCTAGCAATTTCATCATTCCACCAATACACTGGAGGCTTATTTGGCGATCTTTTTCGCCTTATCATAGCTACATTGCAGGCACTAGTGATATTGCGCACTAATTGCACTGCCATGTCTTCTGCTGAACCAGCCATTTCCATGTTCTCCATGCAGGCTGCGAAGCTATCCTTATCAAAGGTATTTACCTTCCATCCTGTCAAGACACGTGCTTGTACAATAGCACGGGGCTGTGCGTCTTGCACATCTATTATTATAGCGCTATGATCGCTATGTGTATAGATGTCAGATATTCTCCAGTTCACTTGGGTTGCGATACTGGCACTGACGAATGTAATGTCAATTACTGAGCCAGCATCACCCCTTCTGAAGGTGTGTTCAACTCCATTATTGATGAGTACAACACCCAGTACAGAAAAGGCTTCCAAGAGTATTCTTCCTCTTGCGTTTGCTGAGGGACAGCCCCATTCAACAGCCCACGCATTGAAATCACCTGCTATTATTACGGGGGTTCTTCCAACTGCATCCGTTACAATACTGTCAACTATTACCCGAAAGTCTTCTATAGAATACCTAGGGGGTATATAACAGCTGTAAATAGTGATGCCAGATATAACCGCTCGAGCATATCCACATTGCGTTGTTATTCTATCGCGTATGGTTAGCGTGCTGGTGTTCCATATTGCCGATGTACCCGTGTTATCGGAAACCCAGTTTACAGATGCCATGGTCCGATATGGCTCACTTAGAATAGCGACATCTACACTTATATCTCGAACGCTTTGCTTAAGAAGCTCCTGGGCTGCCTGGCAATGGTTGAGATTTAACTGTAATATACGCATTTTGGTGACTTAGGTTCTAATCTACTCCCTAAGTTTCTGTAGAGCTCTTTTATAAAACGGGCAAACTGCACCTCCGGTGACATGGTCACTAGCGGTGTCTGCTCCCTTCTTGCAGAGCAAGCAGGATGGTTTATTGGAACAGGTTCCAATTTTGTGGCCCGTTTTGCCACACCGTAGGCAATTCCCTGAGAGGTCTTGCCCCTTACAGTTCCCTGCTACGTGTCCATAATCCAGACATTTAAAGCATCTTTTTGGTGCTACCTTTTCGCGTATTCGGCAAACCACCCAGCCAATACGTATCTTTGCCATCTCTATAAGGCGGCGAGCTATCAGTGCACTCACGCCAATTGTGGCGGTCTGTGTCCCACCGTATGCTCTCCTTAGCGACTTAACTGCCGTAGGGTGCAAAGCTTTAAATTCGTCAGATATTTTGACGAGAGCTTCATAAATATCCTCCTTAGAGGTTACTTCGTCTATATCCCTAATCTCAAGCCTGACCTCATGAGAAAGTGATCTAACCTTAGCAGCATCACCTAGCACCTCTTCTATAGCCGACCTAAATTCGCCCGTATTCTGGTGCGCGGGGGGTATTCAGCTCAAACAACAGTTCACCCTTCCCTGTCTTCCTAATGCTCTTCACATTTTGACCCAGGTTGTTTAGCTTAGGGTCCCTCTTCACCTGTCTGAGAATATCCGCATAGGAAGTATCTCCACAGGTTTTAATCACTATAGCATCTGGTTTAACGGACGCTTTCTTTGTTTTAGCCCTTGGGCCAACCTTAACCCAGCCAGGATCTTTAGCACTTAGATCCGGTTTGCCAGCCAAGTTTGAGTTTATAGCCTTGGGTATAGTGTGTCCACCTACCCTGACTACTTTATTAGGGGTTGTTCCCCTATTCTTTTTAGCTCTGTTACCTTTTGGGCTTAAGTCCTCCCTTCTACGCTTTGGAGTTCCGCCCATCACAGGATTGAGCCTTGGTGGTTCGTCTGTTTGAGTATGCGTACTAGTATGTGCTTTCTTTGTACTACTAGCACTTCCACTACTCAATTCATCTGAGACCTGCATGTACAATGCCTGTATCTCACGTGACATTGTCACTATTTCCTTATGCACGTTTGAACGTGCCTTTAGGAAAGCTACGAGCTTTGAGATCTTCTCTCCTAGCCTCTGGACGTTATTTTTTCCATTTTCACTATTTTCAACGGTGCCTGGCACCGGAACGCTCCTACTCACCGCTGTAGGAGGTGATCTGGTTATCACCGATTTCTTAGCAAAAGGGTTTACAATTTCACCCATGCTCAACTCATTTATACTCTCATTATTATTATTATTACTTTTATTCATTTTTTCAGTTGGGTCCCCGCTTAAAGCTGTAGTCTCCGTTTGCCGCACACTCAATAAAAAGTTTTTTCTTTGTCCAAAACATTCCCGCATTTTCCGGGTTAAGTTAATTTTATTAAAATTTAGTTCACTTTTTGTTGAGTGAATGTGCAGTTACCCTTGTAGTGACCCCGAGGGTGGCTATGCAAGCAGTGAGTTCCTCGCGAGGGTTGACACAAGGCCTTATGAGACTTGTGTACAGAGCCAGGTCGGGAGCTGATTAGGAGTCATCTCAACTAACCCTGCACAGCCAAAAACTATTGGCTACAAACTTTGATCATACTTTAAGCCCCTGCCAGGGTTTTACCGGGACGGAGGTAGCTTCCGCATTAGCCCGTGAGCCATTTCAGCACGATGTCACTCGTGCTTAATCAGGTCACGGAATACGTCAGCTCCCAGCCCATAATCGTCTGCGTCAGGTCGTCATCCAATCCATTATCGCTGTCACACAGTTAGTTCATTCTCAACTTTTGTTGAGAACTATTCAGTAGCGCCACGAGAAGGCCGTGTGACAACTTGGTTTGAGCAGGGACAAGGATCGCTAACTGGCAACACCCGATGGGAAGCCAGCGCTTTACCTTGAACGCTCGCACCCACGCCACCATGTATGTATGTATGTATGTATGTTTTTTTTTTTTTTTTTTTTTTTTTTTTTTTTTTTTTTTTAAGCATTTTTTTATTTATTGAATCTTCAAAATGAACTAACAATAAGTATTCAAATCTTAATACTAAATTTAAAATTAAAAAATGTAATTCTTAAGTCCGGCCAATGCTAGACAAAAAGTTTTATTATGCGGGAGCTATTTCGGTAAAATCACCTATTGAGCAATCTGATGGTGGCAGCGGTATCCCTTCTTTTAAGCCGAGTGTGGCCGCCAAAATTAAGTATATTGCGAGCAAGAGGGTTTGGATGAAGTTCCAGTTTACTGATATACCTTGTCGCGTACTTAGAAAATTCCTCTTTTACCAGCGGAACACTCAGATCGTTATGAATTCGTGAATTTTTTACGTACCATGGAGCTGCAGTAATCGTTCGTAGAATTTTGTTTTGTCGCCTTTGGATTTTTTCAATGTTTGACGCTGAGGCGGTGCCCCATAACTGAATTCCGTAGCACCATATAGGCTTTAGTATTGCGTTGTATAACAAAAGTTTGCAATCTAATTTCAGTGTCGAATTTCTGCCCATAAGCCAATTTAGCTGCGCTGCTTTTAGTTTTAACTGAGTGACCTTTGCTTCAATGTGAGACTTCCATGTTAGCCTACGGTCCAGGTGAATACCAAGGTACTTAACTTCGTTGTGCTGCGGAATAGGTGAGTTGTTAATTTGGATAGGCGGACATGTTTGCCTACACAGTGTGAATGTAACATGAGTACATTTCCGTTCATTAACTTTGATTTTCCAAAGTTTTAGCCATTTCTCTAATATTGAAGTATATTCCTGTAAATTTCGTGATGCTAAATGGTGGTTTTCATGAACACTCAAAAACGCTGTGTCATCTGCAAAGGTAGAAGTGTGGATTCCAGATGTCGTTGGCATGTCAGAGGCGTAAATCAAATATAAAGTAGGCCCCAGTATGCTGCCTTGGGGAACTCCTGCCTTGATTGGCTGAGTTGGGCTAATAAAGTCGCCTTCTCTGATAACAAACTTCCGCCCGTATAAGTAGCTTTCCAGAAGCTTGTGTGTATTTGCAGGCAAATTTAGCTTTATTTTGTGCATTAAGCCGTCGTGCCACACTTTATCAAACGCTTGAGAAATATCAATGAAAAGAGCTGAGCAGTACTTCTTCGCCTCAAAGGTTTGTCTTATGACATTGACTAGTCTGTGCGTTTGTTCTATGGTGCTATGCTTAGCCCGAAAGCCAAATTGATGATCAGGGATGCATCCCACATTGTTCAATATTGGACTCAACTTCGCCATTAACAATTTTTCGAATAGTTTTGAAATTGTTGGTAAAAGACTTATTGATCTATATGATTCTACCTTAGTCAGATCCTTCCCTGGCTTGGGTATCATAGTAATCATTGAGACCTTCCACTCTGCAGGATAATACTCAAGGCGTAAAATGGCGTTAAAAATAAAAAGTAGAACCCTTCTAGCTACACGAGGTAACTGTTCAAGCATTTTACCAGTAATTTGATCAATGCCTGGAGCTTTCCTGGGGTTTGTATTACCGATAACGTTTTCGACATCTTTAAAATTAAATCTCAAAGACACAGGAGGTCTAACAACATATGGTGGTAATTCCGCTGTATTATTCTCTGAATCATTTGTGATAAAAACGTTTTGCAAATGATCGACATACAACATTCCCTTTTCAGAATCGCTTCTTGCCCAGTCGCCAGTTGAATTTCGCAAAGGTGGCTTACCTATTACGGGTCTTTTTAAACCTTTTGTCGCTTTCCACAAGGAATAATCAGATTGAGGGGTACCATCAAGGCTTTCCAAATATGTTTTAAGGGAATCCATTCTATGGACTTCAAGCAGATTTCTTAACTGAGTTATGCATTCCCGTAGCCTAGCTTTAAGCTGGGGCGACCTGCGAAGTTGCCACTCTCTTCTGACTCTTCTTTTTTCTGACAGAAGTTGCTCAATTTCAGATGAATAAGTTCTATTGCTCTCATTTCTAGGTCTTAAATGACTAGTGGTAGCATGCTGTACGGCCAGTTTGAGGTTTTCAGAAAAATTGTTAATTGACCCATCAATATCCTCAGGCGTTCTCAAGGCGATATTTTCAGTACAATGTGTGCTCAAAAATTTTTTGTACTTTAACCAATTAACTCTATTGACAGTCAACGGTGAGCCAATCTCTTGGGGGAACGAAACAGAGATTATAGTGGGAGAGTGATCTGATGACAAATCTAATGAAGGCTCCACTTGCATCCACTCTAAAGGAAAATTTTTCGCAACTCCAAAATCTATAACGTCTGGGATCTTTCGTCGGTCTGTCGGCCAATAAGTGGGGTATCCGCTTGAAACCACATCTAAGCCCATTTTGGAAACGGTGTCAAAAAGCACACGGGCTTTCGAGGTAATTAAGCGTGATCCCAAAAAGTGTGTTTAGCGTTATAGTCGCCAGCCGCTAAAAATCGAGGCCCAAGTGATTTGAAAAAATTTGAATATTGGCTTTCTGTTATTGAAAATCGGGGCGGTGAGTAAATCAAGGAAATAACGATTTTTTCATGAAAATATTCAATGCATATATTAGTTGCTTGGAGATACTCCTCACATGTCTCGTTCATTAAATAATGCTTAATTCTGGATTTTATTAGAATTGCGGATCCTCCGCAAGATCTTCCGCGGGGATCTTTAGTGTCATATAATGCGTACCCATTAATTTTGAAATAACTGTTGGTTGTCAAATGGGTTTCAGCAATCAACATTATATCGATTTGCTTTTCCATAAGGAAGTGCTCAAGTTCAGTTTTTTGTTGGCGAATGCCGTTTGCGTTCCAGAAACATATTTTCAACCAATTCATTTTTTTAAAATTGCCTGCAAAATAGTGGATTGCATTTTCAGCATTTCCTGCATCATGTTCGTCATGGAAACCGTAAATGTATTTATAGATTGAACAAGAGTCTGCAGAGTTGCCTCAAGATTGCTAAAATTTTGGTCGGAGTTTTGAGGCTTGGGCTCCTGATTCAAGTTTGGTTTATCGGATTTTACCACATTCGCATAAGAAATTTGTTGGGGGTTTTGCACGTGTATATGGCTGGTTGGCTGGCGTACCTGAGGGAAATTGGTTGTAGAAATGGTGTTTGACTGCTGGGGTGGCATATTTAAAATTGATGGCCTATTTGTCATTGATCTCTTGAAGTGAGTATGGACAGGACAACCCCTGTAGTTTGCAGTGTGGTTACCTCCACAATTACTGCATTTTTTAACGCTCGCGTCAGTCTTAGGTTTTTTGCACTGTGATGTACCGTGAAGTTCACCACACACAACGCAAACTGCGGGCAACTTACAATAGGCCTTAGTATGGCCAAATTCTTGGCAGTTTAGGCATTGGACGGGCCCTAAACGCTTATGAGGCTCCTCAACGGTAACCTTACGATGCAAAAGATATTTGAGGTTATAAATTGGATGCACTTCATTCTTTTTCAGGAGAACATCTCTAGGTTCCAATTCAACCCTAAACATGGGTTGAGGAATTTTTTCACGGTTTCTAATATTAACCACATTTTTAATTTTGAAGCCATTGTCTTCTAGTCCGGTTTTGACCTCATTCGTGTCAACAAAAGGGTCAATACCTTTTATAACGACCTGAATACCTTTGGCACTTTTAAGCTGATATGTGTAAAATGATCGCTTCTCCTTCTCTAGAACGTCAGACAACTTTCGGTATTCATTTTCACTGTTTACCTGGATTTTTGTTTCATTTATGCCGCCGTGCTTAACCGATGTTACGTTAAAAGTGTCTTTGCCGATTGCCGCAATAAGTTGCTTTACCAGGTCACTAGAGGTAGGCTCTCGCAAATATATTGGTGGTGGCTTAAAGGTTTTTTTAGATATAGTTGGCTCATCTGTTTGCAGTATAGCAAACCTTTTATTATCCGTTGCCGAAGTCCTATTATCATCTTTAGAAATTTTCGGTTTAGATGATATTTGAGCTGATTTGGGGCTTCGCTGTCTCTTAACCACGGTTATGTACCTGTCCATGCCTACTTGGGTTTTTGGCTTATCATCAACAATTAAACTGGAAGATGTTTTGTCTTCAGTTGTAACAACAATATTTGGCGAACACGATCGCGGGCGTTTCCTATCTCTTAGAGACAGGAAATTTTCCAATGATTTTTTCACCGATTCCTCTTCAGAAATCCAAAGATTTTTTCTACCGGAGCTAAGCTCTTTTTCAGAATTACATCTGATAGGTGCACTCATGCAATTAATTGTTTCTATTTTTTATTTACAATTTAAAACAGTATTTAAAAAAATGTCACAAAATTTTTCTTTTAAACAAAAACACTCTGTTCACCTATTACGGTTTTTACTTAATCCCGTTATATTTTTTTTTTTACTTTGCGATCAAAAAAACAAACACGTCCGTTCACTATCGAAGCTAAACAACGACCTTTTTTTTTTTTTTTTTTTTTTTTTTTTTTTTTTTTTATGTATGTATGTATGTATGTATATAAAGCCAACAATCCATACATATGTATATGCATTGATCATTTTCCCAGGAAGGATTATCGAATTTTAAGTCGCCGCTATTGCCCAACGCTATGCCAATAGTGCAACAGCAGCAAGTCTCTGTAGTGCCTAGCATGTTGCATGTTTATAGTTTTTCCTGCCCAATGGAGTGTGAAGCAGAAACCGAATTCAGCAATTCAGAGCACAACTGCAAGAGTTACAGCTTTTCCCCCTAAAACAATAATCTTCAACTGCAGCTTTAAATTCTCCAGGCTTTTAAGAAACAAGATTCCCAAACTAAATAAGTGGCAAATAAAATACATTAACGAAGAATTTTTTTTTTTTTTTTTTTTTTAGCTTTTATTTATTTATTGAATCTTCACAATGTGAACTAACAATAAGTATTCAAATCTTAATACTAAATAAAATAAATTAACTAAGTCCAGCCAATGCTAGACAAAAAGTTTTATTTTGCGCCAATTATATCGGTAGAATTACCTACTTAACGCTCTGATGGTGGCAACGGTATCCCTTCTCCTCAACCGAGTGTGACCACTAAAATTAAGTATGTTTCGTGCGAGAGGGTTTGGGTGAAGTTCCAATTTGCTGACATACCTTGTCGCATGCTCTGAAAACTCATCTTTTACCAGTGGAACACACAGATCCTTGTGAATTCGGGAGTTTTTTACGTACCATGGAGCTGCAGTAATTGTGCGAAGAATTTTGTTTTGTCGCCTTTGAATTTTTTCAATGTTTGACGCTGAGGCGGTGCCCCATAATTGAATTCCGCAGCGCCATATAGGCTTTAGTATTGCGTTGTATAACAAAAGTTTGCAATCTAATTTCAATGTAGAATTTCTGCCCATAAGCCAATTTAATTGCGCTGCTTTTAATTTCAACTGAGTGATTTCGTGCCAATGTGAGACTTCCACGTTAACCTACGGTCGAGATGAATACCAAGGTACTTGACTTCACTTTGCTGCGGAATAGGTAAATTGTTAATTTGGATAGCTGAACATGTTTGTCTACGCAATGTGAATGTAACGTGAGTACACTTTTGTTCATTAACTTTAATTTTCCAAAGTTTTAGCCATTTCTCTAATATTGAAATATACTCCTGCAAATTTCGCGAAGCTACTTGATGGTTTTCATGTACGCTGCAGAATGCTGTGTCATCTGCAAAAGTTGAAGTGTAAATACCAGATCTGGTTGGCATGTCAGATGCAGAGGCGGTACCCCACAGTTGAATTCCATGGTTCCATATTGGCTTTAGGATTGCGTTATACAACAAAAGTTTGCAATCTAACTTCAAGATAGAATTTCTGCCGATGAGCCAATTTAGTTACACCGCTTTTGATTTCATCTGGGTCAGACTTCCACGTGAGCCTACGGTCGAGCTGAGCAGTACTTCTTCGCCTCAAAGGTTTGTCTTATGACATTGACTAGTCTGTGCGTTTGTTCAGTGGTGCTGTGTTTAGCCCGAAAACCAAATTGATGATCAGGGATGCATCCTACATCATTCAATATTGGAGTCAACTTCGCCATTAACAATTTTTCGAAAAGTTTTGAAATTGTTGGCAGTAGACTTATTGGCCTATATGACTCTACTTTAGTGGGATCCTTCCCTGGCTTGGGTATCATAGTAACCATAGACACCTTCCACTCTGCAGGATAGTATTCTAGGCGCAAAATAGCGTTAAAAATAAACAGAAGAATTCTTCTAGCAACACGAGGTAATTGTACAAGCATTTTGCCAGTAATTTTATCAAAACCTGGAGCTTTTTTTGAGTTTACTTTATTTATAACGTTTTCGACATCTTGAAAACTAAGTCTCAAAGGCACAGGCGGTCTAACAGCATATGACGGAAATTCAGGAACATCATCCACTGTATCATTTGCAATAAAAACGTTTTTCAAATGATTAACATACACCATCCCTTTTTCAGAATCGCTTCTAGCCCAATCGCCAGCTGAAGTTCGCAAAGGTGGCTTACCTATTACGGGTCTTTTCAGACCTTTTGTCGCTTTCCATAAAGAATAGTCGGTTTGCGGGCTACCATCAAGACCTTCTAGATAATTTTTGAGTGCAGCCATTCTTTGGATTTCAAGCAGATTTCTTAATTTAGTTATGCACTCCCGTAGCCTGCTTTTAAGCTGGGGAGACCTTCGAAGTTGCCACTCTCTTCTAACTCTTCTTTTTTCTGACAGAAGTTGCTCTATTTCGGACGAATACGTTCTATTGCTCACATTTCTGGATCTTGTATAGCTAGTGGTAGCATGTTGTACGGCCAGTTTAAGGTCTTCATAAAAATCTTTAATTGATATATCAACATCCTCAGGGGTTCTTAGGGCAATATTTTCTGTACAATGAGTACTCAAATATTTCTTATATTTTAGCCAATTAACTCTAGTGATGGCGAACGCCAAGTCACTATACGGGGAGCCAACATCCTGGGGGAACGAAACGGATATTATAGTGGGTGAGTGGTTCGATGACAAATTTAATGAAGACTCTACTTGCATCCCTTCTAAAGGAAAATTTTTTGCAACTCCAAACTCTATAACATCTGGGATCTTTCGTCGGTCTGAGGGCCAATAAGTGGGATGTCCGCTTGAAATCACATCTAAGTCCAGTTTGGAAACTGTTTCGAAAAGCACACGGCCTTTCGGAGAAATTAAACGTGATCCCCAAAAAGTGTGCTTGGCATTATAGTCACCAGCCGCTAAAAATCGAGGCCCAAGTGTGTTGAAAAATGTGAATACTGATTTTCTGTTATTGAAAATCGGGGCGGTGAGTAAATTGCTGATATAACTATTTTTCCATTAAGATGTTCAATGCATATATTTGTTGCTTGGAGATACTCCTCACGTGTCTCATGTATAAAATAGTGCTTAACTCTATTTTTGATTAGAATTGCTGAGCCTCCACAAGACCTTCCACGGGGATCTTTAGTGTCGTACAGTGTGTAGCCATTAGTTTTGAAATAACTGTTGCTTGTCAAGTGAGTTTCAGCAATCAGCATTATGTCGATTTGTTTTTCCATAAGGAAATGCTCAAGTTCATTTTTGTGTTGGCGGATGCCGTTTGCGTTCCAGAAACATATTTTTAACCAATTCATTTTGTTAAAATTGCCTGCAAAATAGTGGATTGCATTTTCAGCATTTCCTGCATCATGTTCGTCATAGAAACCGTAAATGTGTTTATGGATTGAACAAGAGTCTGCAGAGTTGCCTCAAGATTGTTAAAATTTTGATCGGAATTTTGGGGCTTGGTCTCCTGGCTCAAGTTTTGTGTATCGGTTTTGACCACATTGGCATATGAAACTTGTTTGGGGGTTTGCATGATTATGTTGCTTGTTGACTGGCCTACCTGGGGAAAATTGTTTGCAGAAATGATGTTTGACTGCTGGGGTTGCTTAAAGGTAATTGATGGCTTATTTGTTATTGACTGCTTAAAGTGGATATAGACAGGGCAGCCCCTGTAATTTGCAGTATGGTTGCCTCCACAGTTACTGCATTTTTTTGCACTTGAATCAGTTTTTGGCTTCTTGCACTGTGATGTGCCGTGCAGTTCACCACACACAACGCAAACTGCGGGCAACTTACAATAGGCCTTAGTATGACCGAATTCCTGGCAGTTTAGGCATTGAATGGGCCCTAAACGCTTGTACGGCTCCTCAGCGGTAACCCTGCGATGAAGAAGAAATTTGAGGTTATAAATTGGGTGAGTTTCATTCTTTTTGAGAATAACATCCCCTGGTTCCAGTTCAACCCTAAACATAGGTTGAGGCATCTTTTCACGGTTCCGCATATTTACCACATTTTTTATTTTAAAGCCTTTATCTAGCAGTGCAGTCTTAACCTCATCCGTGTCTACATAAGGGTCAATACCTTTTATAACAACCTGAAGGCCTTTAGCACTTTTAAGTTGATAAGTATAAAAAGATCTTTTCTCTTTTTCCAGAGCGGCAGAAAGTTTTCGGTAATCATTTTCGCAGTTGACTTGAATTTTTGTTTCACTTATTTGTCCGTGCTTCACTGATGTTACGTTAAAGGTGTCTTTACCAATTGCCGTAATAAGTGCTTTTACCAGCTCATTAGATGTAGGTTCTCTCAAGTATATTGGTGGCGGTTTAAATGTTTTTTTTATGAAGTTGGCTCGTCAGTCTGAAGAATAGCAAACCTATTACTATCCGTAGCTGTAGTCCTATTATCATCTTTGGAAATTTTCGGATTTGATGATATTTGAGCGGATTTGGGGCTTCGCTTACGTTTAACCACGGTTACATACCTGTCCATGCCTACTTGTGTTTTCGGCTTATCTGCAATTACTGAACTGGTGGATGGTTGGTCTTCTGTTGTAACAACAATTTTTGGCGAACACGAACGCGTGCGTTTTTTATCTCTTAGAGACAGGAGATTATTCAATGACTTTTTTAAAGATTCTTCCTCAGAAATCCAGAGGTTTTTTCTAGTGGAGCTAAGCTCCCTTTCAGAATTGCATCTACTAGGTACACTCATGCAATTTTGTTTTTTTTATTTATATTTTTTTACTTTAAAAGTATATAAAAATAATTGTTACAAAGTTTTTCTTTTGTATAAATTCACTCTTTCACTTGTTGCGGTTTTCTACTTATACCGTTGTTGTTTTTTTTTTTTTTATAGCACTCCGATTAAAAACAAATGCGTACGTCACTATCAAAGCTAGACTCTGACTCTTAGGGAAGAATTGATTGTAATTTTTAATTAGTATCAATTTTAGAAGCTAGTAAAGTGTATTGATTCATATAAAATTTATACTAATATGCATACATATAAAAAGGAAAACTTTGTTTTTTTTTAACTTTTATTTATTTATTGAATCTTCACAATGTGAACTAATAATAAGCATTCAAATCTTAATACTAAATTCAAAAAGAAAAAAAATAACTAAGTGCAGCCAATGCTAGACAAAAAGTTTTATGTTGCGCATATTATATCGTTAAAATCGCCTGTTTAAGGCTCTGATGTTGGCAAGGGTGTCTTTTCTTCTCAACCGAGTGTGACCGCTAAAATTAAGTATGTTTCGTGCAAGAGGGTTTGGGCAAAGACAATAAATATATAAAGATGGTGCACTCTGAACATTTAAAAAACCAAAAATTATGAACTGCTTATTGACAGCCGGGGTAATCAACAAGGGAAAATATGTTCCGTAAGCAAAAGCAAAAATGAAGAGAGCACAATTTTGTAAACATGAAAACATTCATGCGCACATGCGTAAATATATAAACCTTGTATGTATGCATGTTCTTATTTGAGTTTTGTTGATGGGAATTATTAAGAACAAGTGAAGCAACAAACATACATGAACATGTATTGGTGCATGCTAAACATTTTTTTGGGAATTCTAATTCTCATTTCAAACATACATCTACGTACATATGTATGCTAAGCGCACATATGATATGCATGAATGTGTATTATTTTCTGCAATGTTGCTTTTTTTTATATATATATGTATATATGTATATGATTTATTTTTGTTTGTAGTTACTGTATTACCGTTGTCTGTCTCTACAGTGTGTTTGGAAAACTTTGCTACTTCCTTCTTTCTTCTATGTGTATTTGAGTAAATGATGTCTCCCTTATCGAAGGTTGTTTCTTTACGTCCTTTATTGTGGTATACCAAAGTTTTTTCCTGAGCCTTTTTTATTAGTTCATATATGTGATGGTATCCCTTCGCTAAAAAGAACACGTCCTCGGGTTTCTCTTTTGTGACGGAGTGAATGGTTTTATTGTACTGGCGTATAGCCTCAAATATGTTAGATCCTTGTGAATTTTTTGAAATTAAATTTACTAATTCAATGATAGTACTATGCACACGCTCAACCTGACCGTTTGTCGTTGAATGAAATGGGGCTGAGACAACATGCTTTATATATGTAGAAAAGCAGAGAACAAAAATTCAAACAATTTAAGTTTCCTATGAAATGTCGACATATAGATAACTGGGAAACATAGAAAACAAGCTATTTATAATTTTTTACTGGTATAGATGTTAGAAGCTTAAATAGCGAATAAAAAACTTAATTGTTTGAATTTTTGTTCTCTGCTTTTCGATACTTTCAAAAAGCAAATCGTAGCAACCAACGGTTGTTCATTTGTTTGAAAGGTGTAAAGAAATGTTAGAGACGTTTATAAATAGAAAAGCTTGTTTTCTGTGTTTTGACGGATATTATTAGAGCATTTTTCTTTTTAAATTCTCAGCAATTTATTTGGATTGTTGGGATATAAAGTTGAATGTTTGAGAATATCTTTCAAAAATTTCCAAAGTCTACTGATGATTAGGGTAGTTCCTATGAAATGTCGACATATAGATAGCTGGGAAACATAGAAAACAAGTTATTTATAATTCTTTACTGGTATAAATGTTAGAAGCTTAAATAGCGAATAAAAAACTTAATTGTTTGAGTATATAAAAGAAATAATTGTCACAAAGTTTTTATTTTGTATTAATTCACTCTTCACTTATTGCGGTTTTCTACTTATACCGTTATCTTTTTTTTTTGTAACACTCCGATCAAAAAACAAATACGTCCGTTCACTATCAAAGCTACACTCTGACTCGAGTAAGTAAGTGAACTTAAACATCTTTTTTTGCTTAAAATCAGTTCTGATAATGAAATAAGGTTATATAAATATGGAAAAGTAAAATTTCCGATATCGGTCCATATATACCCGAGACATAACCTAAGCGGGGTTTTTCATAAAAATGCAAATGTAAGCGAATTTAAACAACTGTTTTTCCTTAAAAACAGTTCTAGTAATGAAATAAGGTTAGATAAATATGGAAAATAAAAATGCCCGATATCTGTCCATATATACCCGAGATATAGCCAAGAACGGGTTTTTCATGAAAACTTAAAAAACTTTTTTCCCCTCAAAAGCAGTTCCGGTAATAAAGTAAGGTTATATAAATATGAAAAATGACAATTTCCCATAACGGTCCATATATACCCTAAACCGGGGTTTTCATGAAAATGCCGCGTAAGCGAACTTAAACAACTTTATTTTGCTTAGAAGCAGTTCTGGTAATGAAAGAAGGTTATATAAATATGGAAAATGGAAATTTCCGATATCGGTCCATATATACCCCAGATATACCCTGAACCGGGCTTTTCATGTACACGTGGCGTAAGCGAACTTAAACAACTTTTTTTTTGCTTAGAAGCAGTTCTGGTAATAAAATAAGGTTAGATAAATATGGAAAATGAAAATGCCCGATATTGGCCCATATATACCCGATATATAGCCTAAAACGGGTTTTTCATGAAAATGTCGCGTAAGCAAACTTAAACAACTTTTTTTGCTTAAAAGCAGTTCTGGTAACGAAATCAGGTTATATAAATATCGAAAATGAAATTTTCCGATATCGGTCCATATATACCCAACATATAGCCTTAAACGATTTTTCCATTAATATTTTTTTTTTTGAAAAGCAATTCTCGTTATGAAAAAAGGTTACTAAAATACAGAAAATAGAAATGCCCGATATCGGTTCATATATAACCGAGATATAGCTTAATCAAAATTTTCCATGAAAATGTCCATGAAAAATTTCTTTTTTTGGAATGGTGATTACAAGGCAAACATATTTTTTCCCCGATATCGGTCCATATATATCCGAGCATATTTAGTTCAAATTTGTAATATATACTATACATATACGTGACTATCGTGAAGGGTATTTTAGATTCGGCCCAGCCGAATATACCACTTTCGTACTTGTTTAATAATAGAGATCTCACCGCTCAAGGGATATGACAATACGTTTATTTTGTATATGAATATTAATTACACATAAAAAGAATATAACGCCTCGTCTTCACGTGCTGTCGACTTGAACATGACATGAAGATAACGCCGGCAGAGCGAATTTAAAAATAAGTTTATATTCTTATAAGTGGCGAATACGTTCAGATATACCTTATCAAAGTGTTCAGTTCGGTACCATTTTGTGTATTTTTGTTCGTGATGGGCAACTTCATGGCGAACATCGATGCTCAGCCATATGCTCAAGCATCGATGTCAGAGCATGAACGAAACATGCATATGAGAGATCCACATTAGCCGTTTGCGATGTTCGACATGATGCTCATATGGGCTTGCACTTGCGTGTGTAACTCAATGTTTACACACGCAAGTGCAAGTGCAAAAAACCCAATACATTACCATTTTTTTACTAATACATTCACACACCTGCAAGTAGTAGCCTCACTTGCAACTGATTTTGGTTGGCAGTGATTTTTTCACTTGCATGCAAGCAGAAACAAACAGTGTTGCCCATAGATATTTCATTTTAACTTTAATGAGTATTTTCCGAGGAAAACTTTTGAAATATTAATATTTTTAGTTATACGCCGAAAACGTAATATAAAAACACAAAAATAAATAAACATCTATAACTTATTTTTTATTTGGAATACAAATTTATTATTTATATTACAGTTCTTCTGTGATTCTCCAATCGTCGTATTAAAAAATAAGAGAACAAAAAAAAAAATAAAATCATTGTACTTAAAATCTTTTAAAATCAATCATATATTGTATTAAATTGTAAAAACAATAACAAATTATTTAAAAAAACAACGGGAAAATAAATTCCTTACATTTCATTAACTAAACAATAAAATCAATTTCAATATAACAAGTGCGGTGGCAGTGCATTGTTATTGTTGTTATTGTGCGTGAAGATTACCTACCCAGTTGGAAAAAAACTATACATTAAAGTTTTGATTTCTTGGAAAACCGCAATAAGTGGAAAAGCGAATTTATACAAAGAAAAACTTTGTGCCAATTATTTTATACTTTTAAATTAAAAAATATAAATAAGAAAAAAAAAATTGCATGAGTGTACCTAGCAGATGCAATTCTGAGAGGGAGCTTAGCTCCACTAGAAAAAACCTCTGGATTTCTGAAGAGGAATCATTGAAAAAATCATTGGACAATCTCCTGTCTCTAAGAGATAAAAAACGCACGCGTTCGTGCTCGCCAAACATTGTTGTTGCAACAGACGACAAACCATCTTCAAGTCTAGCTATTGTTGATAAACCGAAAACTCAAGTGGGTATGGATAGGTATATAACCGTGGTTAAACGTCAGCGAAGCCCTAAATCCGCGCAAATATCATCGCAACCAAAAATGTCTAAGGGCGATATTGCCTCTGCGACAACGGATAGTAATAGGTTTGCTATCCTTCAGACTGACGAGCCAACTACATCAAAAAAAACATTTAAACCGCCACCAATATACTTGAGGGAACCTACATCTAATGAGCTGGTAAAAGCACTTATTACGGCAATTGGTAAAGACACCTTCAACGTAACATCAGTGAAGCATGGACAAATAAGTGAAACAAAAATCCAAGTCAACTGCGAAAATGATTACCGAAAACTTTCTGCCGCTCTGGAAAAAGAGAAAAGATCTTTTTATACTTATCAACTTAAAAGTGCTAAAGGCCTTCAGGTTGTTATAAAAGGTATTGACCCTTATGTAGACATGGATGAGGTTAAAACTGCACTGCTAGATAAAGGCTTTAAAATAAAAAATGTGGTAAATATGCGGAACCGTGAAAAGATTCCTCAACCCATGTTTAGGGTTGAACTGGTACCAGGGGATGTTATTCTCAAAAAGAATGAAACTCACCCAATTTATAACCTTAAATTCCTTCTTCATCGCAGAGTTACCGTTGAGGAGCCGCACAAGCGTTTAGGGCCCGTTCAATGCCTAAACTGCCAGGAAATTGGCCATACTAAGGCCTATTGTAAACTGCCCACAGTTTGTGTGGTGTGTGGAGAACTGCACGGCACATCACAGTGCAAAAAGTCGAAAACTGACTCAAGTGCTAAAAAATGCAGTAACTGTGGAGGCAACCATACTGCAAATTACAGGGGCTGCCCTGTCTATACCCACTTTAAGCAGTCAATGACAAATAAGCCATCAATTACCTTTAAGCAACCCAACAGTCAAACATCATTTCTGCAAACAATTTTCCCCAGGTAGGCCAGTCAACCAGCCACATAATCATGCAAAACCCCAAACAAGTTTCATATGCTAGTGTGGTCAAAACCGATGCACAAAACTTGAATCAGGAGCCCAAGCCCCAAAACTCCGATCAAAATTTTTCCAATCTTGAGGCAACTCTGCAGACTCTTGTTCAGTCCATAAACACATTTACCGTTTCTATGACAAACATGATGCAGGAAATGCTAAAAATGCAATCCACTATTTTGCAGGCAATTTTAAAAAAATGAATTGGTTAAAAATATGTTTCTGGAACGCAAACGGCATCCGCCAACACAAAAATGAACTTGAGCATTTCCTTATGGAAAAGCAAATCGATATAATGATGATTGCTGAAACTCATTTGACAAGCAATAGTTATTTCAAAATTAATGGCTACACACTGTATGACACTAAAGATCCTCGTAATAGGTTTTGTGGAGGCTCAGCAATTCTAATAAAAAATAGAATTAAGCACTATTTTCTGCATGAGACACGTGAGGAGTATCTCTAAGCAACAAATATATGCATTGAACATATTCATGGAAAAATAGTTATATAATCAATTTACTCACCGCCACGATTTTCAATAACAGAAAATCAGTATTTACATTTTTTCAAATCACTTGGTTCTCGATTTTTAGCGGCTGGTGACTATAACGCTAAGCACACTTTTTGGGGATCACGTTTAATTACCCCGAAAGGCCGTGTGCTTTTTGACACAGTTTCCAAACTGGGCTTAGATGTGATTTCAAGCGGACATCCCACTTATTGGCCCTCAGACCGACGAAAGATTCCAGATGTTATAGATTTTGGAGTTGCAAAAAATTTTCCTTAAGAATGGATGCAAGTAGAGTCTTCATTAAATTTGTCATCGAACCACTCACCCACTATAATATCCGTTTCGTTCCCCCAGGATGTTGGCTCCCCGTATAGTGACTTGGCGTTCGCCATCACTAGAGTTAATTGGCTAAAATATAAGAAATATTTGAGTACTCATTGTACAGAAAATATTGCCCTAAGAACCCCTGAGGATGTTGATATATCAATTAAAGATTTTTCTGAAGACCGTGCAACAAGCTACCACTACCCACACGAGTTTCAGAAAAGAGAACAATAGAACCTATTCGTCTGAAATTGAGCAACTTTTGTCAGAAAAAAGAGGAGTTAGAAGAGCATGGCAACTTCGCAGGTCTCCCCAGCTTAAAAGCAGGCTACGGGAGTGCATAACTCAATTAAGAAATGTGCTTGAAATCCAAAGAATGGCTTCCCTTAAAAATTATCTAGAAGGTCTTGATGGTAGCCCGCAAACCGACTATTCTCTATGGAAAGCGACAAAAGGTTTGAAAAGACCCGAAATAGGTAAGCCACCTTTGCGAACTTCAACTGGCGACTGGGCAAGAAGTGATTCTGAAAAAGGGATGGTGTATGTTAATCATTTGAAAAACGTTTTTACTGCAAATGATACAGTGGATGATGTTGCTGAATTTTCGCCACATGCTGTTAGACTGCCTGTGCCTTTGAGACTTAGTTTTCGAGATGTCGAAAACGTTATAAATAAAGTAAACTCAAAAAAAGCTCCAGGTTTTGACAAAATTACTGGAAAAATGCTTGTACAGTTACCTCGTGTAACTGTACAAGCTATTTTGCGCCTAGAATACTATCCTGCAGAGTGGAAGGTGTCTATGGTTACTATGATACCCAAGCCAGGGAAGGATCCCACTAAAGTAGAGTCATGTAGACCAATAAGTCTACTGCCAATAATTTCAAAACTTTTCGAAAAATTGTTAACGGCGAAGTTGACTCCAATATTGAATGATGTAGAATGCATCCCGGATCATTAATTTGATTTTTGGGCTAAACACAGTACCATAGAACAAACGCATAGACTAGTTAATGTTATAAGAAAGACTTTTGAGGACAAAAAGTATTGCTCAGCTCTATTCATTGATGTTTCCCAAGCTTTTGATAAAGTGTGGCATGAGGGATTAATGCACAAAATAAAGATGAACTTGCCTGCAAACACTCACAAGCTTCTGGAAAGCTATTTATGCGGCCGGAGGTTTGTTATCAGAGAAGGCGACTTTATAAGCCCCTTACAGCCAATCGACGCAGGAGTTCCCCTAGGTAGCATTCTGGGACCCACTTTATATTCAATTTACACTTCTGACATGCCAACCAGATGTGGTATTCACACTTGAACTTTTGCAGATGACACAGCATTCTGCAGCGTACATGAAAACCATCAAGCAGCTTCGCGAAATTTGCAGGAGTATATTTCAATATTAGAGATGTGGTTAAAACTTTGGAAAATTAAAGTTAATGAACAAAAGTGTACTCACGTTACATTCAAATTGCGTAGACAAACATGTTCAGCTATCCAAATTAACAATTCACTTATTACGCAGCAAAATGAAGTCAAGTACCTTGGTATTCATCTCGACCGTAGGTTAACGTGGAAGCCTCACATTGATGCGAAAGTCACTCAGTTGAAATTAAAATCAGCGCAATTAAATTGGCTTATGGGCAGAAATTCGACATTGAAGTTGGATTGCAAACTTTTGTTATATAACGCAATTTTAAAGCCTATATGGTGCTACGGAGTTCAATTATGGGGAACCGCTGAGGCGGTTCCCCATAATTTCATATTCAAAGGCTACAAAACAAAATTCTTCGAACAATTACTGCAGCTCCATGGTACGTAAAAAACTCCCGAATTCACAAGGATCTGTGTGTACCACTGGTAAAAGATGAGTTTTCAAAGCATGCGACAAGGTATATCAGCAAATTGGAACTTCACCCAAACCCTCTTGCACGAAACATACTTAATTTTAGTGGTCACACTCGGTTGAGAAGAAGGGATACCGTTGCCACCATCAGAGCGGTAAGTAGGTGATTTTACCGATATAATATGCGCATAATAAAACTTTTTGTCTAGCATTGGCTGGACTTAATTATTTTATTGTATTTAGTAATAAGATTTGAATATCTATTGTTAGTTCACATTGTGAAGATTCAATAAATAAATAAAAGCTAAAAAAAAAGAAAAAAATATTATGAAAAATTTATGTACATAAAATAATTCCCCTGTAATATTACTATGCTAAAATGTTGGCAGCACAGACAGTAAAAGCGCATGTAGTACAAAGGCGTACAACGGTTGTCTTTGACGACATTTTGAAAATAAACTTGCACTTGCGTATGTAAACAATCGTGCAAATTGCAAGTGTTTTTATTATTTTTTTCGATGTAATGGTTATTAATATGTATACGCAACTTGTAACAAGTCACTTGCAGGTGTAAACTCAGTGTAATGGACACCCCCAGTAGAGTAGTGTTTTGACAGGAAAGTAATTTTATGGAAGTTGCAATACACTCACACTTTTTCACTAACACACTCACATTTTTTTTTACTTTCCACTCAGCTTTCATCAAAATTTTCATGAGACAAATTTTTTGAGGTTTCCGGAAAATAAAATGACAAATTGCTAAACCCTGTTGCCACTTACGAAGAATTATACAAAGTTTTAGTATTGTAGTAAAATATTAATTATAAAATTAACTTTATGAAAAAAATTATAGTCTGTTTTCTTTTTAATGCATATAAAGGAAACAATTGAAGTCTTTTTATAAAGATAATCTCATAAAAAACTTTTTAATGATAAGTTTTTTCAACTATTGTCCCATAAATCTGTATATGTAATAAGTTTGGCAACTCTAATTAGTAAGCAAATAAAAGAAGAATAGAGAGAAGTAGAGGCAAATTTTGTGACTTTTTGCTTCGGCGACATTTTTAAAATCTACTTCCACTTTCCTGTGTAGACGAACATGCAATTTTCATGAAAGTCGTCTATTTCGCTGAATTTTTTATTTATAATACGTATACAGAAATTTTATAAAAGTAGTTTTATGTGTAATGGCAGCGTAAGTAAAACACAAAACCTTCTTATTTACAAATATCACCAAATATTCTATTTAATATTAATCTATATAGCAACCATTGTCATTTAACGTCAAGGTGGCATCTTCTACTCACGAGTTGAGTTCGGGCAGTTGAATAGCGAGGTTGAATTGACAGCCTAAACATATACTTTCATAGTATACATTAATTATTATATTACAAACTGTTGTTGGTTCTCAATCATTTATTTAAGAACATCATAGGTAAGTTTCAGCCCACCCGACCATCCGCGACAGATTTTCAGAAGTGGGATTAGAAACACGAAGTACAAAAGAATTAAACTTGCGAAAATTAACATAAAAAAAACAGAAATTGGCATAGAAATAAATTGAATTGTAATTTAAGAAACGTAAAAGAACGGACAAATAAAAATTGCTCGAAAGTGGTTTAAAAGCATCGGGTAATAAAAGTGAACTTGTCGCACGTTTACACAAAGCAAGTGTTCCTGGGCTTGTGCAGATAGAAGCAGCTCAAAATATGGAAGAGGAGAATTTGCTCAACATGACGAATGTACCAACGACAACGCCAGGTATTGTAGGTTTGCGTGATGACATAATGCGTCTTCAGCGGCCTATAGAGTCGCTCACACAGCAAATCCATGCATATACGATGTCAACGTCGACGATGGGTATAAATAAGTTGCAGCCGCAGAATTCTTTTCAACGAACAAATACTTTTGTAACTGACGCTCTAGTTACTAGCTCTACGCAGCAAGCAGCAAAACAATGAATAGTTTAACCTATCGTTTAGACAGGAAAGTAATTTCATGAAAGTTGCAATACACTCACACTTTTTTACTAACACACTCTCATTTTGCTTACTTTCCACTCAGCTTTCATCAAAAATTTCATGAAACAAATTTTTTGACGTTTTCTGAAAGTAAAATGACAAATTGCTAAACATTGTTGCCACATACAAAGAATTATACAAAGTTGCAGTATTGTAGTAAAATAATAATTATAAAATTAACATATTTTGCAAGTCTATGAAAATAATTATGATCATTTGTCATTGTATTGTATATTTAATACATAAAGAAAACAATTAAAGTCTTTTTATAAAAATAATTTCATAGAAAAATTTATAATGATAATTTTTTTCATAATTTTTGTATATGTAATAAGTTCGGCAACTCTGATTAGTAAGCAAACAAAATAAGAGTGGAGAGAAGCAGAGGCAAATTTTGCAACTCTTTGCCTCGGCGACATTTTTAAAATGAACTTTCACTTTCCTGTGTAGACGAACAAGAAATTTTAATGAAAGTCGTCTATTTCATTGAAATTTTTATTTGCAATACGTATACAGAAATTTCATGAAAGTACTTTCCTGTGTAATGGTAGCGTAATACACGCACAGAGTTTGATGCAACAACACCCATTTAACAACAAGCAGACTGTTCCTTATGAAAACGAACGATCACCATGTACATATGTCGGTGGACAACAACAATATTTACTAGTACAATATCATTCAAATTGGCCGTTAAACATAATAAACATATTGTACACAGTTGCCAAGAATTGCGTCATCAACTGTTAGTCCAGATATGTTTATGCCTGCACAATCGTGCGTGAGTTCAGCTCACATTAACAATACTTTTGAAAACAACAACAACAACCAGAATTACAGAAACGAAATTAAGCTGTATAATGTGTGTGAAATAATTGAAGTTTTGCCTTCATTTAACCCTAGTGGTAATGGTATCACTTCAGTGCAATTCATTGAAAGGGTAGAGGAATTGAAAAAGGCGTATGAATGGAACGACGGGATAGTTCTGTTTGCAATACGAAGTAAGCTGCTAGGTCTTGCAAAATTGTGGGTCGATGCTCAACCAGTGTTTCATCGCTGAATTGATTTTGTGACCGCATTTATAGCTGACTTTTCATCTGTGCAGAATAGTGCAGATGTACATATTCAAATGGCGAATAAAACAAATAAGGAGTGAAGGTTTAAGTGATTAATATAGGGTGTTTTTTTAAGCTAGATAGAACTTTAAATTGTAAAAAGTAACACAAAAAATTAAATTTTGATGAAACATTTTTTTTATTTGTTTCAGTATACTCTGACAAATCATCATGAATAGACTCACGCTTGAACAACGCTACGAAATTATCCAAATTTACTTTGAAAATCAGTCGTCGATTCGCGCGTTGTTTTATCGCAAAATTGTGTTCAGCGATGAGGCGCATTTTTGGCTTAACGGGTTTGTTAATAAGCAAAATTGCCGCATATGGAGTGAGACCAATCCACAAGAGACCCTACAGACTCCATTACATCCAGAAAAATGCACTGTTTGGTGCGGTTTTCATGCTGGTGGCATCATCGGACCTTATTTCTTCAAAAATGAGGCCGGAGCTCGCGTTACGGTCAATGGAGATCGCTACCGCACCATGATCAATGATTGTTTGTTTGAAAATATGGATGACATTGATCCGGAGGAGATGTGGTTTCAACAGGATGGCGCTACGTGCCATACGGCGAACGCAACCATCGACTTACTGAAATCAAAATTTGGCGATAAGTTGATTTCGAGAAATGGACCTGTCAATTGGCCTCCAAGGTCGTGCGATTTGACACCTCTCGATTATTTCCTGTGGGGCTACGTGAAGTCACTGGCTTATGCTGATAAACCAGCAACAATTGACGCCTTGGAGGCCAGCATTGTTCGTGTTGTTCGTGACATACGGCCAGCAGTGCTCGAAAAAGTGGCCCAAAATTGGACGTCCAGAATGCGCTTCGTCAAGAACAGCCGCGGTGCCCATATGCCCGAAATCATTTTCAAATGTTAATGTCACGTATTGATCTTTCGAATAAAAAAAAATTTTGATTACAATTTAATTTTTTGTGTTATTTTTTACAATTTCAAGTTCTATCGGGCTTAAAAAAACACCCTATATTATGGCATGTTGGCAATCGGTCGTCGTGGTCACCTGGAAGATAATCCTATATTAAAAGGGTTAGAGGACTATAGTTTACGTAAATCACTACCGGTAATGCAGTTTACAAAGTGTTCAGATCTTTCGAGATCATTACAGAGTGCCGTAGTAACTACAAGAGAACTACAATATGTTAGTACAAAACAAAACGTGTCAAATAAAAACCGAAATGAACAAAAATAAAAATATGTCTATATTCGGGTACCTCTCGATACTGGACATTGGAAATCAGGTCCAACATGTTATAATTGTCGTGAAATCGGGCACTTGCCACGAAATTGCCTCAAACCGCCGCATAAGACAAGATACCCAGTGAATACGATTGTGAATAAGAATATTATTACCAAGAGTGTTATGGTCAATCGTATGAAATGTAATGCCTTAATATACTCTATGTTACGCGTCGTATACCAAAAAAAAAAAAAAAAAAAAATATGAAAAAAATCTTGATCGCTATCTGGTTTTAAGCGAAAACTCACAAGTTAAGATTGGAAGCAAAGATATTTGGCTAGCTCGGCCAGTGGTATATTTATTTCTCAACTCAGGGTTTTCTGACGCATAAACATATAACATACTCTTTGCCTCAAAATACCATAGAACATGTTCAAAAAAAAAGATAAAGCAAAAAAAAGGATCTTAAATGCTTCATTAACAACCTGTAATTGGCTAGGTGTCTAGCCAATGTGGTACTTATTTTCCCTCCCTGTTGGCAAAATACATGCCAGACGCCTTGACAAAAAACGTACCAGTTATTGAAATTGGCAATACTGTAATTGGCAATACTTACTGGCCCAGAAGATACATTCTTCTTACGGGTTGTTCCTCCCTCAGAGGGTTAAATTTAGACATCCATTTTTTTCTCGCAAAGTTTACAAACAAATTTCATTATTTATTAAAGAAAAACATTGCTTTTAAGAGAAATTAAAATCTCTGATAAATTAAATTCAATGGCATACTAATTAACGTTTTTTTTTTGTTTGTTGTTGTTTTACTGAGTGAAATAAAGGAGAAACAATATGGAAACGGACAAACTATTGGACAACGAAAGATCATAATCTAAGTCGTAATGTTAATTAACTTAAATTAATGCAATTTAGTGAAACAAAAAAAAAAATTTTATATTATAATATTCACTTACAACTTTATTAATCTCAGGTGTTCCATTTATTATGCGTAGATTCTAGGGCCCTGCAATATATGCATTTCGATGGTGTTGTTGTGGCTACTTTAATAACTGGGGGTCTCCATTAGCCATGAACATGGTATGAGCATTATGGCGAACAACGCAAATGGCTAATGTGGGCCGCTCATGGCCATGTTTCGTTCATGCTCTGACATCGATGCTTGAGCATATGGCTGAACATCGATGTTCGCCATAAAGTTGAATATTCATATTATTTTCGATGAATTTAATTACCTTGTAGTGTGGAAGGTGTTGGACTAAATTTTGCTAATCTGAGCAGTGTCGAAGGTATATACACTGGGCACTGATCAGTTTTAACTAATTTAATTCCAACATTTTAAATGCTGCAATAGAGTTTGTTTCAGTCTTTCGTGTTGTTATCGTTAACATTTCGCGAACACTTTTTTCTCTTTCCTCCCCATCATACCCTATTTTCCTAGTTCCAGTACAATGCGCTGCATATGTAGGGGTCATCCCCTGAGTACTAGTCCCAGATAAAAAATAATAATAATAAAGTTGGCCATCACGTACAAAAATACACAAAATGGCGGCGAATTGAACACTTTGATAAGTTAAATCCGAACATAAGTACGTATTCGCCACATACAGAACATGAACTTTTTTTACATTCACTCTGCCGACGTTATGTTCATGCCATGTTCAAGTCGATGGCACGTGAAGACACGGCGTAAAGAATAAAGAAAAGTTCTTTTATGAGGTTAAGAAAGTTAAAGTATCAGAGATTTTTAGATTACACCAAAAAAATTAAGTTAATTAATTATAAGTAAAATTTAAGAACTTTTGAATGTAAAAATATAGTATTTAAATTCGATTTATTATTTATGCAAAGTTCTTATCATTAATTATCTATTGTTTATCAAATAATTTTTAAATACTTCTACTTTCAAAATCTTCGAACTATGTATGTATATACATACTTATAATTATGTAGTTATAGAAAATTTAAAATGAAATGCTATTAAAGTTGTATGATTATACATAAGTTTATGTATGTATGTACTTATTAAGAATTTTAGTTGTATCGTTTAATGTAAATAGACAAATTTTAATACACAACAAAAAGTCTTGGAATTTCACTAAACATACATACATTTACTGAGATTATAATTTTAGGTTAATTTATAACTTTATATAACACATAAAACTTTGACGAATTCTTGGAAAATTTAATATTTTATGCAATTTTTCATTAGTTTTATTAACGTTTGCTTCTTTTCAAGCATTAAAATTTCAAGTGTAATATCTTCCGTTCTAGTTTTCCTTTTTTTCGAATTTTAAAATTTTGGTGGTTTATATATTTTGTAATATATGTATGTAAAATATATAAATTATATAATTATGTTAGAAATTTTTGTAGGTAAATCAATTTAAATAATACAAGTTGGATACATCATGTTGGCTCCTTTTCTATTTCCTTTGCGTCTGATGCAGAAGATGACGTGGTCCAGATCAATTCGGGACAAGGAGCAATTTCCCATCCTCTTAATATTGGTTTTCACAGCTTGGTTTTGTTTTTTTTTATTGGGTACTTAGTTATTCTCAGTTAAAGTTTTTAATAATAATTTTCTCAATTTTTTTTTGATTTGATTAAAATGTATTATTAGAAAAAAACATTTTTACTTTTTTGCCTTTGTGCACTCTGGAAAACTTTTCCTCTTAATCCCACGTCAATTTGCTTAATATCTACCTAAATGAACGGTATCCTTAAGTGCAAGTTAAAAACCATGCGTTTTAACTGCGTAATTGCAATAATACAATTAAATAAAAGGCGAGTGAAAGAGATCATTCTAATTTCATGCTTTATTTACCGTCAGTGTGATAAAGATGATCGATTTTGCAAGTGATAATTGATACCTATTACCATAAATGGTAATAAAAGTTAATGAGTGAGTGCGTTTTAAGGGGAAAACAAAAACAAAAGAAACATTCGTAAACATTTATGCCTAAACTTGCAAACTGAGTAAATATGTTGTGATAAGCTGGGAAGTTACCCTCATAGTCGATATCAGATTGCAGTTAGTTATTAAAAATAAATCGTAACAAAGCTGTTTCGATTTTACATTTTTTTCAAAAATTTAAAACGAGCAGAAGACCGATTTTTTTCCTTTTTTTTGCAGTTGTGTAGGTCATTACGTATGGTACGACCCACAAAAGCCGGGCAACCTTACGATCTTAAATCTGAAGCGTGAAATTTCCCGATATATTTTTTATTTAAATCTTCTACTTCATATAGATTGTTTCCAATTTGTTCTCTAATTCTGCACTTTACGAATTTGGTTAAAAACTTCTTATTGATATGTTTCGACATGTTGCTAAGTACGTGATTTTTGCGAAATACAATTTGCCCCTTTCGAAATTGCATATTTTTACTTCTTAGATTATATGTTTTAGTGGACTTTGCATGAGCAATATCCAAATTTTCTCGTATCTTCGCTCTCAGTTTTACCAATTTGTCGGTATGATCTACAACGTTGAAATCTTCACCTGATCGGCAACCCAGTTTATCAAAAATCTTATACGCGGAACCGTGTTGGATCATATTTTGTCCAAATGTTGCGAAGTATGGAGAACATTTTATGGAGCTGTGAAAGCCACTTCTTAATACTGACAAAATTTTTGGTATGAATTTGTCCCATTCCTTATGATCTTTAATAAAAAAAATCTGATTTTTGTTATGATTTCGCGATTTGCTCTTTCTGAAGCATATGAATGCGAGGCATAGTAGCCTGTAGTGATATGTGATATTTCATACGATTTGAAAAAGTCACTCATTTCTTTTGAAATAAACTGTTTCCCATTATCACTGTGGATATAACGTGGCACTCCAAATGTTGGAAAAATTTCAGTTTGGAAATAAAGAGTTATACTTGCAGATGTTGCCGCCTTCAATGCTTTGAGGAAAACAATTTTTGCCATGTGATCAAGAATAATGAATATTACTAAATTACGAGACTGTGAAAGGGGGTAGGGACCAAGGAAATCGCAGTAAAGTCTTTCGAATGGGGGATTTGTTTCAAACTGTTTTCCCATTTTAGGTCGCGATATTCGATTGGGACTCTTTATACTTTTGCAGATTTCACATGAACTTACGTAATTTTTTACATCGCTGATCGTTGTGGGCCAATAATATTTCGAACGTATTCAAAATCCACCATGACTTGTTAAGTCTGAGTTGTGGGCTATTTCCAGGGGTAGGAATCCTTTTTTGTGACTTCATTAAGCTGTCTTAAGTCAATGCATAATCTAACCTTGCCAGGTTTTCTGACAATTACTGCTGGAAAACACCAGGGCGAGTTAGACTCCTCTATGACTCCGAGTTTCAACAGTCTCTCTATTTCGCCATATGCTTTTTCTTGACGTGGTGGTGAAAGGGGGTAGTGCTTGCACTTTACGGATACAGCATTTCCTGTGTCAATGTGGTGTTCTAATAAATTGGTACATCCCAAGCCAAGTTTCTCAAAGGCAGGAAATGCATGTATAGTTTCCTGAAGTATGAGGTTCTGGTCTGGTGACAGTTGATGAAAATTGGTTTTAACATTTGAATCAGTTGATAAAGCCGAAATATTGAAAGGTGAAGTGGGAAATATGTCAGGGGCCAAAGCAAATTCTTTCCAAAAGTTAATACCGAAGTAAGCTTCTTGACTTAATGAGGGCACTAGATAAAAATCTATGGGTTTAATCACTTCTCTAAACTGTATTGGGAGCGTGCACAATCCAATCTCATCTTGTTTAGTACCATTTGCCATGCGAATTGACGATTTTACGTGTTTATATGAAATGTTGTTCCTTTCCAAAAACTGCAAACAGTTTTTCCCTAAAACGGAGACATTTGCTCCACTGTCTAGAAGGCCTGTTAATATTTCCTCAGAAACCCTAACCTGAGCGACTGGTCTGTCATCAGAACCATGTATAATACTAGATTCTAAAATGGTTGCGTTTTTTGTAACGTAATCTACATTTTAAAATTTTTTTTGCGAACATTTTTGTGAATATGTTTACTTGTATTTGGCAAGGAAATAGAATGAAAAGAAAATTCTGTTTGGGTAGAACTTTCTTTCGTTGCTGTTCTGTTTGGTAAATTCTACGAATTTTGAGTGTGTGAAGTATCAAAGTTCATTTCCGATTTAAACTCGGGGTTTGGTGGAATGGACGATTGTCCTCGGTAGCCATATCGCCCATGTTCCGATTTCCCTGAAAATGTTTAATTATGGGTTTAATTAAAATCGTTTGTTTGGAAAATGCATGGGAGTGTGCATAACCGTGGAACAGGTAGAGGAATAGCGTTAGTCTAGGGAATGAAGACTATGTGCAGGAGGGGCTTCCTGACGTTACTATTAATTTTGTCAAATAAATTTCCAATTACTTACATTCGAGTAAATTTATTTACAAACCAAAATTTGTTATAAATCAGCGAAACTTCAATTTAGAAAACTTCAAGACGCCACAGGATCTTCCTTATCGAGAGTCCGCTAAGAATAATAATGAAGACCGGAAATCAGTCAATTATAAAAATTTAAGGCGAAAAAGTTCAATTAGTGGTGAATGTTTCCATTCACAATTAATTACAGGGATGGAACTTTGTTGCCGATAATTCCTTTAAAGCATTTTTAAACATCCTGCGGTGCCTTGAAGCAATTTGCGCAGTATCCATGTAGGCGAACTTGGCGTTGACGATCTTTGACTTTCATGTTTCGAAACTTTTTACAAAAACGCAGCGGGTGATATTTACTGCATACAAGACACTTGTTAAGCGCGATTCTTCTTGGAGCCCTGTGAAAATAAAGTTTGTTAGTGTAGTTATAGGTAGGAATGAACTTAGAGAATATATATATATATATAGGTGAGGGGTATGACTGAGTGGATTCCTAGTACATGTAAGTGGATATAACAATGTACAAAATAAAACGGGAGAGATGAGAGAGAATTATGTATTTTTTATTGCTTAGAAAGAGCGTGAATTGGGTATAGCTCTAGTTATGATGCCGATCTGCGTTCTTATGTCGGCTACGTGAACGAACCCATCGGCGCCAGGATAAATTTTGACGATTCGACCTAATCTCCATTCATTAGGGGGTAGACGATCATCTTTTACTACAACCAGCTGATTGACCATAATGTTTTCTTCAGGATATTGCCATTTGTCTTTCCATCTTTGCGCAAATTGATGGTGGAGTACTTTTAACTTTTCCCATTGGTTTCTGAAACTGCAGGGCTCATTCTTAATTTCGGGAGGAGCTATAATAGGTGCACCACGAAGGAAATGGCCTAGCGTGAGAGCTAATAACTCGTTAGGATCATCCGACATGGATGGTAGGGGCTTAGAGTTGAGAAGAGACTCTATCCGAGCCAGAAGCATTCAAACGTGCATTTGTTGTTTTGAGCTACCTTTTTGAAATGAGTTTTAAACGATTTGACACCCGCTTCCCACAGCCCTCCCATATGAGGGGCATTTGGGGGAATAAAATGCCACTGAAATCCGTGGGAAGAGTATTTCGCCACTATGTCCGATGCAGCGGTGCTTATGAACTGATCGTATTCAAACTGGAGAGCTCGTTCAGCGCCTACAATATTGGTCCCATTGTCGGACATAATCTTTTTTGGCAAACCGCGTCGAGCAGCAAATCTAATGAAAGCTGCTCTGAAAGAATTGGTGGTTAAGTCGGAACAAAGCTCGAGGTGCACTGCTCTCGTAGCAAAGCACACGAAGACACATACATATCCCTTTTGATATGGGGCATTTCGTAACATTGAAGTTTTAATGGAAAAAGGACCTGCAAAGTCTAAGCCAGTGATGGTGAATGGTAATGAGAAAGAACTTCTCGCCACTGGTAGGGCGCTCATTATTTGTGCTTTCACATTTTGCTTATAACGAACGCACGTTATACATTTCCGAATGCAGAACCTGATTGCAGGTTTCAATCTCGGCACAATATATTTTGCTCGTATTGCTCGCAACATCAGGTTGGTTTCCGCGTGCATTAAGAGATTATGTGTAAAATCGATAAATAATCTGCAAAAACATGAGTTGACGGGAAGAATCACTGGGTGGCGTTCGTTATACGGCAGAGTTGAGTTCCCTATTCTGCCGTTGGTACGAATAACATTACGTTTCTCCACAAATGGATTCAAGGGAAATAGAGAGTTTTTTCTACTGATTTCTTTGCCCTTTAACAATAAGGTAAGCTCTGTTCTGTAGTGCCTAAACTGAGTTAAAGATATAAGCCTGTTTTTAGTTTTTGAGGACTCTTCGCATGTGATGCTATCGCATTTTTTAAGTATGGTTTTGATTTGATCGGAAGCAGGTGCTATCTGCGAGGTATTTGAGTTATCGCGGTATTTGAATTATCTGAGCTCATTATTCAGTCGTTGTTTAGCTTCGATAGTGAACAAACGTGTTTGTTTTTTAATCGCAAAGTAAACAAATTAAACGGGATTAAGTAAGTGAACAGAGTGATTTTATTTAAAAGAAAAACATTGTGACATTTTTTTTAATACCGTTTTAAATTGTAATTAAAAAATGAAGCAATTAATTGCATGAGTGTACCTATCAGATGTAATTCTGAAAAAGGCTTAGCTCCGGTAGAAAAAACCTTTGGATTTCTGAGGAAGAATCGGTGAAAAAATCATTAGAAAATTTCCTGTCTCTAAGAGATAGGAAACGCCCGCGATCGTGTTCGCTAAATATTGTTGTTACAACTGAAGACAAAAATCTTCCAGTTAAATTGTTGATGATAAGCCGAAAACGCAAGTAGGCATGGAAAGGTACATAACCGTGGTCAAAAGGCAGCGTAGCCCCAAATCAGCTCAAATATCATCTCAACCGAAAATTTCTAAAGATGATAATAGGACTTCGGCAACAACTGTGAAAACTGTGAAAATGATTTACATCAGTACCTGCCTTGACGGCCTAACGTGATGGTGGACCAATTCCACGGAGTGAATTTTTCACGATTCACCACCGCCCCCGTGTGGCTTGCTAGGCTCACACAGCTAGCAATTCTTGTCATATGATTGCGGTCATATGAACAACTTCTTGTTGAGGAGTTCGGGCTTTCTAATCCCTCATGTGTGCAATTTCCCAGCAATCAATGGAGGACAAGGCTTAATGAGTTGGTAGGCCGAAGCCCATTAAGAGCATCAGTCCTTAAACCAACTCACCCGTCAATCATCACCACTGGTTCCTTACAGTACACGTATCTGTTGTATAGGCAATAGATCCTCGGGAGATTGTTAGCCCTCGAAAAAAGCCATCACCAAACAATTATCAAAGATACTAACACTCCCTTCCTGCGTTTTAGGTTTCAACCACAGCCAGAACGTTTCACCCAAGGTAGGCACCGCAACCATGATCAGCCCGGGTCGAACCGCAAGCAGAACTTCCCGGGGGCCATGCTGATCCCCGTTCTGCCAATTTATACCCTTGGTAAGGGTTTCGGAAGCCAACACAACATAAGCCATGTGGCTTCCTAGAGTTTTGTTTGCCGCACAAAGCGAGGGACCCCTTCCCCTCTTTTCCCCGAAAAACAGAGCGCCTAAATAGGAATACGCCAAGGCAAAACCTGTTCCCCGGGGGGAGGACTTCGGCAACAGATAGTAATAGGTTTTCTATACTTCAATCAGATGAGCCAACAATTTCTAAAAAAAAAAACCTTTAAGCCGCCACCAATATATTTGCGAGAGCCTACCTCTAGGGAGCTGGTAAAACAACTTATTACGGCAATTGGCAAAGACACTTTTAACGTAACATCGGTTAAGCACGGCATCATCAATTAAACGAAAATCCAGGTAAACAGTGAAAACGAATACCGAAAGTTGTCTGACGTTCTGGAGAAGGAGAAACGATCATTTTACACATATCAGCTTAAATGTGCCAAAGGTATTCAGGTTGTCATAAAAGGGATTGACCCATTTGTAGATACGAATGATGTCAAAACCGGGCTAGAGGATAATGGCTTTAAAATTAAAAATGTGGTTAATATAAGAAACCGTGAAAAAATTCCTCAACCCATGTTTAGGGTTGAATTGGAACCAAGAGATGTTGTCTTGAAAAAGAATGGAGTGCATCCGATTTATTACCTCAAATATCTCTTACATCGTAAGTTTACCGTTGAGGAGCCTCATAAGCGTTTAGGGCCCGTTCAGCGCCTAAACTGCCAAGAATTTGGCCATACTAAGGCCTATTGTAAGTTGCCCGCAGTTTGCGTTCTGTGTGGTGAACTTCACGGTACATCACAGTGCAAAAAACCTAAGACTGACTCGAGCGTTAAAAAATGCAGTAATTGTGGAGGTAACCATACTGCAAACTACATACTCACTTCAAGAGGTCAATGACAAATAGGCCATCAATTTTAAATATGCCACCCCAGCAGACAAACACCATTTCTAGAAGCAATTTTCCCAAGGTACGCCAGTCAACCAGCCATATAAACGTGCAAAACCCCCAACAAATTTCTTATGCGAATGTGTTAAAAACCGATAAGCCAAACATCAATCAGGAGCCCAAGCCTCAAAACTCCGACCAAAATTTTAGCAATCCTGAGGCAACTCTGCAGACCCTTGTTCAATCTATAAATACATTTACGATTTCCATGACAAATATGATGCAGGAAATGCTGAAAATGCAATCCACTACTTTTCAGGCAATTTTAAACAAATAAATTGGTTTAAAATATGTTTCTGGAACGCAAACGGCATCCGCCAACACAAAAATAAACTTGAGCACTTCCTTATGGAAAAGCAAATCGATATAATGTTGATTGCTGAAAACCATTTGACAACCAGTTATTTCAAAATAAATGGGTACGCATTATATGACACTAAAGATTCCCGTGGAAGATCTTGCGGAGGATCGCAAATTCTAATAAAATCCAGAATTAAGCACTATTTTCGGCATGAGACATGTGAGGAGTATCTCCAAGCAACTAATATAAGCATTGAATATTTGCATGAAAACTTCGTTATTTCTTCGATCTACTCACCGCCACGATTTGCAATAACAGAAAATCAGTATTTACATTTTTTGAAATCACTTGGTTCTCGATTTTTAGCGGCTGGTGACTATAGCGCTAAGCATACTTTTTGGGGATCACGTTTAATTACCTCGAAGGCCGTGCGCTTTTTGACACCGTTCCCAAAATGGGCTTAGATGTGGTTTCAAGCGGACACCTCACTTATTGGCCGACAGACCGACGAAAGATCCCAGACGTTATAGATTTTGGAGTAGCGAAAAATCTTCGTTTAGAGTGGATGCAAGTGGAGCCTTCATTAGATTTGTCATCAGATCACTCACCCACTATAATCTCTGTTTCGTTCCCCCAAAAGATTCGCTCCCCGTTGATCGTAATTAGAGTGAATTGGCTAAAATACAAAAAATTTTTGAGTACAGATTGTACTGAAAATATTGCCTTGAGAACGCCTGAGGATATTGATGTGTCAATTAACGATTTTCCTGAAAACCTCAAACTGGCCGTACAGCATGCTATCACTAGTCATATAAGATCTAGAAATGAGAACAATAGAACTTATTCGTCTGAAATTAAGCAACTTCTGTCAGAAAAAAGAAGAGTCAGCAGACAGTGGCAACTTCGCAGGTCGCCCCAGCTTAAAACTAGGCTACGGGAATGCGTAACTCGACTAAGAAATCTGCTTGAAGCCCATAGAATGGCTTCCCTTAAAACATATTTGGAAAGCCTTGATGGTACCCGTCAACCTGATTATTCCTTGTGGAAAGCGACAAAAGGTTTAAGAAAACCCGTAATAGGTAAGCCACCTTTGTGAACTTCAACTGGCGACTGGGCAAGAAGCGATTCTGAAAAGGGAATGTTGTATGTCGATCATTTGTAAAACGTTTTTATTACAAATGATTCAGAGAATAATACAGGGGAATTACCACAATATGTTGTTAGACCTCATGTGTCTTTGAGATTAAATTTTCAAGATGTCGAAAACGTTATCGCTAATACAAACCCCAGAAAAGCTCCAGGCATTGATCAAGTTACTATTAAAATGCTTGAACAGTTACCTCGTGTAGCTAGAAGAGTTCTACTTTTTATTTTGAACGCTATTTTACGCCTTGAGTATTATTCTGCAGAGTGGAAGGTCTCAATGATTACTATGATACCCAAGCCAGGGAAGGATCTGACTAAGGTAGAATCATATAGACCAATAAGTCTTTTACCAACAATTTCAAAACTATTTGAAAAATTGTTAATGGCGAAGTTAAGTCCAGTATTGAACAATGTGGGATGCATCCCTGATCATCAATTTGATTTTTGGGCTAAACACAGTACCATAGAACAAACGCATAGACTAGTCAATGTCATAAGACAAACCTTTGAGGAGAAGAAGTATTGCTCAGCTCTTTTCATTGATATTTCTCAAGCTTTTGATAAAGTGTGGCATGACGGCTTGATGCACAAAATAAAGTTAAACTTGCTTGCAAATACACACAAGCTTCTGGAAAGCTACTTATATGGGCGGAAGTTTGTTATCAGAGAAGGTGACTTTATAAGCCCAACTCAGCCAATCGAGGCAGGAGTTCCCCAAGGCAGCATACTGGGGGCTATTTTATATTTGACTGATCCATGACATCCGGAATTCACACTTCTACCTTTGCAGATGACACAGCATTTTTGAGCGTTCATGAAAACCATCAAGTAGCTTCGCGAAATTTGCAGGAGTATATTTCAATATTAGAGAAAAGGTTAAAACTTTGGAAAATTAAAGTTAATGAACAAAAGTGTACTCACGTTGCATTCACATTGCGTTAACAAACATGTTCAGCTATCCAAATTAACAATTCACCTATTCCGCAGCACAATGAAGCCAAGTACCTTGGTATTCACCTGGACCGTAGGCTAACGTGGAAGTCTCACATTGAAGCAAAGGTCACTCAGTTAAAACTAAAAGCAGCGCAGCTAAATTGGCTTTTGGGCAGAAATTCTACATTGAAATTAGATTGCAAACTTTTGTTATACAACGCAATACTAAAGCCTATATGGTGCTACGGAATTCAGTTATGGGGCACCGCTTCAGCGTCAAACATTGAAAAAATTCAAAGGCGACAAAGCAAAATTCTTCGAACGTTTACTGCAGCTCCATGGTACGTAAAAAATTCACGAATTCATAAAGATCTGAGTGTTCCGCTGGTAAAAGAGGAATTTTCTAAGTACGCGACAAGGTATATCAGTAAACTGGAACTTCATCCAAACCCTCTTGCGCGTAATATACTTAATTTTGGCGGCCACATTCGGTTGAGAAAAAGGGATACCGTTGCCACCATCAGATTGCTCACTAGGTGATTTTACCGAAATAGCTCCCGCATAATAACACTTTTCGTCTAGCATTGGCCGGACTTAAGTAAAAATCAATTTTTTAAAATTTTAAATCATACTTTTTCTGTTTTTTTTCTTTAACTTTAAATTTAGTATTGAGATTTGAATACTTATTGTTAGTTCATTTTGAAGATTCAATAAATAAAAAAATGCTAAAAAAAAATTCTGGCAAGGCATAGCATCCATAATTTTCCTCACAAGTTTAGACATTACCAGCAAACCACTTAATTCTAATCTAGGAAGACTTACTGGATTGAGATGCAAAGAGATGTGATGTGTTGCCAAAGTCGGACTGTATCCTAAGGTACACTACTGCAGAGTAAGCCTTTTCGGATGCGTCACAAAATCCGTGAATTTGAATGAGTGACGAAGGGACATAATTTATCCATCGGGGTATTTTGAGTGACGAAATGCTGCCCATATTGTGAACAAATGCGTTCCATTTTTCCAATGTGGCAGGCTTGACATTTTCATCCCAATTGGTACCTTCCAACCATAGTTGCTGTAAAAGTATTTTCGGCTGAATGACAATGGGAGAGATCCAGCCAGCGCGATCAAAAATCTTGGCAATATTCGAAAGCATCTGCCGTTTTGTTATAGAACTCACCGAGCAAAGAGGCTTGACGGTATAAGAAAAGGAGTCTGACAATGCATTCCACTGGATATCAAGCGTTTTTGTTGAACTGATTTCCTTGAATTTGAGAAACGAAGAGTCTAGTAGATCTTCTTTTGAGATAGTTGCAAGAACTTCACGGGAGTTTGAAGTCTTTTTTAAAGGAAAACCAGCAGATTTTAACACCATTGTTAGCTAATTTGGCTGATGGCCAAATATGGTGCACAGTTGACGCCAAACGTTACTGTTTTTAACGCATAGTCTTGAATGGTTGAGTATGGGGTCGGCCGAAAGAGAATCCGCTGAAACTGCATATTTTCTTCATGAACACGAATTTGGCGATACATTTTCTCAATATTGACATATCTATAAAGTCGCCATCTTAATATTAGCGTTATCAAATCCGCTTGCAGGGTGGGGCCTATATGCAGAATGTCGTTAAGGGACAATCCGGACGAAGTTTTCTTGGACGCATTGAAAACTACTCTTACTTTGGTGGTACGGCTGTCTGGTTGAATTACTGCATGGTGGGGGAGATAAAATGACCGGCAATAACCTTGAGGAGTTATAGTTTCGATAGAATTTGTAGATTCCATTTGATCGAGACCTAAGTGCTCATGTAAAACATTACTATATGTGTTAGCAAGATCACCTTTCCTTCTAAGGGAGTGTTCTAAGCCATTGCTACAGCACGAGCAGTACCGAGATGCAAATAAGTTGCGAACTCTGCCTTAAACGGAAGCCTAACCACATAGCGGCCGTTGGGGTTTCGGATAGTGGTTTTCTGATAAAAAGCTTCGCAGAACTCCTCGTCTTTAGAGGCAGAACGCTGAACAGGTACTTCTTCTTCCTCCCAAAACCTCCTCAACTGGTCCCCTAGTAGATTACCAGTAGTGCAATTCACTAACTTTTAACGATTTTAAAAGAGCATAACTTAACGCGAGCTATTGTGGTTTGCACTAACGCTTATGTGATTCACTAACTTATTCTTAACACCTCTGGTTGTATGTTAAAAAAATTTGAAATAATGTGGCAGCTTTGTTAAAAATAAAGAAAACCACAAAGAGGAACAGAACAAAAACAAACAAATTTGCAAATAATTCCATGTTTAGGGTAAGTAAAACTATTTATATGTTTATTATTTTAAATATTTTTTGATAAATAAGATAAGTTCTTCTCACGGAGAACACGCTGACCGACTGTTGGAGTCTTCCGACAAGCCGTATGCCAAATACCGTGAAGTTATTCTAGTAGAAATTTTAACGACATTGTTTTTGAGATAAACACCACAAAAATAATTGGTGTTTAGTTAACGCTAATCAGTCAGGCTATAAAAACAGCTGATTTAAAACGAAGACAAATAGTGTTAAAAATTGTTATAGAATCGAGAAAACACCAACGCTAGTGTTAATTTCTCTAAACGAATTTTATTAGCGTTAAAACAGGTTAGTGAATTGCACTACAGAAGTCTCTTCAGCCTCAACTGAAAACGTAGAATAACATCCAATGTTTACGGGCATGCTTATAACCCAGCCAAAAATAGTACGCTGCGCCAGCAAAGACGGATTAATGGGTTTAACTCCTACGAGAAGGATTTGGGGAAGTACATTAGCACCAATGAGTAAATCAACATGTCTGGGAAAATAAAACTCCGGATCTGCTAATTCAATACCTATTAAATCAGGGAGAAGTATATTTGATCTTGCGGCAGCTGTTCTTGGCAACATTCGAGTTATTTTTGGAATGACGATAGCTTGGACGTCCACAAACCGATTATAGTTTTCCGAACATTTTTTTTTTTTTATATTGGACCAGTACTCAGGGGATGACCCCTACATATGCAGTGCATTGTACCAGAACTAAAAAATTAGGTTGTGAGGAGGGGGAAAGCGGGAGTAGTGTTTGTGAACATTTGACTTGAATTTTCCAACGTTATAACAGACAGGAAAAACTTCTGCAGGCAACTTGTTCCACAGACGAAGCGTGCGGCTGAAAAACGAATTCCCTCTGTAATGCGTAGTACAATCAACCACAAATGGATGAGCTCTAGACGATGAACGCGTGCTACGTAAAAATGTGCGAGTTTCGGGAACAAGATCCCTAATCTCGTCAGAGCAAAATCCATTGTAGTAACGATAGAACAGAGTAACGCACCCCACACTGCGTCGATGCTCCAGTGAATCAATAGAGTTGGATACCCTACTGTCACTGATGAGTTTCTTCGCCCTCTCCTGCACACGGTCGAGTAACCCCAAAATAGACTTTGAGCCACCGGCCCAAACATGAGAGTTGTATTCCATTTTCGGTCGGATGTAGGTGGTATAAATAGTAAGGAGATCGGATGGAGTGAAGTACATCTTACACCGTTTCAAAAAACCGAGACACTTGAATGCTTCTTTGGAGACATGAAAAATGTGTTCAGTCCAGCGGACATCACACTGTATCTTCATTCCAAGAACATCAAGAGCATCCGATTCCTCAATATTTATACCATCCATGAGTACAGATGAAGCAGCATTTGCGGTCGTTTGTTTGTGCGTTAATAAGCAACATTGGGTCTTACGAGCGTTAAAGGTGACCCTGTTTTTACGACCCCATTCGGAGATTAATAGAAGATCACTATTCAGTGAATCGTTCATATTTAGCCTCTTGGCAGTGATCTCTGATAGGCTGGGCCTATGACCAAAAGAGTACGAATGACAAATGCTGCTGTCATCTGCGAAAGAGTGGATAGGGTTGGAAGTCTGATAGAGAAGGTCGTTGAGGAAAATAAGAAATAGAGTAGGAGAAAGAACGGAGCCTTGCGGTACCCCTGAATTAATCTTGAACTCGTTTGATGAGACCCCATCTATAACAATTCGTATAGCGCGGTCTCTGAGAAAGCTCGATATAAACCGAGAGAAATCGTTACCGACACCAAAAGCAGTAAGTTTTGCCAGCAGTGCCGCATGCCACACTCTGTCAAACGCTTTGGAAATATCTAGAGCCACCACCTTGCTTTCACCGCAATGATGGATTGAGTGGCACCATTTCTCCGAAAAATATGCCATATAATGTGAGTTTGCAGATTGCGCTCGAGTTCACGACTATTTCACCACCGATGCCATGTATTTGCAAGAATTTAGGTTCCGTCGGTAGCATAAGTTGCTGTTGTAGTCTTTTAGAAATGAAAGTTCTTTCCGACCCTTGATCGAAAAAAGCGCGAGCCTTAAATTTTTCACCCTGATGACTAACTTCAACTATCGCCGTGGGCAATAAAGTGAGAACTGAGCTGAAGCTGATGAGTACGGTTTCCCTTTGCACTGAGATGATGTTCCCGGGCATTCCTCACGTAGAACGAACTGGTTGTTTTCGGCTGGTTGTTTAGGAAAGTGCAGGAGGGAGTGGTGGTTCTGCTTGCAATTCGAGCAAGAAAATCGGCTCGGACAGTTTTTCCGGATATGCGTATATGCTAAGCAGTTTATACATATTTTGTTATCAGACACAAATTTATTTCTCGTTTGAGGGTCAAAGCCTAAGAATTGTGGACACGATTTTAAAGGGTGATTAGAACCACAAATCTTACATTTGAAATTGGTCGACTCAGGCTTGGATATACTAATTATCTTTCCAGAAATCATCTTTTGATTGATATGTTGCGGTAATTGTCTTCGGTCTTCTAATCTTTCAACCACTTCGCATCTATGTGAAAGAAACCTGTCCATCTTCTCCCATTTGATTAACTTCCTGTGTGACTCTAGAGATTGTTCACAGAGGGATAGAGTCTCAACGGGAAGTTTACTGGCACATAACATTATAATAAAGGGGTCCCATTCGTCTATGGGAACGTTTTGGGCCTTAATCGCTGCGAGATTGTCGTTAATTGTCGTTTGAAGTTTTTGAAGGGACTTACTGCTTTCTTCAGTAATCGATGCCAAATTAAGTAGAATCTTAATCTGGTTTTCTACTAAAATTCTTTGGTTGTCGTACCTCTCCTTTAGCGCCTCACACGCAAGGCTAAAATTTCCCGAGCAAAGCTGATATTTTCTTATTATACTAGTTGCTTGCCCTTGAACTTTAAGCCTTAGGTAGTACAGTTTTTGCACGTCCGGGATCCTGGGATTGTCAATGTACACCGCAGTGAACATGTCGCGAAAAGATGGCCACTCTTCATACCCACCATAAAAAATATCCGTGTCACAGGGAGGGATTTTAATATGGGCAAACCTGTCATCATCCATGAAGTCCCGACACGCCGGATTGGAGGATTCCGTGCTTAAAGTTTTTTGAATATCAAATATGATAGACTTGCTTTTATGATAAGACTTTGTGCAACTGAGGTACTTAGCGCGGGCTGATTCTAACAGTTTTTTTATCGGCCTTGCTTTCTCTTTCGGTACACAGAGACCGATAAGAACTTTGCACGTTCGCCCACCGTTCGTTTAAATCTTGTAAGGCAACTTCGAGATATGATTCTGTCATTTCTGCTGTAGGTGTATTGTCGAACTCCGAGCAAAAAGTGACCAAATCGTCCGAATCAAAAACGAAATCTTCCAACATTTTCCCTGAGATAGTGGTGTCCGTTTCTCTCCTTGCTTTCACAATATTTTTACAGAACAATTCCCCACGGGGTTGGCACGTACTTTGCAACAGTACTAACTACAATGTTTAGGCGACGGATTCCAATAAAATATAACCTGAACCAGATTTTCACTTTAGTCGTCTCTGTAACAATCTAATCGGGTGTTCGCTGGGACCCTTTCAGTAGTAGCTAGATTTAGCAAACACACTTTTTATTAGCACAGTATTCGCTGGGATTAGCGAATAAAATTTTGGAATGAAAAACCTCGGAAAGTATAATTAAACGTGTTAGCTGGGAATTGCTAAACTATTTTCTATAACTCAGGGTTCAACTATATGTTTCGCTGGGATTTGGAAACTTAAGGTTTAAATACCTCCACACTAAATCTCAAAGTATCTGCTGGGATTTGCAAGAAATTTTACTTTAAGCTTAGTACAGAATTTTTGTTTTGTATTCTCAGGGATTTGCGAAAATATTTTTCTAAGCTCAATGTAGCTTTTTTAAGATTTTGGGGTTTTACTTGGTTTTTGCGCACAGCTTTTGGAAACACTCTTAGAACGACGAATCCAGTAATACTTATGAAAAAATTAGAGCACAATAAACCATAAAACTTTAAACCAATTATTTAATAATCCGGTACAGACTTGCACTTTAGTATTCGTTGGGAATCGAAAATATACAAAAATGTTCACTGGGATTCGTGACCAAGTTTTTCAATAAGTCAACTCAGAATTAAATTCCAGCTTTCAATGGAGTTTCAGCAAGTGCTCTTAAAATGTTCGCTGGGAATTGCGAACCGGTTTCTTATTAACTCAGTACAGATGTTCGGTTGAGATTTTTGAAAATATTTTATTTAAGCGCAAAGCAATTTTTTTTTAAATTTTAAGAATTGGTTGTGATTTGCAAACAACCTTTTCAAAAAAAAAAAAAACAAATCTTTATATGCTGGCTATCCGGCATGTAGAAAAGTAGTGGAATTAAAATAAAAAATGATTTGAAAAGTTAGCTTTTCATTTTTGTTGTTCTGAAGAAGTAGTAGTTTGGGTGTTTTATTCTTTCGTTCGAACTGAACTTCGAAAATAAAACTGGATAAATGTTCAAATAACTAGTACTGACACGAACGACGTTTTCAGTTTTATTTGTCTTTTTATATCAACTAGTACTGAAAAGGACCATATTTTCATTTTTTTTTTATTTTATTTTTTTGCGATATGCCTTTTGCCCAAAAAACGACGTGCAAAATTTTTAATATAATGCTTGTTATTTTATAAGTTCTCCTGTGAATCTCCAACCGAACGGTCGTAAGAAGTGAACAAAAAAATAAAATAAAATCATTGCTTAAACGCTTTTAAAATTAAATTGTAAAAACAATAACAAATTATTTTAAAAAAACAACGGGAAAATAAATTCCTTACATTTCATTAACTGAACAATAAAATCAATTTCAATAAAACAAGTGCGGTGGCAGTGCATTGTTATTGTTGTTATTGTGCGTGAAGATTACCTACCCAGTGGGTAGGTAATCTAGTGGTAGTGTTTTCTTACAAAACCACAATAAGTGGAAGAGCGAATTTATACAAAAGAAAAGCTTTATGACAATTATTTTTATATACTTTTAAATTAAAAAAAATATAAATAAAAAATTGCATGAGTGTACCTAGTAGATGCAATTCTGAGAGGGAGCTTAGCTCCACTAGAAAAAACCTCTGGATTTCTGAAGAGGAATCATTGAAAAAATCATTGGACAATCTCCTGTCTCTAAGAGATAAAAAACGCACGCGTTCGTGCTCGCCAAACATTGTTGTTGCAACAGACGACAAACCATCTTCAAGTCTAGCTATTGTTGATAAACCGAAAACTCAAGTGGGTATGGATAGGTATATAACCGTGGTTAAACGTCAGCGAAGCCCTAAATCCGCGCAAATATCATCGCAACCAAAAATGTCTAAGGGCGATATTGCCTCTGCGACAACGGATAGTAATAGGTTTGCTATCCTTCAGACTGACGAGCCAACTACATCAAAAAAAACATTTAAACCGCCACCAATATACTTGAGGGAACCTACATCTAATGAGCTGGTAAAAGCACTTATTACGGCAATTGGTAAAGACACCTTCAACGTAACATCAGTGAAGCATGGACAAATAAGTGAAACAAAAATCCAAGTCAACTGCGAAAATGATTACCGAAAACTTTCTGCCGCTCTGGAAAAAGAGAAAAGATCTTTTTATACTTATCAACTTAAAAGTGCTAAAGGCCTTCAGGTTGTTATAAAAGGTATTGACCCTTATGTAGACATGGATGAGGTTAAAACTGCACTGCTAGATAAAGGCTTTAAAATAAAAAATGTGGTAAATATGCGGAACCGTGAAAAGATTCCTCAACCCATGTTTAGGGTTGAACTGGTACCAGGGGATGTTATTCTCAAAAAGAATGAAACTCACCCAATTTATAACCTTAAATTCCTTCTTCATCGCAGAGTTACCGTTGAGGAGCCGCACAAGCGTTTAGGGCCCGTTCAATGCCTAAACTTCCAGGAAATTGGCCATACTAAGGCCTATTGTAAACTGCCCACAGTTTGTGTGGTGTGTGGAGAACTGCACGGCACATCACAGTGCAAAAAGTCGAAAACTGACTCAAGTGCTAAAAAATGCAGTAACTGTGGAGGCAACCACACTGCAAATTACAGGGGCTGCCCTGTCTATACTCACTTTAAGCAGTCAATGACAAATAAGACATCAATCACCTATAAACAACCCCAGCAGCCAAACATAATTCATACAAACAATTTTCCGCAGATAGGCCAGGCAACCAGCCAAATAATTATGCAAAACCCCAAACAAGTTTCATATGCTAGTGTGGTCAAAACCGATACACAAAACTTGAATCAGGAGCCCAAGCCCCAAAATTCCGATCAAAATTTTACCAATCTTGAGGCAACTCTGCAGACTCTTGTTCAGTCCATAAACACATTTACGGTTTCTATGACGAACATGATGCAGGAAATGCTGAAAATGCAATCCACTATTTTGCAGGCAATTTTAACAAAATGAATTGGTTTAAAATATGTTTCTGGAACGCAAACGGCATCCGCCAACACAAAAATGAACTTGAGCACTTCCTTATGGAAAAGCAAATCGATATAATGATGATTGCTGAAACTCATTTGACAAGCAATAGTCATTTCAAAATTAATGGCTACACACTGTATGACACTAAAGATCCTCGTGGAAGGTCTTGTGGAGGCTCAGCAATTCTAATAAAAATAGAATTAAGCACTATTGTATGCATGAGACACGTCAGGAGTATCTCCAAGCAACTAATATATGCATTGAATATTTGCATGAAAAAATCGTTATTTCTTCGATCTACTCACCGCCACGATTTGCAATAACAGAAAATCAGTATTTACATTTTTTGAAATCACTTGGTTCTCGATTTTTAGCGGCTGGTGACTATAGCGCTAAGCATACTTTTTGGGGATCACGTTTAATTACCTCGAAGGCCGTGCGCTTTTTGACACCGTTCCCAAAATGGGCTTAGATGTGGTTTCAAGCGGACACCTCACTTATTGGCCGACAGACCGACGAAAGATCCCAGACGTTATAGATTTTGGAGTAGCGAAAAATCTTCGTTTAGAGTGGATGCAAGTGGAGCCTTCATTAGATTTGTCATCAGATCACTCACCCACTATAATCTCTGTTTCGTTCCCCCAAAAGATTCGCTCCCCGTTGATCGTAATTAGAGTGAATTGGCTAAAATACAAAAAATTTTTGAGTACAGATTGTACTGAAAATATTGCCTTGAGAACGCCTGAGGATATTGATGTGTCAATTAACGATTTTCCTGAAAACCTCAAACTGGCCGTACAGCATGCTATCACTAGTCATATAAGATCTAGAAATGAGAACAATAGAACTTATTCGTCTGAAATTAAGCAACTTCTGTCAGAAAAAAGAAGAGTCAGCAGACAGTGGCAACTTCGCAGGTCGCCCCAGCTTAAAACTAGGCTACGGGAATGAGTAACTCGACTAAGAAATCTGCTTGAAGCCCATAGAATGACTTCCCTTAAAACATATTTGGAAAGCCTTGATGGTACCCGTCAACCTGATTATTCCTTGTGGAAAGCGACAAAAGGTTTAAGAAAACCCGTAATAGGTAAGCCACCTTTGTGAACTTCAACTGGCGACTGGGCAAGAAGCGATTCTGAAAAGGGAATGTTGTATGTCGATCATTTGTAAAACGTTTTTATTACAAATGATTCAGAGAATAATACAGGGGAATTACCACAATATGTTGTTAGACCTCATGTGTCTTTGAGATTAAATTTTCAAGATGTCGAAAACGTTATCGCTAATACAAACCCCAGAAAAGCTCCAGGCATTGATCAAGTTACTATTAAAATGCTTGAACAGTTACCTCGTGTAGCTAGAAGAGTTCTACTTTTTATTTTGAACGCTATTTTACGCCTTGAGTATTATTCTGCAGAGTGGAAGGTCTCAATGATTACTATGATACCCAAGCCAGGGAAGGATCTGACTAAGGTAGAATCATATAGACCAATAAGTCTTTTACCAACAATTTCAAAACTATTTGAAAAATTGTTAATGGCGAAGTTGAGTCCAGTATTGAACAATGTGGGATGCATCCCTGATCATCAATTTGATTTTTGGGCTAAACACAGTACCATAGAACAAACGCATAGACTAGTCAATGTCATAAGACAAACCTTTGAGGAGAAGAAGTATTGCTCAGCTCTTTTCATTGATATTTCTCAAGCTTTTGATAAAGTGTGGCATGACGGCTTGATGCACAAAATAAAGTTAAACTTGCTTGCAAATACACACAAGCTTCTGGAAAGCTACTTATATGGGCGGAAGTTTGTTATCAGAGAAGGTGACTTTATAAGCCCAACTCAGCCAATCGAGGCAGGAGTTCCCTCGTTATAAATAAAGTAAACTCAAAAAAAGCTCCAGGTTTTGACAAAATTACTGGCAAAATGCTTGTACAGTTACCCCGTGCTGCTAGAAGAATTCTTCTTTTCATTTTTAGCGCTATTTTGCGCCTAGAATACTATCCTGCAGAGTGGAAGGTGTCTATGGTTACTATGATACCCAAGCCAGGGAAGGATCCCACTAAAGTAGAGTCATGTAGACCAATAAGTCTACTGCCAATAATTTCAAAACTTTTCGAAAAATTGTTAATGGCGAAGTTGACTCCAATATTGAATGATGTAGGATGCATCCCGGATCATCAATTTGATTTTTGGGCTAAACACAGTACCATAGAACAAACGCATAAACTAGTTAATGTTATAAGAACGACTTTTGAGGATAAAAAGTATTGCTCAGCTCTATGTTTCCCAAGCTTTTGATAAAGTGTGGCACGAGGGATTAATGCACAAAATAAAGATGAACTTGTCTGCAAACACTCACAAGCTTCTGGAAAGCTATTTATGCGGCCGGAAGTTTGTTATCAGAGAAGGCGACTTTATAAGCCCAACTCAGCCAATCGAGGCAGGAGTTCCCCAAGGTAGCACTTCTCACATGCCAACCAGATCTGGTATTCACACTTCAACTTTTGCAGATGACACAGCATTCTGCAGCGTACATGAAAACCATCAAGCAGCTTCGCGAAATTTGCAGGAGTATATTTCAATATTAGAGATGTGGTTAAAACTTTGGAAAATTAAAGTTAATGAACAAAAGTGTACTCACGTTACATTCACACTACGTAGACAAACATGTTCAGCTATCCAAATTAACAATTCACCTATTACGCAGCAAAATGAAGTCAAGTACCCTGGTATTCATCTCGACCGCAGGTTAACGTGGAAGCCTCACATTGACGCGAAAGTCACTCAGCAAAAATTAAAAGCAGCGCAATTAAATTGGCTAATGGGCAGAAATTCTACATTGAAATTAGATTGCAAACTTTTGTTATACAACGCAATACTAAAGCCTATATGGCGCTACGGAATTCAATTATGGGGCACCGCCTCGGCGTCAAACATTGAAAAAATTCAAAGGCGACAAAACAAAATTCTTCGAACAATTACTGCAGCTCCATGGTACGTAAAAAACTCCCGAATTCACAAGGATCTGTGTGTTCCACTGGTAAAAGATGAGTTTTCAAAACATGCGATAAGGTATATCAGCAAATTGGAACTTCACCCAAACCCTCTTGCACGAAACATACTTAATTTTAGTGGTCACACTCGGTTGAGAAGAAGGGATACCGTTGCCACCATCAGAGCGTTAAGTAGGTGATTTTACCGATATAATATGCGCATAATAAAACTTTTTGTCTAGCATTGGCTGGACTTAGTTAAATTTATTGTATTTAGTAATAAGATTTGAATACTTATTGTTGTTAGTTCACATGGTGAAGATTCAATAAATAAAAAAAAGCTAAAAAAAAAAGAAAAAAAAAATTTATAAGAGTAAAATTTAGTTAGGTTTATCAAATTCTCTGTCAACAACGATGACCGAAATTTTTAAGTGCAATTTTATGCAAAAATGTGGAATAGCCTGTGGATGTAAGTTCAAGACATGAAAATGATGACGATGATTCACATGCGTTAGTGATTCCGTAACCGCTGTAATAAGAGATGATATCGCCAATCAACTTTAATTAATGAAAAAATTACAAATAGTTTTTTAATTAAGTAGTATTTCGTTAATTTTAAGGTCCTTTTTGCTTATTTATTTTAATATGTATGCCAATATTTCGCTTTCCTTCGGATAGCTTCTTCAGGGCAATGACCCTTAAAATTAACGAAATACTACTTAATTAAGAAATAGAGGTCGAATAAAAACCAAAATACTAAATAGTTTTTTATATATTTTCCTTATTTCGCCTATAAATATATATGTATATATATATATATGTACAATTGTATCTCAAATAAATATTTCGTCATCTAACCCTCTTATTTCATTGGAATTGTAATTATACTCAGTTTTTCTGTAAAAGTTTTCATTTTCACAATGAAATTAAAAATCGTTTTCAAACTACTACTTTTTGTGTAAAAGTAGTTTCCAGAACCAGACAATTCACTACAAATTAATATTCAAAAACAAAACACAAATGAAAAGTAAAGAGTAGAATGTAGAACACCGAAGCTTGAAATTGAAGTGATTTCAAACTAATTTCACTTCAAAGTAGAATCAAGAACATACCGTTTAAGTGCCAATTTGAATTTATGTCCCAATTTTCACGAGGCAACTTTAGTTGCGCAATTCTTGAGTTTGTGGACAAATAAGTGAGGAAAGAGCGGGGAGTGCAAAAATGAGTACAGACTTGCTTGTACTCGGAAAGTCGTTTTGTGCTATCACTCGTAATGTCAGAAATTTTACATTTTCTTTCATTTGTGTTTGTTTTATGTATTGATATGTTGTCTGAGATGAAAGTAATATTGGCGCGAAATTGTGATAATTTTAATTCATTTGAAAATTTTTTTATTATACCCTTCACAAAAATGTTAAGGGTATATATAAGTTTGTGATTCCGTTTGTAATGTCTACAGTTTTTTTGCGACCCTTTAAAGTATATATATTCTGAATCAGAATTAATGGAAAAGTCGATTAAGCGATGTCCATCTGTCCGCTGTTGATATACCGTTTCTGAGAAAACCATTAGACTTAGAAACTTTTTTCTTCCACCATTCTTTTACCCCATCGATTCATGGGCTTGCTATTGAAATTCAGTAATATCGGTCCACGTATAGCTGAGATATATTCAAAATTCCAAAAAAGCCACTTTTTTTGCAGTTTTGTATGAAAATTTTTGAAAACAAAAGTTGTTTGTTATACCCTTCACAAAAATGTAAAGGGTATTTATAAGTTTGTGATTCCGTTTGTAATTTCTACAGTTTTTTTTTTGCGACCCTATAAAGTATATACATATATTCTGAATCAGAATTAATGGAAAAGTCGATTAAGCGATGTCCGTCTGTCCGCTGTTGAAATACCGTTTCTGAGAAAACCATTAGACTTAGAAACTTTTTTTTTTCAACATTCTTTTCCCCCAACGATTCATGGGTTTGCTATTGAAATTCAGTAATATCGGTCCACGTATAGCTGAGATATATTCAAAATTCCGAAAAAAGCAATTTTTTTGGCAGTTTTGTATGAAAATTTTTGAAAACAAAAGTTGTTCGTTTTGCTTCAAACTTCACACACTTATTAAGCATGGTGACTAAAAGACAAAAAATTTTTTTTTCAGATATCGGTCCATATATACCCGAGATATAGCCCAAATCGGATTTTTAATGAAAATGTCGCATAGGCGAAGCTAAATAACTTTTTGTTTGCTCAAAAGCAGTTCTGGTAATAAAATTAGGTTACATATATATGTAAAATGAAAATTTCCGATATCGGTCCATATACATATACCCGAGATATAGCCTAGACCGGGGTTTTCATGAAAATGCCGCGTAAGCGAACTTAAACAACTTTTTTGTGCTCAAAAGCAGTTCTGGTAATGAAATTAGGTTACATAAATATGGAAAATGAAAATTTCCGATATCGGTCCATATATACCCGAGATATAGCCTAGATCGGGGTTTTCATGAAAATGCCGCGTAAGCGAATTTAAACAACTTTTTGTGCTCAAAAGCAGTTCTGGTAATGAAATTAGGTTACATAAATATGGAAAATGAAAATTTCCGATATCGGTCCATATGTAGCCCAAATCGGGGTTTTCATGAAAATGTCGCGTAAGCGAACTTCAACAACTTTTTTTTGCTCAAAAGCAGTTCTGGTAATGAAATAAGATGACATAAATATGGAAAATGAAAATTTCCGATATCGGTCCATATATACCCGAGATATAGCCTAGAACGTGTTTTTCATGAAAATGCCGCGTCAGCGAAATTAAACAACTTATTTTGCTTAAAAGCGGTTCTGGTAATAAAATAAGGTTATATAAATATGAAAAATGAAAATTTCCGATATCGGTCCATATATACCGCAGATATAGCCTGGAACGGGGTTTTCATGAAAATGCCGCGTAAGCGAACTTAATCAAATTTTTTTGCTTAAAAGCAGTTCTGGTAATAAAATAAGGTTATATAAGTATGGAAAATGAAAATTGTCGATATCGGTCTATGTATACCCGAGATATAGCCCAAACCGGGTTTTTCATGAAAATGTCGCGTAAGCGAACTTTAACAACTTTTTTTGGTTCAAAAACAGTTCTGGTAATAAGATGAGTTTATATAAATATGGAAGATAAAAATTTCCGATATCGGTCTATATATAGCCGAGATATAGCCTGAACCGATTTTTCCATTAAAATTTTTTTTTTTTTTTTTTTGCTGAAAAGCAATTCTCGTTATAAAAGAAGGTTACTAAAATACAGAAAATAGAAAATTCCGATATCGGTTCATATATAACCGAGCATATTTAGGTCACATTTTTAATATACTATACATATTCGTGACTATCGTGAAGGGTATTTTAGATTCGGCCCAGCCGAACACTAGAGTGACCGCAACTTATATGGGGCAAAAAAATGTCGGAATCTTGTTCGTCTTAACCCCACAAAACGAATCCTCTTTCCAGATATTGGGATAGCCAAAATTTGAGCCCGATTAAACGACGGTAACACGTGCCGCTCGACGCTCAAAATTTGAAAAAAACGAATTTTTTGGCCAAAAAGTTGACGTATTGAGCCATAACTCGGGAACAGTAAATAATAAAAACACGCACGATATCACAAAAGATAGCTTATTTTGTTCTTCAAAATTTATGTTATGAACAAAATTGTTGTAACTCTGAGTCAAACCGAGTTACGGCAGACTTTAGCTCCGAAAACGTGACCTGGTGCCGCCAGGAGCATACTTCATATATTATGCTATTATGTGATAAATTTTGGATTTTTTTGGTATATTTTTGAGTTTAAAGTAGAAATGTAATAAAAAACGCAAGTAATACAGTTAAATTCAAGAACATTTTTATTTTAATATATAAAAATCAGGGGTATATTCGATAATAATTCATAATTATCCAAAGTGGTAGCTCTGGATATCTCCAAAGCGTTTGACAGAGTGTGGCATGCTGCACTACTGGCAAAACTTACTGCTTTTGGTGTCGGTAATGACTTTTCGCGATATATATCGAGCTTTCTTAGAGACCGCACTATACGAGTTGTTATAGATGGGGTCTCATCAAACGAGTTCAAGATCAATTCAGGGGTACCGCAAGGCTCCGTTCTCTCTCCTACCCTATTTCTTATCTTCCTCAACGACCTGCTCTATCAAACTTCCAATCCTATCCACTCTTTTGCAGATGACAGCAGCATTTGCTATTCATACTCTTTTAGTCATAGGCCCATCCTATCAGACATCGCTGCCAAGAGGCTAAATATCAATGATTCACTGAATAGTGATCTTCTATTAATCTCCGAATGGGGTCGCAAAAACAGGGTCGACTTCAACGCTCGTAAGACCCAGTGCTGTTTATTAACGCACAAACAAACTACCGCTAATGCTGCTTCATCTGTACTCATGGATGGTATAAATATTGGGGAATCGGGTGCTCTTGATGTTCTTGGAATGAAAGTACAGTGTGATGTTCGCTGGAATGATCACATTTTTCACGTCTCTAAAGAAGCATTCAAGTGCCTCGGTTTTTTGAAATGGTGTAAGATGTACTTCACTTCATCCGATCTCCTTACTATTTATACCACCTACATCCGACCGAAAATGGAATACAACTCTCATGTTTGGGCCGGTGCCTCAAAGTCTATTTTGGGGTTACTCGACCGTGTGCAGGAGCGGGCGAAGAAGCTTATCGGTGACAGTAGGGTATCCAACTCTATTTTTATATTAAATCGGAAAATAAGAATAACACACACTCTGTCAAACGCTTTGGAGATATCCAGAGCTACCACTTTGGATAACTATGAATTATTATCGAATATATCGCTGATTTTTATATATTAAAATAAAAATGTTCTTGAATTTAACTGTATTACTTGCGTTTTTTATTACATTTCTACTTTAAACTCAAAAATATACCAAAAAAATTCAAAATTTATCACATAATAGCATATTATATGAAGTATGCTCCTGGTGGCACCAGGTCACGTTTTCGGAGCTAAAGGCTGCCGTAACTCGGTGTGACTCAGAGTTACAACAATTTTGTTCATAACATAAATTTTGAAGAACAAAATAAGCTATCTTTTGTGATATTGTGCGTGTTTTTATTATTTACAGTTCCCGAGTTATGGCTCAATATGTCAACTTTTTGGCCAAAAAATTCGTTTTTTTCAAATTTTGAGCGACGAGCGGCACGTGTTACCGTCGTTTAATCGGGCTCAAATTTTGGCTATCCCAATATCTGGGAAGGGGATTCGTTTTGTGGGGTTAAGACTAACAAGATTCCAACATTGATTTTTTGCGGTCAAACTTCACACACTCATTAAGCATGATGACTTAAAGACAAAAAATTTTTTTTTCAGATATCGGTCCATATATACCTGAGATATAGCCCAAATCGGATTTTTAATGAAAATGTCGCATAGGCGAAGCTAAATAACTTTTTGTTTGCTTAAAGGCAGTTCCGGTAATAAAGTAAGGTTATAAAAATATGGAAAATGAAAATTTCTGATATCGGTCCATATATACCCGAGATATAGCCTAAAACGGGTTTTTCATGAACATGTCGCGTAAGCAAACTTAAACAACTTTTTTTGCCTTAAAGCAGTTCTGGTAATAAAATAAGTTTATATAAGTATGGAGAATGAAAATTTCCGATATCGGTCCATATATACCCGAGATATAGCATAAACCGGGTTTTTCATGAACATGCGGCGTAAGCGAACTTAAACAACTTTTTTTTGCTTAAAAGCAGTTCTGGTAATAAAATAAGGTTAGATAAATATGGAAAATGAAAATTTCCGATATCGGTCCATACATACCCGAGATATAGCCCAAATTGGATTTTTAATGAAAATGTCGTATAAGCGAAGCTAAACAACTTTTTTTTGCTTAAAAGTAGTTGTGGTAATAAAATTAGGTTACATAAATATGGAAAATAAAAATTTTCGATATCGGTCCGTATATACGCGAGATATAGCCTAGAACGGGTTTTTCATGAAAATGCCACATAAGCAAACTTGAAACACTTTTTTTTTGTTAAAAGGCAGTTGCGGTAATAAAGTAAGATTATATAAATATATAAAATGAAAATTTCCGATATCGGCCCATATATACCCCAGATATACCATAAACCGGGTTTTTCATGAAAATGTCGCGTAAGTGAACTTAAACATCTTTTTTTGCTTAAAAGCAGTTCTGGTAATGAAATAAGGTTAGATATATATGGAAAATGAAAATGCCCGATATCGGTCCATATATACCAGAGATATAGCCTAAATCGGGTATTTATGAAAATGTCCCGTAAGTAAACTTAAACAATTTTTTTTGCTAAAAGACAGTTCCGGTAATAAAGTAAGGTTATATAAATATCGAAAATGAAAATTTCCGATAGCGGTCCATATATACCCCAGATATACCATGAATCGGGTTTTACATGAAAATGTCCCGTAAGTTAACTCAAACAACTTTTTTTGCTCAAAGACAGTTCCGGTAATAAAGTAAGGTTATATAAATATGGAAAATTAAAATTTTCGATATCGGTCCATATATACCCCAGAGATAGCCTAAACCGCGGTTTTCATGAAAATGTCGCGTAAGTGAACTTAAACAACTTTTTTGCTTAAAAACGGTTCTGGTAACGAAATAAGGTTATATAAATATGGAAAATGGAAATTTCCGATATCGGTACATATATACCGGAGATATAGCCTAAACCGCGTTTTTATACGTGACTATTGTGAAGGGTATTTTAGATTCGGCCCAGCCGAATTTACCACACTCTTACTTGTTTTTTTTTTAATATTGTGGACAACTTCAAAAAATACACAGCAGTATTAATTTAGAAGAAGTGAAAATTAAATGGACAAATTTGAGAATGCAGTGCATGCAAGATTAAGAAAGTGTAAGCAATAGAAAACGAAAGTTGCTCAAGTAAAATTGCTGTGTCTGAACATAAAAGCAATTTTAAAAGAAAATTTGATAAGAATTGCGCAACTAAAATTGCCTCGTGAAAATTGGGACTATGCGTTTTCATTGCTTTGAAAATGTGTATATGTAGGCACCTCACAGGTGATAATCTCTCTTTAACGGCTAATATTCCTTTCCAGACCAGATCCTTCAACTCCACTGAAGAATTCTGTCAATAGCTTAGTCGTTTCACTGGTACTTGTACCTTTTCCCTTAGCGGTGACAGTTGTGTTTTGCTTCACTGATGTTTTAAACTACTTGTTCTTTTCTCGAGAACAATATAATACACTTCTCTTTTTGATAATAGTCGAATTTCACACTTTTATTCAGCTGTGCTAAATTTCCTAAACTTTAATAGTTTTCCTATAATTAAAGTTTTTCTTCGCACATTCCTTTTTTGCTTTTTAAAATAAGAAAACTTCAACGTTGATCACCTTTAACGCAGCCAGTCTCGTCTGGCGTTGATAACCAACTTAGAGCTTTGGACTGTATATTTCAATGGTGCTAATTCAGTGATTTTACTGCCACAAAAGGACCATGTTTAATTATAGGTTTAATTAAAATAGTTTGATTGAAAAATGGGACAAGCTAATGCATGGGAGTGTGCATAAGCGTGGAACAGGTAGGGGAATAGCGTTAGTCTAAGGAATGAAGACTATGTGCAGGAAGGGCTTCCTGACTTTACTATTAATTTTCTCAAATAAATTTCCAATTACTTACATTCGAGTAAATTTATTTACAAACCAAAATTTGTTATAAATCAGCGAAAATTCAATTTAGAAAACTTCAAGACGCCACAGGATCTTCTTTACCGAGAGTTCGCTAAGAATAATAATAATGAAGACCGGAAATCAGTCAATTATAAAAATTTAAGGCGAAAAAGTGCAATTAATGGTGAATGTTTCCATTCACAATTAATTACAGGGATGCAACTTTGTTGCCGATAATTGCTTTAAAGCGTTTTTAAACATCCTGCAGCGCCTTGATCTGTATGATCAAATGAATTAAATTGTTTGTGCGAGGCGTTCAAGGGCTCGCAATACACCCTTAAGAAGCCGTCGTGGATTCCTGGCGGTGCGTTGTCTATTGACTGAAGTGGATTCCGAGCGTGGTGGTAAGTGATTTCTTGATCGATGGTTTGAGCCTAGGCGGTCTTGTACACGTTGTGGTGGTTGACGTAGTTCTTGATGTACACGTCCGCGGTCACCATAGCTGGTGGACCTGGCAGTTCGCTTAACAATATGCAGCAGTGTGTGGTGTCCCCAGACGCATTTTTTGCACACATCTGCAGAAGTGCAGACATCGGTAGAATGGGATCGTGCGAAACAATTTGCGCAGTATCCATGTAGGCGAACTTGGCGTTAATGATCTTCGACTTTCATATTTCCAAACTTTTTACAAAAACGCAGCGGGTGATATTTACTGCATAGAAGACACTTGTTAAGCGCGATTCTTTAATAAGAAACATGACTTACTTACATTAAAACTATGAAAGACAAATCATATGATAGGTAAGGTTAGGTTTAACAGGCTGCCAGCTATTATAAAGCCAGCCCACTTGGGTCCAGTCAGGTCCCGTTGTGTTGCCTGGATCTGATATGTATCTCAGTAGATGTATCTCAGTATCACTGGCTTAGAACCAACCCGAGGATAGGATAAAGGAGTCCAATCCACTTACATCGCATTCCGATACCTCCGTCAAATCATGCAACATCGGTCTTCCTAGGTACAATGCCCTTATATAAGAAAGAGCTGGACACTGACAGAGGAAGTGCTCAACGCTCTCTTCTTCCTCCTCGTCTCTGCAACTTCTACAGAAGTCATTAAATGGAAGATTTAACCTCCTTGCCTGCGTCCCTATGTGGCAATGTCCCGTCAGAACCGCCACAGCAGAACGCAACCTCCGTCGGGGCAAGCCCCTTAGGATAATAGTCCCCCTGTTATCATATCTGGGCCATGTCAGCCTTGATATTCGACAGGTACCCTCATTAGACCATCTGTCTGGAGCGGTCTGAAAAAGTTGACGCTGTACTAGTTTCTTACAGCTCGCAAGCGGGATTCCAACGATCCCATCAATATCTCTTTGTTGTAGTTGGACACCGGCCTTTGCCAGTTCATCCGCTACTAGATTTCCGGACACTTCACTGTGCCCTCGTACCCAGATAAGCTCCAGGTTCGAATGTCTCGCTATCTCGTTTAGAGATATCTGGCATTCACGAACCAACCTGGATGTCGTATAGACTCCAGCTAGTGCATACAACGCAGCCTTACTATCAGTACAAATTCGGATATCATTCTCATATATCCTGTAGTACCTTAACCAGTTAGCTGCCCTCATAATGGCCGCAATTTCGGCCTGCGCTATGCTACACTCATTTTGCAGCCTAAAACTCATCCTCCTCTCATACAAGGGGATAAAGATACCCCCACCGACTCCTGAGTCCGACTTGGATCCATCTGTAAAAATTTCAAGCACGTTCTCTTGACGATCTGTACCAGTCGTCTCCGAGAACGAGCCTGATAAGATTACATCAAATCTCTTGTCGGGCAGTAGAGCCGGCGAGCAGTAATCAATATTTTCCGGAAGGTTCACTATTCTTCCTATTATTAAGGCATGACCATATGTCGCCTGCTTCCACGTCCCGCTTGACCACAGCCTGATACTCGAATTCATGGCTATTTCCTTCACCATGAGATCAGCCGGCAGCCAGTTCAGCATAGTGAAAAGTGCTTTCGATGGCGTAGTGCCGGAAGCAACAGTCACCATCAAAGCAGCAGTACACATTATCTTTTCTGCGATTTTGCAGTAGGTGGTTTTCTCCAACGACTTCCACCACACAAGCGCTCCATATGTTAGAATGGGCTTTACAACCGTACTGAAAAGCCAGTAGGTGTTTCTAGGATTTATTCCCCAGGTCTTTCCAATGGCCCTTTTGCATAAGAATAAGGCGATAGCCGCTTTTTCTGCCCTTGACTGGACATTATGCTGCCAGGATAGTTTGGAATCCAGGTAGATGCCTAGATATTTCGCACTGTCTGACAACACTAACTCAACCCCCCTTACGATTGGCAAAGTAAACGATGGAGTCTTGTATCTTCGAGTGAAGAGCACAAGCTCCGTTTTTTGCGGATTCACACTTAGACCGCTATTTGTACACCATCCTACTATAAGGCTTAGCGCAGAGCCTAGTTGCTGTGATAGTATATCCGGGTACTTACCCGACACAGCAACCACAATATCATCGGCAAATGCCACTGTCCTAAGCCGCATGGAATCTAATTCCATCAATAACGAATTCAGAGCTAAATTCCATAGAAGAGGAGATAGAACCCCTCCCTGTGGAGTGCCCCTTCTAGCCACTCTGCAAATTGTGGCTCGCCCCATATTGGAAGTAACAATTGAAGCTAACAATTGACTGATGAACGTTCAGTCTTTCCAGAGCGATTATTATAGCCCTTGGCAACACATTATTAAATGCCCCCTCTATATCAAGGAAGGCAACCAATGCATACTCCCCCTGCTCCAGAGCTCTCTCTACATACCCCACGAGCGAATGCAATGCAGTCTCAACAGATTTGCTCTTGTTATAGGCATGTTGAGATGCTGATAAATGGCTCGGAATAATTGACATTCCAAGATGTAATTCAATTATCCGTTCCAGGGTTTTAAGCAAGAAGGATGACAAGCTTATAGGCCTGAAATCATTCGGAGTGGTGTGTGAAGCCTTCCCCCCTTTCGGAATAAAGACTACAACACACCTTCGCCATGATTGCGGAATGTAGGACCAACCAAGGCAGGCCGAGAAGATCCTTATCAACCATGGCACTATAAGCTCCGCATTTTTCTGCAAATCAGCTGGTATAATACTATATGGACCCGGTGATTTATATGGGTCAAAGCTATTCAACGGCCAAAGGATTCTGCTTCGATCAAAAGATAAGCATATATCCCCTTGGCCATTGTCTATACCGGTCATGCAGTCTCCCATAAAGGGTGTGCATCCAGGGAAATGCGTGTCCATGAGAACTTCTAGAGTCTCATGTCCGCTGGTTGTCCAGCTACCACACTGTTTCTTAACGAAACTTGGTATGGGCTAGATAGGATTTTGCGAAGCCTACTAGTCTCAGAAGCTCCTTCCACACTACTGCAAAAGGACCTCCATGAACTCCGCTTCGCATTCTTTATCAGGTTCTTGAATTTATTTACTGAGGCTTTGTACTCTGACCAGTTACCCAGTCTTTTGGCCTCATTAAAAAGCCTACGAGACTTTTTTCGAGCCTTCGCTATCTCAAGATCCCACCATGGTGGCTTACTCTTACCCTGACACAGACTAGGCCTGCATGAACCTGAGATGGCCGTTTCGAAGAACCCAGTCAATATCTCCACAGCTCTCGCAATGTCCTCACACTCCTGTATAGTCGGAGGATCCGGAAGAATATCTGAGAGAATTCTACCCTGCATCTCCCAATCCGTCTTCCTCCTGTTTCTTCTGATTGTTAATTCTCTCTCCTGAATTCCTATTTCGAATTCAATGTACCTGTGATCAGAATATGAGCAATCTTGCGATACTCGCCATCCTCTAATCAACTCCGAATGTTTAGTGCTAATGAGCGTGATATCCAGAACCTCCCTTATTACAAAGAATGAATTCAAAAATTGACTCACCCCTTGCGTTAGTATCGGAGCTGCCCCACACCACATGGTGTGCATTTGCATCAGCTCCTATGATTATTGGCAGGTTCTTTTCTACCGCCATTTCTACAGCCTCGCGAACCTTGATTGGTGGAGATTCGCTGTCATGCGCCATATAGCTGGAGACAACCAGGAAAGTACCTGCATCCGTCTCCCAGGCAGCCGTCACTGTGTCTTCATCACTGAAGTCAGAGAGAATGAAGATTTTTAAATCGCTCCTCGCCATTATACAGAATCTGACTCTACCTTGATCCGTGTATAGTAGCTTGTAGCCCTTCTTCCTCAGTCCGCAAACCCTGCCCTTACAAAGCCAGGGTTCTTGGACCAGAACCAGCTCCTCTTGTCTTTCCGGCAGACGGAGGAGCAATGCAGCCGAGGCTGCTTTTGCATGGTGAAGGTTAACCTGCAGAGCCTTCACCATCATCTGCTTTCTGTACCACCGTGACGTTGATGTCCTCTTGGTCCTGATCTTGATCAGAGTCCAAAAGGGCGTCCTCATCAACTGCATCGTCGTGAACATGTTCGAAGATCTCCCCCACCAACTCAGAGTTGGAGAGGGCGTCTTCGCCCGATGTTGCACTCGCAGCCTCATCCACAGACATGCGTTCCGCTTCGGTACCCACATCCTCCGGAACCAGTTCGCCCATGGCGTCACCCCTGTATACTCGGAGAAAGATAGTATCAAAACACAGATACATCTTCCCCTTTCTAGCACGAAGTGGCGCCAGTGACCCCTGATTCAGCAGAATGGTGATATCCCTGGTATTGCCCCTAGATTCAGATACCCTGACAACCTTCCAATCATGGGTCGGTATGCCAGGATTTCCGCCTCTTAGGACCTCCAGGATCTCTCCTCAGGCTCAACCATGAGAGCCTGAAACTGTATTCTCCTGACTTAGCCCTCGAGGGATAACAGACGTCCAGCACACACTTAAGCCCCCACACCACGTCAAGGTAGTTACCCAGGTGAGGGCAAATCATATGATTAGTTTTTTTTTTTTTTTTTTTTTTTAACATTTTTTTATTTATTGAATCTTCAAAATGAACTAACAATAAGTATTCAAATCTTAATACTAAATTTAAAATTAAAAAATGTGATTCTAAAGTCCGGCCAATGCTAGACAAAAAGTTTTATTATGCGGGAGCTATTTCGGTAAAATCACCTATTGAGCAATCTGATGGTGGCAGCGGTATCCCTTCTTTTAAGCCGAGTGTGGCCGCCAAAATTAAGTATATTGCGAGCAAGAGGGTTTGGATGAAGTTCCAGTTTACTGATATACCTTGTCGCGTACTTAGAAAATTCATCTTTTACCAGCGGAACACTCAGATCGTTATGAATTCGTGAATTTTTGACGTACCATGGAGCTGCAGTAATCGTTCGTAGAATTTTGTTTTGTCGCCTTTGGATTTTTTCAATGTTTGACGCTGAGGCGGTACCCCATAACTGAATTCCGTAGCACCATATAGGCTTTAGTATTGAGTTGTATAACAAAAGTTTGCAATCTAATTTCAGTGTCGAATTTCTGCCCATAAGCCAATTTAGCTGCGCTGCTTTTAGTTTTAACTGAGTGACCTTTGCTTCAATGTGAGACTTCCATGTTAGCCTACGGTCCAGGTGAATACCAAGGTACTTGACTTCGTTGTGCTGCGGAATAGGTGAGTTGTTAATTTGGATAGGCGGACATGTTTGCCTACACAGTGTGAATGTAACATGAGTACATTTCTGTTCATTAACTTTGATTTTCCAAAGTTTTAGCCATTTCTCTAATATTGAAGTATATTCCTGTAAATTTCGTGATGCTAAATGGTGGTTTTCATGAACACTCAAAAACGCTGTGTCATCTGCAAAGGTAGAAGTGTGGATTCCAGATGTCGTTGGCATGTCAGAGGCGTAAATCAAATATAAAGTAGGCCCCAGTATGCTGCCTTGGGGAACTCCTGCCTTGATTGGCTGAGTTGGGCTAATAAAGTCGCCTTCTCTGATAACAAACTTCCGCCCATATAAGTAGCTTTCCAGAAGCTTGTGTGTATTTGCAGGCAAATTTAGCTTTATTTTGTGCATCAAGCCGTCGTGCCACACTTTATCAAACGCTTGAGAAATATCAATGAAAAGAGCTGAGCAGTACTTCTTCGCCTCAAAGGTTTGTCTTATGACATTGACTAGTCTGTGCGTTTGTTCTATGGTGCTATGCTTAGCCCGAAAGCCAAATTGATGATCAGGGATGCATCCCACATTGTTCAATATTGGACTCAACTTCGCCATTAACAATTTTTCGAATAGTTTTAAAATTGTTGGTAAAAGACTTATTGATCTATATGATTCTACCTTAGTTAGATCCTTCCCTGGCTTGGGTATCATAGTAATCATTGAGACCTTCCACTCTGCAGGGTAATACTCAAGGCGTAAAATGGCGTTAAAAATAAAAAGTAGAACCCTTCTAGCTACACGAGGTAACTGTTCAAGCATTTTACCAGTAATTTGATCAATGCCTGGAGCTTTCCTGGGGTTTGTATTACCGATAACGTTTTCGACATCTTGAAAATTAAATCTCAAAGACACAGGAGGTCTAACAACATATGGTGGTAATTCCGCTGTATTATTCTCTGAATCATTTGTGATAAAAACGTTTCGCAAATGATCGACATACAACATTCCCTTTTCAGAATCGCTTCTTGCCCAGTCGCCAGTTGAATTTCGCAAAGGTGGCTTACCTATTACGGGTCTTTTTAAACCTTTTGTCGCTTTCCACAAGGAATAATCAGATTGAGGGGTACCATCAAGGCTTTCCAAATATGTTTTAAGGGAAGCCATTCTATGGACTTCAAGCAGATTTCTTAGCTGAGTTATGCATTCCCGTAGCCTAGTTTTAAGCTGGGGCGACCTGCGAAGTTGCCACTCTCTTCTGACTCTTCTTTTTTCGGACAGAAGTTGCTCAATTTCAGATGAATAAGTTCTATTGCTCTCATTTCTAGGTCTTAAATGACTAGTGGTAGCATGCTGTACGGCCAGTTTGAGGTTTTCAGGAAAATTGTTAATTGACCCATCAATATCCTCAGGCGTTCTCAAGGCGATATTTTCAGTACAATGTGTGCTCAAAAATTTTTTGTACTTTAACCAATTAACTCTATTGACAGTCAACGGTGAGCCAATCTCTTGGGGGAACGAAACAGAGATTATAGTGGGAGAGTGATCTGATGACAAATCTAATGAAGGCTCCACTTGCATCCACTCTAAAGGAAAATTTTTCGCAACTCCAAAATCTATAATGTCTGGGATCTTTCGTCGGTCTGTCGGCCAATAAGTGGGGTGTCCGCTTGAAACCACATCTAAGCCCATTTTGGAAACGGTGTCAAAAAGCACACGGCCTTTCGCGGTAATTAAGCGTGATCCCCAAAAAGTGTGTTTAGCGTTATAGTCGCCAGCCGCTAAAAATCGAGGCCCAAGTGATTTGAAAAAATTTGAATATTGGCTTTCTGTTATTGAAAATCGGGGCGGTGAGTAAATCGAGGATATAACGATTTTTTCATGAAAATGTTCAATACATATGTTTGTTGCTTGGATATACTCCTCACGTGTCTCGTTCATTAAATAGTGCTTAATTCTGGATTTTATTAGAACTGCCGATCCCCCGCAAGATCTTCCACGGGGATCTTTTGTGTCGTACAGTATGTAGCCATTAATTTTGAAAACACTGTTGGTTGTCAAATGAGTTTCAGCAATCAACATTATATCGATTTGCTTTTCCATAAGGAAGTGCTCAAGTTCATTTTTGTGATGGCGGATGCCGTTTGCGTTCCAGAAACATATTTTTAACCAATTCATTTGTTTAAAATTGCCTGCAAAATAGTGGATTGCATTTTTAGCATTTCCTGCATCATGTTTGTCATAGAAACGGTAAAAGTGTTTATGGACTGAACAAGAGTCTGCAGAGTTGCCTCAAGATTGCTAAAATTTGCATCGGATTTTGGAGGCTTGGGCTCCTGATCCAAGTTTGGTTTATCAGATTTTACCACATTTGCATAAGAAATTTGTTTGGGGTTTTGCAAGTTTACATGGCTGGTTGACTGGCGTACCTGGGGAAAATTGTTTGTAGAAGTGGTGTTTGACTGCTGGGGTGGCATATTTGAAATTGGTGACCTATTTGTCATTGACCTCTTGAAGTGAGTGTAGGCAGGGCAACCCCTGTAGTTTGCAGTATGGTTACCTCCACAGTTACTGCATTTCTTAACGCTCGCGTCAGTCTTAGGTTTTTTGCACTGCGATGTACCGTGAAGTTCACCACACACAACGCAAACTGCGGGCAGCTTGCAATAGGCCTTAGTATGGCCAAATTCTTGGCAGTTTAGGCATTGAACGGGCCCTAAACGCTTATGAGGCTCCTCAACGGTAACCTTGCGATGCAAAAGATACTTGAGGTTATAAATGGGATGCACTTCATTCTTTTTTAAGGCAACATCTCTAGGCTCCAATTCAACCCTAAACATGGGTTGAGGAATTTTTTCACGGTTTCTAATATTAACCACATTTTTAATTCTGAAGCCATTGTCTTCTAGTCCGGTTTTGACCTCATTCGTGTCAACAAAAGGGTCAATCCCTTTTATAACGACCTGAATACCTTTGGCACTTTTAAGCTGATATGTGTAAAACGATCTTTTCTCCTTCTCTAGGACATCAGACAACTTTCGGTATTCATTTTCACTGTTTACCTGGATTTTCGTTTCATTGATGCCGCCGTGCTTAACCGATGTTACGTTAAAAGTATCTTTGCCGATTGCCGCAATAAGTTGTTTTACCAGCTCACTAGAGGTAGGTTCTCGCAAATATATTGGTGGCGGCTTAAAGGTTTTTTTAGAAATTGTTGGCTCATCTGTTTGCAGTATAGCAAACCTATTGCTATCGGTTGCCGAAGTTCTATTATCGTCTTTAGAAAATTTCGGTTGAGACGATATTTGAGCTAATTTGGGGCTTCGCTGCCTTTTAACCACGGTTATGTACCTGTCCATGCCTACTTGGATTTTTACCTTATCATCAACAATTAAACTGGAAGATGTTTTGTCTTCAGTTGTAACAACAATATTTGGCGAACACGATCGCGGGCGTTTCCTATCTCTTAGAGACAGGAAATTTTCCAATGATTTTTTCACCGATTCCTCTTCAGAAATCCAAAGGTTTTTTCTACCGGAGCTAAGCTCTTTTTCAGAATTACATCTGATAGGTACACTCATGCAATTAATTGTTTCTATTTTTTATTTACAATTTTAAATGGTATTTAAAAAAAGTCACAAAGTTTTTTTTTAAACAAAAACACTCTGTTCACCTATTACGGTTTTTACTTAATCCCGTTTTATTTTTTTTTTTTTTACTTGCGATCAAAAAACAAACACGTCCGTTCACTATCGAAGCTAAACAACGACTGATATATGATTAGTGAAATAATTTCTCTAGATCAAAGAATCAATTTCATAAAGCACATGAAACCTGTACATTAAATTAATGAAAAAGTAACATTTATTTAATGAAATAACTGCTTTGTACTAATGTTATATATTCATTAAAAATATCAAACTCCTCCATGAGGTCAATGAAGTTATCTCATTTATCTAATTTTATTATTCATTGAGCATCTGAAAAATTTACATTAAATCAATGAAATATTTCCTTTTTTTAATGAAATAATATCATAATAGACATTAATAAAATATGTTCACAAATGTACGTAATAAGATCAATGGAATTATTTCATTTATTCATTGATACTTTATTTCATTACACAAACAATACTATTCCTTGCTTTTGTGAAATTGTACCTAATTATGATAAAAGAAAATGTTGAACAAGTATTCACCAAACAAAAAACAGATTTTATTCAAATGACAATTCAAATGACTTCAATACACTGGTATTTAAATTTTTTAAACTATTATTATGCTGATTTGAGTACATGCACATATGTACATACATACCCAAGTTCGGTAGCCAGAAATTTATTTGTCATTGATCTAATGAATTCTATTTCATTGAAATTATGAAACTCATAAAACTTACATTTTAATAAAAAAAACTTGGCATTTTTTAAACTGTAGCTTAAGATTAATAAACGCCCATTAATATATCTTACCAAAATTCAAAGAATTTAAAAAAAAATTTATTTTGTTGTAGTCATAAATCCAATGATTTTTTTTAAAGAAACTATGAAACTTAATGAAACCATTCTGATGGAACTATTTCATAATATATATGAAGTTTCATGCATATTGTGAAAAGTTTTCATTGGATTAATGAAAAATATTTAATGAAACAGTTTCATTAAATATATGACGCATAAATCTTTCAGTGTAGTGTTCGTGCTAAAAAGTAGTATTCTTAAATTTGGGTTTAAATTTCTTTTTAAGATATCAATTAAGGTAGACTCCGGCAAAGGACTTTGTAGCCGTAAATTCATTTAAATTAGTGCAGTGTGAAAGTCATCGTAGCTTTCTTTGCTTTCGTGTTTTCGCTGAGAAATCTTTAATAATATTTCATGGTCAGATTCTAAATTCTTGAGTGAGAGCGTATCGCAAAGATTGATAACTGAGATTTCGGTTTCGCTTCATAAAAAGCCAGTACCATTTTTCCGCGCAACCCTCTAATAGCACATGAAAGTTGGCTAGTAGGTGAGCATTGGAACAGTTTGATCTTAAAAAAAAAACAAGAGTTTTTGTTTGGTTTGTACATATGTACAACAGGTTTTTAGTTCAAGTTTTTCCTTTCTTAATTTTTTCTTAAGAAGGATTTTTTACAATACAAATTTGCTGTGATCAATAATTATTGATTGAAGAAGACAAGAAAAATAATAATCAAATCTTTAGCTGGGGGACAACTAGCTGTTTCGTAGTCGCTACACTACTCATCAGCACCCACTGGGATTCGAACTCGGGACATGACGTATCATGATCTACTGCTTTAACTACTAAGCCACCGAGCATTTAATTATTTTCTATCTATATTCATCTCATATTGAATCACATATGCATTTTGTTAATTGCCCACATTGTTTGTACAGCGTTGGCTGTCTCTAAACTAGCGGTATTTATTTTTATTTATTAACATACATATTTTTGTATTTAATATTCTCCGGACCCAGAGATGTAAATATTAATTTGTTAAATTTTTGTTGAACTTTTATAATTTTTTAAATTAAAAATTGTTTGGTTTGTACATATGTACAACAGGTTTTTAGTTCAAGTTTTTCCTTTCTTAATTTTTTCTTAAGAATGATTTTTTACAATACAAATTTGCTGTGATCAATAATTATTGATTGAAGAAGACAAGAAAAATAATAATCAAATCTTTAGCTGGGGGACAACTAGCTAGTTGTACATATGTACAAACCAAACAATTTTTAATTTAAAAAATTATAAAAGTTCAACAAAAATTTAACAAATTAATAAGAGTTTTTATTTTAAAAAGAAAGTCGGTCACGGAACTGGATCCATCAAAGGCTATTTTTCATTTCCCCAAATTTAAATGGTCTTCATAGCCACGAGTTCTATTTAAATTTTCAACGCCATGATTAATATTGATATCAGATAAGTTCGGGAGAGTGGAACTTGATGTAGCGCCTAAACTTATATTTGCTATACTTTCCCTTATTGTTGTAAGCTCTCTTCTAAACTCTTCTTGTGTATTTTTCATTGTTTGCTGCATTAAGGCAACAAGTGAATCAAATGATGTTGAGGAATTCTGCTGGTCCACGCTCTGTGCGCCGTTCCCAGTTGCAGTGGTATTATCTGACGGTGGATTCATCACTGGATTGGACTTATAAAGTTCCCTTACTAAACTTGGTGTTTCTCCACTAAACCTTTAATCGGCTGTTCTACTGACTCGCTTCTATTTGACGCTGGTTGAACGATTTGACTAGGTGGAGAATGAACAACTTTGGGTATTGGTTCGTTTGAAATAGAAGTCAGTCTTTTATTCGATGAATTGTTGTGTCTACTTTTTGCTGAGCTCTTAGTGTACATAACGCTCAAACAGCACTATGTTGTTATCTATATATTAGTTAATTAATTTGTTTATTGAAAAAAGCCTTTTTTCTTCCAAAATATCAAACTATTAATCCAAATTTGTAAAATATTCGACTTGCAAGGTAGCTTTTTTTCTTATATTTTTGTATTTAAAAAAAAAATGGTTTACTCAACAATCCGCAATAAAATAAAAACCTTATTTTCAAAATGAGTATTTAACTTTATGCTTAAATTGTAGTGAAGAAATTATATACAAAAATTTACACTCATGCGTGTGTGTGTGTATTTTAGAGTTAATATAATAAAACGTTTTTTGTCTTGCAATTTAATATATGTATATCCATGATATAAAAAATACAAGGTAGTTTCATTCTCCTTTTATTGTTTATAATAAGGATTTTTGAAGTTTATTTTTAGAGAGAAATATAAAAAGGCGTTGCCACACAGTTGAATAAGGGAATTTACTCCTAGAATCGATTTTTTCCTGAAATGTGTAGTGCATTGTTCATATTAGAAAAAGCTAGAATAAATAAGCTGATGTAAGTAGGTATCTGTGGTCGTTTTGAAATCCATGTTAGGTTAGGTTTAACAGGCTGCCAGCTATTGTAAAGCCAGCTCACTTGGGTCCAATTTGATCCCAAAAACTAAAAGCACGGACTTCTGCTTATCAGTAAACTTCACGATAGCATTCAAAATGCCTATTTTGAAGAAAATATTACTACATTTAATAGAAAATACTCTTTAGATATTAAAAACAAAGGGAAAAGTTTGATGCTTGTGGGTTAAAAATATATAAATAATTATTTCTACTAGAAATGCAGAATGCAGCGACAAAACTAATGCACGTAACCTTGAATTTTCTTCATTACTTACATTAAGATAGTTGTAACTTCTCTAACAAATGGCGCGGTATAATTATTCAGTGCATTTAAAAGAAAAAATTATAGCTGATTTTTTTTTTTTTATATTGGACCAGTACTCAGGGGTTGCCCCTACATATGCAGTGCATTATACCAGAACTAGGAAAATAGGTTGTGAGCAGGGGGAAAGCGGGAGTAGTGTTTGTGAACATTTGACTTGAATTTTCCAACGTTATAATAGACAGGAAACACTTCTGCAGGCAACTTGTTCCACAGACGAAAAACGAATTCTCTCTGTAATACGTAGTACGATTCCCCGCGCAATCAACCACAAATGGATGAGCTCTAGACGATGAACGCGTGCTACGTAACAATGTGCGAGTTTCGGGAACAAGATCCCTAATCTCGTCAGAGCAAAATCCATTGTAGTATCGATAGAACAGAGTAACGCACCCCACACTGCGTCGATGCTCCAGTGAATCAATAGAGTTGGATACCCTACTGTCACTGATGAGCTTCTTCGCCCTCTCTTGCACACGGTCGAGTAACCCCAAAATAGACTTTGAGGCACCGGCCCAAACATGAGAGTTGTATTCCATTTTCGGTCGGATGTAGGTGGTATAAATAGTAAGGAGATCGGATGGAGTGAAGTACATCTTAAAAAAAACCGAGACACTTGAATGCTTCTTTAGAGACATGAAAAATGTGTTCAGTCCAGCGAACATCACACTGTATCTTCATTCCAAGAACATCAAAAGCATCCGATTCCTCAATATTTATACCATCCATGAGTACAGATGAAGCAGCATTTGCGGTCGTTTGTTTGTACGTTAATAAGCAACATTGGGTCTTACGAGCGTTAAAGGTGACCCTGTTTTTACGACCCCATTCGGAGATTAATAGAAGATCACTATTCAGTGAATCGTTCATATTTAGCCTCTTGGCAGTGATCTCTGATAGGCTGGGCCTATGACCAAAAGAGTACGAGTGACAAATGCCGCTGTCATCTGCGAAAGAGTGGATAGGGTTGGAAGTTTGATAGAGAAGGTCGTTGAGGAAAATAAGAAATAGAATAGAAGAAAGAACGGAGCCTTGCGGTACCCCTGAATGAATCTTGAACTCGTTTGATGAGACCCCATCTATAACAACTCGTATAGTGCGGTCTCTGAGAAAGCTCGATATAAACCGAGAGAAATCGTTACCGACACCAAAAGCAGTAAGTTTTGCCAGTAGTGCAGCATGCCACACTCTGTCAAACGCTTTGGAAATATCTAGAGCCACCACCTTGCTTTCACCGCAATGATGGATTGAGTGGCACCATTTCTCCGAGAGATATGTCATAAGAGCGCCAGTAGAGCGACCCTTACGAAATCCATTGGCAATCACAAAGCAATTTGTGTGACTCTAGATATCCCATAATATGGTAATTAACCATATTTTCCATTACTTTGGAAAGCACAGAGCAGATTGCAGTTGGGCGGTAATTTTCAGGGTTATTTGTCTCACCCATTTTGGGGATTGGTGTTACATTAGCGACCTTCCAGCACGATGGAAACTCAGCACCTTGGTAAATTATGCTGAAGAGGCGTGCTAATGGACGCACAAGCGTAGAAGAACACTGCTTTAAGACCAGTGCTGGGATGCCATCCGGTCCAGGAGTCTTGTTTATGTCGAGGTTTGCAAACAGGAATTGCTTGCAAAAATTTCAGCCAATAGGTTAGCTTTGTCAACCGGGTTGGTGAATGCTTTGTCATTCTTTAAGAAAGTTGGGATTGATGAACTGGCACTGTTCTTTACTCTCTTAACGAAAGACCAAAAGGTCTTACTGCCCCAAGAAGCTGCAAGGACCTTGGCACGAAGGCGCTGTTCGTGAAGAAACTTTTCACGCCTAAGTACCTTGGCACACGAAGATCTTGCCTTTTTGCGTAGCTAGTCAGTGTCTGGGGTTTTGTTTAAACGCCAGTTACTGAATGCTTCCTCTCTGGATCTGACTGCATTTTTGCACGTCTGATTAAACCAAGATTTTGCTTTTGGTTTAATCGAAATCTGCTTGGAGGGGATGAATGTTTTCATCCCTAGCAATATCATGTTCACGACCATTTTTGCTGATGCATTTATGTCATTGTCTAGAAAGCAGAGTTTCCAATTAAAATGCTCATAAAATTGGTTGACTCAGCCCAACGCGCCTTTTCGTAAATAAATATTGAACGTTTGTAGCTGATTTTGAAACGTTACGAAGTCCCGAGATCGAAAAGGAGGCAGAAATGGTGCAATGATCCGAATTACCGAGAGGTGCACTAACTCTAACTTCATACTTTTCAGGGTGTGAAGTCAGGAATAGGTCAAGTGTGTTTGAATGGTGCCCTTCAACACATGGAATCCGCTAGGTGGTTGTGCGCAGCGAATAACTCAACATATTTTAATAACGGCCAATTAGTGAACACAATTGCAAAAAAAATTTGACATTCGCCACAGCGTTATACTAAGAGTTATAAGCCGTTTTCGTTGTTCGGGTACTATGGTTACAGAACATAAAGGTGGACGTTCCCGAAAAACCAGTAAATGAGATGGCCAGGCAATATGTTTGATAAAAAAAAAACTAACGTGTTGTCAAGAGCCATCGCCACGCAATTGTCATTAAATGTTACCCCCAGAAGGATTCAAAGGCAGCCAGCAGAAGGCGGACTAAAAGCATACCATACAAAAGTGTGAAAAAAATATGTACATATATCGCTGAAAAATAGACTGGCCAGGTTGGAATTTGCAAGGGAACACATTAATTTGATCACCACACAAACGAATTCCATATTATTCTCCGATGAGCACAAATTTAATTTAAAAGGTTCCGATAGATTAAGGCTGGTTAGATGACCGAAACGCCAACGTCTTAATCTACCTTATACTAATGACACATTGAAACGTGGTGTCCGTAGCATTTTAGTCTGAGGATGTTTTTGAGGCCATTTTTATATAATGGGTGATTTTATAAGAACTATCGGAAATTTAAAAAAAAAAAACATAAAATTCAGAAAAATGCATGAAATATTTATTTGGATCGATAGTTGGGTCGATATAATTTAATGTTTGAAGATTATTTCATGCAAATGTTGGCCGCGGCTGCGCCTCAAATGGTCCATCCGCTTAGTCCAATTTTGGCATACTCTTTCCAACATTTCGGCCGGTATCTCACGAATAATGTTCGCAATGTTGGCTTCCAGTGCGTCAATCGAAGCGGGCTTGTCGCTATAGACATTAGCCTTAACATAGCCCCATAAAAAATAGTCTAGAGGCGTTAAATCGCACGATCTGGGCGGCCAATTGACTGGTGCCAAGCATGAAATAAACTGTTCACCGAACTCGCCTCTCAATTGGTCCATTGTTTCGCATGCTGTGTGGCATGTGACACCGTCTTGTTGAAACCACATGTCATGCAAGTCAAGCTCTTCCATTTTGGGCAAAAAAAAGTTTGTTATCATCGCACGGTAGCGCTCACCATTCACAGTAACGTTGTGATTCGCATCATCTTTGAAGAAATACGGCCCAATGATGCCGCCAGCTCATAATCCGCACCAAACGGTTGTTTTTTGTGGATGCATTGGTAGCTCTTGCAATGCTTCTGGCTGCTCTTCACTCCAAATACGGCAGTTTTGCTTGTTCACGTATCCATTCAACCAGAAATGAGCCTCGTCGCTGAACACAATTCTTCGATAAAAAAGTGGATCTTCATCTAACTTTTCAAGAGCCCATTCACCAAAAATTTGGCGTTGTGGTAGGTCGTTTGGCTTCAATTCTTGCACCAGCTGTATCTTATAAGGCTTCACACCCAAATCCTTCCGCAAAATTTTCCACGTAGTGGAGTAACAGAGGCCCAATTGCTGCGAACGGCGCCGAATCGATAATTCACGGTCATCACTAACACTGGCCGATACGGCTGCGATATTTTCTTCACTTCGCACTCTACGTAAGCGTGTTGGTGGTTTAATGTCCAACAATGTAAATTTGGTGCGAAATTTTTTTACAATAGCCCGAATAGAAGCCTCAGTATGTCGATTAAACTGACCATAAAATGGAAGAAGCGCGCGATGAAATTTCTTAACAGAGCACGCATTTTGGTAATAAAATTCAATAATTTGCAGGCGTTGTTCGTTTGTAAGAAGATTCATGATTAAATTATAGACCAAACTGAAGATGTTTGACAGTGACACAAGATACAAAACGTGCGTGAGCTGTCAAAACTAGTGTTGCCAAAAAGATAATAGCAAAAAATTCATATTTATGTATGTTTAATTTTATCCTAATATTATTTGATCTTCTTTTATGTTAAAAACAAAAATTTTTATAACATTTTAATTTTCCTGACGATGCTAACAAACTGTTAGCGAAATATCGAAACAAATAAAGAATACGTTACTTTTTTATAAAAAAACAACAAAGGATCTTAAGCTGCAAAAATTTTAATAATTTATGTATGTTTTTATACCCTTCACAAAAATGTTAAGGGTATATATAAGTTTGTGATTCCGTTTGTAATGTCTACAGTTTTTTTGCGACCCTATAAAGTATATATATTCTGATTCAGAATTAATGGAAAAGTCGATTAAGCGATATCCATCTGTCCGTCTGTCGGTCGTTGAAATAGCGTTTCTGAGAAAACCATTACTATTACTCCATATTGCCATGTGTTTTCTATTGAAATTCAGTAATATCGGTCCACGTATAGCTATTCAAAATTCCGAAAAAAGCCATGAATTTTTGAAATTTTGTATGGAAATTTTTAACAAAAAAAGTTTTTTTTCAGATATCGGTCCATATATACCCGAGATATAGCTTAAATCAGGTTTTTTATGAACACGCGGCGTAAGCGAACTTAAACAATTTTTCTTGGTTAAAAGCAGTTCTGGTAATAAAATAAGGTTATATAAGTATGGAACATGAAAATTTCCGATATCGGTCCATATATACCCGAGATATAGCTTAAACCGGGTTTTTAATGAAAATTTTTTTTTTGCTTAAAAGCAGTTCTGATAATAAAAGAAGGTTAGATAAATATGGCAAATGAAAATGCCCGATATCGGTCCATATATACCCGAGATATGGCCTAAACCGGGGTTTTCAAGAAAATGCCGCGTAAGCGAACTTAAACAACGTTTTTTCATTAAAAGCTGTTCTGGTAATAAAATAAGGTTAGATAAATATGGAAAATGAAAATGCCCGATATCGGTCCATATATACCTGAGATATAGCCTAAAACGGGGTTTTCATGAAAATGTCCCGTAAGTAAACTTAAACAACTTTTTTTGCTCAAAGGCAGTTCCGGTAATAAAGTAAGGTTATATAAATATCGAAAATGAAAATTTCCGATATCGGTCCATATATACCCTAAACCGGGTTTTTTATGAAAATGCCACGTAAGCGAACTTAACAACTTTTTTTTTTTGCTTAGAAGCAGTTCTGGTAATGAAATAAGGTTATATAAATATGGAAAATGAAAATTTCCGATAGCGGTCCATATATACCCCAGATATACCATGAATCGGGTTTTTCATGAAAATGTCCCGTAATTAAATTAAACAACCTTTTTTGCTCAAAGGCAGTTCCGGTAATAAAGTAAGGTTATATAAATATGGAAAATTAAAATTTCCGATATCGGTCCATTTATACCCCAGATATAGCCTAAACCGCGGTTTTCATGAAAATGTCGCGTAAGTGAACTTAAACAACTTTTTTTTGCTTAAAAACAGTTCTGGTAACGAAATAAAGTTATATAAATATGGAAAATGGAAATTTCCGATATCTGTACATATATACCTGAGATATAGCCTAAACCGCGTTTTTATACGTGACTATTGTGAAGAGTATTTTAGATTCGGCCCAGCCGAATTTACCACACTCTTACTTGTTTTTTTTAACTTTATTATTTTATTTATTGAATCTACATAGGAAATGTAATGACAATAAGTTTCAATTCTTAATACTACAAAAAAAATTGTGATTAAAGTCCTGCCAGTGCTGGACAAAAATTTTTAGTTATGCGAATATTATTTCAGAATTCAGTCATCTGTTTAGAGCTCTAATGGTAGCCAAAGTATCCCTCCTTCTCAGACGGGTATGACCACCAAAGTTAAGAATATTAACTGCAAGAGGATTTGGATGGAATTTAAGTTTGTTAATATATCTTGTCGCATACTTCACAAATTCAGATTTCACAAAAGATACGTTCAGATCTGCGTGGATTCGTGAGTTTTTAATGTACCATGGACTAATTCTATGGACTATTCTATTTTGACTTTGAATTTTTTCAATGTTGGATGCCGAGGCTGTGCCCCATAATTGAATCCCATAGCACCATATTGGCTATAGAATCGAGTTGTAAAGCAAGAGTTTACAATCAAGCTTTAAAGTAGAATTTCTGTCTATTAGCCAGTTAATTTGCACTGCTTTCAATTTCATTTGCGTTACTTTTGCCTCGATGTGCGACTTCCATGTTAGTCTACGGTCAAGATGAATACCGAGGTATTTGACTTCACTGTGTTGAGGTATTATTTTATTGTTAATAGTAATGGGTGAGCATGTTCCTAGACGCAGTGCGAATGTAACATGGGCACACTTTTGTTGATTAACCTTGATTTTCCAAAGCTTGAGCCATTTCTCTAGTTTGTCGATATGTTCCTGTAAATTGATTGATGCTTGCTGGTGGTTACTATGTATGCTAAGGAATGCTGTATCATATGCAAATGTGTTTTTTTAGTATTTTTTTATTTATTGAATCTTCAAAATGAACTAACAATAAGTATTCAAATCTCAATACTAAATTTAAAGTTAAAGAAAAAAAACAGAAAAAGTATGATTTAAAATTTTAAAAAATTGATTTTTACTTAAGTCCGGCCAATGCTAGACGAAAAGTGTTATTATGCGGGAGCTATTTCGGTAAAATCATCTAGTGAGCAATCTGATGGTGGCAACGGTATCCCTTTTTCTCAACCGAATGTGGCCGCAAAATTAAGTATATTACGCGCAAGAGGGTTTGAATGAAGTTCCAGTTTACTGACATACCTTGTCGCGTACTTAGAAAATTCCTCTTTTACCAGCGGAACACTCAGATCTTTATGAATTCGTGAATTGTTTACGTACCATGGAGCTGCAGTAATCGTTCGAAGAATTTGGTTTTGTCGCCTTTGATTTTTTTCAATGTTTGACGCTGAGGCGGTGCCCCATAATTGAATTCCGTAGCACCATACAGGCTTTAGTATTGCATTGTATAACAGAAGTTTGCAATCCAACTTCAATGTCGAGTTTCTGCCCATAAGCCAATTTAGTTGTGCTGCTTTTAGTTTTAACTGAGTGACCTTTGCTTCAATGTGAGACTTCCACGTTAGCCTACGGTCCAGGTGAATACCAAGGTACTTGGCTTCATTGTAATGCGGAATAGGTGAATTGTTAATTTGGATAGCTGAACATGTTTGTTTACGCAATGCGAATGTAACATGAGTACATTTTTGTTCATTAACTTTAATTTTCCAAAGTTTTAACCTTTTCTCTAATATTGAAATATACTCCTGCAAATTTCTTGAAGCTACTTGATGGTTTTCATGAACGCTCAAAAACGCTGTGTCGTCTGCAAAAGTTGAAGTGTGGATTCCAGATGTCGTTGGCATGTCAGAGGCGTAAATCAAATACAAAGTAGGCCCAAGAATGCTACCTTGAGGAACTCCTGCCTCGATAGGTTGAGTTGGGCTTATAAAATCACCTTCTCTGATAACAAATTTCCGCCCATATAAGTAGCTTTCCAGAAGCTTGTGAGTATTAGCAGGCAAGTTCAACTTTATTTTGTGTATCAAGCCGTAGTGCCATACTTTATCAAAAGCTTGAGAAATGTCAATGAATAGAGCTGAACAATACTTCTTCTCCTCAAAGGTTTGTCTTATGACATTGACTAGTCTGTGCGTTTGTTCTATGGTGCTATGCTTAGCCCGAAAACCAAATTGATAATCAGGGATGCATCCCACATTGTTCAATATTGGATTCAACTTAACCATTAACAATTTTTTGAACTGTTTTGAAATTGTTGGTAGTAGACTTATTGGTCTATATGATTCTACCTTGGTCGGATCCTTCCCTGGCTTGGGTATCATAGTATTCATAGAGACCTTCCACTCTGCAGGGTAATACTCAAGGCGTAAAATAGCGTTAAAAATAAAAAGTAGAACTCTTCTAGCTACACGAGGTAACTGTTCAAGCATTTTGCCAGTAATTTGATCAATACCTGGAGCTTTCCTGGGGTTTATGTTACTGACACCTTGCTCTACATCTTGAAATATGAATCGCAAAGACACAGGCGGTCTAACTGCGTATGGTGGTGATTCAGATGCAAATTAAATTTTTAATCCAAAATTTTATTAAAAAAAATTTATTTTATTTTGTTGACATTTGTCAACTTGTTTGTTCTAGAGCTAACTTAGCACTAATTACAAAAATGCTTCTTATAATATATATTATCCAATTGTTTAGCAAAAAGTGTGATAGTTGCTAGTTTATTGTAATATGAGGATTTTTGGCTGTTGTGAAATTAATTTGTTAATAGTTCGCACGTTGAAACATTAAACCCTTTATATTAAGCAGACTGAACGTCAGCAAGATTTTGTGGGAAAGAATTTGCTTTTTATTTTTTAATGAATGATGATATCGTTTCTTAACTCCTCCCCTCGTAAAACCAATCGTCCCGATTGTTAAAAAACTGGAAGGTCATTAAAACTTCGAAATTCTCGTCTTGGATTGACAGGAGGTAATTCTTCGGGATCTGAACCCTCTGGTTTACACGTTTCGTTAATTATTGCTGTTACATTGAGATCTGTATTTTGCTTTTTGTTTTTAAATTTGAAAAATATGATAATGAAAGTGAAAATTGAAATTGCCGTTAGGACTAAATTTAGTGAAAACATAATGTTTCCTTTTGTTGATATTAAGTCGATCTCATCGATATTGGTTGTTTGTAGTTCTTTCACCATTTCAAGTGAAAGGACCTCTTGGGTAGTAGAATTAATATTGGAAAGCTGTAAAACAGCTGGAAGAGGGTTTAATGTTGTTAATTCTCTTGATATAAAAGTTTTATTTTCTACAGTGATTGTGTCATTATGAAAATTTATTATATAAGTTCCAGATAATTGATAAGATTTGTTTCCCGATACTTCCAAAAATCCTTTGAATTGATTTAAAAATAATATTCCTTTAGAAAGTTCTTGTACTGATGGTACGTGTTGATTATTTATTATTATGCAATCATGCTTTTTGCTATTCAAAAGCGGTGGTATACAATTTGTTTCACTTATATCTAATAAATTATTTTTATTACAAATAGACAAATCATTAAATTGATTACAATTGCTTTTAATTTCATAAATTTTATTATTACATTTAATTATTTCTTCTGAATTAATTTTTACAATTGTTTGGTGTTTTTTAACTGGTTTAATAAGTATTTTTTCACAAATATCTTTGCCTATAGCTGGTAAATTTACAATATATAGTATCATTGATTCGTCTGTTGCTATTCTAATGGAAGCAAATCCTAAGGCTTCCTCAAGATTATTATATGGAAAGTTTTCATTGTCTAGAAATGTTTTTGCTTCAAAAATTTCATTTCCTGAAAGTATAAAAGAGTTAATAACTCCTACTCTTGCCCATTGTAAGGCGTATTCGATGTTCAACAATTCGTCTCTAATAATTCTTAGCTTATTTATAATGGTGTCTTCTATTGTTTTATGAACATGCTCAAGGGATTGAACTGTTTTCAAAATTTGGTTAGCGGTATTTGTCAGTTCATTAATTCTTTCAATAGAGTCTCTATTAATTATTCTCTGTCGTTCATTGTTAGTAAGAAGTCCGTTCATTTTGTTTACTACAATTTGGTGATCCTCATGGTCTGGAGTACCTGCTATCCATTTCCATATTGTTCCTATGGCATTTATTGAACGTTTATGTCTTGGTTTTATTCTTTTTAAAAGGTTTCTTATTTCGTTTATATCATGCAGAATGAATGGTAGGTTTGTACTATTTTTTAATAATTTTTTACTGATTTCAATGTTTAAGTTGTGAGTTATCTGTTCGTAATCCGTCAAGTTCAGTACGTGAATTAGTTTAAAATTACCGTTCTGCAGTCTAGTTTGTCCTAAGTGAACTGAAATTAATTGTGAATTGGTGTAGTCCAGTATTTGTACCTCTAGCTGACATGTAGCAAAGAACGAAAGGAGTATAAAAGTTGTAAAAATCATTTTCTGCAAGGAGAGTAAGCGAAAAATTATTGTAGCAAGAAATCAGGTCTTAATATTATCTTTATGAATGATTCTATTACGAGACTGTATTCTGATCTTATTACCTAAGTCCTCTTGAACTTTTTGTTTCTTAAATCTAAGTGACAGCTTGTTACGTTGTCCAATTATTTTTTCATATACAACATCACCGGGTTGATATATTTTAACGCCGTTTGAGTTACTTCTTTGAATAGCTTTTTCCTGTGCTTTCTTTAATCTGTTTTGAAGGTTATGTGAGATTTTATTGAAGAATATGTCTATTGGTTTATTTTCTATTACAGAATGTATTGTATTGTTATATTGCTGGGCCGCTCTGTAGAAGGCCTCTGTATCGTCAATTAAATGATATTCTTGCTTAAGGCATCTTGCTATTTCTATAATGGTAGAATGGACTCTTTCGACTTGTCCATTGGTTGTACTGTGGCGAGGAGTACAATAGTAAAGTTCTATTCTTAGTCGTTGCATTAGTGTTTTGAACTGAGGTGACGTAAAGCCAGGTTCGTTATCGAGAGTGAGTTTCTTTGCATCAGGGAAACTCTGCAATATGTCTAATATTTTTTCTCCTAAATTGGTTTTATCTTCTATGGATTTAATAACCAGAAATTTTGAGTATGCGTCGATGCAGGTTATGAACTTAAGGTTTTGAGCATAAAATATGTCAATGTTAAGGCACTCCCCCTCTTTGTTAGGAATTGGAGCCTCTCCAATTTTTACTTTTTGCGGATGCCTATTGTACTTAGCTTTGTTACAAATTTCACAGTGTCTTATAAGTTCTTTAAAGTTATCTATCATTTTTGACCAATAGTACTGTCTGTAAATCTGTTTATAATTTTCTTTAAAATTCCTGTGAGCACGAATGTGTGTTTCTTTTACAATACATTTTTGGTCATCAATATTAGTAATGTCGTTTGCAAAAATTTTGGTGAATAAAAATTTATTGGTGAATATATTTCTAACTGTTTCTTTGAATTCATATAGATCCTCTGGTGTGCAATGTATAGCTGTAACTAAATTTGGGTTTAGGAATTCTTTGAGAATAATCAAGAGATTTTCTCTTGTGTCAAATTCTATTATATGACGAGTTTTATCAAATACGTTAATAGATTCATGAATTGTAAATCTATTTTTTGATAAAAGTATTTGTTGCTTAAACTCGTTAAGAGGTTTATTAGTTTCAGAAATATTAAAACTATCGCTACTTTCTATTGAGTGCTGTGTACTATGGATACTGTCATTATCCGAAATCTGGTTTAAAATTTGTCTGGAAAGTGCATCGGCAACAACGTTTTCTGTGCCTGGTTTGTAAATAATTTTTGGGGCAAATTCTTCAATAAAGGCATGCCATCTTTTCATTTTTGCATTTGGGTTTCTGGTCGAAACAGCAAATGTTAACGGCTGATGATCAGTGTGGATCTCTAAATTTTTTACGCCATATAAATAATTCCTAAGTGTTTTCAACGCCCACACGATAGCGTATAATTCTTTTTCGTTTGTCGCGTAATTTCTTTCAGTGGAATTTAAAGTTTTTGAAATGAAAGTTATAGGTTTCCCATTTTGGCTCAGTATAGCTCCTATGGCTACATTCGATGCATCAGTTGTTAAAATAAACTTGCTGTTAAAATCTGGTTGTACCAACTCAACTTGGTCTATTAACAACGCCTTTACTTTCTTGAACGCTCCAATAGCTTCTTTATTTAATTCAATATTAGTTTTCTTTGACATGTTTTGTGATATCCTACCATTTTCTCCTGATAGGTAAGTTGTTAGTGGCTTTGTAACTAAGGCATAATTTTTTATAAATTTTCTATAATATCCTGACATTCCTAAAAAACTTCTAAGTTGTCGCAAGGTAACCGGTAAAGGATAATTTTGTATAGTTTCAATTTTTTTGGGATCTGTTTTAATCACGTTATATCCTACAATATAACCTAAAAATTCAACTTCGTTTTTATAAAATTCTGATTTTTCTAATGAGATTTTCATGTTTGCTTCTTTAGGGGTTTCTATTATTTTAAAAAGGTGATTGTTGTGTTCTTCTAATGAAGTCGAGAACACAATAATGTCGTCTATATAGACATGACAAAATTTTCCGATGTAATCTCTCAGGATATCGTCCATCGCAGCCTGGAATATACCTGGAGCATTTTTTAGCCCGAAAGGCATCCTTAAAAATTCATACTTTCCGTTATTCACGGAAAAAGCTGTTTTACTTATGTCTGATTCTTTCATCAATATTTGATGGAAGCCAGATTCTAAGTCAATTGTGGAAAAGTACTTAGCTTTTCCCAGATTTGATAATATTACACTGCAGTCTGGAATGGGATAATTCACTGCTATAGTTTGATCATTTAATTTTTTATAATCGATTACCATCCTCAACTTCGAGGATCCGTCTTCATTTGTTCCTTTTTTTGGTACAATCCAAATTGGTGAATTGTAGGGACTTCTACTTGGACGAATAATACCGTTGTCCAATAATTTTTTTACTTCACTGTTCACGAACGTATTAACAGACATGGGATAAGGATATTGCTTACTCCATATAGGAGTTCCAGCAATTGTGTTTATTTCTGCTCTCACATCTGTTCTAAAAGGTAATCGCATATTAATGCGCGAATGGAGTTTCATAATTTCTCCAATTATTTTTTGCCTTAAATATTCAATTTCATTATTTTGTTTAATATAATTAATTTTTTCAATACCTTCACTATCTTCAGATTCATTTTCTCTAATGTCTTCTATTTTTCCTTTTTTATTAAAATTTAAAAATTGTTCGCTATGCTTTCCACTTGAGAGCGTTCCTTTTTCAAAATCTAATATAATGTTTGCCTTTTTCATAAAATTGTAACCTAATAAAATATCTGCTTCAAGATTGGAGATCTCGTAAAATCTTTCTTTTATTCCGAATATTTGTGCTTCACTAAAGTGATCAATAATAGTGAACCCGTTTATAGTTTTCACCCTTTTGCTTATAACTAATTGTTTTCTATTTTTTAGGACATTTGGTCTACAATAACAGCTAGTAGCGCCACTGTCAATTAATATTGTATAGACTCTTCCGGATGTTCCTCTTTTAATGATGTAGGGCAAACCGGTGCTGTTTCTAAAAAAGCATCCTCATTTAGATTGTTTATTCTCTGAGCCTTATGATGCGGTTGGTAACTGTTTTGACCGCTTTGTTGTTGGCGTTTAATACCTTGGGGATATTGATTCCGTTCATAAATTTGAAAATTGTTTGGATTTCTATTTGCAAAATTTGCATTTGCAAAATTAGTATGCGCAGCTGTTCTAAAATTATATCCATTATTTAGTGGTTGTGTCCTTTGCACAATGTTTGCTGAACTGCCTAACTCCATAGGTACTGGTTTTGGTAGGCTATTTCTGTTTTGGAAAAAATTATTCCTTGGAAAATTTCCTTCATTTCGATGAGGAAAACGCAATGTGTTTTGTGGTTTTTGGTTAGAGTTTTGGGAATTTCTATTAAACTGTAGGGCAAAATTAGCCCTTATATTATTGGATTCTAGTTCTTGAGCCTTCGCAAGAGCGTTTGGAAGATCAGTTGGGGCCAATGAGAATAAAATGTTTGCCAAGGGGGCATTTAATCCTGTGATAAAAATTCGTAATGCGTGTTGTCGGTTTTTCCTATTAAGTTCGTTAGTTAGTTCTGAATTTGACCCGTGAGTCATAATAGTTTTGTTAATCAGAGCAGTGAGTTTCTCGTTGACTTTATTATAATAGTCAAGAATTGTTAATGAGCCTTGCCTCATTATACTTATTTCCTGCTCAATAATGTGAATTGGTCTTTTATCCGAATAGGCGAAATCGAGACGGCTTAGTATGGCCTCCAGATTCAGCACTGTACCATGATTGGTAAGAATATCATTCGCTTCATCAACTATTTTATTCCTTAAAATTGTGAGAGCGGCGTAATATCTACGACTGCCTCTATTATAAAGACCTATTGAATTGTTGGCAGCTTCGCGCCAACTTACATATGAGGTTTTGCCATTGAATACCGGCAATGATTTAATGACCTCCAATGATTCATCGCAATTTATACTTTCGTCGATATTTTGCGCTCTGTATTCTTCAACTATATTAACTCCACTTAGCTGTTGTAAATTCCTATTGATTTCATCTAATCTCCTATTCAAGGGACCTGTTTCGATTGTTTCCCTAATTAATTCTTTTATCTGCCTCTTTTGTAATTCGGTCAGGCTTGATGTACCTGATACTGTTGCTGAGCTTTGGGCCATAGTAAGTGACCTAGTTAATCTGTCTGTCAATTCGTCGATTGTTTCGTCCGGCATTAAGGATGTTTAGTCTCCTATTGTATATTTTTTTGAAAACAGTGCAATCTCTTTGTCTTAATGGATCGCTTTATAAGCACAATAAAAGAAAAGTAATTTTGCTTCTATTCTAAATACGTGTTTATGTTATTTTTTGGCACTTGTTTTTTTTTTTATTACAAAAATGTTTCATACAATAATTAACTAGCTTAACTTACTTAAAAAGTTGGTTGTTGACTGAGGGAAATGTTGTCTTCCGTGTTGTTGAAATTGTTGATTGAGGCTGTTGTCATCAATTGTGGTTGGAGTTGGACTTCTTGTCTGATAGCTTAAATTTTTGTTCAAAATTTTGTTTTTGTTTTTTTTTTTTTTCAATTTTTTACACGATAATCACTTTTAATGGGGTACTTGTTCCCTATTTTTTTTTTTTAATATTTTAGTTTTCTCCTTTCTCACTGGGGTACTTCTTACTTTTTTTTTTTATGTTGTTGTGTTTTTTTTTCTCCCTTCTCACTTATTTTTAATGTTGTTGTTTTTTTTTTTTTTCCTTTCTCACTGGGGTACTGCTTACTTATTTTTAATGTTGTTGTGTTTTTTTTCTCCCTTCTCACTGGGATACTTCTTACTTATTTTTAAAGTTGTTGTGTTTTTTTTCTCCCTTCTCACTGGGATACTTATTTTTTAATTTTATTCGCTAGCCGCGGATCCTTACTTTGTTTTTTCAGGATATGTCACCTTGGCTAGCCCCACGTTGGGCGCCAATTAAATTTTTAATCCAAAATTTTATTAAAAAAAATTTATTTTATTTTGTTGACATTTGTCAACTTGTTTGTTCTAGAGCTAACTTAGCACTAATTACAAAAATGCTTCTTATAATATATATTATCCAATTGTTTAGCAAAAAGTGTGATAGTTGCTAGTTTATTGTAATATGAGGATTTTTGGCTGTTGTGAAATTAATTTGTTAATAGTTCGCACGTTGAAACATTAAACCCTTTATATTAAGCAGACTGAACGTCAGCAAGATTTTGTGGGAAAGAATTTGCTTTTTATTTTTTAATGAATGATGATATCGTTTCTTAACTTGCATCATTTGTTATATCATTTGTAATAAAAGCATTTCCCAAATGGTTAACATACACCATCCCCTTTTCTGAATCGCTTCTTACCCAGTCGCCAGTTGAAGTTCACAAAGGTGGCTTACCTATTACGGGGTTTTTAAACCTTTTGTCGCTTTCCACAAGGAATAATCAGATTGAGGAGTACCATCAAGGCTTTCCAAATATGTTTTAAGGGAAGCCATTCTATGGACTTCAAGCAAATTTCTTAGTCGAGTTACGCATTTCCGTAGCCTAGTTTTAAGCTGAGGCGACCTGCGAAGTTGCCACTCTCTTCTAACTCTTCTTTTTTCTGTTAGAAGTTGTTTAGTTTCAAACGAATATGTTCTATTGCTCACATTTCTGGATCTTATATGGCTAGTGGTGGCATGTTGTACGGCTAGATTAAGGTGTTCAGAAAATTCGTTAATCGACACATCAATATCCTCAGGCGTTCTCAAGGCAATGTTTTCCGTACAATGTGTACTCAAATATTTTTTATATTTAAAGCAATTAACTCGAGAGACGGTCAACGGGGAGCCAATCTCTTGGGGGAACGAAACAGAGACTATATAGTCTGGGATCTTTCGTCGGTCTGTCGGCCAATAAGTAGGGTGTCCACTTGAAACCACATCTAAGCCCATTTTGGAAACGGTATAAACAAGCACACGGCCTATCGAGGTAATTAAACGTGATTCCAAAAAGTGTGTTTTGCGTTATAGTCGCCAGTCGCTAAAAATCCAAGTGAATTGAAAAAATTTGTATATTGATTTTCTGTTACTGAAAACCGGGGTGTGGAATAAATCGATGAAATAACAATTTTAAGATGAAAATGTTCAATACATATGTTTGTTGCTTGAAGATACTCCTCACATGTCTCGTTTAGCAAATAGTGCTTAATTCTAATTTTTGTCAAAATTGCTGAGCCTCCGCAAGATCTACCACGGGGATCTTTAGTATCATATAGTCTGTAACCATTAATTTTGAAATAGCTGTTGCTTGTTAAGTGAGTTTCAGCAATCAGCATTATGTCGATTTGCTTTTCCATAAGGAAGTGCTCAAGTTCATTTTTGTTTTTCTGGAACACAAACGCGTTTTTAACCAACTCATTTTTTTAAAATTGCCTGCAAAATAGTGAATTGCATTTTCAGTATTTGCTGCATCATGTTTGTCATGGAAACCGCAAATGTATTTATAGATTGAACAAGAGTCTGCAGAGTTGCCTCAAGATTGCTAAAATTTTGGTCGGAGTTTTGAGACATGGGCTCCTGATTCAAGTTTGGCTTATCGGTTTTTACCACATTCGCATAACAAATTTTTTGGGGGGTTTTGCACGTTTATATGGCTGGTTGACTGGCGTACCTTGGGAAAATTGCTTCTAGAAATGGTGTTTGTCTGCTGGGGTGGCATATTTAAAATTGATGGCCTATTTGTCATTGACCTCTTGAAGTGAGTATGTAGTTTGCAGTATGGTTACCTCCACAATTACTGCATTTTTTAACGCTCGAGTCAGTCTTAGGTTGTTTGCACTGTGATGTACCGTGATGTTCTCCACACACAACGCAAACTGCGGGCAACTTACAATAGGCCTTAGTAACAAACTATTGGCAATCTAGGCATTGAACGGGCCCTAAACGCTTATGAGGCTCCTCAACGGTAACCTTACGAATTAAAAGATATTTTAGGTTACCTCTAACTGGCCTTTTTAAACCCTTAGGCGCCCGCCATAAAGAATAGTGGGACTGAAGAGTACCATCTAGACTTTCTAAATACGTTTGTAGAGAAGCCGTTTTTTGGTTTCCAAGCAAATTTCTTAGTTGATTTGTGCACTCACGGAGCCTTGTTTTTAGTTGCGGAGACCTACGAAGTTGCCACTCTCCTCTAACTCTTCTTTTTTCTAATACAAGTTACTCGATTTCTGAAGAATATGTTCTATTTTGAATGTTTCTGCATGTTAAATAATCGCTAGAACCAAGTTCAGCGGTTTGTTTAAGGTTTTCGCTAAAGTTGTTTAGTGACGCATTAATATCTTCAGGCAATCTTAAAACAATATTCTCAGTGCAATGGGTACTCAAAAAATTTTTATATTTTAGCCAATTCACTCGGGTGACAGTCCTATGCAAATTGTTAATCAGGGACCAAGTCTACTGGGGAAAACGCACTGAAATAATAGTTGGTGAATGATCCGATGACAAGTCTAACGAATGCTCAGCTTGCATCCGTTCCACAGGGAACCCCTTTACCACTCCAAAATCAATCACATGTTGCGGGTGGACCCAATGAAATGCCACTGCCAACACCAGCACCTTTGCTTGCACCACAACGACCACTAGTTGATTATGGGTAATGTTGCAACAGACCTTTAATATGGTGCTTGTTATAATATTTTAAAAGAGCGCTTCTTGAATTTGTAGTTTGCACCAGGTGAAAGTATTTGATTTTCAGGCTTTTGAATAGCGCGCAAAGACGGAGATTCGTAATTTACTGAAATAATAAGATAAGAAATAATAAAAGTCCGTTTTTGTTTTATCAAGGCAGTTGTGAGTTGATTAAAAGTTGTGTAAGGTTATGAGACTACTTGCAAACAAATATACACTTGTATGCACATGTGTTGACGGCATCAGCAGATGCTTTACGACTCCATATGAAATTTGCAGGGAAAATTTTAAGCTTCATATTTTGCATAAGCTTTCTTTTATATTTAAATACTCCAAAAATTAATGAAATTTGCAAAAATTTACTAGAAAATTTAGACAAATTATAAGAAAACTATGTAAAAGAAAAACTGCTTTGTTGTGTTGTATATCCTTTCTTTTTCCCTGCTTCATAAAAATGTATGTTTTGCTGAATCAGATGTTGCGGAAGGGTGTTGCCATTCAGCAAAAAAATAAATAAAAGTATTGCTCAGGGTTGTACCTTTTTATGTTACACAAAAAAACAAGTGCGCCAAAATATAGAACATACATGGCGGATGTATTTTTGTAGGTAACATAAACATCGCTGGAATGTAGTTTGAAAAAAAGACAACGGAGCCAGAGATTGGTATAAAAGCATTTAATGGAGGAAAAACGGGGCTTTTTGTTTGACTAGATTTTTTCTGAAATGGTGACGGTGGAGAACCGTAAAAAAATTATTTTTTTTGGTGAAAAAAAAATAAAATAGATTTAATAAAAATTTAAGAACTTTTTAAGAAAAATAGAAAACCAGTAAACAATTATAAATAGCTTGTTTTCTATGTTTCCCAGCTATCTATATGTCGACATTTCATAGGAACTACCCTAATCATCAGTAGACTTTGGAAATTTTTGAAAGATATTCTCAAACATTTAACTTTATATCCCAACAATCCAAATAAATTGCTGAGAATTTAAAAAGAAAAATGCTCTAATAATATCCGTCAAAACACAAATATTGAATTGTTTGAAAAATAGAAAATGTTAAATAAAACACTGTCTAAACCGATTAAAACATAAAGTTATAGAAAGTCAGAAAAACAACACAAGAAATATATTTTGCCAAGAAAAAAAGAATCGAGCTGGTCTTAAAGAAAAATTAAAATAATCAAAAAACCAACTTGGGAGCAAACTGAAAGAGAATCACCAGGAATTGCGTGTCCCAGCTGCAAGAATAAAGCTAAGAAGAGGAGAAAAGTTGTTATATGCCATTGGCGGAAATAAAACTAAATAAAACTCACCAACTAGAGGGATCATTTTATGGTGTAACCAGGCGAAAATTATCATCCGAAAGCTGAGGAGTTACCGGAGTCTGGAGTGCGCTATTTGAACCGGCTTGAAGAAAAAAAAGATAAGTGATTGTTGTCAGCATTTATGTTTTTTGAGTGTATGTTTATGTATGTAAGTCTTTTTGTGTTTTGTGGTTATAATATCTGTTAAAGATAGGAAAAGCTAGTATTAAGTCATTGCGCAAAGCGCCTTAATATATAGGAAAAATTAAATTGCGTTGGGTACAAAAAGGTGACCGAAATAACAGTTTCTGTTTATGTGAGTTAAGGGAATTGGTAGAGGGAAAAGTGAGTCGTTTTTTTATCTTATAAACCACCTAAGAGAGCTCATTTAAGCATTATTTGTATAGTTTTTTTTTTTTTTTTTTTTAAATTAATTTAGGTGCCAGGATAAGATAGATTGTGAACTTAATATACATATAATAAGAATACATTTTTAAATATAATGTAATTAGTGGATTTGAAAAGAGAAGTATGTGGTAAATATTCTTGGTAAGAGCAAGGTTGAATGTAAGGTAAGGTGAACGTGTGATGTGTGTGGGTTGTGGAGACACGACGAGATAAATTTTACGGGACATGCCGTGTCCATGGTAGAGTGGGCGAGTGGAGAACCATACCATCTGGTCTCCCTCTTAAGTGTTTCCCAGTCGCTTTCAGTAACATATTTTGTTTTTTGTGGATCATAAAGGGTAAGTTGTGGTAACATAAAAAAAAATAAATGTGTGATGATCTGGGAGAAGTAGGTTGCCGGTTGAAACTCGCCCTGATGCAGCGACTGAGCTGGTTGGCATTGCAGCGACTTTTCCGAATAAGATCATAACCTACATCAGGAATCTTTCGCCGGTCAGTCGGCCAGTAAGTGGGATGTCCGCTTGATATTACGTCTAAGTCCATTTTAGAAATTGTATCAAAAAGCACCCGACCCTTCGGGGTGATTAAACGTGAGCCCCAAAAAGTGTGTTTTGCGTTGTAATCTCTAGCTGCTATAAAACGAGGTCCTAATGAGGTGAAAAAACTTGAATATTGTGATTCCGTTACTGAAAATCGAGGCGGCGAATGATGTAATGAAAATTTTCCTCACATGTGTCGTTCAACAAAAAATGCTTTATCCTAGATTTTAGGATTCTAGAATTTTGCAGAACCTCCACAAGCTCTTCCACGGAGGTCTTTAGTATCGTATAGTACGTAGCCGTTAATTTTGAAGAAGCTTGTTGGCGTCAAGTGAGTTTCTGCAATCATCATTACAGCAATCTATCCATCAGGAAGTATTCGAGTTCATTTTTGTGTTGGCGGATGCCGTTCGCGTTCCAGAAACATATTTTTAGCCAAATCATTTTTTCGAAATAACCTGGAAAATGGTGGATTGCATTTTCAACATTTCCTGCATCATCGTCATCATAGACGACGTAAAAGTGTTTATTGTTTGAATAAAGGTCTGTATTGTTGCCTCAAGGTTACTGAAATTTTGATCGGGCGGTTGAGATATAGATTCCTGGTTCGGGTTTGTGAAAGTAGACTTAACTACATTTGCATAAGAAATTTGTTTTTGATTTTGAACAGTTATGTCGGTGGCTGACTGTCCTGTCGGAGGAAAAGAATTATTAGAAAAAATTTGAGTCTGCTGTGGTGGCTTAGAAGCAATTATTGGTTTGTTGTTCATGTGCTTGAGGTGGGTGTAGACGGAGCAACCTCTATAATTAGCTGTGTGGTTTTCACCGCAATTACTGCATTTTTTTATTTTTGGGTCGAATTTCGGCTTATTGCATTGTGCTGTACCATGGAATTCTCCACACACAACACAAAGTGTAGGCAACTTGCAATACGCTTTATTGTGGCCAAATTCTTGGCAGCTGTGGCACTGTACGGGTCCTAAGCGCTTATGCGGTTCCTCTACGGTTATTTTTCAATGTAAAAGGTATTTTATACTGTATATTGGATGAACTTCATTCTTCTTTAAAGTCACATCTCCTGGCTCTAATTCAACCCTAAACATGGGTTGAGGGATCTTTTCACGATTTTTGATGTTTAACACATTTTTTACTTTGAATCCCTTGTCTGTCAAACCGGTCTTAACTTCATCAGTGTATACGCAAGGGTCAATCCCTTTTATTACGACTTGAAGACCTTTAGCGCTTTTAAGCTGATAAGTATAAAAAGCTTTTTTATTTTTTAAATTTAAATTTTTGATCTTAAGATTTTGATTGGATTTTGTGAGCCAAAATTCTAATGATATTTGTTGCAACTGTCACAAAATCTAAGGTACCATTACATTTTTTTTTACACCATCACACTTAAAGTGAAACAAGAAATATGATTTGAGCATAAACAGTCAATTTGATTAGCGTCTGTTTTTAATATTTTTATTTGCTTCTGTAAAAATGCAACACTGATCCACTGAAAAATCTAATTGTTTAAACAATTTTCTAAAAATGGTGAAGTGTTATGTGATGTCAAATCTCTTACCGTATTATTTCCCATTTTCATAACACGTTACATTCACACTATCACACTTGCACGTATTATTTGAATTTTTGACAAGTCTTAATACAAAGTGTGATAGTCGGAAGTAGCCTTAAGCAGCTGTATTTTTGTATCCCTGGTAATAGGCAGCAAAAAAGTAACAGCTGATTTCGGTCGACAGCAAATATAATTAAATGATATTGCTTAATAACAAATTTGATAAAATATCATTATAATTATTGTAAAGGTAATATTATCTGAATAAAACTAACAGAGTCGTACTCGTGGCCAAGTTTGACAAACACGAATTCTAGCAATTGAACGAATTTGATGGCATGTAATCAGGCGGTGCTATCAGACCCAGTTTGATTGTATAATAGTCGCTTAAAAGGCTGTTAGATTATCGTGTTTTTAAAGTAAAAATATTGTACTTCTTAAAATACAAAATTGGTTTTTAAAAATTAAGGGAAAAAATCAAATTCGGTGCGGTTTTGTTGAAGTAACGCGTTTTTTCCCCAATTGTGGTTCGTTGTGAAATTTCAAAGTTGACAACGCTGATAAAATTCTGTATTACATATTATGTGTATTTTGTACTTTACGGTATATTTTTTAAGTTTGAAAAAAAGAGTTTTTAGCTTTTTTATATCAACGTTTTTTTATATGTACATATTTGAGTTTATCATTTCTATTAAATCTTGTTTAATACAAACATCAAAACAGTAAACATTGCAAAATTTTAAATAATCTTTAGAAAAAAGAATTCATTCTAGATATTGATTTTCCAGAGAAGATCAAAATTTTGTTTTGTTCGGGTAGACTTTACTGTTCTTTCTACATTTGTAGAAGAATGTGAAAAAATCAAAACATTTTGTACACATTTTGACATTTCCAGTAATGCATTAGAAAAGTCCCCATGCTTTAAATCCGAAATTTGTTGCCAAAATTAACTTGTTTTGCTTCAAAAATTTTTTCAAAATCATAACTCTCTGAATACGGAGTCTAATATTTGTCTTCTTTTTCAGAAATAAAGCTAGAAAATTTTTCTATAACTTTCACAAAATAATTATTGCCCGTTTTAGTAATTTTTTTAGGGTAAATTATATTTGTAGAGTTATAAGATTTATGCTCAAAATCAAAACGTTTTAAAATTTGGTTGATCAGTTTTATATAACAATAAGTACAGTTTTTCGTTGATTTCGCTTTTGTTAATTTTTGATTTTCATATTCTTTAGCCAATAAGCCCATATACACCTCATTATATTGCAAAAAAATTTCTGGATTCATAAATTCCGTTAAAAAAATTTCTTAATTTTTTATCGTATCTTTTTTGATAAAAGCAAAAAAAAAATTAAATTTTTAAAGCCTCATAAATATCTAGTACTCTAACAACTACTGCTCCAAGCTATAACCATCTGGTTTGACAATTTTTTGCCTCATAAGTAGCTTTCCAGAAGCCTGTGAGTGTGTGCAGGCAAGTTTAACTTTCTTCTGTGCATCAAGCCGTCGTGCCACACTTTATCAAAAGCTTGCTTAATATTGGAGTCAACTTCGCCATTAACAATTTTTCGAACAGTTTTGAAATTGTTGGCAGTAGACTTATTGGTCTGTATAATTCTATTTTAGTGCGAACCTTCCCTGGTTTGGGTATCATAGTAATCATGAACACCTTCCACTCTGCAGGATAATAACGTTTAAAATAAAAAGCAGAACTCTTCAAGCTACACGAGGTAGCTGCGAAAGCATTTTACCAGCAATTTTATCAATATCTAGAGCTTTCCTCGGGTTTGTGTTACATATAACATTTTCGACATCTTGAAAACTAAGCCTCAAAGACAGGCGGTTTAACAGCATATGACGGTAGTTCAGCTGAATCATTCGCTGTATCATTTGTGGTAAAAACATTTCTCAAATGGTTAACAGTCTCCAGTTGAAGTTCGCGTAGGTGGCTTAACTATTACGGGTCCTTTCATACCTTTCGTCGCTTTTCATAGCGACTAATCGCATTGAGGAGTATCATCAAGACCTTCCAGATAATTTTCAAAGGAAGCCATCCTTTGCCTTTCAAGCAGATGTCTTAACTGAGTTATACATTTCCGTAGCCTGCTTTTAAGCTAGGGAGACTTGCGAAGTTGCCACTCTCTTCTAACTTTTCTTTTCTCTGAGAGAAGTTGTTCAATTTCAGACGAATATGTTCTATTGCTCACATTTCTAGATCTTATATGGCTAGTGGTAGCATGTTGTACATGTTGCACATGGTATGTGAGTTAAGGGAATTGGTAGAGGGAAAAGTGAGTCGTTTTTTTTTTATCTTAGAAACCACCTAAGAGAGCTCATTTAAGCATCATTTTTATAGTTTTTTTTTTGTTTTAAATTAATTTAAGTGCCAGGATAAGATAGATTGTAAACTTTGTTTTTTCCTAATGTTTTTTAGGAAACCGAATTAAACACTTTATAATTCGTTAACAAGATTAAGTTAATTAAGTTATAACTTAAACAAATTGTAGGGCACGGTGGAAAAAACACTTTTCGTTATAATAAAAACACTATAAGGAACGGTATTCAAATTCATTTTAATTAAAAACCGCTTATGTCTAATTTATTATATGTTTTATATTTTTGTTATATTATTCATTTATTTATTTATTTAGTTAATATTATTATTACTTAATTTGGCTATTATGACTGTTATATTATTATTAATTCATTATTTATTCGAGTAAATACATATAATTATATAGAAATGAAAAGATTATAATATTTAATGTAGGAAAATATAAAGTGTTAAAGGTATATAAAAGTCAGCCAAGCACGCGTTCACGACTGCCAAAACAGAGCTGTCTTGTTGTTGTGTTGCCAGACCGGCTCAAAAGTGTTTAGTATAATATGACATCCCCCTTGTTTCATTTGAAAGAAACTTCGTAATTCTCAAAGCGTTTTGGGATTTTGATCGTTCTTCGTGGCCTGGATGTTTCCCTGTTGTCTTGACCTTCTTTATCGTTGTTAATGTCTGGTGTTATCCCATTGTCACAACCTGGTGGGTTAGCTTCCTCTTGCGCATCTTGACGTAATGGTGACGGTAATGATGCTATTTCTGTTTCCTTGTCTACATCTGCTTGTTGTTCTCCACTACATTTATTAATGGCCTTTCTTGTATTCGTTGAGTGGCTTTTACTAGGCTTCCTTATATGAATTGTGTTCCGTCTATACAGTTTCTGATCTGAATTGATGATACATGATCTATTTGATAGTTTTTCTGCTATTTCTCCTTTTGTCCACACATCGTCTGGATGTTTTTTCATAAACACTTTGTCGCCCACGTTCAAGTTGTTTGCTGTTTTTGTTCTTCTGTCGAAATACCTTTTGTTGCTCGTGCGCTGCTGTTCGATACGTGGTGAAACTTCCGTTATAACTTGTTGATTTGTGTTTGCGTTCGGAATTCCACAGTTTAGCCATCTGCAAAATAGTCTTTTTGCGGGACTAGAGCCGATTTTGTTTGGTGTGTTTCTCCAAATTAGAAGCATTTTATAGAAATCCGACCCTGATTCGATTGACTTTTTTATTAATTGTTTGGCTATTTTTACTGCAGACTCGGCTTTCCCATTTGCTTGTTGATGGTACGGGCTTGACGTTACGTGCTTGAATTCCCACGCCGTTGCAAAATCAGCAAACTCGGTATTGACAAAATTTGTTCCATTGTCAGTGATTACTTTTATAGGAACCCCATGTCTGCTAAAATTCTTTCTGCATACATTCACTGTTGTATTTGCTGAGAGGCTATTTAACTCATCTATTTCAAAAAAATCAGAATAATGGTCAACCGTTATTAAAAAGTGTTTTTTCTTGTTCTTTAAACTAATTTCACAAACATCCATTGATACGATTTCGAATGGTGACTTTGGTATTTCTGTTAGAACTAGAGGTTCTTTCTGCAAGTTTTTAGCGTATTTACTACATATGTCGCAATTTTGTATTTTGATTTTAATGCTTTCAGATATGCCTCTCCAATATACGGTTTCTCTAGCTAGTTTGAGGGTTGATTCAATGCCCAAATGTGGTTGGTGTAATCGGTCAAGTATTTCCTTTCGCATCGTTTTGGGAATAAGTATTCGATTTCCCTTGAATATCATTGCGTTATTGTATACTAATTCATCACGTATATTCCAGTATTCTCTGATCAGCTCATTCGTTTCGAATTTATTTTCTGGCCAGCCGTTAGTAATGGTTTCGATCAAAACGAGCATGATACTATCTTCTGCGGTAGCTTTTTGAATCTTATTAATTGTATCGTTGCTGATCCTCTTGTGTTCTACATCGCTACATTGGTCTAGTTTTTGTAATTCGTTTTCTATTTTGTAAATTTCCCATGATTTCTCTTGCTCATTTTCTTTTACTGGTGCCCGTGACAAAGTGTCCGCAATAAACATCTGGGTTCCTTTTCTGTACTTTATGCTAAAATTATATCTCTGCAGTGATAGGATCATTGACTGTAGCCTTTTGGGTGTGTTGATTAAAGGTTTTTGAAATATATTTATGAGCGGCTGGTGATCTGTCTGAATGACTACATCGTTTTTGCCACAAATGTATTGGTCAAACCTTTTACAGGCGAAAAGTATTGCCAGCATTTCTTTTTCAATCTGGGCGTAGTTTTGTTGAGTTTGTGTAAGTGTTTTTGAGGCATAAATAACAGGGTGTCCTTGTTGCATAAGCGTACATCCAACAGCAAATGATGATGCATCTGTTTGTATTGTCACCTCCATATTTGGATCGAAGAATTTGAGGACAGGAGTATTTGTTATAATTTTCTTTATTTCCTGAAATGCTGCTTCTTGTTTGCTTGTCCACTTGAATTCGCTTTTCACGTGCGTTATTTTTCGGAGAGGCTCTGTAATGTTAGACATGTTCGGAATAAATTTTCCCAAGTATGTTGCCATACCTAGAAAACGTAACGTTTCGCTCTTGCCTGACGGTGTTGGCATTTTTATTATTGCTTCGATTTTCTGAGGATCGGGTTTTAAACCCTCATCACTTAATACGTGGCCAAAAAAATTTATGCTTGTTTTACAGATTTTAATTTTGTCTCGATTTATTTTCAAATTTTCTCTCTGTAGCCTCTTTAGTAAGTTTTCTAGGTTGTTATTGTGGTCTTTCAACGCTTCTTCCATGCTGTTGCCTTTCCCAACTACAAGTATATCATCAGCAATACAAGTTACACCGTTCAAGCCAACAATGACTTGGTTTTGTCTCATTTGGAATATCTCCATAGCGGGTTTTATTCCGAAAGGCATCCTTCTAAATCGGTATTTTCCAAATGGAGTCCAAAAGGAAGTTAATTTACTGCTTTGTTTGTCCAACTCCAATTGCCAGAAACCTTTCTTTGCATCTATCGTGCTAAACACCTTTGCACCGGATATTTCAGTAAGAATTTCCTCTATAGTTGGAAGTTGATATTTCACGTCTCTCAATGCTTTATTTAGCTCTCGAGGATCGATGCAAATTCGTAATTTTTCATTTTTTCTTACTAACACGATATTGCTGGTCCAAGGAGTGTGTTCTGGTTCTTTTACAATAACATTGTTGTTCTCCATTTCGTCCAATGCTATTTTCAATTGTTCACGCAACGCGACTGGGATTCTTCTCGGTGGTACGTTTTTTGGCACAACTGTTTCATCGATTTCTAATGTTATTTTGCCGGTGAGTTTTCCTAGACCTTCGAATACATCGCTGTATTTTTTTATTATGCTATGTGCCTCTTGTTCTGCTGTATTTCGGGTAATCGTTTTGCATACTTCAATTAGTTTTAACTTTTGACATGTTTCGGCAGATAATAATGGACAGTGGTCTTGTTTTATTACGTAGAATAATAGTTGATTTTTGATGCTTTTATTCTGAACAATCAAGTTGGTTGTACCTATAGTTGTAATTTCTGTTCCTTCAATTGTTTTTAACTTTGTAGATGTTGCTTTGATTTGTATGTTTGGTTGTATGGATTTTAAGTTGTTGTATCCTATTATATTACAAGTTGCTCCAGTATCTAATTGGCTTTTAATACTTACTGGATGGTTGTTTTCGTTATATATCGTTAGATTCTTGAAGAGCCCATGTGGGTAGCCGTCTTCAACTACGTTGAGTACGTATTGGTCATCGTCTGATTCATTTTCAGGCATTGTTGTAATTTCCTTTACTGTTCCATTTTTTCGCTTGTTAGCGTTGTTATTATTGTCGTCTGTCAAGCATACTCTTGCATAGTGCCCTTTTTTGTTGCACTTTCTGCAGTATATTTTTCTTGCTGGGCAATTTTCTAAAGTGTCGTGGTACTCGTTTCCACAGAATTTACATTTTGATGGTGATCTGTTGTTTTTAGCTTGTGAATACTTACGGGTTTTTTGTATTTTATTTATTTCTACAATATTGTCTTTACTATTAAGGCCTTTGAGCTGCTTTTCAGAAATCTCCTTAGATCTACAAATTTCTATGGCCTTGTCGAGGGTAATTTCATTATCTAACCACAACCTTTCACGTAAACCATGGTCCTTGATTGAACAAATTATTTTATCAAGCAACAAGTCATCCTGTAGTGGCCCGTACTGTGCATTCTTTATAAGGCCTCTTAATCTATTGAAGTATTCATCATATGACTCTTCTTCTTCCTGTTTGGCCATATTAAATATTGCTCTGACGTATCTTTTATTTACCGATGGCGTCAGATGTTTTTCTATAGCGTTTAGTAAGTCCTTGTCAGTTCGCTTTTCTTCATCTTTTATCGGCATGTTTCCGTATCTTCTAAACGTATCACTGCCAATAGCTGTCAGTAATATAGCTTTCTTAGTCTCTTCATCTTGCTTAATAAGACCTGTTGCTTGTACATAAAGGTCCCACTGATTTCGAAAATGTTTAAAATTTTCAGAAATATCTCCCGCCTTTATGTCTATTGGCTCCGGTAGGGGGATTTGTGGTATTGTTCTTTGCTGGCTTTGTTGTATTGTTTGTTTTAATTTTTCGATCTCATTCTTCAGTTCTTGTACCTCCGTCATTGTTCGGCTGTAGTACATTCAATAATATATGTATATATGTACCTTCGTACGACGTATTATCTATCTGTTTCAGGAGACGCTGATTACTCCAACACACCTGACACCATGTTATATTATTATTAATTCATTATTTATTCGAGTAAATACATATAATTATATAGAAATGAAAAGATTATAATATTTAATGTAGGAAAATATAAAGTGTTAAAGGTATATAAAAGTCAGCCAAGCACGCGTTCACGACTGCCAAAACAGAGCTGTCTTGTTGTTGTGTTGCCAGACCGGCTCAAAAGTGTTTAGTATAATATGACAATGACCAAACATTCCGGCCCCATTGAAGGACTGCACGTCTTCAATCTATAGGCAGTGGAGCCAATTTTTGTACCGGGCGCTTAAGAACGCCGCTTTTGGTCCGGACCTCCGCCACCCTGACCTTGCCGTCTCCTCCTTCTTGGACGCGAACGACTCTCCCGGTCACCCAATGGTGTGGCGGGCAATTGTCTTCGTGGACTATCACGACCTGCCCGACTTCTAGATTGGGCATTGGGTCGTACCACTTGGCCTTGGATTGTAGGCCGAGGATGTAGTCGCGAGACCAAGCTTGCCAGAATGTCTGCTTGAGATTGCAGAGCAGACGCCATCGCTTGCATAATGTCAGCCCTCTGGCGATCGCGCGATTCTGCGAATCCTTGCTGCTGCGAACGCAGACCCTCCCCTATTAGCAGATGCGCTGGGGTTAGTGCTTCTCCGTCGTTCGGGTCTGGAGACAGCGGTGCTATTGGCCGACTGTTGAGCACTGCCTCTACTTCTGCGAGCATTGTGCCCATTTCTTCTTGAGTGAGCGATGCATTGCCCACGGCGCGCAGAAATAGGAACTTCGCCTGCTTGACTGCTGCCTCCCACAGCCCTCCGAAGTGGGGAGCCCGAGGTGGTATGAAGCTGAACTTCACCCCGGACGACGCTCCGAATAATTCGACGGCCTTCTGGTTGTCGACAAGCGCCTGATGTTCTTTCAGAACGCGACTTGCTCCGGCGAAGTTAGTGGCATTGTCGCACCATACTTTGTCTGGGAGTCCTCTCCTGGCAGCAAACCTTTTAAAAGATAAAAGAAAAGCATCAGTCGACAGATCAGACACTAATTCTAAATGTACCGCCTTAGAAGTGAAACACACGAAAACCGCTATATACATTTTTATGGGTGGTCTACCACGTATTCTCAATGAAACGTTAACGGGACCACAAAAATCTACTCCGACCGTTAGGAATGGTCGAGCAGCCCTCACTCGACTAGTGGGTAAGTTGCCCATTATTTGTGACATAAGCTTAGGCTTATAGCGGAAGCAGTGTACACACCTGCGAACGATTCTGCTGCACTCTTCTTTCGCATTAATGAGCCAAAAAAGCTCACGCGAAAGAGCAACAAGCGTTTTCGTGCCAGCGTGGCAATTTTCGAAATGCAGATTACGCAAATAAAGTGTGACAAAGCTATTTCTTTTCGGCAATAAAAGTGGGAATTTTGTGTCATATTTCACATCTGCGTTAAGCAGTCTTCCACCTACCCTCAATAGTGAAAACGAGCGTTTCTCTTCATCAAACGCATGAATAAATGGAGTCAATCTTTGCATATTTGACGGCAAGACTAGAGATTTCTGTAACTTAGAAATCTCCTCAGAAAAATTTGCTTTCTGGATCGCTTCTATGAGCCGATAGAATGCCCATTTTAATTCTGTGGCAGTAGGTACTATCTCTCTGTTTATGTTACGTTTTTTAAGAACGTCAACAAATTTTAGTACAAAGGCAGTTACTCGCAGTAACTTTTTGTACGAAGAAATCTTTCCGACCAGATCCAACAAACAATTTTGCGGATCCTCTACTGCAAGAAATACGTGAGTCTTTATTGTTTCCAATAATTTTTGGTTCTCTGTTAACTCGAAGTGTTCGTTAACAGGCCAATTCGAACAGTCGCTTAACAAAAACGACGGTCCTTCAAACCAAATTGAACTTTTCAGTTCCTGCACATCGCATCCTCTTGAAACGATGTCTGCTGGATTCTGTTTTGTAGGTACATGGCGCCATGAAACTTGTTCAGACCACTCCTGAATCTCAGCGACCCGATTTGAGACAAAAGTATTGAGAGAGGACGGATGTGTCTTAATCCAATGAAGGGTTATTTCTGAATCAGTCCAGAAATGAACGCTCTCGACATCAAAGCTAATCATTAACTTAATTCGATTCCACAACTTAGCCAGAAGATGTGCAGCACATAGCTCAAGTCTCGGAAGAGATTTTGTCTTGAGCGGAGCAACTTTAGATTTAGCGGTTAGTAGTCTCGAAACAATTGCACTTGATTCGGAGCTTCTTATGTATAAGCAGCACCCATACGCTCGAATTGATGCATCAGCAAACCCATGAATCTGAATCTTCGCCGCTGATGTTGTGTGGACGAATCTTGGGATTGAAATCGAATCAATTTCCAGCAAATTAGATTTGAAATTGTCCCATGAAGTATTTAGTCTCATGGGAATCGATTCATCCCAGTCAAGTTTTTGAATCCAAAGTTCTTGAAGTAATATTTTGGATTTTGTTACAATTGGGCACAACAGTCCGAGAGGATCAAACAAACGAGAAGAAACTGACAATATGTTTCTCTTAGTGGCTTTTAAATCCTGGAAATTGGCGTCCAAATGAAATATAAATGTATCATTCTTCGGAACCCAATGTATACCAAGTGCTTTAGCTGAGTCGGAATCACTTTGTAACAGTTTCTCATTTTTTACAGTACTCATAAATTTCGGATGATTTGAAACCCATTTCGTTAGATTAAAACCAGCTGAACTTAAAATTTCAGTGGCCTGACTACGAATGATTTCAAGTTCTTGGCAGCTTTCAGCCCCGGTAAGCAAATCATCAACGTAGAAATCACTGCGAACAACTTTTGCACCAACAGGCAAAGTCTCTTTGTATAAATCGCTTAAATGAATCAAACATCTGATAGCCAAAAATGGAGCAGAAGCCGTGCCATAAGTAACAGTGTTCAGTCGAAACACTTTTAATTCATCAGATGGATTCTCACGCCAAAGGATCAATTGATAATTTCTATAGTTATCGCCAACTAAGACTTGACGATACATTTTCTCAATATCTGCAGTGATTGCATATTTATGGAATCGAAAACGGATAAGTGTAGAATACAATTCTTCTTGAACTGTAAGGCAAATCATTTAGACTTACATGAGAAGAAGTTCTACACGAAGCGTCGAAGACTACTCGAAGTTTCGTAGTCGTACTCTGAGGACGCAACACACATTGATGTGGAATGAAATAGTGAGGGAAATCTGGCATTTTGTCTAGAAGTGACATATGACCTAAATTGAAATACTCTTTCATAAAATCATGATACATATGCCGCATAGTAGTGTCCTTAGAAAGTTTTCGTTCTAAGGCAAAAAATCGTCTTTTGGCAGTTTCAAAAGATGAACCCAACAATTTTGCATCAGATTTGAAAGGCAAAGACACTTCAAAGCGTCCTGACGTTAAACGTCGTACTGAATTCTTAAAGATTTCCTCACACTGTTGCTGTTCTTCAGAATAAATTACTGCTGATTCATTAGGAATTTCCTCTAATTCCCAAAACTTTTTAACAATTGAGTCGATATTGCTCTCATTTTCTACCGAAGTACTTAAATGAAAAACTTTACTGGTGTGTGAGCCTTTTCGTTGATTGTATTTTCCCGTAACAATCCAACCAAGCGAAGTTTTTTCGAGTATTGGAAGGCTCGGGCCAGATTTAATTTGGCCAACACACAACAATTCAAAGAAAATTTCTGCACCAATTAATAAGTCAATTTTTTGTGGTTTGTCAAAACAGCCATTTCAATATTCTTAGGAATATTAAGGCCATTTCAATATACTTAGGAATATTAAGGCGAGTTGTATTCAATTTACGATCAGGTTGTAGATTTGTTATAGAACTCAATACCCAAAACTTAGATGTGAATTGAGTAGAGTTAACCCTCGACGTGACAGTTAAACTAACGCGAGATTTCGACACCGAACTTGTTTCGCTAATACCATTTAAATTCAATCTGCCTCCTTCTCTTTTCAGTCGCAGTAGCTGAGCAAGTTCCTCAGTTATCAAATTTGGCTGAGAACCGGAATCCAAAAGAGCTCTGGCCGGGATCAGTTGGCCAGAACTATTTCTTACTCTGACAACAGCTGTCGCGAGAATTATTTGTTCATCTGATGATGAATAGTTCACCGAAGCGTGAGAAGTGGACGGCTGGTCAGAGTAGTCTCTTAACGCATTGCTAGAACTTGTTGTATATTTATGTAGCAACGAATTATGTGAACCACCACATATCCTACATTTATCAGATGAGCATCTAGCTACTGTATGTCACTTTTTTAAACAATTTATGCATGCTGGCACTGATTTTATAAAATCGAATCGTTTGTTTACAGCCTCAGCAGCAAAAGAAGGGCAATTGTTTATTACATGCTGATTTGATTTGCAGAATAAGCATTTGTCAGCAGATTGTTTAGATTTTGTGCAATTTAGTGATGTTCGAAAACTTTTATATGTAGAATTGTCAGTTTTATTTTTATTATTTGTATTAAACCTCGCTCTTGAACCCGATGCTTCATCAGCAGAAATGTGCTGGTATCGTTTGTTCAAAGCGGCTTCACAGTCTGACTATAATGGCAGCTTTTCGAAATCAAGCTGTTCTTCCCATTTTGTTTTGGTCACTGGATCTACTTTTGACATCACTAAATGTATTAAAATGGCATTAGTTATTTTCTTGTCATCCCCAATTGATAACAAGGAGTCGTATATGGCAGAAACAGTATCTATCATGCTTCTCAAAACAGTAGCTGAAGGTTTCGAAATTTGTGGCAACTCAAAAAGTTTGGCAATATTATCAAAAAATATCAGACATTCGTTGTCATAAACCTTCTTCAAACTGGCCAACGCTTTGGGATAATTTTCCTCTGAAATCTGAAACGCTTTAACAGTTCCTAAAGCTGAATCGGACAAGCATGAGATCAGATGATTAAATTTCTCGATATCTGTCAACGTCGGATCGTTATGGACCAAGTTTTCAAATAAACTCATGAAGTTTTTATACTCCGCGTATTTCCCAGTAAATTTAGATAGCTTCATATTTGGAAGTCTCGAATGATGACCTTGAATGCTGAAAGACGTTTCAGGCATGCTTGGCTGTCTATGTTTAGACAAGAGACTTAAAAACATCGATTTTGTTGTAACACAAATGTCCTCAAGCTCAGCCCTGTCATCATTATCGGGATCTATACTATCAACTTCAGATTGGTGCTTCATGGCTTGGTCGATATAAGTTTTTAGGATGTCCAACCGACATTCTAATTCAATTGGGTTGAAAGAAATTGTCTTTTCCCGAATGGATTGACGAATTCTTTCTATATTTTTGACAACCTTTGCTTTTTTGGTCAGTAATGTCTCCAACGCTTCCGCGTTTGAAGAAGGATCTTGCTGCTTTTTACCTGGCATGTTATTGGTACTATCAATTAAGTAAAACCAAATTAACTTATTGGTGCTTTTTAACGAATTTAATAAAATGAGGTATTATTCTCTCACCGGCAACAAATATTCGAAAATTTCTTGCAAAATATTCTTTTACTTTCTATTTGAAAATTATCAGTTTCTTCCGGAAAATTAAAAACAATTTATTTAATTTTTTATTCTACCACTTTCTTTAAGCCTTTGGTGAATTAGAATATTAATTCTACCAAGAATAATCGATAAAAGTTAATTTCAAAACTAACAAATATATTTTTTGTATGAAAATTAACTTTCGATACTAGTGTGATTGGTTCCACTGTAAAAAGCTTTTATGTATAAATTAACAAAAGTGGTATAGGAACACACGGAATTGAAACACTGATCTTATTAAATTTTTTAAACAAAGAATAAAAGAATAACAAACACCAAGAAATAGTATTAATTAATTTATTTACAATAAATGAAATTAATACACGCGAATATTTATGTTTTATTATTAATATAATAAAAATTATTTCAATGCAATTGAAATGCCGACGGCAAACAAGAAATAATACAAACGGCATTCTCAATAATAAAGAGAACAAATTATGTATGTTTGTTGTTAAAACAATTTTAACACTTACGAAAAGTTTTACTTTTAAGGATGGATTTTTTATTTTAAATAATTTATAAAATAATAAAATTGTTTCACAAAATTCAAATTGTAAAAAATATTTATTGTGCTCGACTTGCAAAGCGGAAAGAATTTTTGAATAATTTACAAAAATCTCTTAAATTTGAATAATTTACAAATTTAAGGTGCTAACACAAATATTTTTTACACTTGTTACCTGGGAACTTGATTTACTCCCCTTGTTGCGATCAGCTTTGCAAAGAATACAATTGCAGCTTGGCATTTGGTGAAACTTTCCTAGAATTGTTCACAAATCACAAAATTTAAAATATTAGTTTTTAATTGTTGTTGGATGTGAGTTTATTGAATTGTCCCCAGATGGTATTAATGCTGTTTATGTGGTTGTTGTAATTGCCTTGAATGTAGAACAACCTTTATCTAAATTCAACAACAAATTGTTTCTTAATTGTTTGTGTTTGTTAACGTTGCTTTTATGTTTTATTAAACTGTTTGTTTTTTTTTTTATATTTTAAAACTATTTTTATGTTAAATAATGCACAATTATTTTAAATTTATGCACTTCACTTTAGTGTTTTTTTTTATAGTGTTTTTTAAATTGTTTTTAAAGTTTTAAATTAAATTATTAAAACTTTCACTTGAAATAATATCAACTGGCACTTTTTCCCACTAGTCCCTGCTCGGGCGCCAAAATGTTTTTTCCTAATGTTTTTTAGGAAACCGAATTAAACACTTTATAATTCGTTAACAAGATTAAGTTAATTAAGTTATAACTTAAACAAATTGTAGGGCACGGTGGAAAAAAACACTTTTCGTTATAATAAAAACACTACTTGTCTGCTTCACGATTACTTTGCAAGTGCTTTTTATTTATATAAAATGCTTAAAACTAAGTATATAAGGAACGGTATTCAAATTCATTTTAATTAAAAACCGCTTATGTCTAATTTATTATATGTTTTATATTTTTGTTATATTATTCATTTATTTATTTATTTAGTTAATATTATTATTACTTAATTTGGCTATTATGACCAAACAAACTTAATATACATATAATAAGAATACATTTTTAAATATAATGTAATTAGTGGATTTGAAAAGAGAAGTATGTGGTAAATATTCTTGGTAAGAGCAAGGTTGAATGTAAGGTAAGGTGAACGTGTGATGTGTGTGGGTTGTGGAGACACGACGAGATAAATTTTACGGGACATGCCGTGTCCATGGTAGGGTGGGCGAGTGGAGAACCATACCATCTGGTCTCTCTCTTAAGTGTTTCCCAGTCGCTTTCAGTAACATATTTTGTTTTTTGTGGATCATAAAGGGTAAGTTGTGGTAACATAAAAAAAAAATAAATGTGTGATGATCTGGGAGAAGTAGGTTGCCGGTTGAAACTCGCCCTGATGCAGCGACTGAGCTGGTTGGCATTGCAGCGACTTTTCCGAATAAGATCATAACCTACATCAGGAATCTTTCGCCGGTCAGTCGGCCAGTAAGTGGGATGTCCGCTTGATATTACGTCTAAGTCCATTTTAGAAATTGTATCAAAAAGCACCCGACCCTTCGGGGTGATTAAACGTGAGCCCCAAAAAGTGTGTTTTGCGTTGTAATCTCTAGCTGCTATAAAACGAGGTCCTAATGAGGTGAAAAAACTTGAATATTGTGATTCCGTTACTGAAAATCGAGGCGGCGAATGATGTAATGAAAATTTTCCTCACATGTGTCGTTCAACAAAAAATGCTTTATCCTAGATTTTAGGATTCTAGAATTTTGCAGAACCTCCACAAGCTCTTCCACGGAGGTCTTTAGTATCGTATAGTACGTAGCCGTTAATTTTGAAGAAGCTTGTTGGCGTCAAGTGAGTTTCTGCAATCATCATTACAGCAATCTATCCATCAGGAAGTATTCGAGTTCATTTTTGTGTTGGCGGATGCCGTTCGCGTTCCAGAAACATATTTTTAGAAAAATCATTTTTTCGAAATAACCTGGAAAATGGTGGATTGCATTTTCAACATTTCCTGCATCATCGTCATCATAGACGACGTAAAAGTGTTTATTGTTTGAATAAAGGTCTGTATTGTTGCCTCAAGGTTACTGAAATTTTGATCGGGTGGTTGAGATATAGATTCCTGGTTCGGGTTTGTGAAAGTAGACTTAACTACATTTGCATAAGAAATTTGTTTTTGATTTTGAACAGTTATGTCGGTGGCTGACTGTCCTGTCGGAGGAAAAGAATTATTAGAAAAAATTTGAGTCTGCTGTGGTGGCTTAGAAGCAATTATTGGTTTGTTGTTCATGTGCTTGAGGTTGGTGTAGACGGAGCAACCTCTATAATTAGCTGTGTGGTTTTCACCGCAATTACTGCATTTTTTTATTTTTGGGTCGAATTTCGGCTTATTGCATTGTGCTGTACCATGGAATTCTCCACACACAACACAAAGTGTAGGCAACTTGCAATACGCTTTAGTGTGGCCAAATTCTTGGCAGCTGTGGCACTGTACGGGTCCTAAGCGCTTATGCGGTTCCTCTACGGTTATTTTTCAATGTAAAAGGTATTTTATACTGTATATTGGATGAACTTCATTCTTCTTTAAAGTCACATCTCCTGGCTCTAATTCAACTCTAAACATGGGTTGAGGGATCTTTTCACGATTTTTGATGTTTAACACATTTTTTACTTTGAATCCCTTGTCTGTCAAACCGGTCTTAACTTCATCAGTGTATACGCAAGGGTCAATCCCTTTTATTACGACTTGAAGACCTTTAGCGCTTTTAAGCTGATAAGTATAAAAAGCTTTTTTTATTTTTTAAATTCGTCAGACAGTTTTCGATAGTAATTTTCATGGTTAACCTGAATTTTAGTTTCGGTAATGTTGCCATGCTTGATGGAGGTAACGTTAAATGTATTTTCTCCGATTACTGAAACAATTTTTCTTACCAGTTCATTGGAGGCAGATTCCCTTAAATAAATTGGTGGTGGTTTAAACGATTTTTTTGACGACCCTGTTGGCTCATCCGTTTGTAGAATAGAAAATCTAGCGATTTCGGCATGTTTACAAATTTTTGATTTGGATGCAATTTGAGCAGATTTAGGGCTTCGCTGACGTTTAGTGATGGTGATATACCTATCCATGCCTACTTGCGTTTTTGGTTTATTGGCATTAGTTAGAGTAGAAGATCTTTTATCTTCTGTTGTAACATCTATGTTAGGCGAACGAATGATTGCTTTATAGATTCTTCTTGAGAAGTCTATATGCTTTTGCTGGTGGAGCTAGTCTCTTTTTCAAAATTATTTCTGATGGGATCACTCATACAGAAAACAAAACTTTAATGTATAGCTTTTTCCAACTGGATAGTTAATATTCACGCACAATAACAACAATAACAATGCACTGCCACCGCACTTGTTATATTGAAATTGATTTTATTGTTTAGTTAATGAAATGTAAGGAATTTATTTTCCCGTTGTTTTTTTAAAATAATTTGTTATTGGTTTTACAATTTAATACAATATATTATTGTTTTTATATGTAAGTTTAAAAATATGTGAGCACAATGATTTTTTGTTAGTTTTTTTTATTTTTGTTTACTTTTGGAGAATCACGGAGTGAGTGAAAGTGAAAATTTCTGACATCGGTCCATCTGTACCCGAAATATAACCTAAACCCGGTTTTTTATGAAAATATCGCGTAAGCGAACTGAAACAACTTTTTTTGTTCTGGTAATAAATTCAGGTTATATAAATATGTAAAAAGAAAATTTCTGATTTCGGTCGAGATATAGCCTAAGCCGTGTTTTTCATGAAATTGTCGCGTAAGCGAAATTAAACAACTTTTTGTGCTCAAAAGCAGTTTGGGTAATAAAATAATGTTATATAAATATGGAAAATGATTTTTGATCTTAAGATTTTGATTGGATTTTGTGAGCCAAAATTCTAATGATATTTGTTGCAACTGTCACAAAATCTAAGGTACCATTACATTTTTTTTTACACCATCACACTTAAAGTGAAACAAGAAATATGATTTGAGCATAAACAGTCAATTTGATTAGCGTCTGTTTTTAATATTTTTATTTGCTTCTGTAAAAATGCAACCCTGATCCACTGAAAAATCTAATTGTTTAAACAATTTTCTAAAAATGGTGAAGTGTTATGTGATGTCAAATCTCTTACCGTATTATTTCCCATTTTCATAACACGTTACATTCACACTATCACACTTGCACGTATTATTTGAATTTTTGACAAGTCTTAATACAAAGTGTGATAGTCGGAAGTAGCCTTAAGCAGCTGTATTTTTGTATCCCTGGTAATAGGCAGCAAAAAAGTAACAGCTGATTTCGGTCGACAGCAAATATAATTAAATGATATTGCTTAATAATAAATTTGATAAAATATCATTATAATTATTGTAAAGGTAATATTATCTGAATAAAACTAACAGAGTCGTACTCGTGGCCAAGTTTGACAAACACGAATTCTAGCAATTGAACGAATTTGATGGCATGTAATCAGGCGGTGCTATCAGACCCAGTTTGATTGTATAATAGTCGCTTAAAAGGCTGTTAGATTATCGTGTTTTTAAAGAAAAAATCAAATTCGGTGCGGTTTTGTTGAAGTAACGCGTTTTTTTCCCCAATTGTGGTTCGTTGTGAAATTTCAAAGTTGACAACGCTGATAAAATTCTGTATTACATATTATGTGTATTTTGTACTTTACGGTATATTTTTTAAGTTTGAAAAAAAGAGTTTTTAGCTTTTTTATATCAACGTTTTTTTATATGTACATATTTGAGTTTATCATTTCTATTAAATCTTGTTTAATACAAACATCAAAACAGTAAACATTGCAAAATTTTAAATAATCTTTAGAAAAAAGAATTCATTCTAGATATTGATTTTCCAGAGAAGATCAAAATTTTGTTTTGTTCGGGTAGACTTTACTGTTCTTTCTACATTTGTAGAAGAATGTGAAAAAATCAAAACATTTTGTACACATTTTGACATTTCCAGTAATGCATTAGAAAAGTCCCCATGCTTTAAATCCGAAATTTGTTGCCAAAATTAACTTGTTTTGCTTCAAAAATTTTTTCAAAATCATAACTCTCTGAATACGGAGTCTAATATTTGTCTTCTTTTTCAGAAATAAAGCTAGAAAATTTTTCTATAACTTTCACAAAATAATTATTGCCCGTTTTAGTAATTTTTTTAGGGTAAATTATATTTGTAGAGTTATAAGATTTATGCTCAAAATCAAAACGTTTTAAAATTTGGTTGATCAGTTTTATATAACAATAAGTACAGTTTTTCGTTGATTTCGCTTTTGTTAATTTTTGATTTTCATATTCTTTAGCCAATAAGCCCATATACACCTCATTATATTGCAAAAAAATTTCTGGATTCATAAATTCCGTTAAAAAAATTTCTTAATTTTTTATCGTATCTTTTTTGATAAAAGCAAAAAAAAAATTAAATTTTTAAAGCCTCATAAATATCTAGTACTCTAACAACTACTGCTCCAAGCTATAACCATCTGGTTTGACAATTTTTTGCCTCATAAGTAGCTTTCCAGAAGCCTGTGAGTGTGTGCAGGCAAGTTTAACTTTCTTCTGTGCATCAAGCCGTCGTGCCACACTTTATCAAAAGCTTGCTTAATATTGGAGTCAACTTCGCCATTAACAATTTTTCGAACAGTTTTGAAATTGTTGGCAGTAGACTTATTGGTCTGTATAATTCTATTTTAGTGCGAACCTTCCCTGGTTTGGGTATCATAGTAATCATGAACACCTTCCACTCTGCAGGATAATAACGTTTAAAATAAAAAGCAGAACTCTTCAAGCTACACGAGGTAGCTGCGAAAGCATTTTACCAGCAATTTTATCAATATCTAGAGCTTTCCTCGGGTTTGTGTTACATATAACATTTTCGACATCTTGAAAACTAAGCCTCAAAGACAGGCGGTTTAACAGCATATGACGGTAGTTCAGCTGAATCATTCGCTGTATCATTTGTGGTAAAAACATTTCTCAAATGGTTAACAGTCTCCAGTTGAAGTTCGCGTAGGTGGCTTAACTATTACGGGTCCTTTCATACCTTTCGTCGCTTTTCATAGCGACTAATCGCATTGAGGAGTATCATCAAGACCTTCCAGATAATTTTCAAAGGAAGCCATCCTTTGCCTTTCAAGCAGATGTCTTAACTGAGTTATACATTTCCGTAGCCTGCTTTTAAGCTAGGGAGACTTGCGAAGTTGCCACTCTCTTCTAACTTTTCTTTTCTCTGAGAGAAGTTGTTCAATTTCAGACGAATATGTTCTATTGCTCACATTTCTGGATCTTATATGGCTAGTGGTGGCATGTTGTACAGCTAGATTAAGGTGTTTAGAAAATTCGTTAATCGACACATCAATATCCTCAGGCGTTCTCAAGGCAATATTTTTCGTACAATGTGTACTCAAATATTTTTTTATATTTTAACCAATTAACTTGAGTAACGGTCAACGCCAAGTCACAAACCGGGGCACCAAATACCTGAAGGAACGAAACAGAGACTATAGTGGGTGAGTGATCTGATGGCAAATCTAATGAAGGCTCCACTTGCATCCATTCTGAGGGGGAATTTTTTGTTACTCCAAAAGCTATAACGTCTGGGATCTTTCGTCGGTCTGTCGGCCAATAAGTAGGGTGTCCGCTTGAAACCACATCTAAGCCCATTTTGGAAACGGTGTCAAAAAGCACACGGCCTTTTGGGGTAATTAAACGTGATTCCCAAAAAGCGTGTTTAGCGTTATAGTCGCCAGCCGCTAAAAATCGAGGACCAAGTGATTTCAAAAAATTTGAATATTGGTTTTCTGTTATTCAAAATCGTGGCGGTCAGTAAATCGAGGAAATAACGAAGTTTTCATGAAAATATTCAATGCATATATTAGTTGCTTGGAGATACTCCTCACGTGTCTCGTTCATTAAATAGTGCTTAATTCTGGATTTTATTAGAATTGTCGATCCTCCGCAAGATCTTCCACGGGGATCTTTTGTGTCGTATAGTATGTAGCTGTTAATTTTGAAAAAACTGTTGGTTGTCAAATGAGCTTCAGCAATCAACATTATATCGATTTGCTTTTCCATAAGGAAAAGCCGTTTGCGTTCCAGAAACATATTTAAACCAACTCATTTGTTTAAAATTGCCTGGAAAATATTGGATTGCACTTTTAGCATTTCCTGTATGGTTGTCATGGAAACCGTAAATGTATTTATGGATTGAACTAGAGTCTGCAGAGTTGCCTCAAGATTAATAAAATTTTAGTCGGAGTTTTGAGGCTTGGGCTCCTGATTCAAGTTTGGTTTGTTGGATTTTACCACATTCGTATAAGAAACTTTTTTGGCGGTTTGTACGATTGTGTAGCAGGTTGACAACCCATCTGGAGAAAATTACCTTAAGAAATGATGTTTGCCTGCTAAGGTTGGTTAGTGGGGATTGATGACCTATTTGTCATTGACCGCTTAAAGTGATTGTAGACAGGACAGCCCCTGTAGTTTGCAATGTGTTTACCTCCAGAGTTACTGCACTTTTTAACACTTGAGTCAGTTTTTGACTTCTTGCACTGTGATGTGCCGTGGAGTTCGCCACACACAACGGAAACTGCCAACAAATTACATTAGGCCTTAGTATGGCCAAATTCTTGGCAGTTTATGCATTGAACGGGTCCTAGACGCTAATGTGGCTCCTCAACGGTAATCTTACGATGCAAAAGAAATTTAAGGTTATAAATTGGACGAATTTCACTTTTTTTAGGACAACATCCCTGAGTTCTAGTTCAACCCTATACATGAGTTGATGGATATTTTCACGGTTCCTAATATTAGCATTTTTTATTTTAAATCCTTTTTCTTCCAGTCCAGTCTTAATGTTATCCGTATCTACACAAGGGTCAACACCTTTAATAACTACCTGAAGGCCTTTAGCACTTTTAAGTTGATAGGTGTAAAAAGATCTTTTCTCCTTCTCCAGAACGTCAGGCAACTTTCGGTATTCATTTTCACTGTTTAACTGGATTTTCGTTTTGCTGATGCCATGATTTACTGATGTAACGTTGAAGGTGTCTTTGCCAATTGCCGTAATAAGTTGTTTCACCAGCTCACTGGAAGTAGGCTCTCTCAAATAAATTGGTGGCGGTTTAATTGTTTTCTTCGTTGTTGTTGTTGGCTCATCTGTTTGAAGTATAGCAAATCTAATACTATCCATTGCCGAAGTCTTATTATCATCTTTAGAAATTTTCGGTTGAGATGATATTTGAGCTGATTTGGGGCTTCGCTGCCTTTTAACCGCGGTTATGTACTTGTCCATGCCTACTTGTGTTTTCGGCTTATTAGCAACAATTAAATTGGAAGATGTTTTGTCTTCAGAGATTTTCCATTTTTTCACAGATTCTTCCTCAGAAATCCAAAGGTTTTTTCTTTTGGATTTCTGAGGTAGTTGAGAGCGGTTGAAGTGTTAAGACGTGATTAATTGGTTCACTGCAATAATAATCTATTTAACCGCTTTGATAAAATTTAATTTAAAATCGGAATCATTGTACCCGATATTAAATGTAATATATATTTGCATAATATAATATTTGCACGTTTTTACAAAATAAAATCTAAATATCAAAGTGAAGCTTATTCAAATGCAAAAAATATTCAGCTTTAAAATCAAAGGAATTAAATAAAAGAACAACAAATAAAAAACATTTCTCTTACTCTGGTTATTGATAACAGTTAAGAATCATAAAAGCAACAACAAAACTATTTGTACATTTACATTAAATAGTCGAAGTTAAACTAAGTTAAAATAAAAATAGAATAAAACAAGTAAGAGTGCAGTATATTCGGCTGGGCCGAATCTAAAATACCCTTCACGATAGTCACGTATATGTATAGTATATTAAAAATGTGACATAAATATGCTCGGTTATATATGAACCGATATCGGAATTTTTTATTTTCTGTATTTTAGTAACCATCTTTGATAACGAGAATTGCTTTTCAGCAAAAAAAAAATGTTAATGGAAAAATCGGTTCAGGCTATTTCTCGGGTATATATGAACCGATATCGAAAATTTTCCATATTTATATAACCTTATTTCATTGCCAGAACTGCTTTTGAGCACAAAAAAGTTGTTTAAGTTCGCTTACGCGGCATTTTCATGAAAAACCCGTTTTAGGCTATATCTCGGGTATATATGGACCGACATCGAAAATTTTCATTTTTCATATTTATATAACCCTATTTCATTACCAAAGCTGCTTTTGAGCAAAAAAAAGTTGTTTAAGTTCGCTTACGCTACGTTTTCATGAAAACCCCGGTCTAGGCTATATCTCGGGTATATATGGACCGATATCGGAAATTTTCATTTTCCATATTTATATAACTTTATTTGATTACCAGAACTGCTTTTGAGCACAAAAAAGTTGTTCAAGTTTGCTTACGCGGCATTTTCATGAAAAGCCCAGTTTAGGCTATATTAGGGTATATTTAGACCGATATCGGAAATTTTAATTTTCCATATTTATATAACCTCATCTTATACCAAAACGACTTTTAAGCAAAAAAAATTGTTTAAGTTCGCTTACGTGACATTTTCATGAAAAACCCGGATTGGGCTATATCTGGGGTATATATGGACCGATATCGAAAATTTTCATTTTTCATATTTATATAGCCTTATTTCATTACCAGAACTGCTTTTAAACAAAAAAAAGTTTTATAAGTTCGCTTACGCGGCACTTTCATGAAAACCCCGTTCTAGGCTATATCTGCGGTATATATGGACCGATATCGGAAATTTTCATTTTTCATATTTAGATAATTTTATTTCATTACCACAACTACTTTTGAGCACCAAAAAGTTGTTTGAGTTTGCTTACGCGACACTTTTATGTAAAACTGGTTTAGGCTATATCTCGGGTATATATGGACCGATATCAAAAATTTTAATTTTCATACTTATATAACCCTATTTCATTACCAAAACTGCTTTTGAGCAAAAAAAAGTTGTTTAAGTTTGCTTACGCCGCGTGTTCAGGAAAAACCCGCTTTAGGCCATATCTCGGGTATATATGGATCAATATCGGAAATTTTAATTTGTCATATTTATATAACCTTATTTCATTACCAGAGCTGCTTTTAAACAAAAAAAGTTTTATAAGTTCGCTTACGCGGCACTTTCATGAAAACCCCGTTCCAGGCTATATCTGCGGTATATATCGACCGATATCGGAAATTTTCATTTTCCATATTTATATAACCTTATTTCATTACCAGAACTGCTTTTAAGCACAAAAAAGTTGTTTAATTTCGCTTACGCGACATTTTCATGAAAAACCCGATTTGGGCTATATTTCGGGTATATATGGACCGATATCGGAAATTTTCATTACCAAAACTGCTTTTGAGCAAAAAAAAGTTGTTTCAGTTCGCTTACGCGACATTTTGTATGAAAAACCCGATTTGGGCTATATCTCGGGTATATATGAACCGATATCTGAAAAAAAAACTTTTTGCCTTTTAGTCATCATGCTTAATGAGTGTGTGAAGTTTGAAGCAAAACAAACAACTTTTTTTGTCAAAAATTTCCATACAAAATTACAAAAATTCATGCCTTTTTTCGGAATTTTGAATATATCTCAGCTATACGTAAACCGATATTACTGAATTTTAATAGCAAACACATGGCAATATGGAGTAATAGAATGGTGAGAGAAAAAAGTTTCTATGTCTAATGGTTTTCTCAGAAACGGTATTTCAACGACCGACAGACGGACATCGCTTAATCGACTTTTCCATTAATTCTGAATCAGAATATATATATTTACTTTATAGGGTCGCAAAAAAAAACTAGACATTACAAACGGAAATAAGAAGAAAATAATATAGGAAAAATTTATCAAACACAAAGAAAATTTAAGAAACAAATGTTCAGCACTGAATAAAACAATTGAATTCAGTAGTGTTATAAATAAAATAAAATTGTGTCAATCAATAACACATGCACATAAATAAAAACATATTCAAATCATAAATAAATTTCATAAAAACTTTCAATAAGGTATAGTTTTGTGGTGATGGTTGCTGACCAATATGACCGGCGAAACATTTTGCACATTTACAGGCAGAGATTAAGGGCTGCAACCGACCCTTTTTTAGTTCCTGAACCGATGAGGGAAGCTTCTCGCATTCGCGACAGGCTAAAATTAAGATTTTGCCATTAAATTTTTAATTTATCATACTGTATGTATGTACATAAATATTAAGAAATAAAGAAAAAACCAAAAAAAATTTAATTCATAATTTTTATATTTATTTTATTTATTTATTATGTTATATCTAAAATAAAAAGAAGAAATGAATAATGAACTACATTCAATATCTGCCGTATTCATAATAAATAATTTACACATAACAAAGGTTTAATTGACAAATTTTGTGTAAAAATATGTATATGAAGTAAACTTTTACTAATTGCAAATTATCTTTTATGAATACGACAATAGGTGTGTTCATCTACTTTACTAGTAAAAACTAGTAACGAGAGTGTAACAAGAAATTTTGCAAAATTACTCTAAAAATGTGAAAAAGTAAATGAACACTTTTCTAGCTAAAATTTGCAAGTCAGAGTAGTGTTGTTATTTATAGGTATATATGAGTACTTAATAACCACTCTTATATTTTTTGGACTAAATATACAATGTATGTATGTATATGTATATTGTTATAAAAAGAGCATGGTTGTGGTCATTTATATTCAGCATTGTCGTAGCTGGCGTTTTTTGAGTACGGCTTGTAACAGAATAAAGAAAAGTTTTACAATTTTATTTAATCTAGTACTAGACGTGGTCGAAATACGCTAAATACAGGTGTAATTACATTCTTTTGAATAAAATATCTATTTTTAATTAGGGGTGCTTACCCCATACACGTTTCAACTCAATTGGTTAGGTAGGCAGGCCGCTGGATTCTCAAAATAGTACCTGGATTCTCCAGCTCACTTGGGTTCTGAAAGATCGTTCCCTTTGCGATAAACGCAATTGGCTACTAAGTCGGTAGCTGTACAAATCAACACGTTTAAATTGATTCGTTTGGAAGTTGTCGAGTTGGTTGAAGAAACATCAAACCATTTTGATTTTTTTTCAAGTTGGCTAGTAAGTCTCTCAATTCGATTGTGTTTTGTATGTTCGAGTCTCCTGATCAGTTGTCCAAAAAACTTAAGAAAGGAAAAAACTTGAACTATAACCCGTTCTGCAAACCAAAAATTTAATTTAAAAATTATAAAGTTCAACAAAAATTCAATAAATTATTGTCCAAATTTATATTTGTAATTTTTTGTAAAGAAAATGTTAAATAATTTTAAAATTGTCTTTAATTTAAAATAAAGTCTTTAATTTAAAATCTTTCAATTCAGTTTATGAAGTGTGTTGCCAAGAACCAATTCAATTGAAAGACTCAATTCACAATTGAATTGAAACGTGTATTTATACGTTATAACTGCCTGCCTACACATAGCATTTTTATTTTTTCAAATTAATTTCAAAGTGTAAAGTACCGAGTAGCTAGGTACTCATAATATTTACAACACTAAAAATAACATCTGGTTTGTAAAAAAAAGAAACAAAAAACAGAAAAATTTTAGAGGTTAAAATTAGATAAATGTTAATATAATTATAAATGGAAGGATCCAAGTGTAAATTGAATTGCTCCCCTAGAAGCTTTAAACACATTCAAGCAAGTAAGTTTGCCGGAACATCCTTTGCCACTGATGTGCCAGATACTGTGTTGCTTAGTTTATTATTTTTAGTTATTTCCCTTCGACTTCTTATTTTATTAAAAAGATTACAAAAATACATTTGTAATCTTTTTAATACTTTTAATCGGCTTAAAAGTTTACATATAAATACAATTTCTTAAAATTTCCAAAATGTTTTAATTTTTAACTTAATTTAGAAATGCTGTATTGTAAACACAAAAGTAAAACAGCTGTTTGAATAATTATTGCAAGTAAAAATTTTACTTGTAAAAACTTGCAAGAATTTTTATGGCTCTCAATTTTTTACGCTCTTTTGACGCTCTCTCGTTTCAAATTTTTTGGGACAATGAACGCTTTCTAGTGACAATTATTACAAATTTGTAAAAGTTTTTAGTAAATGAGCACAACTAATATGTGTATAAATATTTAAAAACTGTACATTTTCTACACTTTTTGCATTCATCATGTCAATTATATATTTTTTAAATTTATAACTTCCGCAACTCTTTTATTTGTGAAAAGTTTTGACAGCTCTAGCGAGAAACTTCTCACAAAATTTTAATACAGAAACAGGTTTACTCACAAGCTTCCAATGAATTACTGAAAAAAAGCTATTTTGACAGATATTTCTCGCTTCTCAAAGATACAGAAACATTTGTGTGAGAAACTCCACTTTATATTTCAATTCGCATAGTTTCTCTGCCAATTCCTTTGTTTCTTGTGAGAAATTTCTCGATGCGAGTAATACAGAAACGAGGCACTGTGCAGGAATCCGTACTGACTCTGAATCTCTCTATTTAAACAATACTAACTCTGCGCTCAAGCTTTTGCAAATTATGTTTTGAAAAATTAACGGAACAATTACAGTCATCCATACAATCTATGTTTCGTGAGTGTGAGAATCGGTTAATAAATGAAATAGACAAAAGATTTAACAGCCCGAGAAATGAATTGCATAATGTTACTCAAAAAGTTGAGAAATTAGAAACAGTCGCGGGTAACATAAAAAGTATGCAAGATAAAATAAAAGCATTGAAATCTAACCCCCCGTCTAGATTAGCAATAAATATGTTCGCAATAAAGCAATAACGCCGACAGAACAACGGTACAAAATTGCTTATTGCTTTGCTTATGTCAAAGGTATGGGAACACGTATGTATGACAACTCATAATTACAAAAAAACCGAATAGAAAAGTTCAGCGCAAAAAGCAAAGTTTTATTGCAAAAAAATGTGGAAAATAACTTAAAATTTTATTTTATCTGGACTTTTAAACTCCTAAAGACAAGAAAACTGTTTGTACAGCGTAATTACTTTGCAAACATCCTCAATGCACCAATCCATTAAAAGAAAACACTTTATTTTAAGTAATAAGAATTAAATTAATAATTTTTGCAAAAGAAAAATTTACTAAAATTATTCGCAAGCAGAATGTTTTAAAAATTCTTTAATATTAAACTCAAATGACAATAAATTTTGACGTTTAGTGTCTGCAATAATTGTTAACGAAAATTCATTGACAATTATTGCAGCAATAATTGCAACCACTAGCAATAAGCTGTCTTCACTGGCAATAACACAATTTTGACGTTTGCTGCAATAAATGTTAACATATTTATTGCTAATCTAGACGGGGGGTAAAGTCAAACAGCAAGAAAATATAAGTGTTGCTTCTAAGTTAAGGCTTAATGAAATTCCCTACACACCTAATGAAAACTTATCAGAAATTTTTGCAAAGATCTGTAAAACAATTAATTTTTGGGCTCCTGCAATTAACACTATTTACCGGCTTTAAAATCAAAATAACAAATATGAGTCAGACTCGAGAGATGCGGTTATAATTGTGAAGTTTTTTTCACCTTATGATAAAAACTATTTTCTTAAAGTTTTTGCCAATTGGCGTAAAGTTAATCTGCGCTTTTTCTTAACACTGAGACATATTGGTGTGAATTCTGATAATAAATTTATGTCAATGAAAATCTCAGTTCTGATCATTTCAAAATTCTGCGTGCTGCTTCTTGCCTTAAAAGGGTTAAACGTATACATAGTGCCTTTACTACACGGAGTCTGGTTTTTATCAAATTGTCTGCAAATGACCGAGCAATGCATAATGATGATTTGTAACATCTAAACAATTTATTTCGTGTTTCTGATGGATCTCTTCCAACGGGTGGTGAACTTGGCGATATTGCAGACCGTAGTCAACTCTAATGTAACAATTATTTTAGCATATTTTTCAAAAAAGGTTTTCACTTCTTTAAAATTTTATGTTATCGTGAAGCTTCCAAGTGTCTTAAAAAAAAAAAATTGTTTCTTATTCTTGGATAAGTTTGATAACTATTACAATACATTACCTAGAAACGAGAATTTAATATACTCGATGTGCGTTATGTTTTCTTACCTTGTAGTTAATAACAATGAGCAATGCAGTTAATAATAATAGGGTTCGTTCTAGAGACGGTATTGGGATGATGATAAAAATTTTGGTCACTCAAACGAGAGGTATTAAAATCTGAGACCTAATATTGAGGAGTTTAGATATATATTTGAGAACTCTGGAGTTGATGCGATATGTATGTATATCTGAGGCAAGGTTTAAATCTAACTTCACTGATTTAAGCGTTTCTTTGCAAGGTTACAATGTCAGGAGGGTTGATAGAAATGGGTATGGAGGTGCAGCGATATATGTAAAGAAAAGCATCGCAATCAAAGTTCTCAGTAAATCTGATAGTATAATGGCTACCGGAGCATATGGACCAGGAAATATAGCATATTTATTGCTAGAAGTTAGTTGTGAAGGAAGAAAGCTATTGTTAGGTTGTGTTTATAGACCTAATAATCACATATGTATGGATAGTTTTATGAGCACTCTGGAAACATTTTCAGTCTCTTATGATGAGGTCATTACACTGAAAAATACTTGCTTCATATTTCCAATGAACCCCATTCATTAGATAATTTTCATTAACGGAATGAAAAATTACGTTCCATGAATGAAAATTCATAGCATTAATGAAAATATTCATTAAAATTGATTCATTAGTTTTCATAATTTCATTAGAAAATTTCATTGGATTTGTTATAAAAAATTTTTGAAGGCTGTGTGCAATATTTTAGAGATTTATTAAAAGTGAGAAAATAAATATATTATAACTATTAACTAAATGACAAAGTAAATTATTTTATACACTAATTACTGTGTAAAAAATGATTTTAATAAAAATTTCAATAGTTTTTTAGTTCGTATGAAAATGTTCATTATATTAACTAAACTTTTCATTAGAATTCATAAACTACCCTCATTTTAAATACCTACATAGTTGAAATCAAAAGCAAAGAGATGGGCTCTTCTCTCGTTTTTTGGTTAAAAGAATATTTATTCCGTTACAAATGCAACAACAAAGTCACACTTAATTTTTTCTTTAGCGTTCGTTGTGAACAATTATGTATCTATACCCAAAGCAAACGTTTTGTTTTTGCACGCAACGGGACTTTTTTTTCGTTCTTCAAAAAGCAAAACATCACAAGTTTCCAAAAGTAGAAGCAAACGTTTAAAAAAAGAAATGAGTTTGCTGCAGTTCATTTTTTAAAGTGAAGTTTGCTGAAGTTCATTGTTTAAAGGGAAATTAATATTTTATATGTTTTCCTGACGATGATAACAAATTGTTATCGAAATATTGAAAATAAATACTGTTGAATTTTTTATAAAAAATAAAACGATCTTTAGCTGAAAATAAGAAATATTGACTTAAACAAGATCAAATAATTAAATGTCAAATAACCATTGTTTAAACTTATTTAATTATCCAAAATGTTTATATATGTAACGTAACATTACATATTATTTTTTAAGTTATTTTGTGTTGAATTAAAATGTTTTGATTTTCTTTTAACTATCATTCTAAATGAAATGTATTAATATTATTAATTTTATATTATTTTCCATTATTATTAAAACAATAAAAAATTCTTTTATGCCTAATATAAAAAAATTCTTTAGTTTATTTTCAGTAGCACAGTGCTAATGAAAAAAGGTCATTAGAATAATGAAACTCCTCCTTAAACTAATGATTTTATTTCATTAGAGTGAAGAAAAATTTTCACCAAATTAGTGAAGATTATCATTGGTTCAATGAATGTATTCATTAATTAGTGAAAATATTTCATAAAAATAATGTAGCACATTCATTGGCCTAATGAACAAATAACGTTTGAATAATGAAGAAGATTCATTAAAGAAATGAAAGTTTTACTTAATGTTAATGTACCAAATTCATAAAACTAATGAAATTGAGTCGTTAGCCTAATGAATTTTTCCATTGTTTTAATGAAAAGTATTCATAAATGTAATGATTTATTCTTCATTAACTTAATGAAGTTTTCATTAATCTAACGAATGTATTCATTAAATAGTTTTTAATGAAAGAAGATTCATTAGTCCAATGAAGGCCATCATTGGCCGAAAAATAATGAAAATTTTCATTAGATTAATGTCAAAATTCATTATATTAATGAAGGAATTCTTTTCAGTGTATTACAGGAGATTTTAATTCAAATATTTTAGTGAACCCTTTTCTAATCGACAACATGCTTTCTCTGGGGCTTAACACACCGAACACAAGTAGTGCTACAAACTTTACGAATACCAGTAACACACTTCTTGACCTTTTCTTTGTTAATGATATTTCGAAAGTGTTACTTTATGACCAATTGTCGGCACCTTGTTTTTTGCGATATGATCTAATTTTTATAACATATGATTTTCAGCTAAGTGTGCATGACGAAATTGTTAAATATCGGGATTTTAAAAACATTAATTATAGTAGCTTAGATGCAAAATTCTTGGGAATTGACTGGAGTGTGCCATATAATCTAATTTCTGTTGCCGACCAGCTTTCTTTTCTACATAACAATCTTGACTATTTATACAATCTTGCCGTTCCCTTAAAAACAAAAATTGTAAATCGACATAATAAACCCTGGCTTTCTTACGAAATAAGACAAGCGATTAGTCGCATAGATATTCTGTATGCTCAGTGGAAGCGTTTTAAAATAGTAGAATTTCCTGAAGAATACAAATTATCACGTAAAGAACAAAATCTGACTACTATGCTACAAAGTTTTCCACAGCCATAGACTCCAAAAAAAAAAAAAGTGGCGAACGATTCGTGAGTTCGGAATTGGAAATCACGGTAGTCGAGATAACTGTACTATCGATGCCAACACCTTAAATAAACAATTTTTGAATATTCTAAATATTCAGTCAAATTCTGCTTACTACCCTAATGACATTTTGGACACCAGGTTCAGTTTTGCAAACGTAAGCCAAACTGATATGCTATCCAGCCTATTATCTATAAGATCCAACGCTGTTGGTGTGGATGGAATGGATCCCAGATTTGTTAAAATTCTTATTCAAAGACTTCTTCCCATTATAACATTTATTTTTAATTAAATTTTTGGTTTGTACATTTGTACAACGGGTTATAGTTCAGGTTTTTTTCTTTCTTAAGTTTTTTTTCTTAAGAAAGATTTTTTTTACAATACAAATCTGCTGTGATCAATAATTTTGATTGAAGAAGACAAGAAAAATAATAATCAAATCTTTAGCTGGGGGACAACTAGCTGTTTCGTAGTCGCTACACTACTCATCAGCACCCACTGGGATTTGAACTCGGGACATGACGTATCATGATCTACTGCTTTAACCACTAAGCCACCGAGCATTTAATTATTTTCTATCTATATTCATTCATTCCGGATAAACTTCAACATTGCAGAGTTAGATTGTGTGCTGATGATGTTCAGCTTTATTAAAGTTGTAGCAATAGCATGGTTGCTGATTGTGTTAGAATCTTAAACCAGGAGTTAGGAAGGATTCACGAGTGGGCAACCGTTAATGGTCTAGCGATTAATCCTACTAAGTTTAAATGTATGATTATTAAGAAGAGATTATTAACACTTGATTGCAATACTGTTTTAACTTTAAACAACCAGGTCATTGAAATCGTTAACTGTGCCAAAAATCTTCGTATTTACTTTAATGACACCCTAACTTGGTCAAACCACGTTAATTCTGCTTGCGGTCGAACGTTTTCTATGCTGAGGAATCTATGGGAAACTCAGTACTACACTCCTGTCAAAATTAGAGTACTTATTGCCAAATCGTATTTAGTGCCGGTCTTATTGAATGGTTGCGAATTATTTTCCAACTGTGACAGTGAAAGTAGAAGAAAATTTAATGTGGCATTTAATAATATTATACGGTACGTATATGGTTTAAGAAGATACGATCATATTTCCTCCCACGTAACTTTACTTTACGGAGTTACTCTTGACGACTATCTGAAAGTACGTAGTTTACTGCTGATGCACAAAATTCACCGATCACAGATTTCTAAATACCACTTCTTTATTTATGCTATCAGTCTCTGGAACAGAATACCCTATACACTACAAACCGTTAGTAACGCACATCAATTCAGAAAATGTATTTTTTCTCATTTCTCGTTGTAAATGCTAATACATATAATTGTATGAATACTCGTAATATTGTATGTTTTAAACTTTTCTGGTTTTACATCCTTAGTTTTCCCAGCTTAATGCTGTCACCTTTATATAATTAACTATTTAATAGAATTTAAATTTCTTTGTTTTTATGTATATAGTAAAAGTATATGTATTTGTGTGTATGTATGTATGTATGTATGTATGTATGTATGTATGTATGTATGTATGTATGTATGTATGTATGTATGTATGTTTGTTTTTATGTATGTTCTTTTTTTTTTTTATTTTTTTTTTTTTATTTTTTTTTTTTTTTTTTTTTTATTCGCGGGGTGAAAAACCATCGAAAGGCACTGGCAGTGATGGTGGTTGCCAGTAGTGCGAGACTTTAACTCGCTAAAAAACACCCCTTCGCCCTGACCCAGATGCTCCCCGAGGGACTGCCGCAAGGCTTCACGTCTCGGGGTGGGAAAGGTGATACACCCTACATCTAAACTAAACTACATTGATTCTGCTGCGAATCTGTTCTAACCTACGAAGTTCCAACAGAACCAATTTTACAAAACTACAGACGTACGTCCAGTTGCACAAAGATTCCAACATGATTGGAACGATACTGCTCGGACTGATGCTACGTCCTAGGACTGTTTCTAAATATTCCCTATCACTATTAAACCGTGGACAGATGAAGAACACATGCTCAGCATCTTCCAAGACATTACCATCACAACTCGGACAGAACGGAGTACTGTCATGTCCAAAACGGTACAAGTACGACCTAAAACAACCATGCCCAGTTAGAAACTGTGTAATATAGTAGTTCAAATCGCCATGCTTTCTTGATAGCCATGCTCTGATGTCTGGTATCAGTAAGTAGGTCCATCTTCCCTTGTCAGCTGTCGCCCATCTTTCTTGCCATTTTCGCAGACACGATTCTCTCAACCCAACCGTGATGTCCGAAGCGGCCTCTAGCTCGATCGGTATCATGCCGGCAATGACAAAAGCGGCCAGGTCCGATACAGTTTGGAATGCGCTACATACACGCAAGGCGATCAGACTATACACAGGAGATATCAGGTTCACATAAGTAGGATATCTAAGTGAGCCTGACCATATAGGCGATGCATATAAGATAATGCTTCTTACTACACTAGAGAGTAATCTCCTCTGCAGATATTTTGGACCTCTTGTATTCGGCATGATCCGGCATAGCGCTGTGCATGTTTTTGATGCTTTACTGCCTATGTGCTTCAAGTGCTCTTGAAAAGACAGACGAGTGTCAATCATGACCCCAAGGTATTTTAAACATTCCTTAGATTCTGTGCTACACGTGCCAATATTTAGCCTGACAGTTTCCCTAGTTTTCCTACTACTAATCAGAACCGCTTCCGTTTTATGGTCAGCTAGAGTTAGGCCCATTGATCTTAGCCAAGATTTTACGATCTGAATACTGGCGTTTGCAATGGTTTCCACCTCTAGTAACTCTTTCCCTTCACACACTAACGCTATGTCGTCTGCGAATCCAACTATCTTCACCTTTTCCGGTAGATCCAATCTTAATACTCCGTCGTACATGACGTTCCACAATAGTGGGCCAAGAACTGAACCTTGAGGCACCCCACCAATGATCTTGCGCCTCTTAGTACCTTTATCGGTATCATAAACTAGCTCTCTATCCCGGAAATAGTCCCGTACAATTGCTAGTAGATACCCTGGGATGTCTATACGGACCAAAGCATTAACTATATGCTCCCAGTTTGCCGTATTGAAGGCGTTTTTTACATCTAGGGTTATAACCACACAATACCCTTTTGTTCCATTCCTCCACCTCTTCCCTTGGATAGCTTGAGCAGCGGTTTCTACTACAACTTTGATAGCGTCCACCGCTGACTTTGCTTTCCTGAAGCCAAATTGGTTATCTGATAAACCTAGGTTAGCTTGTACGCAATCTTCCAATCTTCTGCAGATTATACTCTCCAGAAGTTTTCCACTTGTATCTATCATACAGAGCGGACGATAGGAGGAAGGGTCGTCTAGCGGCTTGTTATCCTTAGGTAACAACACCAATTTCTGCCTCTTCCAGATTGTTGGAAAAGTTCCCTGAATCAAGCATGCGCTTATTACTTTCAGGAAATAATCAGGATGGAGCTTAACAGCCTCCTTCAGTACCATATTTTGGATGCAATCTAAGCCTGGTGCCTTCTTGTCTTTGAATTTTGAGACAGCACCTTCTATCTCGACGACCGTAACCGGAGGAATGTCGAATAATTCAGCTGGATAGCTGTGTTGCCATGTCGGAGCTTCCTGTTGAGGAAAAAGATGGTCTACAATTCCGTTGAGGATATTCTCTTCTCTTGGCGGTGATGGGCCAAGACATTTAAGTTTCCTGGTTACTAGCTTATATGCTAAGCCCCAAGGATTACTATCTATTTCATCACAAGCATCCAGGAAACACCTACGCTTGCTCCTACGAATTGCAATCTTCAATGCCTTTCTTTTATCCCTATACAACTGGTGCTGCACGTTATTCTCTAACCGACCCCTCGTTCGTGTATACCGCCTTCGGGCGCTAATACACTCATCATTCCACCAATACACTGGAGGCTTATTTGGCGATCTTTTTCGCCTTATCATAGCTACATTGCAGGCACTAGTCATATTGCGCACTAATTGCACTGCCATGTCTTCTGCTGAACCAGCCATTTCCATGTTCTCCATGCAGGCTGCGAAGCTATCCTTATCAAAGGTATTTACCTTCCATCCTGTCAAGACACGTGCTTGTACAATAGCACGGGGCTGTGCGTCTTGCACATCTATTATTATAGCGCTATGATCGCTATGTGTATAGATGTCAGATATTCTCCAGTTCACTTGGGTTGCGATACTGGCACTGACGAATGTAATGTCAATTACTGAGCCAGCATCACCCCTTCTGAAGGTGTGTTCAACTCCATTATTGATGAGTACAACACCCAGTACAGAAAAGGCTTCCAAGAGTATTCTTCCTCTTGCGTTTGCTGAGGGACAGCCCCATTCAACAGCCCACGCATTGAAATCACCTGCTATTATTACGGGGGTTCTTCCAACTGCATCCGTTACAATGCTGTCAACTATTACCCGAAAGTCTTCTATAGAATACCTAGGGGGTATATAACAGCTGTAAATAGTGATGCCAGATATAACCGCTCGAGCATATCCGCATTGCGTTGTTATTCTATCGCGTATGGTTAGCGTGCTGGTGTTCCATATTGCCGATGTACCCGTGTTATCGGAAACCCAGTTTACAGATGCTATGGTCCGATATGGCTCACTTAGACTAGCGACATCTACACTTATATCTCGAACGCTTTGCTTAAGAAGCTCCTGGGCTGCCTGGTAATGGTTGAGATTTAACTGTAATATACGCATTTTGGTGACTTAGATTCTACTCTACTCCCTAAGTTTCTGTAGAGCTCTTTTATAAAACGGGCAAACTGCACCTCCGGTGACATGGTCACTAGCGGTGTCTGCTCCCTTCTTGCAGAGCAAGCAGGATGGTTTATTGGAACAGGTTCCAATTTTGTGACCCGTTTTGCCACACCGTAGGCAATTCCCTGAAAGGTCTTGCCCCTTACAGTTCCCTGCTACGTGTCCATAATCCAGACATTTAAAGCATCTTTTTGGTGCTACCTTTTCGCGTATTCGGCAAACCACCCAGCCAATAAGTATCTTTGCCATCTCTATAAGGCGGCGAGCTATCAGTGCACTCACGCCAATTGTGGCGGTCTGTGTCCCACCGTATGCTCTCCTTAGCGACTTAACTGCCGTAGGGTGCAATGCTTTAAATTCGTCAGATATTTTGACGAGAGCTTCATAAATATCCTCCTTAGAGGTTACTTCGTCTATATCCCTAATCTCAAGCCTGACCTCATGAGAAAGTGATCTAACCTTAGCAGCATCACCTAGCACCTCTTCTATAGCCGACCTAAATTCGCCTGTATTCTGGTGCGCGGGTCTATTCAGCTCAAACAACAGTTCACCCTTCCCTGTCTTCCTAATGCTCTTCACATTTTGACCCAGGTTGTTTAGCTTAGGGTCCCTCTTCACCTGTCTGAGAATATCCGCATAGGAAGTATCTCCACAGGTTTTAATCACTATAGCATCTGGTTTAACGGACGCTTTCTTTGTTTTAGCCCTTGGGCCAACCTTAACCCAGCCAGGATCTTTAGCACTTAGATCCGGTTTGCCAGCCAAGTTTGAGTTTATAGCCTTGGGTATAGTGTGTCCACCTACCCTGACTACTTTATTAGGGGTTGTTCCCCTATTCTTTTTAGCTCTGTTACCTTTTGGGCTTAAGTCCTCCCTTCTACGCTTTGGAGTTCCGCCCATCACAGGATTGAGCCTTGGTGGTTCGTCTGTTTGAGTATGCGTACTAGTATGTGCTTTCTTTGTACTATTAGCACTTCCACTACTCAATTCATCTGAGACCTGCATGTACAATGCCTGTATCTCACGTGACATTGTCACTATTTCCTTATGCACGTTTGAACGTGCCTTTAGGAAAGCTACGAGCTTTGAGATCTTCTCTCCTAGCCTCTGGATGTTATTTTGTCCATTTTCACTATTTTCAACGGTGCCTGGCACCGGAACGGTCCTACTCACCGCTGTAGGAGGTGATCTGGTTATCACCGATTTCTTAGCAAAAGGGTTTACAATTTCACCCATGCTCAACTCATTTATACTCTCATTATTATTATTATTACTTTTATTCATTTTTTCAGTTGGGTCCCCGCTTAAAGCTGTAGTCTCCGTTTGCCGCACACTCAATAAAAAGTTTTTTCTTTGTCCAAAACATTCCCGCATTTTCCGGGTTAAGTTAATTTTATTAAAATTTAGTTCACTTTTTGTTGAGTGAATGTGCAGTTACCCTTGTAGTGACCCCGAGGGTGGCTATGCAAGCAGTGAGTTCCTCGCGAGGGTTGACACAAGGCCTTATGAGACTTGTGTACAGAGCCAGGTCGGGAGCTGATTAGGAGTCATCTCAACTAACCCTGCACAGCCAAAAACTATTGGCTACAAACTTTGATCATACTTTAAGCCCCTGCCAGGGTTTTACCGGGACGGAGGTAGCTTCCGCATTAGCCCGTGAGCCATTTCAGCACGATGTCACTCGTGCTTAATCAGGTCACGGAATACGTCAGCTCCCAGCCCATAATCGTCTGCGTCAGGTCGTCATCCAATCCATTATCGCTGTCACACAGTTAGTTCATTCTCAACTTTTGTTGAGAACTATTCAGTAGCGCCACGAGAAGGCCGTGTGACAACTTGGTTTGAGCAGGGACAAGGATCGCTAACTGGCAACACCCGATGGGAAGCCAGCGCTTTACCTTGAACGCTCGCACCCACGCCACCATGTATGTATGTATGTATGTATGTATGTATGTATGTTTTTTTTTTTTTTTTATTTTTTTTTTTTTTTTTTTTTTTTTAAGCATTTTTTTATTTATTGAATCTTCAAAATGAACTAACAATAAGTATTCAAATCTTAATACTAAATTTAAAATTAAAAAATGTAATTCTTAAGTCCGGCCAATGCTAGACAAAAAGTTTTATTATGCGGGAGCTATTTCGGTAAAATCACCTATTGAGCAATCTGATGGTGGCAGCGGTATCCCTTCTTTTAAGCCGAGTGTGGCCGCCAAAATTAAGTATATTGCGAGCAAGAGGGTTTGGATGAAGTTCCAGTTTACTGATATACCTTGTCGCGTACTTAGAAAATTCCTCTTTTACCAGCGGAACACTCAGATCGTTATGAATTCGTGAATTTTTTACGTACCATGGAGCTGCAGTAATCGTTCGTAGAATTTTGTTTTGTCGCCTTTGGATTTTTTCAATGTTTGACGCTGAGGCGGTGCCCCATAACTGAATTCCGTAGCACCATATAGGCTTTAGTATTGCGTTGTATAACAAAAGTTTGCAATCTAATTTCAGTGTCGAATTTCTGCCCATAAGCCAATTTAGCTGCGCTGCTTTTAGTTTTAACTGAGTGACCTTTGCTTCAATGTGAGACTTCCATGTTAGCCTACGGTCCAGGTGAATACCAAGGTACTTAACTTCGTTGTGCTGCGGAATAGGTGAGTTGTTAATTTGGATAGGCGGACATGTTTGCCTACACAGTGTGAATGTAACATGAGTACATTTCCGTTCATTAACTTTGATTTTCCAAAGTTTTAGCCATTTCTCTAATATTGAAGTATATTCCTGTAAATTTCGTGATGCTAAATGGTGGTTTTCATGAACACTCAAAAACGCTGTGTCATCTGCAAAGGTAGAAGTGTGGATTCCAGATGTCGTTGGCATGTCAGAGGCGTAAATCAAATATAAAGTAGGCCCCAGTATGCTGCCTTGGGGAACTCCTGCCTTGATTGGCTGAGTTGGGCTAATAAAGTCGCCTTCTCTGATAACAAACTTCCGCCCGTATAAGTAGCTTTCCAGAAGCTTGTGTGTATTTGCAGGCAAATTTAGCTTTATTTTGTGCATTAAGCCGTCGTGCCACACTTTATCAAACGCTTGAGAAATATCAATGAAAAGAGCTGAGCAGTACTTCTTCGCCTCAAAGGTTTGTCTTATGACATTGACTAGTCTGTGCGTTTGTTCTATGGTGCTATGCTTAGCCCGAAAGCCAAATTGATGATCAGGGATGCATCCCACATTGTTCAATATTGGACTCAACTTCGCCATTAACAATTTTTCGAATAGTTTTGAAATTGTTGGTAAAAGACTTATTGGTCTATATGATTCTACCTTAGTCAGATCCTTCCCTGGCTTGGGTATCATAGTAATCATTGAGACCTTCCACTCTGCAGGATAATACTCAAGGCGTAAAATGGCGTTAAAAATAAAAAGTAGAACCCTTCTAGCTACACGAGGTAACTGTTCAAGCATTTTACCAGTAATTTGATCAATGCCTGGAGCTTTCCTGGGGTTTGTATTACCGATAACGTTTTCGACATCTTGAAAATTAAATCTCAAAGACACAGGAGGTCTAACAACATATGGTGGTAATTCCGCTGTATTATTCTCTGAATCATTTGTGATAAAAACGTTTCGCAAATGATCGACATACAACATTCCCTTTTCAGAATCGCTTCTTGCCCAGTCGCCAGTTGAATTTCGCAAAGGTGGCTTACCTATTACGGGTCTTTTTAAACCTTTTGTCGCTTTCCACAAGGAATAATCAGATTGAGGGGTACCATCAAGGCTTTCCAAATATGTTTTAAGGGAATCCATTCTATGGACTTCAAGCAGATTTCTTAACTGAGTTATGCATTCCCGTAGCCTAGCTTTAAGCTGGGGCGACCTGCGAAGTTGCCACTCTCTTCTGACTCTTCTTTTTTCTGACAGAAGTTGCTCAATTTCAGATGAATAAGTTCTATTGCTCTCATTTCTAGGTCTTAAATGACTAGTGGTAGCATGCTGTACGGCCAGTTTGAGGTTTTCAGAAAAATTGTTAATTGACCCATCAATATCCTCAGGCGTTCTCAAGGCGATATTTTCAGTACAATGTGTGCTCAAAAATTTTTTGTACTTTAACCAATTAACTCTATTGACAGTCAACGGTGAGCCAATCTCTTGGGGGAACGAAACAGAGATTATAGTGGGAGAGTGATCTGATGACAAATCTAATGAAGGCTCCACTTGCATCCACTCTAAAGGAAAATTTTTCGCAACTCCAAAATCTATAACGTCTGGGATCTTTCGTCGGTCTGTCGGCCAATAAGTGGGGTGTCCGCTTGAAACCACATCTAAGCCCATTTTGGAAACGGTGTCAAAAAGCACACGGCCTTTCGAGGTAATTAAGCGTGATCCCCAAAAAGTGTGTTTAGCGTTATAGTCGCCAGCCGCTAAAAATCGAGGCCCAAGTGATTTGAAAAAATTTGAATATTGGCTTTCTGTTATTGAAAATCGGGGCGGTGAGTAAATCGAGGAAATAACGATTTTTTCATGAAAATATTCAATGCATATATTAGTTGCTTGGAGATACTCCTCACATGTCTCGTTCATTAAATAATGCTTAATTCTGGATTTTATTAGAATTGCGGATCCTCCGCAAGATCTTCCGCGGGGATCTTTAGTGTCATATAATGCGTACCCATTAATTTTGAAATAACTGTTGGTTGTCAAATGGGTTTCAGCAATCAACATTATATCGATTTGCTTTTCCATAAGGAAGTGCTCAAGTTCAGTTTTTTGTTGGCGAATGCCGTTTGCGTTCCAGAAACATATTTTCAACCAATTCATTTTTTTAAAATTGCCTGCAAAATAGTGGATTGCATTTTCAGCATTTCCTGCATCATGTTCGTCATGGAAACCGTAAATGTATTTATAGATTGAACAAGAGTCTGCAGAGTTGCCTCAAGATTGCTAAAATTTTGGTCGGAGTTTTGAGGCTTGGGCTCCTGATTCAAGTTTGGTTTATCGGATTTTACCACATTCGCATAAGAAATTTGTTGGGGGTTTTGCACGTGTATATGGCTGGTTGGCTGGCGTACCTGAGGGAAATTGGTTGTAGAAATGGTGTTTGACTGCTGGGGTGGCATATTTAAAATTGATGGCCTATTTGTCATTGATCTCTTGAAGTGAGTATAGACAGGACAACCCCTGTAGTTTGCAGTGTGGTTACCTCCACAATTACTGCATTTTTTAACGCTCGCGTCAGTCTTAGGTTTTTTGCACTGTGATGTACCGTGAAGTTCACCACACACAACGCAAACTGCGGGCAACTTACAATAGGCCTTAGTATGGCCAAATTCTTGGCAGTTTAGGCATTGGACGGGCCCTAAACGCTTATGAGGCTCCTCAACGGTAACCTTACGATGCAAAAGATATTTGAGGTTATAAATTGGATGCACTTCATTCTTTTTCAGGAGAACATCTCTAGGTTCCAATTCAACCCTAAACATGGGTTGAGGAATTTTTTCACGGTTTCTAATATTAACCACATTTTTAATTTTGAAGCCATTGTCTTCTAGTCCGGTTTTGACCTCATTCGTGTCAACAAAAGGGTCAATACCTTTTATAACGACCTGAATACCTTTGGCACTTTTAAGCTGATATGTGTTAAATGATCGCTTCTCCTTCACTTTTTGTTGAGTGAATGTGTAGTTACCCTTGTAGTGACCCCGAGGGTGGCTATGCAAGCAGTGAGTTCCTCGCGAGGGTTGACACAAGGCCTTATGAGACTTGTGTACAGAGCCAGGTCGGGAGCTGATTAGGAGTCATCTCAACTAACCCTGCACAGCCAAAAACTATTGGCTACAAACTTTGATCATACTTTAAGCCCCTGCCAGGGTTTTACCGGGACGGAGGTAGCTTCCGCATTAGCCCGTGAGCCATTTCAGCACGATGTCACTCGTGCTTAATCAGGTCACGGAATACGTCAGCTCCCAGCCCATAATCGTCTGCGTCAGGTCGTCATCCAATCCATTATCGCTGTCACACAGTTAGTTCATTCTCAACTTTTGTTGAGAACTATTCAGTAGCGCCACGAGAAGGCCGTGTGACAACTTGGTTTGAGCAGGGACAAGGATCGCTAACTGGCTACACCCGATGGGAAGCCAGCGCTTTACCTTGAACGCTCGCACCCACGCCACCATGTATGTATGTATGTATGTATGTATGTATGTATGTATGTATGTATGTATGTATGTATGTACGTTTTTTTTTTTTTTTTTTTTTATTCGCGGGGTGAAAAACCATCGAAAGGCAATGGCAGTGATGGTGGTTGCCAGTAGTGCGAGACTTTAACTCGCTAAAAAACACCCCTTCGCCCTGACCCAGATGCTCCCCGAGGGACTGCCGCAAGGCTTTACGTCTCGGGGTGGGAAAGGTGATACACCCTACATCTAAACTAAACTACATTGATTCTGCTGCGAATCTGTTCTAACCTACGAAGTTCCAACAGAACCAATTTTACAAAACTACAGACGTACGTCCAGTTGCACAAAGATTCCAACATGATTGGAACGATACTGCTCGGACTGATGCTACGTCCTAGGACTGTTTCTAAATATTCCCTATCACTATTAAACCGTGGACAGATGAAGAACACATGCTCAGCATCCTCCAAGACATTACCATCACAACTCGGACAGAACGGAGTACTGTCATGTCCAAAACGGTACAAGTACGACCTAAAACAACCATGCCCAGTTAGAAACTGTGTAATATAGTAGTTCCAATCGCCATGCTTTCTTGATAGCCATGCTCTGATGTCTGGTATCAGTAAGTAGGTCCATCTTCCCTTGTCAGCTGTCGCCCATCTTTCTTGCCATTTTCGCAGACACGATTCTCTCAACCCAACCGAGCTATCCGAAGCGGCCTCTAGCTCGATCGGTATCATGCCGGCAATGACAAAAGCGGCCAGGTCCGATACAGTTCGGAATGCACTACATACACGCAAGGCGATCAGCCTATACACAGGAGATATCAGGTTCACATAAGTAGGATATCTAAGTGAGCCTGACCATATAGGCGATGCATATAATATAATGCTTTTTACTACACTAGAGAGTAATCTCCTCTGCAGATATTTTGGACCTCTTGTATTCGGCATGATCCGGCATAGCGCTATGCATGTTTTTGATGATTTACTGCCTATGTACTTCAAGTGCTCTTGAAAAGACAGACGAGGGTCAATCATGTCCCCAAGGTATTTTAAACATTCCTTAGATTCCATGCTACACGTGCCAATATTTACAATACAGTTTCCCTAATTTTCCTACTACTAATCAGAACCGCTTCCGTTTTATGGTCAGCTAGAGTTAGGCCCATTGATCTTAGTCAAGATCTTACGATCTGAATACTGGCGTTTGCAATGGTTTCCACCTCTAGTAACTCTTTCCTTTCACACACTAACGCTAAGTCGTCTGCGAATCCAACTATCTTCACCTTTTCCGGTAGATCTAATCTTAATACTCCGTCGTACATAACGTTCCACAATAGTGGGCCAAGAACTGAACCTTGAGGTACCCCACCAATCATCCAATCATAAACTAGCTCTCTATCCCGGAAATAGTCCCGTACAATTGCTAGTAGATACCCTGGGATGTCTATACGGACCAAAGCATCAACTATATGCTCCCAGTTTGCCGTATTGAAGGCAAACTGGGAGGCTAGGTTAGCTTGTACACAACCTCCCCCCCCCCCCCCCCCCCCCCCCCCGATGAACAGGTTTTGCCTTGGCGTATTCCTAACTTAGGCGCTCTGTTTTTCGGGAAAAGAGGGGAAGGGGTCCTTCGTATGGTGCGGCAAACAAAACTCTGGGAAGCCACTTGACTTATGTTGTGTTGGCTTCCGAAACCCTTACCAAGGGTATAAATTGGCAGAACGGGGATCAGCATGGCCCCCGGGAAGTTCTGCTTGCGGTTCGACTCGGGCTGATCATGGTTGAGGTGCCTACCTTGGCTGAAACGTTCTGGCTGTGGTTGAAACCTAAAACGAAAGGAAGGGAGTGTTAGTATCCTTGATAATTGTATGGTTTTTCGGCTTTTTTCGAGGGCTAACAATCTCCCGAGGATCTGTTGCCTATACAACAAATACGTGTACTGTAAGGAACCAGTGGTGATGATTGACGGGTGAGTTGGTTTAAGGGCTGATGCTCTTAATGGGCTTCGGCCTACCAACTCATTAAGCCTTGTCCTCCATTGATTGCTGGGAAATTGCATACATGAGGCATTAGAAGGCTCGAACTCCTCAACAAGAAGTTGTTTATATGACCGCAATCATATGACAAGAATTGCTACCTGTGTGAGCCTAGCAAACCACACGGGGGCGGTGGTGAATCGTGAAAAATTCACTTCGTGGAATTGATCCACCATCAGGTTAGGCCGTCAAGGCAGGTACTGATGTAAATCATTTTCACAGTTGTACACAATCTTCCAATCTTCTGCAGATTATACTCTCCAGAAGTTTTCCACTTGTATCTATCATACAGAGCGGACGATAGGAGGAGGGGTCGTCTAGCGGCTTGTTATCCTTAGGTAACAACACCAATTTCTGGCTCTTCCAGATTGTTGGAAAAGTTCCCTGAATCAAGCATGCGCTTATTACTTTCAAGAAATAATCAGGATGGAGTTTAACAGCCTCTTTCAGTACCATATTTGGGATGCAATCTAAGCCTGGTGCCTTCTTGTCTTTGAATTTTGAGACAGCACCTTCTATCTCGACAACCGTAACCGGAGGAATGTCGAATAATACAGCTGGATAGCTGTGTTGCCATGTCGGAGCTTCTTGTTGAGGAAAAAGATGGTCTACAATTCCATTGAGGATATTCTCTTCTCTTGGCGGTGATGGGCCAAGACATTTAAGTTTCCTGGTTACTAACTTATATGCTAAGCCCCAAGGATTACTATCTATTTCATCACAAGTATCCAGGAAACACCTACGCTTGCTCCTACGAATTGCAATCTTCAATGCCTTTCTTTTATCCCTATACAACAGGTGCTGCACATTATTCTCTAACCGACCCCTCGTTCGTGTATACCGCTTTCGGGCGCTAATACACTCTGAACGCAAGCTAGTAATTTCATCATTACACTGGAGGCTTATTTGGCGATCTTTTTCGCCTTATCATAGCTACATTGCAGGCACTAGTGATATTGCGCACTAATTGCACTGCCATGTCTTCTGCTGAACCAGCCATTTCCATGTTCTCCATGCAAGCTGCGAAGCTATCCTTATCAAAGGTATTTACTTTCCATCCTGTCACATCTATTATTATAGCGCTATGATCGCTATGTGTATAGATGTCAGATATTCTCCAGTTCACTTGGGTTGCGATACTGGAACTGACGAATGTAATGTCAATTACTTAGCCAGCATCACCCCTTCTGAAGGTGTGTTCAACTCCATTATTGATGAGTACAACACCCAGTACAGAAAAGGCTTCCAAGAGTATTCTTCCTCTTGCGTTTGCTGAGGGACAGCCCCATTCTACAGCCCATGCATTGAAATCACCTGCTATTATTACGGGGGTTCTTCCAACTGCATCCGTTACAATACTGTCAACTATTACCCGAAAGTCTTCTATAGAATACCTAGAGGGTATATAACAGCTGTAAATAGTGATGCCAGATATAACCGTTCGAGCATATCCACATTGCGTTGTTATTCTATCGCGTATGGTTAGCGTGCTGGTATTGCCGATGTACCCGTGTTATCGGAAACCCAGTTTACAGATGCCATGGTCCGATATGGCTCACTTAGAGTAGCCATCTCGAACGCTTTGCTTAAGAAGCTCCTGGGCTGCCTGGCAATGGTTGAGATTTAACTGTAATATACGCATTTTGGTGACTTAGATTCTACTCTACTCCCTAAGTTTCTGTAGAGCTCTTTTATAAAACGGGCAAACTGCACCTCCGGTGACATGGCCACTAACGGTGTCTGCTCCCTTCTTGCAGAGCAAGCAGGATGGTTTATTGGAACAGGTTCCAATTTTGTGGCCCGTTTTGCCACACCGTAGGCAATTCCCTGAAAGGTCTTGCCCCTTACAGTTCCCTGCTACGTGTCCATAATCCAGACATTTAAAGCATCTTTTTGGTGCTACCTTTTCGCGTATTCGGCAAACCACCCAGCCAATACGTATCTTTGCCATCTCTATAAGGCGGCGAGCTATCAGTGCAGTCACGCCAATTGTGGCGGTCTGTGTCCCACCGTATGCTCTCCTTAGCGACTTAACTGCCGTAGGATGCAAAGCTTTAAATTCGTCAGATATTTTGACGAGAGCTTCATAAATATCCTCCTTAGAGGTTACTTCGTCTATATCCCTAATCTCAAGCCTGACCTCATGAGAAAGTGATCTAACCTTAGCAGCATCACTTAGCACCCCTTCTATAGCCGACCTAAACTCGCCCGTATTCTGGTGCGCGGGTCTATTCAGCTCAAACAACAGTTCACCCTTCCCTGTCTTCCTAATGCTCCTCACATTTTGACCCAGGTTGTTTAGCTTAGGGTCCCTCTTCACCTGTCTGAGAATATCCGCATAGGAAGTATCTCCACAGGTTTTAATCACTATAGCATCTGGTTTAACCGACGCTTTCTTTGTTTTAGCCCTTGTGTCAACCTTAACCCAGCCAGGATCTTTAGCACTTAGATCCGGTTTGCCAGCCAAGTTTACGTTTATAGCCTTGGGTATAGTGTGTCCACCTACCCTGACTACTTTATTAGGGGTTGTTCCCCTATTCTTTTTAGCTCTGTTACCTTTTGGGCTTAAGTCCTCCCTTCTACGCTTTGGGGGCAACCTAATTTAGGGGCAAACCTACAGTCCACTCAACTCTAACTATCCGACTCCTAAATATATCTCTAACCCGCTTGCCGCATTTCTTCATGGAGGCTCGCACAGGAGTGAGCCTTGGTGGTTCGTCTGTTTGAGTATGCGTACTAGTCTGTGTTTTCTTTGTACTACAAGCACTTTCACTACTCAATTCATCTGAGACCTGCATGTACAATGCCTGTATCTCACGTGACATTGTTACTATTTCCTTATGCACGTTTGAACGTGCCTTTAGGAAAGCTACGAGCTTTGAGATCTTCTCTCCTAGCCTCTGGACGTTATTTTGTCCATTTTCACTATTTTCAACGGTGCTTGGCACCGGAACGGTTCTACTCACCGCTGTAGGAGGTGATCTGGTTATCACCGATTTCTTAGCAAAAGGGTTTACAATTTCACCCATGCTCAACTCATTTATACTCTCATTATTATTATTATTATTATTATTCATTTTTTCAATTGGGTCCCCGCTTAAAGCTGTAGTCTCCGTTTGCCGCACACTCAATAAAAAGTTTTTTCTTTGTCCCAAAACATTCCCGCATTTTCCGGGTTAAGTTAATTTTATTAAAATTTAGTTCACTTTTTGATGAGTGAGTGTGCAGTTACCCTTGTAGTGACCCCGAGGGTGGCTATGTAAGCAGTGATTCCTCGCGAGGGTTGACACAAGGCCTTATGAGACTTGTGTACAGAGCCAGGTCGGGAGCTGATTAGGAGTCATCTCAACTAACCCTGCACAGCCAAAAACTATTGGCTACAAACTTTAATCATACTTTAAGCCCCTGCCAGGGTTTTACCGGGACGGAGGTAGCTTCCGCATTAGCCCGTGAGCCATTTCAGCATGATGTCACTCGTGTTTAATCAGGTCACGGAAGACGTCAGCTCCCAGCCCATAATCGTCTGCGCCAGTTCGTCATCCAATCCGTTATCGCTGTCACACAGTTAGTTCATTCTCATATATGTATGAATGTATGTATATATGTTACATATATGTACATATACACAAATACATATTTTGTATATGTACATTTCGATTGATTTTTACTATAATTATTGTTATTTGAATTGTTATTTGTTGTTGAGCTAGTGGTCTTCTTGATTGGTAAAAAGTACGGTTTATATTTTTCAATATTTCGACACTCCGTTGTGTGTCTTCTTCAGGAAAATTTTTGTTTTTTGAAAAATTGTGTATACAAAATTATTGTTATATATATATATATATATATATATATATATATATATATATATATATATATATATATATATATATATATATATATATATATATATATATATATATATATATATATATATATATATATATATATATATATATATATATATATATATATATATATATATATATATATATATATATATATATATATATATATATATATATATATATATATATATATATATATATATATATATATTATATATATTAATATATCGCGGTATTATTCTTTTTAATAAATTTACTCTGTACACCTATGTATTACAGTTTTACTTATTCCCTTTCCAAAAGAGTTCAGCTGATCTGAAGAACAATGCAGCTCTCCAGATCAGCTGGCATCCTATGCCACTGGTCCAGCCTGCCCTGAGGAGAGACTTCACTCCGAGCCCTCAGTGCATTCCCTTTACCATAGGAGTTCAGTTGATCTGAAGACAATTGCAGGTCTCCAGATAAGCCGGTATCCTATGCCACTTTACCAGGCGAGCTGTGTACAGCAGCTCGCCTGGCGACTGACTGCCGTGTTTCTTAGTGATGCGCCGCTTTTTATATGCTCGTTCACCAACTGTTTAAAATAAAACGCACCACATCGTGGTGAGAAACAATATGCTGAGACGATGCTTTGTTGTTGGCATAGCGATTTAACAAAGGGAATGAAATAAAACTCAATACTAATAAAAGACAGCTATTCTATGTTTACATACATGAATGCGTATATACTTATACAAAAATAAATAAAACAAATGAGATAAGCAAGCAGAATACAGTCCGTACACATATGTAATTACGCATATAAATTCAACAATACAGGAGAAATAATTACTGAAAAATGTATGTACATATATACGCGAACTTATTCCTCAGTAGCTTACATTTTAATATTCCGCTAGCAACAACAACCTACGCAGCATGTATGCATTATTACAAACTGCAAATATTATTAAGGTTCCCATTAATAAGTGCTGCGTATTTGTTGAGTTTTTCTTTGTAGACATACATTTTAATGTAAGTTGTTGTTACTTAAGTATATATATATATATATATATATATATATATATAGATATATATATATATATATATATATATATATATATATATATATATATATATATATATATATATATATATATATATATATATATATATATATATATATATATATATATATATATATATATCGTTTCGTGCATTTCCCTTCGGACATGCATGGTGAAGTGTTGTTACATGCGACCATGAATCATATTTTTGGTAATGACGTTGAATAAGTTTGGATCAATGCCCTCATCTGGTATTTCTGCTGAGATGAGTTGATCAAATTGATGTGGGGTAATTTTATTGATTAAACAAATCAAAATATGTCCATGTGGCAATCCTCTTTTCTGCCATTCAATTGAACGTATCCAGCAGCGAGTCTCTCAGAAAACGTGATGCTTGACAATAAAATCCATCAAACTTTTTAATTTTTGTTTAAATGTAGACGGTAATATGACCATTCTACCAAATTCGTTTGGATTCACGTTACCATCATTAACGAGTGCGTCTCGTTAATGGATGTACTCTTCAGAACGCAACTCGGTTTGATTCAATCGAATATATAAGAGTCGTTCGGTTTCAATCTTCGCGTACACGCGAATGCCATGAATTATTATTCGATACGAATAATTCATGGCACTGACTTTCTTATTCGTTTCCTCGTCAGTTTGTGGATTTCTCATTTTGATGTTGAAATGATATCCATCTTCTCCTCGCCAAAACAAAATCGGGTACTGCAATGCATCATATGAGCGATGAGTTTCAGAGACTCGCTGAATGTCACCACTTCTGCGATGAAGAATTATGTCGCGCGATTCGAACTCTTCGCCAGCTAACGCGATCGCCACTTCATCGATTGTTGGTGCATTGAACTGGTTTTCGTGTTGACTAACAGAGCTTTTGTCTGCTCGAATTATAGCTGCATAGTCATCGGCTGGCATTCGTTGAATGGCGGTTTTAAACAACTGAACTAATTCATTGTGTTGATCGAAAAGGGTTTGTAACGAAGCGACGATTTCTTGTCTAGTGCCCGCATTGTAATGATATCGTTGTTCAATTTGTTCATGGCTGTTTCCCATGAAATAAATTTGAAGAAATTTGTGATCTGTGTCCGGCAAAGGTAGAAGTGATCCGGCATGATGATAAATTTGCCTTGGACCTGAGTATTACGTATTCGATTAGCTTCTAGTCTCACTTCTCGTTGTCCCATTGATTCAGGCGAACGGACCTGAGTAGTACGTATTCGATTAGCTTCCAATCTCACTTCTCGCTGTTCCAGTGATTCAGACGAACGGTACTCAGCGGCATGTACTCGAATATTTTCCAGCCTTAATCTTAGTTGCTCATCTGATTGTAGGGCTCGTAATTCTCTTTTCTTCTTCTTCTTATATATATATATATATATATATATATATATATATATATATATATATATATATATATATATATATATATATATATATATATATATATATATATATATATATATATATATATATATATATATATATATATATATATATATATATATATATATATATATATATATATATATATATATCTACATATATATAATTCGAATCTCATAAATCGGAAAAATTAGATTACTTAGCGTATTATTTCCATTATTATTAGGGGTTGCTATCATTGTTGCGCAAGTTAAGGCCAAATCCTGAAAAGGAAGCAAGAATATTATTACTTGGCTTAGACAATGCTGGAAAAACTACAATATTAAAACGACTGGCTAATGAAGAGATAACGATGGTAAAATATGATTTTCATTTTTATATGCCTAAAATTATTAAAACTAACTTTTATATACAAATACATAGGTCACACCAACAGCAGGCTTTAATATCAAGTCAGTTACAGCTGATGGGTTTAAGTTGAACGTTTGGGATATTGGTGGGCAATGGAACATTCGCCCGTACTGGAAAAACTACTTTGCAAATACGGACGTTTTGGTATTTTTTGTTCACTGTCTGAAAATGTTTTAATATTATAGGATGTTTTATATGCTTACATGATTTTGAGTGGTTTTTAGATTTACGTAATTGATTGCACGGACCGTGGACGTCTAGCTGAGACTGGTAATGAACTTTTTGAAATGTTAATGGATAATCGTCTCAAACAAGTTCCGCTTTTGATCTTTGCTAACAAACAAGATTTACCAAATGCAATGTCATCATCCGAAGTTGCTGAAGCTATTGGACTGGTCCGTTTAGAAGAGCGAACTTGGCAAATCAAGGCTTGTTCGGCAGTTGAAGGTACTGGTATTAAAGTAAGAAAATATTTATTGATTTTCAAAAACATAATAAAGCAATAAACTGTTACACATTTCAGGAAGGCATGGATTGGATAGGCAAAAATATCAAAATTTAATTTCATTTCGTTATTGAATTTTTTTATTATTTTTATTATTATTATTTATTTTATTTAGTTATTATAACTATTTAAATACAATATATTATTATACATTTTCTTTAACATACTCAAAAGTTAATTTTTTAAAGTAATTAAAATTCCGCTCGGTTTTTATCAATGTGGGTAATTCATTAAATACAGCAAACCCTTTATAAATTAAACTATTTTGTGCTGATGCATTTCTAAATGACACAAGTCTAAAATCTTCATTATTTCTTAAATTGTAGGGTTGAACATCCCTTATTATTCTTACATATCTAGTTAGGTATGGTGGCAACATGTTGTGTTTTATTTTAAATACGTATATTAGCACATTAAAGTATATTCTTTGCTTCACACTCAACCACATTAACAAGTTCAGCATAACTCGGATAGGTGTTAATATATTACATTTTAAAATAATTCTCATAGATTTATTTTGTAATTTTTGTAGGGTCTCTAAGGCGGTCTGACAAGATAAAAATAAAATTGTGGAACAATATTCAAAATGTGGCTTTATCATTACGTTATATATTTTAACAGCAGTGTTATAGCTTATAAACCTTTTTATTCTTTTAAAAAATCCTACTTTTTTTGAAACTTTTTTTACAATATATTGAATATGCGTGTCAAAACGTAATCTATTATCTATTATCACCCCCAAATATTTTATTTCACATACATTTTCAATTTCTTCATTATCAATTTTTAAATCAAAATTTGTATTGCTATTTATTAGCATACATTTTGTTTTTTTTTACATTTAATTTTAATTTATTAGTTTTTAACCAGATATTAATACTTTCTAGTTCTAACTGCATTATTTGTCTACATTCTTCTGCCGAGTCTGCTTCAACGAACACCAACGCATCATCCGCAAACAGAGCCAGCTTTACATTATTGACAACTTTGCACATATCATTAACATATATTGCAAAGAGTAACGGTCCCAAAATAGATCCTTGCGGAACACCAAGTTTTACTAACTGCAGTGAGGAATAAACATCTTGTATTCTTGTTTTTTGAGTTCTTCCAGATAAATAGCTCCTAAACCACTTTAAGGCATTTGGCCCAATTCCATATGTTTCTAGCTTCATCAATAAAATATCTCTATCAATTGTTTCGAATGCTCGTTTTAGATCTAAGAAGACACACAATACAACTTTTTCCCCGCCACTGATTCTTTCCACGATGTAATCACCATATTAAGCGCTGACTCACATGAATGTGCTTTTCTAAACCCTGATTGGTTTTCAAATAAAATATTATTCACTTCAAAAAATTCTTCCAACTGATCATACGCTATTTTTTCCAATAATTTTTCATACACCGGCAAGGAGTTAATCGGTCGAAAATCTTCACATTTTTTGGAATTTTTTACTTTTAAAATTGGTGTAACAATAGAACATTTCCAACTTTCTGGAGCTACGCCTGCTTGTAATGAGTTGTTGATTATAGCCAATAAACTGCTACCAATAACACCAAAACACTCTATTATTAAGCCCGGGCTAATGAAGTTGAAGTCTTTTTTATTTTTTATTGTGCATAATGCAATTTTTAAATCATTTAATGTTACAGTCTGAAATTCGAATTTATTTGTTGTGTATGTGATTAAGTTCGTATATGGCATTAAAGGAATTGTATTATTTATCACCCATACACTGTCTATAAAAAACTTATTAAACTTTTCTGCGATTGACTTACGGTCTAATTCAGTTTCTTTTTGAAAAATAACTTCTTTTATCTCTTCTCTGTCTTTTTTTAATATAAAATTTTTTATTTCGCGCCACAATTCTTTTTGATCATTGCACCGTAAGATTCTATTTTGTACATAAGTTTTCTTCGCTGAATTTAACGCATTTCTGTATTTATTTCTCGCTACTTTATATAAATGCCAATCTATAATACTTTTTGTAATTTGCGCTTTCTTTCTTAGATTTTCTTTCACAATTTTTTTACTATAAGTATCGTAATTATACCAACTTCCACTATTATGTATTTGTTTTTCTTTAACGTACATATTAACTGTTGCTATTAGTTTATTTGTGAATTGCTCCACATGATCATCGAAATTAAATGCAAAGTTTTCCCAGCATAGACCTTCCAAAATCATTGAAGCACATAGCTGATTTCGATTATATTTGAGAAACTTTACGGTTCGTTTTGTTTTAACTTTTTCTTGAAACCAATCTAAGCTTATTAGAATAGACTCATGATCACTTATTGCTGTTGTTGAATCAATTTTATATCTTATATTAGTAAAATTTGAGAATATTAAATCTATAATTGTTTGAGATGTTGGAGTTATTCTTGTTGGCTTTTCTATTACTTGTTTGTAACCGTTTTCATTCGATATACGCGTTAGATCTCTTTTATAAGTATCATCCCTCTTACTCCAGTCAATATTAAAGTCACCCATTACACATGTATCATATTCAAACTCATTTATGTATTCTAGTAGTTCCGAAAAATGTTCACAAAATCCTCTTTTTGATGACGTCGGCGATCTATACAGTCCTACTATTATAATATTCTTATTTCTGTGGCAAACTTTTACAGCTTTCCCCCAGATTTCTCTGTTAACTTTATTTTCTGCTAACACTTCAAACTGAAAACATTTATTTATATAAATAACTACACCGCCTGTATATCTGGATTCACTATCACATCTTACTATGTTATAGTCAGTTATATAAATCTCACTGTTTAGTATATCTTCTGTTACACGAGTTTCCGTTAAAACGATAATATCCAAATTTTTTTCAACACACATATATTTTAACTCTTCAATATTAGCTATCAAGCTTTGAATGTTTTGACACATAACTAACAATTCAGTTTGTTGCTATATTTTAATTCTATTTTTTTCAGTTTGGATTTTTTATATACAAAGGACAATCTTTGCTACGGCAATCATGGTGTACGTTTAAGTCAAGATTTAACTTAGTGTTTGCTTGCACGCAATTGTTACATTTTGCATTGTTACCACACTCTTTATCAACGTGGTCTTCACCACATCTTGGACAAACTCTTTTATTTCTACACTCTCTAGCTACGTGATTGTAGCCCCAACAGTTATAACATCTTTTAACAAACACATATGGGAAAACTTTACAAGAATCCCAACCAATGTTAAGCTTTTGTCTATTCATTATGTGTTGATAATTATCAGCACTTGTTTTTATCACAGCTCTGTATGGATTGAAACGTTGACTTTTTATTTTAAAGAAATGAACACATTCAATAGGGTATGTTATATTATTTTGATTTTTTATTGCTTCTACTAATTTATCCTTCTCCCATTCTGAACTAATACCATGCACCATGAAGCAAGGATCTTTTATTTTCGGAACTTTTACCACATAATCCTTTGCTAACTTATTTTTCACTTCATTTTCAATTTTTTCTCTTGAATCCACATCTTCACAGTTTATAGCTATTGCACCATCTTTACGATTAGTTACACTTTGCACTTTTATCGATAATGATGATGGGTCAATACAATTTGCAACTGCTTGTTTTGTTTGGTTACTGTTTTGTTTCACTTTTGGCATTATTATTACTGGCGGCTCATTTGTAACAGCCATTGCATATGTTGGTTTTTGCATTTGCTGTAATTGCTGATGTTTGTTTACATTTACTATGTCATTGCATTTATTTTTCACCATGCGCATTTCATCATTATTCTGCTTTAATAAGCTTTTAATTTCTTCCATATTTTCATATATTTTTTTCATCATTTGCTGACATTTCGGACACATAAATATTATATACTCTTTTTCGTTTATAATTCTGTACTCATATTCACTCAATTTAACACAACTCAAATGGAATATTCCGTTACAGTACCCTTTACATGTTATACTATCCCTTTCTCGCTTTAAAGGTTTATCACACTTTTGGCAAGAAGTCATTGCTCTCTTATGTTCCTTTATTTTATTTGTATTTTTTTTTTCTTTCTTATATGCCTTGCTTTTGGTTAATTTTATTTAATAAAAAGTTACTTTTTCAATCCAGTTTTTAGAAAAAAGTTTTTATATTACATATCAAATTGGCACAGAAAAGTTATCCACATTTGTACGTTTAAAACCTTCAACGATTTGATGCAGAATTGAAATTGTTATTTAATAAACTTTTGGTGTAAGTAAAAAAAAAACACGTCTGATCTCTCTCACGTCTAACTAACTTTATGAAACTTCTGATCTTTTTTTTTTAATTACAGCTCTGTTCCACGTAAAACTTTTGCATCGGAATTATCAAAGCATTGTTGTTTAAATATTGCCTACCAACAGTTTACTGAAGTTTTGAAAGTGAAAATTTTACGTGGAATGCAGAACATGACCAATAATCTTTTTTAATTGAAAAATGTGGCATACCACAAAATACTTATTTTCTGTCTAAATCAGATTTAAAAAAAACTAATATATTTGGTCAAATTTGAGTGCAAAATTTATATTTCGCTGGGTAAGCTGTAAAAATATTTACAGATGAAGTAAACAAAACTAAAAAATATTTGCACATAAAATTAAAGTTTTTTTTTTTCATATGTATTGAAAAAAAATATGTATTGAAATTGCAATTTATTCAAAAACAAATTAATATGAGAACCGCGTAAAAATATGTTAACATAACTAATACGAAATACTTTTATATTTTTTAAATATAAGTACATATTTAATTTTGCAGTTTTTGACTGCCGATATATAACAATGCTCAATCTTGTTATTAAATATTTTATGAAAATGGTGGTCTAACCATAACGCATGATGTCAATTGAGAGTCACACCTTTAGGCTCTGATATCTCACACAATCGTACGATTAATTCACGTGAAAATGTTACAGACGTTCGACCGACGTTAAAAAATTTAAGATGGTGTTGTATATAATAAAATAATTAAAACTATTTTTTTTACCTTCATAATTCTTGGTACATATGTATATCCATTTATATAATTTATTTGCTTACACGCCAACAATATTCTCATATGTTTCGTGTTGTTATTGTTCAAGTTAAACCTCCACGAACACTACTCCCTCTTTCCTACCTCATCATAACCTATTTTCCTAGTTCCCGTACAATGCACAGCATATGTAGGGGCATCCCCTGAGCACTGGTCCAATATAAAATAAAAAAAAAATCGTTTTATGAACATTTTTGAAATTGCACCACTTGCCATAAAAACCTGTCACGCGTTGCATTTTTAACATGTTATATCTAGCATGGTTGTGTAAAAGCGTAACCTGAACCGGTCAAAGATCGTCATGTTCATAATGTACGAGACCAAACCGCGGCACCAACGCTTTGCAATTGGAAAATCAAATATATACATCGTGAAGCGGTTATTAGACTATCATACTCGGCATGTGAGAACGGCATGAAATCAAAAAATTTTAATATTTTGAGTATGCTACCATGCTGGACTAATAGCGATTCTGACATACACGGTACTTTAATTTATTTGAATTTTTGCACCAAACATGTTTTAATTAGAGAGCATATTTTTAAAACAGATTTATGAAAGTATGTGGAATATAAAAATCATAGAATAACTTAATTATAAAAATTTCAAAATAATTTATTAAGAACGAAATTAATTTTTATAAAGTTACTCAGGTATGTGATGGAAATGGATCGTTTTGAAAAATATCATTTTCGGAAGGTGTGATGAAAAATTATAGTTTTTGAAAATATTTTGTGGAAAATTTTTGTTTGATTGCCTTTTGACAAACACACTATTGTGTAAAGTTCTATTACATTTAAACTGGGGCTAAATTCCGTAACGATGAATTTTTATATGTTCACCAATTTCAGTGTTCACTTTTAATTTTTGTGTCCGCAGTGCTGAGAATGTATAATTTTGATAACTACAGTGAACATTTAGTGTTATATATTAAGTACTTTCTGCTCAATGGTAATACTATTAATATTTCTCCTTCTTAATAAACCGTAATTATAGCTAAAACCAGTTTTAATCTCTGCATTATTTAAGTCTCTTTATGATCTAATTTTTTGTGTCATTTAAAAACATGCTTAAATAAAAATGATATAAACTGTTATGTTTTAACCTTGATGAAAGACACTACATTTGGCGACGATCAAGTTTATGTTGAATTTCAGCATAAGCACATGTTAAGCCTGCGCATTTTAAAGTATTGAGTATAATAAAACTGCGATTTTCGCAACTTTAAAATTAAATTAAAATTAATAGAAGATTAAATAATCTTGAGCAATATGGCTACAAATCAAGATGATTCGCAACAAAATTTGTCAACTAGAACAATTGTTGCATCAAGTGTCTCTGAATTTATACCAGAACGAGAATCGTGGTTTCTATGGAAAGAGCGTCTTGATATACACTTTTGTGAAATAAACTGCAATGAGGATAACGTGAAAAAGGCAATTTTATTGAAATCAATTGGAGTTACACCGTACAAGCTACTTCATAGCTTATGCAGTCCAAGTTCGCCCGTATCAAAGACCTACAAAGAACTTTGTGAAATAATGATGACACACTACACACCACCCGTAATTACGTTTAGTGAAAGAAAAAAGTTCCATACCTCATACAAAGATGAAGACGAATCAGTGGCACAGTGGTTCGCTCGAGTTAAACAACTGGCACTTAATTGTAATTTTGGAGGTGATCTGAATGCGTTTATTTTAAACCAGTTCATAATGGGGTTAAGTTGTAAACTCTTTGAGAGAATGTGCGAAGAGAGTCACACTCTGACCATAGAAGAGGCCTTAAAAAAAGCAATGATTTGGGAAACAAAGTTTTCGTTAAAAACAAACAATGATGCGTCTGATATAAATTTTGTAAGGAATGGCAGAGCACGGTCATCAGGTGATAAGAGAGGGTTTATCCACATTAAAAACCAGAGTGATAGAAGCACTGTAAATAACAGTAGAAACTCAAATGGGAATTTTAATAGTAAAAAGAAAAACAAGGAGACATGTATTCATTGTGGTTGGAGAAACCATTCGTCACATGCATGCAAATTTAAAAACTACAAATGTCATTCATGTGGTAAAAATGGTCATTTAGCTAGTATTTGCACTACAAAAATAAAAAAATCAATAAGTTTTGTATCAGACATAAAGGAAAATGATTTCCAAAATTATGATTTTGATTACTCTATTTACAGTTTGACTAGTGGTGAAACGTCTGAGTTGTACTCCCTTCCAGTAAATTTTGATGGAGTGGATGTGAAAATGGCATGTGACACTGGTGCTCCCTGCACTTTAATCTCTACAGAATTTTATAAAAAGGTCTATGGCAACAAAATGCTTAAACAATGTCATATTCCATATATTGGTTATTGTGGCAATCGAATTAAAATATTGGGTGAGTTTAATGCTAACATTTCCTATCATGGTGTCACCAAAATGGTTAGAACAGTTGTTTCAGACTTCAAAAAGCCTTGTCTGCTAGGTCGTTCTTTTTTAAGAGCGTTCAACTTCGAACTGACCCAAGTGAACTCTATCATGAGTAATGATTTTTCAGTAATTATTGAAGAAATAAAAAAAGAATTTTCAGATAATTTTGATGAGCAACTTGGTACATATAAATTAGAAAAAGTTTCTCTTTCAATTACAGATTCGGTAGTTCCTATTTTTTTAAGCCTCGTCCAGTTCCACTTGCTTGGAAGAGTATGATTGAAACACAGTTACGAGAATTGATAAAGAATGATGTTTTAGAATCAGTTGAAAGTTCAGACTGGGGAACTCCTTTGGTACCTGTACTTAAGCCTAATGGTAATCTCCGTATTTGTGGAGACTACAAAGTTACCATTAATAAATTTTTAAATGATTTCAAATATCCACTTCCTCGCATTGATGAGATTTTTACTTCACTTGCGGAAGGTAAAATTTTTACTAAACTAGATTTGTCCAATGCCTATAATCAACTCGTTCTTGACGATGAGTCTCAAAAGTTGTGTACTTGGAGTACTCATATAGGCACGTTTAAGATGAAGCGTTTGCCATTTGGCATAAAGCCTGCAGCAGCGATTTTTCAAAAAACAATTGAAGGTTTGCTGAGAGATATTCCTCAAGTAGTTGTTTACCAAGACGATATAACTGTAACGGGGAAGGATCTACATGATCACGTAAAAACGTTAAAAGTTGTTTTAAAAAAATTAAAATACGCTGGTCTTAAGCTAAATATTAATAAGTGTGAATTTTTTAAACCGAAAATTTCTTATTTAGGATTTGTTATTGACGAAAATAGCTTAAGTAAAACTAAAGAACGTATTGCAAGTATTCTTGATGCACCTGTTCCAGAAAATGTGTCTCAAGTTAAAGCTTTCGTAGGAATGGTTAATTACTATTCTAAATTTATTCATAATTTTGCTCAAAAAATGTATCCTTTATATGAGTTACTACAAAAAAATCATGAATTTTACTGGTCATCAAAATGTCAGCATGCATATGACGTTATAAAAAATGATGTTGCATCTGAAAATGTTTTAGTGCATTTCGATCCGAAACTTCCGATTATTTTATCAACGGACGCCTCGAATAATGCTATTGCGGGTGTTTTGTCGCACCAATTTGGTGATACATTAAAACCGATTGCTTTCGTTTCGAGAGCACTTTCCAAAAGTGAGCACAATTACAGCGCGATTGAAAAAGAGGCGCTTGCCATAATTTTTTCAGTAACAAAATTAAGGCAATACTTACTTGGCATTCATTTTATACTTCAAACTGACCACAAACCTTTATTAACAATTTTTGGTGAAAATAAGGGTCTGCCTATTATGGCTGCAGCTCGAATTCAAAGATGGGCTCTTATTTTGTCGGGTTTTAATTACACAATAAAATATGTGAAAGGAATTTTTAACAATGCTGATGGTCTGTCCCGAATGCCACAATTAAAACATAGTACAAACAGAAACGTTGAAGAATGCAGTTATATAAATTTTATAGAAAATAATAATTATTTAAATATTTGCTATAAGAAGATAGCGAAAGAAACAAGACGTGATCCAATTTTATCCAAATTAAGTGAAGCAATACAAAAAGGAGTAGTTAGTGGATTAAAAGGTGAAGAATTTGATACCTTTAAAAGTAAATCAGTTGAGCTAACGGTTCAAAGCGATTGCATACTGTGGGGATACAGAATTGTAGTTCCGCAAAAATTTCGTCAAATTATACTAAATGAACTACATTCATCTCACTTAGGTATTGTAAAAACAAAAGCCCTGGCACGTTCTTACGTCTGGTGGCCTAAAATTGATAATGATATTGAAAAAATTATAAAAAACTGTTTATCTTGTCAAAAAATGCAGCCGAGTCCTGAAAAAAGTAGTCTCATTCCATGGAAACCAGCTGGCTCGGTATGGAGTCGAATTCATATTGATTTTGCTGGTCCGATTAGAAACCAGTATTTGTTTGTAGTAATAGATTCTTTTTCCAAATGGATTGAAATTTTCACAACCAAAGATATAACTTCTTCATTTGTTATAAATAAAATCAGACAACTTTTTTGCCGATATGGTCTTGTTGACACACTTGTGAGTGATAATGGTAGACAGTTTACCTCACAAGAGTTTACAAAATTGTTGGCGTTTAATAATGTAAAACATATTCTAACTGCACCTGGGCACCCTGCAACTAATGGTCAAGCGGAAAACTTGGTAAAAATCTACAATCTATCTAAAAATCTATAGGTGCAGCATTAGAATCTAACAAAAATGATAATTTGGACACTATCATAAATAGATTTTTATGTGATTATGGGAATGCTAAACACTGTGTAACTGGCGAATCACCTTCAAAGTTATTTTTTGGTAGAGTTCTGAAAACAAGATTTAGCTCCCTTAAACCACCATTGATTGAAGATAAAATTTTAGCTAATCAAGAAAAGTCTATTGGAAATTATAAAGGTAAACGTAAGGAAGAGTTTAGAGAAGGGCAACAGGTATTAATTCGTGACTACACAAATCCAAATAAACCAAGTTGGTCTCCAGCAAAAATAAAAGAAAAAATAGGTTACCAATCTTATCGATGTATTATAACTAATAGTAATAGAGTAATAAAAAGACACTTGGATCAAATTCGAAGTCATAACATGGCAGAAAACGAATTCTCTTCGTCTGAAGTGCAGGAAGCAACTGAAGATGATATGCCCACATCTACAACATCACTTAAAGAGCGGAATGAAACTCAATTGGTTTCACAAAGCTATAGGAATCCATTAAACAATAAAGAACTAAGCCAAACTGAAAATCTTCAAAGAGCATTACGGCCACATGGTGATGGAAGAGTGTTAAAAATGTAAATAAAAACTTAAAGCATATTAATTCTCTTTAGAGAAATTACTATTATATAATATTTAAGTATTTTGAATTTTATTTTGAATTGTTGTATTATTATATAATATTTAAGTACGTTGAATTTTATTATAAATTGTATATGAATCTATATAACGTATATTTAGAGTAAGCTTAAGTTAAAGAGAATAAAAATACTGCATTGATTAAACTGTGTATCTACATATTTATATATAAGTATACTATTGCTAATTACATTGGTGATAACATCTTAAGGGAGAGCATGTTATATATTAAGTACTTTCTGCTCAATAGTAATACTATTAATATTTCTCCTTCTTAATAAACCGTAATTATAGCTAAAACCAGTTTTAATCTCTGCATTATTTAAGTCTCTTTATGATCTAATTTTTTGTGTCATTTAAAAACATGCTTAAATAAAAATGATATAAACTGTTATGTTTTAACCTTGATGAAAGACACTACATTTAGAAATAATTTTTTCACTCAAAAATCTGCGGTGAGTTTTGATTTTTGTAAAATATTTTGAAGTCGAAAAAATAAAAATATTACGTAAATTAAGGTTTCCATTAGAAATCTTTCGTGGCAGTGGGTTTAAGCACTAATCATGCTGCGTTTACGAACACATTCAGCGCAATAAAATTCATTGGTTCTTACGGAATCGCTTTTTATTGAAAAGTGAATACTACGCTTGTTGGTGAATTTTATTCATCGTTGCAGAATCTGGCCCCAGTACTCCAAACTATCTCACAAAAAGTGATTACCTACGAAGTTTTAGACATTTCCCAAACGATTCGAATAATTCGAAACAGTTTTTCTATTTCTAAAGAGAATCCTTTTAAGTCGATCATATACCTGATTGTTTTAATAATTTAAATAATTAAATAATTGTTTTTTTTTAGAAATTTTAATGATAATGATTTTTTAATTATTAAAAACAAGTTTAATAATACTTAATTTTAAATTTTTTTAAAAATCAATACTCTAATTATTTAAATAATAAAAATATATAATAAATTAAAAACAAAATTATTAAAAAAATAAGTAAGTGCATACATATAAACAAAAAAGGACATAAAGCAGCTTTGGCATACTTGGCATTAGCGTTGCTCTCGATCATTTTCAAAAAGGGGCACAAAAAATTTATTTAAAAATAAAAAGATATTTCAAATTGAGTATTTCAAAGAAACTATGGGTCAAGTTTAAAAAAAAAAAATGTAAATTTTTTAATCGTGATAAGAAAAAAAAAGAATTAATAACAATTGATCATAAAAAGTATTTACGTAAGGAAATATACGGAATAATTATCAAAAATATTAAACAAAAATTCTTCAAAAGTTAATGTGTGAAAAAAATATAATGTAAAGATTACAATTACAACAAATAAGAGTGTATATGGTATATATTATTATATAAGTTTCAACTAAATATGTTCGGCCATATATGGGCCGATATCGGAAATTTCCATTTTCTGTAATTATATATATATATATATATATATATATATATATATATATATATATATATATATATATATATATATATATATATATATATATATATATATATATATATATATATATATATATATATATATATATATATATATATATATATATATATATATATATATATATATATATATATATATATATATATATATATATATATATATATATATATAGAGGGTGTTTTTTAAGCCCGATAGAACTTGAAATTGTAAAAAATAACACAAAAAATTAAATTGTAATCAAAATTTTTTTTTATTCGAAAGATCAATACGTGACATTAACATTTGAAAATGATTTCGGGTATATGGGCACCGCGGCTGTTCTTGACGAAGCGCATTCTGGACGTCCAATTTTGGGCCACTTTTTCGAGCACTGCTGGCCGTATGTCACGAACAACACGAACAATGCTGGCCTCGAAGGCGTCAATTGTTGCTGGTTTATCAGCATAAACCAGTGACTTCACGTAGCCCCACAGGAAATAATCGAGAGGTGTCAAATCGCACGACCTTGGAGGCCAATTGACAGGTCCATTTCTCGAAATCAACTTATCGCCAAATTTTGATTTCAGTAAGTCGATGGTTGCGTTCGCCGTATGGCACGTAGCGCCATCCTGTTGAAACCACATCTCCTCCGGATCAATGTCATCCATATTTTCAAACAAAAAATCATTGATCATGGTGCGGTAACGATCTCCATTGACCGTAACGCGAGCTCCGGCCTCATTTTTGAAGAAATAAGGTCCGATGATGCCACCAGCATGAAAACCGCACCAAACAGTGCATTTTTCTGGATGTAATGGAGTCTGTAGGGTCTCTTGTGGATTGGTCTCACTCCATATGCGGCAATTTTGCTTATTAACAAACCCGTTAAGCCAAAAATGCGCCTCATCGCTGAACACAATTTTGCGATAAAACAACGGGTCTGATTTTCAAAGTAAATTTGGATAATTTCGTAGCGTTGTTCAAGCGTGAGTCTATTCATGATGATTTGTCAGAAATGCGCCTCATCGCTGAACACAATTTTGCGATAAAACAACGGGTCTGATTTTCAAAGTAAATTTGGATAATTTCGTAGCGTTGTTCAAGCGTGAGTCTATTCATGATGATTTGAAACAAATAAAAAAAATGTTTCATCAAAATTTAATTTTTTGTGTTACTTTTTACAATTTAAAGTTCTATCTAGCTTAAAAAAACACCCTATATATATATATATATATATATATATATATATATATATATATATATATATATATATATATATATATATATATATATATATATATATATATATATATATATATATATATATATATATATATATATATATATATATATATATATATATATATATATATATATATATATATATATATATATATACATATATATGTATTTATTTATTTATTTATTTGTATATATTGTATTTAGGAATAGTATTTAAAATATATCCTAAAAAGTCCTGGAACATTTTTGCACAGTGGCTTAACGCAAAAAATTATTTTTAGAAAAATTTAAAAAAATCAGGAAAAATAGTAGTTATTCGAGTCGCACCTAAACCGGGTTTTTCATGAAAATGCCGCGTAAGCGAACTTAAACAAATTTTTTTTTTGCTTAGAAGCAGTTCTGGTAATGAAATAAGGTTAGATAAATATGGAAAATGAAAATGCCCGATATCGGTCCATATATAGCTGAGATATAGCCTAAAACGGGGTTTTCATGAAAATGTCCCGTAAGTAAACTTAAACAACTTTTTTTGCTCAAAGGCAGTTCCGGTAATAAAGTAAGGTTATATAAATATCGAAAATGAAAATTTCCGATATCGGTCCATATATACCCCAGATATACCCTAAACCGGGTTTTTCATGAAAATGCCGCGTAAGCGAACTTAAACAAATTTTTTTTTTGCTTAGAAGCAGTTCTGGTAATGAAATAAGGTTATATAAATATGGAAAATGAAAATTTCCGATAGCGGTCCATATATACCCCAGATATACCATGAATCGGGATTTTCATGAAAATGTCCCGTAACTAAATTAAACAACCTTTTTTGCTCAAAGGCAGTTCCGGTAATAAAGTAAGGTTATATAAATATGGAAAATTAAAATTTCCGATATCGGTCCATTTATACCCCAGATATAGCCTAAACCGCGGTTTTCATGAAAATGTCGCGTAAGTGAACTTAAACAACTTTTTTTTGCTTAAAAACAGTTCTGGTAACGAAATAAAGTTATATAAATATGGAAAATGGAAATTTCCGATATCTGTACATATATACCTGAGATATAGCCTAAACCGCGTTTTTATACGTGACTATTGTGAAGAGTATTTTAGATTCGGCCCAGCCGAATTTACCACACTCTTACTTGTTTTTTTTAACTTTATTATTTTATTTATTGAATCTACATTAAAAAAATGTAATGACAATAAGTATTCAAATCTTAATACTAAAAAAAATTATGATTAAAGTCCTGCCAGTGCTGGACAAAAAATTATTTTTATGCGAATATTAAAATATAAGGCCTTAAAAGATGTGGAAACTACAAAAAAAATAAAAATTTAGAAAAACGCAGAGTACAAACAGTGAGAAAAATTGATTTTAACAGCCATGTCACAGAGCTTAATGCCGTTCGGAAACGAAATTATGTTGTTTTTTTACTTTATCAAAAAACGGAAAACTATAAGACTTTTCGGTATGAAATCATTTCTAATTGCAAGATTGAAACTAGTATTATCTTATAGAATTGATTTCATTCCGAAAAAGTTTTAAATTTTCGTTTTTTGAAGAATTGAAAAACCGATTCAATTCCATTTCCGAACGGAAGTGAATTCTGTGACATGGCCGTAAATAGTAAATCCTGAAGATCGCATCCAAGAGCACTGTGCACAATTTTTTTAGATTTTTGTATTAGATAGTAGACAAAAAAAAAAAAAAAAGAAAAACAATGAAAAAAAAATTATTCTGTTTGGACTGATATTAAAAAAGTTATGAGTATTTATGCGGGCACGGTTTTCTCATAACACGTTTTTGATTTTGTTCACGTTATAGATTGGATTTTTTTACATGGATATACGTTGAAACTCATTATGCAGAACAGTTTGATAGACTATGTATATAACAAATTTTTGTTCAATAAATTACCTACAATATTTCAATTCAGTTGATGTAAAGCTATTGTAGTGTGGAAACTTTGTTCCGACTTAACATTGAATTAAATCTATATGAAATAAAAGGGTAAACATACATAAGCTTTAATACGTTATTCAACATTTTTATTGATATACAAAAACAATATAAATTAGTCTCTTGCGTATGCTGAAAGGAACTTAATAAAATATCTTATTCAAAAAGCGATTTAATAAGACATAAAAATATGTGTAGAAAAACTGGAAAAATATTTGTGAACTAAATCAAAAACGAGCTAATTATTTATTGACGGTGTTTTTGATTAAGTATCTGCAACGCTGCTTTTTCTTTCAAATTTTGGAACACTGTAATTTCACTTTGATTCATTTCTCCAATAGAAATTATAATAACGCTGCGAAGTAATTATAATACCGCTTTTCCCAAAACTAATAAAAACTACAGAACTTACATCAGAAATAAAAAAGCTTTGAAAAAAAGGTCACGTTTTAGAGCCATCACCAGCAGTAGTCAATGATAAAATAAAAGTGTTCACGTTTACGCTAGTCGACGGTATATATATATATATATATATATATATATATATATATATATATATATATATATATATATATATATATATATATATATATATATATATATATATATATATATATATATATATATATATATATATATATATATATATATATATATATATATATATATATATATATATATATATATATATATATATAGTATTGGTCCTAAAATAATGAGTATGAAATAAATAGAATGTTCTATTGGGATTAGATATTTTGAAATTTCTTGTATGTTTGAAAATTTTTGGATGAAGTCCGTGGATAGGATGTGAAGAATTTCCATCTGCTCATCTATGTTTGTAGATAATATATTAAACTGGATTAATTTAGAACCTTTAATATGTTCGTTGTCGGTGAGTATGTTACCGTGGTGCATTATTTTCCTGAACTATGTCACATTTAGCTAGTCTTATTTTCTAGTAACCATGGGCTGAAAAGTCCTGGGCCTAACAAAGAAAACACAGTTTTTGGTTCAAAATTAGCTTTATTGATCGCCGCTGTAACATTTCAATACCACTTTTGTAGAACGATTTATCTTTTGCCTCAAAAAAGGCCTCAGTTTGCGATAACCTCTTCATTCGTGCGAAATTTCTTACCGACGAGCATTTCCAAATCTGGCAAATACGTTGGATGTGGGAACAATTCAATTCGTGTTTGTTTTGCATTGTTTTGATTAGTGTTAGGCAAAATCGTTCATTTGTGTGAATCTTTCATTCTCTTTCAGAAAGGTTAAGTGAATTAATTCATTCTTTTCTTTGATCTTTTTTGATTGCGAAACGTTTCGGAATGAATTAAAATGTTGCATTTATGTATGTACAATAAATCAGGTGGCAGAATAACGAATTATTATGAAGCAACTATTTGTTTTTATCACAATTTGTTTAAACGCAACGTCTTTAAATTGATTTAAATTTAAAAGTACAATATAAAATTAATAATTGATTTGCAACGTTTACTGGTACAGAATGAAAGATGACGAAATATGAAAAGAAATAAATAGGGGAATAATACAGAAATATTTCATTCTTTCACTTGAGAGAATTATTCAGTTGAATTAATTCATTCATGAATGACACAAGACTAGTTTTGATTGACTTGTGACACGGTGCGCTTTGTCTTGATGAAACAATTTTTTTTCTTTGCCATATGCGGTCGTTTCTTTGCAATTTCGGCCTTCAAACGCTCTAACAACGCTAATGGTAATTCCTTTCTCAAGATAGTCGATGAATATTACACCAGGCACATCCCAAAATACCGAGGCCATAACCTTTCCAGCCGATTGTTTGGATAAGGTTCACCAGTTGCTGTCCACTCAGAGGAAGATCGTTTTGATTCCGGAGTGAAGTGAGGGATCCATGTTTCATCCATTGTCACATATCGACACAAAGTTTCTGGTTTGTTATGTTTAAACATGGCCAAACACTGTTCAGAATCATCAACAAGTTTTCGTTTTTGGTCAACAGTGAGCAAAAGCGGCACCCACTTTGAACAGAGCTTTCTCATAGTCAAATGATCATGCAATATAAAGCCGACACGTTCTTTTGATATCTTTACGATGTCTGCTAACTCACGCAACTTCACTTTTCGATCGTTCAAAACGATTTTGTGGGTTTTTGTGATTTTTTCTGGTGTTACCGCCTCATTTGGACGTCCACTGCGTTCTGCTTCATCGGTGTCTCTACGACCAGCTTAGAAGTCAGCAAACCAACGTTTTATTGTAGTTTCTGATGGAGTGCAGTCCCCATAACGCTCTTCAAGTGATTGCTTCTCTTGAACGGTATTTTTTCCCATTGTTTTGAAAATAACAAAAGTAGCGTCACTCTTAATACAATAACTCACAAACTAATGAATAGAATATCATAAAATTTTAACAGCTGTCTTTTGAAGGTTAGTATTAACTAAAAAATGGTGGCTGCAATAAAACTATCGCCATCTACGTGTTAGGCCCGGGACTTTCCAGCCCATGTATAAAGGTGGTTACTATATTACAGAATTTCTTTTTTTTAACCATTAAATTATTTATTGTATCTTCTAAAAGAACTCTCTATGTAAATCTTACAACTAAAAATTAATTAATTAGTATAGAAGAAAATTAATTAATACTGAAAAATTTTATATACTTAGGTCCAGTCAATGCTAGACGAAAAGTAGCTTATTGCGTGTATTTTGTTGGTAAATCACCTTTCCAACGCTCTGATGGTTGCAAGGGTGTCCATCCTTCTCAGTCGAGTGTGGCCACCAAAGTTAAGAATGCTACGTGCGAGAGTATTCGGGTGAGACTCCAGTCTGTTAATGTACCTTATCGCGTGTTTTGAAAATTCATCTTTCACTAAGGGTACACCTATATCTTTGTGAATTCGAGAGTTTTTAACATGCTATGCAGCTGCAATAATTGTACGGAGAATTTTATTCTGGCGCTTTTGAATTTTCTCAATGTTGGATACAGAGGCGGTACCCCACAGTTGAATTCCATAGCTCCATATTGGCTTTAGGATTGAGTTATACAACAAAAGTTTGCAATCTAACTTCAAGATAGAATTTCTGCCCATGAGCCAATTTAGTTGCACCGCTTTTGATTTCGTCTGGGTGACTTTAGCGTCAATGTGAGACTTCCACGTGAGCCTACGGTCGAGATGAATACCAAGGTATTTGACTTCACTGTGTTGCGGAACAATATGGTTGTTGATTTTAATAGCCGAACCGGTTTTTCTACGTATTGTGAGTGTAACCTGGGTACATTTTTGTTCATTTACTTCGATTTTCCAAAGTTTCAGCCATTTCTCCAATATCAGAATATGTTATTGAAAATTTCGTGATGCTAATTTATAATCTTCATGGACAGTGATGAACGCTGTATCATCTGCAAAAGTTGAAGTGTGAATTTTGGAGCTCGTTGGCATGTCTGAAGCATAAATCAAATATAAAGTTGGACCCAATATGCTACCCTGGGGAACCCCAGCTTTTATTGGCTAAACCGAGCTTTTGAAATCACCTACCTTAACTTCAAATTTCCGGTCATATAAGTAGCTCTCTAACAGCTTGTGAGTGTTTGCAGCCAAGTTTAATTTTATTTTATGAGTTAAGCCTTTGTGCCACATTTTGTCAAAAGCTTTGGAAACGTCAATAAATAGAGCTGAGCAATATCTTTTATCTCCGAGCGCGTTTCTGATAACATTCACCAGCCTATGTGTCTGTTCTATGGTGCTGCGCTTAGCCCCTGAAACCGAATTGATGGTTAGGAGTACATCCTACTTCATTCAAGATTGGGGTCAACTTCGTCATTAGCAATCTCTCGAACAGCTTTGAAATTGTTGGCAATAGACTTATTGGCCTATATGACTCAACTTTTGTAGGATCCTTTCCTGGTTTGGGTATCATAGTAATGAACTTTCCACTCAGTAGGAACATACTCAAGACGTAAAATAGCATTAAAAATAAAAAGGACGATTATTTTACTCAGGGTAACTGCACAAGCATTTTGTTGGTAATTTTATCAATACCTGGAGTTTTTCTATGGTTAAAGTTACTCATAGCACTCTCGACATCTTGAAAACGAAGTCTAAAAGATACGGGAGGTCGAACAGCATATCAGCTTCATCAATTAGTCCGCAAACACATTTCTCATGTGATTAGCGTACAGTATCCCCTTTTCGGACTCAATTATAATAAAAATGACAGAAAGTGAAAATTTCCAATATCGGTCCATATATACCCGAGATACAGACTAAACCGATTACATCTATTCTTGTAATTTCAGGAAGCTATTTAAATACGGAAAACGAAAGTTATATATATATATATATATATATATATATATATATATATATATATATATATATATATATATATATATATATATATATATATATATATATATATATATATATGTGGGGAAACGCGCCGGTTTCACTGTAGAGAATACAAACACAGAGAATTTGGTACTTAAACAATTTATTATATACTTTAACAGTATCAGTAATTTAATTAATACTATTATTAGTAACTTATATTTAATTTCAATGATAATTCAGATCAATTTTAGCTTGCGTCCGTACTGCTCGTTGTCTCGTGGATAACTAAACTAACTAACTGCTTGTTTATTTCAGTTATGTCTGTTTCTCTTCTTTGTGTATTTTGTTTAATATTCTGAGTTAACCCTTACATTGCCCTTGTTGGGAAATAAGTTCCCACAATCGGCCCTCCTGACCTACATTCGTCCCGAATGTGGTTCCCACCTTTTCATGTGTTCCGATACGGTCGTTGTCTTATTAGAACCTTCTCCATTCCCTATTTTTGTAACCTCATATCTGTCGTGATTGAGTATTTTTGTTACCCTGTAAGGACCCAGGTACTTCGGTCTCAACTTTAGGCCAGCGCCGAATTGCGTGCGCTTGATTGCAACTAGCTGTCCGACCTCATATGCGGTGGCTGGAACTCTCTTTTTATCATATCCCTTTTTATTTTCTATTTGTATTTGTGAAATTCTAGTTTTTGCCTCTTCTCTATCGTGATCCCGTTCTTCACAAAACTCCTGAACACAAACCTCTTCCAATAATTCTTTCAGTCTAGAGTCACCCTTTACTCTCATGTCTACGTCTGTCAACAATCTAAATGGAGCTATGCCTGTGCTTCTAGGGGAAGTATTATTCACAACCTGTTGCACTTTATCCACATGCCTATACCAATTAATTGGGTTTTGTACGCATAGTTTCGTGAGCATAGAAATAACAATACGGTGAATCTGCTCTACTTGGCCGTTACCCCGTGGCACGCCTGTCGTTGTCATGAAATGTTGTATTTTTTGTGTTGCACAATACTCTGCAAATTGCTTCGACGTGAATGCCGAACCCCTGTCGGTTATAATTCTCATCGGGTCGCCAAATATTGCAGCTTGTCGTTCTAACCTATCTATAACCTCATTAACGCCGGTGCTTTTAGTAGGATATAACCAAATAAATTTAGAGAAGGCATCCACTATGACCAATATATGGTTATATTGCTTGTGGGTAGCCTCCATAGGCCCTACGTGGTCTATGTGGTACGTAATAAGGGGACGGTCAGCCTTGTCTATCGGACAAAGATATCCTTCTTTGTGGCCCTTCTTGGCTTCCGAGACGATGCACTCTATGCAACTTTTGACAGCTTTGTCGACTTTTGTTCTCAAATTTGGTATGTAGAAATTCTTTTCTACTAGGTCTTGTGTCTTACGAGACGCAAAGTGGCCTTGGTTATGGGCGATCCTTATTATTTCGTTTTCCATGCAAGCTGGCACGACTATAAGTTCTTTATTTGTGTCTTTGTATAGTAGATCAGACTTTAGATAAAAATCATCATAGTCCGTGTGAACTAGCACTGTTCGTATAGCTCTGATCCACTCGTCTTGTATTTGTGCTTCTCTAATTCGGTATTTCAGGGATTCTTCCATCATGAGGCATGATACACGGCTTAGGGCATCGACGTGTTTCATTCTGGAGCCGGATCTATGCTGTATTTCATAATCGAACTCCTGTAAAAATAGCGCCCATCTCGAAACCCTTGGTGGAACGTCCTGCTTTTTCATCGTTAGCGCGAATGCATTGCAGTCAGTTATTATTTTTATTCTCAACCCTAAAACGTAAATTCGCCACTTCTTCAGTGCTTCTATTACTGCCAGGACTTCAAGCTCATACGAGTGGTACTTCTGTTCGGTTTCCGTTGTTTTTCGGCTCATATATTCAACCGGATGCATCAATGAGTCTTCGTCGCCCTGTTGTAGTAGAACCGCTCCATATCCATGCATGCTGGCGTCCGTATGTATTTCTGTTGGGGCCATTGGGTCAAATAATTTTAATAGCGGTGCTGACACTAGTGCGCTTTTCAACTGCTCAAATGCCAATATTTCGATTTCTCGCATTTTGAATTTTACGTCCTTTCTCAAAAGGTCCGATAATGGCTTTGCTACCATAGCGTAATCCGGGATGAATCTCCTGAAATACGACGTTAGCCCTAAGAATCTGTGGAGTGCCTTTTGATTTGATGGTAAGGGAAATTCTGAAACGGCTCTCGTTTTCTCAACTGAGGGTCTGATGGTAGAATTTTCCACTACGTATCCCAGAAAAGTTATTTTTCTTTTCAAGAATTGACACTTTTTCCATTTGATATTAAGCCCGTTTGACTCCGCGACTTTTAAAACTTTTTTTCAATTTCTCAAAGCCATCCGCTTCATTTTCGGCGGGGATTACTACATCATCCATATATGTCACCAATGTTCCCTCCCTGATAAGTTCCCTGAACACTGCCGTAATATATCTGCAAAATACCGCTGGCGAATTAGAAATGCCAAAAGGAACATAGCGGAACTCATAGACTCCGTTATGTGTGACAAAAGCGGTATATTTCCGTGAATCGGGCTCCAAGGGAACGTGGAAAAACCCATTCTTTAAATCTAATGTAGTAAAAACGGTTGCTTTTTGTAGACGCTGTATAACGTCGTCGATAACTGCCATCGGAAAATTGTCTCTAATTATTTTTAAGTTTAACTTGCGGTAGTCACAGCAAAAGCGTTTGGTGCCGTCTTTTTTGTTAGCTAGTACCACGGGGGCGGAGTATGGCGAACAACTTGGCTGAATTATGCCTTCCTTGAGCCATTCCCTAACCTGTTCGTCCACTATTTGTTGGTCACTGTATGGCATTCTTCGCGGTTTTTGGGTGACGGGAATTTCATCCGTTAGGACAATTTTCATTTTTACCGGATAGTGCGTAGGTTTTCTAGGCTTATAAGATGCAATTAGATTTGCCATTTGGTCTTGAACGCCCGCATCCAAATGGTCAATTGCTGGCTTAATACATTTCGTATTTTCTTCCACGAAGGAATCGATAATATCACCAAATTCGTTTTGTAATTCTCCAATCGGGTCTATATCTTTGGACGGTGCCACCGTTTCGTTATTCTCTAGCCCTGCCTTTTTCGAAAACCTTGCACCATTACCATTTATTATTAAATCGACCTGCTGAAAAATGTCGTTGCCCAATATCACCGAATACAGAATGTCATATTCCTTAACGACATGGAAAGTAATTTCTATTTCAATATTATCGACCTCAACTTGTGTCGTAAAGTTACCCATTGTGGTAATAGCCTTGCCACCGATACCTATTAAAGTTTTCTTGCTTGGATCAAGGTTGAAGTCACCTAAAAGAAAGAGTACGTCATGCCTAATGGCGCATATATCGCTCCCCGTATCTATAATAGCGGACATTGTTTTGCCTAATATACTTATGTCTTTGAAAACTCGTTTTTTTGTTAAAATTTCATCTGACAGCGTATGCACATTATCATTATTTCGATTATTGCGTTCGTGACGATTGTCGCTTGGTTCTTTCTTATCAATTGTTTTACACTCGTATGACCTATGCCCAATGCCGTGACATTTGAAACATTTGACTCTTATAGATACGCAAGAGTTAGATAAATGACCCTGTTCACCGCATTTGTAGCATCTCTTGGTACTTTCTGATTTTCTGTTACCTTTGACAAACTGTTTTGGTATAGCTCCCGTTGAATTTAATGATTCCGGGGACCTAACCTTTTCGTAAATTTTAATATTTTCTTTTAGCTCGGCTAATGTTTTCGACTGATATAAAACTACTTTATTTGCTTTGTGGTCACCTATGCCTTCAATAATATATTGCATCAGGCTTTCAGTGTCCAGTGCTATAGGCTGCCCTATTTCTTGCAAACTGTAAAGATATTCGCGTAGGCTTTCCCCAGCTGCTTTCTTACGGTTTCGCAGTATATTATGAACTTCCAGGGAAGAAATTTTCCTGCCAAATTCGTCTATCAAACATGTTTTCAGGGAGCGCCAATCTCTAATGCCGGATTGAATTCTGGCAAAGATTTTGGCTGCCCCTGCCAACAATTGCTTCCCATAGATGAATTTTTGGAGATCGTTCCACCCCACCGCACAGGCACAGTCTTCGACTTCCGCTACCCATTGCTCAATTTCCGGCAATCCATCACCTGAGAAAGTTGAAACTGAATCCTGCACGTCCCTCAAGGTAAAACTACTCGTAGGTTTTGAGCCACCTTCAGCCGTTTCAACAGTTGTGTTTTCATATTCCGATTTTTCATCTTCCTCTAACAGATTAAAATGTTGTAAAAGTCTTTCGCGCAATGTTTCTTTACTACCTGCCTTTGCCAGCTTTAGCTCATCTAATTTGTTTCGTAGCGCTTCCACGGTCATTGAAAAAATCTCGTCTCTGTCCATCTTTTCGGTCTTTCTTAGCAAGTCAGTGGTTTACAATATGTCTTTATAAGATAACTAATATAGTACAATGTGTTAAAACAATATTCAATTTTCTTTCTCTAAAAAAAATTCTTGCAAAATGATAATTATTTAGTTTTCTATATAGATTTTTTTTTTTTTTTTTTTTATAACTCCTTTTCTATGTAATTCATAAAACAGTATTTAACTTTAAAAACTTTAATTTTTCTTTTTGTTTTTTTTCTTTTTGCTTTTTTTCTTTATATTACAATGCAAAATATTTTTTCATGGTTATATTTATGTAGTTCATTTGACAATATTCCAATTCGATTTTGTTGTTGTTAGTATTATTATGGTATGTGATAAAATTAATTACAATAGTTTGTACCCTTTCCACTCTGTGATGAAAGTATTCAATTTCGTAATATTAATATCGGTACAAAAAAAAATCAATAAAATTTTTCCAATAAAAGTTTCAAAATTTTCTGACCTGAAAACCAGTTCTCTCTTACTTTTAGGTTCACTCAGAACTTATTAACTCTTCAACAATGCCTTCGAGTTCACTCAGAACCTCGTAAAGCTTTCCAGTTCACACGGAACAAAAATTCTAGTTCACACAGAACTAAAATTATCTTGAATTCACTCAGAATTTCATGAAGTTCTCTAGTTCACACAGAACTAAATTCCAGTTCACACAGAACTAAAATTTCTTTGAATTTACCCAGAATCTCAAAAGCCTTCCAGCTCACACAGAACTAAAATTATTCTGAGTTTATTTAGAATTTTCCAGACGTTCGTTATACTCTTTATTTACAAAACTCTATTGAATACCTTCACACATGTGTGTGCGTGCATACAAATTTCCCTTTAATTCAAAATCTTTCTCTTTAATTTACTCTAATATTATTCTTCTTAAAGTTTGTTCCACCTTTCCAAAAATTTACGTTTCCTTTTGATGAAGAAAACCTAAACTTTCGGTCTACCACAATTTGTGTACACTCGAGAAATATTCAAAGATTATACATACTTAATGATTAAATGCTTCTTAGAAGTATACATATGTTTATTGCTGTAATGAATATGATGTCATCTGTTGTTAATGGCACGATCTGGTTTGTTGTTGTCGTTTTTTCTTTTGCTGTAAGGCTGCTTGCTGGTGGTGGTTTTTTCTGCAGTTTTACTCTCTCTTACTAATGGTATATCTCAATTGATTTTCTCTTACGAGTTCTTTTTTTTTTTTTTTTTTTGTTAAACTTTTGTTTTCAAGAGGGAAAAAATAATTCTGTATTCTATATTCTAGTTCTGTCTTCCTCTTTTACTTGTATCTCTCTTTTCGCTTTTAAATTTAAGCAACTGTTTATTCCAAACACTTCACTTTAAACATCTCAATACGTTGTCTTTTTTTTTTTTTTTTGTTAGACGAATCAGAAAATTGTATTTCTTTTTTTTTGCTTTTATCTCTTGGGTTTTGTAAGTTTTTTTTTTTTGACTCTTTCTTTTTTTTTTTTTTTAATAGTTCCCTTTTGGTCTATGGTTCTTTCTCTCAGTATTTCAAATTACTTTTTGCCCACTTTTATCAAAAATTCTGTTCTTTGCAAAACCAGTTTTGGCCATGTGGTTTTATGTCATTCTGCTACGGGACTTTTGGGTTTTTTTTTTTTATTATTACACTTTTAGCATAGGAATTTGTAATTTTTTCTTCACCGTTCTGACTCATGGTTTTTACCGTTAATTTTCTTTTCATCAAGTTTAGATTTTTCCATGTATTTCAGAACATATTTTTTCTGCACTACTTTGTGTATGTTTTTTTTTTTCTTTTATTCCTTTGACACATTAGATTTGTCAAATATTTGTATCAAATGTTTATAAAAAAAAGTTCACTGGTATATACGAATTTCAGCGCGGATCCCGGACGAGCCCCCAAATAACTGTGGGGAAACGCGCCGGTTTCACTGTAGAGAATACAAACACAGAGAATTTGGTACTTAAACAATTTATTATATACTTTAACAGTATCAGTAATTTAATTAATACTATTATTAGTAACTTATATTTAATTTCAATGATAATTCAGATCAATTTTAGCTTGCGTCCGTACTGCTCGTTGTCTCGTGGATAACTAAACTAACTAACTGCTCGTTTATTTCAGTTATGTCTGTTTCTCTTCTTTGTGTATTTTGTTTAATATTCTGAGTTAACCCTTACATTGCCCTTGTTGGGAAATAAGTTCCCACATATATATATATATATATATATATATATATATATATATATATATATATATATATATATATATATATATATATATATATATATATATATATATATATATATATATATATATATATATATATATATATATATATATATATATATATATATATATATATATATATATATATTCAAAGCTGTTCGAGAGATTGCTAATGACGAAGTTGACCCCAATCTTGAATGAAGTAGGATGTATTCCTAACCATCAATTCGGTTTCAGGGGCTAAGCGCAGCACCATAGAACAGACACATAGGCTGGTGAATGTTATCAGAAACGCGCTCGGAGATAAAAGATATTGCTCAGCTCTATTTATTGACGTTTCCAAAGCTTTTGACAAAATGTGGCACAAAGGCTTAACTCATAAAATAAAATTAAACTTGGCTGCAAACACTCACAAGCTGTTAGAGAGCTACTTATATGACCGGAAATTTGAAGTTAAGGTAGGTGATTTCAAAAGCTCGGTTTAGCCAATAAAAGCTGGGGTTCCCCAGGGTAGCATATTGGGTCCAACTTTATATTTGATTTATGCTTCAGACATGCCAACGAGCTCCAAAATTCACACTTCAACTTTTGCAGATGATACAGCGTTCATCACTGTCCATGAAGATTATAAATTAGCATCACGAAATTTTCAATAACATATTCTGATATTGGAGAAATGGCTGAAACTTTGGAAAATCGAAGTAAATGAACAAAAATGTACCCAGGTTACACTCACAATACGTAGAAAAACCGGTTCGGCTATTAAAATCAACAACCATATTGTTCCGCAACACAGTGAAGTCAAATACCTTGGTATTCATCTCGACCGTAGGCTCACGTGGAAGTCTCACATTGACGCTAAAGTCACCCAGACGAAATCAAAAGCGGTGCAACTAAATTGGCTCATGGGCAGAAATTCTATCTTGAAGTTAGATTGCAAACTTTTGTTGTATAACTCAATCCTAAAGCCAATATGGAGCTATGGAATTCAACTGTGGGGTACCGCCTCTGTATCCAACATTGAGAAAATTCAAAAGCGCCAGAATAAAATTCTCCGTACAATTATTGCAGCTGCATAGCATGTTAAAAACTCTCGAATTCACAAAGATATAGGTGTACCCTTAGTGAAAGATGAATTTTCAAAACACGCGATAAGGTACATTAACAGACTGGAGTCTCACCCGAATACTCTCGCACGTAGCATTCTTAACTTTGGTGGCCACACTCGACTGAGAAGGATGGACACCCTTGCAACCATCAGAGCGTTGGAAAGGTGATTTACCAACAAAATACACGCAATAAGCTACTTTTCGTCTAGCATTGACTGGACCTAAGTATATAAAATTTTTCAGTATTAATTAATTTTCTTCTATACTAATTAATTAATTTTTAGTTGTAAGATTTACATAGAGAGTTCTTTTAGAAGATACAATAAATAATTTAATGGTTAAAAAAAAGAAATTCTGTAATATAGTAACCACCTTTATACATGGGCTGGAAAGTCCCGGGCCTAACACGTAGATGGCGATAGTTTTATTGCAGCCACCATTTTTTAGTTAATACTAACCTTCAAAAGACAGCTGTTAAAATTTTATGATATTCTATTCATTAGTTTGTGAGTTATTGTATTAAGAGTGACGCTACTTTTGTTATTTTCAAAACAATGGGAAAAAATACCGTTCAAGAGAAGCAATCACTTGAAGAGCGTTATGGGGACTGCACTCCATCAGAAACTACAATAAAACGTTGGTTTGCTGACTTCTAAGCTGGTCGTAGAGACACCGATGAAGCAGAACGCAGTGGACGTCCAAATGAGGCGGTAACACCAGAAAAAATCACAAAAACCCACAAAATCGTTTTGAACGATCGAAAAGTGAAGTTGCGTGAGTTAGCAGACATCGTAAAGATATCAAAAGAACGTGTCGGCTTTATATTGCATGATCATTTGACTATGAGAAAGCTCTGTTCAAAGTGGGTGCCGCTTTTGCTCACTGTTGACCAAAAACGAAAACTTGTTGATGATTCTGAACAGTGTTTGGCCATGTTTAAACATAACAAACCAGAAACTTTGTGTCGATATGTGACAATGGATGAAACATGGATCCCTCACTTCACTCCGGAATCAAAACGATCTTCCTCTGAGTGGACAGCAACTGGTGAACCTTATCCAAACAATCGGCTGGAAAGGTTATGGCCTCGGTATTTTGGGATGTGCCTGGTGTAATATTCATCGACTATCTTGAGAAAGGAATTACCATTAGCGTTGTTAGAGCGTTTGAAGGCCGAAATTGCAAAGAAACGACCGCATATGGCAAAGAAAAAAAATTGTTTCATCAAGACAAAGCGCACCGTGTCACAAGTCAATCAAAACTAGTCTTGTGTCATTCATGAATGAATTAATTCAACTGAATAATTCTCTCAAGTGAAAGAATGAAATATTTCTGTATTATTCCCCTATTTCTTTCTTTTCATATTTCGTCATCTTTCATTCAGTACCAGTAAACGTTGCAAATCAATTATTAATTTTATATTGTACTTTTAAATTTAAATCAATTTAAAGACGTTGCGTTTAAACAAATTGTGATAAAAACAAATAGTTGCTTCATAATAATTCGTTATTCTGCCACCTGATTTATTGTACATACATAAATGCAACATTTTAATTCATTCCGAAACGTTTCGCAATCAAAAAAGATCAAAGAAAAGAATGAATTAATTCACTTAACCTTTCTGAAAGAGAATGAAAGATTCACACAAATGAACGATTTTGCCTAACACTAATCAAAACAATGCAAAACAAACACGAATTGAATTGTTCCCACATCCAACGTATTTGCCAGATTTGGAAATGCTCGCCGGTAAGAAATTTCGCACGAATGAAGAGGTTATCGCAAACTGAGGCCTTTTTTGAGGCAAAAGATAAATCGTTCTACAAAAGTGGTATTGAAATGTTACAGCGGCGATCAATAAAGCTAATTTTGAACCAAAAACTGTGTTTTCTTTTTTAGGCCCAGGACTTTTCAGCCCATGGTTACTAGAAAATAAGACATATTAAAGGTTCTAAATTAATCCAGTTTAATATATTATCTACAAACATAGATGAGCAGATGGAAATTCTTCACATCCTATCCACGGACTTCATCCAAAAATTTTCAAACATACAAGAAATTTCAAAATATCTAATCCCAATAGAACATTCTATTTATTTCATACTCATTATTTTAGGACCAATACTAGGTTTATAGATTCTAGCAAAATTACTTGATTACTGCAAATTGTTGCGTGAGCAAGTAGTACAATGAGAATTCGCTTTAGGGGCATGATTGTAAACATGTGTGGTGGTTCTACCCAAACGTTTTCTTTCAGATTTTACGGGTGGCAGCTTGTACGCAGCGTCTAGGAATAATACCACTAGAGTAACACTAGGGTACTATAGCTACTGGCCCAAAAAATTTTTGGCGTGGACGCTGGGTTAGAACCATAAGAAAAATGTTTTCGCATACATAAAAACAGTATTTGGTTGGAGGGAGGAGTGAATTGGGTATGGAGACACTACTCCTGCTCAGTCCCTTGTGTTTTCCCTAACTTTGTCTAAATCTAAATAGTTTCGAATTGTGGCCAAAAGCAGAGGAAACCTGAAGAAAAAAATAAGAAGAGTTTGCATTAATAATCATGATCTAAAATGAATTAAAACGATACAGGAGCAAGTTATAAAACTTATTGAAAACCCGTTCCAAGACGCCTGCAAGAATCAGGAAAGGTCCAGACGAACGATTTGAAGCATTTGGGCAAAGGGGTAACCCCATAAACATAGAGTGAAAAAAAAAACGCAAGTGTGAATAAAATATAAAATTGTGCGGATAGGTAATTTTTATTTGATTATTCCTTGCGGTGATGTAGCTGGCTATGGGACTGTCACGCAAAGTGGAGGTCCTAAAATCAATAGCCATTTAAGTTTTGATTTTGAAATAAAAATTAGAAAGTGCGCTTATTGAAGTAAAGAGACGGCAAAGCCAGAAAATTCAAAGATCTCCTTGGAAAGTTAGTTCATGGGGTAAAATTAAAAATAGAATAAATTAAAACCCCCAGGAGAATAAATAATTTGATGTGTGCTATATATTTTAGACATATTTAAGTTTCATTTAACAATTTTATTAATTTGCCAGTGTAAAGGCCGGGGCACATAGAATCCGTCGTTGAAATACATGTGTTCTTATGAGCTTTGTGACATTCCGTACTTCTCCGTCAACGTAAAGTATTAAAGTTCAGCATCTTTTAACGTACGTTGTAAACTTTGACAACTATTTGGTTTTTTTTTTTGTGTACATTTTGATTCGATTTTTCGTCTAAAAATTAAATAAATAAATAAAAAATTGTGTTAGATTTTTTGTGCTGTGTCTGAAATATAAATTCAAAGATTTAAATCAAATCAAAGTAAAATGCAGTTGATTTTATATCCGTTAACAAAGTACTGATTGAGCCAACTTCATACTTCGTATACGTTGATGTCAGTTAAAAAGGAGACGGACAAAGTACGACGGATTCTATGTGCCCCGGCCTTAATTGTTTAGTCTATTTATAGTTAGGAGAAATTTAAAGATTTAATTGAGTGTAGTTCATAGTAAAATATTGAAACGTTAGGTGTTTAAAATATTCTGAGGGAGCTCTTTCACATTAATTTTTGCGTCCAATTAGAAAAGTAAAGTTCAGTTTTGTTTGGTGCAGATAGCATAACCATTGAGCTGTAAATCAGAGATAATAGGAATTAAGTTATAAAGCAAGAGTAGAAATAGCAAAACCATAGTTATTAGTATAGGCAAATTTCATTGAGCTTTTCATTTTGTATGTTGAGTTTATTGTAGTGAAAGAAAAATTGTGAAAGCATAGGTTTAAGTTATTATATTTAGGTTAATAAAAAAATTATGTGAATTGTTATAACGTTCAAAAATGAAATAGTAAATTATTAAAAGAGTGGCATTGGTAGAGTGGTAAGTGGAGGGATGCTGAGACTTATGGTTGAGTCGTAAACAAATATAGATCCGGTTCCTTTTACGACAAGGTTGGGAAGACATTCACTAGAGAATAACATCTATCTCTGGATATATACGTAGGAATGTCGAAGGTAAATTTTTAAATGTGTTAATAGTAGGTGTGTTCCACGAGATCTCGGACTAATGAGAGTAAAAAGCAAATTACTCTCTAAATTTGTAAATTTTACCCAAAACTGCTGGAATGCAAAAAACCACAATTGTACTCCTTGCAATAGTAGTGCTGCTTACTTTTTAGGTTATAGTATATATTAATTATTTTAGACGCTTAAAACGTATAACATCATATAAACAAAAGATTTGCAATATTGGCAACAGCTGTAAAATTAAAAGCAATGTAAAATTTTCAATACATTTCATAGCACATATTAGTTGTGTACAACGTCGTTACCGCGGAAAACCGCGGGCTCCAAATTTACACGAAAACTGTTTCTTGTGTTGAAAAATGTGCAAATTGGGTAAACGAGAAAGCTTCTGAGAGAGTAATTTGTGTGCAAACTCAGCTTTTACATTTAGACAGACGATGGGCAGACATTTTTTCATTTCTCTTTTGGTCTTGCCTAAACCTTTTACATTTAAGAAATTAATAGACAGACAGAAATTTTCGTTTCTCTTTTCTTTCTTTTTTGTTGTTGTTGTTTTTTTAAGCACAGCTAGTGTGTTTATATGAAGTTGATGTTGATATGAGAATAATGATATGAAGCAACAACATAAAAAATGCGAAAAGTTAAAAAGAGAAAGAAAAAATGTCCACAAATGTCTAGTACAGAGAGTCGTGTACTACACACTCTCCCCCACCTACAATTTTCGTTACAGCACCCTCAAATTTCGTCTGTCTGCCCATCGTCTGTCCAAATGTAAAAGCGCTCAAAATGGTAAAATTTAATCAGCTGTTTGCTATTTATGAAAATGAAATACCAAAGTGCAAATTATAAAAAAAAATATTTGAAAATGTAACAATACCTTATATTTAAATAAGTTATATTAAAATAAGTTAATTTCCGGTTTTATATGGCTCAAAATGTTTAAATAAATTGGCAAAAATGTTTCGTTTGAATTGCAACAGCTCTGTCAACTCAGCGCTTTTCACACCGATTTTAGTGGTTTTTAAAAATCGCACAACGAATTTTCAAATCAACGCACGATGCGTTTATTTAATTTTTAGTGTATTTGCTTTTTAATATATGCTGCCATTCGTTTTTGCTTATTCAATAAATTGTTGCTGGCACTGATCTCGATTTCTTACACCAAAATTTTACATATTTTGTTTGATATCAATATATTGCTAATTAGTTACCATCGATAAAAAAATTTATGTTATACATTCACTTTCGACGTCAAGTTTTCGACAATAGGTGTATCAAGACGAATTCATAAGAGGTGAAATTGGCAGCGCAGCTGATAACTTTTTTTTTTTAATTTTTATCTGTTTCAGATGTCAATGGCATAATCAAAACAAAATTTGGGAAAACAATTTTTTAAATTATGTATTCTATCTTGAGCACCGGATATCACCCAGAATGCTCCGCAATCTGGCTGGCCCTTTTCACCTTTTCAAGCTCTATGATCTGAGACTTTAAGTTTCACGAGAAAATTAAAAGTTTCGCATTATAATTAATTTTTTCTTTTATTGTGAATTTTGTTTATGGAAATTTGAAAAAAAATTTCAAAACAATTTTTTAATTTATGTATTGCATCGTGATCGCCAGCTATTATTCTGAATCCTTCCCAATCTTGCTGGCCATTTTCACCTTTGCAAGCTCTATGGTCTGTGACTTTAATTTTCACGAAATAAGGAAAGTTTCACTAAATAATTATATATTTGTCTTTTATTGTAAATTTTTTTCATATATATTTTTTTTAATTCCTTTTTGTGTTGATATTTTTCTCTTGACATTTGAAAAAGATTTATTTTTTGTAGTGTTGTATATATTGCTCTTGCATTTACCTGGTATGAATTCGCCTTGAGGTGTTTTTCATAAATTACACAAACTGTTGCCAAACATGTTAATATTTTGGGTTTGTATAAACATTTTTGTTTATGGGACTGTTTGCTGGTTTTTACAAATATTTGAAACATGTTTCCACAAAAATAAAAAATTTTTGATTTTCGTGCAAACGTTGTGAATGCAAGTTTAAATTTTGTCATTTCAATGAAATTTTTGCAGAGTGAAGTGGTGTAAGAAGAATCAAGAAAATGTACAAGAAGAGACATAAAGAAAATTACAAGAAAGTAACAATGTTTTGAATTGTATAAAAGTTTACCTTCGTTTTAGAAATTAAAAAAAATAAAGATTACGGAAACAGAATATCAAGGAATAAAGGATATAACAATTTGTATCTTGCGAACTTTATATGGCGAGCAAATTGCCGCAACACAATGGCCGTCTATTCTTATTGGTGTAAGCGGAGAGAGTGTGTTTGACATACTGTTTGGATAGTTTATTTTGCCGTTAACCAATCTGAGTTTTCGTTAAAGCCTAACAATTGGAATGTAAAATGGATATGTGCATGTAATTTGTGAATAACACTATTGTAAATAACAAAAATTGTCGCATAAAAAGTAAATTACGTTTTTTTTTCGAATAACTAACTTACGAAAACATTTACTGATTAAAGACTTATTTGCAAATAAGATATTAAGAGATTCCACTTCACAATTTCAAAGAGTTTGTTGCTGTGGCCACAGAGTACATTATTTTCTTTGGAGGTGGCACACATGAAAAACGCTAAAAGTTATGTGCAGAAACAAAAACTCACAATTTTTATTATTAATTAATTAATAATTGAATTACAAAAAACATTTAACTTTTTCAAATTTATGTTATTATTTTAGTAATCAAAATGCTCCCCAATAGTTACATTTTGAACATTACCCATACTAAAAAAATAAAACTTTTCCAGATACAAATTGATGCAAAAATAGTCAGTTAATTATTTGCAAATAGTTTTTATTCACAAGTTGGCTGTGCATAAACGTAATAAGTGAAAACTAATTTACTTTTAAATCGAACAAAATAACTCAGCGATACATAGTTATTTTTCTCATAAACGTAAAAAGTTAATTTTTTTTTATTAAAATGGGTATTATAAAATAAATTTGTTTATTAATTTTATATAATAATAAATTTTTGTAAAAGTATGTGTTTTTTATTGGATTTAGTGTATTATAAAATTTTAAAGTTGAGAACACTGAATGTTAAAATTGTATAAATAAACAACAGCTGTTTTTGTTTTCATATTTAATTTCGGGCTTGAAATGTGGTTTTTTGTGATCCAGTAATTTTGGGCAAATTTGTTGTTTACTGCGAGTATTTTTTATTTACTCTCATTTTACCGGACTTTACCCGGAATTTCCTCGAACAAAATATATATATATTTTTTTAAATGAAAAGCCAAATAACAATTGCATCTTCTGTTTACAACTTCACAACGTTATTTTTGGTTTGTGCAACCTTCCATTTTGCTTTTAACTAATTTAAAAAAAAAAACTTTTCTCCAATTTGCAAATTTTCAGATTATATTTTCAGTTTCATATGTATGTAAACATAAAACAACTGATTATTCAATTCTAGTCCGAACTTACTCAAAGTAAAATTTCGGGCAAATTTGTACAGGAAATGAAAAAAATTACTTTCTCATTTTCTCTCAAAGTTACACAAAAATTGTTACGTGGAACACTTTTGGACTACTTTTTCATTATTCACGTGGAACACACCTAGTATTTAATTTAGTGTTGCAGTCAACGGCTGACGAGAGGGTTGGAACCGACCGGAGACAAATTGAGTTAGCCAGTAATCTCGTTACACGGTTAGCATGGGACCTTAACAAAATCTATAAAACAATCAAAGAGATGAAAACTTGCGGAGTATATTTACGCAATATAATTAGGAAGATTAAGAACACAAACAAATACAGTATTAAATGTCAGCAAAGCCCCAAGTCCGCTCATATATCATCTCAATCGAAAATGTCTAAGGATGATAATACGGCTACGGCAAAGAATAGTAATAGATTTGCTATCCTTCAAACCTCAGTTTGAGTATAGCTTTGATAGTGAACGGACGTATTTGTTGTTGATCGGAGTGTTACAAAAAAAAAAAAACGGTATAAGTAGAAAACCGCAATAAGTGAAGAGTGAATTATTTTTATATACTTTTAAAGCAACAAAAATATAAATAAAAAAAAATAAAAATTGTATAAGTGTACCCCATGATATAAAAAATACAAAGTATTTGTAATAAGGATTTTTGAAGTTTATTTTTAGAGAGAAATATGAAAAGGCGTTGCCACACAGTTGAATAAGGGAATTTACTCCTAGAATGGATTTTTTCTGAAATGTGTAGTGCATTGTTCATATTAGAAGAAAACTAGAAATAATAAGCTGATGTAAGTAGGTATCTGTGATCGTTTCGAAACCCATGTTAGGTTAGATTTAACAGGCTGCGAGCTATTGTAAAGCCTGCCCACTTGGGTTCAATTTGGTCCCAAAAACTAAAAGCACGGACTTCTGCTTAAGGCCATGTTACACTATCATACACGATCGTGCGATCTACAAAATAAAGCATGTGTGCTGAAAAAGTACTAAAAATGCAACCGTGCAACAGACTTTGACACATCGTGCGACTTGAAAAATTTTATGAAACTTTTCAAAACATTATGGTTTCTGTGCGATTAGTGTGATATATATTGTGAAAAATATAAGAATATTGTTGGTTCCTCAAGAAAAAAATTTAAGTAATGTAAAATTATTATGTTAATAAGAGTTTTTAATTGTTTTATTGTGTATATAAATTATTTGAATCATACTTGTGTAATAGTGTAGCTTATAACGCCATTTTAAGTCGGCCAGACTTTTGAAACAGTTTCCTGTGAATGAATCGTACGATCGTGTAGGATAGTGAATCAGGGCCTTTATCAGTAAACTTTATGATAGCATTCAAACGAATGCCTATTTTAAAGCAAATATTATTGCATTTAAAAGAAAATACTCTTTAGATATTAAAAGCAAAGGGAAAAGTTTGATGCTTGTGGTTTAAAAATATCAGCCATGTTCCGAGAACGCGCGTTCTGAAACCGCAATGCGTTTTGAAAAACGCTTAATTGATTTTTAGGTGTTCTGAGGAACGCGCGTTTTATTGGCGTTTAGGAGTTTTTTTCCGAAAAAATACAACATGTGTTTTACATACGTATATATGTATGTGGTAGTTATATAAAACGAAAAAAATTTTACAGCAAATAGAAAAATTTTTCAATTTAGTTTTCTTAATGAAAAAGTGTAAAATCCTTTAAATTTTTTATTGAAATAAAAAGAAAACATATTAAATTTTAATTGTGAATAATTTTACTTCCGTTTGAAAGTTCAGTTTTAGCAAACTCAATCAGTTCACTTCAATATATACATGCGAGTTGAAGTCGCCAAGTTTATGCAATATGCGTTTTTCAGAACACCTATTTGGCGATTTCAAACCGCAAAACCATATTTCTTGCGTTATACGCTTCTTAGAACACCTATTTGACGTTTTCAAATCGAAAACGATAAATTTAAGCGACTTGCGTTTCTCAGAACATGCTTGTATATAAATAATTATTTCCACTACAATAACCCAGGATGCAGCGACAAAACTAATGCACGTAACCTTGAGTATTCTTCATTACTTACAATAAGAAAACCACACTTCCAAAAGATGTCAATATTTGTTTAGATATCAAAGTAAGCATGTATAACGAAAATTTGCAAACGAGTATAGTTTTCCGTCGTTTCCGTGCCTTCAAACTTGTTCTGGAAGTGACTTGTATCTTCTCTAACAAATGGCACGATATAATTATTCAGTGCATTTAAAGGCCCTGATTCACTATCCTATACGATCGTACGATTCATTCACCGGAAACTGTTTCAAAAGTCTGGCCGAATTAAAAAAAATCGCTTCAAAATGGCAAAACTATCATACAAGTATAATTGCAATAATTTATATACACAATAAAATAATTAAAAAGTTTTATTATCATAATAATTTTACATTACTTAAATGTTTTTCTCGAGACACCAACAACATTCTCATATACACTGATCGCACAGAAACCATAATGTTTTGAAAAGTTTCATAAAATTTTTCAAATCGCACGATTTGTCAAAAACTCTATCGCACGGTTGCATTTTTAGTTCTTTTTAAGCACACATGCTTTATTTAGTAGATCGCACGATCGTGTATAATAGTGTAACATGGCTTTAAACGAAAAAATAATAGCAGATTTTAATAACGGCCAATTAGTGAACACAATTGCAAAAAAATTTGACATTCACCAAGAATTATAAGCCGTTTTCGTTGTTCGAGTACTTTGGTTACAGAACATAAAGGTGGATATTCCCGAAAAACCAGTAAACGAGATGGCCAGGCAATATGTTTGATAAAAAAAAACTAACGTGTTGTCAAGAGCCATCGCCACACAATTGTCATTAAATGTTACCCCCAGAAGGATTCAAAGGCCGGCTGCAGAAGGCGGACTAAAAGCATACCATACAAAAGTGTAAAAGTGGAATTTGCAAGGGAACACATTAATTTGACCGCCACACAAAGGAATTCCATACTATTCTCCGATGAGTCCAAATTTAATTTAAAAGGTTCCGATAGATTAAGATTGGTGAGATGACTGAAAGGCCAACGCCGTAATCCACGTTATACTAAAGGCACATTGAAACATGGTGTCGGTAGCGTTTTAGTCTAGGGATGTTTTTCAGACCATTTTTATATATTTTAGATTTTTGTATGCATTTTATTTTAAAATTTTTATTTATTTTTGTTAGAAGCCACAATTTTATTAATATTTTTAGACGCAACTTCAAACAAAACTGAAAACAAGGGAATATATAAACTAATACGGTAGCACAATTTTATGGAAAATGTCACAATCCTTATACTTGTCAGATGGTGATTGTTAAGGAAAATTGAGAGAATAAAACTACCTTGTATTTTTTATATCATGGTGTACCCAGTAGGTGCAATTTTGAAAGAGAGCTTAGCTCCACTAGAAAAAACCTCTGGAATTCTGAAGAGGAATCATTGAAAAAATCATTGGAAAATCTTCTGTCTGTAAGAGATAATAAACGAACGCGTTCGTGCTCGCCAAACATTGTTGTTACAACAGACGACAAACCATCTTCTAGTCTAGCTATTGTTGATAAACCGAAAACACAAGTGGGTATGGATAGGTATATAACCGTGGTTAAACGTCAGCGAAGCGCTAAATAAGCGCAAATATCTTCAAAATCAAAAATGTCTAAGGACGATATTACCTCTGCGACAACGGATAGTAATAGGTTTGCTATCCTTCAGACAGATGAACCAACAACACCAAAAAAAAAAAAAAACATAAACCTCCACCAATTTATTTGAGAGAGCCGACTTCTAGTGAACTGGTGAAACAACTTATTACGGCAATTGGCAAAGATACTTTCAACGTCACGTCAGTGAAGCACGACAGCATCAGTGAATCTAAAATTCAGGTAAACCATTTTACACTTACCAGCTCAAAAGTGCTAAAGGTCTTCAGATCGTTATTAAAGGTATTGAACCACGCGTAGATATTGATGATGTCAAAACCGGATTGGAAGATAAAGGGCCTAGCCCACTATGTCACTCGACATCGATCGGTCGTATAAATACATGCAAACCAAAAACAACATTTTAAAATTTGTTTTTGTTTCAAATATATTTATGCGAGCGAGCAATATCGAGTGACATAGTGGGTCAGGCAGAAAGGTTTTAAAATAAAAACAGTAGTAAACATCAGGAACCGTGAAAAGATCCCTCAACCCATGTGTAGGGTTGAACTAGAACCAGAATTCATTCAATATATAACCTCAAATTTCTTTTGAATTGTAAGGTTACCGTTGAGGAGCCACATACGCGTTCAGGACCCGTTCAGTGCTTAAACTGCCAAGAATTTGGCCACACTAAGGCTTACTGTAAGTTGCCCGCTGTTTGTGTTGTATGTGGCGAACTTCACGGCACAACTCAGTGCAATAAGCCAAAAGCCGACGCAAGTGGTAAAATTTTTTTTTTTTTTTTTTAACTTTATTATTTTATTTATTGAATCTACATAAGAAATGCAATGACAATAAGTATTCAATTCTTAATACTAAAAAAAATTGTGATTAAAGTCCTGCCAGTGCTGGACAAAAATTTATTTTTATGCGAATATTATTTCAGAATTCGGTCATCTGTTTAGAGCTCTAATGGTAGCCAAAGTATCCCTCTTCTCAGACGGGTATGACCACCAAAATTAAGAATATTAGCTGCAAGAGAATTTGGATGGAGTTCAAGTTTATTAATATATCTTGTCGCGTACTTCACAAATTCAGATTTCACAAAAGGTACGTTCAGATCTGCGTGGATTCGTGAGTTTTTAACGTACCATGGAGCATCTGTAATTCTACGGAGAATTCTATTTTGACTTCTTTGAATTTTTTCAATGTTGGATGCCGAGGCTGTGCCCCATAATTGAATCCCATAGCACCATATTGGCTTTAGAATCGAGTTGTACAGCAAAAGTTTACAATCAAGCTTCAAGGTCGAATTTCTGCCTAGTAGCCAGTTAATTTGCACTGCTTTCAATTTCATTTGCGTTACTTTTGCCTCGATGTGCGACTTCCATGTTAGTCTACGGTCAAGATGAATACCGAGGTATTTGACTTCACTGTGTTGAGGTATTATTTTATTGTTAATAGTAATGGGTGAGCATGTTCCTAGACGCAGTGCGAATGTAACATGGGCACACTTTTGTTGATTAACCTTGATTTTCCAAAGCTTGAGCCATTTCTCTAGTTTGTCGATATGTTCTTGTAAGTTTATTGATGCTTGCTGGTGGTTACTATGTATGCTAAGGAATGCTGTATCATCTGCAAATGTTGAAGTGTGAATGTTGGTGCTTGTCGGCATGTCAGATTCGTAGATCAAATATAAGATAGGCCCTAATATGCTGCCTTGGGGAACTCCAGCTTTAATAGGCTGGGCGGGGCTTATGAAATCGCCTTCTTTTATTATAAATTGGCGACAATATAAATAGCTTTCCAAAAGGTTATGTACGTTCGCAGGTAAGTTAAACTTTATTTTATGCATTAAGCCATCGTGCCACACTTTATCAAAAGTTTGTGAGACGTCGATGAATAAGGCAGAGCAATATTTTTTATCTTCAAATGCCTTTCTTATGACGTTAACTAACCTGTGTGTTTGCTCAATGTTGCCATGTTTCGCTCTAAAACCAAATTGGTGATTAGGAATACATTCCACCTTATTAAGCATTGGATGCAACTTCGCCTTTAGCAATTTTTCGAAAAGTTTTGAAGTTGTTGTCAGTAGACTTATTGGACGATATGATTCTACTTTCGTGTGATCCTTCCCTGGAACCATTGTTATCATGGACACCTTCCACTCTGCAGGGTAATACTCAAGTCGTAAAATAGCATTAAAAATAAAAAGAAGAATTCTTTTAGCTACAGGAGGCAGCTCTACGAGCATTTTGTTGCTGATTTTGTCCATACCTGGAGCTTTTTTAAGGTTTAGATTATTAATAGCATTTTCAAATTCTTCAAAATTGAATCTTAAAGGCACAGGAGGTCTACTAACAATAGGCTGCAACTCATTTGCATTATCAGACCTATTTGTGGTAAAAACGTTTTTCAAATGGTTAACAAATAAATTACCCTTTTCCGAGTCATCTCTAGCCCAATCACCAGACGGTTCTCGTAAAGGCGGCTTACCTCTAACTGGCCTTTTTAAACCCTTAGTCGCCCGCCATAAAGAATAGTCGGACTGAGGAGTACCATCCAGACTTTCCAAATACGTTTGTAGAGAAGCCGTTTTTTGGGTTGCAAGCAAATTTCTTAGTTGATTTGTGCACTCACGGAGCCTTGTTTTTAGTTGCGGAGACCTGCGAAGTGGCCACTCTCGTCTAACTCTTCTTTTTTCTAACACAAGTTGCTCGATTTCTGAAGAATATGTTCTATTTTGAATGTTTCTGCGTGTTAAATAAACGCTAGAAGCAAGTTCAGCGGCTTGTTTAAGGTTTTCGCTAAAGTTGCTTAGTGACCCATTAATATCTTCAGGAGTTCTTAAAACAATACTCTCAGTGCAATGGGTACTCAAAAGTTTTTTATATTTTAGCCAATTCACTCGGGTAACAGTCCTATGTAAATTGTTAATCGGGGACCAAGTCTCCTGGGAAAAGCGTACTGAAATAATAGTAGGTGAATGATCCGATGACAAGTCTAACGAAGGCTCAGCTTGCATCCATTCCACAGGGAACCCCTTTACCACTCCAAAATCAATCACATCAGGAATCTTTCGTCGGTCAGTTGGCTAGTAAGTGGGATGTCCGCTTGATATTACGTCTAAGCCCATTTTAGAAATTGTATCAAAAAGCACCCGACCCTTCGGGGTGATTAAACGTGAGCCCCAAAAAGTGTGTTTTGCGTTGTAATCTCCAGCTGCTATAAAACGAGGTCCTAATGAGGTGAAAAAACTTGAATATTGTGATTTTGTCACTGAGAATCGAGGCGGTAAATAAATCGATGAGATAACCAATTTGTAATGAAAATTTTCCACACAGATATTAGTTGCTTGAAGATAGTCCTCACATGTGTCGTTCAGCAAATAACGCTTTATCCTAGATTTTATCAAGATTGCGGAACCCCCACAAGCTCTTCCACGGGGTATTTAGTATCGTATAGTACGTAGCCATTAACTTTGAAGACGCTTGTTGACGTCAAGTGAGTTTCTGCAATCATCATTATATCGATCTGCTTATCCATCAGGAAGTATTCGAGTTCATTTTTGTGTTGGTGGATGCCGTTCGCGTTCCAGAAACATATTTTTAACCAAATCATTTTTTCGAAATTACCTGCAAAATGGTGGATTGCATTTTCACCATTTCCTGCATCATCGTCATCATAGACGACGTAAAAGTGTTTATAGTTTGAATTAGGGTCTGTATTGTTGCCTCAAGGTTACTGAAATTTTGATCGGGTGGTTGAGATCTAGATTCCTGATTCGGGTTTGCGAAATTAGACTTAACTACATTAGCATAAGAAATTTGTTTTTGATTTTGAACGGTTATGTCTGTGGTTGACTGTCGTGTCGGAGGAAAAGAATTATTAGAAAAAATTTGAGTCTGCTGTGGTGGCTTAGAAGCGGTTATTGGTTTTTTGTTCATTGAGCGCTTGAGGTGGGTGTAGACGGAGCAACCTCTATAATTAGCTGTGTGGTTTTCACCGCAATTACTGCATTTTTTAATTTTTGGATCGAATTTCGGCTTATTGCATTGTGCTGTACCATGGAGTTCTCCACACACAACACAAACTGTAGGCAACTTGCAGTACGCTTTAGTGTGGCCAAATTCTTGGCAGCTGTGGCACTGTACGGGTCCTAAGCGCTTATGCGGTTCCTCTACGGTTATTTTTCAATGTAAAAGGTATTTTATACTGTATATTGGATGAACTTCATTCTTCTTTAAAGTCACATCTCCTGGCTCTAATTCAACCCTAAACATGGGTTGAGGGATCTTTTCACGATTTTTGATGTTTAACACATTTTTTACTTTGAATCCCTTATCTGCCAAACCGGTCTTAACTTCATTAATGTCTACGCAAGGGTCAATCCCTTTTATTACGACTTGAAGACCTTTAGCGCTTTTAAGCTGATAAGTATAAAAAGCTCTTTTTTCTTTCTCAAATTCGTCAGACAGTTTTCGGTAGTCATTTTCGTGGTTAACTTGAATTTTAGTTTCGTTAATGTTACCGTGCTTGATGGAGGTAACGTTAAAAGTATTTTCTCCGATTGCTGAAACAATTTTTCTTACCAGTTCATTGGAAGCAGATTCTCTTAAATAAATTGATGGTGGCTTAAACGATATTTTTGATGATGCTGTTGGCTCATCCGTTTGTAGAATAGAAAATCTGTTTTGATCGGTTGGTCTAGCGGTGTCTTTAGAGATTTTAGATTTGGATGCAATTTGAGCAGATTTAGGGCTTCGCTGACGTTTAGTGATGGTGATATACCTATCCATGCCTACTTGCGTTTTTGGTTTATTCACATTAATTAGAGTAGAAGATCTTTTATCTTCTGTTGTAACATCTATGTTAGGCGAGCCGAAACGGGAGCGGATTTTATCTCTTGTAGAAAGAAAATTATCCAATGATTGCTTTATAGATTCTTCTTCAGAAGTCCATATGCTTTTACTGGTGGAGCTAAGCTCTTTTTCAAAATTATTTCTGATGGGATCACTCATGCATAAAACAAAACTTTAACTTTTTTCCAACTGGGTAGTTCATCTTCACGCACAATAACAACAATAACAATGCACTGCCACCGCACTTGTTATATTGAAATTGATTTTATTGTTCAGTTAATGAAATGTAAGGAATTTATTTTCCCGTTGTTTTTTTTTACATAATTTGTTATTGTTTTTGCAATTAAACAAAATATATAATTGATTTTTTTTAACACAATATATTATTGATATGTAAGTTTAAAAGTATTTGAGCACAATTTTTTTTGTTTTTTGTTTTTTTTTTTTTGGTTTTTTTTTATTTTATTTTTTATTTTTTGTTCGCTTGTTTATTAACACAACCGTTCGGTTGGAGAATCACAGGAGAACTCTGGTAAAGTGGTAAAAAATGCATTAACTGTGGTGGTAACCATACTGCAAATCACAGAGGTTGCCCTGTCTATACTCACTTTAAGCGGTCAATGACAAATAAATCATCATTGGTAAAAAAAAGTTACCCCAGGTAGGCCATTCAACCATCTACACAAACACGCAGAACTCCAAACAATTTTCATATGCTAATGTGGTTAAATCCGACCAAAACTTGAACCAGGAACCCAAGCCCCAAAATTTCGATCCAAATTTTGGTAATCTAGAGGTAACTCTGCACACTATTGTTCAATCCATTAACACTTTTACCGTTTCTATGACAAACATGACGCAGGAAATGCTAAAAATGCAATCCACTATTTTGCAGGCAATCTTAAAAAAATGAATTGGTTAAAAATATGTTTCTGGAACGCAAACGGCATCCGCCAACACATAAATGAACTTGAGCACTTCCTTATGGAAAAGCAGATCGATATAATGATGATTGCTGAAACCCATTTGACAACCAACAGTTATTTCAAAATTAATGGCTACACACTATATGACACAAAAGATCCCCGTGGAAGATCTTGCAGCGGTTCGGCAATTTTGATAAAGACCGGAATTAAGCACTATTTAATGAACGAGACATGTGAGGAATATCTCCAAGCTACAAATATATGCATTGATTATTTTTATGAAAACATTGTCATATCCTCGATTTACTCACCACCATGATTTTCAGTAACAGAAAACCAACATGCACATTTTTTCAACTCACTTGGGCCTCGATTCTTAGTGGCTGGCGACTATAACGCGAAACACACTTTTTAATTACCTCGAAAGGTAGTGTGTTTTTTGACACCGTTTCCAAAATGGGCTTAGATGTGGTTTGAAGCGGACACCCCACTTATTGGCCGTCAGACCGTCAGATTTATCATCAGATCACTCACCCACTATAATCTTTGTTTTGTTTCCCCAAGAGATTGGCTCCCCGTTGACTGTCAATAGAGTTAATTGGTTAAAATACAACAAAATTTTGAGTACACATTGTACTGAAAATATCGCAACTCTTATCTGAAAAAAGAAGAGTTAGAAGAGAGTGGCAACTTTGCAGGTCTCACCAGCTTAAAACTAGGCTACGGGAATGCATAATTCAGTTAAGAAATCTGCTTGAAATCCATAGAATATCTTCTCTCAAAACATATTTGGAAAGCCTTGATGGTACCCCTCAATCTGATTACTCCTTGTAGAAAGCGATAAAAGGTTTAAAAGACCCGTAATAAGTAAGCCACCTTTGCGAACTTCAATTGGCGACTGGGCAAGAAGCGATTCTGAAAAGGGGATGTTGTATGTCGATGATTTGAGAAAAGTTTTTATTATAAATGATTCAGCGAATATCACAGCGGAATTACCACCATATGTTGTTAGACCTCCTGTGTCTTTGAGACTTAATTTTCAAGATGTCGAAAATGTTATCGGTAATACAAACCCAAGAAAAGCTCCAGGCATTGATCAAACTACTGGTAAAATGCTTGAACAGTTACCTCGTGTAGCGAAGTGCGAAGTTGAGTCCAATATTGAACAATGTGGGATGCATCCCTGATCATCAATTTGGTTTTCGGGCTAAACATAGCACCATAGAACAAACGCACGACTAGTCAATGTCATAAGACCTTTGAGGAGAAGAAGTATTGCTCAGCTCTATTTATTGATATTTCTCAAGCTTTTGATAAAGTGTGGCACGACGGGTTGATGCAAAAAATAAAGTTAAACTTGCCTGTAAATACTCACAAGCTTCTGGAAAGCTACTTATATGGGCGGAAATTTGTTATCAGAGAAGGCGATTTTATAAGCCCAACTCAGCCAATCGAGGCAGGAGTTCCCCAAGGCAGCATACTGGGTCCTACTTTATATTTGATTTATGCCTCTGACATGGCAACGACATCCGGAATCCACACTTTAACCTTTGCAAATGACACAGCGTTTTTGAGCGTTCATGAAAACCACCAATTAGCTTCACGAAGTTTACAGGAATATATTTCAATATTAGAGAAGTGGCTAAAACTTTGGAAAATCAAAGTTAATGACACACTGTGTAAGCAAACATGTGCACCTATCCAAATAAACAACTCACCTATTCCGCAGCACAATGAAGTCAAGTACCTTGGTATTCACCTGGACCGTACGCTAACGTGGAAGTCTCACATTAAAGCAAAAGTCACTCAGTTGAAACTAAAAGCTGCGCAACTAAATTGGCTTATGGGCAGAAACTCGACATTGAAGTTGGCCTGCAAACTTCTGTTATACAATGCAATTCTAAAACCTATATGGTGCTACGGAATTCAATTATGGGGCACCGTGTGTTGCGTGTTTTTGCACGCAACGGGACTTTTTTTTCGTTCTTCAAAAAGCAAAACATCACAAGTTTCCAAAAGCAGAAGCAAACGTTTAAAAAAAGAAATGAGTTTGCTGAAGTTCATTTTTTAAAGTGAAGTTTGCTGAAGTTCATTGTTTAAAGGAAAATTAATATTTTATATGTTTTCCTGACGATGATAACAAATTGTTATCGAAATATTGAAAATAAATACTGTTGAATTTTTTATAAGAAATAAAACGATCTTTAGCTGAAAATAAGAAATATTTACTTAAACAAAATCAAATAATTAAATGTCAAATAACCATTGTTTAAACTTATTTAATTATCCAAAATGTTTACATATGTAACATTACATATTATTTTTTAAGTTATTTTGTGTTGAATTAAAATGTTTTGATTTTCTTTTAACCATCATTCTAAATGAAATGTATTAATATTATTAATTTTATATTATTTTCCATTATTATTAAAACAATAAAAAATTCTTTTATGCCTAATATAAAAAAATTGTTTAGTTTATTTTCAGTAGCACAGTGCTAATGAAAAAAGGTCATTAAAATAATGAAACTCCTTAAACTAATGATTTTGTTTCATTAGAATGAAGAAAATTTTTCACCAAACTAGTGAAGATTATCATTGGTTCAACGAATGTATTCATTAAAATAGTGAAAATATTTCATAAAAATAATGTAACACATTCATTGGCCTAATGAACAAATAACGTTTGCATAATGAAGAAGATTCATTAAAGAAATGAAAGTTTTACTTAATGTTAATGTACCAAATTCATAAAACTAATGAAATTGAGTCGTTAGCCTAATGAATTTTTTCATTGTTTTAATGAAAAGTATTCATAAATGTAATGATTTATTCTTCATTAACTTAATGAAGTTTTCATTAATCTAACGAATGTATACATTAAATAATTTTTAATGAAAGAAGATTCATTAGTCCAATGAAGGCCATCATTGGCCGAAAAATAATGAAAATTTTCATTAGATTAATGTCAAAATTCATTATATTAATGAAGGAATTCTTTTCAGTGTAGGTGATTTTACCGAAATAGCTCCCGCAAAATAAAACTTTTTGACTAGCATTGGCGGGTCTTAAGAAAAATCACATTTTTATACCCTTCACAAAAATGTTAAGGGTATATATAAGTTTGTGATTCCGTTTGTAATTTCTACAGTTTTTGTTTGCGACCCTATAAAGTATATATATTCTGATTCAGAATTAATGGAAAAGTCGATTAAGCGATGGCCGTCTGTCGGTCGTTGAAATACCGTTTATGAGAAAACTATTAGACATAGAAACTTTTTTCTTTCACCATTCTATTACTCCATAATGCCATGTGTTTGCTATTGAAATTCAGTAATACCGGTTCACGTATAGCTGAGATATTTTCAAAATTCCGAAAAAAGCCAGGAATTTTTGCAATTTTGTATGGAAATTTTTGACAAAAAATGTTGTTTGTTTTGCTTCAAACTTCACAAACTCATTAAGCATGGTGACTAGAAGGCAAAAAAAAATTTCAGATATCGGTCCATATATACCCGAGATATAGCCCAAATCGGGTTTTTCATAAAAATGTCGCGTAAGCGAACTTAAACAACTTTTTTGCTCAAAAGTAGTTTTGGTCATGAAATAAGGTTATATAAATATGGAAAATGAAAATTTCCGATATCGGTCCATATATACTCGAGATATAGCCCAAATCGGGTTTTTCATAAAAATGTCGCGTAAGCGAACTTAAACAACTTTTTTTGCTCAAAAGCAGTTTTGGTAATGAAATGAGGTTATATAAATATGGAAAATGAAAATTTCCGATATCGGTCCATATATACCCTGAACTGGGTTTTTCATGAAAATGTAAAAATGTAAATGTAAACTTAAACAACTTTTTTGCTTAAAGGTAGTTCTGGTAATGAAATTAGGTTATATAAATATGGAAAATGAAAATTTTCGATATCGGTCCCCTATAGCCTAGAACGGGTTTTTCATGAAAACTTAAAAAACCTTTTTTCCCTCGAAAGCAGTTCCGGTAATAAAGGTTATATATTATTATTATTATTATTATTATTATTATTATTATTATTATTATTATTATTATTATTATTATTATTATTATTATTATTATTATTATTATTATTATTATTATTATTATTATTATTATTATTATTATTATTATTATTATTATTATTATTATTATTATTATTATTATTATTATTATTATTATTATTATTATTATTATTATTATTATTATTATTATTATTATTATTATTATTATTATTATTATTATTATTATTATTATTATTATTATTATTATTATTGTTTTTATTTTCTCCTTAAAGGGTAATTAAAGATACATTTTGGCAGCCTTAGCCTAAGACAAAATGTATCTTAAAGGTATATTCAATGCTATTATTCTATACTTAAATTAGTTTAGGAAGTTCATCGCGATATGACAGGTATCCAAAATTACAGATTTTTGTATTGGATTGATGATATTTTTCTGTAGTCCAATAATACTTATGTTGTTCTGTAATTGTTTGTCGATGATGCCTTCTGCACTAATTATTATGGGGATGATCTTAATTTCTTTCAGCTTCCAGTTTCTCTTAACTTCAACTGCTAGATCTGAGTACTTGTTCATCTTTTCAACATATGCTCGGGAAATGTTTCTGGTGGCAGGTATTGCTACATCAATAAAAAAGCCTGATCGTTCTCTTTTGTTAATAATTGTTATATCAGGTCGGTTATGAGATCTCGTGTTATCAGTGTGTATTGTCCGATCATAATAAATTTTTACATTTTCATTTTCTGCCACTGGTTGAGGGTCATATTTGTAGTATGGAAGCTTATCAGTTTTAAAGTTATGCCTGAGTAGCAGATTTTTATGTAGTATCTTGACTACATTATTATGTCTCCTCGTGTATTCATTTTGTGCTAGAGACGTACATCCTGATATTATATGGTCAATTGTCTCGGTTATGGTCAAGCATCTTCGACAAGTGTCGCTTACCATAGAAGGATCTTTTAAAACTATTTTCCTATAATTTTTTGTGGGAATTACTTGATTCTGTATAGCAATCATGAACGCCTCAGTTTCAGCATACAGATTTCCATTTATTAGCCATTTGTTTGACATTACTTTATCAACATTGTCAGCATTTATGGATCTGTAGAACCGGCCATGAATAGGCTTTATTGACCACTTTTGCTCTCTCGTTCTTCTATCCTCTGCATGTCTCTCAAACCTTCCACTTAAATTTAAAGGTGTAAGCTTTATATCGGCTTCTAATATTACTTTGATCAATCTTGATCTTTCTCCTTTAATTTGGAAGTATTTTCGAAGCGATTCAATTTGATTGTCGTGGAGTGTTTGAAGATCTACTAAACCTCTTCCACCTTCGCTCCTTGGCGTTATCATTCTTTCACAGCACGATTTAGGATGATGGAGCTTATAGGCCGTCAGCATTGTCCGTATCATTCTTTGCAAGCCTTGTATTTCTGTTACGGTCCATTTAATGATTCCGAAGCTGTACATAAGGATAGGCACTACATACGTGTTTATGGCTTTTATTAAGTTGCTCCCATTTAAATTCGATTTGGCAATTTTGTGCATACGTCCCTTAAATTCTCTTGTAAGGTTATTCTTAACCATTTTGCTATTTATACGCCTACTCTGGGCTATACCCAGATATTTATACACATCTCCTTCTTCCATTTGTGAGATAATTTGGGTTTCTTCATTTTCGGCTTCTGCTCTAGCAATTTTTCCTTTAAATATATGTATACGCTTATTATTATTATTATTATTATTATTATTATTATTATTATTATTATTATTATTATTATTATTATTATTATTATTATTATTATTATTATTATTATTATTATTATTATTATTATTATTATTATTATTATTATTATTATTATTATTATTATTATTATTATTATTATTATTATTATTATTATTATTATTATTATTGGATGGGATATGGCCCTCATCGGCCATTTGCACTGCGACCAATGGTGATCTATTGTGCGTCCCTTGCCCCATTATGGGTTGAGTATGTCAAGAAAACGGACAAGCTCCATCATAGGGAGTGATATTAAGTCACATTTGCTTAACATATAAGCTTGTAGTAGCCTATATCTTCTGTGTCCCAGTGCTCCATATTGGGTGATTAAGTGCTCCATTGACTCCTCTTCATCACCGCAGAATCTGCAAGTGTCTGTGTTGGAAATTCCCATCCTATGCAGGTGCTTGTAGCAGTTATAATGACCTGTAAGTGCACCTGTCAATGTTCTGAGACTTTTCCTGTCCTGTTTTAGAGCACGTAAGGCTCTCTTTTTATCAAAGTTTAGAAATTTCTTGGAGTGTTCAAGACCAGCTGTCTCGTTTGAATGTTGTTCAACAATGGACACCATCCATTTATTTATCTCCTCATTCAGGAGACCCTTATTGAAGCCAAAAGTTGGAGTGGGTCCAATAAAAGTCCCCTCTGCTCCTTTCTTGGCATAAATGTCAGCCATTTCATTGCCATGATGCCCTTCATGTCCTGGCACCCAGATCAGGGTGACCTGGTTCTAGCTTGCCAGTTCATTTAGCCTGTTGTGACATTCCAGTACTAACTTGGATGTGAAGACACAACTGCTCAGGGCCTTCAGCACTGATTGGCTATCGGAGAGTATTTTTATCAGCACTCCCTTGTGTCCCCTGTGGGAAAGTATTTTAACCTTGGAAGATTGTGGTGTCTTTGCTAAGGGTTATATATTTGCGTGCTCTCGGCCCCACTATTCCCGCTCCAACACCTTGGAGCGTTTTGGATCCATCCGTGTACCACTTTTGTGAACCATCCCGCAACCATCTTGGGTTCATGTTCCATTCCTCCCTTGTTGGGAAGATGGTCTTAAACTTCCTGGCAAAGGAGTTAGAAGGATCTATAAGGTCACTTGTTTGAGACATATCGATTACGTCTCTGAAATCCTTTAGGATTGCAAGATGTCCAATAAGGTTTCCTGCCTTAAGTTTTTGCCTTTTGTAAATTGAGATGGCCTGAACGGCCGCCTCCTTTTGTACAGCTACGTTAAGCGGTGTTAGGTTCAAAAGAGCTTCTATGCCTATCGTTGGGGTGGTTTTCATCGCCCCTGTGATACATAGGCATGCAAGTCTCTGAACCTTGCGAAGTCTTGATATGACTGTTCGGTTTTTCCCCACCATACTACAGCCCCATATAGTATAGTGGGTCTTACCATTTGGGTATATAGCCAGTACGTCATCTTAGGGCTTAGGCCCCAGGATCTACTCAGTAGTTTCTTGGCAATCCAGAGGCTTGTTGTTGCCTTTTTTATAACCGATACGAGGTGCGGTTCCCATGTGAGTTTCTTATCCAGGACTATGCCTAGATATTTCACCTCTGTCTTGGGAGCAACCTCAATACCGTTTATCCTTAGAGTAGGGATCACTACTTCCCTTTTTTTGGTGAATGGCACAATTGTCGTCTTTTCAGGGTTTATTGAAAGCCCTTCCCTTCTGCACCATTCCTATGTTGTGTCTAATGCATTTTGCATCAGCATTCCTATCGTGTCAGGATGATCGCCCCTGATTGTCACGCAGATGTCATCTGCATATCCAATGGTTTTGTATCCCTTTCGGTTAAGGAGCCTGATGAGGTCGTCAACAAGTACTGACCATAGTAGGGGAGATAGTACTCCACCCTCAGGGCATCCTTTGACCGCAGTGACACAACGTTCAGCGGAGCCAAGTGAGGCTTTGGTTCAGCATGTTGCTAATCCATTTTACTATTGCCGTGTCAGTTCCTCTATTAGAGAGTGCTGTTTCCATAGCAAGGAAGTTTGCGTTATCGAAAGCACCCTCTATGTCCATGAATGCATATAGAGCAATCTCCTTACAGATCAAAGACTTTTCGATATCCGTTACCAGTTTGTGTAGGGCCGTGACCGTAGATTTGCCCTTTTGGTAAGCAAATTGTAGTCCATGAATCGGACGTAACGTGATTACCTCTCCTCTGAGGTATATATCTAATAACTTCTCCATGGTTTTTGGCATGAAGGAGGATAGACTAATTGGTCTGTATGACTTGGGAGAGTCTGGAGGCTTATTTCCCCCTTTCGGTATGAATATAGCCTTCACCTCCCTCCATATTTTTGGAATATATCCCAATAGTAAACTTGATTTGAAGATTTTCACCATAGTTCGTATGACCGTGGTGTTGCTTCTTGATAATAGTGCCGGAAAAATTCCATCCGGTCCTGGTGATTTGTAGGGTTTGAAGGCATTTACTGCCCATTCTACCCTTTCAAATGTTATTATCCTCTTGATGACTGGAGTCATCATCCCATGATTTGGGTTTGCCGTCACATTTTGCGTGTCCGCATTTGTGTTTAGTGTACAGTCTGGGAAGTGAGTCCTCAGAAGAAGCTCTAAAGTCCCATGGAATGTATTTGTACAGGTCCCATCTGGTTTCCTGAGTGTGCCTATTGGGTTAATCGGCCCTTTTGAAAGCGCTTTATGCAGCCTAGCTGTTGCTGGGACATCTTTGAGATCCTCACAGAGAGCCCTCCATGAGTTTCTCTTAGATCTCCTAAGCTTTTTGTTATATGTCGTCAGGGCCTTCCTATACTCTTTCCATTCTTTGGATTTCATGGCCTTATTGAACTCTGTTCTGGCTGCTTTACGCAGTTTTTCAAGATTTTTGTTCCACCACGGAACCCTCTTCGTGGAGGATTTTATTTTGGTGGGACAGTTATCGTGAAAGGAAGATATGATAAGATTTGTCAATTCTTCCACTGAGGCGCCTGTTGATTAAGTGGGAAATGTTCTACCTGTTATTCTAGACTGTAGGTTCTCCGCAAACTTCCACCAGTTTGTTGCCCTGGGATTTCTGTAGAGCGACGTGCTCTTCATTTCAAATAAGATGTGTTTCTGATCCGACATGGAGTTCTCTTCCGAGACTTTCCAGTCACAGATCATGTCAAAAGATTTGTTGGTTATGAGGGTCAGATCTAGAACCTCTTCCCTAATGGCATTGCTAAATGTTGGACTATTCCCCCTATTAGCTATTTCCATATCAGTAGATAATAAGTATTCAAAGAGTGACTCACCTCTAGTGTTGGTGGCCGTGCTTCCCCATACTGTATTGTGGGCATTTGCATCACAACCAATTATTAAGGTCTTGCCGTGTTGCCTACAGTGCTCCACTAGACCCTTGATTACGGATGGTGGTGCTTCATTTATGTCTCCCGGGAAGTAGGCCGAGGCAATAACAACTTCTATCCTACTACTGTTTGACTCAGCTTCAACTAGCGCCACTGCTGTGTCGCCATCTGTGTACTCTGTAAAAGGCAAATAGTTAATATTATTGTTCATGATAAGTGCAGCCCTTGGTTTGGCTGCGCCCGTGTCATAAATTACCTGTGTATTTTTAATATTGAGACCTTGAATACAGCCACTTGTTATCCAGGGCTCTTGAAGGAGCCCTATGTTGGTGGTGCCCCAAGCAAATCTTCTACTTATTTCGGCCAAGGTAGCATTCTTGGGCCTACTTTGTATTTGATTTACGCCTCTGACATGCCAACGGCATCTGGAATCCACACTTCAACTTTTGCAGACCACACAGCGTTTTTGAGCGTTCATGAAAACCATCAAGTAGCTTCGCGAAATTTGCAGGAGTATATTTCAATATTAGAGAAAAGGTTAAAACTTTGGAAAATTAAAGTTAATGAACAAAAGTGTACTCACGTTGCATTCACATTGCATAAACAAATATGTTCAGCTATCCAAATTAACAATTCACCTATTCCGCAGCACAATGAAGCCAAGTACCTTGGTATTCACCTGGACCGTAGGCTAACGTGGAAGTCTCACATTAAAGCAAAGGTCACTCAGTTAAAACTAAAAGCAGCGCAGCTAAATTGGCTTTTGGGCAGAAATTCTACATTGAAATTAGATTGCAAACTTTTGTTATACAACGCAATACTAAAGCCTATATGGTGCTACGGAATTCAGTTATGGGGCACCGCTTCAGCGTCAAACATTGAAAAAATTCAAAGGCGACAAAGCAAAATTCTTCGAACGTTTACTGCAGCTCCATGGTACGTAAAAAATTTACGAATTCATAAAGATCTGAGTGTTCCGCTGGTAAAAGAGGAATTTTCTAAGTACGCGACAAGGTATGTCAGTAAACTGGAACTTCATTCAAACCCTCTTGCGCGTAATATACTTAATTTTGCGGCCACATTCAGTTGAGAAAAAGGGATACCGTTGCCACCATCAGATTGCTCACTAGGTGATTTTACCGAAATAGCTCCCGCATAATAACACTAGCATTGGCCGTCTAGCGTTGGCCGGACTTAAGTAAAAATCAATTTTTTAAAATTTTAAATCATACTTTTTCTGTTTTTTTTTTTTAACTTTAAATTTAGTATTAAGATTTGAATACTTATTGTTAGTTCATTTTGAAGATTCAATAAATAAAAAAATGCTACAAAAAAACACATTTGCATATGATACAGCATTCCTTAGCATACATAGTAACCACCAGCAAGCATCAATAAATTTACAGGAACATATCGACAAACTAGAGAAATGGCTGAAGCTTTGGAAAATCAAGGTTAATCAACAAAAGTGTGCCCATGTTACATTCGCACTGCGTCTAGGAACATGCTCACCCATTACTATTAACAATAAAATAATACCTCAACACAGTGAAGTCAAATACCTCGGTATTCATCTTGACCGTAGACTAACATGGAAGTCGCACATCGAGGCAAAAGTAACGCAAATGAAATTGAAAGCAGTGCAAATTAATTAGGCAGAAATTCGACCTTGAAGCTTGATTGTAAACTCTTGCTTTACAACTCGATTCTATAGCCAATATGGTGCTATGGGATGCAATTATGGGGCACAGCCTCGGCATCCAACATTGAAAAAAATCAAAGAAGTCAAAATAGATCTGAACGTACCTTTTGTGAAATCTGAATTTGTGAAGTACGCGACAAGATATATTAACACACTGGAATTCCATCCAAATCCTCTTGCAGCTAATATTCTTAATTTTGGTGGTCATACCCGTCTGAGAAGGAGGGATACTTTGGCTACCATTAGAGCTCTAAACAGATGACTGAATTCTGAAATAATATTCGCATAACTAAAAATTTTTGTCCAGCACTGGCAGGACTTTAATCACAATTTTTTTTGTAGTATTAAGAATTGAAACTTATTGTCATTACATTTCCTATGTAGATTCAATAAATAAAATAATAAAGTTAAAAAAAACAAGTAAGAGTGTGGTAAATTCGGCTGGGCCGAATCTAAAATACTCTTCACAATAGTCACGTATAAAAACGCGGTTTAGGCTATATCTCAGGTATATATGTACAGATATCGGAAATTTCCATTTTCCATATTTATATAACTTTATTTCGTTACCAGAACTGTTTTTAAGCAAAAAAAAGTTGTTTAAGTTCACTTACGCGACATTTTCATGAAAACCGCGGTTTAGGCTATATCTGGGGTATAAATGGACCGATATCGGAAATTTTAATTTTCCATATTTATGTAACCTTACTTTATTACCGGAACTGCCTTTGAGCAAAAAAGGTTGTTTAATTTAGTTACGGGACATTTTCATGAAAATCCCGATTCATGGTATATCTGGGGTATATATGGACCGCTATCGGAAATTTTCATTTTCCATATTTATATAACCTTATTTCATTACCAGAACTGCTTCTAAGCAAAAAAAAAATTTGTTTAAGTTCGCTTACGCGGCATTTTCATGAAAAACCCGGTTTAGGGTATATATGGACCGATATCGGAAATTTTCATTTTCGATATTTATATAACCTTACTTTATTACCGGAACTGCCTTTGAGCAAAAAAAGTTGTTTAAGTTTACTTACGGGACATTTTCATGAAAACCCCGTTTTAGGCTATATCTCAGCTATATATGGACCGATATCGGGCATTTTCATTTTCCATATTTATCTAACCTTATTTTATTACCAGAACTGCTTTTAATGAAAAAACGTTGTTTAAGTTCGCTTACGCGGCATTTTCTTGAAAACCCCGGTTTAGGCCATATCTCGGGTATATATGGACCGATATCGGGCATTTTCATTTGCCATATTTATCTAACCTTCTTTTATTATCAGAACTGCTTTTAAGCAAAAAAAAAATTTTCATTAAAAACCCGGTTTAAGCTATATCTCGGGTATATATGGACCGATATCGGAAATTTTCATGTTCCATACTTATATAACCTTATTTTATTACCAGAACTGCTTTTAACCAAGAAAAATTGTTTAAGTTCGCTTACGCCGCGTGTTCATAAAAAACCTGATTTAAGCTATATCTCGGGTATATATGGACCGATATCTGAAAAAAAACTTTTTTTGTTAAAAATTTCCATACAAAATTTCAAAAATTCATGGCTTTTTTCGGAATTTTGAATAGCTATACGTGGACCGATATTACTGAATTTCAATAGAAAACACATGGCAATATGGAGTAATAGAAGGAAGAAAGAAAAAAGTTTCTATGTCTAATGGTTTTCTCAGAAACGCTATTTCAACGACCGACAGACGGACAGATGGATATCGCTTAATCGACTTTTCCATTAATTCTGAATCAGAATATATATACTTTATAGGGTCGCAAAAAAACTGTAGACATTACAAACGGAATCACAAACTTATATATACCCTTAACATTTTTGTGAAGGGTATAAAAACATACATAAATTATTAAAATTTTTGCAGCTTAAGATCCTTTGTTGTTTTTTTTATAAAAAAGTAACGTATTCTTTATTTGTTTCGATATTTCGCTAACAGTTTGTTAGCATCGTCAGGAAAATTAAAATGTTATAAAAATTTTTGTTTTTAACATAAAAGAAGATCAAATAATATTAGGATAAAATTAAACATACATAAATATAAAATAACGAGTGAATTTTTTGCTATTATCTTTTTGGCAACACTAGTTTTGACAGCTCACGCACGTTTTGTATCTTGTGTCACTGTCAAACATCTTCAGTTTGGTCTATAATTTAATCATGAATCGTCTTACAAACGAACAACGCCTGCAAATTATTGAATTTTATTACCAAAATGCGTGCTCTGTTAAGAAATTTCATCGCGCGCTTCTTCCATTTTATGGTCAGTTTAATCGACATACTGAGGCTTCTATTCGGGCTATTGTAAAAAAATTTCGCACCAAATTTACATTGTTGGACATTAAACCACCAACATGCTTACGTAGAGTGCGAAGTGAAGAAAATATCGCAGCCGTATCGGCCAGTGTTAGTGATGACCGTGAATTATCGATTCGGCGCCGTTCGCAGCAATTGGGCCTCTGTTACTCCACTACGTGGAAAATTTTGCGGAAGGATTTGGGTGTGAAGCCTTATAAGATACAGCTGGTGCAAGAATTGAAGCCAAACGACCTACCACAACGCCAAATTTTTGGTGAATGGGCTCTTGAAAAGTTAGATGAAGATCCACTTTTTTATCGAAGAATTGTGTTCAGCGACGAGGCTCATTTCTGGTTGAATGGATACGTGAACAAGCAAAACTGCCGTATTTGGAGTGAAGAGCAGCCAGAAGCATTGCAAGAGCTACCAATGCATCCACAAAAAACAACCGTTTGGTGCGGATTATGAGCTGGCGGCATCATTGGGCCGTATTTCTTCAAAGATGATGCGAATCACAACGTTACTGTGAATGGTGAGCGCTACCGTGCGATGATAACAAACTTTTTTTTGCCCAAAATGGAAGAGCTTGACTTGCATGACATGTGGTTTCAACAAGACGGTGTCACATGCCACACAGCATGCGAAACAATGGACCAATTGAGAGGCGAGTTCGGTGAACAGTTTATTTCATGCTTGGCACCAGTCAATTGGCCGCCCAGATCGTGCGATTTAACGCCTCTAGACTATTTTTTGTGGGGCTATGTTAAGGCTAATGTCTATAGCGACAAGCCCGCTTCGATTAACGCACTGGAAGCCAACATTATTCGTGAGATACCGGCCGAAATGTTGGAAAGAGTATGCCAAAATTGGACTAAGCGGATGGACCATTTGAGGCGCAGCCGCGGCCAACATTTGCATGAAATAATCTTCAACCATTAAATTATATCGACCCAACTATCGATCCAAATAAATATTTCATACATTTTTCTGAATTTTATGTGTTTTTTTTTAATTTCTGATAGTTCTTATAAAATCACCCATTAGTTGCTGGAAATAATTTAAGTAGCATTGAAAAATGATAGAGAGATTGATGAAGGTGTTTCAATTCAGATAAAAGATATTCTATATGTACCTGACCTCCGGGATAATTTGCTATCAGTTAGGAAACTGATAAGTGCTGGCTTAAAAGTATGTTTTGTCGGTGATAAAGCAGTTATTTTAAAAGAGTAGAAAGTCATTGCTACTGCTAAATTATGTGGAAATTTATTTGAAGTAAACATACAAATAGGTAAAGCATCTGCTTTTTCAAGTTCTTCTAGTGCAATGCTACTTTATGGCATCGCTGGCTTGGGCATATTGATACAAGTGGTTTGCAAAAATTGGCGAACATGAAGATGATTAATGGTCTGAGTATGAAACAGCAATCTAAGGGGTTTTGTGATATTTGTGTTAAAGGTAAATACTGCAGGGAACCTTTTGATGATACTAGAAGGAAAGCTAAGCGAGTGTTAGAAAGAATACCTCTGATGTTTGTGGCCCGATTGATCCAGTATCATGGAATGGGTTAAGATATTTTGTGAGCTTTATAGATGACTACACTCATTTTTCAATTTTTAATGTGATTCTTCAACCGCACGGTCGTGTTTTTAAAAAGTGAACAAAAAAAAAAAAAAAAAACAAACCAAAAAATCATTGTGCTAACATATTTTTAAACTTACATATAAAAACAATAATATATTGTATTAAAGTGTAAAAACAATAACAAATTATTTTAAAAAACAACGGGAAAATAAATTCCTCATATTTCATTAACTAAACAATAAAATCAATTTCAATAAAACAAGTGTGGTGGCAGTGCAATGTTATTGTTGTTATTGTGCGTGAAGATTACCTACCCAGTGGGAAAAAACTAATACACTAAAGTTTTGTTTCCTTGCAAAACCGCAATAAGTGGAAGAGCGAATTTATACAAAAAAAAAAAAAACTTTGTGACAATTATTTTTATATACTTTTAAATTAAAAAATATATAAATAAAAAAAAACAAAAATTGCATGAGTGTACCTATTAGATGCAATTCTGTGAGGGAGCTTAGCTCCACTAGAAAAAACCTCTGGATCTCTGAGGAAGAATCACTTAAAAAATCATTGGATAATCTTCTGTCTCTAAGAGATAAAAAACGCACGCGATCGTGCTCGCCAAACATTGTTGTTACAACAGAAGACCAACCATCCACCAGTTCAGTAATCGCAGATAAGCCAAAAACACAAGTAGGCATGGACAGGTATGTAACCGTGGTTAAACGTCAGCGAAGCCCTAAATCCGCGCAAATATCATCGCAACCAAAAATGTCTAAGGGCGATATTACCTGTGCGACAACGGATAGTAATAGGTTTGCTATCCTTCAGACTGACGAGCCAACTACATCAAAAAAAACATTTAAACCGCCACCAATATACTTGAGAGAACCTACATCTAATGCACTGGTAAAAGCACTTATTTCGGCAAGTGGTAAAGACACCTTCAACGTAACATCAGTGAAGCACGGACAAATAAGTGAAACAAAAATCCAAGTCAACTGCGAAAATCATTACCGAAAACTTTCTGCCGCTCTGGAAAAAGAGAAAAGATCTTTCTATACTTATCAACTTAAAAGTGCTAAAGGCCTTCAGGTTGTTATTAAAGGTATTGACTCTTGCGTAGATATTGATGACGTCAAAACCGGATTGGAAGATAAAGGTTTTGTTTGGTATGTGGCGAACTTTACGGCACAACTCAGTGGAATTAACCCAAGGCCGACGCAAGTGTTAAGAAATGCAGTAACTGTGGAGGTAACCACACTGCAAATTATAGAGGTTGCCCTGTCTATACTCATTTTAAGCGGTCAATGACAAATAAGCCATTGATTTTAAATATGCCACCCCAGCAGTCAAACACCATTTCTACAACCAATTTTCCCCAGGTACACCAGCCAACCAGCCATATACACGTGCAAAACCCCCAACAAATTTCTTATGCGAATGTGGTAAAATCCGATAAACCAAAGTTAAATCAGGAGCCCAAGCCTCAAAACTCCGACCAACATTTTAGCAATCTTGAGGCAACTCTGCAGACTCTTGTTCAATCTATAAATACATTTACGGTTTCCATGACAAACATGATGCAGGAAATGCTGAAAATGCAATCCACCATTTTGCAGGCAATTTTAACAAAATGAATTGGTTAAAAATATGTTTCTGGAACGCAAACGGCATTCGCCAACATAAAAATGAACTTGAGCACTTCCTTATGGAAAAGCAGATCGATGTAATGATGATTGCTGAAACCCATTTGACAACCAACAGTTATTTTAAAATTAATGGCTACACATTATATGACACAAAAGATCCCCGTGGAAGATCTTGCGGCGGTTCGGCAATTTTGATAAAGACCAGAATTAAGCATTATCTAATGAACGGGACACGTGAGGAATATCTCCAAGCTACAAATATATGCCTTGATTATTTTCATGAAAAAATCGTTATATCCTCGATTTACTCACCACCACGATTTTCAATAACAGAAAACCAATATTCAAATTTTTTCAAATCACTTGGTCCTCGATTTTTAGCGGCCGGCGACTATAACGCTAAACACACTTTTTGGGGATCACGTTTAATTACCTCGAAAGGCCGTGTGCTTTTTGACACCGTTTCCAAAATGAGCTTAGATGTGGTTTCAAGCGGACATCCCACTTATTGGCCGTCAGACCGCCGAAAGATTCCAGACTTTATAGATTTTGGAGTTGCGAAAAATTTTCCTTTAGAGCGGATGCAAGTGGAGCCTTCATTAGATTTGTCATCAGATCACTCACCCACTATAATCTCTGTTTCGTTCCCCCAAGAGATTGGCTCCCCGTTGACCGTCAATAGAGTTAATTGGCTAAAATACAAAAAATGTTTGAGTACACATTGTAGTGAAAATATCGCCTTGAGAACACCTGAGGATATTGATGCGTCAATTAACGATTTTTCTGAAAACCTCAAACTGGCCGTACAGCATGCTACCACTAGTCATATAAAATCCAGAAATGAGAACAATAGAACTTATTCGGCTGAAATTGAGCAACTCCTGTCAGAAAAAAGAAGAGTTAGAAGAGAGTGGCAAACTCGCAGGTCTCCCCAGCTTAAAACTAGGCTACGGGAATGTGTAACTCGACTAAGAAATCTGCTTGAAATACAGAGAATATCTTCCCTCAAAACATATTTGGAAAGCTTGGATGGTACTCCGCAATCTGACTATTCTCTGTGGAAAGCGACAAAAGGTCTGAAAAGACCCGTAATAGGTAAGCCACCTTTGCGAACTTCAACTGGCGACTGGGCACGAAGCGATTCCGAAAAGGGGATGGTGTACGTTGATCATTTGAGAAATGTTTTTACGACAAATGATTCAGCGGATGCTGCAGCAGAATTTCCGCCGTATGCTGTTAGACAGCCCGTGTCTTTGAGACTTAACTTTCAAGATGTCGAAAACGTTATCAATAACATAAACCCCAGGAAAGCTCCAGGTATAGATCAAATTACTGGTAAAATGCTTGAACAGTTACCTCGTGTAGCTAGAAGAGTTCTACTTTTTATTTTTAACGCTATTTTACGCCTTGAGTATTATCCTGCAGAGTGGAAGGTCTCTATGATTACTATGATACCCAAGCCAGGGAAGGATCCGACTAAAGTAGAGTCATATAGACCAATAAGTCTACTACCAACAAATTCAAAACTGTTCGAAAAATTGTTAATGGCGAAGTTGTCTCCAATACTTAATGATGTGGGATGTATCCCTGATCATCAATTTGGCTTTCGGGCTAAACATAACACCATAGAACAAACCCATAGGCTAGTCAATGTCATAAGACAGACTTTTGAAGACAAAAAGTACTGTTCAGCTCTATTCATCGACATTTCCCAAGCTTTTGATAAAGTGTGGCACGACGGACTGATGCACAAAATAAAGTTGAACTTGCCTGCAAATACTCACAAGTTTCTGGAAAGCTACTTATACGAGCAGAAATTTGTTATCAAAGAAGGTGACTTTACAAGTCTCTCACAGTCAATCGGAGCAGGAGTTCCCCAAGGTAGCATTCTAGGACCCACTCTATATTTAATTTACGGATCTGACATGCCAACGAGATCCGGAATCCATACTTCAACTTTTGCAGATGACACAGCTTTTTTTAGCGTTCATGAAAACCATCAAGAAGCTTCACGAAATTTGCAGCTGTATATTTCAATATTAGAGAAATGGTTGAAACTTTGGAAAATAAAAGTTAATGAACAAAAATGTACTCATGTTACATTCACACTGCGTAAGCAAACATGTTCGGCTCTCCAAATTAACAATACACCTATTCCGCAGCATAATGAAGTTAAATACCTTGGTATTTACCTCGACCGTAGGCTAACGTGGAAGCCTCACATTGATGCGAAAGTCACTCAGTTGAAATTAAAAGCAGCGCAACTAAATTGGCTTGTGGGCAGAAATTCGACATTGAAGTTGGACTGCAAACTTTTGTTATATAACGCAATTTTAAAGCCTATATGGTGCTACGGAGTTCAATTATGGGGAACCGCCTCAACATCTAACATTGAAAAAATTCAAAGACGACAAAACCAAATTCTTCGTACGATTACTGCAGCTCCATGGTACGTAAGAAACTCACGAATTCACAAGGATCTGTGTGTTCCGCTGGTAACTGATGTGTTCTCTAAGTATGCCACAAGGTATATCAGTAAACTGGAACTTCACCCAAATCCTCTTGCACGCAACATACTTAATTTTGGCGGCCACTCTCGGTTGAGAAGAAGGGATACACTGGCCACCATCAGAACGTTAAATAGGTGATTCTACCGATATTATTCGCGCGAAATGAAACTTTTGTCTAGCAGTGGCTGGACTTAAATAACTTTTATATTTAGTATTAAGATTTGAATACTTATTGTTAGTTCATATTTTGAAGATTCAATAAATAAATGAATGACAAAAAAAAAAAAAAAAAAAATTTCAATGATATACCTGATGAGGAAAAAATCAGAAGTGTTTAAGTTTTTTAAAGAATATGAAGCTCTTGTGACGAGTAAATTCTATGGGTTTCGTATTTCAACGTTAGCAACCGATCATGGTCGGGAGTATATGTCTAAAGAGCAATCTCAATGGTATAAAAGCAAAGGCATACAATTTGAACCGACCGTCGCTTACTCCCCCCAACAGAATGGAGTTGCAGAAAGGCTTAACCGCACGTTGAATGATCAAATAAGAACAAAGTTAATAGAATCCAAAGCTTCTATGTGGTCTGAAGCTGCATTGTGTGCAGTTTATTTAATCAATCGTAGTCCGACAAGCAGTATTGAAAGTAGTATGACACCAGCAGAGATGTGGGATAGTATAAAACCAAAATTTGATAAAATAAAAGTTTTTGGTTGTAAAGCATATGTCTGGATAACAAATCAATGTCGGAAAAAATTCGATGTTCGAAGTAAGAGAACAGTTATGGTTGGTTATGCACCAAATGGTTATCGTCTTTGGGACATACATATGTAAATAGTAAAAAGCTTATTATTGGCAGAGACATTAAATTTGAAGAAAGTACTTTTCATTTTGGTGATGTCAGCACTGAGAATGATAATAATATTATAATAAAAAGAAGCCGCGAGCAAGAGGGGGAGTGTGAATATGAAATTGCTGTGTCTGCAGCTGGAAGTAGCAACGAGCTGATGAATAATATTTACGCTGGAAATAATAATGAAAATCGGGAGAATGGAGCTAAGAATACAACTGAACCAAGTGAAGATGACAATGAAATTGATCCTCAAGATTCGAATGCAGTACCGACTTTCTCAGTTCGCCATAGCAGTAGAGAGAGAAGACAACCAAGGAAACTGCTGGATTATATAACTGGGCTAGAAGCAACTATTTCAAGGGAAATTATTGCTGAAAGTTATAATGATATAAAAGCTCTTGAAAATGCAGATAAATGGTTTAAAGCAGTGAATTCCGAACTGGACTCTATGAACAAAAACAGGGTCTGGCAGATAGTAGAAGCTCCTAGCAACACGAAGCTTATAAAAACGAAGTGAATATTTTGTGTCAAAGAGGACGAGCATGGGAATCAAATAAAATTTAAAGCTCGACTTGTAGCCAAAGGTTTTCAACAAAAACAGGGTGTTGATTCTTTTGAAACTTATGCTCCTGTAGCCAAAATAACAACAATTCGTGTTGTTCTAGCAGTTGGTTTGCATTTTAAATATATTTTCCATCAATTGGATGTAAACACCGCATTTTTGCATGGCGAGCTTAAGGAGGACGTTTACATAGCGGTACCACAAGGAGTTGAAGCTAATATTGGCACTGCCTGCAAGCTTAACAAATCCTTATATGGCTTAAAGCAAGCACCAAGATGCTGGAATATTAAATTTAACAATTTTCTTGTCCAACTGGGATTTAAAAGATGAAAGCACGACTATTGTCTCTACACCAGGTTGAGTCCAGCTCACAAAGATGACCTTGTGGTTGTGATGTATGTTGATGATCTTCTAACGAGTGATTTTTTTGCTATTATCTTTTTGGCAACACTAATTTTAAAAAGCTCACGCACGTTTTGTATCTTGTGTCACTGTCAAACATCTTCAGTTTGGTCTATAATTTAATCATGAATCGTCTTATAAACGAACAACGCTTGCAAATTATTGAATTTTATATATATATATATATATATATATATATATATATATATATATATATATATATATATATATATATATATATATATATATATATATATATATATATATATATATATATATATATATATATATATATATATTTATATATATATATATATATATATATATATATATATATATATATATATATATATATATATATATATATATATATATATATATATATATAATGGGTGATTTTATAAGAACTATCGGAAATTTAAAAAAACACATAAAATTCAGAAAAATGCATGAAATATTTATTTGGATCGATAGTTGGGTCGATATAATTTAATGGTTGAAGATTATTTCATGCAAATGTTGGCCGCGGCTGCGCCTCAAATGGTCCATCCGCTTAGTCCAATTTTGGCATACTCTTTCCAACATTTCGGCCGGTATCTCACGAATAATGTTGGCTTCCAGTGCGTTAATCGAAGCGGGCTTGTCGCTATAGACATTAGCCTTAACAAAGCCCCACAAAAAATAGTCTAGAGGCGTTAAATCGCACGATCTGGGCGGCCAATTGACTGGTGCCAAGCATGAAATAAACTGTTCACCTAACTCGCCTCTCAATTGGTCCATTGTTTCGCATGCTGTGTGGCATGTGACACCGTCTTGTTGAAACCACATGTCATGCAAGTCAAGCTCTTCCATTTTGGGCAAAAAAAAGTTTGTTATCATCGCACGGTAGCGCTCACCATTCACAGTAAAGTTGTGATTCGCATCATCTTTGAAGAAATACGGCCCAATGATGCCGCCAGCTCATAATCCGCACCAAACGGTTGTTTTTTGTGGATGCATTGGTAGCTCTTGCAATGCTTCTGGCTGCTCTTCACTCCAAATACGGCAGTTTTGCTTGTTCACGTATCCATTCAACCAGAAATGAGCCTCGTCGCTGAACACAATTCTTCGATAAAAAAGTGGATCTTCATCTAACTTTTCAAGAGCCCATTCACCAAAAATTTGGCGTTGTGGTAGGTCGTGTGGCTTCAATTCTTGCACCAGCTGTATCTTATAAGGCTTCACACCCAAATCCTTCCGCAAAATTTTCCACGTAGTGGAGTAACAGAGGCCCAATTGCTGCGAACGGCGCCGAATCGATAATTCACGGTCATCACTAACACTGGCCGATACGGCTGCGATATTTTCTTCACTTCGCACTCTACGTAAGCGTGTTGGTGGTTTAATGTCCAACAATGTAAATTTGGTGCGAAATTTTTTTACAATAGCCCGAATAGAAGCCTCAGTAGGTCGATTAAACTGACCATAAAATGGAAGAAGCGCGCGATGAAATTTCTTAACAGAGCACGCATTTTGGTAATAAAATTCAATAATTTGCAGGCGTTGTTCGTTTGTAAGACGATTCATGATTAAATTATAGACCAAACTGAAGATGTTTGACAGTGACACAAGATACAAAACGTGCGTGAGCTGTCAAAACTAGTGTTGCCAAAAAGATAATAGCAAAAAATTCACTCGTTATTTTATATTTATGTATGTTTAATTTTATCCTAATATTATTTGATCTTCTTTTATGTTAAAAACAAAAATTTTTATAACATTTTAATTTTCCTGACGATGCTAACAAACTGTTAGCGAAATATCGAAACAAATAAAGAATACGTTACTTTTTTATAAAAAAAACAACAAAGGATCTTAAGCTGCAAAAATTTTAATAATTTATGTATGTTTTTATACCCTTCACAAAAATGTTAAGGGTATATATAAGTTTGTGATTCCGTTTGTAATGTCTACAGTTTTTTTGCGACCCTATAAAGTATATACATATATTCTGATTCAGAATTAATGGAAAAGTCGATTAAGCGATATCCATCTGTCCGTCTGTCGGTCGTTGAAATAGCGTTTCTGAGAAAACCATTAGACATAGAAACTTTTTTCTTTCTTCCTTCTATTACTCCATATTGCCATGTGTTTTCTATTGAAATTCAGTAATATCGGTCCACGTATAGCTATTCAAAATTCCGAAAAAAGCCATGAATTTTTGAAATTTTGTATGAAAATTTTTAACAAAAAAAGTTTTTTTTCAGATATCGGTCCATATATACCCGAGATATAGCCCAAATCGGGTTTTTCATGAAAATGTCGCGTAAGCGAACTTAAACAATTTGTTGTGCTCAAAAGCAGTTCTGGTAATGAAATAAGGTTATATAAATATGGAAAATTAAAATTTTCGATATCGGTCCATATATACCCGAGATATAGCCTGAACCGATTTTTTTATTTAAATTTTATTTTATTTTTTTGATGAAAAGGAATTCTCGTTATAAAAGAAGGTTACTAAAATACAGAAAATAGAAAATTCCGATATCGGTTCATATATAACCGAGCATATTTAGGTCACATTTTTAATATACTATACATATGCGTGACTATCGTGAAGCGTATTTTAGATTCGGCCCAGCCGAATATACTACACTGTTACTTGTTTTTACATAACTTGTGTCGTTTTAAGCCTAGGTAATTGAATGAATTTGATGAAATTTCGATGAAAATATGACATCTCACAAGTTCAAAAATAACATGATTTTATACCCTTCACAAAAATGTATAGGGTATACATATATAAGTTTGTGATTCCGTTTGTAACTTCTACACTTTTAATTTGCGACCCTATAAAGTATATATATTCTGATTCAGAATTAATGGAAAAGTCGATTAAGCGATGTCCGTCTGTCCGTCTATCGGTCGTTGAAATACCGTTTGTAACGACAGGTTTACCCCCATAGGCTGAGATAGCTCAGGGCTGCCAGGATTCATTACAAAAATTTATATTTGTGACCAGAGAACAAGACAAAACACAACAAACTAATTTTTCTATATAAAATGTGGTTTATTGATTAAAAGTTGATTCTGCGTTATGCGACGGATCGCAGTGCCAACACCACTACATCGCCTTTGGCCGACTGTGTATGTAGAAGTACGTGGGGTTCGCGCTAAAACGCGGCGAGGAGAAATTAACTCAAACCCTCGGGGAATTAGACGAATGCCGAATCATATACACGCCACGAGGTTGGTGGAGCGAGATGCCGAGAATATCCGGAGGAGAGCTTTACTCAAAATCCTCTGAAGATTCTCGATTAAAACAAAAACCGATTTGCGCTTAGAATACGATGAGGGGAGGTCAACTCTAAACCCTCAATAGGTTAATGAAGCGTGAATTACGACACGGGGTCGGTGGAGCGAGTTGCCGAGAATATCCGGAGGAGAGCTTTACTCAAAATCCTCTGAAGATTCTCGATTAAAACAAACCGATTCACGTTTGGAATACGAAGAGGGGAGGTCAACTCTAAACCCTCAATAGGTTAATGAAGCGTGAATTACGACACAATGTCGGTGGAGCGAGTTGCCAAGAATATCCGGAGGAGAGCTTTACTCAAAATCCTCTGAAGATTCTCGATTAAAACAAAAAAACCCGATTCGCGCTTAGAAAACGATGAGGGGAGGTCAACTCTAAACCCTCAGTAGGTTAATGGAGCACGAATTACGACCCGCGGTTGGTTGAACTAGTTGCCGAGAACACAACATATGCATATTGGTGCAGGGAATACCTCGAGGAGAGATTTAACTCCGAGCCCTCGGTGTATTCCCTTTCCACGAGGGGCCAGATGTCTCTGAAAGGAATCTCTTCCCCTCAGAGCATCCTTTCCATCGTGCACCTGAGCACGGTGTCCTAGTATGGGGCAAAGAATACCCCGAGGAGAGATTTTACTCCGAGCCCTCGGTGTATTCCCTTTTCACGAAGGCCGGATGTCTCTGAAGGAAATATCTTCCCTCAGAACCATCCGGTTCTTCGTGCCCCAGCAACCAGTCAGGTATGGAGACTACCCTGAGGAGAGATTTCACTCCGAGCCCTCAGTGCATTCCCTTTACCACAGGAGTTCAGTTGATCTGAAAACCACTGCAGGTCTCCAGATCAGCCGGCATCCTATGTCACCTTCCCAGCTGCCTTGGCAGGAAGTCAGTACAGAGATTACCCTGAAGAGAGATTTCACTCCGAGCTCTCAGTGCATTCCCTTTTCCATAGGAATTCAGTTGTTCTGAAGACCATTTCAGATCTTCAGATCAACTGGCATCCTATGCCACTTTACCAGTCGAGCAGTGTACAGAAAATTCAAAATTTTTTTAAAATATATTATGTGTGTATACAAATTTAACTATTTAAACAGTTCAGTTATCAAATAAACAGGGTTTTTGTACCGTCCTGCCATTCACAATAATATATACCATCACTGACTATATTTGTCACGTAAACACGTAATGAAATTCTATTTTCTACAGGTTCAGACGTTACGGTTACATTTCATGTACTACGCTCCTGTTATATATTAATATTATTATATATAATAAGCAATTAAATATGTTTTTTAAAAGTACCAAAGAGCAGAGAACAAAAATTCAAACATTTGAGATTTATTCGCTATATTAGCTTCCAACATTGGTACTAATCAAAAAATTATAAAAAGCTTGTTTTTTATATTTTCCAGCTGTAGCTCATAATTCACGGTTATCACCAACACTGGCTCGATAATTCACGGTCATCACCAACACTGGCCGATACGGTTGCGATATTTTCTTCAGTAAATTTGGTGCGAAATTTTTTTACAATAACCCGAATAGAAGCTTCAGTAGGTCGATTAAACTGACCATAAAATGGAAGAAGCGCGAGTTAAGGTCAGGCAAATCAACAACCCTCTTAGTTAAACGTTGATAAAGATATCTTAGCGATAAAAGAAACAAACATGCTTATACATGACGGGAACAAGAAACATGATATCAATGAAAGTAGGGTTTGAAACATTCACGATAAAAAAGGGTCAAGCAATAAAATCATGGTAACAAATATAAATACAAAGCAACTAAACTAAGACAAAATTAGCTGTAAGAACATCCATAAGGATAACGTAGACCTAAATAAATATTGAAAAATTAAACTACTAGTAATAAAACGCTCAACTGAAGATAAGATACAAACATCAATAAAATTAAAGTGTTTTGTAATATTGTAAAAGATAAAATGGTCACTAAACATTAGAACTGAATATTCTTTGTATTGTAAAAACAAAAGTACATTTTTAGTATTTAAGACTCAAATTTACAAATGAATAAGTTAGTTAAAAATAAGTTCTAGACATATACTTGTCGTGTATTTTTAATTCAAGGAAATAAAGAAAATAAACGCGTAAGCGTTTAGGAAAAAAAGGTTTTTTTTTATTTCCACAAGACTGGAAAGTCATAACTGGCGATCCTGCCAGGAGAATAATACATTGTTATTCTTCACGAGGCGGACCACGGAAATGATCCTTGCCACAACAGGATAATAACACTGACTCTTGTAAAGTAAATCAAGACTCTAGTAAAAATCTAAATAAATTCTGACCACAATAAGGTAAATTTGTGCTCTAGAAAAGTTAACGAGAGGGAAAAGGCAAAGAATCTTCGACAGCAACAGGTTAATAACAGAAGAAATTATGGCAAATTCTGGCAACCAGCAAATAAGCATGCAAGCCTTAATAGAGCAAATCGCAGGCATGCAGGTGACCATGGAAGCACTAAGCAGAAAAAATGGAGAACTTGAGGAAAGACTGAATCAAGTACCCAACATGCACCCAGACATACTACAACCCTTACGAGCCGTGATGATGACGTATAACACCCCGGAGCAGATCAATCTGGACGTATTCAAAACATTGCCTGAATTCACTGGCAATCCTTTAGAATACCGCTCATGGAGGTAGGATGTTACAAGGTTGATGGATGGGATAAAGCAGCATGAATCCTCAAACAGGTATTGCGAAGCCTTGTCAATAGTGAAGACGAAAATACGAGGGTCTGCATCAGATGTGCTCATCAACCACAATACAATATTCAACTGGGAGGCAATAAAGAATCGCCTAGATTACACGTATGCCGACCAAAGACCCATCAACGTATTGCAAGACGAATTAAGAAGATTTCAGCAAGGAAATAAGACTTTGAGCCAGTATCATGACGATGTAAACAGATCGCTGACTCTCATCACGTCGAAAATTTCGATGTCAGGCCATCCTAAGAACACAATAGAAATAATGATGGAAGAAGCTGTTCAGGAAGCAGTCAGAGTATTCAAAGATGGAATCAAAAATTCTTACATAAGATCCACTCTTTATGTCAATCAAATTAGAGACCTAGAACATGCGTATGCAATTGCGAGGACAATTGAGCATGACAACTCTCACAGGCGGTTAAACCTAAGCTATGAGGAGCCCAGACAGGAAGGATATGCTCGCCCAAGGCATCAATCGAGTCAGGAATTCCAAAGGCGTCCAAATGTAACAACGATTAGGCACCAGGAACAACATCACCAACAGAATTATCCCCGTCCAGAACCAATGGACACATCATCGGGAAATACTCGCCAGTTTACACCAAGACAATGGATCAACGACACAGCAATATATCAACAGCAACAATATAACCAGCCCAGACCAAGGTTCAGCCCACACGGTATTTTTAACTCCGGTATGAATAAAAGGCGACGGGAACCCAGCGGCAACTATCAGCATAAAACGATGCGAATGAACAACCTATGCACAGAAGACGACATGTATGTAGAGACGGGAAATTCATCAAATAGTACTGTGAGTAAAAAGAAAAATAATTTTAAGCATTTAAACTAAGACACGGGTTGCCTTGTCTCACCTTGTCAGACGGTAGTGAAGAATATCTTGTGCTAGTTGACACAGTTGCAACCCATAATTATGTAAATTCAAGAATTAAGCTAAGTGAATCAGAGAATCTAAAAGGAAATATTAAAGTCTACTCAATCCATGCTGCATCTACTTTAACAAGAAAACAAACTGCTCAAATATTTAATAAGGTATTAGACTTTTACGAAACGGATGAATTAAAAGATTTTGACATATTATTGGGATATAAAGGTTTGAAGGCATTAAAGGGAAAGATAGATTTGGAAAGAATGATATTTAGAATAGGAGAAGAAGAAGAACCAGCTAGAATCAATTATTTAGTTAACGGAAAATATGAAAAAAGAATAGCTCAGTTGATGAGGGAAAATAATGGCATTGGGCCACTACCTTTTACAACTCTGATGGAGGCTGCAATTAGGACAGTGACGGAGGATCCGTTTTACACAAAACTATACCCATACCCTATAGCTGACAATGAATTCGTTAATAAGGAAGTCAAAAGATTACTCGACGAGGGTATAATTACAAAAAGTAATAGTCCTTTCAACTCACCGATTTGGACAGTCCCTAAGAAAGGAGTAGACGAATCTGGTCAACCCAAACGCAGAATGGTCGTAGACTTCCAAAAGCTAAATAAAAACACTATTTCAGATAGGTACCCTATACCGGACATTACAACAGTATTGCAGAATTTAGGACAGGCCTCATTTTTTACAACACTTGATTTGGAATCGGGATTTCATCAAATAAAAATCAAAGATTCCGACCAGGAAAAAAGAGCTTTCTCTGTCTTAGGCGGTCATTATGAATATAAGAGAATGCCTTTCGGCTTAAAAAACGTCCCTGCAATTTTTCAAAGATGTGTAGACGAAATACTCCATGATTACATTGGAAAGTTTGCCTATGTTTACATTGACGACGTTTTAATATACTCATCATCGGCTGATGAGCATATGAAACATATTGAAATTATTTTCGAAGCCCTGAATAAGGCAACTCTAAGAATATCCAGTGAAAAAAGTAAGTTTTTCCAAACGGAAATTGAGTATTTGGGACACATAATTAAACATGGAAAGATCTCATCAAACCCAGGAAAAATTGAGGCAATAGATAAACTGGCCATTCCACAGAACCTGAAGGAACTTAGGGGATTCCTGGGAATGACAGGTTATTACCGTAAGTTCGTGAAAAACTATGCAACAATAGCTAAGCCACTTACTGTTCATCTAAGAGGAGAACATGGCAATGTAAAAAGAACCCAAAGTAAAAATACAATAATAAAACTAGACCAACCGGCCATAGATGCGTTCAATAAACTTAAAAATTGTTTAAAAGAACAAGTGGAACTTTATCAACCCAGGGTTGACAAACCATTTGAACTCACTACTGATGCCTCAAACATAGCCTTAGGAGCGGTACTATCGCAACTAGGTAAACCAATTGCTTTTATTAGTAGAACTTTGACAAGTACTGAGGAAAATTACAGTACCAATAAAAAAGAATTACTGGCTATAATCTGGGCATTGCAAAAACTTAGGAACTACGTCTACGGAAGCCCAGATTTAACCATATATACTGACCATCAGTCACTCATGTTTTCCGTTTCGGATAGAAATCCAAACACGAAACTGAAACGTTGGAAGAACGTGATTGAGGAATATGGCGCTCAGCTTAAGTACAAGCCGGGTAAAGATAATGTGGTGGCAGATGCCTTGTCAAGACACACCGTAAATGTATTAAGTACGACATCAGAAGACACCGTACATTCAGCCGAATTATCCCCAGAAATTGTAATCAGAACTGTCAATACCCCATTTAATGCATATGGCATACAAATTGATTTAGTACCAAATGAACACATCAATGAAGTAAGAACACGTACAGTTTTTGCCAACAGAGTAAGACATACTGTGAACTATACATCAGAGCAAGACCTGATAAAAGAATTGAAAAAGGTGGTCATACCAAAACGCATAACAGCCATACATGCGACAGCAGAGACTATATTTAAAGTGGCTCCTGTCATAAAAAATACATTTTTAAATACAACATTTATACATACACCAGTCAAATTGAAAGACATCATCGATAAGGAACAACAATATAATATTGTTGAATTTACACATAATCGTGCACACAGAGGCTACAAAAACAACATCAAAGAAATATTATTAACATGTTATTGGCCCGATATGAAGAAGCAGTGCAAAACATACAATAAAAAATGCTCACCATGTCTTTTCGGTAAATACGAAAGAAATCCAGTGCGACAACCTTTGAGGGATGCTACAATACCAACAGAACCTGGCCAGCTCATCCACATGGATGTATATTACAACGAAAATAAAACATTCATCTGTGCTATCGACAAATTCTCCAAATACGTCGTAGTAAGACAAGTTTCAGATAAGACACATATGGACGAGAAAATAGAAGAACTTATCATTAATAACTACCCCAAATGCAAACGTCTCATGACAGATAACGAACTATGTTTGAACACGGCCGCAGTAAAGATAATGTGCCAAAAACATAATATTGATAAAATAAACACACCAGTATACAGATCATCGGCGAATGGTCAAATAGAAAGAGAACATGGAACGATAACAGAATTAACGAGAATATTAAAGATACAAAATGAAACGAGTTCAACCGAAGAATTATTTACAGCTATAAAAGCATTAAATAACACAATACATTCAGTCACTCAACGTAAACCCAGCGAATTACACTTTGGCACTGTTCAATTTGATAAGGAAGAAATTTATAAAAGACTAAAAGAAGCGTCTGACAAAGTTTTAGAAAAATTAAATCAAGGATCAAGGCACAGAACCTTTGCAGAGGGAGAACAAATTCTAGTGAATATAAAGAATTTGAGGAAAAAAAGTGACGCTAAATACAAAAAACATATTGTTCACGAAGATCGTGGGGACACGATTCTAACGAAAGGAGGAGTAATAGTTCATAAAAACAATATTAAAAATTACACTTTAAATAAAAATGATGTTACTATACCTGATATTACTCGCCGCGGTAAGCCAAGTAGGCAAAGCAGCCACGGAACTAAGAAATCTGCAAAATCAAAAATATGTTCTAACTAGAACCGATGACGTCCTTTTGTGCGATGATCAGGCATATCTTTTTCATGTCACTAACTTGACAAAAATTTTAACTCCATATAGAAAAATCGTTACAGAAGGATATGAACCAACGACCCAAGAAATTATCTGGATAAAGAAGATAGAAGCTATAGCAGACCAATTAAACGAACACAAACGGTACTCAAGATCCCTAAATTTTCTGGGATCAGCACTCAAATTCATTACGGGAAATCCGGACCACGACGACCTTATAAGAATGGAAACGGCAATAAATACATTAATAAACAATAACGAAAAACAGCGTCTAATTAACTCCAGGTTTGAGAAATTGATCGATTCACTGCAAGGCCATAAGTTAGAAAACCATCTTATTATTGAAGAAGTGCATGAACAGCTACTTCTACTTGTTAGGACAATTAATGCAGCGAAAAATAATGAATACTTAACAGAGTCACTAGATATGGACGACATAAAAGAAGTGATACAACACGAATTAATTACGGTGCCTGTAATAAATATATTGGAATACGCAGACATCCATACTGCTGGAACAGGAGATCTATTTATAGCTATTTACAAATACCCGATACTCAACAATCATTGTAAATTTTTTAAGGTCACACCTATAAGTTTTAGGCATGGAAAAATCCAAACGGATGAGCAAATTGCCTATTGTAATAAAGAATACGTTAGGGTCACCAATTGTGAAAATTACCTAGGAAGATACATTTGTCGGAGAAACAACGAAACAGACGCATGTATAATTCCACTCCTTGAGGATAAAAGCAGTAAATGCACAGTCATACAGGAATACAATGACAAACTTTTGAAAATCGACGAAGGCTTCATATTGCTAGACGGAAACCACTCAATAGAGAACAAATCAATGACAGGAACATATTTAGTTACATATACGGACCAAGTTAATATTGACGGAATTCTGTACAGGAACATTCATGATAGACTAATAGAAGCCATACATAACAAGCACCATGAAAATTTTGAAATAGAAAAAATTTTAGAATCAGATAGAGAAAACGCATTTAATAATATAGATTCAATTAAAAAATTCGTTATCCCATATGAAGAACATCCTATCAGATCAACTTTTTATTCATTTTTTATGATAATCACAATTGTAGGCATAATTGTACTCGGAATGAAACTGTTTAAATATATTGTAATCTATAAACAAAAGAAACAAGCGGAATTGTACTACGCATATTATAATACAGTTTTAGAGGGAGTTAGAAAAGATCGGGACGATCTTGCTTAACCCGGGGGAGAGTTAAGGTCAGGCAAATCAACAACCCTCTTAGTTAAACGCTGATAAAGATATCTTAGCGATAAAAGAAACAAACATGCTTATACATGACGGGAACAAGAAACATGATATCAATGAAAGTAGGGTTTGAAACATTCACGATAAAAAAGGGTCAAGCAATAAAATCATGGTAACAAATATAAATACAAAGCAACTAAACTAAGATAAAATTAGCTGTAAGAACATCCATAAGGATAACGTAGACCTAAATAAATATTGAAAAATTAAACTACTAGTAATAAAACGCTCAACTGAAGATAAGATACAAACATCAATAAAATTAAAGTGTTTTGTAATATTGTAAAAGATAAAATGGTCACTAAACATTAGAACTGAATATTCTTTGTATTGTAAAAACAAAAGTACATTTTTAGTATTTAAGACTCAAATTTACAAATGAATAAGTTAGTTAAAAATAAGTTCTAGACATATACTTGTCGTGTATTTTTAATTCAAGGAAATAAAGAAAATAAACGCGTAAGCGTTTAGGAAAAAAAAGGTTTTTTTTTATTTCCACAAGACTGGAAAGTCATAACTCGCGCTTGTAGTCAAAATTATATTTAAATGAACATATTTCAATTCAATGCTTTAATGTAGTTTTATTAGTAAATGTGTCATACAAAATTACCAAAAAAAATTTTTGTAATTATCTCTCACCTAACGGTTCTTTTAGTACAACAACAAAAAATCATTGGGCAAAACCTAAGAAACTTTTAATATTTGGTATAATAACCCTTATTTTTTATTACTGCGGCGCACCGACGCGGCACAGATTTGATTAAATTATCAATTATTTTTGGATCTACGCGTATCCATTCATTCTCCAGACACGAAAATAAATCGTCTCTCTAGGAAAATCGTTTCGATCCAACATTCCTCTTCAATATGGAAAATAAATTTTCGATTGGGTTCAAATCAGGTGATTGAGCCGGCCAATCAAGCACTTGAATCCCTTTCGATTGTATCCAGTCCTTCACCAACTTCGATGAGTGTTTCGGATCGTTATCATGTTGAAACACCCATGGAAGTCGCATATTCCACTCGGCATATGGCAACATCTTATTTTCGAAAATGTCCCTATATACAAATCTGTCCATTTCGGTAGAAATTCTGTGGAATGGCCCTAGACCATGACCTGAAAAACACCTCTACGCCATCATGAATTGAAACACCTTCATCAGTAACACCACTTATTTCACCATAGCGTTTTGCAGTAATAGATTCGTTATTCTTAGTAATGCTTATTTCAACAGGCTGTTTTAAATTTTCCAAGCTTTGGAAACACCATATTTGATTTGACAACTTGTCACTTGCACCAGAATCCAACTTGATAGTTACCCTCCTTGTTATGTTGCTCTCTTCTTTCTCATAATTAGAGACCATGAAACATACACTCTTATTCCTGGCTGCGTGTGCATCTGCATTTCTACAATTACGTGCCAGATGTCCGAATTTATTGCACTTAAAACACTTACCATTAAATTTCTTAAATTTATGGTTCTTCTTACTAGTAAATGCCGTCTTTTGTTTCACTTGATCTTCATTTCGGTCAGAGATTTTTGCTTCTTCTGATATAAGTCTTTCTTTCACTATATTAAATGTAAGCTTATCATCATCAACATTCTACAAAGCTGTGATTAATGGATCAAACTTTTCTGGGAGCGTCATAAAAAATTGGGCCAACAAATCAGCATCATCAACAGTAGCACCAGACAATTTCAGCATTCTAATCAAGTTTTCAAAATTCATTATATGGGCAATAACACTATCACCCTCACTCATGTGCATCTTGGATAACTTTTTCCGCAAAAGTAGTTGATTCACTACAGATTTCTTTGCAAAAACAGACTGCAAGCTGTCCCACATTTCCTTTAAAGTGTTTTTCTCGCGAACATAGCATAAACAATCTGAGTGCAGAAATCCTACTAAACGATCCTTAGCCTTCTTATCATTTGTATTGAAATTTGATCTTTCAGCCTCGTTCTCAGGGGGTCGCCTGTAAAAACGTCCAATAATCCCAAAGAATTCAAATGCAATTTCACCCTAAATTGCCAATCATCAAATCCCGAGCCGTTAAACTGCGGAATACCATGAGATTCATTTGAGTCGCCCATAACCTCAATTCAAACAATGATTGCAATTTAATAATTTATTAAATTGAACAAAACTGAATTAATATACATACATATATAAGCTTTCAAATCAAACTCATAAACCAAGAATGAAAAATATTGACAACCATTTTGAAATAATAATTCTGATTGCCTTGATTTCGCCATTAAGAAAACTAAATTGACAAATTTTTCTATTTGTAGAAGTAGAAATATTTTAATATAACAAAATTCGTTGCAATAACGAATTACGGGCAATATTAGAGTGTAATGAAATGGACAACTTGGACGGTTATGTCGATCATTTTGATAAATGCATAGAAAATACAATAAATAAATTTACTACCAAAAAGAAAATAAATGAAAAGCATGACAATAAGTGGTTCAGCGATGATCTAAGAAACATGAAAAGAGAAATGATTTTTAAATACCAGAGCGCAATGAATGAAAATACAAATGAGGCATGGAACGATCATAAAATAATTAGAAATGCATATAAAGTAAAAATTAAAAATGAAAAAAAATAATTATATAAATAATAAAATAGGAAACCCCAGATCGGTGATAAAAAATGTAGAATATAATAATAGTTTGCAAATAGCAGAACATTTTAACAATTATTTTATCAACAGTATAAAGGAAATTAATAACTCCATTGGGCATGTGCAATATAAAAATAATATACATACCTGTAATAGACAGTAAATTTAAATTTAGTGCAATAAGTTTAACAGAGTATATGTAAAGACATAAAAAACAAGCCACACTATAATAAATTAATATTAGATAATTGGGACATAGTTTGCAATAAAATACTTAGAATAGTGAACAAATCCCTTGAAAGCGGAATATTTCCAAACAACTGGAAAGAATCAGTTATAACACCAATAGAAAAAGTTAAAAATACAATAAAGTGTGAAGAATATAAGCATATAAACAGCCTAAAAACGTGTGAAAAAATTGTGGAAAAAATAGTAAAGAATCAGCTTGAAGAATATATAGAAAGTCACAAAATACTCTCAAAATATCAATCAGGTTTCAGAAAAACACTCATGCGAGACTGCTGTGAATTACGTTAGAAACAGATGGAAATATGTGAAGCAAAATAATAAAGAAGCTGCACTTCTCCCTCAGGCAACACAACGGGACCAAAAGGACCCAAGTGGGCTGGTTTCATGAAACTGGCGGCCTGTACAACCTAACCTAACCTAACCTAAGGTTACCGTTGAGGAGCCTCATAAGCGTTTAGGGCCCGTTCAATGCCTAAACTGCCAAGAATTTGGCCATACTAAGGCCTATTGTAAGTTGCCCGCAGTTTGCGTTGTGTGTGGTGAACTTCACGGTACATCACATGCAAAAAACCTAAGACTGACTCGAGCGTTAAAAAATGCAGTAATTGTGGAGGTAACCATACTGCAAACTACAGAGGTTGCCCTGTCTACACTCACTTCAAGAGGTCAATGACAAATAGGTCACCAATTTTAAATATGCCACCCCAGCAGACATACAGCATTTCTACAAGCAATTTTCCCCAGGTACACCAGTCAACCAGCCATATAAACGTGCAAAACCCCCAAAAAATTTCTTATGCGAATGTGGTAAAATCAGATAATCCAAACTTGAATCAAGAGTCCAAGCCTCAAAACTCCGACCAAAATTTTAGCAATCTTGAGGCAACTCTGCAGACATCTATAAATACATTTACGGTTTCCATGCCGAACATGATGCAGGAAATGCTGAAAATGCAATCCACTATTTTGCAGGCAATTTTAAAAAAATGAGTTGGTTAAAAATATGTTTCTGGAACGCAAACGGCATCCGCCAACACAAAAATGAACTTGAGCACTTCCTTATGGAAAAGCAAATTGACATAATGCTGATTGCTGAAACTCACTTAACAAGCAACGGCTATTTCAAAATTAATGGTTACAGACTATATGATAATAAAGATCCCCGTGGCAGGAGGCTCAGCAATTTTGATAAAAACTAGAATTAAGCACTATTTGCTAAACGAGACATGTGAGGAGTATCTTTAACAACAAACATATGTATTGAACATAATCATCATAAAATTGTTATTTCATCGATTTATTTCCCACCCCGGTTTTGAGTAACAGAAAATCAATATACAAATTTTTTCAATTCACTTGGGCCTCGATTTTTAGCGGCTGGCGACTATAACGCTAAACACACTTTTTGGGGATCACGTTTAATTACCTCGAAAGGCCGTGTGCTTTTTGATACCGTTTCCAAAATGGGCTTAGATGTGGTTTTAAGCGGACGCCCCACTTATTGGCCGTCAGACCGACGAAAGATCCCAGATGTTATAGATTTTGGAGTTGCGAAAAATTTTCCTCTAGAGTGGATGCAAGTGGAGCCTTCATTAGATTTGTCATCAGATCACTCACCCACTATAATCTCCGTTTCGTTTCCCCAAGAGATTGGCTCCCCGTTAACCGTCAATAGAGTTAATTGGCTAAACTACAAAAAATTTCTGAGTACACATTGTACTGAAAATATCGCCTTGAGAACGCCTGAGGATATTGATGTGTCAATTAACGATTTTTCTGAAAACCTCAAACTGGCCGTACAGCATGCTATCACTAGTCATATAAGATCTAGAAATGAGAACAATAGAACTTATTCGTCTGAAATTGAGCAACTTCTGTCAGAAAAAAGAAGAGTCAGAAGAGAGTGGCAGCTTCGCAGGTCTCCCCAGCTTAAAAGCAGGCTATGAGAGTGCATAACTCAGTTAAGAAATCTGCTTGAAATGCACAGAATGGCTTCCCTTAAAACATATTTGGAAAGCCTGGATGGTACTCCACAATCTGACTATTCTCTGTGGAAAGCGACAAAAGGTCTGAAAAGACCCGTAATAGGTAAGCCACCTTTGCGAACTTCAACTGGCGACTGGGCAAGAAGCGATTCAGAAAAGGGGATGGTGTATGTTAATCATTTGAGAAATGTTTTTATTACAAATGATGCATCTGAATTACCACCATACGCAGTTAGACCGCCTGTGTCTTTGCGATTCATATTTCAAGATGTAGAACAAGGTATCAGTAACAAAAACCCCAGGAAAGCTCCAGGTATTGATCAAATTACTGGCAAAATGCTTGAACAGTTACCTCGTGTAGCTAAAAGAATTCTAATTTTTATTTTTAACGCTATTTTACGCCTTGAGTATTATCCTGCAGAGTGGAAGGTCTCTATGATTACTATGATACCCAAGCCAGGGAAGGATCCGACTAAAGTAGAGTCATATAGACCAATAAGTCTACTACCAACAATTTCAAAACTGTTCGAAAAATTGTTAATGGCGAAGTTGTCTCCAATATTGAACAATGTGGGATGCATCCCTGATTATCAATTTGGCTTTCGGGCTAAACATAGCACCATAGAACAAACGCACAGACTAGTCAATGTCATAAGACAAATCTTTGAGGCAAAGAAGTACTGCTCAGCTCTTTTCATTGATATTTCTCAAGCGTTTGATAAAGTGTGGCACGACGGCTTGATGCACAAAATAAAGCTAAATTTGCCTGCAAATACACACAAGCTTCTGGAAAGCTACTTATACGGGCGGAAGTTTGTTATCAGAGAAGGCGACTTTATTAGCCCAACTCAGCCAATCAAGGCAGGAGTTCCCCAAGGCAGCATACTGGGGCCTACTTTATATTTGATTTACGCCTCTGACATGCCAACGACATCTGGAATCCACACTTCTACCTTTGCAGATGACACAGCGTTTTTGAGTGTTCATGAAAACCACCATTTAGCATCACGAAATTTACAGGAATATATTTCAATATTAGAGAAATGGCTAAAACTTTGGAAAATCAAAGTTAATAAACAGAAATGTACTCATGTTACATTCACACTGTGTAGGCAAACATGTCCGCCTATCCAAATTAACAACTCACCTATTCCGCAGCACAACGAAGTCATGTACCTTGGTAGACCGTAGGCTAACATGGAAGTCTCACATTGAAGCAAAGGTCACTCAGTTAAAACTAAAAGCAGCGCAGCTAAATTGGCTTATGGGCAGAAATTCGACACTGAAATTAGATTGCAAACTTTTGTTATACAACGCAATACTAAAGCCTATATGGTGCTACGGAATTCAGTTATGGGGCACCGCCTCAGCGTCAAACATTGAAAAAATCCAAAGGCGACAAAACAAAATTCTACGAACGATTACTGCAGCTCCAAAATTCACGAATTCAAAAATTCACGAATTCATAATGATCTGAGTGTTCCGCTGGTAAAAGAGGAATTTTCTAAGTACGCGACAAGGTATATCAGTAAACTGGAACTTCATCCAAACCCTCTTGCTCGCAATATACTTAATTTTGGCGGCCACACTCGGCTTAAAAGAAGGGATACCGCTGCCACCATCAGATTGCTCAATAGGTGATTTTACCGAAATAGCTCCCGCATAATAAAACTTTTTGTCTAGCATTAGCCGGACTTTAGAATCACATTTTTTAATTTTAAATTTAGTATTAAGATTTGAATACTTATTGTTAGTTCATTTTGAAGATTCAATAAATAAAAAAATGCTTAAAAAAAAAAACGTTGAAATCTTCACCTGATCGGCAACCCAGTTTATCAAAAATCTTATACGCGGAACCGTGTTGCATCATATTTTGTCCAAATGTTGCGAAGTATGGAGAACATTTTATAGAGCTGTGAAAGCCACTTCTTAATACTGACAAAATTTTTGGTATGAATTTGTCCCACTCCTTATGATCTTTATGATATTTAATAAAAAAAATCTGATTTTTGTTATGATTTCGCGATTTGCTCTTTCTGAAGCATTTGAATGCGAGGCATAGTAGCCTGTAGTGATATTTCATACGATTTGAAAAAGTCACTCATTTCTTTTGAAATAAACTGTTTCCCATTATCACTGTGGATATAACGTGGCACTCCAAATGTTGGAAAAATTTCAGTTTGGAAATAAAGAGTTATACTTGCAGATGTTGCCGCCTTCAATGCTTTGAGGAAAATAATTTTTGCCATGTGATCGAGAATAATGAATATTACTAAATTACGAGACTTTGAAAGGGGGTAGGGACCAAGGAAATCGGAGTAAAGTCTTTCGAATGGGCGATTTGTTTCAAACTGTTTTCCCATTTTAGGTCGCGATATTTGATTGGGACTCTTTATACTTTTGCAGATTTCACATGAACTTACGTAATTTTTTACATCGCTGGTCGTTGTGGGCCAATAATATTTCGAACGTATTCAAAATAGGGTCTTATTGAATCCACCATGACTTGTTAAGTCTGAGTTGTGGGCTATTTCCATAACCTGATTTGTTAAGGTTTTAGGAATCCAAATTGGCCATAAATTGTCTTCTTCCTCTTCAGGGCCTTCTCTAAAATTTATTCTTTTTAGAATAACGTTACCAGATAATTGAAGGTCAGGCAAGAAATTCTCATTTTCCGATATTGTTTCTTTTATTTTCGCGTACTCTTCGCTTTCGAATTCTGGCGATGACAAATCAAGTTCTAAATTATTATCAAGTGATAGTTGTTCTACATCCATTCTAGATAAGCAGTCCGGGACTACATTTAACGAACCTTTCCTATGCTCAATTGAAAGTCATACCCCTGTAATTTGGGACTCCACCGTGCTAGTCTACCACTAAGGTCCTTTTGGGACATCAGCCATTTTAAGGACGAATGGTCCGTTATTATACGGAAAGGAAAGCCATCAATGTATGGTCTGAATTTGTTTACATAAACTACTGCAGCCATACACCCCAGTTTGGCCACAGTATAGTTTTTTTGTGCCTTATTTAATTTCTGTGACACGTAGGCTATAGGAAGCTCTTTGCCATCGTCATCAAATTGTAGTAAAACACCACCTACACCGATTGTTGAAGCGTCACACTGAATGACGAATTCTCTGCCAAAATCAGGTTGTGCTAAAACGGGGGCTGTGGTCAAGGCCAACTTAAGTTTTTCGAAAGAACTCTTAGCGGGTTCAGTCAAAGCAAAGAATTTATTTGTTTTCTCCAAACAGTCAGTCAATGGTCCTGCTAAATCAGCAAAATTATTAATGAAGCTACGGTACCAATTCGCCATTCCTACGAATCGTCTTATCTGCTTTGAACTTTTTGGTAGAGGGAAATTTTTAATGGATTCTACTTTATCAGGGTCCACTTTTAGGCACCCATTACCGACTATGTACCCCTGGTATAATATTTCCTTTTGGCAAAATTTGCTTTTGCTAATATTAATTGTAAGTTTTGCCATTTTAAGACTTGTTACAACCTCCGACAAAAGTTTTATGTGAGATTCGAAATCATGACTGCAGACCAATACATCATCAAGGTAAATGAACACATTTTCTTTGTCCATTAACCGACTATTGTGTGGGGAGCATTACATAATCCAAAAGGCATATATTTATAGTGATATAATGGTTTCGCTGGTATAACGGAAGCAGTTTTTTCTTTGGAAGACTTAGTTATCGGAATTTGTAAAAATGCATCTTTGTAGTCGATTCCACTAATAAAGAAGGTGTCTTTGAGCCTACTCAGGAGACCATTTATATAGGGCAAGGGGTAGGAATCCTTTTTTGTGACTTCATTAAGCTGTCTTAAGTCAATGCATAATCTAACCTTGCCAGGTTTTCTGACAATTACTGCTGGAGAACACCAGGGCGAGTTAGACTCCCCTATGACTCCGAGTTTCAACAGTCTCTCTATTTCCCCATATGCTTTTTCTTGACGTGGTGGTGAAAGGGGGTAGTGCTTGCACTTTACGGATACAGCATTTCCTGTGTCAATGTGGTGTTCTAATAAATTGGTACATCCCAAGCCAAGTTTCTCAAAGGCAGGAAATGCATGTATAGTTTCCTGAAGTATGAGGTTCTGGTCTGGTGACAGTTGATGAAAATTGGTTTTAACATTTGAATCAGTTGATAAAGCCGAAATATTGAAAGGTGAAGTGGGAAATATGTCAGGGGCCAAAGCAAATTCTTTCCAAAAGTTAATACCGAAGTAAGCTTCTTGACTTAATGAGGGCACTAGATAAAAATCTATGGGTTTAATCACTTCTCTAAACTGTATTGGGAGCGTGCACAATCCAATCTCATCTTGTTTAGTACCATTTGCCGTGCGAATTGACGATTTTACGTGTTTATATGAAATGTTGTTCCTTTCCAAAAACTGCAAACAGTTTTTCCCTAAAACGGAGACATTTGCTCCACTGTCTAGAAGGCCTGTTAATATTTCCTCAGAAACCCTAACCTGAGCGACTGGTCTGTCATCAGAACCATGTATAATACTAGATTCTAAAATGGTTGCGTTTTTTGTAACGTAATCTACATTTTAAAATTTTTTTTGCGAACATTTTTGTGAATATGTTTACTTGTATTTGGCAAGGAAATAGAATGAAAAGAAAATTCTGTTTGGGTAGAACTTTCTTTCGTTGCTGTTCTGTTTGGTAAATTCTACGAATTTTGAGTGTGTGAAGTATCAAAGTTCATTTCCGATTTAAACTCGGGGTTTGGTGGAATGGACGATTGTCCTCGGTAGCCATATCGCCCATGTTCCGATTTCCCTGAAAATGTTTAATTATGGGTTTAATTAAAATCGTTTGTTTGGAAAATGCATGGGAGTGTGCATTACCGTGGAACAGGTAGAGGAATAGCGTTAGTCTAGGGAATGAAGACTATGTGCAGGAGGGGCTTCCTGACGTTACTATTAATTTTGTCAAATAAATTTCCAATTACTTACATTCGAGTAAATTTATTTACAAACCAAAATTTGTTATAAATCAGCGAAACTTCAATTTAGAAAACTTCAAGACGCCACAGGATCTTCCTTATCGAGAGTCCGCTAAGAATAATAATGAAGACCGGAAATCAGTCAATTATAAAAATTTAAGGCGAAAAAGTTCAATTAGTGGTGAATGTTTCCATTCACAATTAATTACAGGGATGGAACTTTGTTGCCGATAATTCCTTTAAAGCGTTTTTAAACATCCTGCGGTGCCTTGAAGCAATTTGCGCAGTATCCATGTAGGCGAACTTGGCGTTGACGATCTTTGACTTTCATGTTTCGAAACTTTTTACAAAAACGCAGCGGGTGATATTTACTGCATACAAGACACTTGTTAAGCGCGATTCTTCTTGGAGCCCTGTGAAAATAAAATTTGTTAGTGTAGTTATAGGTAGGAATGAACTTAGAGAATATATATATATAGGTGAGGGGTATGACTGAGTGGATTCCTAGTACATGTAAGTGGATATAACGTTGTACAAAATAAAACGGGAGAGATGAGAGAGAATTATGTATTTTTTATTGCTTAGAAAGAGCGTGAATTGGGAGGGCACAAAGCTTATGTATAGCTCTAGTTATAATGCCGGTCTGCGTTCTTATGTCGGCTACGCGAACGAACCCATCGGCGCCAGGATAAATTTTGACGATTCGACCTAATCTCCATTCATTAGGGGGTAGACGATCATCTTTTACTACAACCAGCTGATTGACCATAATGTTTTCTTCAGGATATTGCCATTTGTCTTTCCATCTTTGCGCAAATTGATGGTGGAGTACTTTTAACTTTTCCCATTGGTTTCTAAAACTGCAGGGCTCATTCTGAATTTCGGGAGGAGCTATAATAGGTGCACCACGAAGGAAATGGCCTAGCGTGAGAGCTAATAACTCGTTAGGATCATCCGACATGGGTGATAGGGGCTTAGAGTTGAGAAGCGTAGCAAATTCTTCAAACGTGCATTTGTTGTTTTGAGCTACCTTTTTGAAATGAGTTTTAAACGATTTGACACCCGCTTCCCACAGCCCTCCCATATGAGGGGCATTTGGGGGAATAAAATGCCACTGAAATCCGTGGGAAGAGTATTTCGCCACTATGTCCGATGCAGCGGTGCTTATGAACTGATCGTATTCAAACTGGAGAGCTCGTTCAGCGCCTACAATATTGGTCCCATTGTCGGACATAATCTTTTTTGGCAAACCGCGTCGAGCAGCAAATCTAATGAAAGCTGCTCTGAAAGAATTGGTGGTTAAGTCGGAACAAAGCTCGAGGTGCACTGCTCTCGTAGCAAAGCACACGAAGACACATACTTATCCCTTTTGATATGGGGCATTTCGTAACATTGAAGTTTTAATGGAAAAAGGACCTGCAAAGTCTAAGCCAGTGATGGTGAATGGTAATGAGAAAGAACTTCTCGCCACTGGTAGGGCGCTCATTATTTGTGCTTTCACATTTTGCTTATAACGAACGCACGTTATACATTTCCGCATGCAGAACCTGATTGCAGGTTTCAACCTCGGCACAATATATTCTGCTCGTATTGCTCGCAACATCAGGTTGGTTTCCGCGTGCATTAAGAGATTATGTGTAAAATCGATAAATAATCTGCAAAAACATGAGTTGACGGGAAGAATCACTGGGTGGCGTTCGTTATACGGCAGAGTTGAGTTCGCTATTCTGCCGTTGGTACGAATAACATTGCGTTTCTCCACAAATGGATTCAAGGGAAATAGAGAGCTTTTTCTACTGATTTCTTTGCCCTTTAACAATAAGGTAAGCTCTGTTCTGTAGTGCCTAAGCTGAGTTAAAGATATAAGCCTGTTTTTAGTTTTTGAGAACTCTTCGCATGTGATGCTATCGCATTTTTTAAGTATGGTTTTGATTTGATCGGAAGCAGGTGCTATCTGCGAGGTATTTGAGTTATCGCGGTATTTGAATTATCTGAGCTCATTATTCAGTCGTTGTTTAGCTTCGATAGTGAACAAACGTGTTTCTTTTTTAATCGCAAAGTAAACAAATTAAACGGGATTAAGTAAGTGAACAGAGTGATTTTATTTAAAAGAAAAACATTGTGACATTTTTTTTAATACCGTTTTAAATTGTAATTAAAAAATGAAACAATTAATTGCATGAGTGTACCTATCAGATGTAATTCTGAAAAAGGCTTAGCTCCGGTAGAAAAAACCTTTGGATTTCTGAGGAAGAATCGGTGAAAAAATCATTAGAAAATTTCCTGTCTCTAAGAGATAGGAAACGCCCGCGATCGTGTTCGCTAAATATTGTTGTTACAACTGAAGACAAAACATCTTCCAGTTAAATTGTTGATGATAAGCCGAAAACGCAAGTAGGCATGGAAAGGTACATAGCCGTGGTCAAAAGGCAGCGTAGCCCCAAATCAGCTCAAATATCATCTCAACCGAAAATTTCTAAAGATGATAATAGGACTTCGGCAACAACTGTGAAAACTGTGAAAATGATTTACATCAGTACCTGCCTTGACGGCCTAACGTGATGGTGGACCAATTCCACGGAGTGAATTTTTCACGATTCACCACCGACCCCGTGTGGCTTCCTAGGCTCACACAGGTAGCAATTCTTGTCATATGATTGCGGTATTATGAACAACTTCTTGTTGAGGAGTTCGGGCCTTCTAATCCCTCATGTATGCAATTTCCCAGCAATCAATGGAGGACAAGGCTTAATGAGTTGGTAGGGCGAAGCCCATTAAGAGCATCAGCCCTTAAACCAACTCACCCGTCAATCATCACCACTGGTTCCTTACAGTACACGTATCTGTTGTATAGGCAACAGATCCTCGGGAGATTGTTAGCCCTCGAAAAAAGCCGAAAAATCATACAATTATCAAGGATACTAACACTCCCTTCCTTTCGTTTTAGGTTTCAACCACAGCCAGAACGTTTCAGCCAAGGTAGGCACCTCAACCATGATCAGCCCGGGTCGAACCGCAAGCAGAACTTCCCGGGGCCATGCTGATCCCAGTTCTGCCAATTTATACCCTTGATAAGGGTTTCGGAAGCCAACACAACATAAGTCATGTGGCTTCCTAGAGTTTTGTTTGCCGCACCAAACGAGGGACCCCTTCCCCTCTTTTCCCCGAAAAACAGAGCGCCTAAATAGGAATACGCCAAGGCAAAACCTGTTCCCCGGGGGGAGGACTTCGGCAACAGATAGTAATAGGTTTTCTATACTTCAATCAGATGAGCCAACAATATATAAAAAAAAACCTTTAGCCGCCACCAATATATTTGCGAGAGCCTACCTCTAGGGAGCTGGTAAAACAACTTATTACGGCAATTGGAAAAGACACTTTTAACGTAACATCGGTTAAGCATGGCATCATCAATTAAACGAAAATCCAGGTAAACAGTGAAAATGAATACCGAAAGTTGTCTGACGTTCTGGAGAAGGAGAAACGATCATTTTACACATATCAGCTTAAATGTGCCAAAGGTATTCAGGTTGTTATAAAAGGGATTGACCCATTTGTAGATACGAATGATATCAAAACCGGGCTAGAGGACAATGGCTTTAAAATTAAAAATGTGGTTAATATAAGAAACCGTGAAAAAATTCCTCAACCCATGTTTAGGGTTGAATTGGAACCTAGAGATGTTGTCTTGAAAAAGAATGGAGTGCATCCAATTTATTACCTCAAATATCTTTTACATCGTAAGTTTGCCGTTGAGGAGCCTCATAAGCGTTTAGGGCCCGTTCAGCGCCTAAACTGCCAAGAATTTGGCCATGCTAAGGCCTATTGTAAGTTGGACGCAGTTTGCGTTCTGTGTGGTGAACTTCACGGTACATCACAGTGCAAAAAACCTAAGACTGACTCGAGCGTTAAAAAATGCAGTAATTGTGGAGGTAACCATACTGCAAACTACATACTCACTTCAAGAGGTCAATGACAAATAGGCCATCAATTTTAAATATGCCACCCCAGCAGACAAACACCATTTCTAGAAGCAATTTTCCCAAGGTACGCCAGTCAACCAGCCATATAAACGTGCAAAACCCCCAACAAATTTCTTATGCGAATGTGGTAAGAACCGATAAGCCAAACTTGAATCAGGAGCCCAAGCCTCAAAACTCCGACCAAAATTTTAGCAATCCTGAGGCAATTCTGCAGACCCTTGTTCAATCTATAAATACATTTACGATTTCCATGACAAACATGATGCAGGAAATGCTGAAAATGCAATCCACTACTTTGCAGGCAATTTTAAAAAAATGAGTTGGTTAAAAATATGTTTCTGGAACGCAAACGGCATCCGCCAACACAAAAATAAACTTCAGCACTTCCTTATGGAAAAGCAAATCGATATAATGTTGATTGCTGAAAACCATTTGACAAACAGTTATTTCAAAATAAATGGGTACGCATTATATGACACTAAAGATTCCCGTGGAAGATCTTGATTAAGCACTATTTTCGGCATGAGACATGTGAGGAGTATCTGCAAGCAACTAATATATGCATTGAATATTTGCATGAAAACTTCGTTATTTCTTCGATCTACTCACCGCCACGATTTTCAATAACAGAAAATCAGTATTTACATTTTTTGAAATCACTTGGTTCTCGATTTTTAGCGGCTGGTGACTATAACGCTAAGCATACTTTTTGGGGATCACGTTTAATTACCTCGAAAGGCCGTGCGCTTTTTGACACCGTTCCCAAAATGGGCTTAGATGTGGTTTCAAGCGGACACCTCCCTTACTGGCCGACAGACCGACGAAAGATCCCAGACGTTATAGATTTTGGAGTAGCGAAAAATTTTCGTTTAGAGTGGATGCAAGTGGAGCCTTCATTAGATTTGTCATCAGATCACTCACCCACTATAATCTCTGTTTCGTTCCCCCAAGAGATTGGCTCCCCGTTGATCGTCATAAGAGTGAATTGGCTAAAATACAAAAAATTTTTGAGTACAGATTGTACTGAAAATATCGCCTTGAGAATGCCTGAGGATATTGATGTGTCAATTAACGATTTTTCTGAAAACCTCAAACTGGCCGTACAGCATGCTATCACTAGTCATATAAGATCTAGAAATGAGAACAATAGAACTTATTCGTCTGAAATTGAGCAACTTCTGTCAGAAAAAAGAAGAGTTAGAAGAGAGTGGCAACTTCGCAGGTCGCCCCAGCTTAAAACTAGGCTACGGGAATGCGTAGCTCGACTAAGAAATCTGCTTGAAGCCCATAGAATGGCTTCCCTTAAAACATATTTGGAAAGCCTTGATGGTACCCCTCAACCTAATTATTCCTTGTGGAAAGCGACAAAAGGTTTAAGAAAACCCGTAATAGGTAAGCCACCTTTGTGAACTTCAACTGGCGACTGGGCAAGAAGCGATTCTGAAAAGGGAATGTTGTATGTCGATCATTTGTGAAACGTTTTTATTACAAATGATTCAGAGAATAATACAGGGGAATTACCACAATATGTTGTTAGACCTCATGTGTCTTTGAGATTTAATTTTCAAGATGTCGAAAACGTTATCGCTAATACAAACCCCAGGAAAGCTCCAGGCATTGATCAAATTACTATTAAAATGCTTGAACAGTTACCTCGTGTAGCTAGAAGAGTTCTACTTTTTATTTTGAATGCTATTTTATGCCTTGAGTATTATCCTGCAGAGTGGAAGGTCTCAATGATTACTATGATACCCATGCCAGGGAAGGATCTGACTAAGGTAGAATCATTTAGACCAATAAGTCTTTTACCAACAATTTCAAAACTATTAAACTATATATCAAACTATATAAATTGTTAATGGCGAAGTTGAGTCCAATATTGAACAATGTGGGATGCATCCCTGATCATCAATTTGGCTTTTGGGCTAAACATAGCACTATAGAACAAACCCACAGACTAGTCAATGTCATAAGACAAACCTTTGAGGAGAAGAAGTATTGCTCAGCTCTTTTTATTGATATTTCTCAAGCTTTTGATAAAGTGTGGCACTACGGCTTGATACACAAAATAAAGTTGAACTTGCCTGCTAATACTCACAAGCTTCTGGAAAGCTACTTATATGGGCGGAAATTTGTTATCAGAGAAGGTGATTTTACAAGCCCAACTCAACCTATCGAGGCAGGAGTTCCTCAAGGTAGCATTCTTGGGCCTACTTTGTATTTGATTTACGCTTCTGACATGCCAACGACATCTAGAATCCACACTTCAACTTTTGCAGACGACACAACGTTATTGAGCGTTCATGAAAACCATCAAGTGGCTGCGCGAAATTTGCAGGAGTATATTTCAATATTAGAGAAAAGGTTAAAACTTTGGAAAATTAAAGTTAATGAACAAAAATGTACTCATGTTACATTCGCATTGCGTAAACAAACATGTTCAGCTATCCAAATTAACTATTCACCTATTCCGCAGCACAATGAAGCCAAGTATCTTGGTATTCACCTCGACCGTAGGCTAACGTGGAAGTCTCACATTGAAGCAAAGGTCACTCAGTTAAAACTAAAAGCAGCGCAGCTAAATTGACTTATGGGCAGAAATTCTACATTGAAATTAGATTGCAAACTTTTGTTATACAACGCAATACTAAAGCCTATTTGGTGCTACGGAATTCAGTTATGGGGCACCGCCTCAGCGTCAAACATTGAAAAAATCCAAAGGCGACAAAACAAAATTCTTCGAACGATTACTGCAGCTCCATGGTATGTAAAAAATTTACGAATTCATAAAGATCTCAGTGTTCCGCTGGTAGAAGAGGAGTTTTCTAAGTACGCGACAAGGTATGTCAGTAAACTGGAACTTCATCCAAACCTTCTTGCGCGTAATATACTTAATTTTGGCGGCCACAGTCGATTGACCGTTGGCACCATCAGAGCATTCAATACCGATATTGCTCCCGCATAATAGAACTTTTTGTCTAGCATTGGCTGGACGTAAGTAAAAAGCACATTTTATTTTTTTTTTTATTAATTCTTTTATTTTTATATTTAGTATTAAGATTTGAATACTTATAGTTAGTTCATTTTGAAGATTCAATAAATAAAAACGCTTAAAAAAAATATCTTGATACAAAAACTAAAAAAATATGGAATACAAGATATTGAATTAAAATGGTTTCGATCTTACTTAACTAATAGAAAACAGATGACAAAAGTTAATAGTATAAAGTCAATTTTAGGTGCCGTGTTATTTATTTTATATATTAATGACATGGAAAAAGTTTTAGAAAATTGTGAAATAGTCCTATATGCAGACGATACACTGATTTTCGCAGAAGCCCAGACAGAGGATATGTGTTATGAAAAATTAAAAACAGATATGTGTAAAATTAATAGATGGCTAAAAATGAATAAATTAAAATTAAATGAGAATAAAACCAAACTAATGGAAATAAATATGGACAGTGATAAAGAACTAAAGATTAATGATGTAGTAATTGAAAAAGTAGATAAAATAAAATATCTGGGGTGTTTTATAGATAAAGAACTAAATTTTAAAGAACGCTTAGAATATATGTGCAAGAAAATTGAAAAAAAGATAGGATTCTTAAAGCGTATAAGAAAGAAAGTATCTTTTATTACAGCAATAAACATTTATAATACTATTATAAAACCACATTTCGAGCACGGGTCAACCATAATATATACATGTTGCACGAATAGTCCAATAAAAAGGTTGCAAAAACTACAAAATAAAGCAATGCGGTATATACTAAAACTAAATCGTTTTACATCAGTAAGATGCTTGTTAGATGCCCTCAGATGGATGAATATAAACCAAAGGCTGGAATTTAACACACTAATATTTATCAGAAAATTGGAGATGGGAGAAGCACCAGATTACCTAATAGAACAACTTAGATATGTTGGAGATGTTCAGCTGTATAACCTACGAAATAATCAAAATTTCAGATTACAGCGATTAAATACTACTGATACACAACGATTATTATTTTACAAAGGGCTAAGAACGTATGTATAACAAGACGCCAAATAATATAAAAATGAAACAAACAATATTTTTTGAAAATAGCTGTAGATTTTATTAAAAATGTTAATGCAAATTAGAGCTTAAAACTTTTTGATGAAATTAAATCTAATTTAAATGAAATGTAATGAAAAAGTATTAAAAATACTACTAATAAATAAATAATATTTATGTTGTCAAATTTACACGTACTTATGTAAAGCACATAATGTATTTTTTCGGAAAAAACTCCTAAAAGCCAGCAAAACGCGCGTTCCTCAGAACACCTAAAAACCAATTAAGCGTTTTTCAAAACGCATTGCGGTTTCAGATCGCGCGTTCTCGAAACATGGCTGATAATATAGATTTGAAGTAACCCGTTTAGTTATATCCCGTGTAGACTCAATTACACAATTTAAAAAAGGCGCGGTTGAAAAAAAGTATTCTTAGTGATGACTGAGAAATTTTTTAGAAAATCATTCCAGCGGTTTGGCCTTTCCGACAGGAGTTGTCCTACAAGAAATTGGCCGTGAATTGTAATAATAATTTTTTTACCTCGCCTAGAGTAAGATGTGCGTAAATCTGTTAAAACCCACGAAGAACAATTTACTCAATTTAAAAAAATGTAAGTTAAAGTGGACATGGCCAAAAGAAAGATGTTTCCTGCGCTGTGAAAATTTCAGGCAGATCGGTCCAGCGCTCTTATCTCACCAGCAAGCTTCGTCCCGTATGAGATGGGTGTAGCACATGAAACTTTAATTTTTGCCTCACCTACAGTAAGATGTAATTACAATTTGACGTAAATCTATAAAAACCCATTTGGAATCAATCATTCAATTAAAAAAAAAGTGGGCAGGGTAAAAAAGTGTATTACAAAAGACACCAGAGCTTTAGTGGTGTGCTGTGAAAATTTCAGGCAGATCGGTCCAGTGGTCTGTCCTGCACGGCAAGCGTCATCCCGTATGAGATGGGGCGTACAAAAAGGGTGTGGCACATAAAACTTTTATTTTTACCTCGCCTACAGTAAAAACCATTTGGAATCAATAACTGAATTTTAAAAGAAGTGGGCATGGTCAAAAGAAAGAAGTGCCCAGAGCTTTAGTGGTGTTGTGAAAATTTCAGGAAGATCGGTCCAGCAGTCTGGCCTACACGACATTACATTTCCACATGAAATGGGGCGTAAAAATGGGCGTGGCATATACAACTTGTTTATTTATACCTCGCCTACAGTGTCGTATATACAATTTGAAGTAAATCTGTCAAAACCCATGTATTACTCAATATAAAAAAGTGAGCGTTAAAGTAGGCGTGGTTGCGCCTACTTAGAAGCCTTCTCGGGCTCACGCACAACACTATGATAAAACGCATAGTGTACGATTCTGTAAAGGACAAACATACACACATACATTCATTTTTATATACATATATGTATATAGATTAAGATAATTGTGATATCGTCAGCGACCTTCCTTCAATAATTAATACACAATATACATTACTAAATAGGTATTTATTTTAAAACACATAATATAAAAATGGTTAGGTCCATATGTTAGCTCCTTTAATTGGTTGATCCTTGAAACCACGTATACATATTTCTGCTTCCCACCAAATCGATTTTTTTTTTTTTTTTACGTTTATTTAACAAGTAATTTGTAACAATTAAGACTATAAATAAACAAATAGTAGATAAACATAGTATAGTGTACACTGTCCCGTATTCGAGCTCTCTAGTACATTCAAAATTCTTAGAAATTTAAGTTCTTTTTGAGAAATTTTTTATAGATTAATTTACGTGTACATTCTGTGATACATATGTTTGTACGTTAATAGCTTATACTTTGTGTAGGAAAAAACAATTGAAAAAAACCACTTTAATATGAGAATTATTAAAAGATATGTAGTTAAAGAGTAAAAAAAAGAAAAAAAATTAGCTACCAGATCGGTTCAGCCACCAATATTTTTTAGTGTTCAAATTCGGTAACATGTTTTTATCCTTCAAGTAGAGGCTTGTATCGTATCTAATGTTACGTTGTGTAGTTTGTTTACTAATTATGGCTTTAACATTAGCTCGCCTATAAATGTGATATAACACTGGAATGCCGACATCATTTTGAATATATCGTTGATTATCTAGGTATAAAAATGCTTCCGGTGGCACATACCCATTTTTTCGAACTTCCTCGATATATTGTTCATTAACATAGTAGGGTGCCATAATAAGATTATTAACCCTGCAATTGAATGTCTTTAAAATGTGTTTTCTTATTATGTTAATTATAAAATTATCGATTCGGCTTATTTTTGACGTTTCATATAGCCTCTTATTAGAAATATATTTCTTAAAGTCACTATCTGGTGATCTAAAGAGGGAAGTGCAAGCTCTTAGACATTTACGTTCGAAAACTCTCATTTTTTCCATATATGATGGTGAAACATTGTACCAAATTTGACAACCATAAGTCAATATTGGTCTAATTAAGGATTGGTATAATATACTTTTAACTGGCGCGCTTACATATTTGGAGTAAAATAATTTTTTGTACATAAAAAATGCTTTTCTAGCTTTTATAATTTGTAGATCTATGTGTTTATGGTAATATAAGAATTTATCGAGGTGAATACCCAAATATATTACCATCTGCTTGTTAGCTACAATAATATTAGCGCTTGACTTAACCCCAAACTCTTTCCAGTATTTTCTTATATTATAATTGCACTTTCCAACCGGTGGACGGAATAGAATAGTTTCACATTTGTCAATATTTATTTTCATTTTCCAATCCCATGAATATTTTTCTACAGTATAAAATAAATTTTGCAATTCCCGATTAATTTTTATGATTTTGTCGCCTGAATGAAAAATTATTATATCATCGGCAAATGCTACAATGTTATTTTTAATTTGTTTCAAAAGCTCTAAAAGAAATATATTAAAGAGAATTGGAGCGGTTACTGTACCCTGTTGAAGGCCATTTACTATAGTAAATTTTTTGTTACTTATTCGATTATTATTAGATATAAAAAAGTTTTTTTGATTTAGCATGTTGTGTATCAAAACAATCTGATGGAAGGGCATATTTTTACCTCGCCTACAGTAAAAACCATTTGGAATCAATAACTCAATTTTAAAAGAAGTGGGCATGGTCAAAAGAAAGAAGTGCCCAGAGCTTTAGTGTTGTGAAAATTTCAGGAAGATCGGTCCAGCAGTCTGGCCTACACGACAAACGTCTTTCCGCATGAAATGGGGCGTAAAAATGGGCGTGGCATATACAACTTGTTTATTTATACCTCGCCTACAGTGTCGTATATACAATTTGAAGTAAATCTGTCAAAACCCATGTATTACTCAATATAAAAAAGTGAGCGTTAAAGTAGGCGTGGTTTCGCCTACTTAGAAACCTTCTCGGGCTCACGCACAACACTATGATAAAACGCATAGTGTACGATTCTGTAAAGGACAAACATACACACATACATTCATTTTTATATACATATATGTATATAGATTAAGATAATTGTGATATCGTCAGCGACCTTCCTTCAATAATTAATACACAATATACATTACTAAATAGGTATTTATTTTAAAACACATAATATAAAAATGGTTAGGTCCATATGTTAGCTCCTTTAATTGGTTGATCCTTGAAACCACGTATACATATTTCTGCTTCCCACCAAATCGATTGTATAGGTGCTAAGTTTTGTTTACTATTTTCATTTGCAAAGCTTCTTGACATTTCAGTATTACAATCCAAGCTTAAATTTAGCAGATCTTCAAACACCTGCATCTGTTTACAACATGTAAGTAATTCATCATTAGTAGGCTGGCTCTGTTTTTGCACTAAATATATGTGTACATCCTTGCAGCTGGCTGGTAATGATGAAAAATCCTTTGGAAAAATTTCAGGGCTTTGTAATGCGCTCTTGCAACGCATAAAATCTAAATTTCCAGTTTCAAGTATTTCTAGTTCTAAATAAATGTTAGTAGGTTTCAAATTATTGGAAAAAATGGGGTAAAGTTCTTCACTGGTTAATAATGAGCTGAAAAAAGTAAATCAAATTAGAGTATATTCTTCAATTCGTTATACATGTATGGCATACAGTAGAGTTTGGTTCAACTTGTTCGGTGCAATTTTATGGTGTTCGTAGAAATGATTAAGTACAATATTTTCGGTTGGTACATGAACAGTATACGCTTCCTTGGCGGTGTATATTGTAGGGCCGAACAAAAATCTTAAACATTTAATAGACTTTCTTCCAAAAGCATTTTTGATCACCTATGTATTTAACAATAGTTTATAATTATCATAAATCTAGTTTACGCACGCAGTTCCAACATAAATAGTATGTATGTCCGGTGATAGAGAATTGAAAATAGCAGCGTATTAAATAATGAAATTCGGGGAAACGCATAATTTTCGACTTACACATAGCATCCAAATTTATCATATACACAATATATTACACATATACGATTTTTTACAATTGTGGGCAATGTACTATGTAAATGAACAATATTGGTGTCATTTGAAAGGTTTTGAATAGATCTTTGCCGACAAGCATTTTTAAATAAAATTTGTAGAACTCTTGTTGCCAATTTTGTTTTAACAAAATTTTACCTAATTTGGAGATGCGTGCTTGAACTAAATTTGTTTGTACTTTACAATTAATTGACTTTACCTGTCGCATGGAACCAATTGCTGCTTCTGTTTTTATTGCTTGGTGTTTTTTTCTTTGCATCTGAAAATTCTGGATATCAACGTCCTTGCATTTTGGGTTTGATTGCGTATCTTTAGGATCTTTCCATTTGTTAACATAGTACTGATATGTTTTATATACAAATGTATTTGATTTCTTTGAAAAAGTAGAGCCTCCAATATAGCATTCACAATTTCTGCGATTATTCCCCCTGTAAGAACATCTATTTCTACAGTTACACTGCGTTTAGACATACAAGTAACTTGTTACAGGTTGTGTGTGCATATTAACAACCAATACATCGAAAAAAATAATAAAAACACTTGCAATTTGCACGATTGTTTACACACTCAAGTGCAAGTTCATTTTCAAAATGTCGTCGAAGACAAACGTTGTACGCCTTTGTACTACATGCGCTTTTAATGGCTGTGCTGCCAAAGTTTTAGCATAGCAATATTACAGGGGAATTATATTATGCACACAATTTTTTCACAATTTAAATAATAAATTTGTATTCCAAATAAAAAATAAGTTATAGATGTTTATTTATTTTCGTGTTTTTATATTATGTTTTCGGCATACAATTAAAAATTTTAATATTTTAAAAAAATTTCCTTGAAAAATACCCATTAAGGTTAAAATGAAATATCTATTGGCAACACTGTTTGTTTCTGCTTGCATGCAAGTGAAAAAATCACTGCCAACCAAAATCAGTTGCAAGTGAGGCTACTACTTGCAGGTGTGTGAATGTATTAGTAAAAATATGGGTATGTATTGGGTTTTTTGCACTTGCACTTGCGTGTGTAAACATTGAGTTAGATCTATTTTTTTCGTAGATTGCATTGCTTATTTTTATATTGGTATTTCACGGACGAGAAGATACAACACCATCAGCGATGTCAGCCCGACGCTAGAGCTGCCAAATAATCGATAGTACTATCGAGTTTTATTTTTCGCTAACTATCGATAGTTTTTGTTCGATAGTGATACTATCAAGGCGAATTCATAACAAGTGGAATTGATAAAGGCGAATTAAGTACCAGGTGGCCCAACGTGCATTAACAACTGTACGGTGGCAGCACTAGAGCAATATTACAACCACGGAATACACAGAATGGACACGCGGGGAAAAAAGTTGCAAAGTATGGTCGTTTCAAACCAATTCCCATCACAGTGGTAACGCTAAATCCCAAAAGGCATGTGTGAAGGACAATATAATATATATGTATCGCTTTCTCTGTTGTAAAATAGTTGGTTTGTTTACATTTTATTTGTGAAAATTTGTGGTAAAAATTGTATTTTGGAGTAAAAATTTTCAATAAATTGGCGCAAGAGTAGTGGAAATTTTTCTTTTTGGCGCGATTTTCCTTTTTTGCGCTAATTTATGAAAAAATACCATCGTTGTGTACAAAGGCAAGTTAGTGAAAAGGTGTTTTTGTGCTAAGTGTTCCGCCGGAAGAAATAAATATGTAAGTTTAGTTTATTATAATAAAAATAAAAGAATGTGTAATAATGATATTTTGCTTCTTTCCAAGAACCGAAAATGTATAATGTGGTGTCGTGATAAGTTGAAGCTGCATTCGTTCCCAACAAATGAAGTTGTTGATTTAAAATTTTACATATCGGACACAGTACATCATTTTGGTTGGCATTGTGTCCAGTTATATTTAGCTCATATAGGCATACGACCAGTTGGAGCTGTGTGTGTTCTGTATTTGGGTGCTCAGTGATATTAGTGCTTTTAAGTGTGTGCATAATTGTTTTTAAAGTGTTAAAAATTACCATAAATTTAAGGGTAGGTTTTGTAACAACAACCAATACAACCTGCTAAGGCTGGTGTTAAAGTCATCTTTAAGACTTGGTTGTTGTTACTTACCACCATTTGTGTGCTTGTTCTCAATAATAACAAATGTAGCTTTATCACTGCATAAAGTCAAAAATAGTTGTTTGTTGTGTGTTTTGTTAAGGGACGTTGTATAATGAAGCTATCCTTTTAGCACTATACTGAACAACAACTGGAATATTCATTGACAAATAGTGAGCTACCTAGAGTTATTGAAGCTGGATTATCTACACACAAACTGAATGAATTTTTTTTAGTGTTTAGTATGTATTTTGTCTAGATTTATTAGTTTTTAGATGTATTTTCCAACTACTTGTTGCAACAATTCTTCAGAGCTAGTTTCATTCTAACTATAAATAAGTATTTAAAAAAAAGATTTTTTTACTTTCCTTTAAAGAATACTATCTTTATTTCCATGAAAACTTATCTATACATAAATGGGAAAGATACAAATTTTTATTAAAAACTTCTTTATTCTCCACCTAAAATAATTAACTATTGTTGGACTTGGGGGCCGATTGGATGATGAATATATTGTACACTTTGCTGTATTTGATTTATGTCCACCTGCGGCACTGGCGGCAGATACTGCTGCATAGAAATGGACTGTTGGGATATTATCTGTTGGTGCTGCAAGGAAGTTGCAGTGCTAATTGATGCTTGATACAAAACGATTTCATACACTGCCCTGTAAAATAAATTAAAAAAATGAAAATTAATAAAAAAATTTATAGTATTTTTTTATTTTCAGCTTACCAAGGGTCCGGAACGCCAGATGAAACCAAATTCTGGTCATTAGCTCGAAAAACAACAGGTTGGTAGACTTTTCCAATTTTCGTTCAAATGAGATTTCATGTATTGCCTATTAAAATAAATTAAAAAAGTCAAAATTAATAAAAATTTTATAGTAGTTTTTTTATTTTCAGCTTACCATATGTCCGGAGCGCTAGATGGGACCGAATTGTGTTCATTAGGTGGAAAACCAACAGGTTGGTACACTGTTTCAATTTTCACTTTAGGGCAAACCCACCCTTAAAATTTCTATTCTGCAATTAAAATAGAACGAAAAATACCAAATTCTAAAAAATTTTGTTTTCTTTCTTATATTTTTAGTTTATAGAACGTACTAAGCGGTATTTGGAAATCTTGGCAGATGTACAATTGGAAATCCAACAAGCAAATGGCACTCTGTCAGTAACAGTGCAAACAAGTAATTTTAACAAAGATACAAAACTTAATATGTTGTTTATATTTTCTGTTTGCATTGTTTTTTATTAGCTAGTACTATTTCTTATATTTTTAACACTCTTTTTTACCTTTCAGTCATGTTTTATGTATTTTATTAAAATACTAAACATTTCCAACAGGCAACTGGACACTCCGCCACCAACAATACAAACAACGCATTTTAACGAAGAAACAAAACTTAATATGTTGCTTTTACTTCTTGTTTGCATTGTTTTGTAGTATCTAGTACTTTAAATTATATTTTTAACATTATTTATTTCACTTTTCATTCATGTTTCCTCTTTTTTATTACAACATTTCATCAGTCGTAAAGCAGCTCTGGGCTGAAGAACAGCTCTCGCGTCATCGTAATTATTTCTTAAGTGCGGTCAGGCTTGTGTTTGTTGTTCGGTCTTCGAGAGTTTTGCGTCTCGCTCGCACTGGTTAACGGTTTGCCTCAACTAACTGTATTGGTTTACAGTTTTTTATAGAGGTTATTCATTGTTAACCACGTGGAAACTTCCTATGTGAAGGCATAGGTCGTTATAGTTAGTCACAGCGACGCTACAAAAGTACTGTTAATACCATCTTGGGCATTATGGTCTTTGTCATCCCGCCCATGCTGTGCATCCTATACATTGCAAATTTACTTTGCAACTGTATAGTTACTAAATAAATAAATAAATAATATTAAAACATTGAATAAAACAAATTTTTTTTCAACCACCTTTTTTTCTTTGTTTACATTTTTATTTGTATAGACTAGCTGTTTTCATTAACACATTGATTTTGATTTTCTGTACTGCTTGCACGCCTCTTGGGATAACAAATGTTTTGCCCATTTTGACATACGTCAATGTTGCTATATCTGGTTATATCTGTGATTACAACAATACAAAAAAAAAACAAGCATGTGGTAAGCTATGTTTGTCATAAATATTTGTAAGTTTTTTCACAATTATAAGCTATGAATGTCCTTTTGATACATATAAATTATTATACCCTTCACAAAAATGTAAAGGGTATATATAAGTTTGTGATTCCGTTTGTAATTTCTACAGTTTTTTTTGCATATATGTATATTTTTTTGTATATATGTATATTCTGAATCAGAATTAATGGAAAAGACGATAAAGTGATGTCCGTCTGTCCGCCGTTTCTGAGGAAACCATTAGACTTAGAAACTTTTTTCTTTCAGCATTCTTTTACCCCATCGATTCATGGGTTTGCTATTGAAATTAAGTAATATCGGTCCACGTATAGCTGAGATATAATAAAAATTCCGAAGAAAGCTATTTTTTTCCAATTTTGTATGAAAATTTTTGGAAACAACAGTTGTTTGTTTTGCTTCAAACTTCACACACTTATTAAGCATGGTGACTAAAAGGCAAAAAAAAATATTTTTTTCAGATATCGGTCCATATATACCCGAGATATAGCCCAAATCGGATTTTTAATGAAAATCTCGCATAGGCGAAGCTAAACAACTTTTTTTGCATAAAAGTAGTTCTGGTAATAAAATAAGGTTATATAAATATGGAAAATAAAAATTTCCGATATCGGTCCATATATACCCGAGACATAGCCTAAACCGGGTTTTTCATGAAAATGTCGCGTAAGCGAACTTATAAAACTTTTTTTTGCTTAAAAACCGTTCTGGTAATAACATTAGGTTATATAAATATGGAAAATGAAAATTTCCGATATCGGTCCATATATACCCGAGATATAGCCCAAATCGTACTTTTAATGAAAATGACGCATAGTCGAAGCTGAACAACTTTTTTTGCTTCAAAGTAGTTCCGGTAATAAACTTAGGTTATATAAATATGGAAAATGAAAATTTCTGATATCGGTCCATATATACCCGAGATATAGCCTAAACAGGGTTTTTTATGAACATGCGGCGTAAACAAACTTAAACCATTTTATTTTTTTTGCTTAGAAGCAGTTGTAGTAATGAAATAAGGCTATATAAATTTGGAAAATGAAAATTTCCGATATCGGTCCCATATACCCGAGATATAGCCCAAACCGGGTTTTTCAGGAGCATGCGGCGTAAGCGAACTTAAACAATTTTTTTTTTTGCTTAAAAGCAGGTTATATAAACATGGAAAATTGAAATTTCCGATATCGGTTCATATATACCCGAGATATAGCCTAAACCGGGTTTTTCATGAACACGCGACGTAAGCGAACTTGAACAACTTTTTTTGCTTAAAAGCAGTTCTGGTAAGAAAACAAGGCTATATAAGTATGGAAAATGAACATTTCTGATATCGGTCCATATACACTCGAGATATAGCCCAAATCGGATTTTTAATGAAAATGTCGCATCGGCGAAGCTAAACAACTTTTTTTGCTTAATAGTAATTCTGGTAATAAAATTAGGTTATGTATATATATAGACAATATAAAATTTCCGATATCGGTCCGTATATACCCGAGATATAGCTTAGAACGGGTTTTTCATGAAAAAGCCAGATAAGCGAACTTAAAAAACTTTATTTTGCTCAAAGGCAGTTCCGGTAATAAAGTAAGGTTATATAAATATAGAAAATAAACATTTTCAATATCGGTCCATATGTACCCCAGATATACCCTGAACCGGGCTTTTCAATAAAATGTCCCGTAAGTAAACTTACACAACTTTTTTTGCTTAAAAACAGTTCTGATAATGAAATCAGGTTATATAAATATGGAAAATGAAAATCTCCGATATCAGTCCATATATACCCGAGATATAGCCTAGAACGGGTTTTTCATGAAAATGCCAGATAAGCGAACTTAAAAAACTTTTTTTTGCTCAAAGGCAGTTCCGGTAATAAAGTAAGGTTATATAAATATGGAAAATTAAAATTTCCGATATCGGACCATATATACCCCAGATATACCCTGAACCGGGGTTTTCATGAAAATGTCCCGTAAGTAAACTTAAAAATTATTTTTTTGCTTAAAAGCAGTTCTGGTAATGAAATCAGGTTATATAAATATAGAAAATGAAAGTTTTCGATATCGGTCCATATATACCCGAGATATAGCCCAAATCGGGTTTTTCATAAAAACTTAAAAAACTTTTTTTCCCTCAAAGGCAGTTTCGTTAATAAGGTTAGGTTATATAAATATGGAAAATTAAAACTTCCGATATCGGTCCTGATATAATCCAGATATACCCTAAACCGGGTTTTTCATGAAAAAGCCGCGTAAGCGAACTTAAACAATTTTTTTTTTTGCTTAGAAGCAGCTCTGGTAATGAAATAAGGTTATATAAATATGGAAAATGAAAACTTCCGATATCGGTCCATATATACCCGAGATATAGCCTAAACCGCGGTTTTCATGAAAATGTCGCGTAAGTGAACTTAAACATCTATTTTTGTTTAAAAGCAGTTCTGGTAATAAAATAAGGTTATATAAATATGAAAAATTAAAATTTCCGATATCGGTCCATATATACCGCAGATATAGCCTGGAACGGGGTTTTCATGAAAATGCCGCGTAAGGGAACTTAAACAACTTTGTTTTGCTTAAAAGCAGTTTGGTAATGCACTAAGGTTATATAATTATGAAAAATTAAAATTTTCGATATCGGTCCATATATACGGGAGATATAGCCTAAGCCGGGGTTTTCATGAAAATGCCGCGTAAGCGAACTTAAACATTTTTTTTCGCCTTAAAGCAGTTTTGGTAATAAAATAAGGTTATATAAATATGGAAAATGAAAATTTCCGATATCGGTCCATATAGACCCGAGATACAGCTTAAACCGGGTTTTTCATGATCACGCGGCGTAAGCGAACTTAAACAACTATTTTTGCTTAAAAGCAGTTCTGGTAATGAAATAAGGTTATATAAGTATGGAAAATGAAAATTTCCGATATCGGTCTATATATACCCGAGATAAAACCAAAACCGGGTTTTTCATTAATATGTCGCGTAAGCGAACAAAAACAAATTTTTTTGCTTAAAAATGGTTCTGGTAATAAGATGAGGTTATATAAATATGGAAAATGAAAATTTCCGATATCGGTCCATATATACCCGAGATATAGCCTAAACCGGGCTTTTCATGAAAACGTCACGTAAGCGAACTTTAACAACTTTTTTGTGCTCAAGAGCAGTTCTGGTATGAAATAAGGTTATATAGTAAATATGGAAAATGAAAATTTCTGATATCGGTCCATATATATCCGAGATATAGCCTAGACCGGGGTTTTCATGAAAATGTCACGTAAGCGAACTTAAACAATTTTTTTTTGCTCAAAAGCAGTTTTGGTAATGAAATAGGGTTATACTGGGTGGCCCAGAAAGACCGAAGTGGTGTGAATTCCTTATAACTTTTTTATTGTAATTTTTTTTTTCTTTTCTTTTCAGTATTTTGTAAAGAAGACTTGGATAATTTATAATGGAGCAATACACAATTGAACAACGTGCCCAAATTGTTGAAATTTACTTTTCAAATCAACGGTCCATTGTGTTGACTCAGCGTGCATACCGTCGTCAATTTAATGTGCGGGTTGCACCCTCTCAGTCAACAATAAACCGTCTGGTTGCAAATTTTCGAGAACAAGGAGCAGTAAGGAACCTTCCTGGTCCCGGCAGACACCGAACTGTCCACACGGCTGACAATATTCAAGTGGTACAGGAGAGTATTCGGGAGGATCCAGAAACATCAACCAGGAGACGTTCGTCACAACTGGGCCTCTCAAGGACGTCGCTGCAGCGAATTTTGCACACCATAGGATTGTTTCCATACAAAATTCAACTTGTCCAAGAATTGAAACCAACAGATTACCAGCAACGACTTGACTATGCAATTTATTTCCAGCAAAAAGCACAAGAGAATCCAAATTTTATTCATAACTTAATAATGAGTGACGAAGCCCATTTTCAATTAAATGGGTTCGTTAACAAGCAAAACTGTAGGATATGGGCTACGGAAAACCCGAGAGTACTTCATCAACGACAATTGCACCCAGTTAAGTGTACCGTTTGGTGCGGTGTTTCTTCAGAAAGGATCATTGGCCCATTTTTTTTTGAAAATGAACAAGGTGTCGCCATTTCCGTCAATGGTGATCGATATCGGGCCATGTTGCAAAATTTTGTAAGGCCAGCCGTGGAAAACCATCCGCAAATATGGTTCCAACAGGATGGAGCCACAGCGCACACTGCGAGGGCCACAATGACTCTTTTACGCGACATCTTTGGTGAAAGAATAATTTCTCGTAACAGCAATTTTAATTGGCCTCCGCGTTCCCCGGATTTAACCGCTCCAGACTGTTTTCTTTGGGGCTATTTAAAAGGAAAAGTTTATGTTAATAAGCCTAGGACTATTGAGGAGTTAAAAACCAATATTCGAGAAGAAATTAACAACATACCACCGGAAGTTTTGCGTAAGGTCATGGAAAATGTGTTGGAAAGAGCACACTTGTGCGAAGCAGAATATGGCCACCACTTGCGGGATATCATTTTTAATAACTAATCCAAAAATATTCCCCATAAATTTAATGTATTTAAAAAAAAAAAAAATTAAAAAAATATCTCTTAAATAAAAAGTTATAAGCAATTCACACCACTTCGGTCTTTCTGGGCCACCCTGTATAAATATGAAAAATTAAAATTTTCGATGTCGGTCCATATATACCCGAGATATAGCCTAGACCGGGTTTTACATAAACAATATTTTTGTGCTCAAAAGCAGTTCTGGTAATGAAATAAAGTTATATGAATATGGAAAATGAAAATTTCCAATATCGGTCCATATATACCCGAGATATAGCCTGGAACGTGATTTTCATGTAAATGCCGCGTTAGCGAAATTAAACAACTTTTTTTGCTTAAATGCGGTTCTGGTAATAAAATAAGGTTATATAAATATGAAAAATGGAATTTTCCGATATCGGTCCATATATATCCGAGATATTGCCTAAACCGGGGTTTTCGTGAAAATGCCGCGTAAGCGAACTTAAACAAGGTTTTTTTATTAAAAGCAGTTCTAGTAATAAAATAAGGTTATATAAATAAGGAAAATAAAAATTTCTGATACCGATCCACATATACCCGAGATATAGCCTAAACCGATTTTTCCATGAAAATGTCACGTAAGCCACTTAAACAATTTTTTTTTTTCTTAGAAGCAGTTCTGATGGTAAAACTAGGCTACTTAAATACAGGAAATGAAATTTTTCGATATCGGTCTATATACACCAGAGATATGGGATAACCGATTTTTTCAAGAATTTTTTTTTACCCTTCACAAAAATGTAAAGGGTGTATATAATTTTTATATTAAAGCAGTTCTGTTTATAAAAGGGGGTTACTAAAATACCAAAAAGTTGCAATTTTTGATATCGGTCTACACATCGCCCAAATGAAAATGACGCTTTTCACGGCGCCTTAAATAAATGTACACATCCCTTGCATATATTATGGATATTATTAGTTCATATCAAAGATTTTAATGAACTATCATTATTACAAATTAAAACAGCATATATAGCTCAAATTTGTAATATGTACTATACATTTACGTGACTACTGTGAAGGGTATTTTAGATTCGGCCCAGCCGAATTTACCACACTCTTACTTGATTTTATTTAAATTGTTCTTATGTTTACAAAGTAATTTTTATATGTTAATTCAGAATATAACACTAAATTCACTTTAAAAAATGTAAACAATACATTTGACGTAAATAGCTTACTATATTGCCAGTAGCAAGAAATTGTCACATGTCGAAGCGCTGCCACCATGTAGATGTTAATGCACCTTGAGGTGGCCTTATCAAGGCGAATTTAGTACCAGGTGGCCTCGTTGACGTAGCTGATCGACAGCTATGTGTTGTTTTCATAGTTTTTTCACACATTTTCATGCGCGCCATTTCATATTTCCTGTATACAAATCCTAACCCATTTGGTGCGGCTATACTTACTTTAGTACAGTTGAATATTAGGCAACAATTTTAAAATTGATTTTACAATTTGTACACAACTTGGGGAGATCAGGAGATGAAATGGACCAGCCCAATTTATTGTTCAAAATTTACATTTGTAGTATGAAATCTTCGTGGGTGTTCTGTATCGATATTTTTAATAGATATAGTCATAGTAAAATATTGGCGGCATAGATAATATATGAAAATTAAAAAAATATGAAAATTGTAGATTATTTTCACCAGCTAGCTGTCTAATCAAATATGGCCCTATGGGCTCGATTAAAAAAATTTAAATAAATGAAGTGAAAAATTAAGTAAAATAATTCGCTGCCAATGCAAACAATTTTTAAAACCAATATGTATTGAAAACATTTGCTTTCGAAATTTTCACTTAACTACCACCACCCTGATCCATCTATTTATTATTTCTTTAATGCTTTTATATACGTACATTTTGTATACGATGAATAAAATAAATAAACTTTTTTGTTAATGATAACTTCCAGGTTTAGTTCGACAGTAATGGGTTAATCGTGTTTTTAAAAATAGATACACAATTTGAATACATTTTATTTCAGCGTTGCCGCTTAGCATGTACTCGTAATTATCAAAAATTGGAACAAAATAAAAAATTTCTCATAATTTTTGTGCAATTAAATTTTTTTATAATTTCTTTGTATATTACAGCATCATCATATTATGCTCCATATTTTTATATAAAATGGTTAAGGAAATATATTTATCAATTGAAAATACTTCATTGTTGTTAATAACATTTACGTTTTCGAAACTAATTTTCTTAATCTGACACAAATTGTTCTGAAGCCTTTAAAAATTTTGTTATTAGACATAAATATATATTTGCACATGTAAATTTAAAATTTATTATAGTGAAAATTTTATTCAACTAAAAAGAATCTGTATTTCGTTGCAAAAAAATCTAACCAAAAAATAATTTTCCACACGTATAATACATCCAAGATGTATTTATATTTTACATTAAAAATAAAATCAATTATTAGTCTTACTCTCGTTGATTTACAAAACTTTTAATAAGTTCCTAACTCCAATATTTTGTTTGTTTTCTTGATAGGTCCAAATCATCACCGACAATTTCTTATACCTTCTCTAGCAAAAAACAATGAAGAAATCGTACAAGAGACCTATAATATATTTCTAATTTATAGTATATTCAAAAGTAGAAAAATTTAAAGACAACAGTATGTTTTTGATACATTATTAATTTTATATAGGCCGAACCAAGGCGAATTCAATAATAGGTGAACTTGACAGCACAGGTGATTATTTTTTGCTTGCCACGTTTTGACCACCATCACTACAAATTTTTATACCCTTCACAAAAATGTAAAGGGTATATATAAGTTTGTGATTCCGTTTGTAATTTCTACAGTTTTTTTTTGCGACCCTATAAAGTATATATATTCTGAATCAGAATTAATGGAAAAGTCGATTAAGCGATGTCCGTCTGTCCGTCTGTCCGCTGTTGAAATACCGTTTCTGAGAAAACCATAAGACTTAGAAACTTTTTTCTTTCACCATTCTTTTACCCCATCGATTCATGGGTTTGCTATTGAAATTCAGTAATATCGGTCCACGTATAGCTGAGATATATTCAAAATTCCGAAAAAAGCCATTTTTTTTTGCATTTTTGTATGAAAATTTTTGAAAACAAAAGTTGTTCGTTTTGCTTCAAACTTCACACACTTATTAAGCATGGTGACTAAAAGACAAAAAATTTTTTTTTCAGATATATTAATGAAAATGTCGCACAGGCGAAGCTAAATAACTTTTTTTTGCTCAAAAGCAGTTCTGGTAATAAAATTAAGTTACATAAATATGGAAAATGAAAATTTCCGATATCGGTCCATATATACCCGAGATATAGCTCAAACCGGGGTTTCCATGAAAATGTCGCGTAAGCGAACTTAAACAACTTTTTTGTGCTCAAAAGCAGTTCTGGTAATCAAATAGGGTTATATAAATATGAAAAATGAAAATTTTCGATATCGGTCCATATATACCCGAGATATAGCCTAGACCGGGGTTTTCATGAAAATGCCGCGTAAGCGAACTTAAACAATTTTTTGTGCCCAAAAGCAGTTCTGGTAATGAAATTAGGTTACATAAATATGGAAAATGAAAATTTCCGATATCGGTCCATATATACCCGAGATATAGCCTATACCGGGGTTTTCATGAAAATGCCGCGTAAGCGAACTTAAACAACTTTTTTGTGCTCAAAAGCCGTTCTGGTAATGAAATTAGGTTACATAAATATGAAAAATGAAAATTTTCGATGTCGGTCCATATATACCCGAGATATAGCCCAAATCGGGTTTTTCACGAAAATGTCGCGTAAGCGAACTTAAACAACTTTTTTGTGCTCAAAAGCAGTTCTGGTAATGAAATTAGGTTACATAAATATGAAAAATGAAAATTTTCGATGTCGGTCCATATATACCCGAGATATAGCCCAAATCGGGGTTTTCATGAAAATGTCGCGTAAGCGAACTTAAACAACTTTTTTGTGCTCAAAAGCAGTTCTGGTAATGAAATAGGGTTATATAAATATGAAAAATGAAAATTTTCGATATCGGTCCATATATACCCGAGATATAGCCTACACCGGGGTTTTCATGAAAATGCCGCGTAAGCGAACTTAAACAACTTTTTTGTGCTCAAAAGCGCTTCTGGTAATAAAATTAGGTTACATAAATATGGAAAATGAAAATTTCCGATATCGGTCCATATGTACCCGAGATATAGCCCAAATCGGGTTTTTCATGAAAATGTCGCATAAGCGATCTTAAACAACTTTTTTTTGCTCAAAAGCAGTTCTAGTAATGAAATAAAGTTATATAAGTATGGAAAATGAAAATTGTCGATATCGGTCTATATATACCAGAGATATAGCCTATACCGGGGTTTTCATGAAAATGCCGCGTAAGCGAACTTAAACAACTTTTTTGTGCTCAAAAGTAGTTCTGGTAATGAAATTAGGTTACATAAATACGAAAAATGAAAATTTCCGATATCGGTCCATATGTACCCGAGATACAGCCCAAATCGGGTTTTTCATGAAAATGTCGCGTAAGCGATCTTAAACAACTTTTTTTTTTTGCTCAAAAGCAGTTCTAGTAATGAAATAAAGTTATATAAGTATGGAAAATGAAAATTGTCGATATCGGTCTATATATACCAGAGATATAGCCTATACCGGGGTTTTCATGAAAATGCCGCGTAAGCGAACTTAAACAACTTTTTTGTGCTCAAAAGCAGTTCTGGTAATGAAATTAGGTTACATAAATATGAAAAATTAAAATTTCCAATATCGGTCCATATGTACCCGAGATATAGCCCAAATCGGGTTTTTCATGAAAATGTCGCGTAAGCGATCTTAAACAACTTTTTTTTTGCTCAAAAGCAGTTCTGATAATGAAATAAGATTACATAAATACGGAAAATGAAAATTTCCGATATCGGTCCATATATACCCGAGATATAGCCCAAATCGGGTTTTTCATGAAAATGTCGCGTAAGCGAACTTAAACAACTTTTTTGTGCTCAAAAGCAGTTCTGGTAATGAAATTAGGTTACATAAATATGAAAAATGAAAGTTTTCGATGTCGGTCCATATATACCCGAGATATAGCCCAAATCGGGTTTTTCATGAAAATGTCGCGTAAGCGAACTTAAACAACTTTTTTGTGCTCAAAAGCAGTTCTGGTAATGAAATTAGGTTACATAAATATGAAAAATGAAAATTTTCGATGTCGGTCCATATATACCCGAGATATAGCCCAAATCGGGTTTTTCATGGAAATGTCGCGTAAGCGAACTTAAACAACGTTTTTGTGCTCAAAAGCAGTTCTGGTAATGAAATTAGGTTACATAATTATGAAAAATGAAAATTTTCGATGTCGGTCCATATATACCCGAGATATAGCCCAAATCGGGTTTTTCATGAAAATGTCGCGTAAGCGAACTTAAACAACTTTTTTGTGCTCAAAAGCAGTTCTGGTAATGGAATAGGGTCATATAAATATGAAAAATGAAAATTTTCGATATCGGTCCATATATACCCGAGATATAGCCTAGACCGGGGTTTTCATGAAAATGCCACGTAAGCGAACTTAAACAACTTTTTTGTGCTCAAAAGCAGTTCTGGTAATGAAATTAGGTTACATAAATATGAAAAATGAAAGTTTTCAATATCGGTCCATATATACCCGAGATATAGCCTAAACCGGGTTTTTCATGAATACGAGGCGTAAGCGAACTAAAACAACTTTTTTTGCTTAAAAGCATTTCTAATAGCAAAATAAGGTTATATAGGTATGGAAAATGAAAATTTCCGATATCGGTCCATATATACCCGAGATATAGCCTAAACTGCGGTTTTAATGAAAATGTCGCGTAAGTGAACTTAGACATCTTTTTTTGCTTAAAAACAGTTCTGGTAATGAAATAGGGTCATATAAATATGGAAAAAGAAAATATCCGATATCGGTCCATATATACTCGAGATATAGCCTGAACCGATTTTTCCAATAAAATTTTTTTTTTTTTTTTTGCTGAAAAGCAGTTCTTGTTATGAAAGAAGGTTACGAAAATAGAGAAAATTAAAATTTCTGATATCGGTCCATATATACCCGAGATATAGCCTAAATCGGGTTTTTCATGAAAATATCGCGTAAGCGAACTTAAACAATTTGTTGTGCTCAAAAGCAGTTCTAGTAATGATATAAGGTTATATAAATATGGAAAATTAAAATTTTCGATATCGGTCCATACATAGCCGAGATATAGCCTAAACCGATTTTTCCATTAAAAAAATTTTTTTTTGCTGAAAAGCAATTCTCGTTATAAAAGAAGGTTACTAAAATACAGAAAATAGAAAATTCCGATATCGGTTCATATATAACCGAGCATATTTAGGTCACATTTTTAATATACTATACATATTCGTGACTATCGTGAAGGGTATTTTAGATTCGGCCCAGCCGAATATACTACACTCTTACTTGTTTCTTCTTGTTTTGATTCCCGCCTTCGTATATTTTGAAAATCAAAGTTTTTTTCATTGGCTGTGAACAAAGTATATTTTATACAATATATAAATTGTTTGTGAAAAAGTTTTATATATTAATACATATAAAGTGAAGTGTTAGGTATAAATTGTATTTATTTGATAGTTATGAATTGTATTAAAAAATTTAGTAGTGAGTGAGCCGGCCAAACTGAATAAATCTGTTGTGCTACGCAAATCTCTCTATAAAATAAGAGATTTGCAAAAACAAAATTATGAATTAAAAATGGAAGTGCAGCGATTGCAAAGCGAATTAATGTCACGTGATGCTTCCAAAGTGCATGATCCTTTACATCCATGGGCATGGCAAGAAACGTAAACCATCATCGCATGAGAATTCTGTTAAAGAAAATTCCCTGATGACACCACCATGCAGTGATGTTTCTGATCCTTCATTATCGCCACCACATTCAGACATGATTCACTTTCACCTTCGGCTTATGATTCATCTAACATCTAAGGATGTTGTTGGAAATATTACCAAAACCACCCATTCTTATCTTGCAGTACGAATGTTTATGTTCGCCATTATCACAATTAATCCTTTTAAAAATATTTTTATTGGACGTGCTATTGAAAGCAATTATCTATTCGATGACAGATTTAGTAGGTCAGCGCAGAATATTTCAAATTGAGGAAAACGGTAAGTTTGTGATAAAAAAAAAAACTATTTCTGAAAACTGTTTTGTTTTTTATCTAGCTAATAAAAACTATCCATGAGAGACTCCTCTTTCCCTAACATTTATTTACACCTTACAAACAAATGAACAACCGTTGGTTGCTACGATGTTTTTTAAAAGTACCTAAAAGTGAAAATGACTAAAAAACGGTGCTGGTCAGAACAATACAGTCAATGGTGATCGCTGCTGAGCCATGATTACTGACTTACTTTCATCAATTGAACAACCATGACGTGCAGGAGCTCTGGTTTCAACAAAACGGAGCAACATGTCACATAACTCGTGCCACAATTAACTGGTGAAACCATGGGATTAGGTTTCATGTTTCAGCACCGTGAATTGGCCTCCAAGATCGTTTGATTTAACGACGCCATACTATTTTATGTGATGACATGTGGCGTCTACGCCGATAAGCCCGAAATGATTGACCACTTAGAGGTCATTAACCAGAAGTTATATTTAAATTATAATGCCAGAAGAGTACCTTTCGAATAAAGTAAATTTCATGTTAATTTAAAAACATCATTTTTGTTTTATTTTATTTCAAAGTTGTACGCCTATATAAAAACAAAACACCCTTTAGAATACATATTTTTACAAAAATATTTTCTTAAAATACACGCAATTGGTTGTTATTAAATGTCATAACGTTTTTCTTTTATCAATAAATATGTCTCGAATGTAAAATTATAGTCACAAATTCTTTTATATCAGTTTTTTTTTATTTAATGAATTCTAGCATTGTTACATATACTTATAAAAAAAATTTAATTTTTGCAAGTTTTAAATAGAATGGCGGTAGAAAAGAACCTGCCAATAACCATAGAAGCTGATGCAAATGCACACCATGTGGTGTGGGGCAGCTCCGATACTAACGCAAGGGGTGAGTCAATTTTTGAATTCATTCTTTGTAATAATCTAGATGTTATGAATGTTGGTTCGGAACCCACTTTTGTTGTGGTAAACAGAAGGGAGGTTCTGGATATCACGCTCATTAGCACTAAACATTCAGAGTTGATTAGAGCATGTGGAGTATCGCAAGATTGCTCATTCTCTGATCACAGGTACATTGAATTCGAAATAGGAATTCAGGAGAGAGGATTAACACCCAGAAGAAACAGGAGGAAGACGGATTGAGAGATGCAGGGTAGAATTCTCTCAGATCTTCTTCCGGATCCTCCGACTATACAGGAGTGTGAGGACATTAAGAGAGCTGTGGAGATATTGACTGGGTCCTTCGAAACGGCCATCTCAGGTTCATACAGGCCTAGTCTGTGTCGGGGTAAGAGTAAGCCACCATGGTAGGATCTTGAGATAGCGAAGGCTCGAAAAGAGTCTCGTAGGCATTTTAATGAGGCCAAAAGACTGGGTAACTGGTCAGAGTACAAAGCCTCAGTAAATAAATTCAAGAACCTGATAAGGAATGCGAAGCGGAGTTCATGGAGGTCCTTTTGCAGTAGTGTGGAAGGAGTTTCTGAGACTAGTAGGCTTCGCAAAATCCTATCTAGCACCCAGCCCATACCAAGTTTCGTTAAGAAACAGTGTTTTAGCTGGACAACCAGCGGACATAAGACTCTAGAGATTCTCATGGACACGCATTTCCCTGGATGCACACCCTTTATGGGAGACTGCATGACCAGTATAGACAATGGCCAAGGGGATATCTGCTTATCTTTTGATCGAAGCAGAATCCTTTGGGCGTTGAATAGCTTTGACCCATATAAATCACCGGGTCCAGATGGTATTATGCCAGCTGATTTGCAGAAAAATGCGGAACTTATAGTGTGTTATGGTTGATAAGGATCTTCTTGGCCTGCCTTGGTTGGTCCTACGTTCCTCAATCATGGCGAAGGTGTGTTGTAGTCTTTATTCCGAAAGGGGGAAGGCTTCACACACCACTCCGAATGATTTCAGCCCTATAAGCTTGTCATCCTTCTTGCTTAAAACTCTGGAACGGATAATTGAACTACATCTTAGAATGTCAATTATTCTGAGCCATTTATCAGCATCTCAACATGCCTATACCAAGGGCAAATCTGTTGAGACTGCATTGCATTCGCTCGTGGGGTATGTAGAGAGAGCTCTGAAGCAGGGGGAGTATGCATTGGTTGCCTTCCTTGATATAGAGGGGGCATTTAATCATGTGCTGCCAAGGGCTATAATAATCGCTCTGGAAAGACTGAAAGTTCATCAGTCAATTGTTAGCTTCATAAAGAATTTACTGACCAATAGGGTCATTACTTCCAATATGGGGCGAGCCACAATTTGCAGAGTGGCTAGAAGGGGCACTCCACAGGGAGGGGTTCTATCTCCTCTTCTATGGAATTTAGCTCTGAATTCGTTATTGATGGAATTAGATTCCATGTTGTTTAGGCATATGCCGATGATGTTGTCGGATACTGTGTCGGGTAAGTACCCGGATATACTATCACAGCAACTAGGCTCTGCACTAAGCCTTATAGTAGGATGGTGTACAAATAGCGGTCTAAGTGTGCATCCGCAAAAAACGGAGCTTGTGCTCTTCACTCGAAGATACAAGACTCCATCGTTTATTCTGCCAACCGTAAGGGGGGTTGAGCTAGTGTTGTCAGACAGTGCGAAATATCTGGGCATCTACCTGGATTCCAAACTATCCTGGCAGCATAATGTCCAGTCAAGGGCAGAAAAAGCGGCTATCGCCTTATTCTTGTGCAAAAGGGCCATTGGAAAGACCTGGGGAATAAATCCTAGGAACTCCTACTGGCTTTTCAGCACGGTTGTAAAGCCCATTCTAACATATGGAGCGCTTGTGTGGTGGAAGTCGTTGGAGAAAACCACCTACTGCAAAATCGCAGAAAAGATAATGCGTACTGCAGCCGGCTGATCTCATGGTGAAGGAAATAGCCATGAATTCGGCTATCAGGCTGTGGTCAAGCGGGACGTGGAAGGGGGCGACATATGGTCATGCCTTAATAATAGGAAGAATAGTGAACCTTCCGGAAAATATTGATTACTGCTCGCCGGCTCTACTGCCCGACAAGAGATTTGATGTAATCTTATCAGGCTCGTTCTCGGAGACAACACAGATCGTCAAGAGGACGTGCTTGAAATTTTTACAGATGGATCCAAGTCGGACTCGGGAGTCGGTGGGGGTATCTTTATCCCCTTGTATGAGAGGATAATGAGTTTTAGGCTGCAAAATGAGTGTAGCGTAGCGCAGGCCGAAATTGCGGCCATTATGAGGGCAGCTAACTGGGTAAGGTACTACAGGATATATGAGAATGATATCCGAATTTGTACTGATAGTAAGGCTGCGTTGTATGCACTAGCTGGAGTCTATACGACATCCAGGTTGATTCGTGAATGCCGGATATCTCTAAACGAGATTGCGAGACATTCGAACCTGGAGCTTATCTGGGTACGAGGGCACAGTGAAGGGTCCGGAAATCTAGTAGCGGATGAACTGGCAAAGGCCGGTGTCCAGCTACAATAAAGAGATATTGATGGGATCGTTGGAATCCCGCTTTGCGAGCTGTAAGAAACTAGTACAGCGTCAACTTTTTCAGACCGCTAAAGACAGATGGTCTAATGAGGGTACCTGTCGAATATCAAGGCTGACATGTCCCAGATATGATAAAAGGAGAACTATTATCCTAAGGGGCTTGCCCCGACAGAGGTTGCGTTCTGCTGTGGCGGTTCTAACGGGATATTGCCACATAGGGACGCAGGCAAGGAGGTTAAATCTTCCATTTAATGACTTCTGTAGAAGTTGCAGAGACGAGGAGGAAGAAGAGAGCGTTGAGCACTTCCTCTGTCAGTGTCCAGCTCCTTCTTATATAAGGGCATTGTACCTAGGCAGACCGATGCTGCATGATTTGACGGAGGTATCGGAATGCGATGTAAGTGGATTGGACTCCTTTATCCGATCCTCGGGTTGGTTCTAGGCCAGTGATATGTAGATTTACTGAGATACATATCATATCCAGGCAACACAACAGGACCTGACTGGACCCAAGTGGTCTGGCTTTATAATAGCTGGCAGCCTGTTAAACTTAACCTAACCTAACCAAGTTTTAAATAAAAGATTTTTAATTGTAAACTTTTTATAAAAAAACAAAGATCTGAAGCTGCAAAAATTAAATTTATTTAACAAATGAAGATCAAATAATATTGAGATAAAATATACTTATAAAAAATATAATAAAAAAGAAACCAACAAAAATATCTAAGTTAAAAAACAATCATACAAGAAGCTTTATAAAGAATTGAACAAAATAATATACAGTGTTAACTGCGATAAATGCGTAAAATCTTTATTTCTTTTATCTTATTAATACGAAATTAAAAACGACATTTTTATTGGAATCATTGGAAATTATCTTTAGGTCCTAAATTTCATAAAAGTACTTAGAGTAAAAGTTGTGTGTTGACAAGCCAAAAGGATAAAGCAAAGTCAAATTACTTCAATGAATTTTTATATAGCCTATGTCCGTCGAGTGCTTGCACTCTACACTTTGCTGAAAAAATGTTTAAAACCGGACCTGTACTTCCAGAGTTTACCGTTTGCAAACATACAAACTTTCCTCTTTATATATTAGTATAGATAGATATGTATAAGTACATACATACATTTGAATAAAAATTTATGAAATTAATTTTCATAGGAGCTACTCTAATCATCAGTAGACTTTGAAAATTTTTAAAGCTGTTTAAAATTTTTTGATTAGTATGATTAGTATTAGTAGAATAAAACTCAATGATTAAGTTAATTTTCTTTAGATATTGCAATTTTCTTTTTGTTATTGAAACACTGGATTACATACATATGTACTTTAAGGTCCTATATTTTATCCATTCTATACGGAAATAGGTGCTTTCTTGTATCGTGGAAAATTTTCTGTGGGATAAAGCTTTATTCTTCTTTAAATTATAGTCTTTAGGCACACGCACAGTTGCACTTTTTATAATATTTTCGAACAATTTAAAAGACGAAATTTAAGAGACAATGGCAGAGCTGGTTGTCACCTTCATTTGAAAATTTATTTCAGTAAACTCAAATCATTAATTAAAACTGTAGGATATTTTGAATAGGAATTGGAAAAAAACCTAGTGTGTTATTGCTTGAACATGCATACGTATTGACCATAGGAAAAACAACAAAGTCCATGCTATACGCTTTCAGTTTCTCATTTTAACTAGTACGTCAATAGTAAGAACTTAAGCTCGAACTGGCCTCTGGTATTAAAATCTCCATCTATTGTATATTTTCCTCTTTCAACAACTTCATAGACTTGGCCTAACAATTAAAAACCATTATCATCATTTGTACAAAGTATTTATTTTATATTAAATGCAGTTAAAATAAAACTCATTTGTATTAACAATGTTTGCGTTTATATTTTGGAGTTGCTAAGAATCTTAACAAAAATTAAAAAGAATAGTTCTCAACATACCTATATCGTTCCTCTATTGCAACATAGTCATATCTCAAAAAACTAACTTTTCGAGTTAAAGCACAATTGTTAACAGTATTACTTTTTATATTGTGGCAAAAATTTATTCAAATTACTTTTAAACTATTTCCTAAAAAAACTTTATAGGAATTGTATGGAAGCTAAAAATTTTAAATGTGTTTTTCTCGAAATAAGCTCTTTGGCTATGTTGCAATAAAGGAGCGATAAAAATAAACTTAATTCATTAAAATTATATGTATTGTAACGTCTGCTACAATGACTGCAACATAAATTTGCTGCTTTAAAGAAATAATTATTTAAAACCGCTAGAAAATTTATATCCATTCTATTTGCCTGCGTTGTCACCCACGTTCACAATATTATTACTAGAACTTTAGGCTTACGGCATATCCAGAAAAAGCTTTCATACTCGCTTTTGTATACCAGTTTTTGACCTTATGATCTCGAATACGACACCAGTATTTACCAACATAATGTCTTCATATATAGGCTCAATGCTGTCCTCAATTTGTATGCCGCAGCCTGGGACTAAATTATGATAAATAGTCTCAATGAAATCAACCACATTATTAGCGCAGAAGACAAAGAAACATGTTGTAACACAGTGGTAATAATATGGATTTTTTTTAACCTAAAATGTAATGAAGCAGTGTTTTATTTTCAATTTACAAATAAAATAGTTTTTTTATAATTGTAATTTACCTCTAAAAACCACCTGCTACTGCTGACAGCATGTCACTGGTCCTATTCTTTAAAGGACAAACATCAGGAAAACGCACTGCAACTACTTGATCAGCTCGATGTAGACTTATCGTGTTGATGAATTTATGGGTGCTTGTTTTCCCGGGAACAATTATTTAATACAAAATTTAAAGCTGTAAGCGTGAAATAAAATGCAATTGCTTCACATTCGTAACCCCTACAAGCCAACTCATACGATAACCTCCCAAAGCCGCACCCAGGAACCAAAATGTTTATTTCATCCACATTTGCTGCAATAGTATAATATAAAGTTAATGAATTAATAAACATGAATTATTGTGCTCACCATTCCTTAGGGTTAGGGTTAAATATTCTTCAGTGGATTCCATTATTGATTTGTACGGCAGTCTGTTGTCGAGTTTTGTTGTGGGCCTTTTTAACAAAAAACAACACAACATATATATTGTTTTAGCACTAACACATAGACCGGAAAATATTCATTAGATACACCACAACCACTTTTAAAATGATAAATTTTAATTAATTTTTAAAAATACTTATATTTTGTTTCATACGTACTTTTCACTTTACTCTTTTTCTTCTTCGCTATTTTTTGTGTTTCTTTCTTTTTTCGTAAACAAAAAACAACTTTCGGCGAATTTTCAATCTGACATCGGCAATAGTGATTACACTAACAAAATGCGTGTTGTTTTTGCATTGTTGTACTTATTGTTCTCTTGCAACCAAGGCGAATTCATTATTAGGTGGATGCATCGACGAATTCAGGCAAATTCGGTTAATATGGCGGCACTTCCTCTGTCAAGTTTTGTTTACCTTTTTCGGCGCCATTTAAATTTTTGTACATGTTCTTTATCAACTACTTTTGACAGCTTAAGTGTGAATTCGCCTTTTACACAAACAAAATACCTTATTATTTCTTTATTTCGACCGTTTTTTCCTTTCTTAATATGTGTAATTGTTCGAGCTTAAGGTCTTTCTGGGAATTTTTAGTTTTTTTACACAAACAAAATACCTGTTATTTTTTTTATTGTTGTATTGTTGTAGCGAAGCGGCTACCTTGTTTTTTGTATCATGCTTGCAACCATGATACAAAAAACAAGGTAGCCGCTTCGCTGCCTTGTTAAACCCCATATTAAACGAATTCGCCTGAATTCGCCGATGCATCCACCTAATAATGAATTCGCCTTGCCTGCAACCATCTGTATTGAATTCTCCTTGTTTTGACAGCTTAAGTGTGAATTCGCCTTTTTTACACAAACAAAATACCTTATTATTTCTTTATTTCGACCGTTTTTTCCTTTCTTAATATTCAATTTCAATATTATTTGGCCTGAAGAAGCTATCCAAAGGAAAGCGAAATATTGCCAGATAATTAAAAACCAAAAAAACTAAAAATTCCAAGAAAGACCTTAAGCTCGAACAATTACACATTTCATCCATTTATTTATTGAATCTTCACAAAGTGAACATAAAATTAATTAAGTCCAGCCAATGCTAGACAAAAATGTTTTATTTTGCACGGTCAATATCGGTAAAATCACCTATTGAACGTTCTGATGGTGATATACATACATGTGTTATAGGTAGTGTAAAATGCAAATTTTTAAAAATGCAAATAACTTGCACTCTATTGTACCTACATACTATGTATGTATGCAGTAAATTTAAGCAATAATATATACATATCGCCCCTTTATTGCAATGTAGTCATATCTCAAAAAATTTAAGTTTTTAATTTTCTAGAAAAATTCGTTCCTACTTTACCTCTGAAAGAAATTCCAGCTTTAAGTCTCAGCGAAATTATAGCAAAAATCTAACACGCTTGTTATTAGAAAACTTTAGCCGCATTTTGCATGAAACTTTAGACACTTTGTTATGAAAACTTTAAACGCATTTTGCCAGCTTTCACTTTTTTCGAGATACGACTACGTCGCAATAAGTGAACAGTATATATGTATATATCTACATACATATACTCGTATACTTATTTTACTGTTCTTAAGGGTTGCGACCATTTAAACAGAATACGGTTCGTAAACAGTACTTTCCCCGGCAGCTGCCATGACTCCCTTATTTGGAAGCTATCAAATGTAAGGAGATACTTTGAAAATCAGTACCATCATGGTGACACTTGCCGCATATTGGGTGATGCTGGTTACCCACTAGAGCCGTGGCTTTTAACTCCTTATAGGTCACCAGCCGTTGGAAGCAGAGAGTCAAAGTTCAACATAGCACATTGCAAAGGGAGAAATATAATAGAAAGGACGATAGGCATGTTAAAAAACTGTTTCCGATGTCTTTTAAATGAAAGAGGTCTCCATTATAGTCCTGAAAAGGCCGCACGTGTTATTAACGTATGCTGTGCCTTGCATAACATTAGAATACATTTTTTGAAACCCGAAGACCATTTAGATGATCCTGAAATGATTTCAGATAACGAAGAAATCATTTTAACAGACGAGGACTACCAAACTCATTCCAGCCAAGCCATTTTGTTAAGAGATGATATCTTAAATACATTTTAAAACAATATACATGAAATACTGCTTTCATTTGTGGGGCGATTTCAAAAATATATGTAATCCTTATTTCATTTCTTAAAGCGATGCAAAACTTTAATTGCCATTAACATTTTATGTTGTAAATTCAAACTCAGATCAAATTCAATTTATAATTTGAAGTTACAATAAAACAAGAATTTTAATAAAAAAAATAATAATTTTATTACATATGTATGTATCAGTCTCTTCAATTCAAATTTGTACATTTACTAACATATTTTAAAATAAGGAACTTAAGTGTCTCCAAGCCAAGCTAACCCATTACTTTGAAGTAAACGATACAACATGAAGTAATTAAGAAAACTTATTTGTGTTCGCATGTGTCTACATATTGCTTATTTACAAAAGGTATAACGATGAAACGTATATACAATATAAAGTCTGAAGCAGCAAGCAATTTTATATGATTAACTACAACATTTTAAATTTTGAGTTATGATGTTGTATTAGTAAATGAGCAATATGCATGTGTTTATTAAGTTACTAAAAGCAAATTAGTTTAGATATTTATACCGCTTACCGCATTAAGCTTGTACATTCTTTTGTTATGTAGCTGCATGTACCACGATATCATTCGACATCGCTCGCTCGCATAAATACGTTTAAAACAAATACAAAATTTAAAATGTTTGGGAGCGAGCGATGTCGAGTGACGTCGTGGGCCAAGCAGTAAAACCTTGCTTATAACTGAGCTCGTGTTTTGATTTTAATAACTTAATAAAAACAAAAAATGTACTCAACTAAAGCACAAATAAGTTTTCTTAATTAAGCCTTACTGGCTCGTTTGTGAACAACAAACTTACTTGAAAGTATTATCCGAGCTTGGCTTGTATTTACTCCATAAAGTTAAAGACTATAATTTGTGTTCATTATTTCTACCGAATGTTTTACTTATTTTGCAATAATTGAATTCCGTCTGCAATCTTCTTTAAGTATTCGAGCTCTTCTTTTTTTAAAGCAATATAGTTCTCGTAAAACGATTCCTGTAATGCTATTTGTTGCTGCAAAAGATTTGGTTGCTCACTCTTACGTCTCTTTGTACTGGAACTTGCTACTTGGAAACTTGAATCGTCGTCTAGCATGTTTTCGTCATATAGGAATTCTACGCTTTCCATTGGTTCGTCAATACCAAACGGTTTTACATTTGGTATTCCAGACACCGATGTTTTCAAACTAAGTAAAGACGACACAGCCTCTTCCAAATCGTTTAAAACAAAGGTTCTGTTTGGACCTCCGCCGGTACCCTCCATTTGTTGCTTGTTAGCAACTAGTTTTTTTTTCGTATTTGCCTTGAAATCTCTCCAAACCTGTAAAATATTTTTATTAACTGTGGTTTCCTTTTCAGTACATACATTTTGCAAAAGCATATGAATACATACATATAAGCAATATAGAAACTTACCTTTTTCCACGACGGTACGTCTCTTGTTGGGATGCTAATGGAGTTTAGTTTTTGGCTCAGCTCTTCCCATAGCTTATTCTGCTCTTCCGGCCTTTGTTGGCTGCTTCCTGTAGCAATGTCAGGCTGTGCCAGCATGAATTCTATCAAAGCTCTAAATTGTTGTGGCGATGTTTGCTTTTTTGACCTTCATACATATGTATGTATGTATATATGCAATAAAAAGAAATGTATACATACATATGTAAATATTTTTTGCCAAATATCGTTAATATTCATATTTACTTACATTTTTTCTTTTTACGCGGTAAAATCGATGTCGAACAATTTTGGAACTAAAATGCAGTGACAATGTATTTTAGAATGCAGACGATGTGAAAGAAAACACCTGTTTTCTGTTTGTATATTACTCCCATCTCTAACGAATATAGCAGATATGTATTTTAGAATAGTAAAAAATGAAACGAGCGCGTATTTGTGGTGAAAGTGACTTCTCGAATAGACCTGAATATTTATTTAATTTCAATTTGTAGAATATTTGAAAAATTAAAACAACAAAAACAAATAATTTGAAATAAAAATATTTTTATTTCAAATTATTTGTTTTTGTTGTTTTAATTTTTCAAATATTATTAATTTTTCAAATATTATTAAAAATTAAGCTGAAAAACAAAAGGGGATTACATTTATTTATATATTATAAATTAACTTAAAATTTATAAGCTAATTGTCAGACCTAAAGCTCGATTTAGGTATTGTTATTTTGTTAAGGCTGTTTAAATAAAGTTATAAATATTAGATTCCCTAAGAAACCGTTGGATTTGAAATAAGAGAAAGTGGATTTTTGTTACAGAAAATCTTTTGTCTAAAGAAGTTTAACTGCCTGGCCCACTATGTCACTCGACATCGATCGCTCGCATAAATATATGCATAACAAAAACAACATTTTAAAATTTGTTTTTGTTTCAAATGTATTTATGCGAGCGAGCGATGTCGAGTGACATAGTGGGCCAGGCAGTAAATCTGGAAAGTGTGGTAAAAAAATGTGCGGAGGTTGTGGGCCGAGGTATATTGCAAGTGCATTTCGGTATGTTACGTATGTTTAATAGGATACCATGAGTATAATTAGTATGTCCGAGACGGATTCTTAAAAATTTTACTATCTCCAGTCTATTTAGCTTACAGTTTGATACCAATTGGATGTGTGAGAGATTATTGATTTATCGGATAAAGTCTTTTTTAAGATGTTTTAAAATTTCATTTTGGTTGAGATTATCTATACAAAAAAATGGTGATCTTAGGGAGTTTTTTGCAACTACGTCTGGGTATTCATTCCCAATAATGTTACAATGACTGGGGGTCCAAATTAGAATTAAGTTAAATTTTTTGTCAATTAATGTGTTTCTTACATAGTCTGCGTACGGGTTATTATTGTCGATATTTCTTAAAGCGTTTAAGGCTGATAAAGATAAAATGTAGGGCACACAAAAAGAAAATTTAGCAAAAACACAGAAAAAAGTATTACAGAAAAAATTTAAGGAAGAAAACATACATTTAAACAACTGACACATGATAAATAAATTATGATTTCTTTCCTTGCTTCCCTCCTTTTTCTTCCTGAGTAAGGCGAATTTAGTACCAGGTGGCCTCGTTAGCGTAGCTGATCGACAGCTGGTTTAGGTGCTCACTACTCAGCTATCAAAATTTGTTTATGTTTTTATTTCTATTTCTATGTAACTATACAATTGCAAAGTATAGGATGCACAGCATGGGCGGGGTGACGGAGACCATATGCCCAAGATGGTATTAACAGTACGTTTGTAGCGTCGCTGTGACTAACTATAACGACCTATGCCTTCACATAGGAAGTTTCCACGTGGTTAACAATGAATAACCTCTAAAATAACTGTAAACCAATACCGTTAACCAGTGCGAATGAGACGCAAAACTCTCGAAGACCGAACAACAAACACAATCTTGACCGCACTTAAGAAATAATTACGATGAGCAGAGATGCTTTACGACTGTGATTTATGTTTTTATATTTTTTTCACACATTTTCATGCGCGCCATTTCATATTTCCTGTATACAAATCTTAACCCATTTGGTGCGGCTATACTTACTTTAGTACAGTTAAACATTAGGCAACAATTTTAAAATCGATTTTACAATATGCACACAACTTAGATGAAATGGACCAGTCCAATTTATTGTTCAAAATTGACATTTGTAGTATAAAATCTTCTTGGGTGTTCTGTATCGATATTTTTAATAGATATAGTAAAATATTGGTGGAATAGATAATATATGAAAATTAAAAAAAAAAATATGAAAATTGTGTATTATTTTCACTCGGGCTCGATTAAAAAAATTGAAATAAATGAAGTGAAAAATGAAATAAAACAAGTAAGAGTGTAGTAAATTCGGCTGGGCTGAATCTAACATACCCTTCACAATAGTCACGTATAAAACCGCGGTTTAGGCTATATCTCGGGTATATACATATGTACCTGTGCGGGTGCACACGGGGGTTATTAGAAAAAAATGAAAAGATGCAGACTTACCGATTCCAATGGGTTTAGGGGACACTTCTTTGCTTGTGGTGATGACGAGTAGCCTTCACAGGGGTTGGTGACTGTCTGGATCGTTCGGCTTCCCTTAGGACAGACGGTTGTGTAGCAAGCTTCCTTATTCGCTCTCTTACCAGTTGATTCTTTTCTTCCGGTTCACCACGTAGATTGCCAATGGATGTAGAATTTTCAACCCACAGTTTGCTTTCCTCGAGTGCCACTAAATATTAATCACTTTGTCACAATTAACGTTTTATTTCACAAAAAAATAAATACACAGCAGATTGATAATTGTGGAAAGTACTTTTATTTAATTTCACAAATAAATAATGCTAATAATTTAGGTTCATGTAGTTCAACGTCTTAACAGCGAATGGCAAAGCGAACAATTATGAAGCCAAAAAAATGGCACAAAAAAAAGAATTCGCATTAAAAAAAAAGTGTTGCCAGAACGGACGAATAAACTGTTCGTTGGTTCTGACAACAAGGGTTGCCAGAAACCTGAACATCCCGCCCCCCTTGTTATACTAGATAACAACGAGGGTCGGCATGCCAGGTACAAAAAAATGCAGTTCATGATAAGAACAATGGTTTAAATACTAATTTAATACAATTCAAAATGTTACTTAAGGGTAAAAGAGAGTGCAAGTAATAGATTAATAATTCAATCGAAAAAAAAATGTGTATTGTATAATTATGTGTATAAATATAAGATATGTAATAAATTCAAATTTAGGTTAATTCAATTTTATAAGTATCGTGTAGAAATAAAAAATGTATATAAGAAAATACATGTTGTTTACATGGCAAACTTGCCGATGACAATCCACCCTAGTGCGGTGTCCTGGGCTAGCGGCGAACCAATGCCTGTGGTTTGTAGACCCGTCTTGATTAGCCTTGGGTAGACGTCGGCTCCCAATATAAAATTGATCGTGTTGGACTCGTAAAGTCAGGATCAGCCAGGCGCAGATTCTTGTACGCGTCAGCGACGCTTCGGTCTAGCCGTTTCTGGGGCGGACGTTCAGGCAACGATGCAGTTATGCGGGCTCTCACCGTGAAGCTCCCACCTTCCCCTTCAAAACGATTCCGGAACGTAAATTCGCACCACTTATCCTCGTCAAAACGCTCAAACGGCAGGTGATACCGGTCGACTAAGAATTTAGCTATGGCACTGGTTGCAGCACCTGGATTCACCAATCCACGTACATGGCACCATTCGTCATGTAACTTGATGCGAATTATCGCGGTGGGGACCACGGTGGTGGTACCAGCTTTGCTGAGCCATTCATTTGCCCGGGTGATTTGCGGGGGGTGAAGGAGGGAGTGGTGTTGGGCGTTGCAGTCAGAGCAGCGCTGCTGGCTGCGACAATTCTTCAGAGGATGGGAATGGGCCAAGCAATTCCGACAGTAATTGTGACGTTTCACAGCTTCTTGCCTGTCTGACACTGACATTTTTAAAAATTTATTGCATCTCCTTAACGGGTGATTTAGCCGACAGAGGCGGCAATCTGGATTTTCGGCCTTCAGGCGTTGGTGACGTTTGTTTTCCTCTATGAGGGAGACGTTCTTTTCATTGCGGCGTGGTGGCATGTTTGCTGTTATAGGGAAAATATGAAAAAGGGGTAAAATTAATTGTCATTCTGACGGTGGGGTTGGAAGTAAAGTTAGTTTTACGATGGGCCGGGTAATGACACCATTGGCTGTGTTAACCTCGGCAACCCGAACCCTGCTATCGGGACCGTGAAAAATTCTAACAATGCGCCCAAGACGCCATTGATTGGGGGACAGATTTTCTTGTCTAATAACTACCAGATCACCGACAACAAAATCCCTGTGGGGGTATTTCCATTTGTTTCGCTTATGGAGGTTGACGAGGTACTCTTCCTTCCATCTGCGAGCCAAATGATGGTGAAGTATTTTTAATTTTTGCCAACGATTTACATAGCTGAGTCAATGGCTGGATAAGTCAGATTCTGGAGGGGATAGGAGAGGAGTTCCGACAAGGAAATGACCCGGAGTTAGCGCGGATAGATTCGCAGGATCTTCACTCATTGGACTTAAAGGTCTGGAGTTGAGGCATGCTTCTATTCGAGTGAGCATAGTGTTAAACTCTTCGTACGTAAAACTTTGATTGAGGCATACTTTTTTGAAGTGAGACTTAAAACTCTTCACCCCTGCCTCCCAGAGGCCGCCCATGTGGGGAGCGCCTGGAGGAATAAAATGCCAGTCAACTGGATTGAAACTCTCTTGGGTCAAGAGCCCTTTCCTCACCAGGGACAAGAATTGGTGTTTATCCTGAGATAAGATGTTAGAGGCACCGACAAAGGCAGTGCCGTTGTCGGAATAAATCGCGTTGGGGGTGCCTCGTCGAGAAAAGAAGCGTGCGAAGGCGCCTAGAAAGGCCTGGGTAAAGATTTCTCCAGTGATTTCCAAGTGTATCGCCTTGGTGGAGAAACATACGAAAACTAGCACGTATCCTTTAGTTACTTTACAGCCACGCCCCACATAGGATTTGATGTCGAAGGGTCCAGCGAAGTCAACTCCGGTGTTGTGAAAAGGGCGAGATAGCTGTGCACGTTCGGGGGGTAGTGCAGCCATTATTTGCTGGCTGAATTGACGCTTATGTCTTGCGCACGTAAGACATTGGGATATGATCGTTTTTATTAACGTTTTGAGTCTAGGGACGTAATAGCGTAGCCTTGTTAACCGGTACAAAAGCGCGTTTTGGCCATGTATCGAATATTTATGCAAATACGTAAGAAGTAGCCGTGTAAAACGGGCATGATAGGGTAATAGAATGGGGTAACGTTCATCATAACTCAAAGTAGGGGAGTTATCTAAGCGACCATTGATTCGTATTATTCCGTTAGAGTCGAGAAAGGGGTTAAACGTTAAAAGCGAACTCTTGCGGGACAATGATCTTTGTTCAGATAATTGTAAGTATTCTTCTTCGAAATAAGTTTTTTGGCAAGCGACGATCAGACGGTTTTTGACGAAAACTATTTCCTTGGCCGATAACTCCTTGTGATGTATTGCATCAGCTTGCAATTTTGTTCGTGCGCGGATATAAAACCGAAACATATAACATAAGACTCTCAGCGCACGAGGGAGGTCTGAAAAGTGTTCCAGAACGTCGTTAGTTTGAACTAAAGTTGTGTGAACTTGAATAAGCCTTTTTTCTTCTTCGGTATCAAAATCAGAGTTTCTTGATGGCCATTCATTATGCGGACGTCTAAGCCAAAAGGGCCCATGCCACCATAAATCGTTTGATGACAGCTCTGCGATAGTGATACCACGAGATGCCATGTCAGCGGGGTTGTGTTTGGACTCTACGTGAGACCATGAGTCTTTGCCTACTTTTTCCACAATTGATGAAATTCGGTTTTCTACGAACGTTTTCCATTTATGAGGTGGTTTTTGCAGCCAGGCGAGCACGATCGTCGAATCTGTCCACAAGAAGATTTTATAATCTCGCAGATTAAGCTGAGATTGGAGGGAATCTATCATATTGGCCAGCAATTCTGCCCCACATAACTCTTTTCGAGGTAGCGAGACAAATTTTATAGGAGCTACCTTCGTTTTTGCCGCCAAAAGATGGGTAGCGACATAGCCTTGGTTCTCGGAGCGAAGGTAAATGGTAGCTGCATATGCTTTTTCCGATGCGTCGCAAAAGCCGTGTAGCTCAACTTGATAGGCAGGATCAAAATCAATGAATCGGGGGATTTTGATTTGTTCAATGTTGACATAATCATCGAGAAAATTAAGCCACTTTTGCATCGTTACGGGGTTTAAATCTTCGTCCCAATCTGTGCCATCTTTCCATATCTGCTGCATAATCATCTTCGCGACTATGATTTTCGGGGACAACCATCCAGCTGGATCGAATAACTTGGCGATTTCTGACAACACACGTCTCTTTGTAGTTAACTTCCGATCAGGGGTAGATTTCAACTTGAAATAAAAGTGATCGCTTCCAGCGTTCCACCTGAGCCCTAATGTCTTTGTAATGCTGGAGTCTGACAACTTAAGAAACTCTTCGTCCAGCAGGTGTGTTGAGGGAAGCCCTTGCAGCAACATTTCATGATTCGCTGTCCATTTGCGTAATGAAAACCCAGCTGTGTCCAGAACTGTTATTAGTTCGTCTCGAGCTTTTCGCGCCGATGATATGTTGTGAGCTCCATAGAGAACATCGTCAACGTACATGTAATTCCGCAGAATTTCAGAGACTGTAGGGTAGGCGGTTTCGCTTTCTATCGCGAGTTCTAGCAATGTTCTGATTGCTAGATAGGGGGCACAGTTTACACCGAATGTCACGGTATTCAGTTCATAGTCTTGAGCTATTTCATGGGGAGAGATGCGATGCAAAATTCGTTGAAAGGGGGTATGAGTGGGGTGGACCAGGATTTGGCGGTACATTTTCTCGATATCCGCATTAAAAACGTAGCGGAAAAATCTCCACCTCAAGATTAACACCATCAAATCTGCTTGTAAGATGGGGCCTGGATGAAGAAGGTCGTTGAGACTCGTGCCGTTGGATGATGAACGTGAGGCATTAAACACCACTCGTAATTTTGTTGTGGTGCTGTCGGGTTTTATGACGGCATGGTGGGGCAGGTAATATGTGCCGCTGTCACCATGTGCGGGGGTTACTTTGGTCATTTGACCCAGAGTAGAATACTCTGTGATTACGCGATCATACTCGGATTTTATTTGGGGGGTTTTTAATAATCTTGTTTCATTTCTTAGAAATTGAGAAAATGCGATTTTTCTGGATTGCCCAATATTTATTTTTTCAGGATATTCTTGTTCAAAGGGTAGCGAAACAACATATCGACCATCCTTATTGCGAAATGTAGTGGAGGTGTATAATTTCTCGCAGTATGCGTCCTCCGGGGGTGACTTTGCTCTTCTGGGGAGGTCTTCAAGTTCCCAAAATCGTTGAAGTTGATTATTCAACTCGACGGTGTTGAAAAACGATAAGACCGAATTTCTGCACGGGTTTGTGGCGACCGTGCCTGTGATGATCCAACCGAAAACTGTCTTTTGAGCCACTAGAGAGTGTTGATCATCCCACTGCAAGCCGTCCTGAATAATTTTCGGGTATACATTTCCGCCGAGCAGTAATTCAATTTCCTTGCACCGATGTTGGTAGCTGTCCGCTAGCTGCAACTTTGAAAAAGTGTCATTTTGAAGTGCTGATGACGGATAATGGGCAAGTTGACCAGTCAACTTGTTGATGACTAATGCATTTAACGAGAGCGCAAATGCAGAGTCGACTGGGGAACCTATTTGGATTTCACAGCTTTGTGCCGAGATGGCGGTTACAGAATCGCTCAAGCCGTGTATTTGAGCCTGTGAGGATTTTGTGTCAAGGCCCAGGTGCATTTGTAATTTCCTTGAAATGAACGTTGCCTCAGATGCTGAGTCTATTAAGGCACGAACAGTGCGTTTTAGGTCACCGTGGTATACGTCGACAAGTGCGGTTCCTAGTATGACCGATTGGGCGGGGGTTTGCAGCTGAGTCGCGAATGACTGCAACGCACGATTCGCTGCTTGTGTTGAGGTAGAAGGCATCACGTTTATGGGATTTTGGGGGTTTTCCTGAGTCTTGAGGACGTTAGGACTTATATGGGGGTTAGATGATGTAGATTTCCGTGCAGCGCGGTGGAGCAAAGAATGGTGTTTGCCTTTGCAGGTGTTGCAAGTGTATTTGCTCTTGCAGTTTTTAAAACCATGTGAAGTTCCAAGACAATTGGTACATCTATTCTGCTTCTTGACTGCAGCATAACGTTCATCAATTGACATAGATAAAAACACAGAACAGAATCGTAAAGGGTGAAAATGTGAACAGAGCGCACATTTTCCCTGATTGTTCTGGGAAACGTTTGTCTGGTAACTTTGAAGTTTCTTCGCTGCTGACTGGTTAAGTTTATTTGTCCTAGTAGCTTGCGGGGTCTTTGCGGCATTTGAACTAGAATATGTGGAACGCATGTCGGCTATCGATTCTAAAGTATGAACCCTGGCCGTCAAAAATTCATCAAGCTGCTTCCAGGTGGGCAAAACTTTTGTCGGCGGCAAGGATTGCTCCCACAAGCTAAGTGTTGTCTCAGGCAGGCGCGAGATAAATCCTCTACTAAGGATTGAATAAAAAAAATAATATTGTTTTTTCGCTGCACCGAAACGTGCACTTTATTTTAATATATTCTTAAGACTAATTACAAAATGTAACTTAACAACTATTTATAGGAAGGTGATATCTTCTTGACCTTCAATATTTTTGTTTGTGGTAAAAGAGTTTAGATAATATATTTGTTTAGGCTGTATCTAGTTAGCAATATATTTAATTACTTAGTATATGTATTTGTTTAGGCTGTGTCTGGTTAGCAATACATTAGTATATTTGTTTAGGATTACAATACTGTCTGCTTGTGTTTACTCTTGTGTCGTGAAATGTTTGTTTCTTAAATGATATCGCTAACACTTATTTGGTTGTGATATCTTTCTTCTATGGTGGTTGTTTCATGTTCTTATCTTTTTTACTACTATCCGTGATGTATGTATAGCTGAACATATGTCGATATTAACTCCCCTCTTTCTTAAAAAAATGTGTCCTCACTTTTTATACTAAATTTGTTCTTGTTCTTAATCTTGCCAATTCTATTGCGTAAATGTGTTCAGCAAGTTTCCTTCTTTTTGCTTGTTTTATAGTTTCGCGGTAATCAAATAGTTTTGCTAGAATGTATAAGCATAGTATTGTTCCTAAAATTATGAGTATGAAATAAATAGTATGTCGGATGGGGTGCTGTTCTATTGGAATTAGATACTTTGACATTTCTTGTATGTTTGAAAATTTGTGGATGGAATCCGAAGATAGGATGTGAAGAATTTCCATCTGTTCATCATGTTTCTGATGTATGGCTTCTTTTATTTCTTTCTGATGGTTGAGATAAATTTTTCCATCTATGTTTGTAGATATATTAAACTGGATTAATTTAGGACCTTTAATTATTTGACCATTCCAAATATGTTCGTTGTCGGTGAGTATGTAACCGTTCTCAAGTATTGTGAGTGGTGCGTTATTTTCCTGAATTATGTCACATTTAGCTGGTCTATTTTCTAGTATATCTATAGTACAATTATTGTTATTGTTAATTTTACATATATTACTCCCTAAATAATTTTTACATTTATTTACCATGGTATACTTATTGTTACAGACAGCAATGTGTTTATCTAATATTAATTTTCCATGCTTATATGCTAGTGGATATATATTGTATAGTTTACACATGTTTCTTAAGATAGGATATTTATAGATTGAAATTATGGCTTGTTTAAAAAAGCATATATGAATATCTGAGTATTCTAGGATGTTTATTAATGGTAAATCAAAAGCTTCATTAGATATTATTTCTGTTATATCATTTAAATTCAGTGTTCCTGAATAAAAATTTCCATTTCTTGCAAAATTTATTGTATTTGTTATGGCTTTAAGTTCTCGATATACTTCATTGATTACCATGTTGTCTGCAATAACTTTTGGATCTAATGTTTCTAAGATTTGTTCAAACCTTGAGTTTACTGTTTTCTGCTTATTATTATTTTCTATTAATTGATTAAGTCCTCCCTTTATTTCAATTAAGTCATCATGATCCGGTGTACCGGTGACGAATTTTAACATTGAACCTAGGAAGTTTAGTGATCTTTTTTCGCGGTGTGTATTCGGTATTAGCTGTGTCTTTAATGATTCGATTCTATTTATTAATATTTGTTCCTCTTGGCTTTGTTCTGTATTGTACAACGTTTGCATTATGTTTTCATATGGTCTTAGTATCTTTGTCAAGTTAACTACGTGATATAAATATGATGTGTCTTCAAATAAATATACTGGGTCTGTTTCTATAATTACATATTTTTTATCTGTCAAATCAATTATGTTGTCGCCAAAGGTAAGTGAAAAAAATATAATCATAAGTCCTGCTGATTTGTACATTGTGTAGCTTGTCTGCGTATATTGTCCTTGTGAATAATCTTACCCTTCGCTGTTAAGATTGTGTCCCCACGATCTTCTTTTACCTTATGCTGTGAGTATTTGATGTTGTTTTTATTGCGGCGGTGTGTTTTCGCGTATATTAAATCTCCTTCCTTATAATTTATTGGGTGTCTATTTTTGTTGTGATAGTTGAGCAATTTCTCCTGTTTATGTTCGAGAGTTCCTTTGATGTCGGGGTATCGTTCTCTGTTGAAAAAAACGTCTTCAGGCCTATATCCTGTTGTAGAGTGAATCGTTTTGTTATATTGTTTCACTGCATTAAGCAGTTCGTCTCTTGGGGAGGAGTTATTCTGCTGTGCCAATGCTGTAGATATTTCAATTAGAGTGCCGTGAATGCGTTCAACTTGGCTGTTTGTTGTCGAATGATGGATTGGCGTTGTTGTGTGCTGTATTTTTAAACGTTCATAAATACTCTTTGCCACTACACTAGTGAATACGTTTTCGTTATCAGTCATTAAATGTTTAGTGTTTGGGTATATTTGTGCAAGGATTTCTTCAATGTATTCATGGAAATTAGTTTTGTTATGTATCCTTCGTATGTAACAGTATTTGGAATATTTATCAATTGTGCTAATATGCATTTGGTTGTTCATATAAAATATGTCCATCTGTATATATTCTCCTACTTTTGTGGGTATTGGTGTTTTTCCTATCGGCTGTTTATTTGGTCTACGTTCGTATTTATTTTGTAAGCAAATATTACAATCTATACATTCTTTTTTACACATTTCCCTAACCTTTGGCCAATAGTATGATAATAATATCTCTTCAGCATTATTTATGTAGTTTCTATGTGCTCTCCTATGCGTGTTGATTATTATTTCTTTCTGTTTATCTAAGTCAGTTACGTCTTCTAATTGTGTTTGTGCTATAACAAATAAATTAGGTGGGAAAGTAGCGATAATATTTTCATGCACATGAAATAATGTTTCTTCGTTTAATTTTAGTGCATTTTGGACTTTGGGATTTGCTATTTTCTTTAATCTATCTATCAACTCGTTCTTTGTTTTATAATATACGATATGCCTAACTCGATCTGGGAAAACCGTACATGTATCTATTTCAATCATTTTATTTTCATCAAATATTGGTATTATTTGATTCCTAAAAGCATTAAGGGGTTGTTTTACTCTCTTAATACCCTCTGATGGTGAACTTTGTCCTGAGTGTTCTGAGCAACTGGAGGCTGTATTATTAATTTGCTGCCTTGATAAAGCATCTGCAACAATATTCTTCTATGAAGTTTTTCCACCTTTTAAGTTTTGTGTTAGGGTTTTTGTCCGAAATGGAAAAGATTAATGATTGATGGTCAGTATATATTGTTAGATCAGCGATACCGTAAAGGTAGTTTCTCAATTTTTGCAAAGACCAAACAATAGCTAATAATTCTTTCTCATTGGTGCTATAATTTTGCTCTGTTTTATTTAAAGTTCGTGAAATGAATGCTATAGGTTTCTTATTCTGGGAAAGAACTGCGCCAATAGCGAAATTACTTGCATCAGTAGTTAATTCGAATGGTTTGGTAAATTCAGGTTGAAATAGTTCGACTTGCGCTTGAAGAGCATCCTTTACTTTATTTAATGCGTCTAATGCTGCTTGGTCAAGACTAATTTTTACTTTTGCACTTTGATTTTTACTGATTCCACCATTTTCTCCTCTCAGATGCACAGTGAGTGGTTTTACTATGGCTGCGAAATTTTGAATAAATTTCCTATAATAACTTGCCAAACCTAAGAATGATCTAAGTTCTTTCAAATTTGTAGGAATGGGATAATTCTTTATTGCATCTACTTTATTAGGATCTACTGTTATTTTATTATGTTTAATTATGTGTCCTAAATATTCGACAGAGTCTTGAAAGAAGTGTGATTTTTCGTCAGATATTTTCATGTTTGCTGTGTGGAGTGCATTTACTATAGTACGGATGTGTTCCAAGTGTTCCTCAGGTGAAGAAGAGTATATTAAAACATCGTCTATGTAGACATGCGCAAATTTTCCTATGTACGGACGGAGAATGTCATCAACGCATCGTTGAAAAATAGAAGGAGCGTTTTTAAGTCCGAACGGCATCCTCAAGAATTCATACTTTGCACCATTCACACTGAATGCTGTTTTTTCTCTATCCGATTCTTTTATAAGGATTTGATGAAATCCTGACTCTAAATCTAACGTAGTAAATATTTTTGCTTTGCCTAAGTTCTGGATTGTCATTCCAACATCAGGAATTGGATAGCGGTCGGTGATGGTTTGAGCATTTAGCTTCTGAAAATCTACCACCATTCGTCTTTTGGGTTTACCTTGATCGTCGGTACCCTTTTTTGCGACCGTCCAAATGGGGGAATTGTACGGACTCCTACTTGGCTGTATGATTTCGTTATCTAATAACTTTTGTATTTCGTTGTTAATGAACTCATTATCTGACATAGGATAAGGGTATTGCTTAACATAAATAGGGTCTTCGGATTTTGTTCTAATCGATGCCTGAATCGTTGTAGTGAATGGCAATATTTCACTAGTTTTATTGTTTCTTTCCATTATCTTTTCAATATCTCCCCTATATGTTTCATTACTTATTGTATAGTTTATTTTCTGTTCATTATTTATCATTTCTTTTTTATATTTATATTTTAAGCTATAGTCAAAGAGATTAATTTCTGCTTTGGTTGTTCGTAAGCCCTGTTCTCCGAGAAGCATATCGAATTCTTGAAGCGCTTCCGTTTCGTAAAAAGTTAAGTGGTGATTTAGGACAGTAATTATTTTTTTTGAGTTTATTATGGAATATCCATGAAGTGTTTTGACTTTTACTGGCTTTATTCTAATAGATTTCCCTATCTTACAATTAGTACTTATATAGTTATTTGTGGCCCCTGTATCAATTAGAATATTTAATGATTTACCTGTTTCCCTGCAAGTACGTTGTAAACATGGTAAACCATTTACTCGCCTAAAAAAGCACTTCCAGTTTCGAAATCGTCGTTGCTGTGTTGGGGTTGAATTGACTGAAGATCCTCGTCTTGTGTTTGGTTTATATGTTGCACTTTATTAGCATTATAGTTGTAGGATGAATGGTTTCTTGCCCTTTTTTCAGGTATCTGGTTGTTGGTGCGGAATGGATTATGATGTGTTGCGTTGTTCCGTGAAGGATTATTATTACTCCAGTTTGCTTGTTGTTGTTGGAAGTTTGTAGGTCTTCTATAGTGTGTTGAGTTGTCGACATCCATTGGTTCAGGGAGGTTTCGTTGTGGTGTTGGATAGTTATTATGTCTTTGTTGCACTTGGTATGATGGTTTCAACTGGCGGTACTCATTCTTTTGGTAATGTCGCTGTTCATTACGGTGTTCTTGTCGTCTTATGGGTGCGTTTTCGAAATGAGTGTCCTGGTTGTCGTGGTATATTGTGCAGGCAATGGCATATGCTTCCCCAAGACTTTTGGGGTTATTTGTATACAATATTCCCTTAGTGTAGTTGCTGCGGAGTCCCATGATGAAAACGCGGATAGCGTCGTTGTTAGCATCAGATAGTCTCCCTGCTCTCATGTCGTCTTCCATTGTTTCTATTTTCTGTTGGATTAGTGTTAGAGCTTGATGAATCTCGTCATGAAATTCGGTTAGAGTCTTATGCCCTTGTCTAATTCTTGACAATCCGTCTTTTAGTACATATAGCGGACGTTTGTCAGAATATGTGTAGTCTAATCGGTTGATTATGGCATAAAAGTTAAGCTCTGTGCCGTTAACCGATAGCACTCTAGATGCGGCTCCGATAATTTTTGCACGAATTATACACACACAGTTATAATATTCGGGACTATTTATAAACTGTTTGATGTTTTCCATTTGAGTCCATACCTGGTTCCTCCATGGGTTGTAGTCACTTTCCGTGCCGCTGAACGTTGGCAGACATTTGAAGATTTCTGTGTTTATTTGGTTTGCCATTGTTATATTCGGCCGGAGTGCTGGCATGGTAGGAACTGTGGCTACCTGGAATGGTGTCTGGTTTTTTATCGTCTCCATTTCTGTTTTAAGGGACGTTAGTTGCTCAGTTAGCACTTGAATATGAGCTTGGAGAGTTGCGGCTTCAGTCATACTGATGTCTTCTCCTATTCCTCGGAATAAATTAAATAGTTGATGACGTTTTGTGCGGGAATCCAGTTTTTGTAAAGGTTAAAATTTTTCACTCTGATTCTTTGGTTCCAATTTTTTCAGGAATCCTTTTATTTTTTCCAATGTTTCAGGAATTTTTATTTTTCCAATATTTCAGGAACTGTTTAGTTTTGCATCCTTCTTTAGGATGGATGAATTTTGGCTGGACACAAGATTATTTCGCTTGTATCCCGGTTGTTGAGCCCCCAGATAAATCCTCTACTAAGGATTGAATCAAAAAAATAATATTGTTTTTTCGCTGCACCGAAACGTGCACTTTATTTTAATATATTCTTAAGACTAATTACAAAATGTAACTTAACAACTATTTATAGGAAGGTGATATCTTCTTGACCTTCAATATTTTTGTTTGTGGTAAAAGAGTTTAGATAATATATTTGTTTAGGCTGTATCTAGTTAGCAATATATTTAATTACTTAGTATATGTATTTGTTTAGGCTGTGTCTGGTTAGCAATACATTAGTATATTTGTTTAGGATTACAATACTGTCTGCTTGTGTTTACTCTTGTGTCGTGAAATGTTTGTTTCTTAAATGATATCGCTAACACTTATTTGGTTGTGATATCTTTCTTCTATGGTGGTTGTTTCATGTTCTTATCTTTTTTACTACTATCCGTGATGTATGTATAGCTGAACATATGTCGATATTAACTCGCGTGCAGCAAGTGTAGACAATAATGCAGTCCCACGCCTCGGTGGACATGTCTAACAAGTGAAGATTGGTTAGACAATCATTAATTGTGCGCTGCAACCGCCTGAGATCACTGCCCGTTTCCCTTGAAATCGGTTTCATGTTGAAAAACAATTTCAATTGCTCGTTGACGAGGATCCTTGGGTTCTCATAGCGATTCATGAGATTTTGCCAAGCCATGTCAAAACCTTCGTTGGTCATGGGACAGGTTTTGAGAAGATCACGTGCTTCACCCTGTGTTTTCTTCATCAAGTGACACATTTTTTCAACGGGGGTCAAACGTTTGTTGTTGCGGTACAGGGCCGTGAACATGTCACGGAACGTTGGCCAGGATTTATAATCACCGTGGAAAATTTCTGTATCGCATGGAGGTAGTGAAATAGAAGGGGTGGAAGTTAATTCCTTTGCTGTTGAAGGGGACGCCGCGTTATTTTTGGCAGGCAGGATATCACAAAGGTCGCTAATCCTTGCCAGTACCATGGTGTACGCTTCATAGGTAGAATTAAACCGTTTATCCAAGGTAGCCATGTCCAGGTCCTCTTTTATTGTCTCATACATATTCACCGCGGTTACATATGCGGAATCGAACGATGTCCAAAGCCGCTGGATGTGAGCTTCATGAGCCTTCAAGGTGTGAATTGTGTGCGATTCTATTGCCAAGCCTTCAAAGTAGCTTTGAAATTTTACTACTCGATCCGAGGAATGTAAGAGATTTTTTAACGTGGCCATTTTGTTGAATGTGTACGCGCTATCTAATGGATAGTACTGCTGTGCAAGGATTCCACAAAAAAATAAAAAGAGTTCTTTACGTTTTTTTTTTCTTTTCCAGACAGGGCTGCGTATCAGCGCGCTGAAGTGGGGGGTTTGTTCAATTTTCCAAAATTGAGGACAAAATTTTTAAAGAAATGATGTATGGCACCTCGTATCGGCTGCCACGGCAAGTTGTGAAGACTAATTCTTGATGTTCCAAAGTTCTCCAATGATGTTTCACCGGGGTTGAAAAATTGAAAAATTTCGAAGAAATTATAGATGGCACCTCGTATAGGCTACCAGCTATTCGTAAAGTTAGCGTTGCAGTGATGCTTCGTATAAGCGACCACTGTTGATGGGGGTAAAATCTCAGAAAATTTTTAAACAAAATTTCAGTTGGTACCTCGTATAGGCTACCAACTGTGGGTAAAGTTTAAAGTGGGAGCGGTGCTTCGTATAAGCGACCACTAAGTATGGGGATTCAAAAATAAATTCAAAAAATTTTCTAAAAAATTTCAGTTGGTACCTCGTATGGGCTACCAACTATGTGTAAAAGTTGCAGTAGTGCTTCGTAGAAGCACCCACTGTTAATGGGGGTTCAAAAATTACTTCAGAAAATTTTCTAAGAAATTTCAGTTGGTACCTCGTATGGGCTACCAACTATGTGTAGATAGTTCAAAAAAGGGGAATAGTGCTTTGCATAAGCACCCACTATGTATGGGGGTTAATATATTTTCAAAGAAAAATTTTAATAAATTTTCGTTGGTACCTCGTAGAGGCTACCAACTGTGTGCAAAATGTTCAAAGTGGTGCTTTGTATAAGTGACCACTTTTTATGGGGGTTAGTAGTAAATAAAACGTTACGTGTTATTCGCAAAACAAATTTTCGAAATATTTACTTTTTATTACCTTTATGTATATTGGTTTGGTTTGAATTATCAGGAAAATTCTGTGAAATAAAGTCCTACTGGGTGCACATACGTTCAGAAATAAACTATTTATTGTTTTATGTTCCAATTCTATTGTTGGAGAATTAAGCCACTTGTCTTCTTTGTTCTTGTTGAATTCTCAAACCACCCACGTAACCAGCTGATGGTAAATAATTTCTTATGTACCAAAAGTGTCACTGACCTACATTAGCTTATGCACATAAACGACACACATACGCACTTACATATGAGCACTTCATTTGTTGTCGCTGTGTGTGGTTTCTTTTTATCGCCACTAGTTGGTTCGATGTTCGATGCCAACTTGTTGTTTATTTACGAACATTAGTCAAAGAAATTACTATTGTTCTTGGATCAAGGTCAAACCCAAAAAAATGCAAATACATACGGGCATAAAGCAAGTATGCAAGAACAAATCTTTGGCTTGCTTTTGAAGCTTTCTGCTTTGTACAAAGTGTTGATTTTTGCTGTGCACCTGATACTTTGGTTTTTTTTCTCTTTGTATGTATGTATTTCAGGTGGCTGTGTATGCACAATGAAGATTTAAGTATGAAAAAATTCCGCTGGCGGTATATTTGTTGTTGTTTTTTTGTTTGCTTCTATTTTTTGTGTATTATATTTTGCATATACAGTTATGCGAAATTCTGAATATTTTATGATTTCGTCCAAACTAACGTTTTTGGACGAAACTGTACACGCGTAAAATAACCAATATACATATGTAATTTTCGATGCCGCGAAGATTATATATGTACATAGTTGCACTAGCGCGGGAAAATCTACATATATATGTACGTATGTATGCACTTACGCGGGAAACGTATGTATGTATAAAAAACTTTTTTGCAGAAATGTGTTAATTTGACGATTTGTTCTACGCGCTTATGTATGTACGTATGTACATATGTAAGTACGTATTAAACAAATCTGTTGTTTAGCAGCGAAAAGGGGGGTTAATTGATGAAGTTATTAACAGACATACATATGTATATGGATGTACATATGTATGTGTCCGTTTTAAAAATTTTAGATTTGTTATGTTATGGTAATTGATTATATTATTAATTAGATTATTATACGCATATACATATGTAGATGTATGTACATACTTATGTATACCCAGGTAAGTATTCTTTGATATTTCAAGATGTCATATAAATTTGTAGGTACATACATACATATGTATGGATGTACATATCACAAAAAAAAGGGGGTTTGTATATTTGTATGTACTTATGACGACACACCAGTGTACGTATGTATAAGCTTTGGGGGTTAAATTTTTAGAAAAGTGGCCATAACCTTTAGTTTTGTATGAAAAACCACTATTTTAACTTATGCAAAGACACATACATACATATGTATGTAGCTGTACATGTGCATGTGTTTGCATGGGAGGACTGCCGGGTTATAGCTTATATAACCTTATTTTATTACCAGAACTGCTCTTAAGCAAAAAAGTTGTTTAATTTCGCAGACGCGGCATTTTCATGAAAACCACGTTTCAGGCTATATCTCGGGTATGTATGGACCGATATCGGAAATTTTCATTTTCCATATTTATATAACCTTATTTCATTACCAAAACTGCTTTTGAGCAAAAAGAGTTGTTTCAGCTCGCTTACGAGACATTTTTATGAAAAACCCGATTTAAGCTATATCTCGGGTATATATGGACCGATATCGGGGAAAAATTTTTTTTACCTTTTAGTCACCATATCTGGACCGATATCTGGAAAAAAAAAATTGTTGCCTTTTAGTCACCATGCTTAATAAGTGTGTGAAGTTTGAAGCAAAACAAACAACTTTTTTTGTCAAAAATTTCCATACAAAATTTTTCTTTCACCATTCTATTACTCCATATTGTCATGTGTTTGCTATTGAAATTCAGAAATATCGGTTCACGTATAGCTGAGATATATTCAAAATTCCGAAAAAAGCTTTTTTTTTTGCAATTTTGTATGGAAATTTTTGACAAAAAAAAGTTGTTTGTTTTGCTTCAATCTTCACACACTAATTAAGCATGGTGACTAAAAGGCAACAAATTTTTTTTTTCCAGATATCGGTCCATATATACCCGAGATATAGCCCAAATCGGGTTTTTCATAAAAATGTCGCGTAAGCGAACTGAAACAAATTTTTTGTGCTCAAAAGCAGTTCTGGTAATAAAATAAGGTTATATAAATATGGAAAATGAAAATTTCCGATATCGGTCCATATATACCCGAGATATAGCCTAAACCGGGTTTGTTATGAACATGCGGCTTAAACAAACTTAAACAACTTTTTTTGCTTAAAAGTAGTTCTGGTAATAACATTCGGTTATATAAATATGGAAAATCAAAATTTCCGATATCGGCCCATATATACCCCAGATATAGCTTAAACCGTGTTTTTCATGAACACGCGGCGTAAGCGAACTTAAACAACTATTTTTGCTTAAATGCAGTTCTGGTAATGAAATAAGGTTATATAAGTATGGAAAATGAAAATTTCCGATATCGGTCGATATATACCCGAGATAAAACCAAAACCGGGTTTTTCATTAATATGTCGCGTAAGCGAACATAAACAACTTTTTTTGCTTAAAAATAGTTTTGGTAATAAGATGAGGTTATATAAATATGGAAAATGAAAATTTCCGATATCGGTACATACATACCCGAGGTATAGCCTAAACCGGGCTTTTCATGAAAATGTCACGTAAGCGAACTTTAACAACTTTTTTGTGCTCAAAAGCAGTTCTGTTAATGAAATAAGGTTATATAAATATGGAAAATGAAAATTTCTAATATCGGTCCATATATACCCGAGATATAGCCTAGACCGGGTTTTTCATGAAAATGTCGCGTAAGCGAAATTAAACAACTTTTTTTGCTTAAATGCGGTTCTGGTAACAAAATAAGGTTATATAAATAAGGAAAATAAAAATTTCTGATATAGCCTAAACCGATTTTTCCATGAAAATGTCACGTAAGCCACTTAAACAATTTTTTTTCTTAGAAGCAGTTCTGATGGTAAAACTAAGCTACTTAAATACAGGAAATGAAAATTTTCGATATCGGTCTATATACACCAGAGATATGGGATAACCGATTTTTTCAAGAATTTTTTTTTACCCTTCACAAAAATGTAAAGGGTGTATATAATTTTTATATTAAAGCAGTTCTGTTTATAAAAGGGGGTTACTAAAATACCAAAAAGTTGCAATTTTTGATATCGGTCTACACATCGCCCAAATGAAAATGACGCTTTTCACGGCGCCTTAAATAAATGTACACATCCCTTGCATATATTATGGATATTATTAGTTCATATCAAAGATTTTAATGAACTATCATTATTACAAATTAAAACAGCATATATAGCTCAAATTTGTAATATGTACTATACATTTACGTGACTACTGTGAAGGGTATTTTAGATTCGGCCCAGCCGAATTTACCACACTCTTACTTGATTTTATTTAAATTGTTCTTATGTTTACAAAGTAATTTTTATATGTTAATTCAGAATATAACACTAAATTCACTTTAAAAAATGTAAACAATACATTTGACGTAAATAGCTTACTATATTGCCAGTAGCAAGAAATTGTCACATGCCGAAGCGCTGCCACCATGTAGATGTTAATGCACCTTGAGGTGGCCTTATCAAGGCGAATTTAGTACCAGGTGGCCTCGTTGACGTAGCTGATCGACAGCTATTTGTTGTTTTCATAGTTTTTTCACACATTTTCATGCGCGCCATTTCATATTTCCTGTATACAAATCTTAACCCATTTGGTGCGGCTATACTTACTTTAGTACAGTTGAATATTAGGCAACAATTTTAAAATTGATTTTACAATTTGCACACAACTTGAGGAGATCAGGAGATGAAATGGACCAGCCCAATTTATTGTTCAAAATTTACATTTGTAGTATGAAATCTTCGTGGGTGTTCTGTATCGATATTTTTAATAGATATAGTCATAGTAAAATATTGGCGGCATAGATAATATATGAAAATTAAAAAAATATGAAAATTGTAGATTATTTTCACCAGCTAGCTGTCTAATCAAATATGGCCCTATGGGCTCGATTAAAAAAATTTAAGTAAATGAAGTGAAAAATTAAGTAAAATAATTCGCTGCCAATGCAAACAATTTTTAAAACCAATATGTATTGAAAACATTTGCTTTCGAAATTTTCACTTAACTACCACCACCCTGATCCATCTATTTATTATTTCTTTAATGCTTTTATATACGTACATTTTGTATACGATGAATAAAATAAATAAAATTTTTTGTTAAAGATAACTTCCAGTTTTATTTCGACAGTAAAAAAGAAACGCTATAAGTAGAAAATCGCAATAAGTGGAAGAGTGAATTTATGCAAAAGAAAAACTTTGTGACAATTATTTTTATATTCCTTTAAAGTAAAAAAAATATAAATAAAAAAAAAAAAAAACAAAAATTGCACGAGTGTACCTAGTAAATGCAATTCTGAGAGGGGGAGCTTAGCTCCACTAGAAAAAACCTCTGGATCTCTGAGGAAGAATCATTGAAAAATGTCTTTGAGACTTAATTTTCAAGATGTCGAAAATGTTATCGGTAATACAAACCCCAGAAAAACTCCAGGCATTGATCAAATTACTGGTAAAATGCTAGACCAGTTACCTCGTGCAGCTAGAAGGCTTCTACTTTTTATTTTTAACGCTATATTACGCCTTGAGTATTATCCTGCAGAGTGGAAGGTCTCAATGATTACTATGGTACCCAAGCTAGGGAAGGATCCTACTAAAGTAGAATCATATAGACCAATAAGTCTACTACCAACAATTTCAAAACTGTTCGAAAAATTGTTAATGGTGAAGTTTAGTCCAATATTGAACAATGTGGGATGAATCCCTGATCATCAATTTGGTTTTGGGGTTAAACATAGCACCATAGAACAAACGCACAGACTAGTCAATGTCATAAGGCAGACTTTTGAGGAGAAGAAATATTGCTCAGCTATATTCATTCACATTTCTCAAGCTTTCGATAAAGTGTGGCACGACGGGTTGATGCACAAAATAAAGTTAAACTTGCCTGTAAATACTCACAAACTTTTGGAAAGCTACTTATATGGGCGGAAATTTGTTATCAGAGAAGGCGATTTTATAAGCCCAACTCAGCCAATCGTGGCAGGTGTTCCCCAAGGCAGCATATTGGGGCCTACTTTATTTTTGATTTACGCCTCTGACATGCCAACGACATCCGGAACTCACACTTCAACCTTTGCAGATGACACAGCGCTTTTGAGCGTTTATTAAAATCACCAATTAGGTTTTTATTCTAAAACCTATATGGTGCTACGGAATTCAATTATGGGGTACCGCCTCAGCGTCAAACATTGAAAAAATCCAAAGGCGACAAAACAAAATTCTTCGAACGATTACTGCAGCTCCATGGTATGTAAAAAATTCACGAATTCATAAAGATCTCAGTGTTCCGCTGGTAAAACAGGAGTTTTCTAAGTACGCGACAAGGTATCTCAGTAAACTGGAACTTCATCCAAATCCTCTTGCGCACAATATTCTTAATTTTGGCGGCCACACTCGGCTTAGAAGAAGGGATACCGTTGCCACCATCAGATTGCTCAATAGGTGATTTTACTTAAATAGCTCCCGCAAAATAAAACTTTTTGTCTAGCATTGGCCGGACTTAAATAACTTTTATTGAAGGAAGGTCGCTGACGATATCACAATTATCTTAATATACCTATTATCTTAATATATGTATGTATATAAAAATTAATGTATGTGTGTATGTTTGTCCTTTACAGAATCGTATACTATGCGTTTTATCATAGTGTTGTGCGTGAGCCCGAGAAGGCTTCTAAGTAGGCGCAACCACGCCTACTTTAACGCCCACTTTTTTATATTGAGTAATAAATGGGTTTTGACAGATTTACTTCAAATTGTATATACGACACTGTAGGCGAGGTATAAATAAACAAGTTGTATATGCCACGCCCATTTGTACGCCCCATCTCATGTGGAAAGACGTTTGTCGTGTAGGCCAGACTGCTGGACCGATCTTCCTGAAATTTTCACAACACCACTAAAGCTCTGGACACTTCTTTCTTTTGACCATGACCACTTCTTTAAAAATTGAGTTATTGATTCCACATGGGTTTTACTGTAGGCGAGGTAAAAATAAAAGTTTTATGTGCCACACCTTTTTGTACGCCCCATCTCATACGGGATGACGCTTGCCGTGTAGGACAGACCACTGGACCGATCTGCCTGAAATTTTCACAGCACACCACTAAAGCTCTGGTGTCTTTTGTAAGACACTTTTTTTACCCTGCCCACTTTTTTTTAATTGAATGATTGATTCCAAATGGGTTTTTATAGATTTACGTCAAATTGTAATTACATCTTACTGTAGGTGAGGCAAAAATTAAAGTTTCATGTGCTACACCCATTTTCACGCCTCATCTCATACGGGACGACGCTTGCTGGTGAGATAAGAGCGCTGGAACGATCTGCCTGAAATTTTCACAGCGCAGGAAACATCTTTCTTTTGGCCATGTCCACTTTAACTTACATTTTTTTAAATTGAGTAAATTGTTCTTCGTGGGTTTTAACAGATTTACGCCAAATTCAATACACGCACATCTTACTCTAGGCGAGGTGAAAAAATTATTATTACAATTCACGGCCAATTTCTTGCAGGACAACGCCTGTCGGAAAGGCCAGACCGCTGGAATGATTTTCTAAAAAATTTCTCAGTCATCACTAAGAATACTTTTTTTCAACCGCGCCTTTTTTAAATTGTGTAATTGAGTCTACACGGGATATAACTAAACGGGTTACTTCAAATCTATATTATCAGCTATGTTCCGAGAACGCGAGTTATGTCAACCACCCATTCCAATAAATCAATACATTCCCTACCCATTAATTGGCAACAATAACAATTTACTACAGGTTCGATAAACTACATTAAACCATAAATTGATTACAATAGCAGTTTGCTAATTTCAGTACAAGTTCAATAAACTGCATTAAACCATAAATTAATTACAATAGCAATTTACGAAATTTAATGCAAGTTCATTAAACGGTATTCTACAATAATATTTCACAATCTTGTAGTCAGCATTAATTGTCACTGTATTTTTTATATATATTTCCTGTTACCTTTCAACAGACGTCAGCTGAATTTTTAAATAATAAATAGTATATAAATATTGTAATTAGTTTTAAGTTTTTTTTTTTTGAGTTCAGTTCAGTTGAGTTCTTAAGAATTCAATAAAATAGAACCTTTTAATTTGAAATAAAAAATATAAAATTATTTTTTTTTTTTTGTTTTTTTTTCGCTCGAAAATATTAGTCGCGCGTTCTGAAACCACAATGCGTTTTGAAAAACGCTTAATTGGTTTTTAGGTGTTCTGAGGAACGAGCGTTTTGCTGGCTTTTAGGAGTTTTTTCCGAAAAAATACATTATGTGCTTTACATAAGTACGTGTAAATTTGACAACATAAATATTATTTATTTATTAGTAGTATTTTTAATACTTTTTCATTACATTTCATTTAAATTAGATTTAATTTCATCAAAAAGTTTTAAGCTCTAATTTGCATTAACATTTTTAATAAAATCTACAGCTATTTTCAAAAAATATTGTTTGTTTCATTTTTATATTATTTGGCGTCTTGTTATACATACGTTCTTAGCCCTTTGTAAAATAATAATCGTTGTGTATCAGTAGTATTTAATCGCTGTAATCTGAAATTTTGATTATTTCGTAGGTTATACAGCTGAACATCTCTAACATATCTAAGTTGTTCTATTAGGTAATCTGGTGCTTCTCCCATCTCCAATTTTCTGATAAATATTAGTGTGTTAAATTCCAGCCTTTGGTTTATATTCATCCATCTGAGGGCATCTAACAAGCATCTTACTGATGTAAAACGATTTAGTTTTAGTATATACCGCATTGCTTTATTTTGTAGTTTTTGCAACCTTTTTATTGGACTATTCGTGCAACATGTATATATTATGGTTGACCCGTGCTCGAAATGTGGTTTTATAATAGTATTATAAATGTTTATTGCTGTAATAAAAGATACTTTCTTTCTTATACGCTTTAAGAATCCTATCTTTTTTTCAATTTTCTTGCACATATATTCTAAGCGTTCTTTAAAATTTAGTTCTTTATCTATAAAACACCCCAGATATTTTATTTTATCTACTTTTTCAATTACTACATCATTAATCTTTAGTTCTTTATCACTGTCCATATTTATTTCCATTAGTTTGGTTTTATTCTCATTTAATTTTAATTTATTCATTTTTAGCCATCTATTAATTTTACACATATCTGTTTTTAATTTTTCATAACACATATCCTCTGTCTGGGCTTCTGCGAAAATCAGTGTATCGTCTGCATATAGGACTACTTCACAATTTTCTAAAACTTTTTCCATGTCATTAATATATAAAATAAATACAAGGCACCTAAAATTGACTTTATACTATTAACTTTTGTCATCTGTTTTCTATTAGTTAAGTAAGATCGAAACCATTTTAATTCAATATCTTGTATTCCATATTTTTTTAGTTTTTGTATCAAGATATTTTTTTTTAAGCGTTTTTATTTATTGAATCTTCAAAATGAACTAACTATAAGTATTCAAATCTTAATACTAAATATAAAAATAAAAGAATTAATAAAAAAAAATAAAATGTGCTTTTTACTTACGTCCAGCCAATGCTAGACAAAAAGTTCTATTATGCGGGAGCAATATCGGTAGAATCACCTATTGAACGTTCTGATGGTGGCAACGGTATCCCTTCCTCTCAATCGACTGTGGCCGCCAAAATTAAGTATATTACGCGCAAGAGGGTTTGGATGAAGTTCCAGTTTACTGACATACCTTGTCGCGTACTTAGAAAACTCCTCTTTTACCAGCGGAACACTGAGATTTTTATGAATTCGTAAATTTTTTACATACCATGGACTTTTAATCGTTCGAAGAATTTTGTTTTGTCGCCTTTGGATTTTTTCAATGTTTGACGTTGAGGCGGTGCCCCATAACTGAATTCCGTAGCACCATATAGGCTTTAGTATTGCGTTGTATAACAAAAGTTTGCAATCTAATTTCAATGTAGAATTTTTGCCCATAAGCCAATTTAGCTGCGCTGCTTTTAGTTTTAACTGAGTGACCTATGCTTCAATGTGAGACTTCCACGTTAGCCTACGGTCCAGGTTAATACCAAGGTACTTGGCTTCATTGTGCTGCAGAATAAGTGAATTGTTAATTTGGATAGCTGAACATGTTTGTTTACGCAATGCGAATGTAACATGAGTACATTTTTGTTCATTAACTTTAATTTTCCAAAGTTTTAACCTTTTCTCTAATATTGAAATATAATCCTGCAAATTTCGCGAAGCTACTTGATGGTTTTCATGAACGCTCAAAAACGCTGTGTCGTCTGCAAAAGTTGAAGTGTGGATTCCAGATGTCGTTGGCATGTCAGAGGCGTAAATCAAATACAAAGTAGGCCCAAGAATGCTACCTTGAGGAGCTCCTGCCTCGATAGGTTGAGTTGGGCTTGTAAAATCACCTTCTCTGATAACAAATTTCCGCCCATATAAGTAGCTTTCCAGAAGCTTGTGAGTATTAGCAGGCAAGTTCAACTTTATTTTGTGTATCAAGCCGTAGTGCCACACTTTATCAAAAGCTTGAGAAATGTCAATGAATAGAACTGAACAATACTTCTTCTCCTCAAAGGTTTGTCTTATGACATTGACTAGTCTGTGCGTTTGTTCTATGGTGCTATGTTTAGCCCCAAAACCAAATTGATGATCAAGGATGCGCCCCACATAGTTCAATATTGGACTCAACTTCGCCATTAACAATTTTTCGAATAGTTTTTAAACTGTTGGTAGTAGACTTATTGGTCTATATGATTCTACCTTGGTCGGATCCTTCCCTGGCTTGGGTATCATAGTAATCATAGAGACCTTCCACTCTGGAGGGTAATACTCAAGGCGTAAAATAGCATAAAAATAAAAATTAGAATTCTTTTAGCTACACGAGGTAACTGTTCAAGCATTTTGCCAGTAATTTGATCAATACCTGGAGCTTTCCTGGGGTTTTTGTTACTGATACCTTGTTCTACATCTTGAAATATGAATCGCAAAGACACAGGCGGTCTAACTGCGTATGGTGGTAATTCAGATGCATCATTTGTAATAAAAACATTTCTCAAATGATTAACATACACCATCCCCTTTTCTGAATCGCTTCTTGCCCAGTCGCCAGTTGAAGTTCGCAAAGGTGGCTTACCTATTACGGGTCTTTTCAGACCTTTTGTCGCTTTCCACAGAGAATAGTCAGATTGTGGAGTACCATCCAGGCTTTCCAAATATGTTTTAAGGGAAGCCATTCTGTGCATTTCAAGCAGATTTCTTAACTGAGTTATGCACTCTCATAGCCTGCTTTTAAGATGGGGAGACCTGCGAAGCTGCCACTCTCTTCTGACTCTTCTTTTTTCTGACAGAAGTTGCTCAATTTCAGACGAATAAGTTCTATTGTTCTCATTTCTAGATCTTATATGACTAGTGATAGCATGCTGTACGGCCAGTTTGAGGTTTTCAGAAAAATCGTTAATTGACACATCAATATCCTCAGGCGTTCTCAAGGCGATATTTTCAGTACAATGTGTACTCAGAAATTTTTTGTAGTTTAGCCAATTAACTCTATTGACGGTTAACGGGGAGCCAATCTCTTGGGGAAACGAAACGGAGATTATAGTGGGTGAGTGATCTGATGACAAATCTAATGAAGGCTCCACTTGCATCCACTCTAGAGGAAAATTTTTCGCAACTCCAAAATCTATAACATCTGGGATCTTTCGTCGGTCTGACGGCCAATAAGTGGGGTGTCCGCTTAAAACCACATCTAAGCCCATTTTGGAAACGGTATCAAAAAGCACACGGCCTTTCGAGGTAATTAAACGTGATCCCCAAAAAGTGTGTTCAGCGTTATAGTCGCCAGCCGCTAAAAATCGAGGCCCAAGTGAATTGAAAAAATTTGTATATTGATTTTCTGTTACTCAAAACCGGGGTGGGAAATAAATCGATGAAATAACAATTTTATGATGAAAATGTTCAATACATATGTTTGTTGTTAAAGATACTCCTCACATGTCTCGTTTAGCAAATAGTGCTTAATTCTAGTTTTTATCAAAATTGCTGAGCCTCCTGCCACGGGGATCTTTATTATCATATAGTCTGTAACCATTAATTTTGAAATAGCCGTTGCTTGTTAAGTGAGTTTCAGCAATCAGCATTATGTCAATTTGCTTTTCCATAAGGAAGTGCTCAAGTTCATTTTTGTGTTGGCGGATGCCGTTTGCGTTCCAGAAACATATTTTTAACCAACTCATTTTTTTAAAATTGCCTGCAAAATAGTGGATTGCATTTTCAGCATTTCCTGCATCATGTTCGGCATGGAAACCGTAAATGTATTTATAGATGTCTGCAGAGTTGCCTCAAGATTGCTAAAATTTTGGTCGGAGTTTTGAGGCTTGGACTCTTGATTCAAGTTTGGATTATCTGATTTTACCACATTCGCATAAGAAATTTTTTGGGGGTTTTGCACGTTTATATGGCTGGTTGACTGGTGTACCTGGGGAAAATTGCTTGTAGAAATGCTGTATGTCTGCTGGGGTGGCATATTTAAAATTGGTGACCTATTTGTCATTGACCTCTTGAAGTGAGTGTAGACAGGGCAACCTCTGTAGTTTGCAGTATGGTTACCTCCACAATTACTGCATTTTTTAACGCTCGAGTCAGCCTTAGGTTTTTTGCATGTGATGTACCGTGAAGTTCACCACACACAACGCAAACTGCGGGCAACTTACAATAGGCCTTAGTATGGCCAAATTCTTGGCAGTTTAGGCATTGAACGGGCCCTAAACGCTTATGAGGCTCCTCAACGGTAACCTTAGGTTAGGTTAGGTTAGGTTGTACAGGCCGCCAGTTTCATGAAACCAGCCCACTTGGGTCCTTTTGGTCCCGTTGTGTTGCCTGAGGGAGAAGTGCAGCTTCTTTATTATTTTGCTTCACATATTTCCATCTGTTTCTAACGTAATTCACAGCAGTCTCGCATGAGTGTTTTTCTGAAACCTGATTGATATTTTGAGAGTATTTTGTGACTTTCTATATATTCTTCAAGCTGATTCTTTACTATTTTTTCCACAATTTTTTCACACGTTTTTAGGCTGTTTATATGCTTATATTCTTCACACTTTATTGTATTTTTAACTTTTTCTATTGGTGTTATAACTGATTCTTTCCAGTTGTTTGGAAATATTCCGCTTTCAAGGGATTTGTTCACTATTCTAAGTATTTTATTGCAAACTATGTCCCAATTATCTAATATTAATTTATTATAGTGTGGCTTGTTTTTTATGTCTTTACATATACTCTTTAACTCTGTTAAACTTATTGCACTAAATTTAAATTTACTGTCTATTACAGGTATGTATATTATTTTTATATTGCACATGCCCAATGGAGTTATTAATTTCCTTTATACTGTTGATAAAATAATTGTTAAAATGTTCTGCTATTTGCAAACTATTTGTCCAAACAAGTTTGGACTACATAAATAATATTTAATCGTCGTAAGATGAATTTGAATTGTATTTTATACTTACCTTTTATTATTATTATTATTTATTATTTACTAACCTAAATTGAATTAATATAAATGAAATTATACCATATATACTTACCAACACTTAACTTAAACTAAACCATTATTATTTTGAATTTATTTTGAACTTTAAACGCTTGAATTTATGTATGAATACTAGTTAATAATGCAAGGTTGTTCACATTGACCATTGGAAAGTTTTCAAAACGCCATTTTTAGTAGTGAAGTAGATTCCAAGATATTTCCGGGGTTTTTATTATTAATACACAACCAACAATCAGCGTGAGCAATCTCTTATATCTAGACATAAGGATAATTTGAAGGTGAAAAATAAATCCTATATTAAACCTTTTTAAGAAATTCTCAACGTATTTCTTTTCTAAAATTCACCCTGCTACAATTTGTCCTTTTGGAGCAAGTTATAGCAACAACCATTTTTTTACAGATTCCCCCTCTAGTTTCATGAGTATCCCCCTCTGAATGGTTGCTTAACCCAAAGTCGATGTGAGCCCATACAGCAACTTTGTGCACTATTATTATATTCTACATTTTTTATCACCGATCTGGGGTTTCCTAGGACGAGTTCTTTTAATTTTCTCCACATTTCTTTTTGATTATTTGTACTGTTTATTTTATTATTTATATAATTATTTTTTTTCATTTTTAATTTTTACTTTATATGCATTTCTAATTATTTTATGATCGTTCCATGCCTCATTTGTATTTTCATTCATTGCGCTCTGGTATTTAAAAATCATTTCTCTTTTCATGTTTCTTAGATCATCGCTGAACCACTTATTGTCATGCTTTTCATTTATTTTCTTTTTGGTAGTAAATTTATTTATTGTATTTTCTATGCATTTATCAAAATGATCGACATAACCGTCCAAGTTGTCCATTTCATTACACTCTAATATTGCCCGTAATTCGTTATTGCAACGAATTTTGTTATATTAAAATATTTCTACTTCTACAAATAGAAAAATTTGTCAATTTAGTTTTCTTAATGGCGAAATCAAGGCAATCAGAATTATTATTTCAAAATGGTTGTCAATATTTTTCATTCTTGGTTTATGAGTTTGATTTGAAAGCTTATATATGTATGTATATTAATTCAGTTTTGTTCAATTTAATAAATTATTAAATTGCAATCATTGTTTGAATTGAGGTTATGGGCGACTCAAATGAATCTCATGGTATTCCGCAGTTTAACGGCTCGGGATTTGATGATTGGCAATTTAGGGTGAAATTGCATTTGAATTCTTTGGGATTATTGGACGTTTTTACAGGCGACCCCCTGAGAACGAGGCTGAAAGATCAAATTTCAATACAAATGATAAGAAGGCTAAGGATCGTTTAGTAGGATTTCTGCACTCAGATTGTTTATGCTATGTTCGCGAGAAAAACACTTTAAAGGAAATGTGGGACAGCTTGCAGTCTGTTTTTGCAAAGAAATCTGTAGTGAATCAACTACTTTTGCGGAAAAAGTTATCCAAGATGCACATGAGTGAGGGTGATAGTGTTATTGCCCATATAATGAATTTTGAAAACTTGATTAGAATGCTGAAATTGTCTGGTGCTACTGTTGATGATGCTGATTTGTTGGCCCAATTTTTTATGACGCTCCCAGAAAAGTTTGATCCATTAATCACAGCTTTGTAGAATGTTGATGATGATAAGCTTACATTTAATATAGTGAAAGAAAGACTTATATCAGAAGAAGCAAAAATCTCTGACCAAAATGAAGATCAAGTGGAACAAAAGACGGCATTTACTAGTAAGAAGAACCATAAATTTAAGAAATTTAATGGTAAGTGTTTTAAGTGCAATAAATTCGGACATCTGGCACGTAATTGTAGAAATGCAGATGCACACGCAGCCAGGAATAAGAGTGTATGTTTCATGGTCTCTAATTATGAGAAAGAAGAGAGCAACATAACAAGGAGGGTAACTATCAAGTTGGATTCTGGTACAAGTGACAATTTGTCAAATCAAATATGGTGTTTCCAAAGCTTGGAAAATTTAAAACAGCCTGTTGAAATAAGCGTTGCTAAGAATAACGAATCTATTACTGCAAAACGCTATGGTGAAATAAGTGGTGTTACTGATGAAGGTGTTTCAATTCAGATAAAAGATATTCTATATGTACCTGACCTCCGGGATAATTTGCTATCAGTTAGGAAACTGATAAGTGCTGGCTTAAAAGTATGTTTTGTCGGTGATAAAGCAGTTATTTTAAAAGAGTAGAAAGTCATTGCTACTGCTAAATTATGTGGAAATTTATTTGAAGTAAACATACAAATAGGTAAAGCATCTGCTTTTTCAAGTTCTTCTAGTGCAATGCTACTTTATGGCATCGCTGGCTTGGGCATATTGATACAAGTGGTTTGCAAAAATTGGCGAACATGAAGATGATTAATGGTCTGAGTATGAAACAGCAATCTAAGGGGTTTTGTGATATTTGTGTTAAAGGTAAATACTGCAGGGAACCTTTTGATGATACTAGAAGGAAAGCTAAGCGAGTGTTAGAAAGAATACCTCTGATGTTTGTGGCCCGATTGATCCAGTATCATGGAATGGGTTAAGATATTTTGTGAGCTTTATAGATGACTACACTCATTTTTCAATGATATACCAGATAAGGAAAAAATCAGAAGTGTTTAAGTTTTTTAAAGAATATGAAGCTCTTGTGACGAGTAAATTCTATGGGTTTCGTATTTCAACGTTAGCAACCGATCATGGTCGGGAGTATATGTCTAAAGAGCAATCTCAATGGTATAAAAGCAAAGGCATACAATTTGAACCGACCGTCGCTTACTCCCCCCAACAGAATGGAGTTGCAGAAAGGCTTAACCGCACGTTGAATGATAAAATAAGAACAATGTTAATAGAATCCAAAGCTTCTATGTGGTCTGAAGCTGCATTGTGTGCAGTTTATTTAATCAATCGTAGTCCGACAAGCAGTATTGAAAGTAGTATGACACCAGCAGAGATGTGGGATAGTATAAAACCAAAATTTGATAAAATAAAAGTTTTTGGTTGTAAAGCATATGTCTGGATAACAAATCAATGTCGGAAAAAATTCGATGTTCGAAGTAAGAGAACAGTTATGGTTGGTTATGCACCAAATGGTTATCGTCTTTGGGACATACATATGTAAATAGTAAAAAGCTTATTATTGGCAGAGACATTAAATTTGAAGAAAGTACTTTTCATTTTGGTGATGTCAGCACTGAGAATGATAATAATATTATAATAAAAAGAAGCCGCGAGCAAGAGGGGGAGTGTGAATATGAAATTGCTGTGTCTGCAGCTGGAAGTAGCAACGAGCTGATAAATAATATTTACGCTGGAAATAATAATGAAAATCGGGAGAATGGAGCTAAGAATACAACTGAACCAAGTGAAGATGACAATGAAATTGATCCTCAAGATTCGAATGCAGTACCGACTTTCTCAGTTCGCCATAGCAGTAGAGAGAGAAGACAACCAAGGAAACTGCTGGATTATATAACTGGGCTAGAAGCAACTATTTCAAGGGAAATTATTCCTGAAAGTTATAATGATATAAAAGCTCTTGAAAATGCAGATAAATGGTTTAAAGCAGTGAATTCCGAACTGGACTCTATGAACAAAAACAGGGTCTGGCAGATAGTAGAAGCTCCTAGCAACACGAAGACTGACTTAGAGTTGACGACCACTAGAGTTAATTGGCTAAAATATAAAAAATATTTGAGTACTCATTGTACGGAGAATATTGCTTTGAGAACGCCTAAAGATATTGACGTGTCCATTAATAGTTTTTCCAAAAGCCTTAAACTGGCCGTACAACATGCTAGCACTAACTATATAAGATACAGAAACGAGAACAATAGATCTTATTCGTCGGAAATTTAGCAACTTTTGTCAAAAAAAAGAAGAGTTAGAAGGGAGTGGCAACTCCGCAGGTCTCCCCAGCTTAAAATTAGGCTACGAGAATGTGTAACCAAATTGAGAAATCTGCTTGAAATAGAAAGAATGGCTTTCCTTAAATCATATTTGGAAAACCTTGATGGCACTCCTCAATCAGACTATTCTTTGTGGAAAGCGGCAAAAGGTTTAAAAAGACCCCCCCTCCAACTGGCGACTGGGCAAGAACCGATTCCGAAAAGGGGATGTTGTATGTAAATCACTTGAGAAATGTTTTTACAGATGATGCAGCAAACGACATAGCAGTATTTCCGCCATTTGCCGTAAGACCGCCTGTGTCCTTGAGATTTAGTTTTCCAGATGTGGAAAACGTTATCAATAAAATAAACTCTAAGAAAGCTCCAGGTATGGATAAAATTACTGGTACAATGCTTGTACAACTACCTCGCGTGGCTAGAAGAATTCTTTTTATTTTCAACGCTATCTTACGACTTGAGTATTATCCCGTCGAATGGAAAGTGTCTATGATAACGATGATACCTAAGCCGGGGAAGGATCATACTAAAGTAGAATCGTACAGACCAATAAGTCTACTGCCAACAATTTCAAAACTATTTGAGAAATTGCTAATGATGAAGTTGAGTCCAGTACTGGAAAAAATAGAATGTATTCCTGATCATCAGTTCGGTTTTAGGGCCAAACATAGTACCATCCAACAGACACACAGACTAGTTAATGTCATAAGACAATCATTTGAAGACAAGAAGTATTGCTCTGCACTTTTCATTGACGTTTCTCAACCTTTTGACAAAGTGTGGCATGACGGTTTAATGCACAAAATAAAACTAAACTTTCCTGCGAGCATCCACAAACTTTTTGAAAGTTATTTGTATGGACGTAAATTTATCGTTAAGGAAGGTGACTTTTATAGCCCCATTCAACCAATCGACGCAGGCGTCCCACAAGGCAGCATACTGGGCCCTACCTTATACTTGATTTATGCTTCTGACATGCCAACAAGCGATAAAATTCATACATCCACGTTTGCAGACGATACGGCTTTTTTCAGTGTACATGAAAACCACCAAACAGCATCACAAAATTTGCAGGAACATATTTACAATTTAGAGAAATGGTTAAAACTCTGGAAAATCAAAGTCAATGAACAAAAATGTGTCCATATCACGTTCACACTGCGTAAAAATACATGCCCGTCAATAAAAATTAATAATCAAATAATTTCGCAACAGTGACGTAAAATATCTCGGTATTCACCTCGACCGTCGACTAACTTTCAAGAAACACATTGACGCAAAAACAACCCAGATGAAATTAAACGCCGCTCAATTGAATTGGCTCATCGGCAGAAATTCCACCCTGACCTTAGATTGCAAACTTTTGCGGTATAACGCGATCCTAAAACCAATATGGTGCTATGGAATTCAACTATGGGGCACCGCCTCCGCATCGAATATTGGAAAAATTCAAAGGCGTCAAAACAGCGTTCTACATACGATTACAGCAGCCCCATGGTATGTAAAAAATTCTCGAATTCACAAGGACCTAAACGTACCTTTAGTAAAGGATGAATTTGCCAAATACGCTGGAAGGTATATAACCAAACTTGAAATCCACCCAAATCCACTTGCTCGAGACATCCTTACCTTTGGTGGCCACACACGATTAAAAAGAAGGGACACCCTGGCTTCCATTCGGGAGCATAACAGATGATGTCCTGTGGCACGGTATTCTGATACGTTCGCTGAATCACAATTTTTTGTCTAGCATTGGCTGGACTTAAAGAAAATTTTTTAGTTATTAAGATTTCAACAATTGTTGTTAGTTCTTTTTGAAGATTCAACAAATAAATAAAAATTGAAAAAAACAAAAATATATAACAAAAGTTTGCAGTCCAACTGCAATGTCGAATTTTTGCCCATAAGCCAATTTAGTTGCGCTGCTTTTAATTTCAACTGAGTGACTTTCGCATCAATGTGAGGCTTCCACGTCGAGGTAAATTCCAAGGTATTTAACTTCATTATGCTGCGGAATAGGTGTATTGTTAATTTGGAGAGCCGAACATGTTTGCTTACGCAGTGTGAATGTAACGTGAGTACATTTTTGTTCATTAACTTTTATTTTCCAAAGTTTCAACCATTTCTCTAATATTGAAATATGCCGGTGGAAAATTTCGTAAAGCTTCTTGGTGGTTTTCATGAACGCTGCAAAAAGCTGTATTATCTGCAAAAGTTGAAGTATGGATTCCGGATCTCGTTGGCATGTCAGATGCGTAAATCAAATATAGAGTGGGTCCTAGAATGCTACCTTGGGGAACTCCTGCTCCGATTGACTGTGAGACACTTGTAAAGTCACCTTCTTTGAGAACAAATTTCCGGTCGTATAAGTAGCTTTTCAGAAGCTTGTGAGTGTTTAAAACCAAAAATTGATAAAATAAAAGTTTTTGGCTGTAAAGCATATGTCGGAAAAAATTCGATGTTCGAAGTAAGAGAACAGTTATGGTTGGTTATGCACCAAATGGTTATCGTCTTTGGGACATACATATGTAAATAGTAAAAAGCTTATTATTGGCAGAGAAATTAAATTTGAAGAAAGTACTTTTCATTTTGGTGATGTCAGCACTGAGAATGATAATAATATTATAATAAAAAGAAGCCACGAGCAGGGGGAGTGTGAATATGATATTGCTGTGTCTGCAACTGGAAGTAGAAACGAGCTGATGAATAATATTTACGCTGGAAATAATAATGAAAATCAGGAGAATGGAGCTAAGAATACAACTGAACCAAGTGAAGATGACGATGAAATTGATCCTCAAGATTCGAATGCAGTACCGACTTTCTCAGTTCGCCATAGCAGTAGAGAGAGAAAACAACCAAGGAAACTGCTGGATTATATAACTGGGCTAGAAGCAACTATTTCAAGGGAAATTATTCCTGAAAGTTATAATGATATAAAAGCTCTTGAAAATGCAGATAAATGGTTTAAAGCAGTGAATTCCGAACTGGACTCTATGAACAAAAACAGGGTCTGGCAGATAGTAGAAGCTCCTAGCAACACGAAGCTTATAAAAACGAAGTGAATATTTTGTGTCAAAGAGGACGAGAATGGGAATCCAACAAAATTTAAAGCTCGACTTGTAGCCAAAGGCTTTCAACAAAAACAGGGTTTTGATTTTTTTGAAACTTATGCTCCTGTAGCCAAAATAACAACAATTCGTGTTGTTCTAGCAGTTGGTTTGCATTTTAATTATATTTTCCATCAATTGGATGTAAACACCGCATTTTTGCATGGCGAGCTTAAGGAGGACGTCTACATAGCGGTACCACAAGGAGTTGAAGCTAATATTGGCACTGCCTGCAAGCTTAACAAATCCTTATATGGCTTAAAGCAAGCACCAAGATGCTGGAATATTAAATTTAACAATTTTCTTGTCCAACTGGGATTTAAAAGATCAAAGCACGACTATTGTCTCTACTCCAGGCTGAGTCCAGCTCACAAAGATGATCTTGTGGTTGTGATGTATGTTGATGATCTTCTAGTTGCTGGAAATAATTTAAGTAGCATTGAAAAATGATAGAGAGATTTAGCAAAACAATTTGAGATGTCAGATTGTGGAGCTCTGAACTTTTTTCTTGGTATGAAAATTCAACATCATCAAAACGAAATTGTTATTTCAAAAAAGATAAGTATAGAGAGATTATTATCGAAGTTTGGTATGGCAGACTGTAACACAGTTAAAAGTCCAATGGAAAAGGGTTTGCAGATTGTTCAAGAATCAGTTCCTGAATGTAATCACCCATACCGAGAATTTCTTGGAAGTTTAATGTATTTGATGGTGTGCAGTAGACCTGATATTTGCTATTCTGGGAAGACATCAACAAAGCCCAACTGAAACTCATTGGCAACACTTGAAACGTATTGTAAGATATTTAAAAGGAACTTCATATTTTAAATTGAAATTCAAAAAGCTGAATGAAAATCCAATTGTTGGACATGTTGACGCAGACTGGGTTTCAGATATATCTGACCGGAAATCCGTAAGTGGATATGTTTTCAAGATTTTTGGATGTACCGTTTCGTGGTGCAGCAAGAAGCAACAAACTGTAGCAAAGTCATCAAGTGAAGCTGAGTACATTGCTTTGAGTTTAGCTACTACTGAAGCTATTTGGTTAAAGGGATTGCTGTGTGATTTAAATGCAATGCCTGACAATGAGCCTGTGATTTTGTACGAAGATAATCGAGGATGTATCGGGGTGGCTACTAATTATGAAAGCAAACGTGCAAGACATATTGATATAACTCATCACTTCGTTCGTGATAGCGTTATGAATAATAAAATCAAGATCGAGTACATTAAAACTGATGATCAATTGGAAGATGTACTTACAAAAGCAGCAGATGCGAAACGTTTCCAAATCTTTAGGGAGTCCCTGGGGCTATCTGATTGAAAAGGGGTGTTAAAATCAAGGCAATCAGAATTATTATTTCAAAATAGTTGTCAATATTTTTCATTCTTGGTTTATGAGTTTGATTTGAAAGTTTATATATACATATACATACATATATATTAATTCAGTTTTGTTCAATTTAATAAATTATTAAATTCCAATCATTGTTTGAATTGAGACTACAAAACTTAATGAAAATGTGTAAAATTCTTTAAACTTTTTATTGAAATAAAAAGAAAACATATTAAATTTTAATTGTGAATAATTTTAATGCATTTTGCAAGTTCAGTTTTAACAAATTCAATAAATTCACTTCAATATATACATGCGAGTTAAAGTCGCTAATTTTAAGCGATATGCGTTTTCCAGAACACCTAATTGGCGATTTCACATCGCAAAACCATATTTCTTGCGTTATACGTTTCTCATAACACCTATTTGAAATCGAAAACGGTAAATTTAAGCGATTTGCGCTTCTCAGAACATGCATGTATATATATAAAAATAAGTATGCAGTGTGGTGTCACCACAACTGTTTGTGCCGATGCCTTAAAGTCTACTTTGGGGTTACTCGACCGTGTGCAGGAGAGGACGAATAAGCTTATCGGTGACAGTATGGAATCCAACTCTATTGATTCACTGGAGCATCGACGAAGTGTGGGGTGCGTTACTCTGTTCTATCGTTACGACAATGGATTTTCTCTGACGAGATTAGGGATCTTGTTCCCGAAACTCGCGCATTTTTGTGTAGCACGCTTTCATCGTCCAGAGCTTTGTGGCCGATTGTCCGGGGAATCGTACTACGCATTACAGAGTGAATTCGTTTTTTAGCCGTACGATTAGTCTGTGGAATAAGTTGCCTGCAGACGTGTTTCCTGGCCGTTATAACGTTGGAAAGTTCAAGTCAAATGTTCACAAACACTACACTCTCTTTCCGCCTCCTCACAACCTATATTCCTAGTTATGGTACAATGCACGGCATATGTAGGGGTCATCCTTTGAGTACTGGTCCAAGATACAAAAAAAAAAAAAAACACGTCAATTAGTGCATATGGTTGAGTGTCGTGTTTTTATCGTTTAATAGGGGAAGTGCAAATAAAATCTTCAATCATCATTTGCATTTTGACTTCGCTGCGATCGTTTCTAAACATGCCATTATCGGATGGTGAATTATTTCCATTTTGTTCTATTTTGCACAAAATAAAAGAAATTAAAAGAAGAAAAAAACTATGGATGAAAAGTAGTAATAAATGAAAAATAGTAATAAAAAATCTATATCTATCTTCTTATATATATAAAAATGAATGTTTGGCATGTCATGGTCTTCGGCAAAGTTGTTGTGCATGAGCCCGAGAAGGTTTCTAAGTAGGCGCAACCACGCCTATTTTAACGCCCACTTTTTATATTGAATAATAAATGGGTTTTAACAGATTTACTTCAAATTGTATATACGTCTTACTGTAGGCGAGGTAAAAATAAAAGGTTTATGTGCCACGCCCATTTTTACGCCGAATCTCATGCGGGACGACGCTTGCCGGGGAGATAAGACTCTGCACCGATCCGCCTGAAATTTTCACATCACACCACTTAAGCTCTGGTATCTTTTATTAGACACTTCTTTTTTTACCATGCCCACTTTCACGCCCACTTTTTTATATTGAGTTTTTAATTCCAAATGGATTTTTATAGATTTACATCAAATTGTAATTACATCTTACTGTAGGCGAGGCAAAAATTAAAGTTTCATGTGCCACACCCATTTTCACGGCCCATCTCATACGGGACGACGCCTGCCGGGGAGATAAGACCACTGAACCGATCTACCTGAAATTTTCATAGCACACCACCAAAGCTCTGGTATGTTTATAGGAAACTTCTTTTTTTTTCCATGCCCATGTTGACGCTCACTTTTTCTTTAAATTGAGTAATTGATTCCAAATAGGTTTTGGCAGATTTACTTCAAATTGTATATACATCTTACTGTAGGCGAGGCGAAAATTAAAGTTTCATGTGCTACACCCATTATCACGCCCCATCTCATACGGGACGACGCTTGCTGGTGAGATAAGAGCGCTGGAACGATCTGCCTGAAATTTTCACAACGCAGGAAACATCTTTCTTTTGGCCATGTCCACTTTAACTTCCATTTTTTTAAATTGAGTAAATTATTCTTCGTGGGTTTTAACAGATTTACGTCAAATTGAATATAAGCACATCTTACTCTAGGCGAGGTAAAAAAATTATTATTACAATTCACGCCCAAGTTCTTGCAGGACAACGCCTGTCGGGAAGGCCAGACCGCTGCAATGATTTTATAAAAATTTTCACAGGCGTCACTAAGAATACCTTTTTTCAACCGCGCGTTCTTTAAATTGTGTAATTGAGTCTACAGGGGTTATAATTAAACGGGTTACTTCAAATCTATATTATATATACAAAAATAAGTATGCAGTTTCGTGTCACCACTAACTGCGCAAACAGGTCGACCGACTTCAACCAAAATTTAAAGGTACGTTGGCAATTGATAGATGATTTATGCAAAGTTGGCACAAAATCGGCCCAGTCGTTTCGGAGATTTGCCATTTAGATTTTCCTATGCAAACCTTAACAAAGTTCTTTTCGTTTTCCATATTATCACTTGAAAAGTTACCAAACCACGTATCGTAATGTTTTATGAATACAACGACATTCGGCCGTCGTTTTATTTGTGCGGTGGCCATTCATTTAATTACTTGCTATACATTGCATTATATCATAGGTATGCGTTATTTTATTTACGATACTTTTATGCAAATCATAACAAGTTTTATTTAGTAAGAACGTTCGGTCTTTCTTATTTGAACGTTAAGCTGGCAACATGCTTTTTTACCTCTGGCTCTATTTTGTATCATTCATTCTAATACTTTTTGTATACACTAATTTCAGAAGAAATTTCGAGCGAATTTATATACGAAAAATTTTCAAATTTCTCATGCACGTATTTTCAATTATTGATTTATAGTGACAAATAGTGGCAAATTGATGTTGTTAGGGCGGTATTCAATTCCAAATCCAAGAAATCCAGTATCGCGATAATTAGGTTAGGTTAGGTTTAACAGACTGCCAGCTATTATAAAGCCAGCCCACTTGGGTCCAGTCAGGTCCCGTTGTGTTGCCTGGATCTGATATGTATCTCAGTAGATCTACATAACACTGGCTTAGAACCAACCCGAGGATCGGATAAAGGAGTCCAATCCACTTACATCGCATTCCGATACCTCCGTCAAATCATGCAACATCGGTCCTCCTAGGTACAATGCCCTTATATAAGAAAGAGCTGGACGCTGACAGAGGAAGTGCTCAACGCTCTCTTCTTCCTCCTCGTCTCTGCAACTTCTACAGAAGTCATTAAATGGAAGATTTAACCTCCTTGCCTGCGTCCCTATGTGGCAATGTCCCGTCAGAGCCGCCACAGCAGAACGCAACCTCCGTCGGGGCAAGCCCCTTAGGATAATAGTCCTCCTGTTATCATATCTGGGCCATGTCAGCCTTGATATTCGACAGGTACCCTCATTAGACCATCGCGATAATTAAGACGAATTGCATTTCATGTTGTACGAGACTGGAATATGCTGCTCTTTATTATGGCCGCGAAATTAATGCCAGTCTACACGAATGGATATTATAAGCCTTAGTTTTTCCTAAAAAGTTACCTTATATAACGGAAGGTAATGCGAATTTTTTAACGTATATATGTACATATGTTCTTATCTATGATATTTGCAGTTAATTGAACTAACAGAAAGAAATAAAATTTTAAGTCTAGATGAAAGGTCTGGACCAATGATTAGGATAATCTGTTTTATCAAGTGTTCGTCATAAACTAGTTATATTTTGCGGAACGAAAAATTTATTGTATCACACCCGCTTTTTAAATTTATCTTAAACACAGTTTTTACGGATAGAAAAAGTTTTGCACAAAGTTGTCAGCGTCTACTTCTACGTCCAGTTTTTTTAAATCCTTGGGAAAGAAAAATTAAAGTATCACGTAAAATGTATTTCCTGCGAACTCAAAACCATAATAACAATACAATGGATCACCATTTCATTGGATATGAATTAATTTCATTTACACGGAGTTATACTGAAGCTAAGAAAAAAGTAAGTTCAACCAATTACATACAATTCATATCGGATTGATAAATTGAAATATTGTCATCTATCTGGAATAGAATATGCTGGCTGTATTCAATTTACCGTCCTTTTCTGCCATTTTACCAAATCAAAATCTGAGCTCATCCGCAATGTGCATTTAGCAAAGTTGCAAAAATCATGATTGGCGGGGCGACGTGATGTCGGCGATCTGAATTTTCGGATTCAAAGTGAAATTGCTTGCGAATTGGTGATGTTAAATTCAGTGAATCTCTTCATTCCCAATACGATGTCGTCAACTATACAACCGAGAATTACCTAGGTTGCCACTTCGCAATATGCAACTTAATGTCAGATTGGTAATCATAGTGTTGCAAAATATAAACAAGTATTTTGAAAGAAATTACTGGATATTGGCAATCGTAAATTCCACTTTGGCATTTCGACCGACTGTATTTAGTTTCCTGACGCTTTCTACCACTTGACCGAATCGAATTCTAAGCTCATCCTCAATGTGCTCTCTAACATTTCACAAAATTACAAAAATCGTGATTGGTTTAGCGAATGTGATGTCGTCGATCTGAATTTTCGAATTCATTGCTAAATTGCTCGCGAATTGATGATGTAGAAATCAGTGACTCTCTTTACTTCCCAAGATGACACGATCCAGTTTTTAAGCTCACTGGAATTACCCGGATTGCTACCTCACAATCTGCAACTTAAAGTCGGATCGGTAATCATAATATTACGAAGTATACACCAACCACATATCTGCAATGACACTTTTTCTTTTTCCGGGGAAAAAAGTAATGAACAACGCAAAAAAGTAAGAGTACTTAAATAAAATTATAAAGAGGAACACGTTTTGATACCACGAATCCTAATGGTTTCGATAAATACATTATTCCATCATTACGGCTTGCTTTCGCCATAAAACCCATGTTTCTACGTTTTTCACCTCTATCAATATAAATGAATTTGCTGGCAAATCACCGTTTGCCTGGTCAGCTAGTATACATATATAATTATTTTGTTTTTTTTTTCAACTTTAAAGTATTTAACAAGAAACCCAAAATTCACCGAAGATTTTTGAGTGAAAAGATTATTATTAAGAGTACACTTTGATTGTCAAAATTATACATTCTCACCATTGCGGACACAAAAATCAAAAGTGGACACTGAAATTGGTGAACATTTCAAAATTCATCGTTGCGGAATTTAGCCCCTGGAGACGATCAAAAAAACACATCAACGTTCTAAGTGTGTGCGTGCAGTCGTGCTCTTTCCTATAGGTTGTCGGCTCTATTCGATGAAAAACAAAAACTTTTGACATTTTATTTTGACGTGTAATTATTTTGATAGTCTCTAATTGTGATTGACAATAAAAAATGTGACTTTTGTTGTCGAAAGGGACAACAATAAGTTAAATAAAAAACTACATTCATGTTTATTATGACTATTAAGTTTTATTTTGTTTATATGTACCCATAAAAAATTATAAATAGCCTGTTGTCTACGTTTCCCAGATATCTACATATCAACATTTCATAGGAGCTACCCTAATGGTTCTTCATTTGTTTGAAAGGTGTAAAGGAATGTTAGAGACGTTTATAAATGTAAAAGCTTGTTTTTGATAGGTTGTCACGAATCGCCAAACAAACTATGAATGATGAATTATTACGAACATACCAAAAAACGAAAGATGCTCATTCGACATCCGTTTGCGATTCGTGTTCTATTGGAACATATATATATATATATATATATATATATATATATATATATATATATATATATATATATATATATATATATATATATATATATATATATATATATATATATATATATATATATATATATATATATATATATATATATATATATATATATATATATATATATATATATATATATATATATATATATATATATATATATATATATATATATATGTACATATTATATATATACATAGTTTATGTATGTGTGTGGTACGTTGCGAACTTCGACAGCTATCAGTGATAGCACACACATACATAAACTTAATATACAGCCATAAGAGAAAAATGTAATCGTACATGTTCTTTTTTACTTTACACGAACATAATGTAAAGCTACACCCGCACTTGGCTATCGTGCATGTACACTATTTTTGCTAACACACATGTGTTTGTGTACGCAACTAATTTTTACAACAGAACAACGTACATGTTTGTGATCGGTATTAAACAAAATTTGGAGACGCACATAATTGTTATGAAAATAAAAATATGTGTTATAGCCTATTTACACCAAAGCGAAATCTGCTCATTCGAGATTTCAAGCCAAATCTAGTAGATTTTGAGAAGATTTCCCATACAAAATGAAATCTACTTTATGAGTAGATTTCGACGAAATCTCCTGAAATCTACTCAGTACTAAGCGATGCAACTGTGATTTCTTGCAAAAAGTACTTAAAAATACTACGCTGCAACAAAAATTGCACTATAATTTTCAATATTGTAAATTGGTTCAAGGTTTGTGTTATTTTCGTTAAGAAGTGTTGCTTTTTTCCCAAACACAAGCTCAAAAGGGGTTAATTTGCTGTCAAAGACAGTACTTGTTGCAGTATTGTGGAAGAATGTAAAATACTTCATGTAAGTATCCCAATCAGACAAGTGTTCACTTATATGAGATCGAATGTATTCATTAAAAACTCGATGGCTACGTTCCACAGTTCCTAAGATTTGATGATGATAACTAGTTGAAAATTTAGTATCAATTTGTAATAATTTACAAAGTTCTATAACTATTTCGTTCCTGAATTCTGTTCCTAAATCTGATTTTAAAATATTCATTTTTCCATAAACAAGAATGAAATTTTCAAATATTGCGCGGGCAACAATTTGTGCCGATTTGTTTGGTATAGCTATTGTTACAAGATATTTGACATGTCACAAATTAGTGTTAATGCATATTTGTTTCCATAATTGGACTGCGGTAAAGGACCTATAGTGTCAAGTACAACTATGTCAAACGGTTTTGTGGGGGTTGGTGTCAAAACAAGTTTCTCAATGTTTGAACATTTAACTTTATTTACATTACACTTAATACAATTTCTAACAAATTTTGCTATGTCACGTGTCATTTTCTCCAATAATATTTCGTCCGAATTTTAGCATATAATTTCTTCTGACCACAATGTGCTCCAAGAATTGGATCATTGTGATAAATTTGCATTATTTTCTGTTTTTTATCTTCTATTACCGTTTCTACTGGTTCCGTAAGAATAATTTCGACATTTTTTAATATTTTTGTACCGTAATCTTTTAATTTCTGTACTGTAGATATTGTGAAGAATATATAATTTTTAGGCCTTTCTGCTCTATAAATTTCGATATTGTTGGCTTCATTTTCCAGCCTCGAAAGCAAATAATCTAAATTAAGTGTTTCGTTAACAATTTCAAATGTCATAGAAAGCAGTTTTTTAAATTTTTTATATATATTTATAAGTAGTTCTTTACGGTTATCATTATACTGAATAATTTGTGTTCTAATTTTTGCAATATTTTTGCTAAATTCGTAAGAAAATTTGTCGTAAATTTTCAGTGTGTTATTGTCATTATTGGATGAATGGTTTATTTTGTTCGATTTGTTTGTCTTTTTACACATAGCTCGAGTCGTTACAGCCAGTACATTAGTATTTTTATTCTTCAAGCTACTCATTGAAACGAGTGAAAGCGCATCTGCTCCTACGTTTAATTTACCTTTAATATATTCTACGGTGAAATTATACTCTGAGAGTTCTAGCCTGATACGTGTTAATTTCGAAGAGGGATCTTTAATATTGAATAAATAAACTAACGGTCGGTGATCTGATCTGACGATGAAATTAGTTCCAAAAACATAGGGTCTGAAATGTGTTATGGCAAAATAAATTGCAAGAAGCTCTAATTCTATAATTGGCTTTTTCTGTTCTGCATGTGAAAATGATTTTGATGCGTAATATACTGGAAGACCGTTTCCGTTGAAATCTTGACTTAATATGGCTCCACAGCCTACTTTAGAAGCGTGAACAGTTATTATAAATTGTCTAATGAAATCGGGGTATTGTAAAATTCTTGGTGAAGTTAAAACGGCTTTCAGCTTGTCAAAAGATTTTTGACATTGTTCATTCCAATTAAAAGTAACTTTTTTCCTAGTCATGTTGTTCAATGGTGCTGTTATAATAGCAAAATTTGGAATAAAACGCCTGTAATAATTGGCAAATGCCACGAATCGCTTCACAGCATCTTTATCGGAGGGAGTTGTGTAATTATTAATTGCTTTTAACTTTGAGTCGTCTGGTAAGATTCCTCTTGCTGTGCATCTGTGACCAAGAAAAGTGACTTCGGGACGGAAAAAACTGCATTTGTACGGATTAATTCTCAGATTGCGAGACCGAAGGATCTTAAAAACGTTTTCTAAATTTTCGAGATGGTGTTGCTTACTACAACCGATAATAATTATGTCATCGACATATAAGAATGCTTTATTTGGTGCGAGACCAGAGAATGCTATTGTCATCATTCTTGAGATTGAATTTGGCGCAACATTTAACGCAAAAGGTAAAACGTTCTATCTAAATGGACCTTTGTCGGTGCTAAACGCTGTTACATCACGTGAATCTCGATGTAAAGGTATCTGGTGAAAGCCAGAAAACAAATCGATGATAGAAAAATGTTTTGCGCGACCCAGATTGTCCAATATATTATCAATGCGGGGTAAAAGAAATTTATCCGCAATTAATTTTTTGTTTACTGCCCGATAATCTACGCACATGCGATAGGCTTTTTGATTATTGTGACTCTTTTCAGGTACCAGAATTAATGGACTATTAAAATTTGAGCTGCTGGGTTCTATTAAATCGTTTTGTAATAGATTTTCGACTTGTCTATAGATCTCGTCTTTCTGTGAATGAGCTAACCTATAATTTTTTATATAAACAGGAGATGTATCAGATAACCTAAGTTTCTGCTCGTAAAAATTGTTTAGTCTTTTTATCGTCGTCCAAAGCAAATATGTCTGCATATTGTTCGCAGAGCGGTAATAAATAGTCTTGTACATCGCTAGAGATTTGTTTTCCGAGTATGTTTTTTAATTTAGTAACTCTGTCGCTATTTATTTTAGTTTCATTTACTGAATAAACGTTGAATTTTTTTAGTTTTTCCATTCTTATTTTGTCGTTTCGAACACATTTAAACTCATCAGTTGTGTTAACAATTTGTAAAAAAGGATTATTGTCAGAAATAATGCCTTTCGCTACAAAAACACCGTTGTAGAGTTCCTGCGAATCAATGAACATAGGTTCCGAAATGTTTTGTAATTGAAAAGTACAAAAGACTTCACACCTTGGTGGCACTATGCAAGTAAAATTATTTGTTCCCTGTTGGATTGGAATTTTTAAAATAGAATTTAGAACTGAAACTGAAATTGTCATATTTTAATAGTTAATTTTACATCTGTTGTCTTTGAGAAAATCTTTGCCTAATATACCATCTGCTGGGATATTGAAATCATCTCTAACAACATGAAACACTTGGTTAATTAAACGATTTGAAATAGCTAGTCTTGTGCAGATAGATCCTAAGGTTGTTATTGTATTTGCTGTTACACCAGTGATATTAATAATTTCATTCTTATTTAAAATAGTTTGGGGACACTAAGTAGAAATTTTTATTAACGATATATCTGCTTGCGTATCAACAAGAAATGTACATGACTGGATGGTATCAATGCAACCTATTTTAATAAAGGCGGTGTAATTAAGGTTAAGACTATAGACAGATTTCTTTATAAATTGATTTTCTATTGTTGGTTCTCTTCTTCCATCAACCCTCTGCTGAGGGGCTTCTGAGTTAAAATACCTAACAGAAGTCCTTTGATTGTTAGCTGTTTGATTAAAACGATTCCTGTTACTGTTGTTGTAGCTCGATTGATTTCGATTATTATTAAAATTATGATTTCCACCTCTATATCGCTTTCGACCACGTGTGTTACCACGATTGTTGTTCCTATAAAAATTGTTCGTTGCATGATTATACGTATTGTGTTGTGAAAAATTATTGTTATTATTCCTATTACTATGATGTCGAATTGCTAAAACTTGTTTTTCCTTCGCCTCATTTGTTTGTTCGACGAGCAACTTTGCAACCACTTCCTTGGAATCAGAAAAAGTGGATGAAGCTAAGATGGATTTAACCAAATCTGATTTTGAGTTCAAGCCACAAACTACGACAGTTTGGTCCACTGCCATTTCATGAGAATTGGCTCTTTTAATGCCTTCGATAACTAACGATCGTTTTAAAGCGTCAGCAAGTTCTTCAGCTTGTTTGGCAAATTCCCTATAATCGCTATCTTTAACAGTGAGAGCTGATATTCTACCCGCTATAATCTTAGAATTTTAATAAAGCTGATTTAGTATTTTCTATAGTTCTGACTTCTTATGACAATGCCTCACGTGCTTTGCCTTTAGTTTAGATTTTATAAAATTTAAAAAGGTGCTTTGTAGATTTGAATCTGTTAAATCCTCAATCAATACTATTTTGTCTATAAACGAAAGTAAAGTTAAAGGATTTCCGTCATAGTTTTCTCTAATGATCGACGCGCACATACTAATGTAAGACCTCTTTTGCTCTATCGTAGCCATTGTGTTTTCTGAATTTTCTGAAGTAATAACTGGATTCTGTTTCAATACAAAATGCTTCGAATTTAATTCAGTTTCTGTCATCAGTTTTCTTTCAAAAATAACAAAATCGTTAATATTTTCGGGTATACTTATTTCACATTCTAGTCTATCAAAGCACTGCTTTAATTGTTGTTTGCACTGGTTGAGCTTTGAAAAAATTAATTCCAAATCAGGTTGTGGCACAGTTTTTGAATGAGTGTTTACGTACTCTATAACTTAATTATATTTTTCTGTCAGAAGTTGTATGTTACTTATTTACTTTAGATAAATTTGGTGAAACTGGTCGTTTCTGCAAAATTCTTTTTACAACTTTGTTGAAATTTGAAATAAGTTCTTTAAAATTTGTATAGTCAAAATCAGCACCTTTGCTAAGGACATTTTAGATTAAAAAGCAAAAAATATTATTTGAATATAAGTTTTATCACTTGTAAAACTTTTAAAATATAAAAAAATAATTTTGAAAAAAAAAACGATTACGACGAGATTTTCTACAAGTTTGTTTTTTTTTTTTTTTTTTTGATCAATTTTTATTTATTTGTTGAATCTTCAAGAAGAACTATTCAATTCAATTGCGCGGCTTTTAATTTCATCTGGGTTGTTTTTGCGTCAATGTGTTTCTTCCAAGTTAGTCGACGGTCGAGGTGAATACCGAGATATTTGACGTCACTGTGTTGTGAAATTATTTGATTATTAATTTTTATTGACAGGCATGTATTTTTACGCAGTGTGAACGTGATATGGACACATTTTTGTTCATTGACTTTGATTTTCCAAATTTTGTGATGCTAACAATAATTATTCAAATCTTAATAACTAAAAAATTTTCTTTAAGTCCAGCCAATGCTAGACAAAAAATTATGATTCAGCGAATGTATCAGAATACCGTGCCACAGGACATCATCTGTTATGCTCCCGAATGGAAGCCAGGGTGTCCCTTCTTTTTAATCGTGTGTGGCCACCAAAGGTAAGGATGTCTCGAACAAGTGGATTTGGGTGGATTTCAAGTTTGGTTATATACCTTCCAGCGTATTTGGCAAATTCATCCTTTACTAAAGGTACGTTTAGGTCCTTGTGAATTCGAGAATTTTTTACATACCATGGGGCTGCTGTAATCGTATGTAGAACGCTGTTTTGACGCCTTTGAATTTTTCCAATATTCGATGCGGAGGCGGTGCCCCATAGTTGAATTCCATAGCACCATATTGGCTTTAGGATCGCGTTATACCGCAAAAGTTTGCAATCTAAGGTCAGGGTGGAATTTCTGCCGATGAGCCAATTCAATTGAGCGGCGTTTAATTTCATCTGGGTTGTTTTTGCGTCAATGTGTTTCTTGAAAGTTAGTCGACGGTCGAGGTGAATACCGAGATATTTTACGTCACTGTTGCGAAATTATTTGATTATTAATTTTTATTGACGGGCATGTATTTTTACGCAGTGTGAACGTGATATGGACACATTTTTGTTCATTGACTTTGATTTTCCAGAGTTTTAACCATTTCTCTAAATTGTAAATATGTTCCTGCAAATTTTGTGATGCTGTTTGGTGGTTTTCATGTACACTGAAAAAAGCCGTATCGTCTGCAAACGTGGATGTATGAATTTTATCGCTTGTTGGCATGTCAGAAGCATAAATCAAGTATAAGGTAGGGCCCAGTATGCTGCCTTGTGGGACGCCTGCGTCGATTGGTTGAATGGGGCTATAAAAGTCACCTTCCTTAACGATAAATTTACGTCCATACAAATAACTTTCAAAAAGTTTGTGGATGCTCGCAGGAAAGTTTAGTTTTATTTTGTGCATTAAACCGTCATGCCACACTTTATCAAAAGGTTGGGAAACGTCAATGAAAAGTGCAGAGCAATACTTCTTGTCTTCAAATGATTGTCTTATGACATTAACTAGTCTGTGTGTCTGTTGGATGGTACTATGTTTGGCCCTAAAACCGAACTGATGATCAGGAATACATTCTATTTTTTCCAGTACTGGACTCAACTTCATCATTAGCAATTTCTCAAATAGTTTTGAAATTGTTGGCAGTAGACTTATTGGTCTGTACGATTCTACTTTAGTATGATCCTTCCCCGGCTTAGGTATCATCGTTATCATAGACACTTTCCATTCGACGGGACAATACTCAAGTCGTAAGATAGCGTTGAAAATAAAAAGAATTCTTCTAGCCACGCGAGGTAGTTGTACAAGCATTGTACCAGTAATTTTATCCATACCTGGAGCTTTCTTAGAGTTTATTTTATTGATAACGTTTTCCACATCTGGAAAACAAAATCTCAAGGACACAGGCGGTCTTACGGCAAATGGCGGAAATGCTGCTATGTCGTTTGCTGCATCATCTGTAAAAACATTTTTCAAGTGATTTACATACATCCCCTTTTCGGAATCGGTTCTTGCCCAGTCGCCAGTTGGAGGGGGGGTCTTTTTAAACCTTTTGCCGCTTTCCACAAAGAATAGTCTGATTGAGGAGTGCCATCAAGGCTTTCCAAGTATGATTTAAGGTTACACATTCTCAATTTGGTTACACATTCTCGTAGCCTAGTTTTAAGCTGGGGAGACCTGCGGAGTTGCCACTCCCTTCTAACTCTTCTTTTTTCTGACAAAAGTTGCTCAATTTCCGATGAATAAGATCTATTGTTCTCGTTTCTGTATCTTATATAGTTAGAGCTAGCATGTTGTACGGCAAGTTTAAGGCTTTTGGAAAAACTATCAATGGACACGTCAATATCTTTAGGCGTTCTCAAAGCAATATTCTCCGTACAATGAGTACTCAAATATTTTTTATATTTTAGCCAATTAACTCTAGTGGTCGTCAACTCTAAGTCAGTAGACGGGGAGTAAAACTCTTTTTCTACAAGTTATCGAGTAATATTTGTATGTTGTTCTTGTTACTGCAACTGCAAAAAAAAGTATTTCCTCTACACTAGTACTTGTGTTGAAAGAAAAGCAAAACTACTTTTGAACATAACATGTATTATTAAAAGGGAAGAGTTTTTTGTTTGGGTTTTTCCCAAATAAAAATTCCTTGAAAAATATTTATCTAGCAGACAACATTGTTTTTAAATTAAAAATTGTTTGGTTTGTACATACAATGTACAAACAATGTGGGCAATTAACAAAATGCATATGTGATTCAATATGAGATGAATATAGATAGAAAATAATTAAATGCTCGGTGGCTTAGTGGTTAAAGTAGTAGATCATGATAAGTCATGACCAGAGTTCAAATCCCAGTGAGTGCTGATGAGTAGTGTAGCGACTACGAAACAGCTAGTTGTCCCCCAGCTAAAGATTTGATTATTATTTTTCTTGTCTTCTTCAATCAATAATTATTGATCACAGCAAATTTGTATTGTAAAAAATCCATAAGAAAAAAATTAAGAAAGGAAAAACTTGAACTAAAAACCTGTTGTACATATGTACAAACCAAACAATTTTTGATTTAAAAAATTATAAAAGTTCAACAAAAATTTAACAAATTAAACATTGTTTTTAGTTGATTAAAATTTTAATTAATATTATTGCAATACAAAATTCATTTTGTGTAAAGTGTGGCACTTTACAAAAAAATAATTTATCCCAGAAATAAAAAAAATGTATCAAAATATGGGGCAACGATGGTTGCACTTTATACACTCTTGATATTATATAATTGTAGTGGATTAATTCTCTTAAATATATATCTTTACTCTTCTTACCGAACTCACACAAACAACCCTTAAATATCAATTCATTTGTTAAGCAGGTATGGAAAATTACCTACGGTTGTATTAAACTTATCTTTCGCCTTTTTTATACGTATATATAATTTAGTTACTAAGCAAAATTGAATAAGAAATTCATTAAATAATGGTTGTTAGGTTATTTTCTAATTGTGCAGTGCTCACCACGATGCTTCAAACCAAAGTAAAACACGTCTCCGCCAAGTATTTGGTTTGTAATTCAGATTAGCTTTTATTACGTTGATTAGTTGTAATTCATTATTACAGCTTTTGTGTAACTTTGATAATTATGGATTAATCTTTTAATATTTAAGCTTTAGGTATCTATTACAATCTGCACACTTTTCTTCTAGTAAAACTTTAGCTATGAGCAACAAAAAAGGAATGCAAAATGGAGTAATGCAGAATGCGTTATGTAGTATTTTGTAGAGTTGCTTAGCTCTAGTTTATAGATAATTCACAACTGTGTAACGTATATTAATTTTTAAATACAGGTTTATCAATTTTGGATTCATTCAATCTTGAACATTACCGCCCACCTTGTCGGGACGCGACAAAATATAAATACTCAAAACCACGTTGAGAACTTAGAAATTAACATTTACATTTGTCTTTATATAGCTAACCCTCTAAAGCTACATATTGGCTTGTTACACAGCTTACGTTTGACAACTGTAAAATGCACGATTATTTAGGTGGAGTGGTCTAGCCGACCACCGTCTCCGGACGTATTGGTATATTCAAAAGGCAGCAATGATATTTTTGAAACCTGTCGTCGCAATATTGAAGTCTGCGTCCTTAAAGTAACGACTGGAACTGCGCCATCGGAACCAGGATGTGTTTCTTCAATGCGTCCTAGTAGCCAATTGCTGGGAGGAAGTCGTTCGTCTCTTATTAGAACTAGCTGACCAACTTCAACGTTTTTGAATGGTCTTTGTCACTTGGTGCGAGCATGATGACTATGCAGATATTCGCTGGACCAACGTTTCCAAAAGTCTTGGAACATCTGTAAAATTTGTTTCCATCTGCGGTTTATAGCAATTCGTTGGTCTAAAACATTCGGCTCCGGTATGGCAGTAATTGCTCTGCCTGTTAAAAAATGCCCTGGCGTTATGGCTGTTAGGTCACTTGCATCGTCAGAAGTTGGTGCTAGTGGCCGAGAGTTTAGGCAACCCTTCACTTGCTTCAGTACAGTGTAAAATTCTTCAAATGTCAGCGTTGCGACATTGATAGAAGGCTTGAGTAATATCTTTATGCTTTTAACGCCGGCCTGCCAGAGACCACCAAAATTGGGAGCAATTAATTTTTAAATACAGGTTTATCAAGTTTGAATTTATTCAATCTTGAACATGGTTCTATATATTAATATGGAGCATATTAATATATATTTTAATGTTTTAAAGAAAATTTTGCAAAATATTTAAATATGTAGAGAAAAAAGTTAGATGTGAATTATTCCGATATTCCATCTCTGGCATTAAATTCAATGTACAATATATTACATATACAACATATGTTTGTAAGAATCACTTTTGGGAGAATATAAATATGTATGTATCTAAATATATACATATGTATGCATAAGTAAACAAATATATATGATCAAGTTTGTTCATATATTAAGCGCGATTTGTATATATCTGTTTATTTACACACGTATATATTTAAAAAATAAAATCTCATAACTTTGGTAAAGTTATTAGTTTTTAAGTTTATTAAAGTTATTAAAGTTTATATATATGTATATATGTATATGTGTATGTATATTTGTATGTACAAAAAAAAAATTTGGTTACCCTTTTTGTTGAATTCATGAAAAGAAAAGTAGAAAAAGAATATGTACCTATATGGAGGTATGTGGTATAAAAATATAAAGGTTATAATTATAACAATTAAGTTTTTTATTCGCAATTTAAGCCTCTAATATTCATACCAATACAAAATTTATAAACAGCTTGTCTTCTATGTTTCCCAGCTATCTATATGTCGACATTTCATAGGAACTACCCTAATCATCAGTAGACTTTGGAAATTTTTGAAAGATATTCTCAAACATTCAACTTTCATTTGTTTGAAAGGTGTAAAGAAATGTTAGAGACGTTTACAAATAGAAAAGCTTGTTTTTGCGGATATTATTAGAGCATTTTTCTTTTAAATTCTCAACAATTTATTTATGTTGTTGAAATATAAAGTTGAATGTTTGAGAATATCTTTCCAAAATTTCCAAAGTCTACTGATGATTAGGGTAGTTCCTATGAAATGTCGACATATAGATAGCTGGGAAACATAGAAGACAAGCTGTTTATAAATTTTTTATTGGTATGGTTATAATTATATGTAGTTTATTTTATTGTTTTTTTTTTCTTACTTTTAATAAGATATAGTTTATAATTATGTAACAAACAAATGTTTTTCATGTTTATATGTGTATTTATAAAGGTTCTAACTTAAAGCTTCTTATGTATAACTATATATTTAGGTATATACTTATGTTAACTTACTACTTCTAGGTATTTATACATTTATATAATTGTTGTTGTAATGTGTTGTTTCATCTGATGGGCACGCATTTGGTGGGCCGGTATCATTTCGATTATGATGTTGTTGCTTTGCATGCTTTTTGTTCCTAAGTTGTTGTTGATCATCTTTCACTCGTATTTTAGTAGTTTGGTAAGTGTTTTACATTTTAAAGTTTGTTGTTTTCTGGGTCCCTTTTTATGTATTATTGCACGTTATGTATTATTTCCACCTGTATATATATTTGTCCTTTTCTCTTTTTCCTCAGTTTTCTTTTACCTGATATTTCAATGTTTTTGCACATTTTCTTCTTTTGTTTTATGTTCACTTTCCTATTAATTTATGCTTTAATGTTCTATTCTTATTGTAAATTAGTTTTCTTTTTCTTTCCTTGCTATACTCTGTAGTTTTATGTTATATTTTATTTGTTGTATTCCACACTTATGGTTTTAAATTGTATAATTTTTAAAATTTTAGCTTTTCTGCTTTTTTTTTAATTTATGTGTTATACAGCTGTGGAGTTCTTGTCATACATTTTTGAAATTTATTCTGTTTCTTTGTTAATTTCTATTTAAGTTCATGTTTTAACGTTTTTCTCTCTGGTATTAGTTTTGGTTTTCTTATTTATCTGTAGTTTTGTTTTAATATCCAACTGGTTTTTACTTGTTAAAAAAAGTCTCAATATTCTTATTTCTTGTCATTTCATTTCTGTTTTCTCTTTTTTAGATTGCACTGTGTTTCGTTTTTTCTCTATACCATGGTGTGGTTTAATTTTTGCGCTTTGATGCATGCCGTTATCTTATAACGGATATTCTGTCATTTTTCATGCTTTTATTGAACCGGTTTTAGGACCGCGCTAACTGTACTTTTCCTTCTTGAAACTTTTTACCCAATTGAAAAAAAAAGGTTGGAATTTTTGATTTTATATTTTTTGAAAAAGTCAAGCACAATTAATGGTTTTTCGTTTTTTCCACTATGTGAATGTTTTAACAAAAACACAAATTTGTTAACAAATCGCCACGTCAGTAAACTGAATAAATTGCACAGTAACTGACTAAGCACACATAATCACATGGGTGATGGAAAAAAAACCCACTGATACATATATATATATATATATATATATATATATATATATATATATATATATATATATATATATATATATATATATATATATATATATATATATATATATATATATATATATATATATATATATATATATATATATATATATATATATATATATATATATATATATATATATATATATATATATATATATATATATATATATATATATATATATATATATATATATATATATATATATATATATATATATATATATATATATATATATATCACTCTCCATTTTATGATCAGTGTAATCGACCTACTGAGGCTTCTATTCGGGCTATTGTAAAAAAATTTCGCACCAAATTTACATTGGTGCGAAATTTACATTAAACCACCAACATGCTTACGTAGAGTGCGAACTGAAGAAAATATCGCAGCCGTATCGGCCAGTGTTGGTGATGACCGTGAATTATCGATTCGGCGCCGTTCGCAGCAATTGGGCCTCTGTTACTCCACTACGTGGAAAATTTTGCGGAAGGATTTGGGTGTGAAGCCTTATAAGATACAGCTGGTGCAAGAATTGAAGCCAAACGACCTACCACAACGCCAAATTTTTGGTGAATGGGCTCTTGAAAAGTTAGATGAAGATCCACTTTTTTATCGAAGAATTGTGTTCAGCGACGAGGCTCATTTCTGGTTGAATGGACACGTGAACAAGCAAAACTGCCGTATTTTGAGTGAAGAGCAGCCAGAAGCATTGCAAGAGCTACGAATGCATCCACAAAAAACAACCGTTTGGTTGTTTTCTGGATTATGGGCTGGCGGCATCATTGGGCCGTATTTCTTCAAAGATGATGCGAATCACAACGTTACTGTGATTGGTGAGCGCTACCGTGCGATGATAGCAAACTTTTTTTTGCCCAAAATGGAAGAGCTTGACTTGCATGACATGTGGTTTCAACAAGACGGTGTCACATGCCACACAGCATGCGAAACAATGGACCAATTGAGAGACGAGTTCGGTGAACAGTTTATTTCATGCTTGGGACCAGTCAATTGGCCGCCCAGATCGTGCGATTTAACGCCTGTAGACTATTTTTTGTGGGGCTATGTTAAGGCTAATGTCTATAGCGACAAGCCCGCTTCGATTGACGCACTGGAAGCCAACATGTTGGAAAGAGTATGCCAAAATTGGACTAAGCGGATGGACCATTTAAGGCGCAGCCGCGGCCAACGTTTGCATGAAATAATCTTCAAACATTAAATTATATCGACCCAACTATCGATCCAAATAAATATTTCATGCATTTTTCTGAATTTCATGTTTTTTTTTTTTTAATTTCCGATAGTTCTTATAAAATCACCCATTACTTAAAATAATACAATATTAAAATTAAAAAATGTAATTAAATGAAGACAAATATATATTTTTTCTGAGCAAAACTGTCAAACAAAAAAAAAATAATAAAATAAAAGAAGAGTGTAGCTACGAATGCAGTTTGAAGAATTTAAAAATGTTTCATAGGAAGTGTTTCAAAATATGGGCGTTTCTAATACAACAACAAAAAGTTGTTCTGCTTTCAAAACCTCAATGATTTAGGAAAGAGTTTCTGTTCGACGTAGTCATCTACCATTGCTTTTATCAGATTTTTTGTAACTTTAGGATGTTTCAGCTGATAACCAAATTGCTTAAGTTTCGAATTATCCAAGTTGAGATGCTTATGATACAACTGTTCTTCGTCTAAATAGGGAGTAAGCGGTGTGTTGGTTATTCCATTCCGATGACATATTTCAGCCCAAGGTGCCAAATGTTTATCATTAATTTCACTTACAGTATCCGAAAGACTAAACTGCAAGCATATTAAAATATATCTTAAAGTTTTAGATTAAAAAAAGATGTTAAATACTTTGGTAAGATTAGACATTACAACACCAAAATAGTCAATATTGATATTAAATATTTCAGCTAAGACATCACTTATTGTTCCCTGAGTAGATTCAGCATCATCAACAATATTATATATCTCCCTGTTAGCCTCAGGACTGATAGCTAATTCCCAAGAAGCAGCGCACACATCATCAATGTGAACTGTAGACAATCTCATGGCATCATTCCATAGCAGTTTCATAGTTTCATTTAAATATTTATAAATGGCAGCAATAATTACACGGGGCACTGTGAAAAAGATAGATATAATTTTACTATAATTCTGTTTAGAGTAGAAATTTTAAAAATACTATACAAAAGGTTTTTAATTATTACTATTAGATCCAGTGATTAACTTAATAAAATATTACCTTTTCAAACACAAAATAATACTAGCTTCGATAGTGAAAGGATGTGTTAGTTTCTGATCGAAGTGTTATAAAATAAAACCGCAATAAGCGGAAAGAGTAAATTTATATAAAAGAAAAACTTTCTGATAATTATTTTGATATAGCTTTTAAACTATATAAAGAAAAAAAATTGCATGAGTGTAGCTAGCAGATGCAATTCTGAGAAAGAAACTAGCTGCACTAGAAAAAAGCTCTGGATTTCTGTGGAAGAATCTCCTGTCTGTAAGAGATACCGTGTTGGAGTCGTCGTACCCCCATCGGACGCGTCCCCAGGTGGCGGATAGGGGAGGACAGGGGCATTCACATATATGACCATGACACAAACTTGGCTTATATGTGATTATTCCACGCCCTAGGCTTGAGGGGAACATAGGACAGAGGAATACACCAATCTGCTGTCATGTGCAAACCTCGGGTCAGGTGACATACACCCCGAATACCACGCGGTGTATGAGACCCGCGGACCAAAATGTCCCACTGAAGGCCAAGGTTGTAGAAGCTGCGCCGAGGGTGTGTGGCTAGACAGTGGATAAAAAAGACTAGTTGCCTAGTCCATACACGCCGTCACTGTATGGATTGTCCTCTCTTTACTGGCCTACTCGTGGGAACAAAAATGAATGAGAATAATAATAATAAAAAGAATACAAAACAAAACACGACAGTCCATCAGGCTGGCAAACTCAAGCTGATAGACTGCCGTCAAATACCGGTAAAACCCTCACCAGAGGCCAGAAATAGCAGCAAGCAGATGTACACAGCCGAAAGGCCTAGTACATTATTTTTTTTTTTTTTATTTAGATATTAAGTAGTATTATGAAATACTTTATTAATTACAATACGAAAAATTTTTAGCTAATACAAAATTATTATGTGTTCTGAACCGAATTATTTTTAATAAAATTAACTGTTTTTTCCTAATAGTTTTTAGGAAGTCCGAATTAGCCAACTTATAATTCGGTGTCGAATTTAAATTAAACAATTTATAATTTAAATATAGTTTAGGGCACGGTGGAAAAGATGCTACATTCGATTAAATAGAAACGCAACTCGTTCACTTCACAATCACTTTGCAAGTGGTTTTTTATTTACATAAAAAGTAACTTAAAACTAAGTACATAAAAACGGGACTTATATTCATTTGAATTAAAAACCGCTTATGTCTATTTACAATTTATTTAGTTATTTGTCTTGTATTTTTATTATAATATTCATTTATTTATTTATTATTATTTATATTTTTTATTATTATTATAATTTGGCTATTATGACCAAACATTCCGGCCCCATTGAAGGACTGCACGTCTTCAATCTATAGGCAGTGGAGCCAACTTTTGCTTTGGGCGCTTAAGAACGCCGCTTTTGGTCCGGACCTCCGCCACCCTGACCTTGCCGTCTCCTCCTTCTTGGACGCGAACGACTCTCCCGGTCACCCAATGGTGTGGCGGGCAATTGTCTTCGTGGACTATCACGACCTGCCCGACTTCTAGATTGGGCATTGGGTCGTACCACTTGGCCTTGGATTGTAGGCCGAGGATGTAGTCGCGAGACCAAGCTTGCCAGAATGTCTGCTTGAGATTGCAGAGCAGACGCCATCGCTTGCATAATGTCAGCCCTCTGGCGGTCACGTCTTCTGCGAATCCTTGCTGCTGCGAACGCAGACCCTCCCCTATTAGCAGATGCGCTGGGGTTAGTGCTTCTCCGTCGTTCGGGTCTGGAGACAGCGGTGCTATTGGCCGACTGTTGAGCACCGCCTCTACTTCTGCGAGCATTGTGCCCATTTCTTCTTGAGTGAGCGATGTATTGCCCATGGCGCGCAGAAGTAGGAACTTCGCCTGCTTGACTGCTGCCTCCCACAGCCCTCCGAAGTGGGGAGCCCGAGGTGGTATGAAGCTGAACTTCACCCCGGACGACGCTCCGAATAATTCGACGGCCTTCTGGTTGTCGACAAGCGCTTGATGTTCTTTCAGAACGCGACTCGCTCCGACGAAGTTCGTGCCGTTGTCGCACCATACTTTGGCTGGGAGTCCTCTCCTGGCAGCAAACCTTTTAAAAGATAAAAGAAAAGCATCAGTCGACAGATCAGACACTAATTCTAAATGTACCGCCTTAGAAGTGAAGCAAGAAATACGTGAGTCTTTCTTGTTTCCAATAATTTTTGGTTCTCTGTTAACTCGAAGTGTTCGTTAACAGGCCAATTCGAACAGTCGCTTAACAAAAACGACGGTCCTTCAAACCAAATTGAACTTTTCAGTTCCTGCACATCGCATCCTCTTGAAACGATGTCTGCTGTATTCTGTTTTGTAGGTACATGGCGCCATGAAACTTGTTCAGACCACTCCTGAATCTCAGCGACCCGATTTGAGACAAAAGTATTGAGAGAGGACGGATGTGTCTTAATCCAATGAAGGGTTATTTCTGAATCAGTCCAGAAATGAACGCTCTCGACATCAAAGCTAATCATTAACACAACTTAGCCAGAAGGTGTGCAGCACATAGCTCAAGTCTCGGGAGAGATTTAGTCTTGAGCGGAGCAACTTTAGATTTAGCGGTTAGTAGTCTCGAAACAATTGCACTTGATTCGGAGCTTCTTATGTATAAGCAGCACCCACACGCTCGAATTGATGCATCAGCAAACCCATGAATCTGAATCTTCGCCGCTGATGTTGTGTGGACGAATCTTGGGATTGAAATCGAATCAATTTCCAGCAAATTAGATTTGAAATTGCCCCATGAAGTATTTAGTCTCATGGGAATCGATTCATCCCAGTCAAGTTTTTGAATCCAAAGTTCTTGAAGTAACGTTTTGGATTTTGTTACAATTGGGCACAACAGCCCGAGAGAATCAAACAAACGAGAAGAAACTGACAATATGCTTCTCTTAGTGGCTTTTAAATCCTGAAAATTGTCGTCCAAATGAAATATAAATGTATCATTCTTCGGAACCCAATGTACGCCAAGTGCTTTAGCTGAGTCGGAATCACTTTGTAACAGTTTCTTATTTTTTACAGTACTCATAAATTTCGGATGATTTGAAACCCATTTCGTTAGATTAAAACCAGCTGAACTTAAAATTTCAGTGGCCTGACTACGAATGATTTCAAGTTCTTGGCAGCTTTCAGCCCCGGTAAGCAAATCATCAACGTAGAAATCACTGCGAACAACTTTTGCACCAACAGGCAGTCTCTTTGTATAAATCGCTTAAATGAATCAAACATCTGATAGCCAAAAATGGAGCAGAAGCCGTGCCATAAGTAAGTGTTCAATCGAAACACTTTTAATTCATCAGATGGACTCTCCGCCAAAGGATCAATTGATAATTTCTATAGTTATCGCCAACTAAGACTTGACAATACATTTTTTCAATATCTGCAGTGATTGCATATTTATGGAATCGAAAACGGATAAGTGTAGAATACAATTCTTCTTGAACTGTAGGCCCAACCATCAGCAAATCATTTAGACTTACATGAGAAGAAGTCCTACACGAAGCATCGAAGACTACTCGAAGTTTCGTAGTCGCACTCTGAGGACGTAACACACATTGATGTGGAATGAAATAGTGAGGGAAATCTGGCATTTTGTCTAGAAGTGACATATGACCCAAATTGACATACTCTTTCATAAAATCATGATACATATGCCGCATAGTAGTGTCCTTAGAAAGTTTTCGTTCTAAGGCAAGGAATCGTCTTTTAGCAGTTTCAAAAGATGAACCCAACAATTTTGCATCAGATTTGAAAGGCAAAGACACTTCAAAGCGTCCTGACGTTAAACGTCGTACTGAATTCTTAAAGATTTCCTCACACTGTTGCTGTTCAGAATAAATTACTGTTGATTCATTAGGAATTTCCTCTAATTCCCAAAACTTTTTAGCAATTGAGTCGATATTGCTCTCATTTTCAACCGAAGTACTTAAATGAAAAACTTTACTGGTGTGTGAGCCCTTTGGTTGATTGTATTTTCCCGTAACAATCCAACCAAGCGAAGTTTTTTGGAGTATTGGAAGGCTCGGGCCAGATTTAATTTGGCCAACACACAACAATTCAAAGAAAATTTCTGCACCAATTAATAAGTCAATTTTCTGTGGTTTGTCAAAGCAAGGATCAGCCATTTCAATATTCTTAGGAATATTTAGGCGAGTTGTGTTCAATTTACGATCAGGTTGTAGATTTGTTATTGAACTCAATACCCAAAACTTAGATGTGAATTGAGTAGAGTTAACCCTCGACGTGACAGTTAAACTAACGCGAGATTTCGACACCGAACTTGTTTCGCTAATACCATTTAAATTCAATCTGCCTCCTTCTCTTTTCAGGTGCAGTAGCTGAGCAAGCTCCTCAGTTATCAAATTTGGCTGAGAACCGGAATCCAAAAGAGCTCTGGCCGGGATCAGTTGACCAGAACTGTTTCTTACTCTGACAACAGCTGTCGCGAGAATTATTTGTTCATCTGATGATGAGTAGTTCACCGAAGCGTGAGAAGTGGACGGCTGGTCAGAGTAGTCTCTTAACGCATTGCTAGAACTTGTTGTATATTTATGTAGCAACGAATTATGTGAACCACCACATATCCTACATTTATCAAATGTACATCTAGCTACTGTATGTCCCTTTCTCAAACAATTTATGCATGCTGGCACTGATTTTATAAAATCGAATCGTTTGTTTACAGCCTCAGCAGCAAAAGAAGGGCAATTGTTTATTACATACTGATTTGATTTGCAGAATAAGCATTTGTCAGCAAATTGTTTAGATTTTGTGCAATTTAGTGATGTTCGAAAACTTTTATATGTAGAATTGTCAGTTTTATTTTTATTATTTGTATTAAACCTCGCTCTTGAACCCGACGCTTCATCAGCAGAAATGTGCTGGTATCGTTTGTTCAAAGCGGCTTCACAGTCTGACCATAATGGTAGCTTTTCGAAATCAAGCTGTTCTTCCCATTTTGTTTTGGTCACTGGATCTACTTTTGACATCACTAAATATATTAAAATGGCATTAGTTATTTTCTTGTCATCCCCAATTGATAACAAGGAGTCGCATATGGCAGAAACAGTATCTATCATGCTTCTCAAAGCAGTAGCTGAAGGTTTCGAAATTTGTGGCAAATCAAAAAAATTGGCAATATTATCAAAAAATATCAGACATTCGTTGTCATAAACCTTCTTCAAACTGGCTAACGCTTTGGGATAATTTTCCTCTGAAATCTGAAACGCTTTAACAGTTCCTAAAGCTGAATTGGACAAGCATGAGATCAGATGATTGAAGTTCTCGATATCTGTCAACGTCGGATCGTTATGGACCAAGTTTTCAAATAAACTCATGAAGTTTTTATACTCCGCGTATTTCCCAGTAAATTTAGATAGCTTCATATTTGGAAGTCTCGAATGATGACCTTGAATACTGAAAGACGTTTCAGGCATGCTTGGCTGTCTATGTTTAGACAAGAGACTTAAAAACATCGATTTTGTTGTAACACAAATGTCCTCAAGCTCAGCCCTGTCATCATTATCGGGATCTATACTATCAACTTCCGATTGGTACTTCATGGCTTGGTCGATATAAGTTTTTAGGATGTGCAATCGACATTCTAATTCAATTGGGTTGAAAGAAATTGTCTTTTCCCGAATGGATTGACGAATTCTTTCTATATTTTTGACAACCTTTGCTTTTTTGGTCAGTAATGTCTCCAACGCTTCCGCGTTTGAAGAAGGATCTTGCTGTTTTTTACCTGGCATGTTATTGGTACTATCAATTAAGTAAAACCAAATTAACTTATTGGTGCTTTTTAACGAATTTAATAAAATGAGGTATTATTCTCTCACCGGCAATAAATATTCGAAAATTTCTTGCAAAATATTCTTTTACTTTCTATTTGAAAGTTATCAGTTTGTTCCGGAAAATTAAAAACAATTTATTTAATTTTTTGCTCTACCACTTTCTTTAAGCCTTTGGTGAATTAAAATATTAATTCTACCAAGAATAATCGATAAAAGTTAATTTCAAAATTAACAAATTTATTTTTTGTATGAAAATTAACTTTCGATACTAGTGTGATTGGTTCCACTGTAAAAAGCTTTTATGTATAAATTAACAAAAGTGGTATGGGAACACACGGAATTGAAACACTGATCTTATTAAATTTTTTAAACAAAGAATAGAAGAATAACAAACACCAAGAAATAGTATTAATTACTTTATTTACAATAAATAAAATTAATACACGCGAATATTTATGTTTTATTATTAATATAATAAAAATTATTTCAATGCGATTGAAATGCCGACGGCAAACAAGAAATAATACAAACGGTATTCTCAATAATAAAGAGAACAAATTATGTATGTTTGTTGTTAAAACAATTTTAACACTCACGAAAAGTTTAACTTTTAAGGGTGGATTTTTTATTTTAAATAATTTATAAAATAATAAAATTGTTTCACAAAATTCAAGTTGTAAAAAATATTTATTGTGCTCGACTTGCAAAGCGGAAAGAATTTTTGAATAATTTACAAAAATCTCTTAAATTTGTATAATTTACAAAGTTTAAGGTGCTAACACAAATATTTTTTACACTTGTTACCTGGGAACTTGATTTACTCCCCTTGTTGCGATCAGCTCTGCAGAGGATGCAATTACAGCTTGGCATTTGGTGAAGCTTTCCCAGAAACTCACAAAATTTAAAACTTTAGTTTTTAAATGTTTGCTGAATTTGTGTTTGGTAAATTGTCTTCAGGTGCGATCGCTGTTGTTATGTGGTTGTTGTAATTTTGTCACTTTGTAACCACCTTTGTGTGAATTCACCAACTTAAAGTTTTTGTAAATTGTAAGTGTTTGTTTTATTAAAATTTTGTACTTTTGTTTTATAAAACTGTTTGTGCTTCAAATGTTTTAGACACTATTGGTTTAATGGTTTATTGTGCACAATTTAATTATGCTACACTTCACTTCCTTTTATATATTGTTTTTTCAGTTGTAAATTAATTTAGTAAACTTTAAATTGAATTAATATATCAATTTATTTTTTCCACTTGTCCCTGCTCGGGCGCCAAAATATTTTTTCCTAATAGTTTTTATGAAGTCCGAATTAACCAACTTATAATTCGGTGTCGAATTTAAATTAAACAATTTATAATTTAAATATAGTTTAGGGCACGGTGGAAAAGATGCTACATTCGATTAAATAGAAACGCGACTCGTTCACTTCACAATCACTTTGCAAGTGGTTTTTTATTTACATAAAAAGTAACTTAAAACTAAGTACATAAAAACGGGACTTATATTCATTTGAACTAAAAACCGCTTATGTCTATTTACAATTTATTTAGTTATTTGTCTTGTATTTTTATTATAATATTCATTTATTTATTTATTATTATTTATATTTTTTATTATTATTATTATTTGGCTATTATGACCAAACATTAACAACTTTCATTTTGAATAATTTTATATTTTGTTAATTTTTAATTTCATTTGGCCTGGTGTTATATAGTTTCAATCCTTTGCAAAACAATGTTCTCTGCATCGCATTAGTGTGCGCTTGTTGAAGCCTAAAATCATTAGCATTTCTGAGATTATATGACTGAACTTCACCAACATATCTCGTCTGCTCTATTAAGTAGTCCGGAGCGTTTTCCGTTTTTAATTTTTGAATAAAATTTATTGTGTTTAATTGAAGTCTCTGTTTAATATTAAACCATTTTAACGTATTTAGCATATGATCAGGAGGCGTGAAAAGAACCAGGATGTTGTGCTAAAAAATAAAGAAATTTATTCAATTTATACCGTAAAATTTCTCTTAGATCGTGTTGGCATCACTGTTAATACGAGTGTGAAATAAGAAAAGCGGGACTTTTTCATAAAATAAAATGGATATAAGAGTATCAGCGTACATTAATTAGAATAGTTCAAATAAAGGAATTTATTGTTGTTTTCTTCCAACACAACATAATTGTGGCGACGAGGATTTTGCAAATAAGCTGTGAAACTTATTTTCTCCCACGTGTAACTTTTAAACCATCTCCACCGTCTCTTTTTCAATTTATATGTTGTGATATTGTGAATACGGTAATCATGACTGAACATTTTTTGAGACGTTAATCAAGCTTCTGCAAAACCACGAGGCAAACTTGGATTGAAGTAATCGCGTTATAAAGAAATTCGCACACGCCTATTATCAAAATTAAATGACGGCTCGCTCACTGAAGTCAGATACAAATTTAGTTGAAAAGTGTAGCGGTGTAAAAGTAGCTGTCAATTCCGTGACAAAAAGATTTGATCTCACGAAACCACCCAAAATCAAGCAGACAGATCCTCCAGTACACCACGTACACCATATTGGGTATGTGGTGGAATGCACTACATGAAAGACTGTCAGTACAGAAGTCACAGGTGTAAACAATGTGCACGGAATGAGCACAAATAAGGCTGCTGTGGTTGTTTCTCAAGCAAACAGCCTAGCAAGATAAGTACAATTTCTAAGTCAAATCGTGATAAAGCATTTGTTAAGGAAATTTCTGTTAATAGTGTAGGCAATATACAAATAAGACAGAAGTTCATTACAGTCCAAATAAACGGCGTAGATGTTACTCTACAAGTAGACTGAGGGTCAGACATCACAATCATATCAAATTCAGTACGGGAGCATATTGGCAAGCCGGAATTATCCAAAACTACATCCACGGTACATAGCGCAGACAAACCGCCTCTTAATATAAATGGGCAATTCAGTTGCGATATTAGGTTAAAGAACGTTGTTAAAAGCGTTATGGAATTAATCTTGTGGGCATAGATTTTATAGAAAAGTTTAATCTGTGGGACATTCCTCTAAGGGATGTTTACAACCACATCACCAAAGATCACATATCAGTACATCCTGTTGTATCTCGATTCACAAATTTATTTAAAGGCGAACTAGGATTAGGTATAAGAAGTAAGAGTGTGGTATATTCGGCTGGGCCGAATATAAAATACCCTTCACGATATATTATATACTATATTATATACTAGCTGACCTGGCAAACGTTGTTTTGCCTTCAAATTTATTTACATTGATATAAGGAAAAAACATAGAAACATGAGTTTTTACGCATTGCAAAAGCAAGCCGCCATGATGGAATAGTGTATATCTCGAAACCATTAGTATTCGTGGTATCAAGACGTCTTCCTCTTTATAATTTTATTTGAGTATTCTGACTTTTTGAGATTGTGAGGTAGCAATGGAGGTAATTCCAGCGAGCTTAAAAATTGGATTGTATCATCTTGGGAAGTAAAGACAATCCCTGATTTCTTCATCATCAATTCGCGACCAATTTAGCATTGAATTCGGAAATTTAAATCGACGACATCACATTTGCTAAACCAATCATGATTTTTGTGAAATGTTAGAGAACACATTTGGGCTGAGCTTAAATGGTAAATTGAATACAGCCAGCATATTGCTGAAATAGATGGCAATATTTCAAGATATGATTGTTCTTATTTTAACAAACTATCAATCCGATACGAATTGTATATAGAACCCCGTGTAAATGAAATTAATGCATATACATTGTAATGGTTATCCATTAATATATTAATGGTAGAATATGCACGCCGACCTACATTTGATCGAGCATGTCATGGCATTACTTTCAACATAAAAAAAAACTAAAATGTTAAGATTTGTAATTCACTAAACGGGGCGCCAACCTACTGGGGGAACGAAACGGAGATAATGGTGGGTGAGTGATCTGTGGCTGTGTTCTGTAACTCTCGCCACGAGAAAATTTTCGACTGAAACGTGTGAAATGAAACAAAGTTGAAACAACAGCTACTTTTCTCTCTAAACTGTAGCTATAACTTTTTTTGGTGAGTAATAGCTGTCACGTAAGGAAATTACTCGCCATTTTACAGAAAAACTGTGTCTGTAAAACTTTTGCGAAAAAATTTCCCGCATTCAACTGTCATTATTTCTCGCAAATAAAAAGGCTGTGAAATAGTATTCCAAATAACAATAATCATCATTAAATGAATAATTATGCTGAAAAAATAAGTATTTTGTTGTTATATTAAGTTTGATATATATATTTACACAGTTTAGAATGATATTTTTTTATTTTAACTTTTTAATTAATTTTTATACCCTTAACACAATAAGTTTTAAGGGAAAACTCATATAAGCTTGAAATTTCTACAATTTTAATTTCCGACCCAACAAAATATATTGTAATACTTTTATAATGTTTTTTTCAGAATTCACAAATTGCAATTGTTTTTTAATTTTACAAAATTTTGTGCATAAGTATGTATGTATTTGTAAATAAAATGTAAACATTAGAGCCATACCATACATTTTCTAGAATAGCCGGCGGTTATAATATGACGCCGTCGAACAAAATTTCTTAACTTTAGAAATTTTTGGTCGGCGGCGGTACTAATTGTGGCTGGCGCTTTCATTTTTAAAATTGCATGTCGGCTTCGTTTTATATTTTTAGACATTTCTAACGTAACGACGTTAGAAATGTCTAAAAATATAAAACGAATATGGATAGTTTTCGACATGAGTTACAGAAGCAGTTTTTTCTCACTTTTCGAGAAACGATGGAAAAATTTGTTTCACAAGTTTTCGACGCGAGAACTTCGGGCCAAAGTTACAGAAGTGGCATCAGTGTTTTGTGTTCTTTTTTTTTTCAAAATTCATTTTATGTGTTTCAAATTAACTGTTATATGTTTTTTTCTCTGTGCAATAAAAAAATTAATATACATAAATAAAACAAATTTAAAATCACATTCAATACACATTAATATTACAACAGCAATGAAACCAAATTAAATATAAAAAAAATTATCCCATAAAAAATAATAATACAAATCTGAAAACAACAACAGTCACCAAATACATTAACGGCCGTATTCATAAAAGCAAACAAAAATAAACAAGTAAGAGTGTAGTATATTCGGCTGGGCCGAATCTAAAATACCCTTCACGATAGTCACGAATATGTATAGTATATTAAAAATGTGACCTAAATATGCTCGGTTATATATGAACCGATATCGGAATTTTCTATTTTCTGTATTTTAGTAACCTTCTTTTATAACGAGAATTGCTTTTCAGCAAAAAAAAAAAAATTTTTTTTAATGGAAAAATCGGTTCAGGCTATATCTCGGCTATATATGGACCGATATCGAAAATTTTAATTTTCCATATTTATATAACCTCATATCATTTTACCAGAACTGCTTTTGAGCACAAATAATTGTTTAAGTTCGCTTACGCGATATTTTCATGAAAAACCCGATTTAGGCTATATCTCGGGTATATATGGACCGATATCAGAAATTTTAATTTTCTCTATTTTCGTAACCTTCTTTCATAACAAGAACTGCTTTTCAGCAAAAAAAAAAAAATGTTATTGGAAAAATCGGTTCAGGCTATATCTCGAGTATATATGGACCGATATCGGATATTTTCTTTTTCCATATTTATATGACCCTATTTCATTACCAGAACTGTTTTTAAGCAAAAAAAGATGTCTAAGTTCACTTACGCGACATTTTCATTAAAACCGCAGTTTAGGCTATATCTCGGGTATATATGGACCGATATCGGAAATTTTCATTTTCCATACCTATATAACCTTATTTTGCTATTAGAACTGCTTTTAAGCAAAAAAGTTGTTTTAGTTCACTTACGCCGCGTATTCATGAAAAACCCGGTTTAGGCTATATCTCGGGTATATATGGACCGATATCGAAAACTTTCATTTTTCATATTTATGTAACCTAATTTCATTACCAGAACTGCTTTTGAGCACAAAAAAGTTGTTTAAGTTCGCTTACGCGGCATTTTCATGAAAACCCCGGTCTAGGCTATATCTCGGGTATATATGGACCGATATCGAAAATTTTCATTTTTCATATTTATATGACCCTATTCCATTACCAGAACTGCTTTTGAGCACAAAAAAGTTGTTTAAGTTCGCTTACGCGACATTTTCATGAAAAACCCGATTTGGGCTATATCTCGGGTATATATGGACCGACATCGAAAATTTTCATTTTGCATATTTATGTAACCTAATTTCATTACCAGAACTGCTTTTGAGCACAAAAAAGTTGTTTAAGTTCGCTTACGCGGCATTTTCATGAAAACCCCGGTATAGGCTATATCTCGGGTATATATGGACCGATATCGAAAATTTTCATTTTTCATATTTATATGACCCTATTCCATTACCAGAACTACTTTTGAGCACAAAAAAGTTGTTTAAGTTCGCTTACGCGACATTTTCATGAAAAACCCGATTTGGGCTATATCTCGGGTATATATGGACCGACATCGGAAATTTTCATTTTCCGTATTTATGTAATCTTATTTCATTATCAGAACTGCTTTTGAGCAAAAAAAAGTTGTTTAAGATCGATTACGCGACATTTTCATGAAAAACCCGATTTGGGCTATATCTCGGGTACATATGGACCGATATTGGAAATTTTCATTTTTCATATTTATGTAACCTAATTTCATTACCAGAACTGCTTTTGAGCACAAAAAAGTTGTTTAAGTTCGCTTACGCGGCATTTTCATGAAAACCCCGGTATAGGCTATATCTCTGGTATATATAGACCGATATCGACAATTTTCATTTTCCATACTTATATAACTTTATTTCATTACTAGAACTGCTTTTGAGCAAAAAAAAGTTGTTTGAGATCGCTTATGCGACATTTTCATGAAAAACCCGATTTGGGCTATATCTCGGGTACATATGGACCGATATCGGAAATTTTCATTTTCCATATTTATGTAACCTAATTTTATTACCAGAAGCGCTTTTGAGCACAAAAAAGTTGTTTAAGTTCGCTTACGCGGCATTTTCATGGAAACCCCGGTTTGAGCTATATCTCGGGTATATATGGACCGATATCGGAAATTTTCATTTTCCATATTTATGTAACTTAATTTTATTACCAGAACTGCTTTTGAGCAAAAAAAAGTTATTTAGCTTCGCCTGTGCGACATTTTCATTAAAATCCGATTTGGGCTATATCTCGGGTATATATGGACCGATATCTGAAAAAAAAAATTTTTGTCTTTTAGTCACCATGCTTAATAAGTGTGTGAAGTTTGAAGCAAAACGAACAACTTTTGTTTTCAAAAATTTTCATACAAAAATGCAAAAAAAATGGCTTTTTTCGGAATTTTGAATATATCTCAGCTATACGTGGACCGATATTACTGAATTTCAATAGCAAACCCATGAATCGATGGGGTAAAAGAATGGTGAAAGAAAAAAGTTTCTAAGTCTTATGGTTTTCTCAGAAACGGTATTTCAACAGCGGACAGACGGACAGACGGACATCGCTTAATCGACTTTTCCATTAATTCTGATTCAGAATATATATACTTTATAGGGTCGCAAAAAAAAACTGTAGAAATTACAAACGGAATCACAAACTTATATATACCCTTTACATTTTTGTGAAGGGTATAAAAAAGGAAAACAACAACAGCCACTAAATATATAAAATTAAATAAATACAATTATCCAATAACAACAATAAATCAAGTAAGAAATATCAACATGCAAGCAAACCCAGCAAACCATGCAATAGCAAACACATAAAACATGCACAAACATAAAGTGATAAATAAATAAATAAAATTTTGAATATAAAAAAAGAATAATTATAAAATAACTTTTTTTGCATTATAAAATACATAGCCAGATCAGGGCTTTTATGACCCTTTTTTACGGGCGTTGTATCAATTCCCTTCTGTGTCCGTTAAATAATAAAAAAAAAAAGAATATAACAATTAATTAATAACGTTGGGGAGATCGGATTAACTGTTGTGGATTATTATAGTATCGAAGGTATGCACACTGGATGCTATATGGTCATCCCAGCAACAATTAATTCCGGCCTCTCTTACACAGCTGAGTCAGCATTTGTCTTTGTCAATTTTCCAGCGTGATGGCAGGAAACTTTAAGAACGATTTTTGTAATATACGTGGGCTAAGAGCGAACTTCTTCGCTGTTTACGCCCACGCTTGTCTCCATCGGCCGGATATTTTCGCCTTATGTGAAACCCAGGTATCTGAGAATGCTGATCCACAGGATTTTCATATATGTACCTGGGTATCAACTTCTATCCCTCTTTAATTTCCATCGGGGCCTTGTAATTTACGTTCGCGATGAAGTTGCGTTCCAATGCCAGCAACCATTAGGCATGCATGATGCAGAATTTACCTGTCTTTGGGTTAAATTCAAAATCAGGTCACACTTTTTGCATTTCGGGTTTCTATACAGAAGTCCAAATGCGGGGAGGGATACTACCTTTTCTGGTTTCGATGCCCTCTCCGACTCCATATCGAAGATCCTGGAAAGTTGTCCGAGCAGTGAAATCGTTGTTGCTGGTGATTTCAATGTTCACAACTCATCCTGGCTTCGACATTCGAGTCATACAACTCCAGAAGGCCAATATGTCGAGTTATTCGCTGCGCATAACCACCTAGCGCAATTAGTGAATGAGCCAACGCATATTCCATGTGTTGAAGGGCACCATTCAAACACACTTGACCTATTCCTGACTTCACACCCTGAAAAGTATGAAGTCAGAGTTAATGCACCTCTCGGCAATTCGGATCATCGCACCATTTCTGCCTTCTCTTCGATCTCTGAACTTCGTAACGTTTCGAAATCAGCTACGAAACGTTCAATATTTATTTACGAAAAGGCGCGTTGGGCTGAGCTCAACCAATTTTATGAGCATTTTAATTGGAAACTTTGTTTTCTAGATAACGACATAAATGCTTCAGCAAAAATGGTCGAGAACATGATATTGCTAGGGATGAAATCATTCATCCCCTCCAAGCTGATTTCGGTTAAACCAAGAGTGAAATCCTGGTTTAATCGGACGTGCAAAAATGCAGTCAGATCCAGAGAGGAAGCATTCAGTAATTGGCGTTTAAACAAAAACCCAGACACTGATTTGCTACGCAAAAAGGCAAGGACTTCGTGTGCCAAGGTACTTAGGCGTGAAAAGTTTCTTCACGAACAGCGTCTTCGTGCCAAGGTCCTTACAGCTCCCCGGGGAAGTAAGACCTTTTGGTCATTCGTTAAGAGGGTAAAGAACAATACTAGTTCGACAATTCCAACTCTCTTAAAGAATGACCAAGCATTCACCGGCCCGGTTGACAAGGCTAACCTACTGGCTGAAATTTTTGCAAGCAATTCTTACTTGCCGGAAAGCAGTCAATCACTTCCTGAGCTCGAAAGAGTATCTGCAACTATGCCAAAGATATTTTTCCGGGCTCGAGCAGTTAAAAGGGTTTTGGCCGACCTCGACATAAATAAGACTCCTGGACCGGATGGCATCCCAGCACTGGTATTGAAGCAGTGCTCTTCTACGCTTGCGCGTCCGTTAGCACACCTCTTCAGCAAACTTTACCATGTTGGTGAGTTTCCATCGTGCTGGAAGGTTGCTAATGTAACGCCAATCCCCAAAAAGGGTGAAACTAATAACCCCGAAAATTACCGCCCAATTGCAATTTGCTCTGCGCTCTCCAAAGTGATGGAAAGTATGGTCAACTATCACCTTATGAAATATCTAGAGTCACATAAATTACTTTGTGACCGCCAATATGGATTTCGTAAGGGTCGTTCTACTGGCGATCTTATGGCATATCTGTCAGAGAAATGGTGCCACTCAATCCATCATTTTGGCGAAAGTAAGGTGGTGGCTCTGGATATTTCCAAAGCGTTTGACAGAGTGTGACATGGTGATGACTTCTCTCGATTTATATCGAGCTTTCTCAGAGACCGCACTATACGAGTTGTTATAGATGGGGTCTCATCAAACGAGTTCAAGATTAATTCAGGGGCACCGCAAGGCTCCGTTCTTTCCCCTACTCTATTTCTTATTTTCCTCAACGACCTTCTCTATCAAACTTCCAACCCTATCCATTCTTTCGCGGATGACAGCAGCATTTGTCACTCGTACTCTTTTAGTTATAGGCCCAGCCTATCAGAGATCGCTGCCAAGAGGTTAAATATGAATGATTCACTGAATAGTGGTCTTCTATTAATCTCCGAATGGGGTCGTAAAAACAGGGTCACCTTTAACTCTCGTAAGACACAATGTTGCTTATTAACGCACAAAAAAAAAAACGACCGCAAATGCTGCTTCATCTGTACTCAGGGTTGGTATAAGTATTGAGGAATCGGATGCTCTTGATGTTCTTAGAATGAAGATACAGTGTAATGTTCGCTGGAATGAACACATTTTTCATGTCTCTAAAGAAGCATTCAAGTGCCTTGGTTTTTTGAAACGGTGTAAGATGTACTTCACTTCATCCGACCTCCTTACTATTTATACCACCTACATCCGACCGAAAATGGAATACAACTCTCATGTTTGCGCCGGTGCCTGAAAGTCTATTTTGGGGTTACTCGACCGTCTGCAGGAGAGGGCGAAGAAGCTTATCGGTGACAGTAGGGTATCCAACTCTATTGACTCACTGGAGCATCGTCGCAGTGTGGGGTGCGTTACTCTGTTCTATCGTTACTACAATGGATTTTGCTCTGACGAGATTATGGATCTTGTTCCCGAAACTCGCACATTTTTACGTAGCACGCGCTCATCGTCTAGAGCTCATCCATTTGTGGTCGATTGCCCGGGGAATCGCACTACGCATTACAGAGAGAATTCGTTTTTCAGCCGTACGCTTCGTCTGTGGAATAAGTTGCCTGCAGACGTGTGTAGTGCCATCACTAGTATTACCTTTTACTGCAACGCTGGCACTTTTCTCCACTCTACATATATTGTAATTGTAGGTTTAAGAAGAATATGAATAATAAAGAAAGAGCAGTTGCTAATCGACCACCACAACTCAAACGTCGTTTCTTTTTAATAACATGGCGACCGTGAAAAAAAAAAAAGAATAAAATGAGTAAAATCTAAAACCAGAAAGGTAGTATTAAAATTTATAATTAAAAATAAAATAAATGCTAATTTTATAAATAAGTGACATGTGCTTGAATTGAAAAAAAAGCAAACAAACAAAAACCAACTGCATATTAAAAAACACGCACCTTTAAAAAGAAAATAATATATAATACAATATACATATATTTAAAGAAAAAGAAGAAATTTTGTGATTTGAGCCATATATACAAGAGTTTTTAAAATAAGAAAATTTGTTTATTTTTACCAAAGTAAATTAAAAAAAAAATAAATAAATAAATAAATAAAATAAAAAATAAAAGAGAATTTAAACAAAAGAAGTGCCATTAACTTATGCAAAATCACCAACATAATACTTTTTATGCATACATATGTACATACGTTGCACACCTATAATCTGGGAAGTTTTTTTTAAAGCTTAACACCAAATTATGTATGCATATGGTGAAGTTTTGCAACATTGGAATTTAAAATGACTATAAAATTGGACCACAAAACGTAACTAAATAATAACGGTAAAAGAGTGAAAAAAAAAAACTTAACGAAAAAGCAACGGATCATATTCCATATTCCGAATGGAACATGTGAACATGAAAATAAAGTGGGGAGAATAAAATCGCAAACTGATAGAGAAAGAAACCAAGAAACAACAAAAGATACAAAGTGGAAAAGAAAAAAAGCAAAATGTAATTCTAAAAACAAAATGAATGAATAAAATCAAAACGAAAACCAAAGGAATACATTTAGAAACAAAAAAAAACTTTACAAGTTAAAAGAAAGAAATTTAAGTTTAACTTAAAATTTACAATAATGATAAATGAAACAATACATGTGTTGCAAGAACCAAAAACACATACATACGTACAAACAACAAACTCACAAAAGTGTAAAACATAAATCTATTATAAAAGAGACAAAAAAAAAATTTTAGAATACCAAGCACATACATATACATACAAATATACACGTGTGCATGTGAAGTAAAATTGACAGAAAAATCATACAGAAGAACAAATAATTTTAAAACAACAAATAACAATCAAGAAATAAGGACAAACCAAAACCCAAGATGAGAAAAGCAGAACATAAAGCAAGCTAGAAAAGAAATAAAAGCGAAATGAATAAGTAGTAAACCTGGTAAATTGAAACCAACAAAATTAATATGTAAATCGGCTGTAAAAGCAATACTACAAGAAATTATAAAATAAATACATAAGTGAAAAGCAAACAACAGGCGAAAATCAAAGAAAGTGAAAAAAAAGTAAACAAAAAAAAAAAAAACAGTATCAAACATTTCAAAAATAAAAAGCAAAAATACAAATATAAATAAAATTTAAATCTAGCTAGAAAAATTTAAAATCAACAGATTGATAACAAATAATAACAACAATTCTACAATCAACAACAACACAACATTATAATCAACACACTTTGATAGAGGGATGACAACACAATTGGGCAAGCAACCACAACATCGGCGACAGCGGCCAACGACACGACGTAAATATTACAATACAAATTTGAACCAACACATATATCAACATGTTTTTATTACTTTTTATATTTAACTTTTAGTTAAAATATATATTACTATATAATAAATTTATACTTACAACTATTACCTGCATTTACATTTATATCTACTCGTACACTTATAACTATACTTATATCATTAACTACAAATGAACTTATATTTTTACTTAATACTATAAAATTTATACTTAGGCCTACCTACTAATAATAATTATTATTATACATTTTCAATTCAAATAAATAAATCAAAAAGAAAAAAAAGAGAAAAAAAACACAAGAAAAACAGAAAAGAAAAACAAGAAAAAAAAGAGAATGAAATAATATACCTGTAAATATGTATCGAGGATTGTTTTGGGCAATTAAATAATTTTGTTTTATGAGACAATTATGATTCATCACACATATACGAGTAAATTGTTTAACTTCTTGCAAAAAGGCATCAATATTTTCTTTACTTTTGGAACGACTTTTAAAGACTCAATGCCTGCAGTAAAGTTTTCATACGAAAAAAAACGTAATTAAATTTCAGTTGTAATAGAAGATCTAGTAATTTTCGTACTGTTGAGAGAACATTATTTTTTTAAACGTTTGACCCTTTGCATTTTATTTGATTTTAACTCTGATTGCTTTGAGTTTGGATGAGCGAAGAACAAGAAAAAGATCCTTTAGGGACTGACATCTGGTTACAACTGCAAGACGACAAAATTCTATTTGAGAAATCATACAAGTGTTTAAATAAATCGAATTTACCAAGTAAAGCCACACAAAATAAGTATTTGAATTTGATGGTAATTCACCACAATCATATTGTAACGACTTGCAGGAATTTAGGACATATTTTAGAAGAAAGTAAGAGCAAACAGGTAGAAGAACTAATTTCTGGTATTAGATCAAAATTGAAAAATATTTTTTTGAAGTTGAACATTGAGGTCAAAGTACCAATAGCATTGGACGAATCTTTTGAATTTAATCTGGAAGAAGACAGCGAGGAGGAATATTCTCTTTTAGAAAACAACTCAGGAGTTGACAACATTTCTATGCAACCAGCCATGACGGATCAGTTGAAATTTATTGAATTGGCATGTAAAATACTGCCAGATTTTGATGGAAAGGTAGAAAATCTGCAGCGATTTGTTGACGCTCTAACACTTTTGAATACGCTTGTAGGAACGCACGAAGCGTTAGCCATCCAATTAATAAAGACAAAATTATCAGGTACGGCAAGGAACTATATAACTACAGAAACAACAATCGAACAAATCGTATCCAAACTTCGTTCCTCAATAAAAGGTGAAAGTGCAGAATCACTCACCTGTAAAATTTTGAATACAAGGCAATTAAATAAAACTACTTCCGATTACACCAAAGAAATAGAAACATTAACGAAGGCACTAAACAACGCATACCTGGCAGATGGTTTAGGACCAGAAACAGCTAACAAATACTCGACTCAAATTGCTGTGCAATCGATGGCTAAAAATGCCAACAATGAAAAAGCTAAGCTTATAATGGAAGTAGGGAAATTTGATATTTCAGAAGCGACAGCCAAATTCACTAGTGTAGTACACGATAGTGCAGGTACCCAGCAAATTTTTCATGTCAGAACGCAAAATAACAACGCTAACAACAGATACAGAGGCACAAATTATAGTAGATACAGGGATAGAAACGGTAACAACTTTAATAGTAACAGTAATAATCGTAACAACAATTCACGTCAGGGTAGAAATTATCAACATCGTAATAATAATGGGAACCGCCACTACAACAATTATAATAATCGACGGGAACAGGATAATATTGCAAGATCGCATAACAGGAATGTACGCATTGTAGAACAGGAGTCGGAAAACTAATCAAACCCCCACAGGGGAGGGGGCTGAAAACATACCAAAACATAGAAAATTTTAAAAATACAACTAACGCTGAATACAACACCCCTGAAAATGAAACAATTTATAGTTTGAACCTAACCTTTTGCAATTACATTAAGTTAAATATAGCAGGTACTTCAACTAGCACTTTTCTTCTCGATACCGGTGCTGATATTTCTCTAATTAAGATAAATCAAATACTAGACACCACAAAAATAAATAGAAATCACATAGTATCTATAAAAGGAGTCGGAGATGGAGTTTTTCGTAGCTTAGGGTCCATCTATTGTGATATTTTCATCAATGGTGGAGTAATTGGTCATAAATTTTTAGTAGTTGATAGTAGCTTTCCAATTCCTTGTGATGGAATTATAGGCCTTGACTTCCTTAAAACAAAGAATTGTATTTTAAACTATGGCGATGCAAACAGTAGTCTGGTTATCCGAACAAGAGAATTACCAAATGATGTCGAAATGGCAATAACTGATATGCAGACTGCCTATGAATTCACCGTTCCCGCACGTTGTGAAACTTTTCGAAAAATTTTTAATCTAGATCCCAAACAGTGTTATTTTATACCAAATCAGGAGTTAGAAAATGGAATTTTTATACCAAATTGTATAATATCAGGCTCAAATCCATATATAAAAATTCTAAACACCACAAGTAGTCACGTAACGATTAGGAACAAGCAAATACAGTTTGAAAACTTAAGCAATTATAACATTTTTACAGTACAACAATCCAAAAAGCATAGAAACGACGAAGTAATTCACACATTAAAGAAGCATTTTCCTGAATTTGTATCACATAAATTAGTAGACCTATGTATGGACTACACGGATATTTTTGCGTTAGAAAGTGAAAGAATTACGGCCAATAATTTTTATAGACAAACGCTGCACGTTAAGGACCCAACTCCAGCATATATAAAAAACTATCGTATTCCACAAGCTCAGAAAGAGGAAATACGTAGGCAAGTAGATAAACTCCTAGAAGACGAAATAATTGAACCATCATTGTCAGAGTATAATAGCCCAGTTCTCCTTGTACCAAAGAAATCGTTTCCCGGAGATAACAGCAAGAGATGGCGTTTGGTTTTTGATTTTAGACAAATTAATAAAAAGTTAGCAGCTGATAAATATCCGCTACCAAGAATAGATGATATTCTTGACCAACTTGGTCGGGCAAAATATTTTTCATGCCTAGATCTCATGTCAGGTTTTCACCAAATTGAGCTGGAAGAAGAATCTAGAAATCATTTTCTACGCAGCAAGGATCATATCGCTTCAAACGTCTTCCTTATGGTTTAAAAGTCGCTCCAAATTCATTCCAACGAATGATGTCGCTAGCTTTTTCCGGTCTTAAGCCAGATCAAGCATTTTTATATATGGACGATTTGATTATCATAGTTTGTTCCGAAAAGCATATGATTAATAATTTACGAGATGTTTTTGAAACTTGTAGAAAATATAATTTGAAATTACATCCTCAAAAATGTAAATTTTTCTGTACTGAAGTAGTTTTTCTGGGGCATAAGTGCACCAACCAAGGAATTTTACCTGATGAATCAAAGTATAAAATTATACAGGATTACCCAACTCCCAAAAACCCTGAAGAAGCAAAACGCTTCATTGCATTCTGCAATTACTATAGGAAGTTTGTCCCCAATTTTGCGAAATATGCGCTTTGCATTACACAACTCACCCGTAAGAACGTAAAATTTCATTGGTCGAAAGAACATGAAAAATCTTTTCAATATTTAAAAAACGCACTACTGCAACCTAGAGTATTAAAATACCCTGATTTTGACAAAACTTTTTTTATAACCACTGACGCAAGCAAAGTAGCTTGTGGTGCTATTTTAAGTCAGGAGTATGACGGCAAGCAAATGCCAATATCTTTCGCTTCGCGAGCATTTACAAGGGGAGAATCCCATAAGTCCACAATTGAACAGGAATTGACAGCAATTCATTGGGCACTTAACTATTTTAGACCATATGTTTACGGCAGGAAATTTATTGTACGCAGCGACCATAAACCACTCTCATATCTTTTTTCACTAAAAAATCCTTCTTCGAAGTTGACTCGCATGAGGTTAGATATAGAGGAATATGATTTTGACATTGAGTACATTAAAGGTTCAGATAATTGCGGTGCAGATGCACTATCCAGAATCGACATTGAATCCATCAAGACAATACATGAAGCGAACGTATGCATGGTGACCACTAGAGGTCAAACAAGGAAGCAAACTAGTGAACAGCTAAACAGTAAAGTAACCGAAAGTAAAAATTCAACACAAACAAGCAGACCAAAAGCATTTGAGATAACTAATTTTAGAGAAGCAAGAAAAATACCACTCATTAAATTCGAATTAACCAGACAAACTCCAAGAGTAATTTTTAAAAAAGGAAATATTATATTACGTAAATTTGGCATCGACAATATTATTTTAAATGATAAAATTGTTCTAAAACAATTGATATCAAAGCTAGAAAGTGAAGCTAAAAATTCTAAAGTCGACAAAGTCCAAATATCTTTAAACGACGACTTGTTCAACTACGTGTCAGTCGAAGATTTTAAAACTAGTTCAGAAAAGTATCTAGATACACTAACAATTATTATCACGCCAAAGATAAAGTTTGTTAAAAATAAGAATGAAAAAGGAAAATTATTGCAATTTTACCATAATGAACCTTTAACGGGAGGTCATTCAGGAGTAACGCTTAATAAATTACGAAATTATTGTTATTGGAAAAACATGACGAAAGATGTCATTAAATACGTTAAATCTTGTTCACTTTGCCAGAAAAATAAATCGCTTCCTAAAAATATAGAACCATTAAGTATAACAAATACACCAAATAAAGCCTTCGATACTCTCATAATTGACACTATAGGCCCATTTGTAACCTCAAACCATGGAAATGAATACGCGGTAACAGTAATTTGCGATTTATCTAAATACTTGATATCAGTACCAATACCAAATAAAAGCTCACAAACAGTAGCCAAAGCAATTTTTGAAAACGTAATTTTAACATACGGCCCACCAATAAAAATTTTAACAGATCTGGGCACAGAATACAAAAATCAATTGATGAATAACAGTGTAAATTATTTGGAATAGACCAGGAAACGTCTACAGCGTACCATCATCAGACACTAGGGACTGTAGAGAGGTCACACAGAACTTTTAATGAATTTGTCAGAAGTTATTTATCTACAGATAGAGTTGACTGGGACGATTGGCTAAAATATTTCACATTTTGTTTTAATACGACACCGTCTACACTACATGGCTATTGCCCATTCGAATTAGTTTATGGCAAATTGCCTAGAACATTTCCATTTTTACAAACAGAAGAAATAGAACCTATATATAACATAGATGCTTACGACAAAGAACTAAAATACAGACTTCAAATAGCACAGTCTAGAGCTAAAACATTGATTGAAAGAATAAAGATAAGGCAAAAGGAACAATACGACAAAAGAGCAAACAGCAAGGTTATGGAAATTGGAGATTTGGTTCTACTAGAAAACAATGCAGGTCATAAACTGGAGTCCTTATATACAGGCCCATTTAGAATCACTGAGATTGACAAATATGGTAACTGTATTTTACAGGTTTCGGAAAATAAAACGCAAAAGGTCAATAAGAATAGGTTAAAGAAATATATATATTGATTGATAATACTAACTGCCCACGAGAGGCATGCAAAGTTCCTAACTCAAACATAATTTACAACCTTTTACTTTTTCATTTACAAATCTTTACGCAACACTACCATTCGAGAATTATTGAGCAATCCAAGAAAAAAAAAAATAACACAATTTTGAAAACATTTACATATGCATATACTTAACAATTTTTAATACAAATCTTTAATTTTTCAATACAAAAACAAAAATTGTCAAAAATATAGAAATCAAAACATCTACATACCACAAAAAAAAAAAAAAAATGTTGATTATCAAGACGAAAGAGAAAAGACACAAAAACAGAAAATACATATGTATTTGACACTTTTAATATAAATTTTTTCGAAATATTTCTGTATTTAAGAAATTTAATATTCAATTTTCAGAAAGAAAAACGCAAAAACAAATATTTATAAAAACATAATCAAGAGAATTAAACTAAATTTTTACTGTATCCATAGAAGAAACTCAAGGAATTAGAATTATTAAGCAACCATACTAATGTATATTTCTTAACAACATTATACATATATACTACTATATGTAAATAAACATAAAAATATAAATATATTTTTTTCCTTCGCCAAAAGGAAGGGAACGTCGTTCATTTATGAATAATTTTGAACTCACTTTTGAATAACATTTATTTTTAAACTTCTTGAATTTGTCGTAATTTTAAATAAAACATATACATATGTACAAACATATATTTAAAATAAGAAACGTATAGATATATTAAAAAAAACAGAAAAAAAAAAAATATATATATATATATATATATATATATATATATATATATATATATATATATATATATATATATATATATATATATATATATATATATATATATATATATATATATATATATATATATATATATATATATATATATATATATGTATAAAAACAACTACATAAGAATTTTATTAATATATAATTCTTATTAAATAACCTAACTTTTTAATTGAAGGTTATTGCATTGCAATATTTATTTACTTATACTTTTATTAATAGTTTCATTAATTACTTAATTTTAAGATAAAGAAGGTTCTTCTATTCGCCCTTTTGACAGCGAATATAAGATCCATCTCTAAAAGGGGGGAGGTGTAGTGCCATCACTAGTAATACCTTTTACTGCAACGCTGGCACTTTTCTCCACTCTACATATATTGTAATTGTAGGTTTAAGAAGAATATGAATAATAAAGAAAGAGCAGTTGCTAATCGACCACCACAACTCAAACGTCGTTTCTTTTTAATAACACGTGTTTCCTGTCTGTTATAACGTTGGAAAGTTCAAGTCAAATGTTCACAAACACTACTCCCTCTTTCCCCCTCCTCACAACCTATTTTCCTAGTTCTGGTACAATGCACTGCATATGTAGGGGTTATCCCCTGAGTACTGGTCCAATATAAAAAAAAAAAAAAAAAACACAGCCACTGATGACAAATCCAATGAAGGCTCCACTTGCATTCATTCTTTTTTTTTATAATTCAATTATTTATTGTATCTTCTAAAAGAACTAACAATAAGTATGCAAATCTTAAAAATAAAAATTCATTAATTAATATAGAAAAAAATTTATTAATATTGAAAAATTTTATTTACTTAGGTCCAGCCAATGCTAGACGAAAAGTTATTTCTTGCGTGTGTTTTGTGGCTTATATGTTGTTGCTTTTGGATGTTGTTGGTTCATCTGTCTGAAGGATAGCAAACCTATTACTATCCGTTGTCGCAGTGGTATTATCGTCTTTAGATATTTTCGATTTTGATGATATTTGCGCGGATTTAGGGATTCGCTGACGTTTAACCACGGTTTTATACCTATCATATGATAGCATATGAAAACTAAGATGGTTTGTCTTCTCTTGTAACAACAATATTTGGCAAACACGAACGCGTGCGTTTTTTATCTCTTAAAGACAGGATATTACCCAATACTTTTTCAAATATTCTTCATAATTCATAGGTTTTTTCTAGTGGAGCTAAGCTCTTTCTCAGAAATGCATCTACTATGTACACTCATGCAATTTTTTTTTTGTACTTTAAAAGTATATAAAAATAATTGCCACAAAGTTTCTATTTTGTATAAATTCACTCTTTCCACTTATTGCGGTTTTTTTATAATACTCCGATCAAAAACAAACACGTCCTTTCACTATCGAAGCTAGACTCCGAATAATTATTTATAAATATAATATTTTATCAAGTAATAAACAAATAAAATTCTTACGACTAAAATCCTACCTAGTTTAATGTGCAAATATTATTTGTTTCTATTCTCAAGCTTACAAATATATTAAGAATGTAAGCAACAAGCAACATGCTTATTGCAATAAGCATGATCATAAAATAATTTTTCTGCAAGCTTATTCTATAATTAGACTTCATAACTTGCTGTATACTATAGACAAGTAATATTATAGCAAGGGTTCAGTTTTCATTATCAAAAAGTTTTTACCAAGCCTGGTACAATAGTATTCACAACCCTTTTCAAAGCTTAAGACTTATGTTGTAAGCTCGTTACGAGTTATTTCTAATTCATTTTGGGTTGCTGGGTAGGCTTTCTTTGTTTGATATTGAATAAATAAATAACTTGGCTAAAAAAACTTTAAAAAAATTATACCTCTCACAACACAAAAACAAACATTTCCTTTTGCACACGTCTCTGTTTTTCTTTACACCTTTTAAAGAAATGAACTCCAGTTGGTTGCTACCACTTGTTTTTTGAAAGTATCAAAAAGCAGAGAACAAAAATTCAAACAATTGAGGTTTATTCACTATATTAGCTTTTAAGAGATATTCTCAAACTTTCAACTTTATACTCCAACAATTGAAAAAAATTATTGAACAATTAAAAAAGAGAAATGTTTTAATTATACCTGTCAAAATACAAAAAACAAGCATTTTCTATGAAATGTCCACATGTAGAGGGCTGGGAAACATAAAAAACGAGGTGTTTATATTTTTTTATTGGTATCAATATTAGAAGCTAATAAAGTGAACAAAACTCAATTATTTGAATTTTTGTTCTCTGCTTTTAGATACTTAAAAAAAAAAACAAATCGTAGCAACCAACGGTTTTGCAAAGGTTTTAAGTCTACTGATTATTAGTGGAGCTACTATGGTATGTCGATATATGGACAGCTAGGAAACACAAAACACAAGCTGCTGATATTTTCTGATTGCTGTAAATATTAGTACCTAATAAAGTAAATAATTAAACGAGTAAATTCTAAAATTATATGTATTAAAATAGATTTTTGGTTTGCACATTTGTACATCGGGTTTTAGTTCAAGTTTTTCCTTTCTTAGGGTTTTTTCTTAAGAAGGATTTTTTTACAATACAAATTTGCTGTGATCAATAATTTTTGATTGAAGAAGACAAGAAAAATAATAATCAAATCTTTTAGCTCGGGGACAACTAGCTGTTTCGTAGTCGCTACACTACTCATCAGCACCCATTGGGATTTGGACTCGGATCATGACGTATAACCTTAACCATTCAGCCACTTTCAATTATTCTCTATCTATATTCATCTCATATTGAATCACATATGCATTTTGTTAATTGCCCACATTGTGTGTACAGCGTTTGCTGCCTCTGAACAAGCGGTATTTCTTTTTTAGTTATTAACATACATATTTTCGTATTTTAATAATTCTCCGTACCCAGAGATGTAAATATTAATTTTTTGATTATATTAATTTATTAAAATTATAATACCTGACAGGTATTATTCGAGCACATTTCTTTTTAAATACTCAATAATTTATTTAGATTGTAGGATATAAAGTTGAATGTTTGAGAATATATTTCAAAAATTTCCAAAGTCTACTAATGGTTAGGGTAACTCCTATCAAATGTCGACATATAGCCCTTTTGGGCCCCGCCTACACAAATGTGTAGGTATATTGAAAAGACGATAATTTAAAATTGAGTGGCTTTTTCGTACAATATTAAGTCTCATAATTTTATTTGATGCCTCTTTTTTGCTCTGAAATATGATTTTGCCAGTTTTTTTAGTACTTGTGTGCATGAGCAAGGCTATCATGGTTCGGAGTGCGAAAGGCAACTGTTGAATTAAATTGTACTATGGCAACCCAAATTTATGTTCTTCTTCTTTTTACGTTATACATATTTGTAACATTTCTTAGTTCTTAATAAAACCTTGTATTGAAAAGACGTGTTCGTTGTTTGAGCGTTTCATTTTATTAAACTGGTCAATATCAAATATTCCAGGATTACAATTAACAGCAACAAATGTAAGTATCGTTATTTTTGCTAAGTAAACGTGAATACATGAAGGTTCCATAATTTATTGGTAAAGAAGGCCTCAAATATTTTAATTACATGAAAATATTTAAAAATGCACATACAATTATGCTATTTTTCCTTAGCACAATATGTGCCCACACATATGTGTAGTATGGGATTCTACTAAGCCAGTTTATCGCCATTACAGCAAAATAGTATAACTTGGCCAATAATTCTGATGCTGAAGAATTTCTTCAAAAGAGTTCATAAGGTGAGTTTGAGGATGAAATACATGTTTAGACTCCACACTTGGATAGCTCGAAATCAGAATTAAGCGAAACACATAATGCTGAGACGAATAGTGTCATTGAAGACAAATAATGCTGAGACCAGTAGTGCAGTTCAGCAAACGAGGCCATTATATTATGGAAAAGGGAAATGTTTAACCCAACAGACCATCTTCTGCCAATTAAATATTTTGAAAGGTATTTTACTGATGATCATTTTCAGCAAGCGGCACAGTATACAAATATGTACCACCTTAAAACATTTGGGACTGAACTAAAGACTGATGCATCCCAAATTAAACAATTATATGGTGCTCACTTATATTTTTGTTGCGAATGTACTGAGAGCAGAAATTTGGCGAAACTATAGTATGTGAAAATATTGCGAGAAATCGATTGTATCTTTAGCGCAATGTCTACATTTTGTTGATACGGCTGAAGCTTCACAAGAAGCGTGATCAAATTTTTTATGAAAGGTTCAGCTCAAAGTTGATGTTGTCAGAGCTGGATGCCTTGCTATTCACAGGAATTTCGGTACCTTTTCAATTGATGAGCAGATAATACCATTTCTTGGAAGATTGCCTTTTGAGCTTCGCCAATATGTTCGCAATAAGCCTCGGCAAATAAGACTTAAAAATTTTGTAATAACTTCATCATCTGGTACTATCTATAGTGGAATATAATGGAAAATCGAGTAATATGTTCATATTAATCGATTTTTCAGGCATTGTTGTCTCTTTTTACTATTGAAAAAAAATTGTTATTTTTTGACTAAGCACAATCCCAAGATACACATTTGTGTATGTCATGTTTCTAAGGACATACAAATCGTACGGACACAACAAATACACTATTTATTATTCTTAAGCTCTAATTATTACACGCTGAAAGTTTCATTAAAATTCGTACACTTTGAAATTCCTTGGGCCGGAAAGGGATAATAGACAGCTGGGAAACATAGAAAACAAGTTCTTTGATTGGTATGAATGTTAGAAGCTAATATAGTGAATAAAACTCAGTTGTTTGAATTTGTGTTCTCGGTTTTTCGATACTTTCAAAGATCAAATCATTCGTTGTTCATTTATTTGAAAGGTGTAAAGAAATGTAGACACGTGTATAAATGAAAAATCATGTTTTTTGTGTTTTGACAAATATTATTAGAGGATTTTTCTTTTTAAATTCTCAATAATTTATTTAGATTGTTGGGATATAAATTTGAATGTTTGAGAATATCTTTCAAAAATTTTCAAAGTCTACTGATGATTACGGTAGCTCCTATGAAATGTCGACATATAGACAACTGAGAAACATAGAAAACAAGCTGTTTATAATTTTTTTATTGTTAAAGTTTTTAAGTTAACAATATTTATACATACTCAGATAACGTTTATCTCCATAACCATAAACAACTGGCAAGCGCACAATGGTGTAATTAAAGTTCTCCATATTTTGTAATTCTTTTTCTACCTTCAATTTCTGTTTAGTCACTGCCGTCCAGGGATCATGTTTACAATCTTCTCTTAAAGAATACTTTTCTGAACTGTTTACACAACCAGAACTAAATTCGACGTAACGCTGTGCTTTAATAGACATTGCTTCATTTGCGCAATTTAGGCTCAATTTCTGTATACCCTCTTTGTATACTGCTTCTGTTTGATTAGGACGAGTTTCAGCTGCACAATTGAAAACCAAATCCCATGAGCGCCCAGTAGTTGGATGTGGTACAAAAGCATGTTTACAGGAATCTATCCAAAAAAATCAATATAAGAAAACATAAAAATGTTTTTAGCATGAAGAGATTAATAACATTCTGTCAAACCTTTATTTGTATAATCCGTAATTTCCACTATTCAAGTCGTCTTGCTGAACTGATTAAACTTTTAGAGAACGGGGTGAGGTATTTTACTGAAGAGGTAAAATGCCTTTCCCCGCTTTCTAATAGTTTAATTAACTTATCGTTAAGACTTGCATAGTAGAAATTGTGAGTAAAAATTAATAAAAAATTAATGCCTACTTACTCGGATTTATCAAATTAGCGCTGCAAAATTCAACTTTACTGTTGTCGAAGGCTTTCGATTGCTTTGCATTCAGCCAGGCCATTTGTGGAGGCGTTTTGTCAACAACACGTATTTGCTGTGACAAATTATTTTCTATCAGGTATCTTAATATATTGCGTCCAATGAAACCGCATCCTATAATAACAGCAAAACAAATTAGTGGGTGCTTAAATATCGCATATACATTTATACATACATTTGTTTTATGTATTATATAATTGCATTAGCGATTCTCACTTTTTGTATTAAATTTAAAATGCTTTTAAATATAATACAATTTTAAACTTCTAAGTGCGACCAACTTTTTCTTTGGTATTTACGCAGTCTTCCAAATTTAAAAATTAAAAGAAAATATGAAGCTCGAGTTTCATATATAAATATTATATTCTATATATATATATATGCTACCTATATAAAAATGAATTTTTGCAAGTATGTATGTACTCAGTTGGCAAAATCGTCCTAGACTGTTGTAACACTGAATTTTAATAATACAACTCTGCAACACTCATATTTACTGACGCTTTTTGAAACCGTTAATAATTATCTTGTTTTTATCTTGTTATACTTTTATGTTTCTTTTCTCGAAGCATTTTTAAGTTTGAAACTACGTTTAATTTTTTAGTCGTAATAAATCATTTGAAGTTGAAACAACTTGTGTTATTATTTCTGCCTGGAATAATTAATAATTGCCAACAGGTTATAGGCCCAGGCGAGCTCTCGTGATTTGAAAAGAAAAAGTATTTGTGGAAATTTAATACAAACTTAATTGAAGTACTTTTAATAAGAATGGGTTTGTCAATGTACAACATTGAAAAACTGGACGAGACAAATTATGACTCGTGGAGTTTGCAGATAAAAGCTGTATTAATTCATCAAGATTTGTGGTCTACCATTTGTGAAGAAAATCTAAGAGCAGAGGATGATGTTGCCAAATGGAAAACGAGGGATGAAAAGGCTATGTCAACAATTATTTTAAGAGTTTCGTCCATGCAATCATACATAAGGAACTGTAAATCAGCAAAAGAAGCTTGGGATACTTTGCTTGAGGTACATAGACCGAAAGGACCGGTAAGAAAAGTTACTCTTTTTAAACAATTATTGAATATGAGAATGGGCGAGGCAGAATGTGTTCAGCAGTATGTTTGTAACTTTTCGTCAACTGTGGAAAAGCTGGCAGAAACTGGAACTGTTCTCCAGGAGGAGTTGTTTGCCGTTATGCTTTTGGCAAGTCTACCGCAATCGTATGAAAATTTTGTCATTGCTTTGGAAACAAGAGATGAACTTCCCAGACTTGGTGCATTAAAATTAAAATTGACAGAAGAGGGAGAGAGGAGAAAAGCTAGCCAACAGAGTGTTCCCAATGAAGGTACTGCAAAGGCATTTAAGTCATCATGTGCGAAAAACAACAATAATTTTAAATGCTTTAAGTGCGGTCGCAGAGGTCACTACGCTGCACAATGTAGAAGCAGCAAAATACAAGCAAGCAGCACGATGCTTCAACAAGAAAAAAGGAACGCACACGCATATTCTGTGTTTTCAGCATCTAGCAACAACAACTTACTGAATCGTAATATTTGGTGTCTAGATGGCGGCGCTTCATCTCATTTGTGCTGTAACCGTAAATTTTTTGAAACTTTTGAGACGCATACAGAATCTATTATGTTAGCAGGGCAGAATAAAATTGAAGCAGCGGGCAGAGGTACAGTTCGCATTAAAGAATGTGGCATTGTGTTAAATGATGTATTGTTTGTGCCAACTCTTCAGTGTAATTTTATTTCTGTGGGCAGAGTAGAGGTAAAAGATGTTGTAAAATTTGAAAGCCAAGCAGCAAAAATAGTAGACAAAATGGGAAACGTAATTTTAAAAGCCAAAAGATTGGAAATTTGTTTTTGTATTTATAGTCAAAGAGCTCACTTTTTTTAACAACAAATATATGCGAAGCAATGAAATGGCATGAACGTTTTGGGCATTTGAATGTATCAAGCTTAGCGGAATTATCAAGAAAAAATATGGTTCATGGCATGAATGTAGAATTTCCAAAAGAAATTAATTGTACTGCTTGTTTAAAAAGTAAATGTACTACAAAACCTCTTCCCAACTCTGAAAGCAAAGCATCTGAATTATTGGAAATAATTCATACTGATATTTGTGGTCCTATTAACAAAAACTCACTTGGTGGTGCACGGTACATATTGACATTTATTGATGATCGTTCAAGATATGTTTTCGTTTATTTTTTGAAAAATAAAAGCCACGTTTTCGAGAAGTTTAAAGATTATAAAATTATGGTTGAACGGCAAACCGGAAAGAAAATTAAAATAGTTCGTTCAGACGATGGTACAGAATTCGTCAATAATAATTTTAATAGTTTCCTAAAAGAAAATGGAATCATACATCAGCTGACCGTTCCCTACACGCCGCAACAAAACGGGATAGCCGAACGTTTGAATAGGACATTAGTGGAAATGGCTAGAACAATGATGATATCTTCAGAAGTCGATGAAAATTTATGGGCAGAAGCTATAAATACGGCTGTATACATAAGAAATAGATCGCCAACAAAAGTTCTTAACAATTGTACACCTTATGAAGCCTGGTTTAACAGAAAACCAACAGTAAAACATTTTAGAATATTTGGGTCATTAGCAATTGCTTTAAATAAAACTCATCACCACAAATTTAGACCCAAGGGAAAGGAATTTGTTATGGTCGGTTATTCAGAAACTTCAAAAGCATATCGTCTTCTAGAAAAATCATCTGGAAACATTATAATCAGCCATGATGTATACTTTGTTGAAAACGACACCAAGAAATTAAATGAAACCAAACACCATGATGATCCAAAGCGAGAAATTTTTAGTATTTAAGTACAACATGATAAAATACAATGCAATGAAAACGAACAAAATGATAAAGTAGTAGTTAGCGATGGTGAGTTTGAATCTGCTGAGGAAGACTACCTTGATTCTAGTGCAGTTATGGATGACGGTGGTTTAGTTGGTTTTGACTCACACGGAAAAGTACCTATTGAACCAGAAAACCCGAAGGTAAAGAAAACAGGTCAACCTGGACGGCCAAGAAGAAATACAACATCCTGAACATGATGTGTGCAGAAGACGTTAAAATTCCGTTAACGGTCAGCGAAGCTTTATCAGGTGAGTACGCTGATTATTGGTATAATGCTATGGAAGAGGAGCACAAAGCTCTTATTGAAAATAATACTTGGGAGTTGTGCGAATTGCCACATAATCAGAAGACTGTTGGATGCAAATGTGTTTTTGCATTAAAGAAAAGAAAGAAGGCCACATTGAACGTTTTAAGGCCAGATTGGTTGCCAAGGGTTACGCGCAAACATATGGTTTGAATTATACTGAAACATTTTCTCCCGTTGTACTTTATGAGACGATTAGGATGGTAATTGCCCTTGCGGCTGAATATAACTTCCATATGCACCAAATGGATGTGTCCACCGCTTATTTAAACAGTGAACTAACTGATGACGTCTATATGGAGCAGCCTGAATATTTTGTAAATGAAAATTTTCCCAGTAAAGTACAGAAATTAAAAAAAGCTTTATTGGATTGGATATTGGATTGAAGCAATCAGGTCGACAGTGGAACATGAAATTGGACGAGATTCTAAAAGATATTGGTTTCGATGCTTGTGAAAGTGAACCTTGTCTATATCGAAGAAATATTGACAATAGAATCAATTTAATAGCCGTATATGTCGATGATTTGCTTATAGCCAGTTCAGATTTGAAAGAATTAATTTAATAAAGTCCCTGATTTCAGATAAAGTACCTGTAGTGGACAAAGGTCCTGCAAAACATTTTCTTAGTATAGAAATTGAGAGGAAAGATGAAACTGGAGAAATCGCAATTCATCAAACCAAATATATAAAAGAACTCTTACAGGAATATAACATGAGTAGTTGTCGTGCAGTATATATGTACGCCTTTAGAGCCAAAATTTCAAGTCGCCTGCAACAACGAAAATTGCGAAAAAGTCGATCCAACAGGCTACCAATTGAAAAAAAAAATTATTGGATCATTGATGTACTTGGCTATATGTACACGTCCAGACATATTACATTCAGTTTCCAAATTAGCTCAAATGAATAAAGAACCGCATCAAGAACACAACGCTGCCGCAAAGAGAATTTTGAAATATCTTAATAACACGAAACACCTTCAATTGATATACAGGAAGACAAAGGAGCCAATAGTTGGTTACGTAGATGCCGATTGGGGAGGTGATTCAGTTAATCGAAAATCATATACTGGTTATGTTTTTATGCTTGCTGGTAGTGCGTTTTCATGGGAGTGTAAGAAACAACACACGGTCGCTTTGAGCAGCACAGAGGCTGAATATATGGCGCTTTCATCAGCAGCAAAAGAGGCAGTATTTTTGAGGAAACTTCTGGGCGAGATTAAAATACATTATCCCGAGAGAGTTCATATTTATGGGGATAATCTTGGCGCTCTGAGTTTGGTGAAGAATCCTATTTACCACAATAGAAGCAAGCATATAGATATTAAGTACCATTATATTAGAAATGTTTATAATGAGAAATTAATTGATTTGGAATATTGTAACAGTAACGAGAATATTGCTGATATTTTTACTAAGAATTTGCCTAAGAATAATCATTTGAAATTAGTAGAGGCTTTGGGAATTGAATATTGAAGAATCTTATATTTAAAATTAAAATTTATAAATATGCGTGTTGAGGAGGAGTGTTGTAACACTGAATTTTAATAATACAACTCTGCAACACTCATATTTACTGACGCTGTGTGAAACCGTTAATAATTATCTTGTTTTTATCTTGTTATACTTTTATGTTTCTTTTCTCGAAGCATTGTTAAGTTTGAAACTACGTTTAATTTTTTAGTCGTAATAAATCATTTGAAGTTGAAACAACTTGTGTTATTATTTCTGCCTGGAATAATTAATAATTGCCAACATAGACGACATTGTCTTCAAAGATATATGTACGAGTTGTCCTCTTTTGTTTAGGTTTTGTAATGAAAAGAGAATCAACTGGCCGACAATGTCTTCAATCTGGCCACTCATCTATAGGGCACAGATGAGCAACAATGTCTACAAATTGGTCGTGTAGGCATTTCAAAAAAGCAACGGTACTCTAAAAAAAATTAAATCGTTCAATAATATTTTCGCAATTATATTGCACAACTACCGTTTGTACTTATTGTTTATATACACTTATTTTCTTGTTTAGTATTAAATTGTGTTATTCTTTAAAAATAATAAATGTACCTCATTACGGAAATGATAACATCTGTATTAATCATACATGGTGTTTAAGGCAAAACCGAAATATATTTAATTTCTGTACCTATTTTGAAATTGCTTTTACTACATCGTCCGTTTCTTGACTATACTCCGTTTGTGGACAACATTGTCTTTTCGGAGCGTTTTCGTTAAGATTCTTACAAGCGAAACCGTTAACGGTTCGATTAAACGTTGCTTTCGTCATCTTTTATATATATAAAAATTGCTTACTTGTTTGGAGAATTTTGTGCTCAACACACATATATATTGTTCACCAAATATTTTTGTAAGGTAATATTCAGTTTAAATAAATAGAAGAAGCATTCTTCTTGTATTATTATTAAACACTTGTGTTTTATTTTTTATGTGATCGAATTATATTACTTGGCACGCAAACATTTTTATCCATTCGAACCGGATTCGTTGTAAGTCATATTGGGCAAAAATCTAATTGCATTTTTTTCTTGTTTTTTTAAGAGAATCATCACCGCCACTTGGATTTATTTTATACCTTTTTTATTTTTTATGAAGGATTAAAGGTCCGTAAATCATTGTCCATTTTTTATACGAATATAAAAAATTGCCCTAAGAAAATTTATAAGAGTATCGGACGCTCTAGCAATTCATCGCGAAGAACTAAAGAAATTGTGGGAGAAAGTGAAACTTAGCTATGAGGATGGTTTAGACGCTTTAGAAGGTAGTAAATCTGCTAGTGACGATACAGCAATAGCTTTAAATAAATACGACGTTTCATATAAGTCTTATGTTAGCTGCTTGTCTTCCATTAAAGAAAAGGAACAAAGATTCGAAAGCAATACTAAACCTTATGGGTCTTTAGATAGAAATCGCGATAATACCGCGAATAATTTAACGTTGCCTCCTTTCGATGTCAAAACATTTGAAGGGGATTATATATCTTGGCCTACTTTTAGAGACTTATTTACGGCGATATATGTAAATAAGTCGCGTCATAGAACGTCTTTGTCATTTAGTTCGTAAAACGGCTGGTGAAGCAAATGAAATCCTGTCAAAGTGTCCGCTGACTAATGAAGGGTTTGATGTAGCTTGGCAAAATTTAAAGAAAACTTACGAAAATCTTAGGTGAGAGTATCTTTATCCCCTTTTATGAGAGGAGGATGAGTTTCAGGCTGCAAAATGAGTGTAGCGTAGCGCAGGCCGAAATTGCGGCCATTATGAGGGCAATGATATCCGAATTTGTACTGATAGCAAGGCTGCGTTGTATGCACTGAGTTTATACGACATCCAGGTTGGTTCGTGAATGCCGGATATCTCTAAGCGAAATAGCGAGACATTCGAACCTGGAGCTTATCTGGGTACGAGGGCACAGTGAAGTGTCCGGAAATCTAGTAGCGGATGAACTGGCAAAGGCCGGTGTCCAGCTACAACAAAGAGATATTGATGGGATCGTTGGAATCCCGCTTGCGAGCTGTAAGAAATAAGTACAGCGTCAACTTTTTCAGACCGCTCAAGACAGATGGTCTAGTGAGGATACCTGTCGAATATCAAGGCTGACATGTCCCAGATATGATAACAGGAGAACTATTATTCTAAGGGGTTTGCCCCGACGGAGGTTGCGTTCTGCTGTGGCGGTCCTGACGGGACACTGCCACATAGGGAGGCAGGCGAGGAGGTTAAATGTTCCATTTAATGACTTCTGTAGAAGTTGCAGAGGCGAGGAGGAAGAAGAGAGCGTTGAGCACTTCCTCTGTCAGTGTCCAGCTCTTTCTTATATAAGGGCATTGTACCTAGGCAGACCGATGCTGCATGATTTGACGGAGGTATCGGAATGCGATGTAAGTGGATTGGACTCTTCTATCCGATCCTCGGGTTGGTTCTAAACCAGTGATATGTAGATCTACTGAGATACATATCAGATCCAGGCAACACAACGAGACCTGACTGGACCCAAGTGGGCTGGCTTTACAATGGCTGGCAGCCTGTCAAAACTAAACTAACCTACGAAAATCCTCGTATGTTAGTAAATAATCAATTGAAATTATTATTCAATATTCCTTATCTACATAAAGAATCAAGTGCTGGACTTACAATTTTGCAGCGTGGTATAAATAATTGTCTTACCTCTCTTTCAATATACAAGGTTTGTACAGAAAATTGGGATCCAATTTTAAGTTTCATGTGCATTCAACGGTTGCCTACGTGCACTGTTAGCTTATGGGAACAAGGAGTTGTTAATAAAACTGATTTGTCTATTTGGAAGGAATTTGATGAATTTCTGACGGAAAGGATTCAGACCTTAGAATGTGTTCGTGACATTGAAGATTCTCCACAGCTTGCTAATCCTTCTAGTCAGAAGATTAGAGCTAATGTTGTCAATTCGTCGTCGACATCTTGTCACTTATGTCATAGTCCAGGACACTTTTTAAGAAGCTGTCCGCGCTTTAAAAATCTTTCGACTTTGCAAAGGTTTTCAACTGGCAAAAGACTTTGTTGCGTTTTGTTTTTTAGCTTGGACCAGTACTCAGGGGATGACCCCTACATATGCAGTGCATTGTACCAGAACTAGGAAAATAGGTTATGAGGAGGGGGAAAGAGGGAGTAGTGTTTGTGAACATTTGATTTGAACTTTCCAACGTTATAACAGACAGGAAACACGTCTGCAGGCAACTTATTCCATAGACGAAGCGTACGGCTGAAAAGCGAATTCTCTCTGTAATGCGTAGTGCGATTCCCCGGGCAATCGACCACAAATGGATGAGCTCTAGACGATGAGCGCGTGCTACGTAAAAATGTGCGAGTTTCGGGAACAAGATCCTTAATCTCGTCAGAGCAAAATCCATTGTAGTAACGATAGAACAGAGTAACGCGCCCCACACTGCGTCGATGCTCCAGTGAGTCAATAGAGTTGGATACCCTACTGTCACCGATAAGCTTCTTCGCCCTCTCCTGCACGCGGTCGAGTAACCCCAAAATAGACTTTGAGGCACCGGCCTCTCTGAAAAGTTACAAAATCGCTTGAAACTGGTTGCTCATTCGACGAAACTTGAATTCCATCCAAATCCTCTTGCAGTTAATATTCTTAACTTTGGTGGTCATACCCGTCTGAGAAGGAGGGATACTTTGGCTACCATTAGACCTCTAAACAGATGGCTGCATTCTGAAATAATATTCGCATAATAATAAATTTTTGTCCAGCACTGGCAGGACTTTAATCACAATTTTTTTTTTAGTATTAAGATTTGAATACTTATTGTCATTACATTTTTTTATGTAGATTCGATAAATAAAATAATGAAGTTAAAAAAAAAAAAAAAATATTCGACTAATGTACAGGTTTCGGGCATTAATCAGGCAATCTCTGCTACCACAAAAAAGGTTTGTACATTGAAAATAGGCTCTCCTCTCGATAAATCTATTCTGTTTGAGGCAGTGGCTCTGGTGTTGCCAAATATATCAGGTAATTTGCCCTTTTTAGTAGTTGGTTCTGGCATTCAGGATAATTTTGCTCTCCTGTCTCTAGCTGATCCTGGGTTTTGGCGTTCAGGACAAGTTGATCTACTTTTCGGAGCGGGTTTGTACCCTCGCATAATTTTGGACGAGATTCAGCGTGACGTTTTGGGCAGTTTGGTGGCTCAAAGGACAGTATTTGGATGGATTGTCACGGGATCTGTTCACGAAGCAAGTGTTCGTACGTATTCAACGCCAATAGAGATTTCAGCGGAGGATACATTAAATAAAAATCTTCTTCGTTTCTGGGAATTGGAGGAAACCCCGAAAAATAATTTTTGACTCCGTTGGACAACGTTTGTGAGGGAAATCATAGGAGAACTACGTGACGCGTATGGCCGATATGTAGTGACGCTACCCTTGAAGCCGGACTTTCTTCATTCTATTAGGTTAGGTCTTTCAAGATAGAATGTGAAGGCACAATTCTTCAGAAACTAGTTCTGTCTTCTTCGAAGGCCTGAAATTAAGGCATCTGGACCACATGCGAGCTGTCGGGGGTGAGTACGTTGCTCCTGGGTTCTCATGTTACCTGCCTCACCACCCCGTGTTTAAACCTGAGTCAAAAACGACGAAATTGCGCGTGATGTTTAACGCTGCAAGTAGAACCTCAAATGGGATTAGTTTAAATGATTGTCTCTGTGTAGGACCTACGTTACAATCTGATCTAGTTCTTTTAATTTTGCGTTGGAGGTTGTATAAATATGTCTTCAATTGCGACATAACACAAATGTATAGACAAATTCGTCTTTATTCCGCTCACACTCCGTTGCAGCGAATACTTGTCCGATCATCTCCAGCGGAGGAAGTGAAAACGTATGAGCTGCAAACTGTAAGTTCTGGGGTCAATTGTGCTCCTTATCTTGCCATACGGGCATTGTTACAGTTGGCTGAAGATTCCGAACATGAGTACCCGCTTGCAGCTAATATTTTGTGCAAGCCTATGTATGTTGACGATGTACTAACCAGGGCTCACGACGTTTCATCTGCCTTAAAAGCGCGGAATCAATTAGTCACTGCTCTAGCTTCAGCTACATTTGAGCTGAGGAAATGTACTTCGAATGACATTCGAGTTCTAAGTGATCTACCTCCGGACTATCTTGTGGACTCAAAGCTATTGACTTTCGTTGAGTCGAGCAGTTCGAAAACTTTAGGCATTCAATGGAATGCTCATTCGGACATATTTTATTTTAAGTTAGATCCGAGTTTTGTCAACTATTGCGCGACTGTGCGATCCTGTTGGCTGGCTGGCTCCAGTTATTGTCGCGTATAAGATTATAATGCGAAGAGTTTGGAAGGATAATTTTGATTGGGATGACATTTTACTTCCTTCTACGGCTAAGGAGTGGCCTAAATTTGTTGCATTATATACAGATGTATACTTAGTGGTGGTTTTTTCAGAGGCCTCAGAAAAACCATACGCGGGGGCAATCTATATCCGTGTCGAAACATTGGAGCGGATTTATACGAATTTGCTCTCTTGCAAAACTAAAGTTGCACCGATCAAATCTATCTCCTTACCTCGCCTAGAAATTTTCGGCGCAGTTTTGGCTCCGGATCTCCTGAAAACGGTCGTAGGTGAGATTGGCATTCCTCTTAGTCAGGTTTATTGCTGGACTGACTCAACGATAATGCTATGCTGGTTACGAAAACCACCGAGCACCTGGACGTTTGTTGCGAATAGTGTGTGCCGGATTCAGGAAAATGTAGGCAAGCATAATTGGTATCACGTCAGATAAGAGGAGAATCCTGCTGAGTTATGTAGCCGGAGTCTCTCGACCGCTGATCCCGCAGACAATGATCTATGGTGGCATGGATACACGTGGGTTCGACAACCAAAGGGAGATCAAAGACAAGTCGCCAATGGAGACTGATATCGAGACTAAAAATAGTGAAAACTCACGCGTCGTTCTTCACATTTGAGGCAATTTTGGAAAGGTTTTCAAAGCTTGCTCCCGCTTTTCGGGTTATATTTATTATTAATTTATTGAATTTTTGATGAACTTTTATAATTTTTTAAATTAAATTTTTGGTTTGTACATTTGTACAACGGGTTATAGTTCAGGTTTTTTCTTCCTTAAGTTTTTTTTTTTTTTTTCTTAAGAAGGATTTTTTACAATACAAATCTGCTGTGATCAATAATTTTGATTGAAGAAGACAAGAAAAATAATAATCAAATCTTTAGCTGGGGGACAACTAGCTGTTTCGTAGTCGCTACACTACTCATCAGCACCCACTGGGATTTGAACTCGGGTCATGAAGTATCATGATCTACTGCTTTAACCACTAAGCCACCGAGCATTTAACTATTTTCTATCTATATTCATCTCATATTAAATCACATATGCATTTTGTTAATTGCCCACATTGTTTGTACAGCGTTTGCCGTCTCAGCAAATTATTATTTATTTATTAGTAGTATCTTTAATACTTTTTCATTACATTTCATTTAAGCTACATTTAATTTCATAAAAAGTTTTAAGCTCTAATTTGCATTAACATTTTTAATCAAATCTACAGCTTTTTTTCTAAATATATTATTGTTTGTTTAATTTTTTATATTATTTGGCATCTTGTTATACTTTCTTAGCCCTTTGTAAAATAATGATCGTTGTGTATCAGTAGTATTTGATCGCTGTAATCTAAAATTTTGATTATTTCGTAGGTTATACGGCTGAACATCACCAACATATCTAAGTTGTTCTACTAGTTAATCTGGGGCTTCTCCCATCTCCAATTTTCTGATAAAGATTAGTGTGTTAAATTCCAGCCTTTGGTTTATATTCATCCATGTGAGGGCATCTAACATGCATCTTACTGATGCAAAACTATTTAGTTTTAGTATACACCGCATTGCTTTATTTTGTAGTTTTTGCAACCTATTTGTTGCGGCAGCAACTTCAATGGTCCTGTTTGGGAAAACTCACAAAAAAATAATAACAAGAACGGCTCGGCTGTTTTAGAGCGGGTTATATTATCTGGTAAAAAAATGTCAAGTACATTAATATAAAGTAAAATGCATCGTACTATAATAAAATAAAATGTACTTACTCTATTCTGTCCCGTGGTTTTCCCTCAACTGAGCGTGATCACGCCGGTAAGCGGTTACATTCACAATTAGTCGTTACTGACTACTTTGCGACAGAATAGAGCGTACTTACATTAATAGTGAGAAAGAAACAGAATTCGACTCTGGTCGAAAATGACTGTTAAATTAAAAATCAAATATCAAACTTAGTTTGCAACATCCCGGGCCCCGTGTGTCGATTTGGGATACACACCACTCACATCAAGTACCGCTAGCTTTGAGGCCGGTCGTCTTAGCTTGCCTAATTCTGTTCTTACCAGTGCCGAACGAACTTGCCCATCCGCCGCAGGATAGACCTCTTCAACAACACCACGCTTCCACTGCCCACGCGTTTCGTTGTCATCGCAAATTATTACAACATCACCTACCTTTATTGGCGTAACCAGTTGGTACCACTTCGATCTGCGAGTCAACTCCGGGAAATACTCTAGTATCCATTTCTTCCAAAACGTTTGCCTTCATTGTTGTGATATTTGCCACTGCTTTCGTAAACATATTTTTGCATCCAAACTAGGTGTTTGCATTATGTTTGGGCACCCTATCAAGAAATGGTTGGGTGTTAATGGATCCGCTTCAGTACTATCGATTGGAAGGTGTGTTAGAGGTCGAGAGTTTATCAAAATTTCTGCCTCTGTTAACAGACTGCAAAATGTATCCACTTGAGGAGCCTTTTCTTTCAGTGTAAATGCCAGTACACTCTTAACGGAACGCACCATTCGCTCCCATGCCCCACCTGCCGATGGATTTGCCGGTCTATTGAACACCCACTCTATTCCACGCTGTGTACATTCATCAATCAATTTATCCTCATCCAAAACAAATCTCTCTTTGCTTGCCCCCACGAAGTTAGTACCCCTATCACTTCTTATGCGCACAGGTAACCATCTTCTATTAATGAAATTGCGTATACATAATATGACCGCATCCGTTGACAAATTGCGCGCGATTTCCAGATGTATTGCTCTTACGGTTAGGCATGTAAAGAGAGCTACCCATCTCTTTTCGTTTCGCCGACCTACGGTAATAGAAAAAGGGCCAATATAATCCAAGCCTGTGTAGGAGAACGGCCTAACGTTTGGTGTAAGCCTGTCTTCCGGAAGTTGCCCCATTAAGGGTGGTTTGGGAACAGCAAACATATTCTTGCAGACCTGACAATTTCTCTTGGCAGACCTTACTAATTGTCGTAAACACGGTATCCAGAACTTGATTCTTATTGCGGCACAAATAGACTCCTGGTTCTGATGCTTGAAGTCTTCATGATATTTTTTCACAATCAGCTTTGTTAGCATGTGGTTTTTGGGCAGTATAATCGGTTCTTTTGTACCCTGATTAACACAGCTGGCATTATTGATACGGCCAGATAAGCAAATCAAATTATCGCTGTCTAAAAATGGGGTGAGTTTAAATATCTGGCTTGATTTAGTAGGCTATTATTTATTTTCAGTTGGTTATATTCCGCGTGGAAAATGTCGCGCTGTACCATTCTGCATAGATGTTCAGTTGCTCTTAATTGGGGCCTCTGCATCGTTACCGTTTGGTTTTTTAAGTTGATAGAATTGAATATCTTTGCAGCACGCCGAATCCAACCCATTACTCGAACCAGTTTATTAAAGCATGAATATCGGTCCAGCGAAATAAACGAACTTTCGTTTATTGTAAAAACAAATTTTGATCTTTTCTCTTTCCCGCACTCATGCTTATTAATGTCGTCAGGCAGCGTAGGCCAATTTGTTCTAGAATCTCTCAGAAATTCAAGTCGATTTAACCAATACGATCTTGAGTACGAATTAGAGAAATTTTACGGCCTTGTAGCGTCGTCCGCAGGATTAAGTGTACCTGGAAGCCAGCACCATTGTTTCACTTAAGACGATTCCAATATCTCGGCAATGCGGTGTGCAACAAACTGTTTATACATTCTACTGTCAGACTGAATCCATTTTATAACCGTTTTAGAATCTGACCAAAACGTTATGCTGCATGGCTCTATATCATGACATGATATTATTGAGTCCTTCAGTCGTACGCCCAACACAGCAGCTTGCAACTCGAGGCGGGGGATAGATAGCGGTTTCAGTGGCGCACATCTCGATTTTTCTGCCACAAAAATAACTTTTATGTCATCATTGCAGGATATTCTACAATACGCTGCTGCTGCATATGCTACTTCACTAGCATCCACGAAAATATGGAGTTCAATGACTGATTCAGCATTTAAAAAATTATCATCGTAGCACCTAGGAAAATTGGCAAGTTGTATGTCAAATAAACTTTTGTACCATGCAAACCATTTCTCATAAATTTCGTCTGGAATTGGCGATTCCCAATCAATTTTGATTTTCCACAGCTCTTGAAGCAGAATCTTTGATTTAATTATAACGTTTGCCAAAAAACCGATTGGATCAAATATTGACATTGTCAGCCCTAACATTTCACTTTTTGTCGGCTTGCGAAAACCTTTTAGAACGGCCTCAGGTATTCTCGAAAATTTCAAAACAAAGCAGAAAGAGTCGTCAGAAGGCTTCCAACGCATTCCAAGAATTTTTTCCGTACTAATTTCGTCTTTGAATAAACTTTCTAAAGCTAAATCATCACGTAAAATCTCATTGTTGTTCAAGGCAGATAATAGCTCGTTCGAATTTGAAACAAATCCTCTTAGGTTGGCTATGGATATTAACTACATCCTTGGCAACACTAATTGCCTCACCTATATCATCAAAGGATTGAACATAATCATCGACGTAATGATTGTCAACAATTGCTTTATATGTCTTAGGATTGTTGTCTCGGTGCATTTCGGCGTTAATGTTCTTGACGAATTGAGCAGAGCACGGGGAGCTGGCTGAGCCGAATATCATTACTTGCATTACGTATTCACTTGGAGGATCATTGAAGTGGTTTCGCCACAAGAATCGTTGGGCAGTCTGATCCTCGCTTCGGATTCTGATACGGCGCAAATACCTATTTTCCCTTGGCGAAAGCGAAACAATATTGATAAGTGATTTCGGTTGATATTCGGCAGGTCCCTTCATTAGCCTCGTGTTGAATGATTCACCATCTACAGTCGCCGCGGCATCAAAAACGAGGCGCTTCTTATTTTCCTTGTTGGCATTCGTGACCACAAAATGGGGCAAATACCAAGTGCGGCAATCTTTGATTGCAGACTCCTGAGGTGTCAATTTTCTGGCATAGGATTTATAAATATAATAATTTATTTTGGCTGTATACCATTCTTCTAAATCTTTATCTTTTTTCATTTTGGCCTCCATATCATGCAACCACTTAAGCGCCATTGTGTAGCTGTTTCTAACTTCAAAAATATCATGTTTCCACAAAAGGCCTGTTTCAAATTGGAAGCCCTTTCTAACAGTTGTAGAGCGAAGTATATCTTCAGCTCGTTTATCAACATGAGACACCAATGGACTAGTTAATTTAACTCCTAAATTATCCAAAGCAAAATACTCAGAAACCTGCTTATTAATATTGTTCAGAATATCTACATCGATTCTGCACACCGTTGCCCCTGACGAATCTTCATTTGACCCAAATATTACGTTTCCTAAATTAGTCTTATGTAGGGCAAAGCATCTGTCCAAATTCAAAACCTCATATGGACGAACAAGCCTTATGTGTGGCAAACCAATTAGTAATCTTGGGCGAGCATTTGAATAATTGTCAATAGCAAATTTATTTAAAATTGGACATTTTTTCTTTAACTTTTCAAATTGCATATTCTGTGCAGGTAGCTTTAAGTTTCTTGTAGTATAAACATCTCATTTGGAAACTTTAATTCCCCTTACCAGCAGCACTAATCTCCATGTCCACCTTCTTTGATTTCTCATTTGTCGTTCTACCGCCTATCCAGGCAAGGCATAAACTGTTTGGTGAACCTTGTAGACCAATAGCATTAGCGACTTCGCCCTCCAAAAGAGTAATTTTAGATCCTTCGTCTATGAAGGCTACAATTCTCTCAGTTCCCTGTGGGCCTGTTACTTCTACCGGCAAATATTTAAATAAAGTTTCATTGTCGAAAAAGTTCTCAACGATTGTGTTAACAGAGCCACTATTTTCTTGTTTACTTTCTTTAATTTCACGGCGAAAATTCTCATTACTCTTGTTTATCAACTCTGGTTTGTTAATTTTGCTATTTCATGATACAAAAAAACAAGGTAGCCGCTTCGCTACAACAATACAACAACAAAAAAACAACAGGTATTTTGTTTGTGTAAAAAGGCCAATTCACACTTACGCTGTCAAAAGTACTTGATAAAGACATGTACAAAAATTTAAATGGCGCCGAAAAAGGTAAACGAAACTTGACTGCGAAGGTGCCGCCATATTAACCGAATTCGCCTGAATTCACCGATGCATCCACCTAATAATGAATTCGCCTTGTGCACTTTATTTTGTTGTGCTGTTCACTCTCTTCATGTAATAGTCTATTATGGTATTTAATACATTTTGACAACCCACATTGGCGTTTATTTTTGCATCTAATTGAATTATGGCCTGGGCGCAAACAACTAAAACAAAGAGAATTGCTTTTAACAAAATTCCATCGGCCTTTAGTGCATATTTCTCTGAACTGTCTGCATTGGTATAGTTGATGGGACTTTTGGCACATGAGGCATTTGGTGAGTCTACTTTCGTCTTTCATAATTGTAAAAGACGGATTAATTTTCTCCTTTTTATTACAGCCTGCAGTGCCAGTTTCGCCGTCCATAGAAAGGGAAATGTATGTTGCAACCTCTTGCAACCACAGGCTAAAATCACTAACACTAGGGTACGATCTAAGATTGTTGATGGAGTGCTTTGTCCATTCTTCACGTTTCTGAAGCGGCAGTTTATTAACTAACTCTTCTAATAATGTAGGATTATTCAAGTGTGGTATTGCATTCGCATTTATTAAAAATGTAGACGAGTTAAGCACCATTGTGCTATAATTTACCAAATCATAAATTTTCTTTTCTGTTATAGCTGGAAAGGCTCGGACTTTGGCAATCTGGCTGCGGATTAAAAGTTGGGGACGGCCGTAATAAAACTCCAGTGTGCTGATCAATTGGTTAATGTTATCTGGGTGAATCAAAAATGACTCCACTTTGGACCTGGCTTCCCCTTTTAAACACTTTTGTAGCCGAATTAAATTTTCAAGATAAGAATAATTGTAACTAACTGTTGTTTCATTAAACGCAACTACAAACATAGGCCACTGTTCTCGGTGGCCTGAAAAGTGGGGCAAGTCGTGGAGCTTACGGAGTTGGCGACTATCGTTACAAGTTTCCAGTCTTTGTGAACTCTGCGAAGGCGTATATGCTGATACCGCTGGTGCAACTCGAGAGTGTTCAGATGCACACATTTCTATTGGGCGTCGTTGTGAATAATTGGATGAAGTAGGCGGCAAAAGCAAAGGGGTTGTTATTGGCGCGGTTGTTTGTTTGACTGTGTAGGGGTATAAAGAGGTTGTCGCATAGGCTTGTGTGGCATAATTTGGCAAATAATTTACAGGCACATGTGTTTGTGCGGTAGTATAGGGCGATGTCATTGGTGCCGATACGAATGATTGTGCGGTGGCAAATGCCATATATTTTTTAAAAGGCATTGTATACTCACATACATTTACTCCAGCGGCGTCTGAAAATGTGTTTGTGGCAAGTGTTGTACCGGCTGACGAGTGGACAAGTGTTGTAACAGCTGACGCGTGGGCAAGTGGTTCGGCAGTTGGCGTATGGGCAAGATGCACTAGGGATTCCACGGCGCTTTTTAGCGCTAAAATTTCCTCCTTCAGTTCAGCAACGGATATATTTTTGTCCCCTATGACAGTTTTCTCGCCTTCGCTGTCTGATGTGGAATCTTCCACAAGATTTTACGCAGACTTCATGGACATCTTTTTCTCCAAAATTCTGTTGCTTTAAGAATCCTATCTTTTTTCCGGTTTTCTTGCACATATATTCTAAATGTTCTTTAAAATTTAGTTCTTTATCTATAAAAAAAACCCCCAGATATTTAATTTTATCTACTTTTTCAATTACTACATCATTAATATTTAGTTCTTTATCACTGTCCAAATTTATTTCCATTAGTTTGGTTTTATTCTCATTTAATTTTAATTTATTCGTTTTCAGCCATCTATTAATTTTACACCTAGCTGTTTTTAATTTTTCATAACACATATCCTCTGTCTGGGCTTCTGTGAAAATCAGTGTATCGTCTGCATATAGGACTATTTCACAATTTTCTAAAACTTTTTCCATGTCATTAATATATAATGATATTATAGATTTTGGAATTGCGAAAAATTTTCCTTTAGAGTGGATGCAAGTGGAGCCTTCATTAGATTTGTCATCAGATCACTCACCCACTATAATCTCTGTTTCGTTCCCCCAAGAGATTGGCTCCCCGTTGACCGTCAATAGAGTTAATTGGCTAAAATACAAAAAATTTTTGAGTACACATTGTACTGAAAATATCGCCTTGAGAACGCCTGAGGATATTTATGCGTCCATTAACGATTTTTCTGAAAACCTCAAACTGGCCGTACAGCATGCTACCACTAGGCATATAAGATCCAGAAATGAGAACAATAGAACTTATTCGTCTGCAATTGAGCAACTTCTGTCAGAAAAAAGAAGAGTTAGAAGAGAGTGGCAAACTCGCAGGTCTCCCCAGCTTAAACTAGGCTACGGGAATGCGTAACTCGACAAAGAAATCTGCTTGAAATCCAGAGAATATCTTCCCTTAAAACATATTTGGAAAGCCTGGATGGTACTCCGCAATCTGACTATTCTCTGTGGAAAGCGACAAAAGGTCTGTAAAGACCCGTAAAAGGTAAGCTACCTTTGCGAACTTCAACTGGCGACTGGGCACGAAGCGATTCTGAAAAGGGATGGTGTATGTTAACCATTTGAGAAATGTTTTTACGACAAATGATTCAGCGGATGCTGCAGCAGAATTTCCGCCATATGCTGTTAGACAGCCTGTGTCTTTGAGACTTAACTTTCAAGATGTTGAAAACGTTCTCAATAACATAAACCCCAGGAAAGCTCCAGGTATAGATCAAATTACTGATAAAATGCTTGAACAGTTACCTCGAGTAGCTAGAAGAGTTCTATTTTTTATTTTTAACGCTATTTTACGCTTTGAGTATTATCCTGCAGAGTGGAAGGTCTCTATGATTACTATGATACCCAAGCCAGGGAAGGATCCCACTAAGGTAGAATCATATAGACCAATAAGTCTACTACCAACAATTTCAAAACTGTTCGAAAAATTGTTAATGGCGAAGTTGTCTCCTATACTTAATGATGTGGGATGTATCCCTGATCATCAATTTGGCTTTCGGGCTAAGCATAACACCATAGAACAAACACATAGACTAGGCAATGTCATAAGACAGACTTTTGAAGACAAAAAGTATTGTTCAGCTCTATTTATCGACATTTCCCAAGCTTTTGATAAGGTGTGGCACGACGGACTGATGCACAAAATAAAGTTGAACTTGCCTGCAAACACTCACAAGCTTCTGGAAAGCTACTTATACGACCGGAAATTTGTTATCAAAGAAGGTGATTTGACAAGTCTCTCACAGTCAATCGGAGCAGGAGTTCCCCAAGGTAGCATTCTAGGACCCACTCTATATTTGATTTACGTATCTGACATGCCAACGAGATCCGGAATCCATACTTCAACTGTTGCCGATGACACAGCTTTTTGCAGCGTTCTTGAAAACCATCAAGAAGCTTCACGAATATTTCAATATTAGAGCAATGGTTGAAACTTTGGAAAATAAAAGTTAATGAACAAAAATGTACTCACGTTACATTCGCACTGCGTAAGCAAACATGTTCGGCTATCCAAATTAACAATACACCTATTCCGCAGCATAATGAAGTTATATACCTTGGTATTTACCTCGACCGTAGGCTAACGTGGAAGCCTCACATTGATGCGAAAGTCACTTAGTTGAAATTAAAAGCAGCGCAACTAAATTGGCTTATGGGCAGAAATTCGACATTGAAGTTGCATTGCAAACTTTTGTTATATAACGCAATTTTAAAGCCTATATGGTGCTACGGAGTTCAATTATGGGGAACCGCCTCAACATCTAACATTGAAAAAATTCAAAGACGACAAAACCAAATTCTTCGTACGATTACTGTACGTAAGAAACTCACGAATTCACAAGGATCTGTGTGTTCCGCTGGTAACTGATGAGTTCTCTAAGTATGCCACAAGGTATATCAGTAAACTGGAGCTTCACCCAAATCCTCTTGCACGCAACATACTTAATTTTGGCGGCCACTCTCGGTTGAGAAGAAGGAATACCCTGGCCACCATCAGAACGTTAAATAGGTGATTCTACCGATATTATTAGCGCAAAATAAAACTTTTTTGTCTAGCAGTGGCTGGACTTAACTAACTTTTATATTTAGTATTAAGATTTGAATACTTATTGTTAGTTCATATTTTGAAGATTCAATAAATAAATGAATGAAAAAAAAAAAAAAAATTTATATATAAAATAAATAACAAGGCACCTAAAATTGACTTTATACTATTAACTTTTGTCATCTGTTTTCTATTAGTTAAGTGAGATCGAAACCATTTTAATTCAATGTCTTGTATTCCATATTTTTTTAGTTTTTGTATCAAGATATCTCGATCCATAGGTTAGAATGCTCTTTTGAAATCTAGAAATACGGCTACAATTTTATTATTTTGCTTCACATATTTGCATCTGTTTCTAACGTAATTCACAGCAGTCTCGCATGAGTGTTTTTTTCTGAAACCTGATTGATATTTTAACAGTATTTTGTGACTTTCTATATATTCTTCAAGCTGATTCTTTACTATTTTTTCCACAATTTTTCCACACGTTTTTAGGCTGTTTATATGCTTATATTCTTCACACTTTATTGTATTTTTAACTTTTTCTATTGGTTTTATAACTGATTCTTTCCAGTTGTTTGGAAATATTCCGCTTTCAAGGGATTTGTTCACTATTCTAAGTATTTTATTGCAAACTATGTCCCAATTATCTAATATTAATTTATTATAGTGTGGCTTGTTTTTTATGTCTTTACATATACTCTTTAACTCTGTTAAACTTATTGCACTAAATTTAAATTTACTGTCTATTACAGGTATATTATTTTTATATTGCGCATGCCCAATGGAGTTATTAATTTCCTTTTTACTGTTGATAAAATAATTGTTAAAATGTTCTGCTACATGCGAACTATTATTATATTCTACATTTTTTATCACCGATCTGAGGTTTCCTAGGACGAGTTCTTTTAATTTTCTCCACATTTCTTTTGATTATTTGTACTGTTTATTTTGTTAATTATATAATTATTTTTTTCATTTAAAATTTTTCCATGCCTCATTTGTATTTTCAGTCATTGCGCTCGAGTATTTAAAAATCATTTCTCTTTTCATGTTTCTTAGTGGTTGAACCACTTATTGTCATGCTTATCATTTATTTTCTTTTTGGCAGTAAATTTATTTATTGTATTTTCTATGCATTTATCAAAATGATCGACATAATCGTTAAGTTTTCCATTACATTACACTGTAATATTGCCCGTAATTCGTTATTGAAACGAGTTTTGTTATATTTAAATATTTCTACTTCTACTTGTTCATTGAGTATACTTTCGTTTTTGATACATATGTCTATGGTTTCGTGATCTGCTATCTTATTGTTTATGTTAGCTTTTGCAGAAATGTTTATATTATTTGTTATTACGTAGTCTATTAATTATTTGTTTTATACCATTATTATTAAGAACACTTTCTATTTTAGCTTTATAAAAGTCTTTTAACTAGTCTATATTAAAATCTCCTACTATTATTATTTGACCATTGTCTTCACATAATTCTTCACCTATTTTTTGAAAATCGTTACAAAATTCCAACTTTTGGCTACTACTTGGTGATCTATATACTATTACTAATATAAAAGTTATTTTTTCATATTTTGCTCTGTAAGCACTAATCCAGTATTTAGATTCTTTCACATATTCCCCCATTTTATTTACATATTCCCCTATTTTGTTTTTTGAAATATGCAATTACACCACCTGTTTTGCGTGCTTTGGATAATGTGTTAAAATGGTTATACTGCTTTATTAGAAACTCCGATTCATATACTGCATCTGTTAAATGAGTTTCAGACAAAATTATGAAATCGGGTTTATTTATTTCGGCTATTGTCTCTAATTGAACAAAATTAGTAAGAAGTCCTCGAATGTTTGTATATATACCATGTACTTGTTTTTTTCTTTGCTTTGGTTGTTAGGCTGAAATTACTATGTTTCTCTTTTTAAGATTAAGTTTATTTTGGTACACCGGGCATTCTCTATTGTTGGTAAAGTGATTTTCATCTAGCCCTAAATTGAGCCTTCTATTTTCTCTCATGCAGTTGACACACTTAGCTATTACTTCTTTTCTACGTTCACTACTTTTGTGCTTTCCTTGACATTTGTAACATATTTCCTCATTTCTGCATGTCAGCCTTGACACTTAAAGCACTGTAATATGTTTGTTCTGTCAAAGACTCTGCATCTGTCCCATCCAACATTAATTTTCTGACCTTACATAATTCTAGCATATGAATCATTATCTATTTTTATTTTGGCATTTTATACTGTTTTATTATATCTTTTAGTTTCAAAAATTTTTATTATTTCAATATTACTATTTTGTAGAATTTTATTTTGTCCCTTAATTTTTTCAGTTAGTTCAGTTTCCGATACTTTAAAGTTCATGTCTGATACGATTATTTGCATATCGTTTTATTTTGGAACCGTTCGTAGTTTTCAATCAGTTCATTCTGTATAACTTCTTTGATTGTTTCCTTTCTTCGACATTTTCACTTTGAATTACTAGTGTTCCATTTTTTCTGTTCTCTACGCTAGTTATTTTAAAATTCACGGGATTTATTTTCTGATTTAATTCAGCTTTCGTTTTAACTACACTTTGTTTCGCTTTGGGCTTTATAATTAATGGGACATTTTTTGACACATCTGGCATTCCTATGGATTTTCCCGTTTGTGCATATTTTGTTTTTGGCATCTGTATCATTGATAGCTTTCTTTATTTCATTGCACATCTTTGTATTATTTTTTTCTATTGTTTCATATTTATTTTTATTTTCCATTTCGTTTACATTTCCAAATAAATTTTTCACAGCGCCTACATTTTTTTCACACATTGCTTGTATTTTATCAATTTTTTTAAATCTTTCATCATATCGTTTTTCGATTGCTTAAGTAAAGCTTTTATTTCGTTTTAATTTTGTTTTAATAAACTTTCAAACTCATTCTTGTACCCCACTAATACCTGCTTATTTTTATTCAGCCCTTCTTGGATGTCTCTTAATACAAGATCAACATTCTGTATATATAACATGCAATCATCACAAATATAACGCACAAAGCTGTCTTCATCTATAATTTTTGAGGCATAATTATCTATTCCCGCGCAATTTTTTGTGTAATGATACACTTTAACACACACACCCATGCATCGAAGATCACTTTCACCTCTTATTGCTGATCTGCATTTACTGCATTCAGCCATTATTAAAGTTTTTACCAAAAAATTTTACATTCCAATTATAAATATCTATAACAAAGTTGGTTCTTTATTTTGTATTTTCAATTAGACTCTATCTATTATGAATACTTTTTTTAAATTTTATTTAAATTTTTGCACAGAGCTTTTTATTTAGCTTTTAACTCAATCAGTGTTGCAAATATTAAATGTTATATCTTACATGTCTTACTATAACACCCATCCTTCGCATAGAGATAAACATTCATTTGCTTCTCATGTAGTTTCTGGCAGTGAAGTTGGAAAGGTCAAGTTACGCTTGGCTGTTTTGGCTCAGAAGGCAAACTTTCCTGAGGAATATCGTGCGTTTTCTTTGAAAGAATCAATTTTGACGAAGAGTTCACTTCGTGAACTCAATCCCTTTTCGGACAATAAAGGAATTATGAGACTAAATAGTCGTTTAGCCAAATCTCCTTCTCTGTCATATACAGAAAAACATCCTATAATTTTGCCCTACTCGTGTCGTTTTACTGTACTGTTGGCAGAGTTTGTTCCCTTAATTTCGATTCATGGTGGGAATCGGTTAATGTTGAGAACTATTCGCATCGAGTATCGGATTCCTCGGAAGAAACTTTTAATTCGATCTGTTATTTATTAACCGTTGCAAATGTTGTATTTTGGCTAAGAAGCGTTCGTATACGCAAATAATGGCGGCATTACCTCCCGAGCGACCTTTTAACACCACGGGGGTGGATTTCGCAGGTCCATTTGACTTGAAGAGTTTAAAAGGTCCTTCCAACAGACCTGCACGCGGTTGACCCATATTTGTAGAAAACAACTGAATATTAAATTGATTGTTATAGAATCCTTTTACTTCATTATTTCTACAAAGATGGGTCAACCGCGTGCAGGTCTGTTGGAAGGACCTTTTATCCTGTCCAGGAAGTTGTCCTATTAAGTATGGTAAAAGTCTAAGAAAAATATAATAGTTTTGCATACTTTTTATATATATGTCTTTATTTTGAAGTGTTTTCTTTCAAATTCTAAAAAAAATATTGTTAAAAACAAAAGAAAATTTTAAAAAGCTTGTTTTTTAACATTGTTTAACATTGGTGTGGAACTTAGCTAACAAAGGTGTGGGACGTATTTAACTCACGAATTTATCTTCACACCCTTGTCATTTTTTATTATCAATATTCATACATATGTATATGTATATTATAACTTATACTATTTTAACTATCTATAAATTTTAACTGAATATGTATTATTTTCTACTAGCAAACCAAATTAATGAATTGAAACTGATGTATTGTACTATCCTCCAGACTGATGAGCCAAATACAGCAAAAACAGCATTTAAACCGCCTGAAACGAAATGAAACACATCCAATTTATACCTTTAAATTTCTATTGCACCGTAAAGTTACCGTAGAGGAGCCGCATAACCGTTTAGGTCCAGGTCAATGCCTAAGCTGCCAGGAATTTGGCCATACTAAGGCCTATTGTAAAATGTCCGCAGTTTGTGTTGTGTGTGGAGATTTACACGGCACTTCATAGTGCAAAAAACCTATGACTGACTCGAGCGCTAAAAAATGCAGTATCTGCGGAGGTAACCACACTGCATATTACAGGGGCTGTCCTGTCTACACTCATTTTAAACAATCAATGACAAATAAGTCATCAATTACCTTCAAGCAACCCCAGCAGTCAAACATTATTTCTGCAAACAATTTTCCCCAGATAGGCCACTCAACCAGCCAAATAATTATGCAAAAACCCCAAACAAGTTTCATATGCTAATGTGGTCAAAACCGATATACAAAACTTGAATCAGGAGCCCATGCCCCAAAATTCCGATCAAAATCTTAAAAATCTTGAGGCAACTCTGCAGACTCTTGTTCAATCCAATTTTTAGTGGTAAGTTCCGTTTAATTCAAAGTTGATGACTAAACAAACACATTTACGGTTTCTATGACTAATATGATGCAGGAAATGCTGAAAATGCAATCCACTATTTTAAAGGCAATTTAAAAAAAAATGAGTTGGTTTAAAATATGTTTCTGGAACGCAAACGGCAACCGCCAACACAAAAATGAACTTGAGCACTTCCTTATGGAAAAGCAAATCGACAATGCTGATTGCTGAAACTCATTTGACAGCTAACAGTTTTTTTCAAAATTAATGACTACATACTGTACGACACAAAAGATCCCCGTGGAAGATCTTGCGGAGGATCGGCAATTTTGATAAAAACTAGAATTCAGCACTATTTGCTAAAAGAGACATGTGAGGAGTATCTTCAAGCAACAAACATATGCATTGAACATTTTCATCATAAAATTATTTCATTGATTTATTCCCCACCCCGGTTTTCAGTAACAGAAAATCAATACACAAATTTTGTCAATTCACTTGGGCCTCGATTTTTAGCGGCTGGCGACTATAACGCTAAACACACATTTTGGGGATTACGTTTAATTACCTCGAAAGGCCGTGTGCTTTTAGATGTGGTTTCAAGCGGACACCCCACTTATTGGCCGTCAGACCGACGAAAGATACCTGATGTTATAGATTTTGGAGTTGCGAAAAATTTCCCTTTAGAGTGGATGCAAGTGGAGCCTTCATTAGATTTGTCATCAGATCACTCTCCCACTATAATCTCTGTTTCGTTTCCCGTTGACCGTCTCTCGAGTTAATTGGTTTAAATATAAAAAATATTTGAGTACACATTGTACTGAAAATATCGCCTTGAGAACGCCTAAGGATATTGATGTGCCAATTAACGATTTTTCTGAAAACCTCAAACTGGCCGTACAGCATGCTACCACTAGTCATATAAGATCCAGAAATGAGAACAATTCAACTTATTCGTCTGCAATTGAGCAACTTCTGTCAGAAAAAAGAAGAGTCAGAAGAGAGTGGCAACTTCGCAAGTCTCCCCAGCTTAAGACTAGGCTACGGGAATGCATAACTCAGTTAAGAATTCTGCTTGAAATCCACAGAATGGCTTCCCTTAAAACATATTTGGAAAGCCTGGATGGTACTCCACAATCTGACTATTCTCTGTGGAAAGCGACAAAAGGTCTGAAAAGACCCGTAATAGGTAAGCCACCTTTGCGAACTTCAACTGGCGACTGGGCAAGAAGCGATTCAGAAAAGGGGATGGTGTATGTTAACCATTTGAGAAATGTTTTTATTACAAATGATATAACAAATGATGCATCTGAATTACCACCATATGCAGTTAGACCGCCTGTGTCTTTGCGATTCATATTTCAAGATGTAGAGCAAGGTGTCAGTAACATAAACCCCAGGAAAGCTCAAGGTATTGATCAAATTATTGGCAAAATGCTTGAACAGTTACCTCGTGTAGCTAAAAGAATTATACTTTTTATTTTTAACGCTATTTTACGCCTTGAGTACTATCCTGCAGAGTGGAAGGTCTCTATGATTACTATGATACCCAAGCCAGGGAAGGATCCGACTTAGGTAGAATCATATAGACCAATAAGTCTACTACCAACAATTTCAAAACTATTCGAAAAATTGTTAATGGTTAAGTTGGGTCCAATATTGAACAATGTGGGATGCATCCCTGATCATCAATTTGGTTTTCGGGCTAAACATAGCACCATAGAACAAACGCACAGACTAGTCGATGTCATAAGACAAACCTTTGAGGAGAAGAAGTATTGTTCAGCTCTATTCATTGACATTTTTCAAGCTTTCTATAAAGTGTGGCACGACGGGTTGATGCGCAAAATAAAGTTAAATTTGCCTGTATATACTCACAAGCTTCTGGAAAGCTACTTATATGGGCGGAAAGTTGTTATCAGAGAAGGCGATTTTATAAGCCCAACTCAGCCAATCGAGGCAGGAGTTCCCCAAGGCAGCATACTAGGTCCTACTTTATATTTGATTTACGCCTCTGACATGTCAACGACATCCGGAATCCACTCTTCAACCTTTGCAGATGACACAGCGTTTTTGAGGGTTCATGAAAACCATAAATTAGCTTCACGAAATTTACAGGAATTTATTTCAATATTGGAAAAATGGCTGAAGCTTTGCAAAATCAGGGTTAATAAGCAGAAATGTACTCATGTCACATTCACACTGTGTAGACAAACATGTGCGCATATCCAAATTAACAACTCACCTATCCCGCAGCAAAAAAAAAAAAAGTCAAGTACCTTGGTATTCACCTGGACCGTAGGCTAACGTGGAAGTCTCACATTGAAGCAAAAGTCACTCAGTTCAAACTAAAAGCAGCGCAACTAAATTGGCTTATCGACAGAAACTCGACATTGAAGTTGGATTGCAAGCTTCAGCATACAATGCAATTCTAAAACCTATATGGTGCTACGGAATCCAATTATGGGGCACCGCCTCAGCATCAAACATTGAAAAAATTCAAAAAAATGTAAGAAATTCACGAATTCATAAAGATCTGAGTGTTCCGCTGGTAAAACAGAAATTTTCTAAGTACGCGACAAGGTACGTCAGTAAACTGGAGCTTCATCCAAACCCTCATGCGCGTGTCTCCATCGGCCGGATATTTTCGCCTTATGTGAAACCCAGGTATCAGAGAATGCTGATCCACAGGATTTTCATATACCTGGGTATCAACTTCTATCCCTGTTTAATTTCTATCGGGGCCTTGTAATTTACATACGCAATGAAGTTGTGTTCCAATGCCAGCAACCATTAAGCATGTGTGATGCCGAATTTACCTGTCTTTGGGTTAAATTCAAAATCAGGTCACACCTCTTGCACTTCGGGTTCCTTTACAGAAGTCCAAACGCGGGGGGGATACCACCTTCTCTGGTTTCGATGCCCTTTCCGACTCCATATCGAAGACCCTGGAAGATTGTCCGAGCATTGAAATCGTTGTTGCTGGTGATTTCAATGTTCACAACTCATCCTGGCTTCGCCATTCGAGTCATACAACTCCAGAAGGCCAATATGTTGAGTTATTCGCTGCGCACAACCACCTAGCGCTATTAGTGAATGAGCCAACGCATATTCCATGTGTTGAAGGGCACCATTCAAACACACTTGACCTATTCCTGACTTCACACCCTGAAAAGTATGAAGTCAGAGTTAATGCACCTCTCGGCAATTCGGATCATTGCACCATTTCTGCCTCCTCTTCGATCTCTGAACTTCGTAACGTTTCGAAATCAGCTACGAAACGTTCAATATTTATTTACGAAAAGGCGCGTTGGGCTGAGCTCAATCAATTTTATGAGCATTTTAATTGGAAACTTTGCTTTCTAGATAACGACATAAATGCTTCAGCAAAAATGGTCGAGAATATTATATTGCTAGGGATGAAATCATTGATCCCATCCAAGCAGATTTCGGTTAAACCAAGAGTGAAATCCTGGTTTAATCAGACGTTCAAAAACGCCGTCAGATCCAGAGAGGAAGCATTCAGTAATTGGCGTTTAAACAAAAACCAGAGACTGATTTGCTACGCAATAAGGCAAGATCTTCGTGTGCCAAGGTACTTAGGCGTGAAAAGTTTCTTCACGAACAGCGTCTTCGTGCCAAGGTCCTTACAGCTCCCCGGGGCAGTAAGACCTTTTGGTCATTCGTTAAGAGGGTGGTGGCTCTGGATATTTCAAAAGCGTTTGACAGAGTGTGGCATGGTGCACTACTGGCAAAACTTACTGCTTTTGGTGTCGGTGATGACTTCTTTCGGTTTATATCGAGTTTTCTCAGAGACCGCACTATACGAGTTGTTATAGATGGGGTCTCATCAAACGAGTTCAAGATTAACGGCCAGTTTACCAATCTCGACAGCATGCTTGCGTTCGCAATCTAAGCGAAAGAAAATTGATTTGGGTTCGTCTTACTTTTTTCTATGCGAACGATCTGTCAAAAATCAATCAAAATACATAAGAAAATGCGAACGAATAGTGGTGAGATAGACAAACCCAAATTGATACGAATGTGAGTGACTGGCTTTCTTTCGCATTCATTTTCTTTCGAAATTGGTAAACTGGCTGTAATTCAGGGGTTCCGCAAGGCTCCGTTCTTTCTCCTGCTCTATTTCTTATTTTTCTCAACGACCTTCTCTATCAAACTTCCAACCCTATCCACTCTTTTGCAGATGACAGCAGCATTTGTCACTCGTACTCTTTTGGTTATAGGCCTAGCCTATCAGAGATCGCTGCCAAGAGCCTAAATATGAATGATTCACTGAATAGTGATCTTCTATTAATCTCCGAATGGGGTCGTAAAAACAGGGTCGCTTTTAACGCTCGTAAGACCCAGTGTTGCTTATTAACACACAAACAAACGACCGCAAATGCTGCTTCATCTGTACACATGGATGGTATAAATATTGAGGAATCGGATGCTCTTGATGTTTTTGGAATGAAGATACAGTGTGACATTCGCTGGAATGAACACATTTTTCATGTCTCTAAAGAAGCATTCAAGTGCCTCGGTTTTTTGAAACGGTGTAAGATATACTTCACTCCATCCGATCTCCTTACTATTTATACCACCTACATTCGACCGAAAATGGAATACAACTCTCATGTTTGGGCCGGTGCCTCAAAGTCTATTTTGGGGTTACTCGACCGTGTGCAGGAGAGGGCGAAGAAGCTCATATACTTAATTTTGGCGGCCATAGTCGGTTGAGAAGAGGAGATACCGTTGCCACCATTAGAACGTTCAATAGGTGATTTTACTGATATTGCTCCCGCATAATAGAACTTTTTGTTTAGCATTGGCTGGACGCAAGTATAAAGCACAGTTTTATTTTTTTTATTAATTCTTTTATTTTTTTATTTAGTATTAAGATTTGAATACTTATTGTTAGTTCATTTTGAAGATTCAATAAATAAAAAACGCTTAAAAAAATGTATTGTACTATTATTTTTAGAACACTGTTTTGAACTTAGCAAAACTGTCTTTCTCTTGATTTATTATGAGTTTCCTTATAATAATGGAGTTGGCGTTGCTGAAAATCAATCTGTGTTGCTAAATATTTTGTGTAAGAAACACTCTGGTCCACATATTGTACACTTCAATGCAAGAAGTTTAAATTATCTAAAACTCGATTATGTTAGAAAAATTTTCGATAATTCTGCAGTTGACATAATATGTGACTGAAACCTGGTTTAACAATGAGGTATCTGAAACTCACTATAATATAAATGGTTACAATTTGTTGCAATATAGAAGAGTTAATAGAAGAGGTGGTGGTGTGCATATATTGTAAAAACTATCTTAACAGTAAACTTCTTAGCGTGTCAGCTGATCCTAATATTGAGTTCGTCAACACTGAAATTTCAAATAATGCTAGCAAAATTCTTATCTCTTGCACGAATAATCCTAATAAATTACCAGCAGCCCACAAGTTATTACAATTTGCAAAGCATCCGATTGTAAGCGATTGTGTCAACAGAAAAAATCAAAATAAGCGTGTTAAGCACAACAAACAACTAGCATTCGATTCAGATTAGTCTTTTTTTCTACTCATATTGTTAAATAAATTGTACATAAGAAGCAAAGAAGAAAACAAATGCTAATAATATAGTTTTGAACTCATCCAATCTTCGCTTACAATGTACACAGTGTTGGATGCATCTTACGGCCTAGGCCATCGCTGTGTAAATGTAAGTAGGAATTGTATACAGACTTCGGATGGGTCGCACTTACATTGTCAATGCTCTCAGATCGAAGATGTATGTGACAAAAAGTCCACTGGGTTATTCAGTTTGGAGCCATTTTTCAGTGAGATAAAATACTATTCTATAAACTATGATTTTTATTTTGTTTGTGGTGATTTCAATGTTAACTTGCTAAACAAAGATAATCTGTGTGAGGATTTATGTGACCTGGTCAGTTCTGTTGGAATGGAGATTGTGAATGAAAAATTGCCTACGCGTTTTTTTCCTAATAATGCCCCAAGTTTGGTGGATTTAATTTTACTATCTGATTCGGATATTTTGCTTTTATGCGATCAAATCTCTTTTATCTCTGACCATGATTTACTTTTTTGTACAGTTAATTTTAATCTCAGCAGAGTCAATGCTAATGTTATAACCTATAGAGACTATAATTCGATAAACTATGTCTTTGTACTCTGAACTTTCATTGATTGATTGGGCAGACTGCTGGTATGATCCTTCGGTTGATGGTAAAGTGGATATTTTCGTATCTAAGGCTAAAATGTTTTCGAAAGACATGTTCCTTTACGTAGCTTTCGTGTAAAGAACAACTCGTGTCCTTGGTATACTCAGGTAGTGGAGCCATTTTTCGATATCGTAATCGAATGTATAATTATTGGAAACGTGACCGTACCCCTCTGTCTAGAGCTGCTTACACTAGAGCTAAATTGTTAGTCAGGCAGGCTAAAAAAGCTTACTTTGAACGGAAACTAAATGTGTCCTTACCAACAAAAAAGTTATGGAAGAATGTAAAAAAGTTAGGTGTCCATTCTCGTTGCTCTAGTACAACTTTTTTAGATCCGAATGAATCAAATAATTTTTTTTGTGATAATAACGTTGTATGTAACAGTGGTTACAACCAATTACCTGATACTGCAAATAATTGTGTTTTCTATTTTTCGGCAGTATCCGAACTTATGTTCTCAATGTGTTAATGAAGATCCAGTTTAATGCAATTGGCGAAGTTCTTGAAAATTGTTGCTTCTTTTATCGTTGGAGAGCTTACCCATATATATAATCACATACTAACTACATCAACCTTCCCTAAATTGTGGAAATTTGCATGTATTATTCCGATTGCGAAAATACCTACTGCCTCCTGTTCCAAAGATTTCCGACCAATCAATATTTTACCAGTTATAGCTAAAGCTTTGGAATCTATTCTGTCGAATCAGATTACAAATTATTTGAAAGTAAATTCTCTGATAAATCCATTACAGTCGGGATTTCGTGAAGCCCATAGCGGTACTACAGCTGTGTTAAAGGTTATGGATGATATTAGGCCAGAATATGATGATGGTAATATAACGCTTATGTGCTTTTTAGATTTTTCTAAAGCTTTTGATAGGGCGGATTATTCCATCTTATGTTACAAGCTCAAACACTATTTTGGATTCAGTTGTACTGCGTTAAGACTTTTGGAGAACTACCTTTCGGGGCGTCTACAGAAAGTTGTTCTTGGTGATAAGGTATCGGACATGAGGACAGTTATATCTGGTGTACCTCAGGGGTCTGTTCTTGGTCCCCTTATGTTCAGCATGTTTATCAATGATATTTTTAGAGTTGTTAATTATGTAAAAATACATGCGTATGCTGATGATATTCAGATGTATTCATCTGATCATGTAGGTCTTCTAGAGGATGTGTGTCGTAAATTGAATGATGACCTGAATTCTATTGTTGGCTGGGCTAGACTTAATAATCTAATGCATAATCCAGAAAAATCATTTGTTTGCCAGTCAGTAGAGCTAAATTTGGCTTGCTAGATTTCCCGGAAATTTACGTTAGTGACACGCTATTCCACATTAATTCGACCTTAACATGTAAAGACCATATAAATGTTGCTGTGAGAAATATTTATCTTACATTGCGTTATTTAAGGATGTCCTCTGAGTTTGTCCCAATTGACGTGAAAAAGAAATCAGTGATTCAGCTTATATTACCACTAATAACTTATTTCGCTGAAGTTTATAGTAATATTGACTCTAAATCCTTACATAAGATTCAAGTGGCTTTTAACGCTATGTCTATGGCACAGGTCGTTAGAGTAGTGTTTCTTCCTGGCGTAGGATGATCCTAGGCTGTGATTTATTGGACTATTTGAATATAAGAAATTTGTTATTTTTGCATGGTTTATTAATAAGAAAAACTCCATCATACTTGAATGAAAAACTTAATTTTGGAACTTTAACCCGTTGCATGACACTACTGGTACCAAGACACATCTCAATACATCCAGATTTTTTTTCATTACCGTCAACGGTATACAAGCGAAAAACAGTTTTGCTAAAGCTATCGTTGACTATTATTCAAAAAATTGACTATGATTCAAAAATGATTAACTTTAAATTTCTCTTCACTTTATTTGTTATGCTCAAGTATTTTATACGTATGTATTTATATTTTTTAACTTAACAAAAACAGGATTATTGCTTTATTATTTAACCCCTATTCTATAATAATATTTTGTATGTACATTTGTTTTCCCCTTTATCGAAAATGTTGTGGAACTATAAAAGAATAAGAATATTATTATGTTCTTATGATGAAATAAAATTACTAAATAAATAAAAATAAATAAATACAAATAAAAGGTGTAGGAAACAGTTCACTTTTTCCTTTTAATTCAATTTTTTGTTAATAAAGTATTTGAATTTATAATGGGCATGTAATTTGTTTTTCCTGAAGAAATGTTGAACAGATTGGGTAAGCATTGGGACAGGCATGAAATATCATTGGGGTAAACAGTCTGTCAAGGGGTTGGACACTCACAGTGTGTGTACGGGATTTTCTACCCTACTCGTCATGTTTTAAGTTGCTGCAAAACAGAATAAAAATTCGCCTAGAAAGAACACACTTGGAGCTTGTATTTTATATTTGTATTTCACACAGTCTATGCTATATTCCATGGCCAGTTTAAATAAGTTCCTGATTTTAAAATAAACAAACAACACAGACTCTCCACCCGCACGGTCGTAAAAAGTGAACAAAAAAAATAAATAATAAAATCGTGCTTAAATTCTTTTAAAATTAAGTTGTAAAAACAATAACAAATTATTTAAAAAAACAACGGGAAAATAAATTCCTTACATTTCATTAACTAAACAATAAAATCAATTTCAATAAAACAAGTGCGGTGGCAGTGCATTCTTGTTGTTATTGTGCGTGAAGATTACCTACCCAGTGGGAAAAAAAACTACATTAAAGTTTTGTTTTTATGCAAAACCGTAATAAGTGGAAGAGCGAATTTATACAACTGAAAAACTTTATGACAATTATTTTTATATACTTTTAAATCAAAAAAAAATATAAATAAAAAAAAAAATTGCATGAGTGTACCTAGTAGATGCAATTCTGAGAGGGAGCTTAGCTCCACTAGAAAAAACCTCTGGATTTCTAAAGAGGAATCATTGAAAAAATCATTGGACAATCTTCTCTATTATCTCTAAGAGATAAAAAACGCACGCGTTCGTGCTCGCCAAACATTATTGTTGCAACAGACGACAAACCATCTTCAAGTCTAGCTATTGTTGATAAACCGAAAACTCAAGTAGGTATGGATAGGTATATAACCGTGGTTAAACGTCAGTGAAGCCCTAAATCCGCGCAAATATCATCGCAACCAAAAATGTCTATGGACGATATTACCTCCGCGACAAGGGATAGTAATAGGTTTGCTATCCTTTAGTCTGACGAGCCAACTACATCAAAAAAAAAAACATTTAAACCGCCACCAATATACTTGAGAGAACCTACTTCTAGTGAGCTGGTAAAAGCACTTATTACGGCAATTGGTAAAGACACCTTCAACGTAACATCAGTGAAGCACGGACAAATAAGTGAAACAAAAATCCAAGTCAACTGCGAATATGATTACCGAAAACTTTCTGCCGCTCTGGAAAAAGAGAAAAGATCCTTTTATACTTATCAACTTAAAAGTGCTAAAGGCCTTCAGGTTGTTATAAATGTATTGACCCTTATGTAGACACGGATGAGGTTAAGACTGCACTGCTAGATAAAGGCTTTAAAATAAAAAATGTGGTAAATATGCAGAACCGTGAAAAGATTCCTCAACCCATGTTTAGGGTTGAATTGGTTCCAGGGGATGTTATTCTCAAAAAGAATGAAACTCACCCAATTTATAACCTTAAATTTCTTCTTCATCGCAGAGTTACCGTTGAGGAGCCGCACAAGCGTTTAGGGCCCGTTCAATGCCTAAACTGCCAGGAATTTGGCCATACTAAGACCTATTGTAAACTGCCCACAGTTTGTGTTGTGTGTGGAGAACTGCACGGCACATAACAGTGCAAAAAGTCAAAAACTGACTCAAGTGTTAAAAAATGCTGTAACTGTGGAAGCAACCACACTGCAAATTACAGGGGCTGCCCTGTCTATACCCACTTTAAGCAGTCAATGACAAATAAGCCATCAATTACCTTTAAGCAACCCCAGCAGTCAAACATCATTTCTGCAAACAATTTTCCCCCGGTAGGCCAGTCAACCAGCCACATAATCATGCAAAACCCCAAACAAGTTTCATATGCTAGTGTGGTCAAAACCGATACAGAAAACTTGAATCAGGAGCCCAAGCCCCAAAATTCCGATCAAAATTTTACCAATCTTGAGGCAACTCTGCAGATTCTTGTTCAGTCCATAAACACTTTTACCGTTTCTATGACAAACATGGTGCAGGAAATGCTGAAAATGCAATCCACTATTTTGCAGGCAATCTTAACAAAATGAATTGGTTAAAAATATGTTTCTGGAACGCAAACGGCATCCGCCAACACAAAAATGAACTTGAGCACTTCCTTATGGAAAAGCAAATGAGATATAATGATGATTGCTGAAACTCATTTGACAAGCAATAGTTATTTCAAAATTAATGGCTACACACTGTATGACACTAAAGATCCTCGTGGAAGGTCTCAGCAATTCTAATAAAAAATAGAATTAAGCACTATTTTCTGCATGAGACACGTGAGGAGTATCTCCAAGCAACTAATATATGCATTGAATATTTGCATGGAAAAATCGTTATTTCTTCGATCTACTCACCGCCACGATTTTCAATAACAGAAAATGAGTATTCACATTTTTTCAAATCACTTGGTTCTCGATTTTTAGCAGCTGGTGACTATAACGCTAAGCACACTTTTTGGGGATCACGTTTAATTTCCCCAAAAGGCCGTGTGCTTTTTGACACAGTTTCCAAACTGGGCTTAGATGTGATTTCAAGCGGACATCCCACTTATTGGCCCTCAGACCGGCGAAAGATTCCAGATGTTATAGATTTTGGAGTTGCAAAAAATTTTCCTTTAGAATGGATGCAAGTAGAGTCTTCATTAGATTTGTCATCGGACCACTCACCCACTATAATATCCGTTTCGTTCCCCCAGGAGGTTGGCTCCCCGTATAGTGACTTGGCGTTCGCCATCACTAGAGTTAATTGGCTAAAATATAAGAAATATTTGAGTACTCATTGTACAGAAAATATTGCCTTGAGAACCCCTGAGGATGTTGATATATCAATTAAAGATTTTTCTGAAGACCTTAAACTGGCCGTACAACATGCTACCACTACCCATTCGAGTTTCAGAAATGAGAACAATAGAACTTATTCGTCTGAAATTGAGCAACTTTTGTCAGAAAAAAGAAGAGTTAGAAGAGAATGGCAACTTCGCAGGTCTCCCCAGCTTAAAAGCAGGCTACGGGAGTGCATAACTCAATAACAAATGTTCTTGAAATCCAAAGAATGGCTTCCCTTAAAAATTATCTAGAAGGTCTTCATGGTAGCCCGCAAACCGACTATTCTCAATGGAAAGCGACAAAAGGTCTGCAAAGACCCGTAATAGGTAAGCCACCTTTGCGAACTTCATCTGGCGACTGGGCAAGAAGTGATTCTGAAAAAGGGATGGTGTATGTTAATCATTTGAAAAACGTTTTTACTGCAAATGATACAGTGGATGATGTTGCTGAGTTTCCGCCATATGCTGTTAGACCGCTTGTGCCTTTGAGACTTAGTTTTCAAGATGTCGAAAACGTTATAAATAAAGTAAACTCAAAAAAAGCTCCAGGTTTTGACAAAATTACTGGCAAAATGCTTGTACAGTTACCTCGGTTTGCTAGAAAAATTCTTCTTTTCATTTTTAACGCTATTTTGCGCCTAGAATACTATCCTGCAGAGTGGAAGGTGTCTATGGTTACTATGATACCCAAGACAGGGAAGGATCCCACTAAAGTAGAGTCATTTAGACCAATAAGTCTACTGCCAACAATTTCAAAACTTTTCGAAAAATTGTTAATGGCGAAGTTGACTCCAATATTGAATGATGTAGGATGCATCCCGGATCATCAATTTGGTTTTCGGGCTAAGCACAGCACCATAGAACAAACGCATAGATTAGTTAATGTTATAAGAAAGACTTTTGAGGACAAAAAGTATTGCTCAGATCTATTCATTGATGTTTCCCAAGCTTTTGATAAAGTGTGGCACGAGGGATTAATGCACCAAATAAAGTTGAACTTGCCTGCAAACACTCACAAGCTTCTGGAAAGCTATTTATGCGGCCGGAAGTTTGTTATCAGAGAAGGCGACTTTATAAGCCCAACTCAGCCAATCGAGGCAGGAGTCCCCCAAGGTAGCATTCTGGGACCCACTTTATATTTAATTTACACTTCTGACATGCCAACCAGATGTGGTATTCACACTTCAACTTTTGCAGATGACACAGCATTCTGCAGCGAACATGAAAACCATCAAGTAGCTTCGCGAAATTTGCAGGAGTATATTTCAATATTAGAGCAATGGTTGAAACTTTGGAAAATAAAAGTTAATGAACAAAAATGTACTCACGTTACATTCACACTGCGTAGACAAACATGTTCAGCTATCCAAATTAACAATTCACATATTACGCAGCAAAATGAAGTCAAGTACCTTGGTATTCATCTCGACCGTAGGTTAACGTGGAAGCCTCACATTGACGCGAAAGTCACTCAGCTAAAATTAAAAGCAGCGCAATTAAATTGGCTTATGGGCAGAAATTCTACATTGAAATTAGATTGCAAACTTTTGTTAAACAACGCAATACTAAAGCCTATATGGCGCTACGGAATTCAATTATGGGGCATCGCCTCAGCGTCAAACATTGAAAAAATTCAAAGGCGACAAAACAAAATTCTTCGAACAATTACTGCAGCTCCATGGTACGTAAAAAACTCCCGAATTCACAAGGATCTGTGTGTTCCACTGGTAAAAGATGAGTTTTCAAAGCATGCGACAAGGTATATCAACAAATTGGAACTTCACCCAAACCTTCTTGCACGAAACATACTTAATTTTAGTGGTCACACTCGGTTGAGAAGAAGGGATACTGTTGCCACCATCATAGCGTTAAGTAGGTGATTTTACCGATATAATATGCGCATAATAAAACTTTTCGTCTAGCATTGGCTGGACTCAGTTAATTTATTGTATTTAGTAATAATATTAGAATACTTATTGTTAGTTCACATTGTGAAGATTCAATAAATAAATAAAAGCTAAAAAAAAATATTCCATGGCATGTAGGCTGTGTTATATGTTCACGCGCTGTAAATTCAGGTTACGAACCAAACATACCGACCTAGAGCAAGCTGGGAAAATCTTTTCATGTCCTTAACCGATTCTACTTGATCGGCTCATCCTAGTGTGGTTTAATAATTTGATTTTGTTTTAATTGCTCTATTGATAGCCGGCGCGTAACAAAAGGGTTAATTTTAAATATTTAATTTTAATGGAAATTTATAATATTTAAAATTGTACTATAGATAACCTAATATATAAAATTATAATAATAACTTAACGTTATATAAGTGTATAGATATAGAGTTAAACTATGGAAATTGTATTTATTATCCTCATGAACTAGCTATTTAATCAAATATGGCCCCATGGGCTGGATTAAGAGAACTGAAATAAATGAAAATGAAAATGAATATAAATAACAAGACACTCTCGGAAGTTATGATTAGTCCTAGTTATTAGATATGATTAGTCCTAATCAAGCAGGCAATGATGGTCTGAGCAAGATCTACAAAGAGAAAGCAATTGCAACCCACATGAAAGAACTATTTATGGCTGAAAATCAACCACACTTAAAGTAGTATCAACTGACTAACGAGAGCACTTAGTAATGAAAGTGGTGGATTGAAGTTTGTGGGTAGATCAGACTGGACAGAAAAAATGTTTATTTTTTTTTTTTGCACGAAATATATGTATATAAGATTCAATAAATAAATAAAAGCTAAAAAAAAATATTCCATGGCATGTAGGCTGTGTTATATGTTCACGCGCTGTAAATTCAGGTTACGAACCAAACATACCGACCTAGAGCAAGCTGGGAAAATCTTTTCATGTCCTTAACCGATATCTACTTGATCGGCTCATCCTAGTGTGGTTTAATAATTTGATTTTGTTTTAATTGCTCTATTGATAGCCGGCGCGTAACAAAAGGGTTAATTTTAAATATTTAATTTTAATGGAAATTTATAATATTTAAAATTGTACTATAGATAACCTAATATATAAAATTATAATAATAACTTAACGTTATATAAGTGTATAGATATAGAGTTAAACTATGGAAATTGTATTTATTATCCTCATGAACTAGCTATTTAATCAAATATGGCCCCATGGGCTGGATTAAGAGAACTGAAATAAATGAAAATGAATATAAATAACAAGACACTCTCGGAAGTTATGATTAGTCCTAGTTATTAGATATGATTAGTCCTAATCAAACAGGCAATGATGGTCTGAGCAAGATCTACAAAGAGAAAGCAATTGCAACCCACATGAAAGAACTATTTATGGCTGAAAATCAACCACACTTAAAGTAGTATCAACTGACTAACGAGAGCACTTAGTAATGAAAGTGGTGGATTGAAGTTTTTGGGTAGATCAGACTGGACAGAAAAAATGTTTATTTTTTTTTTTTGTCATTCATTTATTTATTGAATCTTCAAAATATGAACTAACAATAAGTTTTCAAATCTTAATACTAAATATAAAAGTTAGTTAAGTCCAGCCACTGCTAGACGAAAAAGTTTTATTTTGTGCTAGTAATGTCATATGAATAAATAAAGCAGTATTGCTTAGACTATCCAACATTCAACACGTCTTTTATTACATGGTGTCAGAAATGGGATTTTAAAATAAAGTAAAGACAACGGGGGAAAAAATTGAACATTGTATGAAGAAAAAAAAAAAAAAAAAGAAGAAAGAGTACTTGCAAATAGATAAGTACGAAAAAATTTGTGAGGGATATTTATTATAAACGATTGTCAATATCAGTTAACGGTGCACGAAATATATGTATATAATTACATATATAAAAAGAGAGAAAAAAATTTTATTCCAGCAAACATTTAGGCATTTGGGTTGTTATGACATCAGCTGGTAGTAATAATCAACTAAATAATTCTGAACCAAATTATTACAGTGCAGTAATGGCAAACATTAAACCACCAAAACCACTGCTAATTAATAATGAAATTGACATGGCAGTTGAATGGGCAGATTGGTTAGATGAATATAACAATTATTATACAGCAGCAAAAATTAAACAAGAAAGCGAAGAAGTACAAATAGCAAATTTAAGAGCAATCATTGGAAGAGAAGCAAACAAAGTGCTGAAGAATTTTAATTTAAGTGAAGCAGAGTTGAAAAAAAGAGAAGTTGTAATACAACAATTCACAAATTACTTTTCTCCACCACGAAACAGAACTTACGAGCGTTATCAATTTCACCACATAAAGCAACAAGAAAACCAACCGTTTGAAGATTTTTTGCAAAAACTACAACAACAAGTAAAGCACTGTCCCTATGGTGAAAAAACGGATGAATTCTTAGTTGATCAAATCGTATTGGGTTTACATTCAGAGAATACTCGGAAAAAGTTGTGGATGGAAGAAAATCTGAATGTAGAAAAGACTTTTAAAATTTGCAGAGTAGCAGAAAGAGCAGGAAAACAAATGCATGATTTAAACAACGTAAAAGAATGTGCTGATAATGTAAACGTGATTAACAGAAAACAGAAATTTACATGTAACCGGTGCAACAAAGAACACGGACGAAGAAATTGTTTGGCATATGGTAAGGAGTGTTATAACTGCGGAGGGAAAGGACATTTTGCCGTAGTATGTAGAAAACTAAAAAAAAGAGAACATCAGAAAAGTATAAATCAAGAAAAGAAACAAGTGCATGCAGTGGAAATTAGCGACGAGGAAAGTGAATTTCAATATATTGGTTCAATAAGAGTAAATTGTGTCAAAAATAGCAAAAACAAAAGTGACAGGTGGTATGCTACAGTTAGTGTTGGTAACCGAAATTTGAAACTAAAATTAGATACAGGTGCAGAATGTAATGTATTACCTATGAAAGAAGCTAAGCGGATAGAAGCCGTTATTGAAAACTCAGCAACCAAAAAGTTAATAGCTTATAATGAACAATCTATAGACGTACTTGGCGAAGCAATTTTACTTTGTGAAAATAAAAATAAAAAAATGAAGTTGTCTTTTAAAATCGTTAAAGAAAATTTAGAGCCAATATTGGGACAAGATAGCTGTGAAAAATTAGGCTTAATAGCGCGTATACATAAAATAGAAGAACAAAATGAAACTATTTTGGCTGTTGCAAAAACGATGAATATGATATTGATTTTATTGATAACCCCAAATTTCGAATAATACCACCAAGAAAAATTCCATACGCATTACAAGCTCAAGTAAAAAATGAATTAGATAGAATGGTTCGATTAAAGGTTATAGAACCAGTTAGTGAACCAACTCCAGCTGTTAGTCCAATGGTTATTGTTGAAAAGAATTCGAAAATTAGAATTTGTATGGATCCAACTGAGTTAAATAAAGCGCAGACATTTTCCACTAAAAACTGTAGAAGAAATTGCTGCCAAGGTACATGGTAATAAATTTTTCACCAAGCTCGATTGTCAAAAAGGATTTTGGCAAATTAAAGTGTCTGAAAGAACATCCAACTATTTAACCGTTGCTACACCTTGGGGGCGATACAAATATCTTCGAATGCCATTTGGCATTTCATCTGCTCCAGAGGTATTTTCTGAAATCATGGCACGTACATTAAAAGGTACTGCAAATTGTGAAGTATATATATATATATATATATATATATATATATATATATATATATATATATATATATATATATATATATATATATATATATATATATATATATATATATATATATATATATATATATATGTATATATATATATATATATATATATATATATATATATATATATATATATATATATACTTATATATATATATATATATATATATATATATATATATATATATATATATATATATATATATATATATATATATATATATATATATATATATATATATATATACATATACAGTGATGTTCGATGAAATAGAGCCACACTCCTTTTTTCGTATATTGTCTATCAGAACCCTTAAATCAAAATTTAAATGTAAAAGTCATCCTGTACTTATTTTTTTACTTCTCTTGTGAACAAAGTTCCGTTATTTTTATTTGAATTGTCGCGTCATTATTTTCCAGGTTAGTACATTTGTAGTATTACTAGTGAAAACAAGTGTTCCAAAAAATAGAGGCGATTTAAAAAAATATTTTTTTTGCGAGTGTTTTGCTATTTTTGTTTTTATATTTGGAAGAAACGGTAAGCTTAGCCCTTTAATTTTATAAATAGTAAATAATCGACATAAGCAGTTACAATTTAGAACACAAAATGGGCAGAGGTAAACACTGCAGTATGGAAAACAGGACGATTATTAAAAGACTGCATAATGAAGGCAAGAGCTATAGGCAAATAGCAGAAATATTTGGATGCTCGAAGAAAATGGTGGAAAATGCAGTGAAATATAAATTCAAGCCGGAAAACAGAGGGAAAAAGAGCAAAATCACTGCTCATTTAGAGCGAAAAATCCTGCGCCACGTGCGAAAGGACCCATTTGTTACATCTGCAATTAGAAAAGAGTATAACCTGGATATTTCCACTTCAGCAATAAGAAAGTTCTTAATTAAGAACAATTTGAAAGCAAAGAGTGCGCGTAGAGTTCCATATCTCACTAAAAAGCATATAGAAAAAAGATTAAAATTTGCCGAAGAACATTTGAAATGGCCAACAAGCAAATGGCGAAACATATTGTGGTCAGATGAAACAAAAGTAAATTTGTTTAATTCTGACAGAAGCAGCCTTCGTGTAAGAAGACCTGCAAACAGCGAATTCCGTCCCGAGTACACAATAAAAACCATTAAACACGGTGGAGGAAATATAATGGTATGGGGCTGTTTCTCTTACAATGGAACAGGGCCTTTATTTCGTATTGAAGATAGAATGGACGCCATATCTTACACAAATATTTTATGTAGCACCATGTTGCCATACGCTGAGTGGGAAATTCCGCTTCGATGGGTGTTTCAACAGGACAATGACCCGAAACACACATCGAAGCGGGCAAAAGAGTGGTTTCAAAATAATGAAGTCAAGGTTTTAAGCTGGCCGGCACAGTCGCCAGACTTAAATCCTATAGAAAACCTGTGGCAAATAGTGAAATCAAGACTTCGAGGAAAAAATGCATCCAATAAAGACCAACTATGGGCATTAATTCAAGATGCGTGGCAAAACATCCCTGTGAGCACTTGCCAAAAACTTGTGGACTCAATGCCAAAGCGTTGCTTAGCTATTATTAAAAATAATGGTTATTCTACTAAATACTAAGGATAACAAAGGAGAAATGTACAAATATTCATGTTTAAAAAACTTCAAAAACTTGTATTTCCGCTACCGAAAACCGATGGCTCTATTTTTATTCACACCGAAAATTGGAACTTTTTTTTATTTTTATGTATAAGAACTTTTTAAAATCCTTAATTACAAATTTTGCGCTGAAATATTTTCTATTTTTATGTGATATGAAGATAAAAAAAATAAAACCCCCATTTTATATACTTTTTGATCATTATTTGTGAATTTATGCTCCAAGTATATATATGTATATATATATATATATATATATATATATATATATATATATATATATATATATATATATATATATATATATATATATATATATATATATATATATATATATATATATATATATATATATATATATATATATATATATATATATATATATATATATATATATATATATATATATATATATATATATATATATATATATATATATATATATGTTTGAAAGGTGTAAAGAAATGTTAGAGAGGTTTATAAATAGAAAAGCTTGTTTTTTGTGTTTTGACGGATATTATTAGAGCATTTTTCTTTTTAAATTCTCAGCAATTTGTTTGGATTGTTGGGATATAAAGTTGAATGTGTGAGAATATCATTCAATAATTTCCAAAGTCTACTGATGATTAGGGTAGTTCCTATGAAATGTCGACATATAGATAGCTGGGAAACATAGAAAACAAGCTATTTATAATTTTTTACTGGTATAAATGTTAGAAGCTTAAATAGCGAATAAAAAACTTAATTGTTTGAATAGATATTCTGCTTACAATGCATGTATAATTGGCCTTGCAGGCTTTCTTTGTATTGATATTGGATAAATAAATAAAATACAGAAGTTAATATAATATTTAACTAGCCCTTGCATCATCCGGCAGAGCAGCAATACCTTTGTATGGTGACAGAACAGCGTATTTGGCGCTTAAATTACCTCTAACGTCCCAATTCTAAGATACCATCACATGCAATATTAAAAAAACACTCCTCAAAAGGTAAAGTGCTGCAAATTTGTAAGATAATAGTATGAGTTAAATGCACAATGGCCCACAAAAAATCTTTAGAGGCCCTTAATCGGATGTAACAAGATTTTGGAAGCAACAACAAATTATTTGGAGGAGCACTAATTGCCGAAAATTGCCTGCAATTCCATTGATGATGAGCTTAGTGCGTCCCTTAAGTCATATCTTCTTTGTCGTATTGAAATTAACAACAAATATGCGAGCTGTAATATAATGCACAAACTGCATTATTTTTCCATCGAAATTTTGTAATATGATACAATGCATTGAAGAGTTACTTAAATGTGTATTTCCAAATGTCGAACGCAATTTGAAAAATAAACAGTGGTTACGTGACTGAGCGTCACTTCCTCTCAAAAACAAAGATGTCAGTTCAATAAGTAACAGAATTCTAAATAAAATCAGCGAATCTACAGTTACACAAAAATCTATCGATACCGTGATATGAGATGAATGAGCATGCTGTCTATTATTCTTTTGAGTTTTTTAACTCACTTGATGTTTCAGGATTTCCACCATATGTGCTGCAACTCAAAAATAGATACCAATTATTCTACCGCGCATCAGCGATCCACTATAACATTGCAACGGCACTCGACTTGCAGTAAAAAAAACTGCGAATCATTATAAAGAGCAAAAATAAATGTACAAATATGCTATTACCACCAATTACAATGATTCCAACCAACTTGCCATTTGATTTCAAAAGATTGCAGTTTTCTGTTCGTTTAGTGTTCGCAATAAAAATTATTAAAGTTCAATGTCAATTCGTGCAAGTTTGTGGCTTGAATTTGTCAAGTCCATGTTTCTCCCACAGACTTCTTTATGTTGCATATTCTCATGTAGGGAAAACTAAAGACTTTTTTGCGTATGTTTCGTATAGACTAACTAAAATTATTTTATATCCCAGAGCGCTATAATGGATAGCAGTCATCATTAATATAGCTAATAAAATATTTTTTACACTATATAAGCACTTTTTATTTCACTCTAATTATGGGATAGCAACGTACACCGGGTTAAGCTAGTAATATTATAAGAATACATACATATGTACATTTTTATGTTAGTACGCATCTGCTACGACTAATAACTTACCGCCTAATAACAAAACTGTTGGCTTTTCCGACATGGTTTTAATTTATGAACGTAATTGTAGTAATTAAAACAACTTATGCTTCAGGCTGCTCACAATAGTCGCCTTTTTATTGAAATAACATACCCAAATTTTTTGGAGGCAAGCAAAGAAATAATGCAGTTCAATACAAAAAAAAATTGCAATTACTAGTGGCAGCTTCAGGACTACAAGAGCCACAGTACTTTGTGTAATATATGCTCTATTGACTGTCATACACCTATAATATATAATAAAATTCGTCAAAAAGAACTAGTATTTCTTTTTACAAAACAGATAGTAAAACATATTTTTAAAACTTTCTTTTTTCTTTTTCACTCTTTTTTGACAAAGAATTTGAACGCAAGAGAAGAAATCAAGGCAGCTGCCGTGGAAGAAAACAAACTTTAGTGAATGACTAACTTTCTTACAAAGTTGCAAAAAAAGTATTATTATTTGTTTATATACAAAAACTTATTAGTGATGCCAAGTCCACTTTCTGGAAACTAAATCTGTCATTTGCTTAGAGCGCTTTTACATTTGGACAGACGATGGGCAGACAGACGAAATTTGATGGTGCTGTAACGAAAATTTTCGGTGGGGGAGAGTGTGTAGTACACGACTCTCTGTACTAGACATTTGTGGACATTTTTTCTTTCTCTTTTTAACTTTTCGCATTTTTTCTGTTGTTGCTTCATATCATTATTCTCATATCAACTTCATATAAACACACTAGCTGTGCTTAAAAAAACAACAACAACAAAAAAGAAAGAAAAGAGAAACGAAAATTTCTGTCTGTCTATTAATTTCTTAAATGTAAAAGGTTTAGGCAAGACCAAAAGAGAAATGAAAAAATGTCTGCCCATCGTCTGTCTAAATGTAAAAGCTGAGTTACTGATTGCTTGAGCAATTATTGCTTGAGCAATGAGCTGTCAGTTGTTGTAATTTGGTATACAAATATAACAAACACAGTGATGTGCATACAACAAACACAGTGTTGTTCATACAACTTCTCACGTTGAATTTTGTTAGTATTTGTGATGAAGCAGTAATACGTTTACGCCACCTAGAGCAATTAGCAATCGCTATACTGTTATTCTTCTGCCGACGTTTTTGCTTGAGCTTAGCAAAAAAAATTGCTATGTGGAGACGCTAGGTTACGAGCGAGCTCGTATAGCATGTTCACACGAAGGCTTATTTTCGAGGTTCGCGGCCCAATCTTGATTGAACCAACATGATTTGGTCTTTAGACATTTTTGATTTTGAAGATATTTGCGCGGATTTAGGGCTTCGCTGACGTTTAACCACGGTTATATACCTATCCATAGCCACTTGCGTTTTCGGTTTATCAGTAATAGCTAGACTAGAAGATGGTTTGTTGTCTGTTGTAACAACAATGTTTGGCGAGAACGAACGCGTGCGTTTTTTATCTCTTAGAGATAATAGAGGAGATTGTCCAATGATTCCTCTTCAGAAATCCAGAGGTTTTTTCTAGTGGAGCTAAGCCCCTCACAGAATTGCATCTACTAGGTACACTCATGCATTTTTATTTTATTTATTTATATTTTTGTAATTTAAAAGTATATAAAAATAATTGTCACAAAGTTTTTATTTTGTAATTATAAATTCGCTCTTCCACTTATTACGGTTTTCCAAGAAATCAAAACTTTAATGTATAGTTTTTCCCAACTGGATAGGTAATCTTCACGTACAATAACAATCAGCATAACATCGATTTGCCTTTCCCTCAGGAAGTGTTCAAGTTCATTTTTATGTTGGCGTATGCCGTTTGCGTTTCAGAAACATATTTTTAAATAAATCATTTTTTTTAAATAGCTGATTGCATTTTTAGCATTTCCTGCATCATGGTGGTCATTGTACGGAATGAATGGAATATTGATGTGTCGGTTAACGAACTTTCTGAAAAGCTTAAACAGGCCGTAGAACATGCTACTACTACCCATACAAGATTTATAAATGTGAACAATAGAACATTTTCGTCTGAAAATGAACAACTTCTAACTCAGCTTTTACATTTAGACAGACGATGGGCAGACATTTTTTCATTTCTCTTTTGGTCTTGCCTAAACCTTTTACATTTAAGAAATTAATAGACAGACAGAAATTTTCGTTTCTCTTTTCTTTCTTTTTTGTTGTTGTTGTTTTTTTAAGCACAGCTAGTGTGTTTATATGAAGTTGATGTTGATATGAGAATAATGATATGAAGCAACAACATAAAAAATGCGAAAAGTTAAAAAGAGAAAGAAAAAATGTCAACAAATGTCTAGTACAGAGAGTCGTGTACTACACACTCTCCCCCACCGAAAATTTTCGTTACAGCACCATCAAATTTCGTCTGTCTGTCCATCGTCTGTCCAAATGTAAAAGCGCTCTAACAGAAAAAAGAAGAGTTAGAGCGCTTTTACATTTGGACATGCTTGTCGGCAAAGATCTATTCAAAACCTTTCAAATGACACCAATATTGTTCATTTACATAGTACATTGCCCACAATTGTAAAAAATCGTATATGTATAATATATTGTGTATATGATAAATTTGGATGCTATGTGTAAGTCGAAAATTATGCGTTTCCCCGAATTTCATTATTTAATACGCTGCTATTTTCAATTCTCTATCACCGGACATACATACTATTTATGTTGGAACTGCGTGCGTAAACTAGATTTATGATAATTATAAACTATTGTTAAATACATAGGTGATCAAAAATGCTTTTGGAAGAAAGTCTATTAAATGTTTAAGATTTTTGTTCGGCCCTACAATATACACCGCCAAGGAAGCGTATACTGTTCATGTACCAACCGAAAATATTGTACTTAATCATTTCTACGAACACCATAAAATTGCACCGAACAAGTTGAACCAAACTCTACTGTATGCCATACATGTATAACGAATTGAAGAATATACTCTAATTTGATTTACTTTTTTCAGCTCATTATTAACCAGTGAAGAACTTTACCCCATTTTTTCCAATAATTTGAAACCTACTAACATTTATTTAGAACTAGAAATACTTGAAACTGGAAATTTAGATTTTATGCGTTGCAAGAGCGCATTACAAAGCCCTGAAATTTTTCCAAAGGATTTTTCATCATTACCAGCCAGCTGCAAGGATGTACACATATATTTAGTGCAAAAACAGAGCCAGCCTACTAATGATGAATTACTTACATGTTGTAAACAGATGCAGGTGTTTGAAGATCTGCTAAATTTAAGCTTGGATTGTAATACTGAAATGTCAAGAAGCTTTGCAAATGAAAATAGTAAACAAAACTTAGTACCTATACAATCGATTTGGTGGGAAGCAGAAATATGTATACGTGGTTTCAAGGATCAACCAATTAAAGGAGCTAACATATGGACCTAAACATTTTTATATTATGTGTTTTAAAATAAATACCTATTTAGTAATGTATATTGTGTATTCATTATTGAAGGAAGGTCGCTGACGATATCACAATTATCTTAATCTATATACATATATGTATATAAAAATGAATGTATGTGTGTATGTTTGTCCTTTACAGAATCGTACACTATGCGTTTTATCATAGTGTTGTGCGTGAGCCCGAGAAGGTTTCTAAGTAGGCGAAACCACGCCTACTTTAACGCTCACTTTTTTATATTGAGTAATACATGGGTTTTGACAGATTTACTTCAAATTGTATATACGACACTGTAGGCGAGGTATAAATAAACAAGTTGTATATGCCACGCCCATTTTTACGCCCCATTTCATGCGGAAAGACGTTTGTCGTGTAGGCCAGACTGCTGGACCGATCTTCCTGAAATTTTCACAACACTAAAGCTCTGGGCACTTCTTTCTTTTGACCATGCCCACTTCTTTTAAAATTGAGTTATTGATTCCAAATGGTTTTTACTGTAGGCGAGGTAAAAATATGCCCTTCCATCAGATTGTTTTGATACACAACATGCTAAATCAAAAAAACTTTTTTATATCTAATAATAATCGAATAAGTAACAAAAAATTTACTATAATAAATGGCCTTCAACAGGGTACAGTAACCGCTCCAATTCTCTTTAATATATTTCTTTTAGAGCTTTTGAAACAAATTAAAAATAACATTGTAGCATTTGCCGATGATATAATAATTTTTCATTCAGGCGACAAAATCATAAAAATTAATCGGGAATTGCAAAATTTATTTTATACTGTAGAAAAATATTCATGGGATTGGAAAATGAAAATAAATATTGACAAATGTGAAACTATTCTATTCCGTCCACCGGTTGGAAAGTGCAATTATAATATAAGAAAATACTGGAAAGAGTTTGGGGTTAAGTCAAGCGCTAATATTATTGTAGCTAACAAGCAGATGGTAATATATTTGGGTATTCACCTCGATAAATTCTTATATTACCATAAACACATAGATCTACAAATTATAAAAGCTAGAAAAGCATTTTTTATGTACAAAAAATTATTTTACTCCAAATATGTAAGCGCGCCAGTTAAAAGTATATTATACCAATCCTTAATTAGACCAATATTGACTTATGGTTGTCAAATTTGGTACAATGTTTCACCATCATATATGGAAAAAATGAGAGTTTTCGAACGTAAATGTCTAAGAGCTTGCACTTCCCTCTTTAGATCACCAGATAGTGACTTTAAGAAATATATTTCTAATAAGAGGCTATATGAAACGTCAAAAATAAGCCGAATCGATAATTTTATAATTAACATAATAAGAAAACACATTTTAAAGACATTCAATTGCAGGGTTAATAATCTTATTATGGCACCCTACTATGTTAATGAACAATATATCGAGGAAGTTCGAAAAAATGGGTATGTGCCACCGGAAGCATTTTTATACCTAGATAATCAACGATATATTCAAAATGATGTCGGCATTCCAGTGTTATATCACATTTATAGGCGAGCTAATGTTAAAGACATAATTAGTAAACAAACTACACAACGTAACATTAGATACGATACAAGCCTCTACTTGAAGGATAAAAACACTAAAAAATATTGATGGCTGAACCGATCTGGTAGCTAATTTTTTTTCTTTTTTTACTCTTTAACTACATATCTTTTAATAATTCTCATATTACGATACAAGCCTCTACTTGAAGGATAAAAACACTAAAAAATATTGGTGGCTGAACCGATCTGGTAGCTAATTTTTTTTCTTTTTTTACTCTTTAACTACATATCTTTTAATAATTCTCATATTAAAGTGGTTTTTTTCAATTGTTTTTTCCTACACAAAGTATAAGCTATTAACGTACAAACATACATATGTATCACAGAATGTACACGTAAATTAATCTATAAAAAATTTCTCAAAAAGAACTTAAATTTCTAAGAATTTTGAATGTACTAGAGAGCTCGAATACGGGACAGTGTACACTATACTATGTTTATCTACTATTTGTTTATTTATAGTCTTAATTGTTACAAATTACTTGTTAAATAAACGTAAAAAAAAAAAAAATCGATTTGGTGGGAAGCAGAAATATGTATACGTGGTTTCAAGGATCAACCAATTAAAGGAGCTAACATATGGACCTAACCATTTTTATATTATGTGTTTTAAAATAAATACCTATTTAGTAATGTATATTGTGTATTAATTATTGAAGGAAGGTCGCTGACGATATCACAATTATCTTAATCTATATACATATATGTATATAAAAATGAATGTATGTGTGTATGTTTGTCCTTTACAGAATCGTACACTATGCGTTTTATCATAGTGTTGTGCGTGAGCCCGAGAAGGCTTCTAAGTAGGCGCAACCACGCCTACTTTAACGCTCACTTTTTTATATTGAGTAATACATGGGTTTTGACAGATTTACTTCAAATTGTATATACGACACTGTAGGCGAGGTATAAATAAACAAGTTGTATATGCCACGCCCATTTTTACGCCCCATTTCATGTGGAAATGTAATGTCGTGTAGGCCAGACTGCTGGACCGATCTTCCTGAAATTTTCACAACACCACTAAAGCTCTGGGCACTTCTTTCTTTTGACCATGCCCACTTCTTTTAAAATTCAGTTATTGATTCCAAATGGTTTTTACTGTAGGCGAGGTAAAAATAAAAGTTTTATGTGCCACACCCTTTTTGTACGCCCCATCTCATACGGGATGACGCTTGCCGTGCAGGACAGACCACTGGACCGATCTGCCTGAAATTTTCACAGCACACCACTAAAGCTCTGGTGTCTTTTGTAATACACTTTTTTACCCTGCCCACTTTTTTTTAATTGAATGATTGATTCCAAATGGGTTTTTATAGATTTACGTCAAATTGTAATTACATCTTACTGTAGGTGAGGCAAAAATTAAAGTTTCATGTGCTACACCCATCTCATACGGGACGAAGCTTGCTGGTGAGATAAGAGCGCTGGACCGATCTGCCTGAAATTTTCACAGCGCAGGAAACATCTTTCTTTTGGCCATGTCCACTTTAACTTACATTTTTTTAAATTGAGTAAATTGTTCTTCGTGGGTTTTAACAGATTTACGCACATCTTACTCTAGGCGAGGTAAAAAAATTATTATTACAATTCACGGCCAATTTCTTGTAGGACAACGCCTGTCGGAAAGGCCAGACCGCTGGAATGATTTTCTAAAAAATTTCTCAGTCATCACTAAGAATACTTTTTTTCAACCGCGCCTTTTTTAAATTGTGTAATTGAGTCTACACGGGATATAACTAAACGGGTTACTTCAAATCTATATTATCAGCCATGTTTCGAGAACGCGCGATCTGAAACCGCAATGCGTTTTGAAAAACGCTTAATTGGTTTTTAGGTGTTCTGAGGAACGCGCGTTTTGCTGGCTTTTAGGAGTTTTTTCCGAAAAACTTCATTATGTGCTTTACATAAGTACGTGTAAATTTGACAACATACATAAATATTATTTATTTATTAGTAGTATTTTTAATACTTTTTCATTACATTTCATTTAAATTAGATTTAATTTCATCAAAAAGTTTTAAGCTCTAATTTGCATTAACATTTTTAATAAAATCTACAGCTATTTTCAAAAAATATTGTTTGTTTCATTTTTATATTATTTGGCGTCTTGTTATACGTTCTTAGCCCTTTGTAAAATAATAATCGTTGTGTATCAGTAGTATTTAATCGCTGTAATCTGAAATTTTGATTATTTCGTAGGTTATACAGCTGAACATCTCCAACATATCTAAGTTGTTCTATTAGGTAATCTGGTGCTTCTCCCATCTCCAATTTTCTGATAAATATTAGTGTGTTAAATTCCAGCCTTTGGTTTATATTCATCCATCTGAGGGCATCTAACAAGCATCTTACTGATGTAAAACGATTTAGTTTTAGTATATACCGCATTGCTTTATTTTGTAGTTTGTGCAACCTATTTATTGGACTATTCGTGCAACATGTATATATTATGGTTGACCCGTACTCGAAATGTGGTTTTATAATAGTATTATAAATGTTTATTGCCGTAATAAAAGATACTTTCTCTCTTATACGCTTTAAGAATCCTATCTTTTTTTCAATTTTCTTGCACATATATTCTAAGTGTTCTTTAAAATTTAGTTCTTTATCTATAAAACACCCCAGATATTTTATTTTATCTACTTTTTCAATTACTACATCATTAATCTTTAGTTCTTTATCACTGTCCATATTTATTTCCATTAGTTTGGTTTTATTCTCATTTAATTTTAATTTATTCATTTTTAGCCATCTATTAATTTTACACATATCTGTTTTTAATTTTTCATAACACATATCCTCTGTCTGGGCTTCTGCGAAAATCAGTGTATCGTCTGCATATAGGACTATTTCACAATTTTCTAAAACTTTTTCCATGTCATTAATATATAAAATAAATAACAAGGCACCTAAAATTGACTTTATACTATTAACTTTTGTCATCTGTTTGTGGTAAGAACCGATAAGCCAAACTTGAATCAGGAGCCCAAGCCTCAAAACTCCGACCAAAATTTTAGCAATCCTGAGGCAACTCTGCAGACCCTTGTTCAATCTATAAATACATTTACGATTTCCATGACAAACATGATGCAGGAAATGCTGAAAATGCAATCCACTACTTTGCAGGCAATTTTAAAAAAATGAGTTGGTTAAAAATATGTTTCTGGAACGCAAACGGCATCCGCCAACACAAAAATAAACTTGAGCACTTCCTTATGGAAAAGCAAATCGATATAATGTTGATTGCTGAAAACCATTTGACAAACAGTTATTTCAAAATAAATGGGTACGCATTATATGACACTAAAGATTCCCGTGGAAGATCTTGCGGAGGATCGGCAATTCTAATAAAATCCAGAATTAAGCACTATTTTCGGCATGAGACATGTGAGGAGTATCTCCAAGCAACTAATATATGCATTGAATATTTGCATGAAAACTTCGTTATTTCTTCGATCTACTCACCGCCACGATTTTCAATAACAGAAAATCAGTATTTACATTTTTTGAAATCACTTGGTTCTCGATTTTTAGCGGCTGGTGACTATAACGCTAAGCATACTTTTTGGGGATCACGTTTAATTACCTCGAAAGGCCGTGCGCTTTTTGACATCGTTCCCAAAATGGGCTTAGATGTGGTTTCAAGCGGACACCTCCCTTACTGGCCGACAGACCGACGAAAGATCCCAGACGTTATAGATTTTGGAGTAGCGAAAAATTTTCGTTTAGAGTGGATGCAAGTGGAGCCTTCATTAGATTTGTCATCAGATCACTCACCCACTATAATCTCTGTTTCGTTCCCCCAAGAGATTGGCTCACCGTTGATCGTCATAAGAGTGAATTGGCTAAAATACGAAACATTTTTGAGTACAGATTGTACTGAAAATATCGCCTTGAGAACGCCTGAGGATATTGATGTGTCAATTAACGATTTTTCTGAAAACCTCAAACTGGCCGTACAGCATGCTATCACTAGTCATATAAGATCTAGAAATGAGAACAATAGAACTTATTCGTCTGAAATTGCGCAACTTCTGTCAGAAAAAAGAAGAGTTAGAAGAGAGTGGCAACTTCGCAGGTCGCCCCAGCTTAAAACTAGGCTACGGGAATGCGTAACTCGACTAAGAAATCTGCTTGAAGCCCATAGAATGGCTTCCCTTAAAACATATTTGGAAAGCCTTGATGGTACCCCTCAACCTAATTATTCCTTGTGGAAAGCGACAAAAGGTTTAAGAAAACCCGTAATAGGTAAGCCACCTTTGTGAACTTCAACTGGCGACTGGGCAAGAAGCGATTCTGAAAAGGGAATGTTGTATGTCGATCATTTGTGAAACGTTTTTATTACAAAGGATTCAGAGAATAATACAGGGGAATTACCACAATATGTTGTTGTTAATTTTCAAGATGTCGAAAACGTTATCGCTAATACAAACCCCAGGAAAGCTCCAGGCATTGATCAAATTACTATTAAAATGCTTGAACAGTTACCTCGTGTAGCTAGAAGAGTTCTACTTTTTATTTTGAACGCTATTTTATGCCTTGAGTATTATCCTGCAGAGTGGAAGGTCTCAATGATTACTATGATACCCAAGCCAGGGAAGGATCTGACTAAGGTAGAATCATTTAGACCAATAAGTCTTTTACCAACAATTTCAAAACTATTAAACTATATATCAAACTATATAAATTGTTAATGGCGAAGTTGAGTCCAATATTGAACAATGTGGGATGCATCCCTGATCATCAATTTGGCTTTTGGGCTAAACATAGCACTATAGAACAAACCCACAGACTAGTCAATGTCATAAGACAAACCTTTGAGGAGAAGAAGTATTGCTCAGCTCTTTTTATTGATATTTCTCAAGCTTTTGATAAAGTGTGGCACTACGGCTTGATACACAAAATAAAGTTGAACTTGCCTGCTAATACTCACAAGCTTCTGGAAAGCTACTTATATGGGCGGAAATTTGTTATCAGAGAAGGTGATTTTACAAGCCCAACTCAACCTATCGAGGCAGGAGTTCCTCAAGGTAGCATTCTTGGGCCTACTTTGTATTTGATTTACGCTTCTGACATGCCAACGACATCTGGAATCCACACTTCAACTTTTGCAGACGACACAACGTTATTGAGCGTTCATGAAAACCATCAAGTGGCTGCGCGAAATTTGCAGGAGTATATTTCAATATTAGAGAAAAGGTTAAAACTTTGGAAAATTAAAGTTAATGAACAAAAATGTACTCATGTTACATTCGCATTGCGTAAACAAACATGTTCAGCTATCCAAATTAACTATTCACCTATTCCGCAGCACAATGAAGCCAAGTATCTTGGTATTCACCTCGACCGTAGGCTAACGTGGAAGTCTCACATTGAAGCAAAGGTCACTCAGTTAAAACTAAAAGCAGCGCAGCTAAATTGACTTATGGGCAGAAATTCTACATTGAAATTAGATTGCAAACTTTTGTTATACAACGCAATACTAAAGCCTATTTGGTGCTACGGAATTCAGTTATGGGGCACCGCCTCAACGTCAAACATTGAAAAAATCCAAAGGCGACAAAACAAAATTCTTCGAACGATTACTGCAGCTCCATGGTATGTAAAAAATTTACGAATTCATAAAGATCTCAGTGTTCCGCTGGTAGAAGAGGAGTTTTCTAAGTACGCGACAAGGTATGTCAGTAAACTGGAACTTCATCCAAACCTTCTTGCGCGTAATATACTTAATTTTGGCGGCCACAGTCGATTGACCGTTGGCACCATCAGAGCATTCAATAGGTGATTCTACCGATATTGCTCCCGCATAATAGAACTTTTTGTCTAGCATTGGCTGGACGTAAGTAAAAAGCACATTTTATTTTTTTTTTATTAGTTTTGGGTTCAGTGGAGGTATTTGTAATTTCCATTGTGCTAAACCAATTATTCGCTGTGTATATCCCTTCAGAAATGAAGAGATTTGGTCCCATTTGTGTTCGTTCTATAAAAATATCTCCCTTTTCCGTGTCTACTGGTAGAGATATGGTAGTCTTCGTTGACTCGGGAATTACATATTTCTCTGAAGTATTATTTGGTTTAAATTGAAGTGGTAATGAAACTTGTTCTGTTTTTAGTGTGTTACTGGTGAGATCAATATTTGCTTTTACTTTCGTTAGGAAATCTAGGCCAAGTAGCCCATGAAAATATGTATGAAATTTGAATAATAGGAATATGAATTCTCCAGGTTGCTTAAATTCGTGAAATATGGGTAACGTAACTTGTTTTGTAAGTGTATGCTCATTCAGGACTGTTTTAATTGTTATTGGTTTACAATTTTCTGTAATTTTTGGGTCTATAAGTTCAGGTGCTATAAAGGATGATGAGGCTCCTGTGTCTATTAGAAATTTTAGTGCTTTCCCTATCGGTGAAATAATTTGTATGTAGGCTAATTGTGAACCATGTGTATTAATATCTATGTAACCTGCCGATGGGTTGACGAAAAGTGAAAATTTTGGGTATCATCTATATTAGTGGCTACATCCTGGGTTGGTGTAAACTGATCTAACGTTTGGTATTGTGGAGTGGTTGGTTGCTCCATGTTGTGTATTTCGCTTTGTCTATGGGCTCTGATTTGAGAACTCGGGCTTTGTTTTATAAAGGTGTTTTTGGAGTAAGTGGTATATCTTGAATTGTAATTTTCCCTTTTAGGTATTATGTTTTGAGGCGATCTATATTGATTGTTTTTGGAAAATTTGATTTCGGGTTCTTCAAATTTTCTCTTTTGTGGTTGGTTACTGAAGTAATTGTTTGGCCTGTATTGTTGGTTAGAGTTATAATATTGCGAGGTTCTAGGGTAGTTATTGTTGTAGGGTTGTTTATAGAATGTGGATTGTCTATAGTAAATATTCTGTTCCTTAAGACAGAATGACAAGGCTGATGCGAGGGATTTAGGTTGCATCGCTCGAATGGAGGAGCCAAGGGGTTCTTTTAATCCTGATAAGAATGTATTAAGGCACATATCAGCGAAGAGTTCCTTTTTTGATGAAATTACATTCGCATCTTTTTCGTGAATGAGAATGTTATTGGATAGTGCCGCCTGTATCTCTATTATTTCGCTATAAAATTCCTGAATTGTCTTGTTAGCTTGCCTAACGTTGTGTAGATCTTTAATAAGGGATGTTTCGGATCTTTTATCCGAATAATGAAGAATAAGGTTGTTTTTGATCATATCCCAATTTAAGGGGGTGCCATACATATTAAGAATTTCGTTGGCCTCGCCCTCTATTTTGTTCCTAATTGCTCTTAGGAGAATTTTCCCATATGGAGTACTATCTGCACTGTTAATGTAGAGTAATATCTCCTCTACATTATTGATAAACTCATATAGAAGCCTTGGATTGCCACTAAAATGAGGTAGGTCTTTGATGGCATCTGGTATTCTAAGGGAATTGAAAATGTCAGATTGGGTAATAGTCGCTGGATTTGCCTGAGTCATTTCTACTATTTCTTCTGGAATATCAGCTAATGTCTTTTCCCTAAGCCTAGTTATTGGCCCTAAGTATGTTTTCTTCATAAATTAGTATAAAGTGTATTAATGAGTTTGTAATTTATTAGTTGAATATGTGAATTTCTACTTTAAGTTTTGCAATAAAGATATTGATAATGATAATTGTAATAATATATATGAAAATATAATAATAATAGTTATAATTTTTTTCTTTTTTTTTTTTTTTTTTTGAAGATAGAAGATAAGACACCTTTCAGAAGAGTTTTTTCTTGAATCACAACCACGCTATGCTCTGGTTGGATGTTGATTTCTTTGTACGATAAAAAATTTGAATTTGTTTTACTTTTTATTTTTTTTTTTTTTTTTTTTTTGATTTACAACATCGGATTTTATTTATATATTATTTTTTTGTACGATAAAAATTTGAATTTGTTTTACTTTTCTTTTTTTTTTCTTTGATTTACAACCACGCCACGCTCTGGTTGCAAAAGTACTAAATATTCTCCTCCAAGGAGTAAAATGTATCCATTATTATTTTTGTTATTTATGTTAGTTGATACAGTTATAGTTACACATGTGCCTTGGTGACTATAACTTATTAAATTATTTGTTTCATTTGTTATTTGTTCTCTTCTTTTCTTTAGGTGTTTACAAGGATATAGGACTAACTTTTACAAAATTAATATGACTTACATTAACATAACTATTATGATGTAGTTCATCTTAAAGTTGAGTTCTTGATGAATGTAGGTTGCTGATAGGGTTGAAGTGTTGAAAAATTTAGTTGTTGATAAGTTGGGTTGTTGATCGTTCCCTGAAGTTTGTGGTTGAAGGCTGTGATTGTTGGATTTAAGTTGCATTTCCTTTGAGGATGTTTAGTTGTTGATACAGTTGGGTTGTTGATCGTTCCCTGAAGTCTGTGGTTGAAGGCTGTGACTGTTGGTTTTACGTTGAATTTCCCTTGAGGATGTTGGTTCTTCCGGTTATAGAGGATTAAAATCCATCCGTGTTGCTTTTATTTAAACATTTTGTTTGTTTGTTGGAGTCTATTTTTTCACTTTACACATTATATTTTTTTCATTTGTTGGAGTTTATTTTTTCACTTTTACACATTATATATTTTTCGTTTTACTGTTTAACACGGATAACCGGCCCGTCGACTGCGCCATTTAAGATGTCAGTCAGCCGTTAAATTAAAAAAAACAACTTTAGATTTTCGTGGTTAAAAACAATTCTGACTTTATTCATTAAAATTGTATTAAAAGAAAACTTAAATTCTATTTTATTTTTGCTTATTATAATTTAATATTGATTTATTTTGCTTACTTCTACAATTTATTCGTTTTTAGTTCATTTATTAATTATTGATTAGTTTGCAAGTAAAATTAAATATCAAATATTTAATTTTATTTCCTTATTATTAAAAGAAACGGTTATTGACTTATTATTAATGAAAATAAAACTTGTGCAATTTAAGTAGGTTTATTGAACTATTTTATGGGTTAGGGTACATATATGGGTTAGGGTACATACTTGGGTATGTAACTCGGGCATCCCACTTACTGGCCGACTGACCGGCGAAAGATTCCTGATGTGATTGATTTTGGAGTGGTAAAGGGGTTCCCTGTGGAATGGATGCAAGCTGAGCCTTCGTTAGACTTGTCATCGGCTCATTCACCTACTGTTATTTCAGTGCGTTTTCCCCAGGAGACTTGGTCTCCGATTAACAATTTGCATAGGACTGTCACCCGAGTGAATTGGCTAAAATATAAAAAATTTTTGAGCACCCACTGCACTGAGAATATTGTTTTAAGAACACCTGAAGATATTAATGCGTCACTAAGTAACTTTAGCGAAAACTTTAAACATGCCGCTGAACTTGGTTCTAGCGTTTATTTAACACGCAGAAACCTTCAAAATAGAACGTATTCTTCAGAAATCGAGCAACTTGTGTTAGAAAAAAGAAGAGTAAGACGATAGTGGCAACTTCGCAGGTCTCAGCAACTAAAAACAAGGCTACGTGAGTGCACAAATCAACTAAGAAATTTGCTTGGAAACCAAAAAACGGCTTCTCTACAAACGTATTTAGAAAGTCTGGATGGTACTCCTCAGTCCGACTATTTTCTATGGCGGGCGACTAAGGGTTTAAAAAGGCCAGTTAGAGGTAAGCCGCCATTGCGAGAACCGTCTGGTGACTGGGCTAGAGATGACTCGGAAAAGGGTAATTTATTTGTTAACCATTTGAAAAACGTTTTTACCACAAATAGTTTTGATAATGCAAATGAGTTGCCACCTATTGTTAGTAGACCTCCTGTGCCTTTAAGATTCAATTTTGAAGAAGTTGAAAATGCTATTAATAATCTAAACCTTAAAAAAGCTCCAGTATGGACAAAATCAGCAAAAAAATTTTTTGTTTTTTTATCTTGGACCAGTACTCAGGGGATAGCCCCTACATATGCAGTGCATTGTACTGGAACTAGTTAAATAGAGTATGAGAAGGAGGAAAGGGGGAGTAATGTTTGTTAACTTATTATACGGAACGACCAAAACAAACATTATCACAGCATTTAAAATGTTGAAATTAAATTAGTTAAAACTAATCAGTGCCCAGTGTACATACCTTCGACACTGCTCAGATCAACAAAAATTAATTCAACACCGTAGGATAATAAAATACATAAGAGAAACATAAAACAGAATTTGATAATAGCAAATAGAGAAAAAATAAATTACAGTAAAAAAATAATATAATAAAAAAACACGTGCACACATGATGCAAAACTCTACCTATTACGGTAAAATTTCGCTTATTACAAATTAATAGTAAACATATGTGTAGGTATAGAAAAACACGTGTGTACGGAACGAAAGACAAAATGTATGCTCGTAGAGCTGCCTCGTGTTGCTAAAAGAATTGTTCTTTCTATTTTTAATGCTATTTTACGACTTGAGTATTACCCTGCAGCATGGAAGGTGTCCCTGATAATAAAGGTTCCTAAGCCAGGGAAGGATCACACGAAAGTAGAATCATACCGTCCAATAAGTCTACTGACAACAATTTCTAGACTTTTCGAAAAATTGCTAAAGGCGAAGTTGGATCCAATGCTTAATAAGGTGGAATGTATTCCTAATCACCAATTTGGTTTTAGAGCGAAACATGGCACCATTGAGCAAACACACAGGTTAGTTAATGTCATAAGAAAGGCATTTTAAGATAAAGAAGTAAGAGTGTAGTATATTCGGCTGGGCCGAATCTAAAATACCCTTCACGATAGTCACGAATATGTATAGTATATTAAAAATGTGACCTAAATATGCTCGGTTATATATGAACCGATATCGGAATTTTCTATTTTCTGTATTTTAGTAACCTTCTTTTATAACGAGAATTGCTTTTCAGCAAAAAAAAAAAAAAAAAAAAAATTTTTAATGGAAAAATCGGTTCAGGCTATATCTTGGGTATATATGGACCGATATCGATAATTTTAATTTTCCATATTTATATAACCTTATATCATTACCGGAACTGCTTTTGAGCACAACAAATTGTTTAAGTTCGCTTACGCGATATTTTCATGAAAAACCCGATTTAGGCTATATCTCGGGTATATATGGACCGATATCAGAAATTTTAATTTTCTCTATTTTCGTAACCTTCTTTTATAACAAAAACTGCTTTTCAGTAAAAAAAAAAATGTTATTGGAAAAATCGGTTCAGGCTATATCTCGAGTATATATGGACCGATATCGGATTTTTTCTTTTTCCATATTTATATAACCTTATTTCATTACCAGAAATGCTTTTGAGCACAAAAAAGTTGTTTACTCGGCATTTTCATCAAAAAACCTGTTAAGCTATATATCGGGTATATATGAACCGATATCGGAAATTTTAATTTTCCATATTTATATAACCTTATTTTATTACCAGAACTGCTTTAAGGTGAAAAAAGTTGTTTAAGTTCGCTTACGCGGCATTTTCATGAAAACCACGGTTTAGGCTATATCTCTGGTATATATGGACCGATATCGGAAATTTTCATTTTCCATATTTATATAACCTCATCTTATTACCAGAACTGTTTTAAGCAAAAAAAAGTTGTTTAAGTTCGCTTACGCGACATTTTCATGAAAAACCCGGTTTGCGCTATATCTCGGGTATATATGGACCGATATCGGAAATTTTCATTTTTCATACCTATATAACCTTATTTCATTACCAGAACTGTTTTAAGCAAAAAAAGTTGTTTAAGTTCGCTTACGCGACATTTTCATGAAAAACCCGGTTTGCGCTATATCTCGGGTATATATGGACCGATATCGGAAATTTTCATTTTTCATACCTATATAACCTTATTTCATTACCAGAACTGCTTTAAGGTGAAAAAAGTTGTTTAAGTTCGCTAACGCGGCATTTTCATGAAAACCCCGGTTTAGGCTATATCTCGGGTATATATGGACCGATATCGAAAATTTTCATTTTTCATATTTATATGACCCTATTTCATTACCAGAACTGCTTTTGAGCACAAAAAAGTTGTTTAAGTTCGCTTACGCACCATTTTCATGAAAACCCCGATTTGGGCTATATCTCGGGTATATATGGACCGATATCGAAAATTTTCATTTTTCATATTTATATGACCCTATTTCATTACCAGAACTGCTTTTGAGCACAAAAAAGTTGTTTAAGTTCGCTTACGCGACATTTTCATGAAAAACCCGGTCTAGGCTATATCTCGGGTATATATGGACCGATATCGGAAATTTTCATTTTCCATATTTATGTAACCTAATTTCATTACCAGAACTGCTTTTGAGCACAAAAAAATTGTTTAAGTTCGCTTACGCGGCATTTTCATGAAAACCTCGGTCTAGGCTATATCTCGGGTATATATGGACCGATATCGGAAATTTTCATTTTTCATATTTATATGACCCTATTTTATTACCAGAACTGCTTTTGAGCACAAAAAAGTTGTTTAAGTTCGCTTACGCGACATTTTCATGAAAACCCCGGTTTGGGCTATATCTCGGGTATATATGGACCGATATCGGACATTTTCATTTTCCATATTTATGTAACCTAATTTTATTACCAGAACTGCTTTTGAGCAAAAAAAAGTTATTTAGCTTCGCCTATGCGACATTTTCATTAAAAATCCGATTTGGGCTATATCTCGGGTATATATGGACCGATATCTGAAAAAAAAATTTTTGCCTTTTAGTCACCATGCTTAATAAGTGTGTGAAGTTTGAAGCAAAACGAACAACTTTTGTTTTCAAAAATTTTCAAACAAAACTGCAAAAAAAATGGCTTTTTTCGGAATTTTGAATATATCTCAGCTATACGTGGACCGATATTACTGAATTTCAATAGCAAACCCATGAATCGATGGGGTAAAAGAATGGTGAAAGAAAAATTTTCTAAGTCTAATGGTTTTCTCAGAAACGGTATTTCAACAGCGGACAGACGGACATCGCTTAATCGACTTTTCCATTAATTCTGATTCAGAATATATATACTTTATAGGGTCGCAAAAAAAAACTGTAGAAATTACAAACAGAATCACAAACTTATATATACCCTTTACATTTTTGTGAAGGGTATAAAAATATTGCTCTGCCTTATTCATCGACGTCTCACAGGCTTTTGATAAAGTGTGGCACGATGGCTTAATGCATAAAATCAGGTTTAACTTACCTGCGAACGTACATAACCTTTTGGAAAGCTATTTATATTGTCGCCAATTTAGAATAAAAGAAGGCGATTTCATAAGCCCCGCCCAGCCTACTGAAGCTGGAGTTCCCCAAAGCAGCATATTAGGGCCTATCTTATATTTGATCTACGCATCTGACATGCCAACAAGCACCAACATTCACACTTCAACATTTGCAGATGATACAGCGTTCCTTAGCATACATAGTAACCACCAGCAAGCATCAATAAACTTACAGGAACATATCGACAAACTAGAGAAATGGCTCAAGCTTTGGAAAATCAAGGTTAATGAACAATAGTGTGCCCATGTTTCATTCGCACTGCGTCTAGGAACATGCTCACCCATTACTATTAATAATAAAGTAATACCTCAACACAGTGAAGTCAAATACCTCGGTATTCATCTTGACCGTAGACTAACATGGAAGTCGCACATCGAGGCAAAAGTAACGCAGATGAAATTGAAAGCAGTGCAAATTAACTGGCTACTAGGCAGAAATTCGACCTTGAAGCTTGATTGTAAACTTTTGCTGTACAACTCGATTCTAAAGCCAATATGGTGCTATGGGATTCAATTATGGGGCACAGCCTCGGCATCCAACATTGAAAAAATTCAAAGAAGTCAAAATAGAATTCTCCGTAGAATTACAGATGCTCCATGGTACGTTAAAAACTCACGAATCCACGCAGATCTGAACGTACCTTTTGTGAAATCTGAATTTGTGAAGTACGCGACAAGGTATATTAACAAACTTGAATTCCATCCAAATCCTCTTGCAGTTAATATTCTTAACTTTGGTGGTCATACCCGTCTGAGAAGGAGGGATACTTTGGCTACCATTAGAGCTCTAAACAGATGACTGAATTCTGAAATAATATTCGCATAAAAATAAATTTTGGTCCAGCACTGGCAGGACTTTAATCACAATTTTTTTAGTATTAAGATTTGAATACTTATTGTCAATACATTTTTTTTATGTAGATTCAATAAATAAAATAATGAAGTTAAAAAAAAAAAAAAAAAGAAATCTGCTTGAAATCCAAAGAATGGCTTCCCTTAGCAATTATCTGGAAGGTCTTGATAGTACTCCACAATCCGACTATTCTCTATGGAAAACGATGTTATGTGCACCCTGTAGAAGACAACCGGTGAGTGTGCTAATAGCATACCACGGAGTTGCCATCACGGTTATCAGCGCAGGTTGAATGACCCAAGTAAAAGGGAAAGAAGAAGATAAAATGACAAATAAATAGAAGCTTCTAGAAAAAGAAAAATAAAATAGATGGCGCTGGCGGACTTTTGGCCGATTTTTCTAGAAAAGGAAAAGAAAATGGCGAAAAAAAAGGAAAAGGTATAAGCGCGTGCTGCGTGCAAGTGGAGTGTCAATTCTGGAGGAGTTGTTGAGTTGTGAAGTCTGGTGGTGATCGCGTTCGTAAGTTTCTATCGAAAGTGGAAAGAAAAAAAGTTTAACAAGAAAAGTAAAGACAGCTGTGTTTTTTTTTTAATGGACCAAAGAAACTATAAGAAAGCAACGAATTTAAAGCAGCAAATTTGTGTAATATATATTTAAAATTAAATAAATAAAGGTTTACAAAATTAATGCAAACATGATGTTGTGAAAAAAATATATATTCGGCGGCGCTCAATTGCAGATGGTCCATTAAACATCGACATCAATAAGCCATCATGCAACACCACAGCTGCAACATTTTACAACTAATCAACAGCAACCACAACATTTGTCACAAATACTGCAACAACAGCATACACATTTACAACAGCAACAGCAATTACAACTGCGACAACAGCAGCAACTTCCTCCACCGCCAACACATATAGCAACACATTATTCCCAGCCTCCCGCACTTGACACGAACAATCACCAGCAGCACCAGCATCATCCAGCACAATCACCAGCAGCAACAACATCATTCATCACAGACAACACGACAGCCTCCACAACTACCACAGATTCAGCCGCCCAGCGTTGTACCGCTGATTGATCCCGGTCATCATATTGGTGGCGGTCATAGCAGCAGTCCTGACTCGAATAGGAGCATTGCCCCGTCACACAACGGAAACCATGTTAACGGTATGCTAAGCAAACAGCAACAGCCCAGTGGTATAGTCCAACAAATTGGACTCCTAACAAGCACTTCAACAACAGCAGCAAATCCAAACAACGGTAGCAGCAGCAGGAAGCCAGCTAGCCACCACAACATCTACAGCAGATGATAACAACTGCAGCAGAGCGACAATAACCGGTAAGGTCAGCCGAGAGAAATGTAAGTTGTAGTGCATAAGTTATTAAAAAGAAAAAGTGGACGTTTACTCGGGTTTTTTTTACTTTAACTTTAATATTCAATTTGTTAGTAGTATAAGCCCACAGGGCATAAATAATAAATTACAGGGTACAAGTAGGCTGAGTTTTGAATTATATTTACATCATTATATAATTATAGAAATAGTGCGTATAGTATTGTTTAGTTCTAAGTGAATTAGTTTACCGACTTATATTGTAATATTAAACCCGTAGTTTTCCTTTTGGTCAGCCAAGTGGTTGGTCAATAAGGCAAACACCTAACCGCGGTAAATTAGATTTTGATTGAGGCCTGTATTTAGGCCCATGTCCTAACTACAAGTAGCTGAGCTCACAGACAGGTAGTAGGGGGAAAGTTTTTGTAGTACGGTAGCTGGTTTATTTGCCAGTTCGAAGATAGGTGTTGTCTTTTGGGACTCTTTTTTTAAAACCCAAAAGGAAGGCTTAGGCGAATAAAATAAGTTTTTTTAATTACTATTAATAAGTTTTGAAAAAAGGAAATCAACTAGAAATAAGAATGTAAATATATAATATATGTATATGCAAATATCGAATAGGAGATGTTTTGAATTATTTCTTTTGTTCAGTTCTATAACAGTAGACTATAATTATAATAAAACTTTTGTTAATTTTGAATTTTAAATAAAGAATTTCGAAATCAAGGTTGTCCGGGAGTGGAGCGAAGTAAGTATTGTGGGACGGTGAGTTAAAGGGAGAGTGGCCAGTACAAAATTAGGGATAGTATGCATAAAAGTTTGATTTTGGCAGCATGCTATCAAGGTAAAACTCTAAGAGGGAGGGCAGCCGAAGCGTGCCATCAACATCTGGCAGCTAAAATGGTGGTGTACCGAGACACAACTATGGATGGGTAAGGCAACACCAGGTACTATGGCAGTTTTTTTTCCTTAAACTTTCATTTTCGGGCCTCAGACTTTTTTTTTTGTATTTGGATGCAGGGAAACGACAGGAATCAACAACATCAACAAACAGCTCTAGAGATACAATAACAGCGACAAAAGGTCTGAAAAGACCCGTAATAGTTAAGCCACCTTTGCGAACCTATGCCTGTTGTTTGCAATCCCGTCTTGATCAGCCTGGGGTAGACGTCGGCTCCCTATATAAAATTGATAGTGTTGGATTCGTAAAAGTCAGGGTCAGCCAGGCGCAGGTTCTTATAAGCATCAGCGACACTACGGCGGATGTTCAGGCAACGATGCAGTTATGCGGGCTCTCACCGGGCTCTCTCCTTCCCCTTTAAAACGGTTCCGGAACGTAAATTCGCACCACTTATCCTCGCCAAAACGCTCAAATGGCAGGTGGCCCCGGTCAACTAAGAATTTTGCTGTGGTGGTGGTTGCAGCACCTGGATTCACCAATCCACGTACATGGCATCATTCGTCCTGTAACTTGATGCGAACTATCACGGTGGGGATCACAGTGGTGGTACCAGCTTTGCTGAGATATTCGTTGGCTCGGGTGATTTGCCGGGGGTGACGAAGGGAGTGGTGTTGGGCGTTGCAGTCAGAGCAGCGCTGCTTGCTGCGACATTTCTTCAGATGATGGGGATGGGCCAAGCAATTCTGACAGTAATTGTGACACAGCTTCTAGCCTGTCTGACACTGACATTTTCAAAAACTTATGGCATCGCCTTAACGGGTGGTTTTGGCGGCAGATGCGACAATCCGGATTTTCAGCCTTCAGGCGTTGGTGACGTTTGGTTTCCTCGATGAGAGAACATTGTTTTCGTTGCGGCGTGGTGGCATGTTTGCTGTTGTGTTGGTACTTCCATTTATTTCGTTTATGGAATTCGACGAGATAATCATCTTTCCATCTGCGAGTCAAGTGATAGTGAAATATTTTTAGTTTTTTCCAACGATTCACGTAACTGAGTGAATGGCTAGATAAGTCAGGTTCTGGAGGGGATAATATAGGGGTTCCGATCAGAAAGTGGCTCAGAGTCAACGCGCAGAGATTCGCAGGGTCTTCACTCATCGGACTTAACGGTCTGGAGTTGAGGCATGCTTCTATTCGACCGAGCATTGTATTAAACTCTTCGTACGTAAAACTTTGATTGCGGCATAGTTTTTTGAAGTGAGACTTAAAACTTTTCACCCCTGCCTTCCAGAGGCCGCCCATGTGGGAAGTGAAATGTCATTCCACTGGACTGAGACTCTCTTGGGACAAGAGCCCTTTCCTCATCAGGGACAAGAATTGTTGTTTGTCCTGAGCTAAGATGTTAGAGGCACCGACAAAGGCAGTGCCGTTATCGGAATAAATCGCGTTGGGGGTACATCGTCGAGAAAAGAAGCGTGCGAAAGTGGCTAGAAAGGCATGGGTAGAGATTTCTCCAGTGATTTACAAGTGTATTGCCTTGGTGGAGAATCACACGAAAACCAAGACGTATCCTTTGGCGTCTTTAGACCCACTCCCCACATAATATTTGATGTCGAAGGGTCCCGCGAAGTCAACTCCGGTGTTGTGAAAAGGGCGGGATAGTTGTGCCCGTTCGGGGGGTAGTGCAGCCATTATATGTTGACTGAGTTGACGCTTATGTCTTGCGCACGTGAGACATTGGGAGGTGATCGCTTTTATTAACGTTTTGAGTCGAGGGACGTAATAGCGTAGCTTTTTTAAACGGTATAAAAGCACGTTTTGGGCGTGTATCGAGTATTGGTGCAAATGCTTAATTAACGGACGGGTAAACCGGCCTTGATAGGGTAATAAAATGGGGTAAAGTTCATCATAACTCAACGTAGGGGAGATTGCTAAGCGACCGTTGATTCTCGTTGCTCCATTAGAGTCGAGAAAGGGGTTAAAAGTTAAGAGCGAGCTCTTGCGGTAATTGAGTTATTTGTAAATATTCTTACTCAAAATGAGATTTCTGGCGGGCAACGATCATGCAATTTTTTACAAAAATTATTTCCTTGACTGACAATTCCTTTTGTGTGGTATCAGCTTGCAATTTTGATCGTGCGCGGTTGTAAAAACGAAATATATAACATATGACTCGTAATATTACGAGTCATATGCAGGTCTGCATATGACTCCGCGTCTGCATAATTCATAGCGCAAACTAAATAACAAAAAAAAAAAAATAATAATAATAATATTTATTTACACGCGGGCGATTAACTGACCAGTTAGGCACAGGTGAAATTCAATATTTGTTTCACGTCAACTATCAGTGGGAAACAATTTATTAAATTTTCCTGTCAGCCAGACAGTTATGATATCTAGTCTCTGCTCTCGGTTAACGGTGAGAAAAGAATTCAGTGCAGTAAATGTATGAACGATTTCTGGCCTTAATTTGTTTTGATTTTTATTTGTAAACTTTTTCTTTAAATATCATTAGTAATTAAATAAAATTCGTGATTGAACAATTATCAATCATCCAAACAGTACTGCGGTTTTGTTTCTTACGGTTATTCTGGTGTACCACCTGAATAATCCTAATAACTTAATTTATATTCATAACTTGGTGAACCACCAAGTTAGCTTTCACACAATAAAGTTAAGGACGGCAAACGAGCCTGCCCTTAACAGCCATCTTTCTATATCTGCTGCTTAATCATCTTCACTACTATGATATTCGGGGACAACCAACCAGCTGGATCGAATAATTTGGCGATTTCGGACAACACACGTCTCTTTGTAGTTAACTTCTGATCAGGGGTAGATTTCAACATGAAATAGAATATAGAATAGGGCTCAGGTGGAACGCTTCCAGCGTTCCTTTGTAATACTGGAGTCTGACAACTTAAGAAACTCTTCATCCAGCAAGAGAACTCTTCATCCAGAGCAGAACAGCTATTAGTTCGTCTCGCGCTTTTCGCGCCGATAATATGGTGTGAGCTCCGTACATATAATTTCGCAGAATGTCAGAGACCGTAGGGTAAGCGGTTTCGCTTTCTGTAGCGAGTCTAGCAATGTTCTGATTGCTAGATATAATATACACAGTTTACACCGAAAGTTACGGTATGGAGTTCATAGTTTTGAACTATTTCGTTGGGAGAGATGCGATGCAAAATTCGCTGAAAGGGGTTATGAGTTGGGTGTACCAGAATTTGACGGTACATTTTCTCGATGCCCGCATTAAAGACGTAGTGGAAAAATATCCATCTCAAGAATAATACCATCAAATCTGCTTGTGAAACGTCGATGAATAAGGCAGAGCAATATTTTTTATCTTCAAATGCCTTTCTTATGACATTAACTAACCTGTGTGTTTGCTCAATGGTGCCATGTTTCGCTCTAAAACCAAATTGGTGATTAGGAATACATTCCACCTTATTAAGCATTGGATCCAACTTCGCCTTTAGCAATTTTTCGAAAAGTTTAGAAATTGTTGTCAGTAGACTTATTGGACGGTATGATTGTACTTTCGTGTGATCCTTCCCTGGCTTAGGAACCTTTATTATCAGGGACACCTTCCACTCTGCAGGGTAATACTCAAGTCGTAAAATAGCATTAAAAATAGAAAGAACAATTCTTTTAGCAACACGAGGCAGCTCTACGAGCATACATTTTGTCTTTCGTTCCGTACACACGTGTTTTTCTATACCTACACATATGTTTATTATTAATTTGTAATAAGCGAAATTTTACCGTAATAGGTAGAGTTTTGCATCATGTGTGCACGTGTTTTTTTATTATATTATTTTTTTACTGTAATTTATTTTTTCTCTATTTGCTATTATCAAATTCTGTTTTATGTTTCTCTTATGTATTTTATTATCCTACGGTGTTGAATTAATTTTTGTTGATCTGAGCAGTGTCGAAGGTATGTACACTGGGCACTGATTAGTTTTAACTAATTTAATTTCAACATTTTAAATGCTGTGATAATGTTTGTTTTGGTCGTTCCGTATAATAAGTTAACAAACATTACTCCCCCTTTCCTCCTTCTCATACTCTATTTAACTAGTTCCAGTACAATGCACTGCATATGTAGGGGCTATCCCCTGAGTACTGGTCCAAGATAAAAAAACAAAAAATTTTTTTGCTGATTTTGTCCATACTGGAGCTTTTTTAAGGTTTAGATTATTAATAGCATTTTCAACTTCTTCAAAATTGAATCTTAAAGGCACAGGAGGTCTACTAACAATAGGTGGCAACTCATTTGCATTATCAAAACTATTTGTGGTAAAAACGTTTTTCAAATGGTTAACAAATAAATTACCCTTTTCCGAGTCATCTCTAGCCCAGTCACCAGACGGTTCTCGCAAGGGCGGCTTACCTCTAACTGGCCTTTTTAAACCCTTAGTCGCCCGCCATAGAAAATAGTCGGACTGAGGAGTACCATCCAGACTTTCTAAATACGTTTGTAGAGAAGCCGTTTTTTGGTTTCCAAGCAAATTTCTTAGTTGATTTGTGCACTCACGTAGCCTTGATTTTAGTTGCGGAGACCTGCGAAGTTGCCACTATCGTCTTACTCTTCTTTTTTCTAACACAAGTTGCTCGATTTCTGAAGAATACGTTCTATTTTGAAGGTTTCTGCGTTTTAATAAACGCTAGAACCAAGTTCAGCGGCATGTTTAAAGTTTTCGCTAAAGTTACTTAGTGACGCATTAATATCTTCAGGTGTTCTTAAAACAATATTCTCAGTGCAGTGGGTGCTCAAAAATTTTTTATATTTTAGCCAATTCACTCGGGTGACAGTCCTATGCAAATTGTTAATCGGAGACCAAGTCTCCTGGGGAAAACGCACTGAAATAACAGTAGGTGAATGAGCCGATGACAAGTCTAACGAAGGCTCAGCTTGCATCCATTCCACAGGGAACCCCTTTACCACTCCCAAATCAATCACATCAGGAATCTTTCGCCGGTCAGTCGGCCAGTAAGTGGGATGCCCGCTTGATATTACGTCTAAGCCCATTTTAGAAATTGTATCAAAAAGCACCCGACCCTTCGGGGTGATTAAACGTGAGCCCCAAAAAGTGTGTTTTGCGTTGTAATCTCCAGCTGCTATAAAACGAGGTCCTAATGAGTTGAAAAAACTTCAATATTGTGATTCCGTCACTGAAAATCGAGGCGGCGAATAAATCGATGAGATAACCAATTTGTAATGAAAATTTTCCACACAGATATTAGTTGCTTGAAGGTAGTCCTCGCATGTGTCGTTCAACAAAAAATGCTTTATCCTAGATTTTATCAAGATTGCAGAACCCCCACAAGCTCTTCCACGGGGGTCTTTAGTATCGTATAATACGTAGCCGTTGATTTTGAAGAAGCTTGTTGACGTCAAGTGAGTTTCTGCAATCATCATTATATCGATCTGCTTATCCATCAGGAAGTATTCGAGTTCATTTTTGTGTTGGCGGATGCCGTTCGCGTTCCAGAAACATATTTTTAACCAAATCATTTTCTCGAAGCCTGCAAAATGGTGGATTGCATTTTCACCATTTCCTGCATCATCGTCATCATAGACGACGTAAAAGTGTTTATAGTTTGTTGCCTCAAGGTTACTGAAATTTTGATCGGGCGGTTGAGATATAGATTCCTGGTTCGGGTTTGTGAAAGTAGACGTAAAAGTGTTTATAGTTTGAATAAGGGTATGTATTGTTGCCTCAAGGTTACTGAAATTTTGATCGGGCGGTTGAGATATGGATTGCTGATTCCGGTTTGTAGACTTAACTACATTAGCATAAGAAATTTGATTTTGAACGATTATGTCGGTGGTTGACTGTCCTGTCGGAGGAAAAGAATTATTAGAAAAAGTTTGAGTCTGCTGTGGTGGCTTAGAAGCAATTATTGGTTTGTTGTTCATTGAGCGCTTGAGGTGGGTGTAGACGGAGCAACCTGTATAATTAGCTGTGTGGTTTTCACCGCAATTACTGCATTCTTTAATTTTTGGGTCAAATTTCGGCTTATTCCATTGTGCTGTACCATGGAGTTCTCCACACACAACACAAACTGTAGGCAACTTGCAGTACGCTTTAGTGTTGCCAAATTCTTGGCAGTTGTGGCACTGTACGGGTCCTAAGCGCTTATGCGGTTCCTCTACGGTTATTTTTCGATGTAAAAGGAATTTTATACTGTATATTGGATGAACTTCATTCTTCTTTAAAGTCACATCTCCTGGCTCTAATTCAACCCTAAGCACGGGTTGAGGGATCTTTTCACGATTTCTGATGTTTAACACATTTTTTACTTTGAATCCCTTGTCTGTCAAACCGGTCTTAACTTTATCAGGGTCAATCCGTTTTATTACGATTTGAAGACCTTTAGCGCTTTTAAGCTGATAAGTATAAAAAACTTTTTTTTTCTTTTTCAAATTCGTCAGATAGTTTTCGATAATCATTTTCATGGTTAACCTGAATTTTAGTTTCGTTAATGTTACCGTGCTTGATGGAGGTAACGTTAAATGTATTTTCTCTGATTACTGAAACAATTTTTCTTACCAGTTCATTGGACGCAGATTCCCTTAAATAAATTGGTGGTGGTTTAAACGTTTTTTTTGATGATCCTGTTGGCTCATCCGTTTGTAGAATAGAAAATCTGTTTTGGTCGGTTGGTCTAGCTGTGTCTTTAGAGATTTTAGATTTGGATGCAATTTGAGCAGATTAAGGCTTCGCTGACGTTTAGTGATTGTGATATACCTATCCATGCCTACTTGCGTTTTTGGTTTATTGGAATTAATTAGAGTAGAAGATCTGTTATCTTCTGTTGTAACATCTATGTTATGCGAGCCGGAACGGGAGCGGATTTTATCTCTTGTAGAAAGAAAATTATCCAATGATTGCTTTACAGATTATTCTTCAGAAGTCCATATACTTTTGCTGTTGGAGCTAGGCTCTTTTTCAGAATTATTTCTGATGGGATCACTCATACAGAAAACAAAACTTTAATGTATAGTTTTTTTCCAACTGGGTAAGTAATCTTCACGCACAATAACAACAATAGCAATGCACTGCCACCGCACTTGTTTTATTGAAATTGATTTTATTGTTTAGTTAATGAATTCATCGACGTTTCACAAGCTTTTGATAAAGTGTGGCACGATGGCTTAATGTATAAAATAAAGTTTAACTTACCTGCAAACGTACATAACCTTTTGGAAAGCTATTCATATCGTCGCCAATTTTTAATAAAAGAAGGCGATTTCATAAGGCCCGCCCAGCTTATTGAAGCTGGAGTTCCCCAAAGCAGCATATTAGGGCCTATCTTATATTTGATCTACGCATCTGACATGCCAACAAGCACCAACATTCACACTTCAACATTTGCAGATGATACAGCATTCCTTAGCATACATAGTAACCACCAGCAAGCGTCAATAAACTTACAGGAACATATCGACAAACTAGAGAAATGGCTCAAGCTTTGGAAAATCAAGGTTAATGAACAATAGTGTGCCCATGTTTCATTCGCACTGCGTCTAGGAATATGCTCACCCATTACTATTAACAATAAAGTAATTCCTCAACACAGTGAAGTCAAATACCTCGGAATTCATCTTGACCGTAGACTAACATGGAAGTCGCACATCGAGGCAAAAGTAACGCAGATGAAATTGAAAGCAGTGCAAACTAACTGGCTAATAGACAGAAATTCTACCTTGAAGCTTGATTGTAAACTTTTGCTTTACAACTCGATTCTAAAGCCAGTATGGTGCTATGGGATTCAATTATGGGGCACAGCCTCAGCATCTAACATTGAAAAAATTCAAAGAAGTCAAAATAAAATTCTCCGTAGAATTACAGGTGCTCCATGGTACGTTAAAAACTCACGAATCCACGCAGATCTGAACGTACCTTTTGTGAAATCTGAATTTGTGAAGTACGCTACAAGATATATTAACAAACTTGAATTCCATCCAAATCCTCTTGCAGTTAATATTCTTAACTTTGGTGGTCATACCCGTCTGAGAAGGAGGGATACTTTGGCTACCATTAGACCTCTAAACAGATGACTGAATTCTGCAATAATATTCGCATAAAAATAAATTTTTGTCCAGCATTGGCAGGACTTTAATCACAATTTTTTTTAGTATTAAGATTTGAATACTTATTATCATTACATTTTTTATGTAGATTCAATAAATAAAATAATGAAGTTAAAAAAAAAAAATCTGCTTGTAAGATTGGACCTGGGTGAAGAGGGTCGTTAAGACTCGTGCCATTTGTAGATGCGCTTGACGCGTTAAACACCACTCGCAATTTTGTCATGGTGCTGTCGGGTTTTATGACGGCATTGTGGGGCAGGTAATATGTTGCTGTCACCATATACGGGTGTTACGTTGGTCATTTGACCCAAAGTAGAATACTCTGTGATTAAACGGAATGTAGTGGCGGTGTAGAGTTTCTCGCAGTATACGTCCTCCGGTGATGACTTTGCTCTTCAAGTTCCCAAAACCGTTGCAGCTGATTATTCAACTCGACGATGTTGAAAAACGATATGAACGAATTTCTGCAAGGGTTTGTGGCGACCGTGCCTGTGATGATTCAACCGAAAACTTTTTTTTGAGCCACCAGAGAGTGTTGATCACCCTATTGCAAACCATCCTGAATAATTTTTGGATACACATCTCCGCCCAGCAGTAATTCAATTTCCTTGCACCGAGGTTGGTAGCATAGTTGCCATATTTGACAATTTATCGTCATTTTGAGTGCTGAAAATAACACTTTGACGATTTAAGGTCGGTTTTTGACGATTTTTGAAGATCACAATTTTACTGTCATATCTTTCAAGCCTAAACAAGAAAAGATTCCTAAACCCATGTTTAGGGTTGAACTGGTACCAGGGGATGTTATCTAAAAAGAATGAAACTCACCCAATTTATAACCTTAAATTTCTTCTTCATCGCAGAGTTACCGTTGAGGAGCCGCACAAGCGTTTAGGTCCTGTTCAATGCCTAAACTGCCAGGAATTTGGCCATACTAAGGCCTATTGTAAATTGCCCACAGTTTGTGCTGTGTGTGGAAAACTGCACGGCACATCACAGTGCAAAAAGTCAAAAACTGACTCAAGTGTTAAAAAATGCTGTAACTGTGGAGGCAACCATACTGCAAATTACAGGGGCTGCTCTCTCTATACCCACTTTAAGCAGTCAATGACAAATAAGCCATCAATTACCTTTAAGCAACCCCAGCAGTCAAACATCATTTCTGCAAACAATTTTCCCCAGGTAGGCCAGTCAACCAGCCACATAATCATGTAAAACCCCAAACAAGTTTCATATGCTAATGTGGTCAAAACCGATATACAAAACTTGAATCAGGAGCCCATGCCCCAAAATTCCGATCAAAATTTTAAAAATCTTGAGGCAACTCTGCACACTCTTGTTTCATCCATAAACACATTTACGGTTTCTATGACGAACATGATGCAGGAAATGCTGAAAATGCAATCCACTATTTTGCAGGCAATTTTAACAAAATGAATTGGTTTAAAATATGTTTCTGGAACGCAAACGGCATCCGCCAACACAAAAATGAACTAGAGCACTTCCTTATGAAAAAACAAATCGACATAATGTTGATTGCTGAAACTCAACAGTTATTTCAAAATTAATGGCTACATACTGTACGACACAAAAGATCCCCGTGGAAGATCTTGCGGAGGATCGGCAATTCTAATAAAATCCAGAATTAAACACTTTTTAATGAACGAGACATGTAAGGAGTATCTCCAAGCAACAAACATATGTATTGAACATTTTCATCACAAAATTGTTATCTCATCGATTTATTCCCCACCCCGGTTTTCAGTAACAGAAAATCAATATACAAATTTTTTCAATTCACTTGGGCCTCGATTTTTAGCGGCTGGCGACTATAACGCTAAACACACTTTTTGGGGATCACGTTTAATTACCCCGAAAGGCCGTGTGCTTTTTGACATCGTTTCCAAAATGAACTTAGAAGTGGTTTCAAGCGGACACCCCACTTATTGGCCGTCAGACCGACGAAAGATCCCTGATGTTATAGATTTTGGAATTGCGAAAAATTTTCCTTTGGAGTGGATGCAAGTGGAGCCTTCATTAGATTTGTCATCAGATCACTCTCCCACTATAATCTCTGTTTCGTTCCCCCAAGAGATTGGCTCACCGTTGACTGTCAATAGAGTTAATTGGTTAAAATACAAAAAATTTTTGAGCACACATTGTACTGAAAATATCGCCTTGAGAACGCCTGAGGATATTGATGTGTCAATTAACAATTTTTCTGAAAACCTCAAACTAGCCGTACAGCATGCTACCACTAGTCATTTAAGACCTAGAAATGAGAGCAATAGAACTTATTCATTTGAAATTGAGAAATTGTCAGGAAAAAGAAGAGTCAGAAGAGAGTGGCAACTTCGCAGGTCGCCCCAGCTTAAAACTAGGCTACGGGAATGCATAACTCAGCTAACAAATCTGCTTGAAGTCCATAGAATGGCTTCCCTTAAAACATATTTGGAAAGCCTTGATGGTACCCCTCTATCTGATTATTCCTTGTGGAAAGCGACAAAAGGTTTAAAAAGACCCGTAATAGGTAAGCCACCTTTGCGAAATTCAACTGGCGACTGGGCAAGAAGCGATTCTGAAAAATGATTCAGAGAATAATACAGGCATTGATCAGATTACTGGTAAAATGCTTGAACAGTTACCTCGTGTAGCTAGAAGGGTTCTACTTTTTATTTTTAACGCCATTTTACGCCTTGAGTATTATCCTGCAGAGTGGAAGGTCTCAATGATTACTATGATACCCAAGCCAGGGAAGGATCTGACTAAGGTAGAATCATATAGACCAATAAGTCTTTTACCAACAATTTCAAAACTATTCGAAAAATTGTTAATGGCGAAGTTGAGTCCAATATTGAACAATGTGGGATGCATCCCTGATCATCAATTTGGTTTTCGGGCTAAACATAGCACCATAGAACAAACGCACAGACTACTCAATGTCATAAGACAGACCTTTGAGGAGAAGAAGTATTGCTCAGCTCTATTCATTGACATTTCTCAAGCTTTCGATAAAGTGTGGCATGACGGGTTGATGCACAAAATAAAGTTAAACTTGCCTGTAAATACTCACAAGCTTCTGGAAAGCTACTTATGTGGGCCGAAGGCCCACATTTTATAAGCCCAACTCAGCCAATCGAAGCAGGTGTTCCCCAAGGCAGCATACTGGAGCCTACTTTATACTTGATTTACGCCTCTGACATGCCAACGACATCCGGAATCCATACGTCAACTTTTGCAGATGACACAGCGTTTTTGAGTGTTCATGAAAACCACCAATTAGCTTCACGAAATTTACAGGAATACATTTCAATATTAGAGAAATGGCTAAAACTTTGGAAAATCAAAGTTAATGAACAAAAATGTACTCATGTCACATTCACTCTGTGTAGGCAAACATGTGCGCCTATCCAAATAAACAACTTACCTATTCCGCAGCAAAATGAAGTCAAGTACCTTGGTATACACCTCGACCGTAGGCTAACGTGGAAGTCTCACATTGAAGCAAAAGTCACTCAGATGAAACTAAAAGTAGCGCAACTAAATTGGCTTATGGGCAGAAACTCGACGTTGAAGTTGGATTGCAAACTTCTGTTATACAATGCAATTCTAAAACCTATATGGTGCTACGGAATTCAATTATGGGGCACCGCCTCAGCGTCAAATATTGAAAAAATTCAAAGACGACAAAACCAAATTCTTCGAACGATTACTGCAGCTCCATGGTACGTCAAAAATTCACGAATTCATAACGATCTGAGTGTTCCGCTGGTTAAAGAGGAATTTTCTAAGTACGCGACAAGGTATATCAGTAAACTGGAACTTCATCCAAACCCTCTTGCGCGCAATATACTTAATTTTGGCGGCCACACTCGGCTTAAAAGAAGGGATACCGCTGCCACCATCAGATTGCTCAATAGGTGATTTTACTGAAATAGTTCCCGCATAATAAAACTTTTTGTCTAGCATTGGCCGGACTTAAGAATCCTAGTTTTTAAATTTAGTATTAAAAAATCTACCACGTAAATATATATGTATGTTTGTAATACTGCAATATTAAACTAAGTCAAAAATTGTACAAAAAAGCGTGTGCTCATATTTTAAAGCGTGTGCTCAAATTTGGAGATGAATTCAAAATTTAACTTCTATAAATCCTTACAATATTATAAAAGAAGGAAGTGTCTTTTCTAATATAATGAAAGAGTTTTCTTATTTCATCGTAGAATTCTAAAAACGAGTAATTTAATACGAGTTAAAGTAACTAAGTCTATTAATCTTGGAAATTTTCTTTTACGCTATAAATATGAAAACGCTAGATTTTTGGAATAATGTATCCTGTTATGACTAAGTTTATAGCAAAAATATTAGTCTCACATTCTCCAAATGTGTAAGTTTACATCCAGGTATGTGGAACTTAACAAAACCATAGTGATGCGATGGAGCAAAGAATGGTGTTTGCCTTTGCAGGTGTTGCAAATGTATTTGCTCTTGCAGGCTTTAAAACCATGTGAAGTTCCAAGACAGTTTGTACATCTATTCTGCTTCTTGACTGTAGAGTAACGATCATCGATCGACGTCACTAAAAACTCGGAACAGTATCGTAAAGGGTGAAAATATGAACAAAGCGCGCATTTTCCCTGATTGCCCCTGGAAACGTTTGTCTGATATCTTTGAAGTTTCTTCGTTGATGACTGGTTGAGCTTATTTGTCCTAGTAGACTGCGGGGTCTTTGCGGAATTTGAACTCGAAAATGTGGAACGCATGTCGGCTACCGATTCTAAGCTATGAATCCTGGTGGTTGTTGAATTGTCAACGTTGAAATAAGTTGAACACCAAAGGTTTCCTTTGGAGTTCAGATTTTAGTTTCTTTTGAATTCGTTTAGCCCAGGTAGAAACATCTTGTGCTGATATAAAATTAATTAAGCCTTAGAATAGTATAGAATCACTAAGACCCGTGAAGCAATGAAAAGAGTTAATCTTTGTTTGCCTAGTTGTCTTTATTTTTGTCAGTCTTTTATACAATTTAATTGCTTACGTCTAACTTAAAATTAATAATAATAATTTTTAAAGATCCAATTTCAATAGTTATAAAAAATGCCTTTAATTGCATTATTGCATAAAATATACTAAAAGTAAATGGCATTTAGTTTTATTATTGTAACATTAACCGATTCTGAAGGTAAATAAAATTTATATTTTTTATATTATAACATTAAATGGTTTTAAAGGAAATGACTGCAATAACAAGTTCAAGGGCAAATGACTAAAATATTGTCGTTTATGCATTTTTGTAGTTTTTAGTAAATACGTGAAATCATTTTTGCTTGTTGTTTTTTGACTTCTTTTAATATTTAAGTTTTGGTTTTTTTTATTATGGTTAACATTCTCCGCCACGTTGAGCGGATAGCGAAAATTATGTATGAGAGAACAAAAAAAAAACTAAATTAATGAAATAAGAGTTAACAAATTGTTTTTTTTTTTAAACCTCAGAGTTTTGCTATTGTGGTGCTGGTTGTGGAGCTGATTCTGGCATCGTTGGGGACAAGTTCATTGAGGCTCCCTTGTAGCATTTAATTTTCCGGCCAATTAGCATGACTATTGCCAATAATGACAGAAGTAGCGCCAACGAGCCGATATGTGGATGATGAAGCACTGGGTGCTTTATTTCCTTTGGAAGATTCTTGATGTCTGATAGCTGTCTTTGGATGTTGGTGAGCTCATCTAATTTGGTGTCCAATTCTATGTTTGGTGCTAGTAGCCTCTTGACCTCGGAGAGTTTGCCAATTGCCGTAATATTGCCAAACATTGCATATGAAGTATGAAGAGTAGTAATACTCGTTTCATGCCCATGGATAATTAGTAAATTTCCCTTTATGATACAGGTTGATTTCATGGACATGAGGCCAGATCGTTTGACGGTAAATTGTATGGTTTTGTGATGGTTTAACCCAGTCGAGAACGACTGTGAATTGGTTTACGGAAGTTTGGCACGTTGGTGGTCATCGGGCTGCAGCTCGCCGGAAATGGGGGGTTCGTTTCCGCTTCAACATCACAAATAAAAAAGAATCGTGCCAATTTGTTACTAAATCGTAGGCAAAACTAGATTGCTAAGAAAGGAAATCACGAGTGGAAAAGTAACATAAAAAAATATAAATCGAAATGAAATACGAATTTAGTTGCTGACGGACATATGACACAGTTGATCCGGCATCACTGGACACTGTAGGAAGTTGGAACTGCTTTTGTTGTTCCAATCAGGCTGCCCTCCCTTCTATGACATGGGTATGTCTTCCGTATGCATTATTCGTGCCTGTAAAAAAATCTTGAACAATGCCCCAAACCAAAACTTACCACATTCTCTCTTCCCTTATTCTACCACAACTCAACCAATAAACAAATCCATCACTTTGTTTCAAATTACATTACAATAGTTAAATATATTAATATTTCTTTCGGTTATTTTTATACAATCTATCAGTCTATTCTTAAGGTAGTATAGTTTTAGTGATTAAATTGTAGATGTGTTTCTAAATAAAAGTATAATTCATATCCTTTTGGTTATTTTTTGTTTGTTTCTTAACCGTAGTTTTTTTTTTTTAAAAAGTCAAAATTTTCATATACATTTACATTTTTTTATATATGTAGCTTTAATTACTATTATCGTGACAATTATTATCATTAAGTTGTGTTTTCCTTAACACAAGTTTAAAAAAAATCCAAAAAAAGTTGAGAAAATATTGAACTATTTTAGAAGCAAATGTTGCTCAATTTATTAATTAATTAATAGGACAGAATTCGCAAAGAAAAAAGAAATTAATTAATTTTTTTTTTAGTATGTATCATAGTTACATATGCTTGTGTGTGCGTTTATGTATCCACCTGTACATATACATATATATAAATGTTCATCTCTATATATATACACAGGTTTTGATATATCTATATAGGCGTGTGGGTCAAGGTAAATCTGTCCGCCAGTCCGAATTTTGTGCACGTTTATGAGTATATTCAGAAAAAATCTAAACGAATCTCAAACGTGTTTTAATTAAAAAAAAATTCACACAAAATTTCACCAAGATTCATTTCAAATACGTTCCAATCTTTTATGAATATGCACATGAAACCTTTAAAATTGTTTTTTTTTCTAACTATTTGTTTTTCTTTGCAGTTCAAAAGTCTATCTTCTGACCTAATTAACAATAAAAAACATTACCTTCTAAAAACTCTTCTCATTAGTTTCAATATCCTTCGTGATTGAATGATTATTGTAAATATGTGTTATTATAGTTTTTATCATTGCTACAATAAAATTCTATATTCTCAATAAACACTCTTAACACGTTGGATATATTTTTAATCACTAGAAAAGCACGAACTTTATAATAATATTCTGTGAAGAAATTTTAGCGTTCTTACGCAAGCCTTGAGAGATACATGAGTTTAATAAATGAACAATTTTAAATGAAAAAAATTAGACTTTTCAGACAACCTAATAAAAATTTGAAATTCAAAATAACTTTTATGAAGTTGCTGAACTATAAGAAAATGAAATAATAAATCTTAAGTGTTACACGTACACTGACGAATCACGATTAAATTTCTTGTTAACTCGATAATTATTTATATTGTTATATAAATAAAACGAATATAAACTTACATAAATACATATATATATAAACAAATTATATTCTTAAGAAAACAAATTACTTATCTTATACTGTGTGGTGTTTCTGATAAGAGCTTTTGGTGGCCATTGCAGTTGTCCTTTACGCTTTTATAGACTGGTGTTGGGAAGCTGGCAAATATACTGTTTTGCTGCGGCCGTTGACTGTACGAGGGCGATGATGATGATGGTTTAGGTGACACCTCAGGCAAATGTATAGTCCGATATGATTTTGAAGCTGCCGAAGAAAGATAGATTTTGCCGTTTTATAGCCGATGATGATGCCGATGCGGTGAAAGTCTGCGCAGGATATATATCTTCTTGGGTAAAGTTGTTGTCAGTTGGTTTTTAACTGTTGGTCTGACAGTTGAAGCAGATTTAATTTATTCGCTGTTGTTTAATTGCACTTAATGGCAATGTAGTACCATCAGTTTTGGTAATGAAACTTTTAGGTTTTGTTGACGAAGTAATTTTGTTCACTACAATTCGGTGCAACATTTAATTTCTTCGTAGCATCATCTTTTAATGCGACAAATGTTTCATGAGATGCAGTTTTTATTTTGTCTTTAAGCTGATTGGCCATTATTAAATTTAATTTCTATTAAACTTATTTTTTTTCTCTACGTTCGTCTGCTTGCCACTAAATTCTGTTCCATTCTGCCACGCTTCAAAGAACAAAACGAATTCCCGTCTTTTTTCGTGCGCAAAAAACTTGTTGAGAAAAAGAATGTATATAACCGTCCTGTTCTAACACATTAGACGTTCTGTAACAAAAACCGTTAAATCACGCCACTTAAACAGCCGCGAACATTCTATTCTTTATTCCCTTTTTGATTTATTTTCGCTCTAGTTGGTTCACTTGTCATGCGCAGAAAACTAGGATGCCACCTTACTAAGTGTTGCCGGACCGCTTTTAATGGTTGCTTAACAAAATGTTTGCTCACTTATGGCTGACATTAAATTGTCTGAGATAAATCAACCATCACAGTTTCAGAGTCGCACACTGCAGTTAGCTCTAATGGACTTGGTGTTGCATAAAGCCAACGATTGATATTGTTTAGTGCGATAAAAGAAACCTTGTTCTGTACGTTCTCGAAACTACATTGTGGGGATGCCCGGTTGTGAAACAGAGCAATTTCGCAGGAACAGCTGCTGGGGTCTCGAGTAACGTTGACTTGTAATGTAGTGCAAAGATATATGTCGCTCTTTGCTACAATACATTTATGGAATTGAAGTGTATTTAGTGTCTAATATCCATCTCGGTGGCTGTTCACAGCGAGATATTCATTAATTGTTTTTATAGCAATGTCCCTGTCGTTTATCTTGGTGGGTATAGGGATGGCCTTGAAAAGCTCAAAATGTTCCTGGTTCACTTACGGTAGTTCAATCATGAAAATGACACTCTCCTGTGTTACTGTGCTCTTGACGCTCATGATTTTGTATAATTCCAGCAAGTCAGTATCTTCAATTGGTAACGAGCGACCAATGGGAAGGTGGCCTTTAATTTTAGCTATCTCTGTTCTTAACTGTTTTGGTGTGAGGAGAAGTGGACTTATTTTACCGTGATTTGAGTGCGTGAGGGCAGCGACCAGCTCTGTCTCAATTCTTTGTAACTCTGCCGCAAGTGTATTTAATTGAATCGCCAGGGACATTAAATTTTGGGTTTGTCGCAAATTTGAGTTCTCGTCTCTAACTGTATTTAGCTCATTATAGATGCTGGTTTTAAGCTCTGAGAAGTGCACCTTCATATCATTCTCGCCTTGCTTGAGAATATTAATCGTCAAATTTATCGCCGAAGTTTGGTTTTTGAGTAACAGGTGCAAATACTCCTCGTTCTGCTTCACATTGGCTATAGTTTGAGCCATTTGTTCTGCATAATCCGAATCCATGACTCCAAATAGAGCATCAACCATATTCCTCACAATATTTAGTGCAGCTCTTCGGTTTCTTCTTGGAGTTAAAAGGTCTGATTCTTGAATGAGATTGTCCCAGGTATGCTGAAGTTCGAGGTAGAGTATTTCACATGATTTAGTAGCTATTGATTGTTTGCAGAACTTTGAAAATGCTGTTATTCCGGTTTCCAGAACCTTGTTCCTCTCCCAAATAGGTGTGTGATCGTAATATATGATGAACTTCTAGGTCGCAGTTACCAATTTTGTCGACCCTATGCCTTCGAAATACAATCCTGGGTTGGAAGAAAACTCTGTGACATTGATCGGAGAGGCTAGTATTATCGGCAGTAGCAGAAGCGAGATACATATTGTACTGAAGATTCCTTGCGAAGCATATGATACTACCTTCCGTTTTGGCTGTATAGAGTCGCCTTCTGATGAGAGTTGTCTCTTTTGCGATATTGGCTTGTCATATTCGCAGTGTTCTGTGTGAAAGTCGTTGAACAGGGGTGCCAATCTATGAATTGGCCTCTTGAAAGTTGCCTTCGCTGTTTTGACGTCGCAGACCCTAATAAGTCCATCATCTCCTTTGTATAATCGACTGATTCTTCCCAGCGGCCATTGTAGTACAGGAGTATTGTCCTCTTTGAGAATGACAAGCATGCCTTCAATAACGTTCGGTGAAGGAGACTTCCATTTTCCTCTTTGTTGTAGCTCATGTAAATATTTTTGTGTCCAACCTTCCAGAATTTGAGTTTAATCTCTGAAGTTATTTTTTACCTTGCATCTAATGGTAATTTTGGAGATTGGGCATGTACATCCGCTGCTGATGTTAATGGCTCACCTACTAGAAAATGGCCTGGTGTAAGAGCTTGAAGATCTTCGAAATTTGATGAGAGAGGAATTAAAGGTCGCGAGTTTAGGATGGCTTCTATTTCAACCACTATGGTTTCCATCTCCTCATATGTAAGTGATGCAGCGGATACACTTCTCAGCAGAAGATGTTTGGCTGATTTAATTGCCGCTTCCCAAAGGCCACCGAAATACCGAAATGAGGGGCCCTTGGTGGAATAAATTTAAAAGTAATTGATTGATTGCTGCATACTTATGTAATTTTTTCTTGGGCTGATTGAGAATATATTGATTCTTCTAATTCAGCTACTTTGTTGTTTGCTCCCACGAAGTTGGTAGCATTGTCGCAATATAATGTCTGACAATGGCCTCTTCTACTGATGAATCGATGTAATGCTCCGATAAAGGCTTCTGTGGACAGATTGGACACAACTTCCATGTGAATGGCCTTAGTTACAAAACAGCAAAATACTGCGATATAGGCCTTGTCTGGTCTTTTGCCCCTAATTTTGTGATGTATCCAAATCGGCCCAAAGTAATCAACTCCTGCAATCCACAATGCTTGTGGGCCGCAATGACGATTTTCTTCATGTAGCATTTGCATCAACAACCCCACCATAAAATGACTGTGTGGTAAAATTGCTGGATGCTTCGCCTTGAATGGTAATGTTGATTGCTCCAGACGACCACCTACACGCATTATCTGGTATTCGTCCAAAAATGGATTTAATGAGGCCAAAGGACTGGATTTATATACAGGTGTTTTGTTTGATAATCTTTCTAGCTCTTCCCCAAATTTCGTGGCTTGCATGAATTTGATGATAACGTTCAGAGCTTCTTTCATTTCATGTGCATCGAGCGCCTTGTTGGATGAACGACAAGTCTTTGCAGTTTTGGAATTTGTGATGAATCTCAAGACATAACCGATCGTGCGCTGAAGAGTCTTGAAAGAGTTTCGATGCTTTATTCGACTTATATTGTCAAAACAAGCTTCGACATTTTGCGTTCTTCGTTGCAAGGGATGTCAAAAACTTGTGGAGATAAGTTCGTCCACTTACTTTTTTGTCCTGATAGAACCAAATTGAATGTTGTGATAGGTTTTCTGCTGCTAGCCCTCGGGATATTGTGTCAGCTGGATTCTGTTTGGAGCTGACATGCCGCCATTGATTTGATTCGCTTAATTCTTGTATTTTGGCTATTCTGTTTGCCACAAAAGTGTGGTAGGATGCTGCAGTCGAATTTATCCACGCAAGGACAATCTTTGAATCTGTCCAGAAAAAGTTTGCGGTATTTTGTAGACGAAGATCTTGCTTTACTCTATTTGTTAGCTCTACCCCTAGTACTGCGGCACATAGTTCCAGCCGAGGCAGCGTCTGTTTTTTGATGGGTGCTACACGGGACTTAGAACATATTAACCTTGTTGATACAGTTTTGTCCTTGTATGTTGACCGAATGTAAATTGCCGTTATATAAGCTCGTTTCGAGGCATCAACAAATGTGTGAAGCTGCGTTGTTACTGGATTTGCGGTTTTTAGTACGCATCGATCGATCTTAATTGTGTTTAGTGCTCCTATGCTCATTCGAAAATGATTCCATACGTTTTGAAGATCCAGGGGCAATTCATCATCCCACGAAATTGGTAATTGCCACAGCTCCTGCAAAAATATTTTGGCTCGGACGACTACCGGCCCAAAGATTCCTAATGGATCAAATATCTTGGCAAGTTCTGAACTAACTATTCGTTTTGTTACACCTTTTGAATAATTTGCCGTTGGTACTTGTGCTCGTCCACATAACTGATCAGACCTTAGTAGCCATATTAATCCAAGTGTTTAATTAGAGTAGTTTGAGCTTTCGTCTAAGTCAAAGTTGATCTCTTGGTCCTCAGGCGCAATACCATTTAGCAACTGGGGATGATTTAAACACCATTTTCGAAGTTTAAAGCCAGCTTCTTTTAGGATTGAGTTGAGCTGTCGTTGTGATTCCAATGCTGTACTGATAGAATCGGCTCCGCTTAGGCAATCGTCCACATAAAAATCATCTCGTAATATTGAGGCACCTTGTGGATATTTCGTGGTGCTTTGTATTGCTAGGTGTTGAAGGCATTTGGTAGCTAGGTAGGTAGGAGCTGAGGAAGTGCCGTAGGTGACAGTTTTGAGGCGATAATATTTGATATCTTGATGTTTGTTATATCTCCAAATGATGAGTTGAAACATATGGTCTGCATAATTGACTTGAATTTGTCGGTACATTTTTTCGATGTCTGCAGTGAAGACGAATTTATGCATCCGAAATCTTAGCAGAACTAAACATAGCTCATTTTGTACGGTTGGTTCTGCATGAAGGATGTCGTTGAGTGAGAAATCGCTGGATGTTTTGGCTGATGCGTCAAACACTACCCGCAATTTCGTTGTTGAACTTTCCGGTTTCAGCACGCAATGATGAGGCATGACGTAATGTACATCGGGAATATCGTTTTCCTGAATTTCTTCCATGTGCCCCAAGGATTCATATTCTTCCATAAATTCATTGTACTCTGCTCTAAGTTCTGGCTTAAGGTTCAACCGGTTTTCCAATGACAAAAATCGATTGAAAGCCATTATTTTAGAAGTTCCGAGAATTGATGGATTTTCTGCAAATGGTAAGCGGACAACGAATCTCCCATCCTTGTTTGTTTGTAACTTTTGCACAAAATGATCTTCACATCGTTTCTCAGCTAAAGATAGTGTCGTTCTGAATTATTTGCCTCTTCAAGTTTCCAGAACCTTTCAATCAGCTCGGTTGTTGTTTGCTGTTCTGGGGTAAATACTGCACAAGTAACCAAGTTGTTGTCATTGTTTTCTTGTAGTTTACCCGTTACGACCCATCCCAAAGCTGCATTTTGTAGAATTGGTAAGTTCCTGTTGAGTCTTATTTGTTGTGGCCGCATAATTTGGTTATAAAACTCTGCTCCGATCAGCATACCAATTTTATCCATTTGATTGAAATATGGATCTGCTAAATTAATATTATCTGGAAGATTCCAATCTGATGTGTTGAACAATTTTGTAGGCTGAGGTGATACAATGGTTGGGAGTACAAATGCTTCGATTCTGGTGGCATAATTGCCTGCGCATGCATGTAGCTCTACATTGATTCGTCGGGATATGTTGTGAACCTTACGGCCTATTCCTTCAATACGCAAGGAAGAATCTGAAGAATCCAATGATAACTTGTTTAACACTCGATTTGTAACCAGATTGATCTGTAATTCAGAATCTAGAAGAGCACGGAATATGCCGGTGCGGCCATTGGTTCCAATCACCTTTACTCTTGCTGTGGCGAGTAATACATAGGTGTTGCCGCTGAGCTGCTGTTTTGTTGCAGCAACGATTGAGGAATTTGTATTTGAAGCAATGGCTGGATTTGGTTTCTTTTCGAAGTTTCCAGCAGAGGTTTTTGATGAATATTGTCTTGGTGTTTCTAAGTGCAGCAGCGTGTTGTGCCTTTTTGCGCACCTTGAGCATGACCGTGATGTGCATTTGGTGGTATGCTTTGATTTAAAACAGTTGACACAAGGTCTCATCTGTTGCATCCATTGTAGTCTCTCGGCTGAGGACATTTTCAGGAACTTGTCCAGTTAATTCAATTACCTTACAATTCGGATTTGATGTGGCTGAAGTTATAATCTTGGCTCTATCCTTCCCCCTCCAGATTCGCACGATCTTCGTCGCGTTTCCAATGCTTGGAACCTATGCTCTATGAATTTAAGCAGTTCATCGAGATTTACGAGGCTTTTGTTGTCGTTGAGTGATTGCTCATATAGTGTTTGAGTAGAGAAATCAAGCTTCTTCAATATTATGTGGACGATTATTGCGTCCCACTGGAAGTCCCTATGCCTTCAAGCCATGGATGCATTCCTTTGTGAGGTCATTTATATTTTTTAGGGATTGTGCCGATTAATTTTTCACTTGTGGATTAGAGAGCAAGTTGTTGAGTAATGTTGTCACAATGAGCCTTTTATTATAGTATCTATTGACGAGAATATTCCATGCAATTGCATAGTTTGCTGTTGCAATTGGCAAATGGTTTATCAGCTTTTTTGTCTCATCTGTGATATGTGTCGTCAAATAAAACATTTTTTTAAACTTCGCTCATTGCTGCATTGTGAATTAGTTGAGTATACAGGTCTTTGAAGGATACCCATTGGAGAAAACTGCCGTTGAATTTTGGAATCTGAATTTTTGGCAGGTGTGGTTGACACTGTTCTATTCTGTTGATGTGTTGTGGAGTGCTATCATTGGAAAGACTGCCATGTTGTTGTAAAGTACATTTAATGTTGTGCACTTCGGCTTGCGTTTTGTAGAAGTCATCCACTGTGTACCCATCTATTTGTTCTTTAGTGGTTAATTGCCATAACATGTCATTGTTTCTCGAGAGATCACCCATATATTTATCAATGAGAGTTAATTTTGATTGATACCTTGCCCCCTCATGAATTTCTTCGGCCATGGCTTCGTCCATTGTTCGTCTTAGCGCTCTTGTTAGCGCCCGCTGATTACGAAGAACCTTACTCGTCATTTCGTCAAGTTGTGACTCTCATTGTATGCAGCTACTGGCGCCTTCATTGGTTTGTTGATTATTGATTGTTGTATTTGAGAGCCTTCTGATTTCAGACTCAAATAGCTTTTTGTACTTTAGTATGTCACCTGAAATACGCAAGTATTGGTCCGTAAAATATTCGTGCTGCATGGAAAGATCCGATAGACACCTTAATTTGTTGTCAGTGCTGTCAAATTCTAGCCATGCAGTGTCTAGCCGATTTAAACGTTCCAGGTAGTACTCCCTCGATTTTCTTGTTGTCGGGTCCTTTTTATAGTTTCGGATTATGGCTTCTATTTGACCCGCCGTCTTTTGTTGCGCTGGTAGTAGGACGTCAAATGCTTCCATGGTCGTAGATTATTTTGATGATTTGTTTTGTAGTTTGAGAGTTCATAAACCAATTGTTGATTGGTATGTATGTGGACTTAATGTTGTATATGTACTCGATGTCCTTGTGGTCACCAAATGTTGATTTGGTTTGTAGTTTGAAAGTTTATAAACCAATTGTTGATCGGTACTCGATGTCCTTGTGGTCACCATATGTTGATTTGGTTTGTTGCGTGTAGCGTTGTAATCCTGTGCCAAGTTACAGGACCATCGGCGTTACCAAATGCTGATTTGGTTTGTTGCGTGTAGCGTTGTAATCCTGTGCCAAGTTACAGGACCGTCGGGCCACCAAATGTTGATTTGGTTTGTTGCGTGTAGCGTTGTAATCCTGTGCCAAGTTACAGGACCGTCGGGGTCACCAAATGTTGAACTGTCAACGTTGAAATAAGTTGAACACCAAAGGTTTCCTTTGGAGTTCAGATTTTAGTTTCTTTTGAATTCGTTTAGCCCAGGTAGAAACACCTTGTGCTGATATAAAATTAATTAAGCCTTAGAATAGTATAGAATCACTAAGACCCGTGAAGCAATGAAAAGAGTTAATCTTTGTTTGCCTAGTTGTCTTTATTTTTGTCAGTCTTTTATACAATTTAATTACTTACGTTTAACTTAAAATTAATAATAATAATTTTCAAAGATCCAATTTCAATAGTTATAAAAAATGCCTTTAATTGCATTATTGCAGTATTGCATAAAATATACTAAAGGTAAATGGCATTTAGTTTTATTATTGTAACATTAACCGATTCTGAAGGTAAATAAAATTTATATTTTTTTTATTATAACATTAAATGGTTTTAAAGGAAATGACTGCAATAACAAGTTCAAGGGCAAATGACTAAAATATTGTCGTATATGCATTTTTGTAGTTTTTAGTAAATACGTGAAATCATGTTTGCTTGTTGTTTTTTGACTTCTTTTAATTTTTAGGTTTTGGTTTTTTTTTATTATGGTTAACAGTGGTCAAAAATTCATCAAGCTGCTTCCAGGTGGGCAAAACTTTTGTAGGCGGCAAGGATTGCTCCCACAAGCTGAGTGTTGTCTCAGGCAGGCACGTGCAGCAAATGTAGACAATAACGATGTCTCAAGCCTCGGTGGTTATTTCTAACAAGTGAAGATTGGTGATACAATCATTAATTGTGGGCTGCAATCGCCTGAGATCACTGCCCGTTTCCCTTGAAATCGGTTTCATGTTGAAAAACAGCTTTAGTTGCTCGTTAACGAGGATCCTTGGATTCTCATCATTCATGAGATTCTGTCACGCCATGTCAAAACCTTCGTTGATTATGGGACAAGTTTTTAGAAGATCACGTGCTTCACTTTGTGTCTTCTTCATCAAGTGACACATTTTTTCAACGGGGGACAAACGTTTGTAGTTGCGGTACAGGGCTGTGAACATGTCACGGAACGTTGGCCAGGATTTGTAGTCACCGTGGAACACTTCTGTATCGCATGGAGGTAATGAAATAGGGGGAGTGGAAGTTGATTCCTTTGCTGTTGAAGGGGACGCCGCTTAATCTTTGGCAGGTAGAATATCACAGAGCTCGTTAATCCTTGCAATTACCACTGTGTATGCTTCATAAGTAGAGTAGAACCGTTTATCTAAGATAGCCATATCCAGGTCCTCTTTTATGGTTTCATACGAATCCAGCGCGGTTACATATGCAGCATCGAAAGTTGCCCACAGTCGCTGGATTTGAGATTCATGAGCCTTTAAGGTATGAATCGTGTGCGAGTCTACCGCCAGGCCTTCAAAGTAGCTTTAAAATTTTACTACTCGATCAGAAGAATGTAAAAGATTTTTTAACGTGGCCATTTTGTTGTATGGTTACGCGCTGTCCAATGGCTGATAATACTTGCGTTAATGTGCAAGGATTCCAAAAAAAATTAAAAAAAATACTTTCCGTTTTTCACAGGGCTTCGTATTAATTCAATTTCGAATAAAGTGAGACGTGAAAATTTAAAAATTTGTATATGGCACCTCGTATCGACTGCCACAGCAATTATGAAGAATAATCTTTGATGTTCAAAGGCTTTCCAATGATGCGTCGGCGGGGGGTTGCATAATTCCAAAAAAGATATGCGTAAAAAGTTAAGGTTGCAGTGATGCTTCGTATAAGCGACCTCTGTTTTAGGGGGGCTAAAAATTAAATTCCGAAAATTTTCTAACAAATTTCAGTTAGTACCTCGTATGGGCTACCAACTATGTGTAAAGTTGCAGTGGTGCTGCATATAAATGACCACTGTTTATGGGGGATCAATAATATCTTCAGAAAATTTCCTAAAAAATTTTAGTTGGTACCTCGTATCGGCTACAAACTGTGTGTAAAAAGTTTAAAGTTGCAGTGGTGCTTCGTATAAGCACACTGTTTATGGGGGTTCAAAAAATATCTTCAGAAAATTTCCTAAAAAATTTCAGTTAGTACCTCGTATGGGCTACAAACTGTGTGTAAAAAGTTTAAAGTTGCAGTGGTGCTTCGTATAAGCACCCATTGTTTATGGGGGTTCCAAGAATATCTTCAGACAATTTTCTAAAAAATTTCAGTTGGTGGAGGGGGGAAAGGGGGAAGTGGTGCTTTGTATAAGCACCCAATATGTATGGGGGTTAATTTATTTAAAAAAAAAAAATTTTTAAATAACTTTTCGTTGTGTAGGCTTCGTATAAGCGACCACTGACTATTGGGGTTACAAATTAATAAACAAACGGTTTTTTGCTTTTCTACCGTAAATTGTATTTACTTTTTATTACCTTTATGTATATATTATTTCAAAATAATGGTTTACCATGTGTGTATTTGGGGTCGTTTTATGGATTTGGTTGATTAAAATAAAACAGCAAATAAGCATTCATGTGATTGTAGTATTTATCATTCAGTAATCAAATCAACAAAAACATTCCTCTACTTTTACAGAACTTTCACCACGCACCTCGTACCCAGCTGATGGTAAATAATTACTTGTGTGCTAAATGTGTCACTGACCTACATTTAACTTATGTACCTAAACTCCGTACACAAGCACATACAGCTATGATCACAAGTTATTGGTTCGATGTTGAGATCCAACTTGTTGCTTACATACGAACATTCATCAAAGAGAATGTCAATGGTTCAAGGGCAAACCCAAAAAACAATGTGCATACAAACATAAATGTAAGTATGTATGAACAAATTTTTGGCTTGCTTTTGAACCTTTGTGCTTGTGCGAGATGTAAAAACACTAACGATGTTGATTGTTGCTGTGCACCTGCTGTTGTTCTTCTTGTGAAATTTTTATGTATGTAAGTAGGTTGAAAATTCCGTTGGCGGTATATTTGTTGTTTTTTTTTTTTTTTTTGTTTGTCTTCTATTTTTTGTGTATAACAGTATACAGATTTCTGAAATTTTTATGGTTTTGTCCAGACTAACGTTTTTGGGCGAAACTGTACATACCGCTGTACTTTTGTATTTTTCGTTGCCGCAAAAAATATACCTACATATGTGTACATAAATATGTAGTTGCAATCACGCGGGAAAATTTACATACCTATGTATGTACATATGTTCGCACTTACGCGGGAAATCAAAATGTATATAGGTATGTATGTATATATGAAACTGTTTGTACAAAGTTGTCACGTAAGGGGTTTGCAGATTTGTTATACGCACTTATGTATGTACGTATGTACATGTGTAAGTACGTATGAAGAAAATCAGTTTTTTTTACCAAAAAAGGGGGTGGGGGGTTAATATGAAATTATGTACATATATACATACATTTGTATCTGGATGTATGTATCAGTTTTAAACTTCTAGATTCTGTTAATTCGATGATTATGTGCATACATACATAGGGATGTACATACATACATATGTATGTCTCAATTAAGTTCTGGCTTTTATGTTTTTTGCTTAAAAGGTATTATACAAATTGCATCACTTTTTCACTTGCTTTGTTTTGAATAAGCGGGGGTTTGTATTTAAGTATGTATGTACAAGTTTTGGCTTCAAATTTTGAATAGTGGTGTACACATACTTATGTACATACATAGATGTTCATTCTTATGTGCAACTTAGGGGGTTGTGTAAAAAGGAATATACATATGTAAGTTAACACAACTCTAAATTCCCAACAGGGTATTTAAATTATCAACACGCTTATGTTGTGCAATCAGCAATATTGCACACATTGCTAAAGTAAACAATTATATGGGAATAGAACACCAGACGCAAACTCAGCAGTTCTTGGGTATGGGGTTGCTTACAATATTTTGTAAGTTAGTTAGTTTTTAAGTTTTACTCTAAGAAAGAAGAATGCTAAAAATAAAGTGATCGTTTAACGATAAGAAAATTATATTTGTTATTACTTGTATATGGATATACATTTGTACCATTAATGTAGTCTTTTTTATTTTTATAACAATAACCACTAATCTAAACTTTTTAATAATGCACGTGCATATGTACATATGTAGTTGTACATACATATCTACGTACATATATTAATTTTTTATAACAAGGGAGGATTGCCAGGTTATGGCTCGCCCGGATCCGGTTCGTGAAGGACCAAAATGTGCATGGCGCACGGGGGTTATTACAAAAAAATTGAGAAGTTAAATGTGCAGACTTACCAGTTGATCCATATTCAAGAATGATATAGGTTTATGAAGATGTGTAAGCATGTGTGTGGCACTGTAATAATTAAATCTAAAAAACGCTTGAATCACGCCGCACTCGTACATATGTATGCACATAACCAAGAAACAATTTATGGTCTTGAACCATCTGCGTATGTGCATATGTGACGTCTGATCAGCTTACCCCTAAAACGTGGGAACCAAATTTGGTTCCCATACATTAACTTTGATAGTATAATAATTAGTATAGATGAGTCGTCTAGAACTTCTCATAAGTAGTATATAAGCAATTGTAATTTTAGTTTAAAAAAGGATTAATATACAAGAATTGATTTGAGCAACCTCGAGTTGCTCATCAAATATAATAAAGTACATTTACAAAAAACAACAAAATAACATTTTATTTAATCCAACTAAATTGCGATCTTGCCAGATCTGGAGTGCTAATATAATTAAGCACCCAGATAACAAGAAGAAACTATCCAGGAAGGATAGTCCTGCCTAAGCCGGAGGCAGTGGAACCCTTTTACTGAAGGATCCTGACAGACAGCCAAGTTTCTGTCAGAAGAGTGTCTGGCCGATAGACACTGCAGCCTTCACCATACAAAAAATATAAAAACCAAATTTCTTTTGTAAAGGAAGTGCGCTAAACGCTGCGAACTCCTAAGGCCTGTAAGCGTTAACCGCTCGAGGCAAAATTAATATTATAAGACTAATATTACAAATAGCTTTTATATATGTCAACCCCAGGCCCTAAGGCTTTGACAATAGATGAATACAAAAAAAGACAATACAAACTAACAAATACACAGCCGACAATACCTAAAGTGACCAAACCCAAAAGAAAAGGTGGATTCACTAATAAATTAAAGACAGAAAAAGCAGCCTTATTAAGGGAGCTGAATAGCAACCCTCCACCAACTTGGGAGCACTCAACAAACTTCTGGATGCGCATAGATCAAATACAGGGTGGCCCAGAAAGACCGAAGTGGTGTGAATTGCTTATAACTTTTTATTTAAGAGATATTTTTTTAATTTTTTTTTTTTTTAAATACATTAAATTTATGGGGAATATTTTTGGATTAGTTATTAAAAATGATATCCCGCAAGTGGTGGCCATATTCTGCTTCGCACAAATGTGCTCTTTCCAACACATTTTCCATGACCTTTCGCTAAACTTCCGGTGGTATGTTGTTAATTTCTTCTCGAATATTGGTTTTTAACTCCTCAATAGTCCTAGGCTTATTAACATAAACTTTTCCTTTTAAATAGCCCCAAAGAAAACAGTCTGGAGCGGTTAAATCCGGGGAACGCGGAGGCCAATTAAAATTGCTGTTACGAGAAATTATTCTTTCACCAAAGATGTCGCGTAAAAGAGTCATTGTGGCCCTCGCAGTGTGCGCTGTGGCTCCATCCTGTTGGAACCATATTTGCGGATGGTTTTCCACGGCTGGCCTTACAAAATTTTGCAACATGGCCCGATATCGATCACCATTGACGGAAATGGCGACACCTTGTTCATTTTCAAAAAAAAATGGGCCAATGATCCTTTCTGAAGAAACACCGCACCAAACGGTACACTTAGCTGGGTGCAATTGTCGTTGATGAAGTACTCTCGGGTTTTCCGTAGCCCATATCCTACAGTTTTGCTTGTTAACGAACCCATTTAATTGAAAATGGGCTTCGTCACTCATTATTAAGTTATGAATAAAATTTGGATTCTCTTGTGCTTTTTGCTGGAAATAAATTGCATAGTCAAGTCGTTGCTGGTAATCTGTTGGTTTCAATTCTTGGACAAGTTGAATTTTGTATGGAAACAATCCTATGGTGTGCAAAATTCGCTGCAGCGACGTCCTTGAGAGGCCCAGTTGTGACGAACGTCTCCTGGTTGATGTTTCTGGATCCTCCCGAATACTCTCCTGTACCACTTGAATATTGTCAGCCGTGTGGACAGTTCGGTGTCTGCCGGGACCAGGAAGGTTCCTTACTGCTCCTTGTTCTCGAAAATTTGCAACCAGACGGTTTATTGTTGACTGAGAGGGTGCAACCCGCACATTAAATTGACGACGGTATGCACGCTGAGTCAACACAATGGACCGTTGATTTGAAAAGTAAATTTCAACAATTTGGGCACGTTGTTCAATTGTGTATTGCTCCATTATAAATTATCCAAGTCTTCTTTACAAAATACTGAAAAGAAAAGAAAAAAAAAATTATAATAAAAAAGTTATAAGGAATTCACACCACTTCGGTCTTTCTGGGCCACCCAGTAGAAGCAGTAATGATAGTTTACAAAAATAAAAATAATTAAAAACCTAAAAATCATTTGTACTTATTTTAACTTGTGTAAATGATCCTTTGCAGTTTGGTATACAAAATGAAGGGAAACAGAAATAGGATCAGACCTAAAAATCCACTCAAGGTTGATATGAGTCCACTAGAACCAGAATTAACCCCTGAACAACAGCTAGCAGAAAAATTAGAAATATTAGTATACATTCGCCAAATAGTAGGTATTCAAGAACCACCAACAGTAGAATATGTAGAAAATAACACCTTATGGGAACAAGAAACAGCAGCTTTAATGAGAAGAAAAACAAACCAAGCAATAAATAAGTAAATAAAGCAGAATTCAATTTATCCTTCAATGGGTAAAACAGAATCTAAACTAGAAAAACCAAATACAAATGAAGTAAATAATGTCGAAATATTTGACCATACCCAGGAAATTAATTCACTGTGGACACTAACTTTAATTTTAACAATAATAGCTACAGTGAACCTTTTGCTTAAAATTTACATACTACATAAAAGATCACTCAGAAATAAATATGCCAGCAGAGCAAATGACTTGGAAAAAGTTTAATAACAAGTCACCACATATTCATCATTAGTTGCTTCAAATGGAATGGCAAAATATCCTTCTTAAAGCAAGAGAAATAAAGGAAAAATTTGACCGCTTTTGAATATATATATATATATATATATATATATATATATATATATATATATATATATATATATATATATATATATATATATATATATATGTATATATATATATATATATATATATATATATATATATATATATATATATATATATATATATATATATATATATATATATATATATATATATACATATATTCTGGGTGGCCCAGAAAGACCGAAGTGGTGTGAATTCCTTATAACTTTTTTATTATAATTTTTTTTTTCTTTTCTTTTCAGTATTTTGTAAAGAAGACTTGGATAATTTATAATGGAGCAATACACAATTGAACAACGTGCCCAAATTGTTGAAATTTACTTTTCAAATCAACGGTCCATTGTGTTGACTCAGCGTGCATACCGTCGTCAATTTAATGTGCGGGTTGCACCCTCTCAGTCAACAATAAACCGTCTGGTTGCAAATTTTCGAGAACAAGGAGCAGTAAGGAACCTTCCTGGTCCCGGCAGACACCGAACTGTCCACACGGCTGACAATATTCAAGTGGTACAGGAGAGTATTCGGGAGGATCCAGAAACATCAACCAGGAGACGTTCGTCACAACTGGGCCTCTCAAGGACGTCGCTGCAGCGAATTTTGCACACCATAGGATTGTTTCCATACAAAATTCAACTTGTCCAAGAATTGAAACCAACAGATTACCAGCAACGACTTGACTATGCAATTTATTTCCAGCAAAAAGCACAAGAGAATCCAAATTTTATTCATAACTTAATAATGAGTGACGAAGCCCATTTTCAATTAAATGGGTTCGTTAACAAGCAAAACTGTAGGATATGGGCTACGGAAAACCCGAGAGTACTTCATCAACGACAATTGCACCCAGTTAAGTGTACCGTTTGGTGCGGTGTTTCTTCAGAAAGGATCATTGGCCCATTTTTTTTTGAAAATGAACAAGGTGTCGCCATTTCCGTCAATGGTGATCGATATCGGGCCATGTTGCAAAATTTTGTAAGGCCAGCCGTGGAAAACCATCCGCAAATATGGTTCCAGCAGGATGGAGCCACAGCGCACACTGCGAGGGCCACAATGACTCTTTTACGCGACATCTTTGGTGAAAGAATAATTTCTCGTAACAGCAATTTTAATTGGCCTCCGCGTTCCCCGGATTTAACCGCTCCAGACTGTTTTCTTTGGGGCTATTTAAAAGGAAAAGTTTATGTTAATAAGCCTAGGACTATTGAGGAGTTAAAAACCAATATTCGAGAAGAAATTAACAACATACCACCGGAAGTTTTGCGAAAGGTCATGGAAAATGTGTTGGAAAGAGCACATTTGTGCGAAGCAGAATATGGCCACCACTTGCGGGATATCATTTTTAATAACTAATCCAAAAATATTCCCCATAAATTTAATGTATTTAAAAAAAAAAAATTAAAAAAATATATCTTAAATAAGAAGTTATAAGCAATTCACACCACTTCGGTCTTTCTGGGCCACCCTGTATATGTAGGGTGCAGGATGTGTGACATTGACCAAACACATAAGACTTAACGAGTACCGGACAATGCAGATAAAATCATTCGAATGACAAACAAACGAAAAGAGACGAAGTGAACAATTGGAAATAAGAAGAAAGGACAGTCGATGAGTAGAAGTCAAACGAAGAAGTTGTAAGACGGTTGTGAACATAGAATAAGTTTAGAAGAAGTTTATATTACCTAACTATCTAATCTAAACTTAAATTATTACTTATAATTAGTTTATAAATCTAAGAACTGAATTAAATAAAATACTTAAAAAACTAAAACAATCTGAGTCGTTCGCTAAAATGAAACAGTAATTCCACAATTATTTTATGGGGGCTCAACCGGGATTGTGCTGAGTTGTGCCGTGCTGTGGTTAAAATAATTAAACATTTAAAAAAGAAGAACAATTAGTGTTACTGAAATTATAATTTTACTACGAGAAGAAACTTAAACCAAAAACTACCAATAACTTTACAACGAAAGTTAATGTGTTGAAGTACATATGTATGTACCAGTACGAGTATGTATATAAGCTATATAGTGGAAGTGGTTTTGCAAATAATTGCAGTTTAACTTTTTAAAAAAGAAAAAGACAGAAAACAACCGTCATTTGAATAAAAAGTGTATTTGCCTAAAAGAATAAAATTCCACACATCTAGAACAATCGTAATAAAAATAACTGTGTTCGCAAAAAAGAAACAATATTGGAAAAAAAAAAACGCTTTGACAATAAGAGAGAAGAAGTTTGGCTCTTTTGTCAATAAGATAAAAAACTGTGTGAGAACGAATTATTTAGCTGAATGCTGAGATGACGCATGAGTCGTTGCTGTGAGTGTGTGTAAACTGTGCATAAAGAAGATAAAGTAGAAGTTTCAAGACGCTAATGGTGACGGTGGTTGAAGCAGAGGAAAAGCAGCGGCAGCATAAAGGCCTAACTATAATGTGCATAAACTAATTTAAGCCAGCTTAAGCAACTGTGCGAATACGTATAATCAAATGTGTACAACTATAATGTGTTAAATGAAACTTTTCGTTAAGTTTCGTCTAATGTCAGTTGCTTAAGCAAAGTACGAAACTGAACGCACTTTCTGTGCGGAATCATTTGTTTTCAGGAGTTTGTGTGTGTGTGTGTTTACAAAAATTATTTAAATAAAGAAAAATTTAACCAAATAATATTGTATTTAATTTAATAGAAATGTATTTTAGTTTTTTTCAATTTTTAATTACACAAATTACCACAAAATTGTTTTTAGTTTTTGTTTGGAAATTATTGCATACAAATACTTTGTTGTCATTTTTAGTAGTTTTTATATAATCTACTTAGTAATTACACAAATACTACGCAGTTGTGCAACAATGGGTTTAAAATCATTAAGTTCATATAAGTACATTATGGCCAACTAAAAATCGTTTTTCATTCACATATGCATTTGACAGACTTTTCGTTTAATTTTAGTAAAAGCTTAAGCCAATCTATGCACATTATAGTTAGGCCTTAAGTTAGAGATAAGTGCTCATTTTTTTGTGATTTTTGCGATGTTGCACAAAAACAAAAGAATAAACAGTGAAGATCAAAATAGATAGAAGTTTATTGAAATATAACATGTTTGGCAGAATAAACTAACCATTCTCGTTCGATCTTTCCTGCTTAGTTAAAAATAAAAATTAATGAGAAGAAGAAGAAATTCTTAGGATGTTTTAAATGAAGATTAAAATTTGAGATGTTTTTAAAGGAAGTAAAAAATTAAAGATGGTTAAGATGAATTATATTAAAGATGTTTAAATTGATTTAAATCAAATATGGTTAATTAAAACAAAATTGAAGAAGTTCAAGATGAAATAAATTAAAGATGTTTATGATGAAAAAATCGAAGATGTTTAAGGTGTATTGAATTAAAAGATATTTAAGATGAATCAGATTTAAAGAAGTTAAATATGAGCAATTAAATTATAATCGAAGAAAGAAGTTATAGAGAGACAAAAATTTAAACTGAAGTAAATAAGATTTTACTAAATGTGTTGAAGAAGTTAGAATAGGAAGAATTAATGAAGGAAATTTATAACATTTACGCTGTACTAATAACATTATAATTCTTTTTATACGTATTTTTATTATTTCCATTATATTGCTATAAAAATTAATATTTAATTTCTGTAACTACAACCATCGACTGTATAACGATGAATCGCGACGATATTTTAGAACTGGGCGTTAATGCTTTAAGGACCAAGTTAGGTGAATTGTCATTGAGTACACAAGGGTTAAAAGGGGAACTTCAAAAAAGACTTTTAGAACATTACAAACTAGACTTGACAGGCATGGATGAAGAAGTGAAGAACAGCGCTAGCGGAAGCGTTGCCAGTGCAGTTGGTTCTCCTGACAATGATGATGGTGAAGGTAGAGGTACGCACATGAGTATGTACACCCTTCGTGATGTAGTCGATAGTTTGTCACATTTCTCTGGCACCAACTCACCTGACGTCATTCAGTGGTTGACAGAATTCGAAGAGATGGCTCTCATACTGAAATGGTCATCACTGCAGATGTTCATTTATGGCAAGCAATTATTAGTAGGAGCTGCAAAGTTGTATATCAAAAGCCAAAAGGGTATATGTGACTGGCGTTCCTTGAAAGCAGCACTCAAGGATGAATTTGATTCACGTTGTTCGGCTGCTGAAGTTTTCAGACAAATACGTAGTAGGCGTCTTAACAAAAATGAAACTTTGATTGAATATTTGTATTGTATGATGGAAATCGGTGCGCGCATAAATCTAGATGAGAAAAGTATAGTTGAATTTTTTACTGACGGTGTTCCTGATTCTAGGATTAACAAAACCGTGCTGTATCAAGCCGATAATATATACGAATTGAAGAAACAAATCCAGGTGTATGAGAGAACTCGTTCTTCTCCCCGGTCGTTATACAAGGGAAAAGAAGCAGAGCCTGTTAAAAAAGATGAAAATTTTGTGAAGGCAGAAGCTAAAGAAGGCGGACGAAGATGCTTCAAATGTGGCGATAAATCACATATTGCGAGAGAATGCGATAAAGAGCATAAATGTTTTAAGTGCCAGAAATTTGGCCATCGTTCTTTTGAATGTCCTGACAGGAGAAGTTTCAGAAAAGGTGGAAATACCGAAAGCAGTCAAGCTAATATGGCTCGTAGTGGTCAGAGTCTGATATTCAAGGATATTATGATGAGAGGTAAAACGTTTTCAGCATTGGTAGACACTGGTTGTGATTTATGTCTGATTCGGTTCGATATGCTATTCCTATTGGGTGAAATAGATTTTGTTCCAGAAAAGGTGAAATTGTATGGAATAGGCGATAGCGAAATCGTGACAATGGGTCGTTTTGATGAAGTTATCCATGCTGATGGTTTAGATTTCAAAGTTGTGTTCTACGTTGTTGGTGAACGTGACATTAATCACTCTATTATGTTGGGGAATAGTCTACTAAAATGTATCGAGTTGACAATTGCCGATGGAGAGGCTAGTTCTGGTACAATGCACTGCATATGTAGGGGTCATCCCCTGAGTACTGGTCCAATATAAAAAAAAAAAAAAAAAAAAAAAAACTTGTGGAGAAAAATTTGTTGTTGGAAGAATTTTCATGCATTTGCCTGAACGCAGAAGAACTTAAGCAGAACATTCAGGTCAGCTTTCAACACTTAGACGAACAGATTAAAAACCAGGTTACTAAGGCAATAAATGAGTATCGACCCAAACGATGTGTAAAAAGCCCTATTAGTGTGAAGATAGTTCTGGTAGATGATATACCTGTATATCACCGCCCAAGACGTTTGCCCTTGACCGATCAGGTTATTGTAGAGAAACAAGTTTCTGAATGGTTGAAAGAGGGAGTTGTACAGAGCCAAGCACTTCAGAGTACGCATCACCGATAGTTCTGGCTCCGAAAAAAGATGGTTCTAAAAGACTATTGCAGGTTAAACCAAAAAATTGTTCGCGACAATTTTCCTATGCCACTGATGGATGAGGTGATTGATAAGTTGCAAGGTGCTAGTTTTTATACTACGCTAGATTTACAGAATGGATTTTTCCATGTCCCGTTAGAAGTTGCGTCTTGGAAATATACATCTTTCGTTACCCACAATGGACAGTATGAATTTCTATACGTGCCGTTTGGAATAAGTAACTCACCATCCGTTTTCACCCGATTCATTTACTCAATTTTTCAGAAGTTAATACAAGATGGTACGATTATCGTTTACATGGACGACATCATTATTCCCTCCAAGGATATGATGGAAGGCCTTAAGAAGTTTCGAATAGTGTTAAATACAGCAGCTAATAATGGGTTGTGGGAGAAGTGCCAAATTTTGGCGAAAAAGGTACATTTTCAAGATGGTTCGATAAAACCGGCGGAAGGAAAAAGAAAAGCGGTCAAAGAGTTTCCGATCCCTACTGATTGCAAGTTGGTTCAAAGATTTCTCGGTATAACGTCGTATTTTCGGAAGTTTATCGAAAATTACGCTATGGTAGCAAAACCGTTGACCGACTTATTAAGGAAGAATGTGCAGTTCAAGATTACTGATGAAGTCCTCATAGCTGTTCAGCAGTTGAAAGAATCATTGATTACAGCACCAGTACTGAAGTTATACGATCCTGACGCCATCACAGGAGTACATGCTGATGCCAGCAAATTCGGGTATGGTGCAGTCCTGATACAGAAAAGTTTGGATGACATGCAGTTCCACCCAGTAGAGTACATGAGTCGCAGAACGAAACCATATGAAGAAAATTATCACTCGTATGAGCTGGAGGTTCTTGCCATTATTCAAGCTCTAAAGAAGTGGAGAGTTTATTTACTCGGTATACCTTTCAAAATTGTTACCGATTGCAATGCGTTTAAAATGACCATGCGTAAAGACGACGTTCCCGCAAGGATATCCAGATGGGCTATGTTCCTACAAGAATTTAGCTACGAAATAGCACATCGCCCAGGAACCAAAATGATACATATGGACGCTCTTAGTAGAATGTCATGTTTACTAGCTGATAGCAGTCTCACCCACAGAATAAGATGCGCCCAGGAGGATGATGAATGCACGAAGGCCATAAAAACAGTTTTAGAATTTGGGAAATATGAAGACTACTTCATGCAAAATGGTGTTTTGTATAAAAATCCGCAGAGGGATTTAATTGTTGTACCGGTCCAGTTGGAGAAGGAGATCATAAGGTTGGTGCACAACCAGGGCCACTTGGTGCTGGAAAAACTAGCGAGCTGCTAGAAAAGCAGTATTACATTCCCAGACTAGCTGCCAAAGTAAAGGAATTAGTTAAAAAATGCGTCGAGTGCATCACCACCGAAGCAAAAACAGGAAAGAAGGAAGGTTTTCTCAACCCGATTTATAAGGAAGATCGACCGTTTGTAACGTATCATTTGGACCACGTTGGCCCGATGGACGCTACTCAGAAGGCCTACAACCATTTGTTTGTGGTGGTAGACGGTTTTACCAAATTCGTTTGGCTCTATCCAACGAAGTCGACAGATGCGAAAACTGTTATTGATTGTCTAGAAAAGCAATCATCTATATTTGGCAACCCGCGAAGAATCATTACTGACTGTGGAGCAGCTTTCACGTTCAAGTTATTTACGGAATATTGCACTACAGAGAGTATTCAGCATTTGTTAATAGCCACTGGTGTTCCCCGTGGAAATGATCAGGTGGAGCGAATCGATAAGATAATAATACCAATGTTGGCGAAGTTAAGCAGTGAAAGTCCATCAAAATGGTACAAACATGTACGTCGTGTTCAGATGTTCATAAACTCAACGACGACCAGAAGTACCAAATACTCACCATTCAAGTTGTTAACCGGAGTTGATATGAGGCTGCCAGAATATCCTGATCTAAAAGAAATGCTAGAAGAAGATGTTGTACGAGAGCCGATGGAAGAAAAAAAAATGAAATGCGTGCCGAAGCAAAAGAAAACATAGCTAGAATACAGGAAGAGAATTGTAAGACCTTCAGCAGAAAGCGCAAACCGGAAGTCGAATACCTAGAGAATGATTTAGTCGCCATTAAGCGCACTCAGTTCGGCACTGGAATGAAGCTGAGAGGCAAATTCCATGGGCCTTATAAGATTGTTAAGAAGCTACCCCATGGCAGGTATGAAGTTGTTAAAGTTGGGTCTCACGATGGCCCAATTCGCACTACGACCTTGGCCGAAAATATCAAGAGTTGGCAACCCGAGACGAATTGCCGTCAGAAGGGCCGATTGTAGGGTGCAGCATGTGTGACATTGACCAAACACATAAGACAAACAAACGAAACGAATGACAAACAAACGAAAAGAGACAAACTGAACAATTGGAAATAAGAAGAAAAGACAGTCGATGTGTAGAAGTCAAACGAAGAAGTTGTAAGACGGTTGTGAACATAGAATAAGTTAAAGAAGTTTATATTACCTAACTATCTAATCTAAACTTAAATTATTACTTATAATTAGTTTATAAATCTAAGAACTGAATTAAATAAAATACTTAAAAAACTAAAACAATCTGAGTCGTTCGCTAAAATGAAACAGTAATATACATATATAAGAATTTAAGACACGACATTTTACTTACATATTTGTGATAATTTTTACAACTTACCGAAAAACTTTCGGGTCCATGATAATTTTTTTTAAGATTTTAGTAATATTATGAAGAAACCTTAATACTATTTTGCTACCTATATTTCTTTAGGAATTTTAATTTACATATTATATAGATTAACACAATTTTTTCCTGGTCATGAATGAAGACATAGGCAAAATAAAACTTTATTTACTAAAGTAAGGCTCAGCTTTGTTGCGGGGGTGTCTGAAAAAAAACATGCTTATGGAAACACCCACATCGGTGGTAAATCCAGCAAGCACACATACGAAAGCGCTCATGGGTTGTCAGGTGTGTATGGAAGCGCTGATATCACTTTCAAAATGGGCACACATACATAGGTAAGCAACAATATCGCTTACGATGATCGGACATACGTATGGAAAAGCCCATATTCTAGCACATACATATGTAGCCGCTCATGAGTTATAAGGAAGTATGTACATATATACCCGGTGAGGCGCCTATATGGTACAAAATGGTTTGTATAGGTAGGGTATGGAGATAAATTCCTGCGTTTTTCTTGTGGGCAATAACATGTTTGTTTTTTTTTTAGCCTTTATGTTTGGTTTTTTTTTTTGTCTACTATTGCATGAACTTGCAATATTCCAATTATATGTATGTTCATACATACATACACACATATGTATAGGTAACCTGCAATGAAAAAGAAAGAAAAATATGATTATAGAAATGAGGAAAAACCACTTGGAACAATACAGCGAATTGTTACCAATCTCCGCGTCTAGGAAATGTCCAATATCTGCCTCAAGAATCTGGAAATAAAGAGAAACAATTAAGTATACAATTTTGCATGTACTTACCGGCATGTGTTTTTGGCAAAATGACAAGTTATTTGCAGTGGCGGGTCTACACAATTATAGTGGTGAAAATAGTAAAATAACTGCTTCGAATAATAGTAGTAGCAGTGCGTAAAGAAAAAAATCAGGGATGCAAAATTCATTCATTTTTAGAATTACAGGTAAAGTTTTTGTTACATGTAAACAAACATTTTATTGAAAATAAACTAAGTAACGGTTGCTTATTGAAAATGCTTAGCACCTGGTATTTTGAATAGTATAAGAAGAATAAAACGCACTAAGCTGAAATAATTTACGAAAAATGGAAAAAGAAGAAGAACAGTTAATTTTAAAAAAGTATTTTTTTGTTGAAAAGTTGAAACAGAAGATGGAGATTTGGAAACAACTAGAAATTAAAAAAGTAAATAAAAACCGTTTGCCTAGAAGAAATCAGCTAAATTTGACTTGATGTAGCTTTGAAGTAGAGATTATTAGTTAGTTACTAAGTGAACGTTAAAGGCTGAGACACAGCTTAATAAAGTAAAAGCATAGAAATAAAAAAAAGATAGGATAACCTGTACAAGAATAAGGACGTTTCTGGAAGAAGCTTTCCGAGGTTATAGAGACGGAGAAGTCTTTGAAATTAGAGAACACTTTGCTCTTTAAAATCCTACCTGGCCATATCCAACGTTTTAAAGGGAAAGAAGCATGATACCTGCCTCCAACGGATAAATAAGCCAGGTAGGATGTATGTATTTAAAGTATAGAAATAGATATCTTAAATGACAGAAGGAGGTGAAAATTATAAATGTTGAAGATATTGCCTGAAAAAAATGATAGAGTGGTTGATGACGATTGTTCAAGCTTAAGGAAGGAGTTTTGAATAATTCGGTTGTGCCAAGACTCATTGTTATGAAGGCTAGAAGAAGAATATCGTTTTAAAGTGTTTGATTCGTGGGAAAGTAAAGTATTCTGTCATTATAAGATAGTGCTGGTAAGGTGGCTATAGAAGAGTTACCAAAGAAAACGTTCACTGCTGTGAAAGAAGAGATTATTAGAGAGGAAAAAAACAAAGATTTTAGTAACTTTATTCCATTTATTTATTATTTTTGAATGTTTTTATTTATATGTATTGTTATATAAATTGTTTAATTATAATTCCTGCTTAAATATTTATTTAGTCCCGTAATTGCGTATTAAAATTTTATATATCGGAAAAAAAAATTCGCTAAGGGCGAAAAGTTTAAATATAGCTTGCGCGAAGCAAAGTCGGGGTTTTGCTAGTTCGTTTTGTAAACACTCACGGTTTTAGGAAGTCAAGGCTTCCTAAAACCGTGGTTTGAGAACACCCCCCTGGGCCAACCGCTAAGTTAGTCTGGCCACCCGACCAAATGTCAGAATTCGTGTACAGAGCAGCGACACAGAAAATGGCGCCCAAATTTTAAAATAAATCGTTACAATTGAGTGTAGAAAAACTATGCACTATACAATAGACCAATAAACTAATTCATAGCCCAACGTATATCTTTCAGCAGTCAGGAAGGAAATTGTCATGAGGTTCGTATCCGTTTTGTCTATGTACAAAAGTCCGTTGTGGGAAAAAGTGTCAATCTCCCGAATAATTGTGTGGAATATATATGAATAATTCAACCAAAGCTAAGGAATGTTCTTAGCTGATTAAAATCATGCTAAATGTACGCCTTACCTTTGTGTTTTTATTGTTTGTTTAATGTAGTTTCAGTCCGAATTTTTATTTTGTGAAGCAGTGGTAAAATGGAGCGATATCCGTTCACACTAAAGTTTGAAGTCTGTTGTGTCAATCCATTATACAAACTGGCCTTTGGGAAGAAATAATATTAATCTTACAGAGCACAAAAAATGTTGTTATATACTATTTCTATTTTTTTTCTTTTATTATGATTAAAGGAACACCTAACCAATGGCTCGTACCGAGAGTCAAAAAGATAATATACAACATTCAGTCCGCCGAATTTCAACAATCCCAATAATGAATTTATTGTGTTGTGAAGAAATTTTGTTTTATATTTAATTTTACCGTTTATACAATTGAACAGTTGAAAGTCTATTAATACATATAATCTTTCTTTTTTATTATCGAATTATTTATATTTTCATCTGTCTAATTATTTATTTATAAATTTATTTATTTATACATCCATTTATTTATACATAATTATTTATTCATACACATATTTATTTATTTATACCTATATTTATTTATATTTTCCTACACTTTTATTTATTTGGTTATTTATCCATATACAGATTTATTTATTTATTTATTTATTTATCTTTTTTGTTGAATTATTATTTAGGCATTAATTGGTTTTTTCGGTTATCAATTTATAACTTAGTTATACGTTAGTTTTTATTTATTTATTTTTATTTTTCTTAGTGATTTTTTTTGTGAGCCAATTTCATTGCAAAATTTACAAAACTTTAAGATTGTGAGATTTGCAATTAATTATTGTCTGTATTTATTAGTTAAAATTTTATCAATTTCGGTTTTAGTCAAGTTGGTTTTTGTCAAGTCGTTTTGCGAAACGGGTTTGCAAAGTTTCATAAAGATTTAATTTTGCTAATCAGAGGTGAACGTTATTGTTTGATTAGGGATTTCAAATTAGAGTATAAGGTTGTTCCGAAACGAGTAGGTCTTCTCCTTTGGAAAACAAAGTTTTTTTTGGTTTGTCAAGGCATGAACTCTGGATCTAAATACCAGACCAGGAAAAGAACTTTAGCGCGAAATCAACTAAACGAATCAGTAGATATACCACAAAAGCAAAGAACAGTTAACTTCAACAAGGCAAAAATGGCAACCAGTAATATTACAGATTTGTCAGGTTCTATTAACCCAACTCGTAACCAAACACAAGTTTCTAATCCTGATTCACAGAATAGAGCGCCAATTATAAATATAGGACCTTCGACAAGTGGTTCCACTAACGTGGGCACACATCATATGCAAGCGTCAAGGCCAGAAGAAGATGGTAATGTGCAAAATATGTTAGATGCAAAACTTAAAGCGATCGTACAAAATGAAGTCAGTGATATGAGAAAGTCCATAGTAGAGTTGACCAAATTAGTAAAAGAAATGTCAGAAAGTAGTATTCGAACTCAAGGATCAGTAAATTCACAACCAGCTACTAATCAAAATATTGAAAATAATTTATATACTAGACTTACTAGTCGAAACAGGTCGAATCCTGAAAACCATCAATATGACGGCACATATAGGTTCGGGTTAGGTTATTCCCAGAATCAGGAATCAGGAGCTGCAAGTATTGTCAAGTAGTTGAAGACAGATTTACGCCCGGTAGCAGATCATTACCTGAAAATAGAGAAAGAATTAATATTCATGTTGACAAGTGGGGTATTGTGTTCAATGGCAACAATAATCATATGAGTGTCGAAGATTTTATTTTTAGAATAGAGCATTTGCAAGCCCATTATAATATTAGTTGGGAGGAAATTCTAAGAGATTTTCATTTATTAGTTTCGGGTCCAACTAAAGATTGGTATTGGCTGCTAATTCGCACCCTGCTAGGACTTCAATGGCCAGCCTTTCGTTCCGAGCTTTTGAACCAGTACCAAACTAAAACATCCAATTTTGAGATAATGCGCGACCTAGTTGAGAGAAAGCAACAACCCAATGAATCGTTAGATGGATTTTTCTATTCAATGAATAAATTACGTTCACGATTGAATCAAGGCATCTCTGAATACGATATGATAAAAATAGTGAAACGCAATCTGAAAGAAAGTGTTGCAAAAATAGTTTATCCAATTGCAGTATCGTCAGTAGAGCAACTTAGAATAGAATGCTTAGAAGCAGAAAAACAATTCCTGAAACGTGAGAATCGAAGCTTCGTACAACCATTTAGAGCACAAAGAGTAAATGAGATCTCATATCAAGAGACAGGTGTAGAGTCAATGGATAGTGAAGACGAAATAACAGCGTTAAATGTGAACCAGGTTCAAAAACAGCTAGTTTGTTGGAACTGTAAAACTCCCGGACATGGTTTTAGAAATTGTGATGCTACAGTAAGAGCCATGTTTTGTTTTAAATGCGGCAAACCAGAAGTTATTGCGCCAAAATGCCCTGACTGCAAAAAGGGAAACCTGTTGAGGGACGTGAGAAACAGGTGGAACCTACGTCCCGCCATAGCTCCCCAGGAACATCAATAAACCAAATGAGTCAGAACAATATAGAAAAACAGATATTACAAAATATGCCACAGATAAGGCATTACGTACCGGCAAATTTAAGGAAACAGTATTATGAACAGGTCAAATCTAGAATATTTAATCCCGAAAAACCACCTAAGCAGATTTCAAAGCGTATAAAAAGGATAAGAGAAATTTATCAGCAAAAATGGCAAACAAAAAGATTAGTGATAGAAGCAGTGAATAGCAGGAAATAAGGGAAAAGAACCTAGAGTGTATTTGGAAGTAGAAATGAATGACAAGTTGATATCAGGACTATTAGACAGTGGTGCATCGGTCAGTATATTGGGGAAAGACAGCAGAGAAATAGTTGAAGAATTAGGGCTGGATATATATCCAATATTTTCTAACGTTAAGACAGCTAGTGGTCAAAATCACAGGAATTTGGGTAAAATCAAAGTTGTTGTGACTTACATGAATCAAAAACATAATATGGTTTTGTACTTGTGTCCAGACCTGGAACAGTCTCTATGTCTCGGAATAGATTTTTGGCGATATTTCAAGTTAGAACCAGATATTATTAGAGCTGAGGAAATAGATATAAATAAAATTGCCGAAGATTTTTCTGTTAATAAACATAATAATAAATTAGAACCACATAAGCTAGACGAAGAACAAAAACGAAAATTAAATGAAGTTTTAGAAAAATTTGATACTTTCGAAGAAAAAGGTTTAGGCCGAACTAATTGAGAAAAACACGTTATAAAATTGGTAGAAGGTGCAGAACCTGTGAAAGATAGATATTACCCGATATCACCAGCTATGCAGCAAATAACATATAATGAAATTGACAAGATGTTAGAGTTAAACGTAATAGAGCCTAGTGAAAGCCCATGGTCAAATAGAACCACAATTGTGCGAAAACCAGGGAAAACCGATTTTGTTTAGACGCCCGAAAACTAAATAAAGTAACTGTCAAGGATGCATATCCATTGCAGAATATCGATGGCATCCTAAGTAGAATCGATGAGACATATTTTGTAAGTAGTATCGATTTAAAATACGAATTCTGGCAGATCGAGTTAGCTGAAGAAAGTAGACCGTACACAGCCTTCACCGTTGCAGGTAGGCCATTGCATCAATTCCGTGTTATGTCGTTCGGTTTATGCAACGCTGCTCAACGCTTGTGCCGCCTAATGGACAAAGTTGTCCCACAACATTTAAAAGATAACGTCTTCGTGTATTTAGATGACTTGTTGATCATTTCAAATGATTTCGAAAAACACTTATATCTGCTAGAGGAAGTAGCCAAATGTTTGAAAAAAGCAAATTTAACGATTGGATTAAGTAAATTACAATTTTGTTTTCAAAGGCTGAAATATTTAGGTTTCATTGTAGGGGGAGGCATGCTAAAAACTGATCCTGACAAAGTTCAGGCCATAAAAGATGTTAGAGTGCCTAGGTCAGCACGAGAAGTTCGAAGTTTTATTGGTACAGCGGGTTGGTACCGCAGATTTATAAAAAACTTTTCGGTAATTTCGGCTCCTTTGACCGATATGTTAAGAAAAAGCGAAAAATTTCAGATGACACCGGAAGCTATTAATGCGTTTGAAAACTTGAAAAAAGCTTTAACGTGAGCACCCGTTCTTCGCCATGCTGATTTTTCAAAATATTTCTATATACAATGCGATGCATGTGATTACGGAATAGGTGCAGTCCTTTATCAAATTCAAGAGCATCCAATTGCGTTCTACTCGCAAAAGTAGAACAACTGTCAAAGAAATTATACCGTGACAGAGAAAGAGTGTTACGCGGCTGTAATGGCTGTAAAGAAGTTTAGGCAATATGTTGAAATGATGCCATTTACGATCATAACGGATCACGCGAGCCTGAAATGGTTAATGACGTTAAAAGATCTCACAGGACGGTTAGCAAGATGGTCATTACAACTACAAGCTTTCGATTTTGAAATCCAGTACAGAAAAGGGTCAGAAAATGTAGTTGCGGATACGTTATGCAGAATGGTAGGAGAAGTAGAAATTGAAGATATTGATGCTAATCAGATTTTAGGGTTTGAAACAACCGAATTTGAAAGTCCAGAATATTTAGACTTGATAAAACATATTCAGGAAAATGCAGAAAGATTACCAGATATAAAAGTCGAAAAAGGGTTTACATATAAGAAAACCGGATTTGGACCGTTCGCTGAAGTACGATGGAAACTGTGGATACCGGAAACTATTACTTTACCTTTGATAGAAAAGGCTCACTCAACTGAGACATCAGCACACGGAGGTGTTGCTAAAACACTAGAACGTTTAAAAAGGCATTATTATTGGCCAAGAATGACAATCCAGGTGAAAAATTTTATCGCGAACTGCCAAATTTGTAAGGAGTCAAAACCGTGTAATCGAAATCTTCGTCCTGAAATCGGTCAAAGTTATAACCGAAAGACCATTTCAGAAACTGTATATGGATTTCATGGGAAAATACCCACGTTCAAAGAAAGACAATTGTTATATCCTAATAGTTGTTGATCATTTAACTAAATTTACATTTTTAAAAGCAATGAAAGAGGCAACTACCCATAATGTAATAGAATTCCTTGTTCACGAAATTTTTAACAAATTCGGAGTACCAGAAGTGATACATAGTGATAATCGAAGCCAATTCATATCACAAAAGTTTGAAAATCTAATGCACACGTATAGCATAAAACATCTAAAAACAGCAGTGTACTCGCCACAAAGCAACGGAAAGGGTTAATCAATCAGTGTTAGCAGCAATTAGAGCATATCTAAATAAGGATCACCGCGACTGGGACTTATACCTACCCGAAATCGAGTGCGCACTACGAACTTCAATTCATTCTGCAACAGGTGTAACTCTATTTTTTGCACTTTTCGGTTATCACATGTATACTAGTGGTGTTAATTATAAATTAGGCCGAAAATTAAAATCTTTAACAGATCACGAAATAATTGAATTAGGTCGAAGTGAAAAACTAGAGTTGATGAGAAAGCAAATGTCAGAAAATATGCAGAAAGCTTACGAGTCCGATTTTTACCAGGCCAAGAAGTATACCGAAGAAATACAATCCTTAGTAACTTTAGCAAAAACATTAGTTCCAAATTTTGTAAAAAATTTCTGAAGTGTAGAATAGTTAAAGCTATCGGCAATAACATGTACGAGCTTGAAACTCTACAAGGCAAACCTATTGGAATATACCACGCCAAGGATATCAGGACTTAAAAGTGGTAGTAAGGAAATTATTTCTGTCTGTTTAATTTCGGAAATATAAAAACGAAACGCTCGCACAACAGTTAAAATATGGACAATCATAAAACCGGTTGCATGTAATGATGATTGAAAATATCTCGACTCACCTTTCTAGAATATGAAATTGCAGGCTGTAGTGTTCATCAGTTGTGAATTAATGGTAGGCAATTATAATAAAACTCACATTAATAGAGTTCGCAGACAATATGCTAATGCGGGATTCTAAAAAGAGGGGAAACACCACAAAGTAAACGATATATTCTTTTTTAACATATTTAAGTTTACTTGCCGTAGACTGATGCGTTTTCTCCAGAATCCGTACATATGTGATCAAATAGTCTGTGATATTTTAAGAAACTGTGATAAATAATCTGTGATACTAATTAGTAATTAAGTGCAATATTAGGGTAAGAGAACAATTTTTTTTATACACGTAGCATTAGTTTAATTATATCGTTAATGTTCTCAACCTAATAGAACTGACAGTATACGAAAGATTATTTTTAAAGATTTCTTTAAATACCAGACGATAAAATCATTAACTAGCTCATAGAAGCAATTCAGTTACGAAAAATGTGGAGAAAAGATCGTTTTGAGTAGTATTAGGAATCCCGAATATATCATCTTAATAGCGAAGTAATATATTAAGACGGTAGGAGTTGTAGAAAACATATTGCAGTACGGTATTAATAAGCTGTTTCATACCGCCGTGACTTCACTGTACTTCAAAACAGGAAAAGGTACTTATAGTTTTCTTAACTTCAGCAGGTTTAATTTTATTAGTGCCCGGCTGAATAGATCTCAGGGTGTGGGAGTTCCCCACGTGTGGGCTGATTTAGTGTTCCGCACACCGCGTCCTCTGATCAAGACCAGCAGAATCGGAGTTTTGTTGCGGGGGTGTCTGAAAAAAAAACATGCTTATGGAAACACCCACATCGGTGGTAAATCCAGCAAGCACACATATGAAAGCGCTCATGGGTTGTCAGGTGTGTATGGAAGCGCCGATATCACTTTCAAAATGGGCACACATACATAGGTAAGCAACAATATCGCTTACGATGATCGGACATACGTATGGAAAAGCCCATATTCTAGCACATACATATGTAGCCGCTCATGAGTTATAAGGAAGTATGTATATACCCGGTGAGGCGCCTATATGGTACAAAATGGTTTGTATAGGTAGGGTATGGAGATAAATTCCTGCGTTTTTCTTGTGGGCAATAACATGTTTGTTTTTTTTTTAGCCTTTATGTTTGGTTTTTTTTTTGTCTACTATTGCATGAACTTGCAATATTCCAATTATATGTATGTTCATACATACATACACACATATGTATAGGTAACCTGCAATGAAAAAGAAAGAAAAATATGATTATAGAAATGAGGAAAAACCACTTGGAACAATACAGCGAATTGTTACCAATCTCCGCGTCTAGGAAATGTCCAATATCTGCCTCAAGAATCTGGAAATAAAGAGAAACAATTAAGTATACAATTTTGCATGTACTTACCGGCATGTGTTTTTGGCAAAATGACAAGTTATTTGCAGTGGCGGGTCTACACAATTATAGTGGTGAAAATAGTAAAATAACTGCTTCGAATAATAGTAGTAGCAGTGCGTAAAGAAAAAAATCAGGGATGCAAAATTCATTCATTTTTAGAATTACAGGTAAAGTTTTTGTTACATGTAAACAAAAATTTTATTGAAAATAAACTAAGTAACGGTTGCTTATTGAAAATGCTTAGCACCTGGTATTTTGAATAGTATAAGAAGAATAAAACGCACTAAGCTGAAATAATTTAGGAAAAATGGAAAAAGAAGAAGAACAGTTAGTTTTGAAAAAGTATTTTTTGTTGAAAAGTTGAAACAGAAGATGGAGATTTGGAAACAACTAGAAATTAAAAAAGTAAATAAAAACCGTTTGCCTAGAAGAAATCAGCTAAATTTGACTTGATGTAGCTTTGAAGTAGAGATTATTAGTTAGTTACTAAGTGAACGTTAAAGGCTGAGACACAGCTTAATAAAGTAAAAGCATAGAAATAAAAAAAAGATAGGATAACCTGTACAAGAATAAGGACGTTTCTGGAAGAAGCTTTCCGAGGTTATAGAGACGGAGAAGTCTTTGAAATTAGAGAACACTTTGCTCTTTGAAATCCTACCTGGCCATATCCAACGTTTTAAAGGGAAAGAAGCATGATACCTGCCTCCAACGGATAAATAAGCCAGGTAGGATGTATGTATTTAAAGTATAGAAATAGATATCTTAAATGACAGAAGGAGGTGAAAATTATAAATGTTGAAGATATTGCCTGAAAAAAATGATAGAGTGGTTGATGACGATTGTTCAAGCTTAAGGAAGGAGTTTTGAATAATTCGGTTGTGCCAAGACTCATTGTTATGAAGGCTAGAAGAAGAATATCGTTTTAAAGTGTTTGATTCGTGGGAAAGTAAAGTATTCTGTCATTATAAGATAGTGCTGGTAAGGTGGCTATAGAAGAGTTACCAAAGAAAACGTTCACTGCTGTGAAAGAAGAGATTATTAGAGAGGAAAAAAACAAAGATTTTAGTAACTTTATTCCATTTATTTATTATTTTTGAATGTTTTTATTTATATGTATTGTTATATAAATTGTTTAATTATAATTCCTGCTTAAATATTTATTTAGTCCCGTAATTGCGTATTAAAATTTTATATATCGGAAAAAAAAATTCGCTAAGGGCGAAAAGTTTAAATATAGCTTGCGCGAAGCAAAGTCGGGGTTTTGCTAGTTCGTTTTGTAAACACTCACGGTTTTAGGAAGTCAAGGCTTCCTAAAACCGTGGTTTGAGAACACCCCCCTGGGCCAACCGCTAAGTTAGTCTGGCCACCCGACCAAATGTCAGAATTCGTGTACAGAGCAGCGACACAGAAAATGGCGCCCAAATTTTAAAATAAATCGTTACAATTGAGTGTAGAAAAACTATGCACTATACAATAGACCAATAAACTAATTCATAGCCCAACGTATATCTTTCAGCAGTCAGGAAGGAAATTGTCATGAGGTTCGTATCCGTTTTGTCTATGTACAAAAGTCCGTTGTGGGAAAAAGTGTCAATCTCCCGAATAATTGTGTGGAATATATATGAATAATTCAACCAAAGCTAAGGAATGTTCTTAGCTGATTAAAATCATGCTAAATGTACGCCTTACCTTTGTGTTTTTATTGTTTGTTTAATGTAGTTTCAGTCCGAATTTTTATTTTGTGAAGCAGTGGTAAAATGGAGCGATATCCGTTCACACTAAAGTTTGAAGTCTGTTGTGTCAATCCATTATACAAACTGGCCTTTGGGAAGAAATAATATTAATCTTACAGAGCACAAAAAATGTTGTTATATACTATTTCTATTTTTTTTCTTTTATTATGATTAAAGGAACACCTAACCAATGGCTCGTACCGAGAGTCAAAAAGATAATATACAACATTCAGTCCGCCGAATTTCAACAATCCCAATAATGAATTTATTGTGTTGTGAAGAAATTTTGTTTTATATTTAATTTTACCGTTTATACAATTGAACAGTTGAAAGTCTATTAATACATATAATCTTTCTTTTTTATTATCGAATTATTTATATTTTCATCTGTCTAATTATTTATTTATAAATTTATTTATTTATACATCCATTTATTTATACATAATTATTTATTCATACACATATTTATTTTATACCTATATTTATTTATATTTTCCTACACTTTTATTTATTTGGTTATTTATCCATATACAGATTTATTTATTTATTTATTTATTTATCTTTTTTGTTGAATTATTATTTAGGCATTAATTGGTTTTTTCGGTTATCAATTTATAACTTAGTTATACGTTAGTTTTTATTTATTTATTTTTATTTTTCTTAGTGATTTTTTTTGTGAGCCAATTTCATTGCAAAATTTACAAAACTTTAAGATTGTGAGATTTGCAATTAATTATTGTCTGTATTTATTAGTTAAAATTTTATCAATTTCGGTTTTAGTCAAGTTGGTTTTTGTCAAGTCGTTTTGCGAAACGGGTTTGCAAAGTTTTATAAAGATTTTTTTTTGCTAATCAGAGGTGAACGTTATTGTTTGATTAGGGATTTCAAATTAGAGTATAAGGTTGTTCCGAAACGAGTAGGTCTTCTCCTTTGGAAAACAAAGTTTTTTTTGGTTTGTCAAGGCATGAACTCTGGATCTAAATACCAGACCAGGAAAAGAACTTTAGCGCGAAATCAACTAAACGAATCAGTAGATATACCACAAAAGCAAAGAACAGTTAACTTCAACAAGGCAAAAATGGCAACCAGTAATATTACAGATTTGTCAGGTTCTATTAACCCAACTCGTAACCAAACACAAGTTTCTAATCCTGATTCACAGAATAGAGCGCCAATTATAAATATAGGACCTTCGACAAGTGGTTCCACTAACGTGGGCACACATCATATGCAAGCGTCAAGGCCAGAAGAAGATGGTAATGTGCAAAATATGTTAGATGCAAAACTTAAAGCGATCGTACAAAATGAAGTCAGTGATATGAGAAAGTCCATAGTAGAGTTGACCAAATTAGTAAAAGAAATGTCAGAAAGTAGTATTCGAACTCAAGGATCAGTAAATTCACAACCAGCTACTAATCAAAATATTGAAAATAATTTATATACTAGACTTACTAGTCGAAACAGGTCGAATCCTGAAAACCATCAATATGACGGCACATATAGGTTCGGGTTAGGTTATTCCCAGAATCAGGAATCAGGAGCTGCAAGTATTGTCAAGTAGTTGAAGACAGATTTACGCCCGGTAGCAGATCATTACCTGAAAATAGAGAAAGAATTAATATTCATGTTGACAAGTGGGGTATTGTGTTCAATGGCAACAATAATCATATGAGTGTCGAAGATTTTATTTTTAGAATAGAGCATTTGCAAGCCCATTATAATATTAGTTGGGAGGAAATTCTAAGAGATTTTCATTTATTAGTTTCGGGTCCAACTAAAGATTGGTATTGGCTGCTAATTCGCACCCTGCTAGGACTTCAATGGCCAGCCTTTCGTTCCGAGCTTTTGAACCAGTACCAAACTAAAACATCCAATTTTGAGATAATGCGCGACCTAGTTGAGAGAAAGCAACAACCCAATGAATCGTTAGATGGATTTTTCTATTCAATGAATAAATTACGTTCACGATTGAATCAAGGCATCTCTGAATACGATATGATAAAAATAGTGAAACGCAATCTGAAAGAAAGTGTTGCAAAAATAGTTTATCCAATTGCAGTATCGTCAGTAGAGCAACTTAGAATAGAATGCTTAGAAGCAGAAAAACAATTCCTGAAACGTGAGAATCGAAGCTTCGTACAACCATTTAGAGCACAAAGAGTAAATGAGATCTCATATCAAGAGACAGGTGTAGAGTCAATGGATAGTGAAGACGAAATAACAGCGTTAAATGTGAACCAGGTTCAAAAACAGCTAGTTTGTTGGAACTGTAAAACTCCCGGACATGGTTTTAGAAATTGTGATGCTACAGTAAGAGCCATGTTTTGTTTTAAATGCGGCAAACCAGAAGTTATTGCGCCAAAATGCCCTGACTGCAAAAAGGGAAACCTGTTGAGGGACGTGAGAAACAGGTGGAACCTACGTCCCGCCATAGCTCCCCAGGAACATCAATAAACCAAATGAGTCAGAACAATATAGAAAAACAGATATTACAAAATATGCCACAGATAAGGCATTACGTACCGGCAAATTTAAGGAAACAGTATTATGAACAGGTCAAATCTAGAATATTTAATCCCGAAAAACCACCTAAGCAGATTTCAAAGCGTATAAAAAGGATAAGAGAAATTTATCAGCAAAAATGGCAAGCAAAAAGATTAGTGATAGAAGCAGTGAATAGCAGGAAATAAGGGAAAAGAACCTAGAGTGTATTTGGAAGTAGAAATGAATGACAAGTTGATATCAGGACTATTAGACAGTGGTGCATCGGTCAGTATATTGGGGAAAGACAGCAGAGAAATAGTTGAAGAATTAGGGCTGGATATAAATCCAATATTTTCTAACGTTAAGACAGCTAGTGGTCAAAATCACAGGAATTTGGGTAAAATCAAAGTTGTTGTGACTTACATGAATCAAAAACATAATATGGTTTTGTACTTGTGTCCAGACCTGGAACAGTCTCTATGTCTCGGAATAGATTTTTGGCGATATTTCAAGTTAGAACCAGATATTATTAGAGCTGAGGAAATAGATATAAATAAAATTGCCGAAGATTTTTCTGTTAATAAACATAATAATAAATTAGAACCACATAAGCTAGACGAAGAACAAAAACGAAAATTAAATGAAGTTTTAGAAAAATTTGATACTTTCGAAGAAAAAGGTTTAGGCCGAACTAATTGAGAAAAACACGTTATAAAATTGGTAGAAGGTGCAGAACCTGTGAAAGATAGATATTACCCGATATCACCAGCTATGCAGCAAATAACATATAATGAAATTGACAAGATGTTAGAGTTAAACGTAATAGAGCCTAGTGAAAGCCCATGGTCAAATAGAACCACAATTGTGCGAAAACCAGGGAAAACCGATTTTGTTTAGACGCCCGAAAACTAAATAAAGTAACTGTCAAGGATGCATATCCATTGCAGAATATCGATGTCATCCTAAGTAGAATCGATGAGACATATTTTGTAAGTAGTATCGATTTAAAATACGAATTCTGGCAGATCGAGTTAGCTGAAGAAAGTAGACCGTACACAGCCTTCACCGTTGCAGGTAGGCCATTGCATCAATTCCGTGTTATGTCGTTCGGTTTATGCAACGCTGCTCAACGCTTGTGCCGCCTAATGGACAAAGTTGTCCCACAACATTTAAAAGATAACGTCTTCGTGTATTTAGATGACTTGTTGATCATTTCAAATGATTTCGAAAAACACTTATATCTGCTAGAGGAAGTAGCCAAATGTTTGAAAAAAGCAAATTTAACGATTGGATTAAGTAAATTACAATTTTGTTTTCAAAGGCTGAAATATTTAGGTTTCATTGTAGGGGGAGGCATGCTAAAAACTGATCCTGACAAAGTTCAGGCCATAAAAGATGTTAGAGTGCCTAGGTCAGCACGAGAAGTTCGAAGTTTTATTGGTACAGCGGGTTGGTACCGCAGATTTATAAAAAACTTTTCGGTAATTTCGGCTCCTTTGACCGATATGTTAAGAAAAAGCGAAAAATTTCAGATGACACCGGAAGCTATTAATGCGTTTGAAAACTTGAAAAAAGCTTTAACGTGAGCACCCGTTCTTCGCCATGCTGATTTTTCAAAATATTTCTATATACAATGCGATGCATGTGATTACGGAATAGGTGCAGTCCTTTATCAAATTCAAGAGCATCCAATTGCGTTCTACTCGCAAAAGTAGAACAACTGTCAAAGAAATTATACCGTGACAGAGAAAGAGTGTTACGCGGCTGTAATGGCTGTAAAGAAGTTTAGGCAATATGTTGAAATGATGCCATTTACGATCATAACGGATCACGCGAGCCTGAAATGGTTAATGACGTTAAAAGATCTCACAGGACGGTTAGCAAGATGGTCATTACAACTACAAGCTTTCGATTTTGAAATCCAGTACAGAAAAGGGTCAGAAAATGTAGTTGCGGATACGTTATGCAGAATGGTAGGAGAAGTAGAAATTGAAGATATTGATGCTAATCAGATTTTAGGGTTTGAAACAACCGAATTTGAAAGTCCAGAATATTTAGACTTGATAAAACATATTCAGGAAAATGCAGAAAGATTACCAGATATAAAAGTCGAAAAAGGGTTTACATATAAGAAAACCGGATTTGGACCGTTCGCTGAAGTACGATGGAAACTGTGGATACCGGAAACTATTACTTTACCTTTGATAGAAAAGGCTCACTCAACTGAGACATCAGCACACGGAGGTGTTGCTAAAACACTAGAACGTTTAAAAAGGCATTATTATTGGCCAAGAATGACAATCCAGGTGAAAAATTTTATCGCGAACTGCCAAATTTGTAAGGAGTCAAAACCGTGTAATCGAAATCTTCGTCCTGAAATCGGTCAAAGTTATAACCGAAAGACCATTTCAGAAACTGTATATGGATTTCATGGGAAAATACCCACGTTCAAAGAAAGACAATTGTTATATCCTAATAGTTGTTGATCATTTAACTAAATTTACATTTTTAAAAGCAATGAAAGAGGCAACTACCCATAATGTAATAGAATTCCTTGTTCACGAAATTTTTAACAAATTCGGAGTACCAGAAGTGATACATAGTGATAATGGAAGCCAATTCATATCACAAAAGTTTGAAAATCGAATGCACACGTATAGCATAAAACATCTAAAAACAGCAGTGTACTCGCCACAAAGCAACGGAAAGGGTTAATCAATCAGTGTTAGCAGCAATTAGAGCATATCTAAATAAGGATCACCGCGACTGGGACTTATACCTACCCGAAATCGAGTGCGCACTACGAACTTCAATTCATTCTGCAACAGGTGTAACTCTATTTTTTGCACTTTTCGGTTATCACATGTATACTAGTGGTGTTGATTATAAATTAGGCCGAAAATTAAAATCTTTAACAGATCACGAAATAATTGAATTAGGTCGAAGTGAAAAACTAGAGTTGATGAGAAAGCAAATGTCAGAAAATATGCAGAAAGCTTACGAGTCCGATTTTTACCAGGCCAAGAAGTATACCGAAGAAATACAATCCTTAGTAACTTTAGCAAAAACATTAGTTCCAAATTTTGTAAAAAATTTCTGAAGTGTAGAATAGTTAAAGCTATCGGCAATAACATGTACGAGCTTGAAACTCTACAAGGCAAACCTATTGGAATATACCACGCCAAGGATATCAGGACTTAAAAGTGGTAGTAAGGAAATTATTTCTGTCTGTTTAATTTCGGAAATATAAAAACGAAACGCTCGCACAACAGTTAAAATATGGACAATCATAAAACCGGTTGCATGTAATGATGATTGAAAATATCTCGACTCACCTTTCTAGAATATGAAATTGCAGGCTGTAGTGTTCATCAGTTGTGAATTAATGGTAGGCAATTATAATAAAACTCACATTAATAGAGTTCGCAGACAATATGCTAATGCGGGATTCTAAAAAGAGGGGAAACACCACAAAGTAAACGATATATTCTTTTTTAACATATTTAAGTTTACTTGCCGTAGACTGATGCGTTTTCTCCAGAATCCGTACATATGTGATCAAATAGTCTGTGATATTTTAAGAAACTGTGATAAATAATCTGTGATACTAATTAGTAATTAAGTGCAATATTAGGGTAAGAGAACAATTTTTTTTATACACGTAGCATTAGTTTAATTATATCGTTAATGTTCTCAACCTAATAGAACTGACAGTATACGAAAGATTATTTTTAAAGATTTCTTTAAATACCAGACGATAAAATCATTAACTAGCTCATAGAAGCAATTCAGTTACGAAAAATGTGGAGAAAAGATCGTTTTGAGTAGTATTAGGAATCCCGAATATATCATCTTAATAGCGAAGTAATATATTAAGACGGTAGGAGTTGTAGAAAACATATTGCAGTACGGTATTAATAAGCTGTTTCATACCGCCGTGACTTCACTGTACTTCAAAACAGGAAAAGGTACTTATAGTTTTCTTAACTTCAGCAGGTTTAATTTTATTAGTGCCCGGCTGAATAGATCTCAGGGTGTGGGAGTTCCCCACGTGTGGGCTGATTTAGTGTTCCGCACACCGCGTCCTCTGATCAAGACCAGCAGAATCGGAGTTTTGTTGCGGGGGTGTCTGAAAAAAAAACATGCTTATGGAAACACCCACATCGGTGGTAAATCCAGCAAGCACACATATGAAAGCGCTCATGGGTTGTCAGGTGTGTATGGAAGCGCCGATATCACTTTCAAAATGGGCACACATACATAGGTAAGCAACAATATCGCTTACGATGATCGGACATACGTATGGAAAAGCCCATATTCTAGCACATACATATGTAGCCGCTCATGAGTTATAAGGAAGTATGTATATACCCGGTGAGGCGCCTATATGGTACAAAATGGTTTGTATAGGTAGGGTATGGAGATAAATTCCTGCGTTTTTCTTGTGGGCAATAACATGTTTGTTTTTTTTTTAGCCTTTATGTTTGGTTTTTTTTTTGTCTACTATTGCATGAACTTGCAATATTCCAATTATATGTATGTTCATACATACATACACACATATGTATAGGTAACCTGCAATGAAAAAGAAAGAAAAATATGATTATAGAAATGAGGAAAAACCACTTGGAACAATACAGCGAATTGTTACCAATCTCCGCGTCTAGGAAATGTCCAATATCTGCCTCAAGAATCTGGAAATAAAGAGAAACAATTAAGTATACAATTTTGCATGTACTTACCGGCATGTGTTTTTGGCAAAATGACAAGTTATTTGCAGTGGCGGGTCTACACAATTATAGTGGTGAAAATAGTAAAATAACTGCTTCGAATAATAGTAGTAGCAGTGCGTAAAGAAAAAAATCAGGGATGCAAAATTCATTCATTTTTAGAATTACAGGTAAAGTTTTTGTTACATGTAAACAAAAATTTTATTGAAAATAAACTAAGTAACGGTTGCTTATTGAAAATGCTTAGCACCTGGTATTTTGAATAGTATAAGAAGAATAAAACGCACTAAGCTGAAATAATTTAGGAAAAATGGAAAAAGAAGAAGAACAGTTAGTTTTGAAAAAGTATTTTTTGTTGAAAAGTTGAAACAGAAGATGGAGATTTGGAAACAACTAGAAATTAAAAAAGTAAATAAAAACCGTTTGCCTAGAAGAAATCAGCTAAATTTGACTTGATGTAGCTTTGAAGTAGAGATTATTAGTTAGTTACTAAGTGAACGTTAAAGGCTGAGACACAGCTTAATAAAGTAAAAGCATAGAAATAAAAAAAAGATAGGATAACCTGTACAAGAATAAGGACGTTTCTGGAAGAAGCTTTCCGAGGTTATAGAGACGGAGAAGTCTTTGAAATTAGAGAACACTTTGCTCTTTAAAATCCTACCTGGCCATATCCAACGTTTTAAAGGGAAAGAAGCATGATACCTGCCTCCAACGGATAAATAAGCCAGGTAGGATGTATGTATTTAAAGTATAGAAATAGATATCTTAAATGACAGAAGGAGGTGAAAATTATAAATGTTGAAGATATTGCCTGAAAAAAATGATAGAGTGGTTGATGACGATTGTTCAAGCTTAAGGAAGGAGTTTTGAATAATTCGGTTGTGCCAAGACTCATTGTTATGAAGGCTAGAAGAAGAATATCGTTTTAAAGTGTTTGATTCGTGGGAAAGTAAAGTATTCTGTCATTATAAGATAGTGCTGGTAAGGTGGCTATAGAAGAGTTACCAAAGAAAACGTTCACTGCTGTGAAAGAAGAGATTATTAGAGAGGAAAAAAACAAAGATTTTAGTAACTTTATTCCATTTATTTATTATTTTTGAATGTTTTTATTTATATGTATTGTTATATAAATTGTTTAATTATAATTCCTGCTTAAATATTTATTTAGTCCCGTAATTGCGTATTAAAATTTTATATATCGGAAAAAAAAATTCGCTAAGGGCGAAAAGTTTAAATATAGCTTGCGCGAAGCAAAGTCGGGGTTTTGCTAGTTCGTTTTGTAAACACTCACGGTTTTAGGAAGTCAAGGCTTCCTAAAACCGTGGTTTGAGAACACCCCCCTGGGCCAACCGCTAAGTTAGTCTGGCCACCCGACCAAATGTCAGAATTCGTGTACAGAGCAGCGACACAGAAAATGGCGCCCAAATTTTAAAATAAATCGTTACAATTGAGTGTAGAAAAACTATGCACTATACAATAGACCAATAAACTAATTCATAGCCCAACGTATATCTTTCAGCAGTCAGGAAGGAAATTGTCATGAGGTTCGTATCCGTTTTGTCTATGTACAAAAGTCCGTTGTGGGAAAAAGTGTCAATCTCCCGAATAATTGTGTGGAATATATATGAATAATTCAACCAAAGCTAAGGAATGTTCTTAGCTGATTAAAATCATGCTAAATGTACGCCTTACCTTTGTGTTTTTATTGTTTGTTTAATGTAGTTTCAGTCCGAATTTTTATTTTGTGAAGCAGTGGTAAAATGGAGCGATATCCGTTCACACTAAAGTTTGAAGTCTGTTGTGTCAATCCATTATACAAACTGGCCTTTGGGAAGAAATAATATTAATCTTACAGAGCACAAAAAATGTTGTTATATACTATTTCTATTTTTTTTCTTTTATTATGATTAAAGGAACACCTAACCAATGGCTCGTACCGAGAGTCAAAAAGATAATATACAACATTCAGTCCGCCGAATTTCAACAATCCCAATAATGAATTTATTGTGTTGTGAAGAAATTTTGTTTTATATTTAATTTTACCGTTTATACAATTGAACAGTTGAAAGTCTATTAATACATATAATCTTTCTTTTTTATTATCGAATTATTTATATTTTCATCTGTCTAATTATTTATTTATAAATTTATTTATTTATACATCCATTTATTTATACATAATTATTTATTCATACACATATTTATTTATTTATACCTATATTTATTTATATTTTCCTACACTTTTATTTATTTGGTTATTTATCCATATACAGATTTATTTATTTATTTATTTATTTATCTTTTTTGTTGAATTATTATTTAGGCATTAATTGGTTTTTTCGGTTATCAATTTATAACTTAGTTATACGTTAGTTTTTATTTATTTATTTTTATTTTTCTTAGTGATTTTTTTTGTGAGCCAATTTCATTGCAAAATTTACAAAACTTTAAGATTGTGAGATTTGCAATTAATTATTGTCTGTATTTATTAGTTAAAATTTTATCAATTTCGGTTTTAGTCAAGTTGGTTTTTGTCAAGTCGTTTTGCGAAACGGGTTTGCAAAGTTTTATAAAGATTTTTTTTTGCTAATCAGAGGTGAACGTTATTGTTTGATTAGGGATTTCAAATTAGAGTATAAGGTTGTTCCGAAACGAGTAGGTCTTCTCCTTTGGAAAACAAAGTTTTTTTTGGTTTGTCAAGGCATGAACTCTGGATCTAAATACCAGACCAGGAAAAGAACTTTAGCGCGAAATCAACTAAACGAATCAGTAGATATACCACAAAAGCAAAGAACAGTTAACTTCAACAAGGCAAAAATGGCAACCAGTAATATTACAGATTTGTCAGGTTCTATTAACCCAACTCGTAACCAAACACAAGTTTCTAATCCTGATTCACAGAATAGAGCGCCAATTATAAATATAGGACCTTCGACAAGTGGTTCCACTAACGTGGGCACACATCATATGCAAGCGTCAAGGCCAGAAGAAGATGGTAATGTGCAAAATATGTTAGATGCAAAACTTAAAGCGATCGTACAAAATGAAGTCAGTGATATGAGAAAGTCCATAGTAGAGTTGACCAAATTAGTAAAAGAAATGTCAGAAAGTAGTATTCGAACTCAAGGATCAGTAAATTCACAACCAGCTACTAATCAAAATATTGAAAATAATTTATATACTAGACTTACTAGTCGAAACAGGTCGAATCCTGAAAACCATCAATATGACGGCACATATAGGTTCGGGTTAGGTTATTCCCAGAATCAGGAATCAGGAGCTGCAAGTATTGTCAAGTAGTTGAAGACAGATTTACGCCCGGTAGCAGATCATTACCTGAAAATAGAGAAAGAATTAATATTCATGTTGACAAGTGGGGTATTGTGTTCAATGGCAACAATAATCATATGAGTGTCGAAGATTTTATTTTTAGAATAGAGCATTTGCAAGCCCATTATAATATTAGTTGGGAGGAAATTCTAAGAGATTTTCATTTATTAGTTTCGGGTCCAACTAAAGATTGGTATTGGCTGCTAATTCGCACCCTGCTAGGACTTCAATGGCCAGCCTTTCGTTCCGAGCTTTTGAACCAGTACCAAACTAAAACATCCAATTTTGAGATAATGCGCGACCTAGTTGAGAGAAAGCAACAACCCAATGAATCGTTAGATGGATTTTTCTATTCAATGAATAAATTACGTTCACGATTGAATCAAGGCATCTCTGAATACGATATGATAAAAATAGTGAAACGCAATCTGAAAGAAAGTGTTGCAAAAATAGTTTATCCAATTGCAGTATCGTCAGTAGAGCAACTTAGAATAGAATGCTTAGAAGCAGAAAAACAATTCCTGAAACGTGAGAATCGAAGCTTCGTACAACCATTTAGAGCACAAAGAGTAAATGAGATCTCATATCAAGAGACAGGTGTAGAGTCAATGGATAGTGAAGACGAAATAACAGCGTTAAATGTGAACCAGGTTCAAAAACAGCTAGTTTGTTGGAACTGTAAAACTCCCGGACATGGTTTTAGAAATTGTGATGCTACAGTAAGAGCCATGTTTTGTTTTAAATGCGGCAAACCAGAAGTTATTGCGCCAAAATGCCCTGACTGCAAAAAGGGAAACCTGTTGAGGGACGTGAGAAACAGGTGGAACCTACGTCCCGCCATAGCTCCCCAGGAACATCAATAAACCAAATGAGTCAGAACAATATAGAAAAACAGATATTACAAAATATGCCACAGATAAGGCATTACGTACCGGCAAATTTAAGGAAACAGTATTATGAACAGGTCAAATCTAGAATATTTAATCCCGAAAAACCACCTAAGCAGATTTCAAAGCGTATAAAAAGGATAAGAGAAATTTATCAGCAAAAATGGCAAGCAAAAAGATTAGTGATAGAAGCAGTGAATAGCAGGAAATAAGGGAAAAGAACCTAGAGTGTATTTGGAAGTAGAAATGAATGACAAGTTGATATCAGGACTATTAGACAGTGGTGCATCGGTCAGTATATTGGGGAAAGACAGCAGAGAAATAGTTGAAGAATTAGGGCTGGATATAAATCCAATATTTTCTAACGTTAAGACAGCTAGTGGTCAAAATCACAGGAATTTGGGTAAAATCAAAGTTGTTGTGACTTACATGAATCAAAAACATAATATGGTTTTGTACTTGTGTCCAGACCTGGAACAGTCTCTATGTCTCGGAATAGATTTTTGGCGATATTTCAAGTTAGAACCAGATATTATTAGAGCTGAGGAAATAGATATAAATAAAATTGCCGAAGATTTTTCTGTTAATAAACATAATAATAAATTAGAACCACATAAGCTAGACGAAGAACAAAAACGAAAATTAAATGAAGTTTTAGAAAAATTTGATACTTTCGAAGAAAAAGGTTTAGGCCGAACTAATTGAGAAAAACACGTTATAAAATTGGTAGAAGGTGCAGAACCTGTGAAAGATAGATATTACCCGATATCACCAGCTATGCAGCAAATAACATATAATGAAATTGACAAGATGTTAGAGTTAAACGTAATAGAGCCTAGTGAAAGCCCATGGTCAAATAGAACCACAATTGTGCGAAAACCAGGGAAAACCGATTTTGTTTAGACGCCCGAAAACTAAATAAAGTAACTGTCAAGGATGCATATCCATTGCAGAATATCGATGGCATCCTAAGTAGAATCGATGAGACATATTTTGTAAGTAGTATCGATTTAAAATACGAATTCTGGCAGATCGAGTTAGCTGAAGAAAGTAGACCGTACACAGCCTTCACCGTTGCAGGTAGGCCATTGCATCAATTCCGTGTTATGTCGTTCGGTTTATGCAACGCTGCTCAACGCTTGTGCCGCCTAATGGACAAAGTTGTCCCACAACATTTAAAAGATAACGTCTTCGTGTATTTAGATGACTTGTTGATCATTTCAAATGATTTCGAAAAACACTTATATCTGCTAGAGGAAGTAGCCAAATGTTTGAAAAAAGCAAATTTAACGATTGGATTAAGTAAATTACAATTTTGTTTTCAAAGGCTGAAATATTTAGGTTTCATTGTAGGGGGAGGCATGCTAAAAACTGATCCTGACAAAGTTCAGGCCATAAAAGATGTTAGAGTGCCTAGGTCAGCACGAGAAGTTCGAAGTTTTATTGGTACAGCGGGTTGGTACCGCAGATTTATAAAAAACTTTTCGGTAATTTCGGCTCCTTTGACCGATATGTTAAGAAAAAGCGAAAAATTTCAGATGACACCGGAAGCTATTAATGCGTTTGAAAACTTGAAAAAAGCTTTAACGTGAGCACCCGTTCTTCGCCATGCTGATTTTTCAAAATATTTCTATATACAATGCGATGCATGTGATTACGGAATAGGTGCAGTCCTTTATCAAATTCAAGAGCATCCAATTGCGTTCTACTCGCAAAAGTAGAACAACTGTCAAAGAAATTATACCGTGACAGAGAAAGAGTGTTACGCGGCTGTAATGGCTGTAAAGAAGTTTAGGCAATATGTTGAAATGATGCCATTTACGATCATAACGGATCACGCGAGCCTGAAATGGTTAATGACGTTAAAAGATCTCACAGGACGGTTAGCAAGATGGTCATTACAACTACAAGCTTTCGATTTTGAAATCCAGTACAGAAAAGGGTCAGAAAATGTAGTTGCGGATACGTTATGCAGAATGGTAGGAGAAGTAGAAATTGAAGATATTGATGCTAATCAGATTTTAGGGTTTGAAACAACCGAATTTGAAAGTCCAGAATATTTAGACTTGATAAAACATATTCAGGAAAATGCAGAAAGATTACCAGATATAAAAGTCGAAAAAGGGTTTACATATAAGAAAACCGGATTTGGACCGTTCGCTGAAGTACGATGGAAACTGTGGATACCGGAAACTATTACTTTACCTTTGATAGAAAAGGCTCACTCAACTGAGACATCAGCACACGGAGGTGTTGCTAAAACACTAGAACGTTTAAAAAGGCATTATTATTGGCCAAGAATGACAATCCAGGTGAAAAATTTTATCGCGAACTGCCAAATTTGTAAGGAGTCAAAACCGTGTAATCGAAATCTTCGTCCTGAAATCGGTCAAAGTTATAACCGAAAGACCATTTCAGAAACTGTATATGGATTTCATGGGAAAATACCCACGTTCAAAGAAAGACAATTGTTATATCCTAATAGTTGTTGATCATTTAACTAAATTTACATTTTTAAAAGCAATGAAAGAGGCAACTACCCATAATGTAATAGAATTCCTTGTTCACGAAATTTTTAACAAATTCGGAGTACCAGAAGTGATACACAGTGATAATGGAAGCCAATTCATATCACAAAAGTTTGAAAATCTAATGCACACGTATAGCATAAAACATCTAAAAACAGCAGTGTACTCGCCACAAAGCAACGGAAAGGGTTAATCAATCAGTGTTAGCAGCAATTAGAGCATATCTAAATAAGGATCACCGCGACTGGGACTTATACCTACCCGAAATCGAGTGCGCACTACGAACTTCAATTCATTCTGCAACAGGTGTAACTCTAATTTTTGCACTTTTCGGTTATCACATGTATACTAGCGGTGTTGATTATAAATTAGGCCGAAAATTAAAATCTTTAACAGATCACGAAATAATTGAATTAGGTCGAAGTGAAAAACTAGAGTTGATGAGAAAGCAAATGTCAGAAAATATGCAGAAAGCTTACGAGTCCGATTTTTACCAGGCCAAGAAGTATACCGAAGAAATACAATCCTTAGTAACTTTAGCAAAAACATTAGTTCCAAATTTTGTAAAAAATTTCTGAAGTGTAGAATAGTTAAAGCTATCGGCAATAACATGTACGAGCTTGAAACTCTACAAGGCAAACCTATTGGAATATACCACGCCAAGGATATCAGGACTTAAAAGTGGTAGTAAGGAAATTATTTCTGTCTGTTTAATTTCGGAAATATAAAAACGAAACGCTCGCACAACAGTTAAAATATGGACAATCATAAAACCGGTTGCATGTAATGATGATTGAAAATATCTCGACTCACCTTTCTAGAATATGAAATTGCAGGCTGTAGTGTTCATCAGTTGTGAATTAATGGTAGGCAATTATAATAAAACTCACATTAATAGAGTTCGCAGACAATATGCTAATGCGGGATTCTAAAAAGAGGGGAAACACCACAAAGTAAACGATATATTCTTTTTTAACATATTTAAGTTTACTTGCCGTAGACTGATGCGTTTTCTCCAGAATCCGTACATATGTGATCAAATAGTCTGTGATATTTTAAGAAACTGTGATAAATAATCTGTGATACTAATTAGTAATTAAGTGCAATATTAGGGTAAGAGAACAATTTTTTTTATACACGTAGCATTAGTTTAATTATATCGTTAATGTTCTCAACCTAATAGAACTGACAGTATACGAAAGATTATTTTTAAAGATTTCTTTAAATACCAGACGATAAAATCATTAACTAGCTCATAGAAGCAATTCAGTTACGAAAAATGTGGAGAAAAGATCGTTTTGAGTAGTATTAGGAATCCCGAATATATCATCTTAATAGCGAAGTAATATATTAAGACGGTAGGAGTTGTAGAAAACATATTGCAGTACGGTATTAATAAGCTGTTTCATACCGCCGTGACTTCACTGTACTTCAAAACAGGAAAAGGTACTTATAGTTTTCTTAACTTCAGCAGGTTTAATTTTATTAGTGCCCGGCTGAATAGATCTCAGGTTGTGGGAGTTCCCCACGTGTGGGCTGATTTAGTGTTCCGCACACCGCGTCCTCTGATCAAGACCAGCAGAATCGGAGTTTTGTTGCGGGGGTGTCTGAAAAAAAACATGCTTATGGAAACACCCACATCGGTGGTAAATCCAGCAAGCACACATATGAAAGCGCTCATGGGTTGTCAGGTGTGTATGGAAGCGCCGATATCACTTTCAAAATGGGCACACATACATAGGTAAGCAACAATATCGCTTACGATGATCGGACATACGTATGGAAAAGCCCATATTCTAGCACATACATATGTAGCCGCTCATGAGTTATAAGGAAGTATGTATATACCCGGTGAGGCGCCTATATGGTACAAAATGGTTTGTATAGGTAGGGTATGGAGATAAATTCCTGCGTTTTTCTTGTGGGCAATAACATGTTTGTTTTTTTTTTAGCCTTTATGTTTGGTTTTTTTTTTTGTCTACTATTGCATGAACTTGCAATATTCCAATTATATGTATGTTCATACATACATACACACATATGTATAGGTAACCTGCAATGAAAAAGAAAGAAAAATATGATTATAGAAATGAGGAAAAACCACTTGGAACAATACAGCGAATTGTTACCAATCTCCGCGTCTAGGAAATGTCCAATATCTGCCTCAAGAATCTGGAAATAAAGAGAAACAATTAAGTATACAATTTTGCATGTACTTACCGGCATGTGTTTTTGGCAAAATGACAAGTTATTTGCAGTGGCGGGTCTACACAATTATAGTGGTGAAAATAGTAAAATAACTGCTTCGAATAATAGTAGTAGCAGTGCGTAAAGAAAAAAATCAGGGATGCAAAATTCATTCATTTTTAGAATTACAGGTAAAGTTTTTGTTACATGTAAACAAAAATTTTATTGAAAATAAACTAAGTAACGGTTGCTTATTGAAAATGCTTAGCACCTGGTATTTTGAATAGTATAAGAAGAATAAAACGCACTAAGCTGAAATAATTTAGGAAAAATGGAAAAAGAAGAAGAACAGTTAGTTTTGAAAAAGTATTTTTTGTTGAAAAGTTGAAACAGAAGATGGAGATTTGGAAACAACTAGAAATTAAAAAAGTAAATAAAAACCGTTTGCCTAGAAGAAATCAGCTAAATTTGACTTGATGTAGCTTTGAAGTAGAGATTATTAGTTAGTTACTAAGTGAACGTTAAAGGCTGAGACACAGCTTAATAAAGTAAAAGCATAGAAATAAAAAAAAGATAGGATAACCTGTACAAGAATAAGGACGTTTCTGGAAGAAGCTTTCCGAGGTTATAGAGACGGAGAAGTCTTTGAAATTAGAGAACACTTTGCTCTTTAAAATCCTACCTGGCCATATCCAACGTTTTAAAGGGAAAGAAGCATGATACCTGCCTCCAACGGATAAATAAGCCAGGTAGGATGTATGTATTTAAAGTATAGAAATAGATATCTTAAATGACAGAAGGAGGTGAAAATTATAAATGTTGAAGATATTGCCTGAAAAAAATGATAGAGTGGTTGATGACGATTGTTCAAGCTTAAGGAAGGAGTTTTGAATAATTCGGTTGTGCCAAGACTCATTGTTATGAAGGCTAGAAGAAGAATATCGTTTTAAAGTGTTTGATTCGTGGGAAAGTAAAGTATTCTGTCATTATAAGATAGTGCTGGTAAGGTGGCTATAGAAGAGTTACCAAAGAAAACGTTCACTGCTGTGAAAGAAGAGATTATTAGAGAGGAAAAAAACAAAGATTTTAGTAACTTTATTCCATTTATTTATTATTTTTGAATGTTTTTATTTATATGTATTGTTATATAAATTGTTTAATTATAATTCCTGCTTAAATATTTATTTAGTCCCGTGATTGCGTATTAAAATTTTATATATCGGAAAAAAAAATTCGCTAAGGGCGAAAAGTTTAAATATAGCTTGCGCGAAGCAAAGTCGGGGTTTTGCTAGTTCGTTTTGTAAACACCCACGGTTTTAGGAAGTCAGGGAGCTCCTTTATCTCGAATTAGGAAACCGTTATTTTTGTGTGTTCGGGGAAATGAAAAAGTATATTTACTTGAGGTTAAAATATCCCGCCTTTGTGGCTATATTTATATGAAAATTACAAATAGGAAAAATTTGGTTGAGTTGTTTAAGATTCTTAATACATCCCGGGGCTGAAAAAATTAATAATAATGGTAAGATAAGTTTTTCTGTTTAAGTGTTATTCGTTTTAAGTTTCTTTATTAGTATAAAAACGTAAATATTCAGAAGAGGTATAATTTCAAGAATCAATTCTGTAAAAGGATTATAATGAATAAAGAGTTTATTGTTTGAAAAATTTAAAAATGAACATGAGTGAATAAAGGTTTTTAAACGGGATTGATGAAGTTGGATAAGGCGAACTAAGGTGTTTAAGGGGCTGTCAACAAGACAGAAAGCGGATGCTGACAGCAGGGAAGGGAAATGGGCGACTAGAGTACAACATCTACTCTCCATTGTGGGTGTCGGTGTTCCGAAGTTTTTGTCAGTAAGTTTTTGTATTTATGCAGATGTACAATTATAAATGTTTTTTCTTGTGTTGCACTGTCACGAATTTGGTCACCTTAGGGTTGAGAACAGCCCCCTGGGCCAACCGCTAATTTAGTCTGGCCACCCGACCAAATGTCAGAGTTCGTGTACAGAGCAGCGACAGCTTCATAAAAAAATCCTAGTATTTGGTGGGAAATGCTTTATTTTGGATCACAGCAGCACATCTTATGGGTAAATTTGCGACTAATGCCATACAGCGTTGCTTTGGAATAGCATACTAAGCTTTTTTGATTTCTTGCCACAAATCGCTTAAATTTTTTGGGTTTACTGCTCGTTCATATTCCACAAGTTCTCAATTGGATTGAAGTCCGGGGATTGAGCTGGCCATTTTAGAACAGTACCATTGTTTTCCTCTAAGCAAGTCTTCACTAGACGTGAAGTGTGCTTAGGGTCATTATCATGCATACATAAATTTCCATATTAGAGGCATGTTATCTTCAGCAAATGATATATTAATGGTAACAAATTCTCATCTACAGAAATAATAACATTGCAGATTTAAAACTAAAAAGAATATTGAAGGAATATTAAACCAGAACCGTGTGTTTTTATATGCTAAATCTAAACCATTTTTATTAACTTTCATAAATTTTCATACCGTAATATCACTTAATAACAACAACAATAAATAAAGTGATATTTTTTATTGTCTCATGAGAACGTTTACATACATATGTATAATATATATACAAAATTTGCTTTATTGCAACATTTTACATCTTTGAATATATACATCATTTACTACGCAATATTTGCAAAGACTCTGAACCGCCCTCTGCATTTTATATTCTACACTTAGCCAGATCCTTATTGGGTTATATTTTTTATCAAAGTCAACAACCACTAACATTCCAATTGGAGTCACCCTGTTAGCATAACAACATTTATACATACCCAACAAACAGTTTATTCTTAATTCTTATCATCATGGCTTGTGTAAAAAAAGCTGTAAACTAGAATCGGATGACGAAAGAATGACTACATCTTGGCTTTGTCATGGTTTGTGACATTTCATATGTAGTCGACTGCCCACACTTGCAGCTGAATCTCTATCTAAGCAAAAAAAATTTACATTGGCGGTGTAACGACTGTCAGAAAATCGGCAGTGAGTTTTACCGCTTCTTTTAGAGCACAAGAGAAAGTTTTCTCAAAATGCAAAATAATCTAACTGCTTTGCAAAATCAATTCAATGAGTATGCTCAGCTTTTTGAGGAATTCGGAGTCTTAAAAGGTTTAGATAATCCAAAGTTACCATCTCCTACTCGTCGTAAATCTCCAAGAATTGCAGATAAAGAGAACTCTTTACAAAATACTACGCAAAGACCTAGTAGCTGTGTGCAAAATGTTCAAGATATTCCATTGATTGTTCCAGATCTATCTTCCCCCATCGGGTCTGTGCCAAATGGTTCTAACGTACCGTCGGCGATTAATTTAACACAGGATGCTGTTGTAAACCTTTATGGTCATAAGCCTCTTCATGCTGTTATGCCAAAGAAAACTATCTTTGATTCTCGTTTGGAAAGTGAGACTTCCTCTGATGATGTAGATTATTATATACGTTCTAAATTGGGTCATGCTGTGGATATTTCGATTCATGAATTTAACTCTTCGCAGCAGAGATCGATTTCATCTTTTAAAATTACCGTTTCGGCAGATCTGTATAAACAAATCTTGGAATCTAAATTCTGGCCGGAAAGCACTTTAGTTCGTGAATATGTCTAAGGATAGAAGATTTTTTAATAATGTTGGTGTTCTTCCTCATAACAATGTATCAAAAAACTAGTTAGTGTTGCTGATGACTCGATATCATTTCTGTACCAAAATATTCGTGGCCTTAGATCTAAATTGTCTGATCTTTATATTGAGAGCTTTAATTTTACTCACCAAGTAATATTTTTAAGAGAGACATCTATTTTAATACTGAATGATATTTTAATACTGAAATACTTAATCGAGGATCTCATGGAGGCGGTGTTCCTATTGCGGTCGCCAATAATATCTCGTCAGAGCTTTGCGTGATTGACTCGTTGTATAATATCGAATTTATTTCCGTGCTAATTAAACTGAGACATAAAAGGATTTACGTAACTTGTTCATATATTCCTCCTTCATCCCCGCATTCTATTTATAATCAACACGGCGAAGTCATTAGATCTATTGTTGGATCATCAAATGAAAATGACTCTTTTGTAATAATGGGCGACTTTAACATGCTATCAATTTCGTGGAAGTATTTGCCTGATGAACGATATTATGTTCAATCCTCACTGAATAATTCATGGATAGATTTTTTTAACAATTTATACGAGGCTGGCCTTTATCAAAATAATGGCACACTAAATGACCACGGTAGGATCCTTGATTTAGTCTTTGTTAATGACAGAGAGGATAGTTACATAAAAAGATCAACTCCCCTTACTCTTCCTGAAGACCGGCATCATCCTGCGATTGAGTTAATTTTATCTGTGCCATCAGAGCAAGTTTTGCCATTGGCCTTTATTGCTGTTAAAGAATTTTCTTATTTGGAATACGGACTGGAGTAATATATTATGTTACTCTTCAAGCTGTAATGCGTCTTTGAACGAAATTGTTGAAAAATTTTATAGCATAATGGTTTCTTACATGGATATATGTATTCCTAAGCATATTAGAAAGCCTTTAAATGAACCACCATGGAATAATAAACAACTCTCTATGGCTAAAAACAAAAAAAAAAAATAAATGTTGCAAAAAATTCAAGCTGTCTGGAATATCTAACGATTGTATAAGGTATTCTGTAAGTCGTGCGAAATATAGTAAATTGAACAGAGACTGCTATGAACGATATTTAAATAACGTAAAAAACAATCTTAAACGTAACCCAAAAGCTTTTTACAAATTCATAAACTCGAAGAAGAGAATGTCCGGATATTGTAATGTTATGTGGTTTCAATAGAACGAGTCATCTAATGATACAACTATTTGTAATATGTTTGCGGATTTTTTCTCTTCTGTATACTCCAACGCAACTTATGATAACTGAAACGTTTATCCATTTCGCCTTGCTGAGAGTCAGTCTATATCATTACCAACTTTTGATGAAGAAACAATTATAGCTGGCTTAAAGAAACTTAAATTTTCCTACAACTTTGGTCCTGACAAGATCCCCAGCTGTATTTTGATAAACTGTGCTGAAGCAATAGCCATACCGTTGACTATTATGTTTAACATATCGACTAGATTTGGTTTCGTCCTAACTATTTGGAAAACATCCAACATACATAGTTCCTCTGTTTAAATCAGGCAACAAAGCAGATATTGAAAATTACCGTGGCATTGCAAAACTTAGTATTATTCCCAAATTTTTTGAGAAATTGATAACTGAGCAGTTGTGTTTTCATGTGTTGAGTATAATATCTCCACATCAACACGGGTTTCAAAAGGGATGCTCAACCACCACGAATTTGTTCCAATTCACTATCGCTGTAAATCGAGGACTATTTCAAAAGAAACAAGAAGATGTAATTTATACCGATTTCAACAAAGCGTTTAATAAAGTGAATCATTCACTTCTTGTAAAGAAGTTGCAAATATTGGGTTTTACAAATCAAGCTTTAAAATGGTTATTTTCATATTTGTCGGACAGGAAGCAAAATGTAATTTTCAGAAACGTAGTTTCAAAAAATATACAAGTACCTTCCGGTGTACCACAGGGGAGCCATCTGGGACCACTGCTATTTTCACTGTGTATTAATGATTTGCCAGATGTAATAAAGTTTTCAAATGTTCTAATGTATGCAGACGACGTAAAAATCTTCCCATGTTATAATAACTTTTTGGATCATAAATTTCTTCAAATGGATTTAGATTCGTTTTATAATTGGTGTAAAGTCAACCTGATGGAGCTTAATTTTAAAAAATGCAAGCAAATGCGCTTTTGTAGAAACAATCCGAACATCGTTAATTATTTTCTAAATGGTTATAAAATTGATACCGTGGACAGTATAATGAATCAGATTCATTCAAAGGCAATTGAGTCAGTGCAAAAGCAGTTTCTGTTATTTTGCCTTCGAAGGTTACGCTTCAACCCTCAAAATTTGCCTTCGTATACGGCTCGTCTAGCTCTCATCAAGCTACCTACTTTGAAAAGCCTTAGAACTATGCTCAACGTTTCTTTTGCTCTGAAACTTATTAATGGTGATATTAGATCTGGATTTTTGGTTAATGAAATTTAATTTAACATTCCTCAACGCTCATCCCGGTATTTCTTTCCGTTACTTGTGGAATTTTCCGGAGGTAATTATGTTGATGCTGACCCTCTCAGGAAAGTGTGTATGCAGTTCAACCAACTGTTTGGACTAATTCATTTTTCATTAAATCTAAATGTTGTAAAGAATTCAATTATTGTCTATTTAAATTCATAACGTTTCTCTTTGTTGTTTATACCTGCTAATTATTTTCTTTTTACATATTTTAATATTTATATACACATGTACATATTAACATATTATTAATGTCTGTAAGGAATATTTCCATAGACAAATGAATAAATAAAAATAAAAAAATTGTGTCTGTTAGAATGTTTTTGTAAACGTGCAGGTCCATTTTTGCATTCATTTTGTAAATGGGACCTACACCATACCAGGAAAATGCTGTCCATACCATCAGATTTCCTCTAGTATGTTTGACCGATTTAAGGGTGTACTTTGGGTGATGCTCCGGGTTTGGAGGGCGCCATACGTACTGTTTTCCATCTGAGCCAAAGCGAGAAAACTTCGACTCGTCGCTCCAAAGTATATTTTTCCAAAATATCTTCGGTTTATTGAGATGTTCTCTCGAAAATGCTAGACGAGACTTGATACTTTTCTTGACACAAGTGGGTTTCGTTGTGCAATACCCCCACGTAAGTCTTTTTCACGTAAGTCTTTTTTTCACGACGTCTTCTTATTGTCCTAGCTGAAATATCGATACCAAAATTCGATGCTGTTTCAGTTTTTCTTTTATTTGAGCTCGTGAAAGCATTATTAGGAGCTACTTTATAAATTAAACTATCCTCATTTCTAATTAAATATTTCGATGTATTCCAACATAAAATAAAGTTAAACAGTCGTTACTCACCGTTAGGCTTCAAAAAACACAAAAAAGTCACTTAAAAACATATATTTCTGAACTGTCTTAAATTCGTGATCTGTTTCAAATACACGTTTTTACAATTATATGTTCAAAGAGCAACAACATTTTAAAAAGAAACAAAATAAAATAACGGTAATTTTTCCTAACGTGACAGGTTACACAGAATATAGAAGTTCTATTTTGATATAACAGGGTTGTAAAAATTAGCACAACCAGTCAGTCATATGTCGTGTCTTAAATTCATGGCCACCACTGTATAATATTATTTTTATATTATTCTTAGCTTTTGCTCTTAGTACTACTTTATTCAATAAGACTTATTGCGGTTTACTCCTTGCACTTACATATATTTAATCTTAAAAAATTTTTACTAACCGCACAGCTAATTACAGTCAAATAAAATGCATAATCTTCCGGTCTAAGAATAAGAATGAATATTTTCAGTTTAATAAAATGTTTATTTGACAAATTTTTATGCAATATTGGTCGCATAAACCTCTTATGAAATTAAGTATTTTATACAAATAACAGATAAATTGGCAATGGTCAAAAAAGTGGTTGTTTCCATGTAAAAACTTAGAAGGGCTTGAGATTTATGTATTTCTGTAAGTTTTTTTTTTTTTTTTTTTTGTTTAAAGGAAAGTAGCTCTAGCCTTAACAAAAAAACTGTTGCTTGGTTTCATTTATGTGTTTTTTTAAAGTGGAGTTAAAAAAATATAAGAAAATAAAATACGTGTAACATTTATTTAACCTATTTATTGATTTCTTTTAACTTCTTGTGCTCTGCATGCTTATATTATTTCAGGGCAGAGCCCATTTACAAAAGCAGCCTTATTGTTAACATATTAAAAACATTTTTACTTTCATATTAGATTCTTTAGAATTTAAATCAATTAGAAAAATCTTAAATTTTTCTGTAATTGGAATAAGTTTTTGCATTGGTAATGAATGTCGTTTCATTTGTCTAAAAACGTGCTCCAGAATACATTGTCTTAAAAATTCCATTAGGTTTGTTTAGTCGATTGCAACTGTGCAGAGTACTGGATAATATGTTAATTAATGTCGTGATAGAATTTAAAATGCGGGATTTAACTACATCTGCTGTTAAAATTACTACTTAAAAGCATCAATGATCATAGCAAACAGTACATACTTATTACAGGACCCTTAGTCAGGATTAGTAAGTAAGAAAAAAAAATGCTGCTACTAAAAAATATTTAAAAAATAAATCAATAATTTCAGTACAATTAAACACTATGCATGTATGTATGTATCCCTGTGGTACATGCAGAAACAATTGTCAAATATGGCTAACGAAGTGGTTGGTGTGTTCTGTCTATGCACTAAAACCGCTAACGAAAGAATATGCCACTCGGCTGTGCCTATTCACCAGAAACCTTAACAATTGCTACCCACTATTCGCTAGCTAATACGCACATATACATGATACAAAAAACAAGGTAGCCGCTTCGCTACAACAATAAAAAAAACATCAGGTATTTTGTTTGTGTAAAAAGGCGAATTCACACTTCAGCTGTCAAAATTAGTTGATAAAGGACATGTACAAAAATTTAAATGGCGCCGAAAAAGGTAAACAAGAATTGACAGAGGAAGTGCCACCATATTAACCGAATTCGCCGATGCATCCACCTAATAATTGATTCGCCTTGCATGTATGTTTTTACGGCGCGTTTAATGTTTGTCACTTTATTATGTTAATGCAAAGTTTCAGTTATTAAAACAACAAAACCTTTAGGATCATAACATTATCTTTGCTAAAACAAACTTCAGTAGCAAGTGGTTTTTTTTTTTTTTAATTTAAAGTAAGAGTGCGGTATATTCAGCTGGGCCTTTACTTCTTTACCTTCACTTTATTATGTTAATGCAAAGTTTCAGTTATTAAAACAACAAAACCTTTAGGATCATAACATTATCTTTGCTAAAACAAACTTCAGTAGCAAGTGGTTTTTTTTTTTTTAATTTAAAGTAAGAGTGCGGTATATTCAGCTGGGCCGAATCTAAAATACCTTTCACGATAGTCACGTTTATGTATAGTATATATTACAAATTTGGACTGATTATGCTCGGATATATGTATATGGACCGATATCGGGGAAAAAATATTTTTGCCTCGTAATCACCATTCCAAAAAATAAATTTCTTATGGACATTTTCATGGAAAAGTTTGTTTCAGCTATATCTCGGTTGTATATGAACCGATATCAGAATTTTCTGTATTTTAGTAACCTTCTTTTGTAACGAGAATTGCTTTTCAGCAAAATAATATCGGGTATATATGGACCGATATCGCAAATTTTCATTTTCCACATTTATATCACTTTATATTATTACCAGAACGGCTTTTAAGCAAAAAAAAAAGTTGTTTAAGTTCGCTTACGCGACATTTTCATTAAAAATCCGATTTAGGCTATATCTCGGGTATATATCGACCGATATCTGGGAACTTTTTTGCCTTTTAGTCGCCATGCTTAGAAATTGTGTGAAGTTTGAAGCAAATCAAACAACTTTTTTTTTTAAAATTTTCCTACAAAATTGCAAAAAAATTGATTTTTTTCGGAATTTTTAATATATCTCAGTAAACCGATATTACTGAATTTTAATAGCAAGCCCATGAATGGCATGTGGTAATAGAATGGCGAAAGAAAAAAGTTTCTAAGTCTAATGGTTTTCTCAGAAACTGTATTTCAACAACCGACAGACGGATATCGCTTAATCGACTTTTCTATTTATTCTGGTTCAGAATATAAATTAAGATATGTAATTCATTGAAGAATATATTTGCTACTGGGTCTTTGATCTTATTTAAAGTTAATAAGTAAAGCTTAAATAAAGATCGTAAAATAGCGATATTGATTGATTCTCCTTTATTCCTAATGAATATTGATTGAAGAATTTAGTTAATAAGTAGAGAGCAGACACAACACATCTTCACAGAAGAGTAGATATGTATGTATATATTCTGTAATTTTATGTAATGAATAAAATGCGAATAAAGTAATACTATTAATGGGCGCCTAACTTTGAATCAAACAAAAGAAAAAATATATGAAGAATATAACTTTTATAAAATTGTAAAAGAATATAAAAAGCATTATCAGCTTTTATTAAAAATTATTCAGAAAACGATAAATTTTATTACATTTCGAAACAATAAACTGATTACTAAATATGACTGAATTATATGAACTAAACTACGAATTATTGATGTTTAATACCAAAATTTAGAAAAAAGAAACTTGAAAAACATTTGAGTGAATAATAATATATATGACAACTCTGTGCGAATCGGTTCACATAGAAATACATATTAATTAAGTCAAATTATATTTTATGTAAAGGACAAGAGGACATAAAAAAGCGTATTAAAAGTTTCGATAAATCGATAGATTTTGCAAAGCATAACTGAAAATACAACAAAAACAGATTCTGTTACCCCCCGTCTAGATTAGCAATAAATATGTACGCCGGCAGAACAACGTTACAAAATTGTTTATTGCTTTGCTTATGTTAAAGGTATGGGAACACGTATTTATGACAACTCATAATTACAAAAAAACGGAATAGGAAAGTTCAGCGCAAAAAGCAAAATTTTATTGCAAAAAAAAAAATGTGCAAAATAACTTAAAATATTATTTTATCTGGACTTTTAAAGTCCTAAAGACAAGAAAACTGTTTGTACAGCGTGATTACTTTGCAAACACCCTCAATTCACAAATCCATTAAAAGAAAACACTTATTTTAAGTAATAAGAATTAAATTAATAATTTTTGCAAAAGAAAAGTTTACTAAAATTATTCGCAAGCAGAATGTTTAAAAAATTCTTTAATATCAAACTCAAAAGACAATAAATTTTGACGTTTTGTGTCTGCAATAATTGTTATCGAAAATTCATTGACAATTATTGCAGCAATAATTGCAACCACTAGCAATAAGCTGCCTTCACTGGCAATAACAAAATTTTCACGTTGCTGCAATAAATGTTAACATATTTACTGCTAATCTGGACGGGGGGTTGGGTAAAACGTAACTAAAAAAATAACGGTTCAAAAATTTTGTTCGAAACTATAAAAAATTTCGAATTAAATCTAACATTGAAGCTGTGTTTAAAAAACTTAACTTACAAAAGCAAAAGTTTGAAAAATTGACTACTGCTTCGAAGCAGAAGCTTTTTGTACACTACGAATGCTTTTGCTTTTTCTTAGTCCCCGTCCATACTATGAAACATTTGCTGCAAAACCTTTCTAAATTCTCTTTTGCATTCTGCATTCGTGTCCACACTGAAGTTTTTCTTTGCAGTTTGGCTTGTTTGAAGTAGCTTCTTTCCTTCTTCTTCTATTTAGTTTTTGACAGTTTTGGGCACATGGAAAATATCTTTGTTTGAAATTAAATGCATAAATTACATTTTTTCACATTAATTTGTTTATTTTTTGTGTATTTATTTTATTTTTTATATTAAAAAAATTAGAAACGTGTTTGTACATATAATTTGTATTTGTAATAGGCGCAAATAAAGAAATTAAATAAAAGAAATGTCAAATATAATTTTAGCTAACTCTATATCGGAAAGTGTGAATGAGAAACTCAACAAGAACTGCATGTACATGAAACAAAGTACATGTTTCCCTTTTCTTGTAACATCACCGAACTCGAAAGTTTTGCAGCAAATGTTTTATAGTATGGACGGGGACTTAAACTTTTCAAACAAAGAGAAACTTTGAAAAGTCTTTCGATGCTTTAAATAGAGTGGGAAGATTTATTTTGTTTTAGCTTTTTTCTTTTGGAAAGTAATAATTAAACCAAAACCAAAATCAAACTTCTTGCTTGGAAGTAACTACGCAGTTGTTTTAAAGAACTTATTTTAAAATGTTATTCTCCTATGTTTTCTGCTCAAAAGAGGGAATATACTGCCCAGTCAAATTAAGACTTGCATTTCAAAAGTATTCATTCATTCATTAGATTTGTCATCAGATCACTCACCCACTATAATCTCTGTTTCGTTCCCCCAAGAGATTGGCTCCCCGTTGACCGCCAATGGAGTTAATTGGCTAAAATACAAAAAACTTTTGAGTACACATTGTACTGAAAATATCGCCTTGAGAACGCCTGAGGATATTGATGGATATTAACGATTTTTCTGAAAACCTCAAACTGGCCGTACAGCATGCTACCACTAGTCATATAAGATCCAGAAATGAGAACAATAGAACTTATTCAGCTGAAATTGAGCAACTTATGTCAGAAAAAAGAAGAGTTAGAAGAGAGTGGCAAACTCGCAGGTCGCCCCAGCTTAAAACTAGGCTACGGGAATGCGTAACTCGACTAAGAAATCTGCTTGAAATCCAGAGAATGTCTTCCCTTAAAACATATTTGGAAAGCCTGGATGGTACTCCGCAATCTGACTATTCTCTGTGGAAAGCGACAAAACGTCTGAAAAGACCCGTAATAGGGAAGCCACCTTTGCGAACTTCAACTGACGACTGGGCACGAAGCGATTTCGAAAAGGGGATGGTGTACGTTGATCATTTAAGAAATGTTTTTACGACAAATGATTCAGCGGATGCTGCAGCAGAATATCCGCCGTATGCTGTTAGACAGCCTGTGTCTTTGAGACTTAACTTTCAAGATGTCGAAAACGTTCTCAATAACATAAACCCCAGGAAAGCTCCAGATATAGATCAAATTACTGATAAAATGCTTGAACAGTTACCTCGTGTAGCTAGAAGAGTTCTACTTTTTATTTTTAACGCTATTTTACGCTTCGAGTATTATCCTGCAGAGTGGAAGGTCTCTATGATTACTATGATACCCAAGCCAGGGAAGGATCCCACTAAAGTAGAGTCATATAGACCAATAAGTCTATTACCAACAATTTCAAAACTGTTCGAAAAATTGTAAATGGCGAAGTTCTCTCCAATATTGAATGATGTAGGATGTATCCCTGATCATTAATTTGGCTTTCGGGCTAAACATAACACCATAGAACAAACACATAGACTAGTCAATGTCATAAGACAGACTTTTGAAGACAAAAAGTAATGTTCAGCTCTATTCATCGACATTTCCCAAGCTTTTGATAAAGTGTGGCACGACGGACTGATGCACAAAATAAAGTTGAACTTGCCTGCAAATACTCACAAGCTTCTGGAAAGCTACTTATACGACCGGAAATTTGTTATCAAAGAAGGTGACTTTACAAGTCCCTCACAGTCAATTGGAGCAGGAGTTCCCCAAGGTAGCATTCTAGGACCCACTCTATATTTAATTTACGCATCTGACATGCCAACGAGATCCGGAATCCATACTTCAACTGTTGCCGATGACACAGCTTTTTTTAGCGTTCATGTAAACCATCAATAAGCTTCACGAAATTTGCAGCAGTATATTTCAATATTAGAGAAATGGTTGAAACTTTGGAAAATAAAAGTTAATGAACAAAAATGTACTCACGTTACATTCACACTGCGTAAGCAAACATGTTCGCATATCCAAATTAACAATACACCTATTCTGCAGCATAATGAAGTTAAATACCTTGGTATTTACCTCGACCGTAGGCTAACGTGGAAGCCTAACATTGATGCGAAAGTCACTCAGTTGAAATTAAAAGCAGCGCAATTAAATTGGCTTATGGGAAGAAATTCGACATTGAAGCTGGATTGCAAACTTTTGTTATATAACGCAATTTTAAAGCCTATATGGTGCTACCGAGTTCAATTATGGGAAACTGCCTCAACATCTAACATTGAAAAAATTCAAAGACGACAAAAACAAATTCTTCGTACGATTACTGCAGCTCCATGGTACGTAAGAAACTCACGAATTCACAAGGATCTGTGTGTTCCGCTGGTAACTGACGAGTTCTCTAAGTATGCCACAACGTATATCAGTAAACTGGAACTTCACCCAAATCCTCTTGCACGCAACATACTTAATTTTGGCGGCCACTCTCGGTTGAGAAGAAGGGATACCCTGGCCACGATCAGAACGTTAAATAGGTGATTCTACCGATATTATTCGCGCAAAATGAACGTTTTTTGTCTAGCAGTGGCTGGACTTAAATAACTCTTATATTTAGTATTAAGATTTAAATACTTATTGTTAGTTCATATTTTGAAGATTCAATAAATAAATGAATGACAAAAAAAAAAATTCACTCTGTGATTCTCCAGCCGCACGGTCGTATTAGTAAAAAGTGAAAAAAAGTCATTGTGCTCACATACTTATAAAATCAATAATATATTGTATTAAATTGTAAAAACAATAACAAATTATTTTAAAATACAACGGGAAAATAAATTTCTCACATTTCAGTAACTAAACAATAAAATCAATTTTAATAAAACAAGTGCGGTGGCAGTGCATTGTTATTGTTGTTATTGTGCGTGAATATTAACTACCCAGTTGGAAAAAAGTTAAAGTTTTGTTTTCTGCATGAGTGATCCCATCAGAAATAATTTTGAAAAAGAGCCTAGCTCCACCAGTAAAAGCATATGAACTTCTGAAGAAGAATCTATAAAGCAATCATTGGATAATTTTCTTTCTACAAGAGATAAAATCCGCTCCCGTTCCGGCTCGCCTAACATAGATGTTACAACAGAAGATAAAAGATCTTCTACTCTAACTAATGCCAATAAACCAAAAACGCAAGTAGGCATGGATAGGTATATCACCATCACTAAACGTCAGCGAAGCCCTAAATCTGCTCAAATTGCATCCAAATCTAAAATCTCTAAAAACACCGCTAGACCAACCGATCAAAACAGATTTTCTATTCTACAAACGGATGAGCCAACAGCATCATCAAAAATATCGTTTAAGCCACCATCAATTTATTTAAGAGAATCTGCTTCCAATGAACTGGTAAGAAAAATTGTTTCAGCAATCGGAGAAAATACTTTTAACGTTACCTCCATCAAGCACGGCAACATTAATGAAACTAAAATTCAAGTTAACCACGAAAATGACTACCGAAAACTGTCTGACGAATTTGAGAAAGAAAAAAGAGCTTTTTATACTTATCAGCTTAAAAGCGCTAAAGGTCTTCAAGTCGTAATAAAAGGGATTGACCCTTGCGTAGACATTAATGAAGTTAAGACCGGTTTGGCAGATAAGGGATTCAAAGTAAAAAATGTGTTAAACATCAAAAATCGTGAAAAGATCCCTCAACCCATGTTTAGGGTTGAATTAGAGCCAGGAGATGTGACTTTAAAGAAGAATGAAGTTCATCCAATATACAGTATAAAATTCCTTTTACATCGAAAACTAACCGAAGAGGAACCGCATAAGCGCTTAGGACCCGTACAGTGCCACAACTGCCAAGAATTTGGCCACACTAAAGCGTACTGCAAGTTGCCTACAGTTTGTGTTGTGTGTGGAGAACTCCATGGTACAGCACAATGCAATAAGCCGAAATTCGATCCAAAAATTAAAAAATGCAGTAATTGCGGTGAAAACCACACAGCTAATTATAGAGGTTGCTCCGTCTACACCCACCTCAAGCGCTCAATGAACAACAAACCAATAATTGCTTCTAAGCCTCCACAGCAGACTAAAATTTTTTCTAATAATTCTTTTCCTCCGACAGGACCGTTCATAATCAAAAACAAATTTCTTATGCAAATGTAGTTAAGTCTACTTTCACAAACCCGAACCAGGAATCCATATCTCAACCGCCCGATCAAAATTTCAGTAACCTTGAAGCAACAATACAGACCCTTATTCACACAATAAACACTTTTACGTCGTCGATGATGACGATGATGCAGGAAATGGTGAAAATGCAATCCACCATTTTGCAGGTAATTTCGAGAAAATGATTTAGTTAAAACTATGTTTCTGGAACGCGAACGGCATCCGCCAACACAAAAACGAACTCGAATACTTCCTGATGGATAAGCAGATCGATATAATGACGATTGCAGAAACTCACTTGACGTCAACAAGCTTCTTCAAAATTAACGGCTACGTACTATACGATTGAAAAAATTCAAAAGCGACAAAATCAAATTGTTAGTACGATTGCTGCAGTGTTATAATATATCCAAGTATTCCTACAACACGTACCAATATAATCTAATAAACATACTTACATACATGCATAAATGCATATACATATATGTACATTCATATTTTAGCTTGTAACAGTATATTTTTGCACATACGCTCTCATAACGAAAATTCAACATTGCATTTTTTTTGCCAATTGCACTTGTTTCTGAAGAACACAAACAAGTTCAATAAACTATTATTTTATATTAAAGGTTTTAACTAAATTTAATTCTGGACATTTTTCTTAAGAATTGTTTACGAAATAATGTGAACTTCCGTTCCCATCGCAATTTTTGCCAATTGCACTTGTTTCTGAAGAACACAAACAAGTTCAATAAACTATTATTTTATATTAAAGCTTTTAACCAAATTTAATTCTAGACATTTTTCTTAAGAATTGTTTACGAAATAATGTGAACTTCCGTTCCCATTGTAAATTGATTCTTTTTTACAAATTATTAACTTTCCAAAGAATTAATACATAAGCTTGTTTTGTTCCCAAACCCAAAAGACGGAAACAAACCACGCTTATGATCGATAAGCAAAAATATACAAAGAAACATTTTTTATTAAGTAAAAAACTTAATTGTAAAATAGTATTTAAGGAAAATATAATTCAATAAAGAAGTCAGTAGTAGTAGTAGTTATACTCAAAACCAAAAAAGTGAAAGTGTTTTTTTTAGTGTCTAATTTTTAGATACTCTTTAGTGGCGCAGTCGGTAGGATACCCGTGTATCCTCGTGTGTTATTTTTTGTGCGTTTTTTTTTAACATAAGAGAGGATATTCGATATCTCAATATCCTAAACGGGTAAAGTAAATAAATATCCTTTGAAAGATTAAAGGATATAAAAAAAGGACACTTAAATCGTATGTTCACTTCGAAAGATCGAAGGACCAACAGATTTTTTCGAAGGATCGAAAAATCATAAAAAAAAAACACACAGCGGTATTGTAAAAGGAAATTTTTTCTTTCCTACTTGCGATATGAAAGATCATATCCAAGGACTAAACAATACATAAGTAACTTGTAAAAGGAAATTTTTTCTTTCCTACTTGTGATATGAAAGATCATATCCAAGGACTAAACAATACATAAGTAACTTGTAAAAGGAAATTTTTTCTTTCCTACTTGCGATATGAAAGATCATATTCAAGGATTAAACAACACATAAGTAACATTGTGCTTAAGTAAAATTAAAACAAATTAATAGAATCGCAACTATATCACAATATTACCAAAACTAAACTAAAACTGAAACAAAACTCAAATAAAATTGCAAAGTTAAAAAGTCAATCAGTGACTTTGCGTTTAAATAAAAATTAAAATCAAACAAAAAGAGAAAAAACCCATTAGTGACTTTACAAAGAACAGCAGCGACCTTGCCTACTCTCGCATAAAAATACAAACAAGAAGAAAGGAAGATAAAACCCCGCATTGTCTACAGAAGCGATACACCTACATCCGCAATAAACCATCAACTTGGAGAAGCAGATCAACAATCAACATCATCCCTTCTAAGGTATTTTAGACGAACTAAGTTATATTTAGATGTTATTTCCATACATTTACGAAATTATTTAGTTTCCTTAGCTTTAGGAACAATAAGAATATTTTTTTTGCAAACAAAAAAAAAAAAAAGAGATATATAAAGAGACAGTTTTACATCTGTGAAAAAAACTTGTGAAAGAAAATTGGTAAGATAAGTTCCTACCTATTTATTGTTATTAAAGTTTTCCCATGAGTGATAGTGATTCATTATCAGAATATCCTTCAGATCTTGATTACGTACCAAGAAACACAAACGAATCCACAGAATTAACACTTGATTCAGGGATTGAATCAAACGACGGGTATTTGACCGACGAAAGAACTGAACCTCACAGACGTGACATAAGGGACAGCAGAAACAAACGTATTTTTAGGAAAAGACTCAGACGGTATCTTAGGCGTAATTAAAAAAAAAAAAAAATTAAATAAAAAGGGGAAAATAATTAAAATTTATCATACTTTTACAAGGAAGTCGTAGACATGGCTCAAGTACAATTTGATCCCTTAAAATATTTAAGCAATCTTCCTGATTTCAGCGGAGATAGAAGAGACTTGAATACATTTCTTAGTCTAATAGATAGGGTACACCCAATACTACAGACGTATGATGATCTATCTCAAGAACTTTTTTCGGACCTTATTAAAAGCAAACTGAAAAATAAAGCAAGGGAAGTCATAGAAATTAACTGTCAGGCGACCTCATGGACAGATATAAAATCAGTCCTCCAAAACAATTTTGGGGACAGATTAAGTTGCGAGGATCTCTTCGATTCATTAAGGGCAACAACATTCAAGACTACAAGCCTTGATTTTTATGAGGAAATCAAAGGAAAATTATGAAGACTTAACAATAAAACTGCCTTTGTACTTGGACAGGAACAAGCTGCTATAAATTTAGCCGCACAAAATAATTCTCAGTCAGCTCTTAATATTTTCAAGGCAAAAATCCCAGAACCCATGAAAACGATATTAGCTTGCCGCAACCCTAATTCCCTAGAGCAAGCGATGAACATACTATTTGAAGCAGGTTATGCCCATGTAGGAGTAGACAATATCCTACCATTTAACAGGAAGAAATTAGAATCTTGAAAGCAAAACAACATACAAAAGCAATCGCGCAATTTTCCGCAAAACTCACGATATCCCCCACAACAATTTCAATCATGTCCAGAAAATTTCTCGCGAAATTCGCGATATCCTTCACAACGCTCACAAAACCAAGCACATTCACAAAACTCCTCACAAAATTCACGATATCCTTCACAACGTTCACAAAACCAAACATATTCCCAAAATTTCTCACAAAATTCGCGACGTACTCCCCAATATTCCCACAACACTCAGAACCAACGAAACTTCCCACGACACCAAGGATTTCAAAATTTCGAATACCAACAGCAACTACCACCTCCTGAACCAATGGACATAAACAAAAACGAACTAACAGGAGAAAATTTTCAGTCATCTGCCTCAGGGAACTTCCATATATAAAAGTAAAAACGAAATTGGGACACCTCAAATTAATAATAGATACGGGTGCCACCAATTCCATTTTAAACACGAATATTTGTCATCCCAAGTGGATACAAAAAATCGATCCCGTTCCAATAAAAACATTACAACATAAAATATATATTTATGAAAAAGCTAAAATACCCACTTTCAACGAGTTCGGTACAGAAATCAAAACAGTAGAATTTTATATAACGAAATTTCATGATTACTACGACGGACTTATAGGAAATGATTTACTTAGACTACTAAAAGCCAGAATCTGCTATGAAACAAATACAATAAAATTCGGAGAAAATATACTCCCTCTTTTCGTTAAAAGCATAGACTGTCAAAGAAACCAATTAGGTGACGATGAAGAGAACAATTATATTAAAGAATTGCGTAAAAATGGAATCACGAACATAGGAGCATTAAGCATGGAATTGAACTTCGCATCGAATTTTAAATCATTGAATGATCAAATTAGAACAGAACATTTAAACCATGAAGAAAGATCGCAACTACTACACTTAATAAATAGATATCACGACATTTTCTATAAGGATAACGAAAAACTTTCATTTACTTCCGCAATAAAACATAGAATTAGGACTACAAACAACGTACCCATATTCGTAAAATCATACAGATATCCATACGTACATAAACAAGAAGTAGAAAACCAAATCCAGGAGATGTTAAAAAACAAAATAATTAGAAATAGTACTTCGCCATATTCAGCTCCAATTTGGATTGTACCAAAGAAAGCCGATACGAGCGGAAAATCTAAGTGGAGACTCGTCGTCGACTATCGTAAACTCAACGAAGTAACGATTGACGATAAATTTCCTATCCCAAATATAGACGAGATACTGGAAAAATTGGGAAGAAGCCAATATTTTACCACTCTCGATCTAGCGAAAGGTTTTCACCAAATTGAGATAGAGGAGGAGGACATCCACAAAACCGCATTTAGTGTCGAAGGCGGGCACTACGAATTTCTGCGAATGCCCTTCGGACTGAAAACAGCCCCTGCAACATTCCAGAGATTAATGAATAATATACTTCAAGATTATATTAATAAAATATGTTTAGTATATCTAGATGACATAATTATATTTTCGACATCCCTGCAAGAACACATAAATTCACTTAAACTTATATTCATGAGGTTACAGGAAGCAAACCTGAAAATTCAATTGGATAAATCCGAATTTATGAAGAGAGAAACAGAATTCTTAGGACACGTTGTTACTACAGAAGGAGTTAAGCCTAACCCTAGGAAGATAGAATGTGTAACTAATTTTCCAATACCTAAAACGACAAAACAGATTAAACAATTTTTAGGACTAACTGGTTATTACAGGAAGTTTATAAAGGATTACTCACTCATTGCCAAACCAATGACTAAGTATTTAAAGAAGGATTCTAAAATAAACATAGAAGACCCAGAATACGAAAAAAGTTTTAATACCCTCAGAACTCTATTAGTACACGATCCCATATTAGCCTACCCGGATTTTTCTAAAACATTCACGCTCACTACAGATGCCAGTAATTATGCCGTGGGAGCAGTACTCTCCCAAGATAACCACCCAATTTGTTACGCCAGCCGAACCCTCAACACGCATGAAATAAATTACAGCACAATAGAAAAAGAGCTATTGGCCATCGTATGGGCCACCAAATATTTCAGACCTTATCTTTTTGGTCGAAAGTTTATAATAGAAACAGATCACAAACCACTGACATGGCTTTTCTCTATAAGAGAACCTAATTCAAAACTTGTCAGGTGGCGGCTAAAGCTATCGGAATTTGATTACGAGATACGGTACAAAAAAGGAACAAAGAATAGCAATGCCGATGCTTTATCTAGGATCGAGACCGAGCCCTGTAATATTAATACACTAGAACCCGACTACATAACAATAAAAGAAACTTCAGCAGCAATCAATATGTTCAAAAATCAAATTATTATAGTAAAAACAACCTCCGGATCACTAAGAATAAAGAACGAGTCTATTTTTAGAAATAAAAGAAAAATAATTTACATGAAAGAAATGGACAGAGAAACAGCTATTACATTGCTCAAAAACCATTTTAACCCCACACAGGTAAACGCTATTTTGATCGAAGATGAATTTTACGTGATGCTTAGAAATATTTACGAAGAATTGTTTACCAATAATAAAAATTTTAGAATAATTAGATGTTCACTCAAATTAGATGATATAGAAGACGAAGGTCGGTTAACCGAAATTATAAAAACCGAACACCTTGATAAAAACCACAGAGGAATCCAGGCAGTATTTAAAGAATTAATTACGAAAATATATAATCCAAAATTGAAACTAAGAATAACGCAATTCATAAATAATAGCGAAATCTGTAACCTAGAAAAATACGATAGAAAACCTCCAAAAATACCCTATAAAATTACAGAAACCCCGTCTAAACCATTAGACATACTACATGTAGATGTATTCTATACTTTAAACAAGAAATTGTTCATGACAACAATCGATAAATTTTCAAAATTCGCTTTAGCATTTCAAATTAATGGTAGAAGTTGGACAGAGTTTAAAACTAAAATTTTACAGATAATTAACACGTACGGAAAAATAAACAAAATTATTGTAGACAACGAACTCGGATTTAAGGCTATACCAATGCAGGAATTTTTGAAAAAGGAAAACATAGATATTCATTATACTTCAAACAGCAACCATACGTCTAACGCGGACATCGAAAGGTTACATAGCACAATTAATGAACATATACGTCTATTAAGACACGATAAAGAAAATAAAGATGAAACTATAGAGGATAAAATGATAAGAATCATAGGTTTTTACAATAATACAGTGCATAGCACGACCGGTATCAAACCGATTGATTTCATAAACGGTAAGATACATGAAGACAGATATAAAGAAATCCACGACTTAATAAATTCAAAGAAAGAAAAATATATACAGAAGTTAAATGAAAATAGGAAAGACATAAACTTGGAAAGCGGAACAAACTATATCAAGGAAATAAGAGGTGGAAAGAACCATAGGAAATACAGAAAAGTTAATGCAGAGAAAACAGATGATGATCACTTGCAAACAGTCGGAACTGGACACAAATATTATAAAACGCATGTTAAACCGAAAAAGAAATACCAAGACAGAGACAACCCAACTACAACAACTGTAACATAATTTCTTTTCAGATGACGACCTGGACGTTAATATTTACTTTAATCATATCAACAAACGGGCAGTACTTAGATATTCAAGACCTAACGAACAATAATGGATATATTCCAATCAAATTAGAGGAAATCAGACCAATAGATACCTATTCTAAAATAATTCATATTATTAACACGACTATGTATGAAGAAACTCTTGAATTAATTGCAGACAACGTAGCGACAGTAAGAACCACCATAATAGATGCAAACCCACTACTGGACACCGTTGATAAAAACTTGGCGATTCTTAAAAGCAAGATAGATAATCTGAAACCACAATTTAGGCAAAAACGAGGACTAATTAATATATTGGGAAAAGGATTAAAGATAGTAGCAGGAACAATGGACAGCGAAGATGAGGAACATATCAATGATTCTTTAAAACAACTTTACGAAAACAATGGACGTATAACTTACGCAATACATAATCTAACACAAATAAACACCTTCTTTTCAATGCAGATAAAAAACATAACAAACCATATTAACACACAACAAATGCACTTAGGGAAATATCTGAACCAACTTAAAAACATTTTTCAGAATAAAATAACAACACTAGAGGATGAAATAACATTTATGAAACACATTTACCAAATTAATAACGATATCACACTCTTACGGGACCATATAGACGATATAGGACAAGTTATATTTTCCAGTAAATTAGGAATCATCCCAACCGACATTTTGACTCAAAGAGAAATGGACCTAATAACAGATTTCGACAGTTATATAAACATAAAAACCTCTGTAGCCTTACAAGACAAAAATATATTATTAGTTTTCAAAATACCATCGTATTCAAAACAATCTCTTGCGAAAATTGTCTTTGAGCCAATTCCAAATATTAAAAATAAGACATTAGCGTTAAAATCTTACACAATGCTTGTCGACCACAACAAAAATATTTTTGAGCCCTTTATTCTAGATCATTTAGAGAAAAACTTAATCCCGACTAAAAATGACTGCATAAAAAATATCTTAAAATACAAGGAGGCTGATTGCCCTATGAAAAATTTTGAAACAGAAGAGGTAACAGAAATACTCCCAGGATTATTGATATTCAAAAACTATTACCAAAACTTGAAACATAACTGTAATGATAATGAATTACAAATCAAAGGAACTTTTCTTATTAAATTCGGTAATTGCAAGATTTTAACGAAAACCAGAAATTTTACCAATGTTAACTTAAGAATTAAAGATAAGATAATATTACCAAATATTATAACAAAGATTAAAAGTAATAACAATATTACGCTGAACGATTTAAAACTAGAAACTCTTTACTTAAAACAAATTAAATATGAAGAAAATCTGAACAATGTACTATATCATGACAAAAAAACAAAAACCACTAGTCTTAGTGTTGATATTGTAATTATCTTATGTGTTATAATACTAATGTTAATGCATATCCTAAAACCTAAACAAATTTTTAAAGTTTCGTCGGAGCCTCAATCTAATGATGGGGGTGTTATAATATATCCAAGTATTCCTACAACACGTACCAATATAATCTAATAAACATACTTACATACATGCATAAATGCATATACATATATGTACATTCATATTTTAGCTTGTAACAGTATATTTTTGCACATACGCTCTCATAACGAAAATTCAACATTGCATTTTTTTTTGCCAATTGCACTTGTTTCTGAAGAACACAAACAAGTTCAATAAACTATTATTTTATATTAAAGGTTTTAACTAAATTTAATTCTGGACATTTTTCTTAAGAATTGTTTACGAAATAATGTGAACTTCCGTTCCCATCGCAATTTTTGCCAATTGCACTTGTTTCTGAAGAACACAAACAAGTTCAATAAACTATTATTTTATATTAAAGCTTTTAACCAAATTTAATTCTAGACATTTTTCTTAAGAATTGTTTACGAAATAATGTGAACTTCCGTTCCCATTGTAAATTGATTCTTTTTTACAAATTATTAACTTTCCAAAGAATTAATACATAAGCTTGTTTTGTTCCCAAACCCAAAAGACGGAAACAAACCACGCTTATGATCGATAAGCAAAAATATACAAAGAAACATTTTTTATTAAGTAAAAAACTTAATTGTAAAATAGTATTTAAGGAAAATATAATTCAATAAAGAAGTCAGTAGTAGTAGTAGTTATACTCAAAACCAAAAAAGTGAAAGTGTTTTTTTTAGTGTCTAATTTTTAGATACTCTTTAGTCTGCAGCTCCATGTTACGTAAAAAACTCAGGAACTCATAAAGATCTCTGTGTGCCTCTTGTAAAAGACGAACAGCCTTATTCAAAAAAAAAAAAAAAAAAAAAAAAAAAAAAAAAAAAAAAAAAAGTAAGAGTGTAGTATAATCTAAAATACCCTTCACGATAGTCACGAATATGTATAGTATATTAAAAATGTGACATAAATATGCTCGGTTATATATGAACCGATATCGGAATTTTCTATTTTCTGTATTTTAGTAACCTTCTTTTATAACAAGAATTGCTTTTCAGCAAAAAAAAAAAAAAAAAATTTTTTTAATGAAAAAATCGGTTCAGGCTATATCTCGGGTATATATGGACCGATATCGGATATTTACTTTTTCCATATTTATATAACCTTATTTCATTACCAGAACTGCTTTTGAGCACAAAAAAGTTGTTTAAATTCGCTTACTCGGCATTTTCATAAAAAACCCGATTTGGGCTATATGGACCGATATCGGAAATTTTCATTTTCCATATTTAGGTAACCTAATTTCATTACCAGAACTGCTTTTGAGCACAAAAAAGCTGTTTAAGTTCGCTTACGCGGCATTTTGATGAAAACCCTGGTCTAGGCTATATCTCGGGTATATATGGACCGATATCGGAAATTTTTATCTTCGACATTTATATAACCTCATCTTATTACCAGAACTGTTTTTAAGCAAAAAGAGTTGTTTAAGTTCGCTTACGCGACATTTTCATGAAAAACCCGGTTTGGGCTATATCTCGGGTATATATGGACCGATATCGGAAATTTTCATTTTCCATACCTATATAACCTTATTTTGCTATTAGAACTGCTTTTAAGCAAAAAAAGTTGTTTTAGTTCGCTTACGCCGCGTATTCATGAAAAACCCGGTTTAGGCTATATCTCGGGTATATATGGACCGATATCGAAAATTTTCATTTTCCATATTTATATCACCTTATTTTATTACCAGAACTGCTTTAAGGCGAAAAAATTGTTTAAGTTCGCTTACGCGGCATTTTCATGAAAAACACTGTTTGGGCTATATCTCGGGTATATATGGACCGATATCGGAAATTTTCATTTTTCATATTTATGTAACCTAATTTCATTACCAGAACTGCTTTTGAGCAAAAAAAAGTTGTTTAAGTTAAGACAAAAAATTTTTTTTTTCAGATATCGGTCCATATATACCCGAGATATAGCTCAAATCGGATTTTTAATAAAAATGTCGCATAGGCGAAGCTAAACAATTTTGTTTTGCTCAAAAGCAGTTCTGGTAATAAAATTAGGTTACATAAATATGGAAAATGAAAATTTCCGATATCGGTCCATATATACCCGAGATATAGCCTAAACTGCGGTTTTAATGAAAATGTCGCGTAAGTGAACTTAAACATATTTTTTTGCTTAAAAACAGTTCTGGTAATGAAATAGGGTCATATAAATATGAAAAATGAAAATTTTCGATGTCGGTCCATATATACCCGAGATATAACCTAGACTGGGTTTTACATAAAAGTGTCGCGTAAACGAACTAAAACAACATTTTTGTGCTCAAAAGCAGTTCTAGTAATGAAATGAAGTTATATAAATATGAAAAATGAAAATTTCCAATATCGGTCCATATATACCCGAGATATAGCCTAGAACGTGTTTTTCATGAAAATGCCGCGTCAGCCAAATTAAACAACTTTTTTTGCTTAAAAGCGGTTCTGGTAATAAAATAAGGTTATATAAATGTGAAGAATGAAAATTTCCGATATCGGTCCATATATACCGCAGATATAGCCTGGAACGGGGTTTTCATGAAAATGCCGCGTAAGCGAACTTAAACAACTTTTTTTGCTTAAAAGCAGTTCTAATAGTAAAATTATATAGGTATGAAAAATGAAAATTTCCGATATCGGTCCATATATACCAGAGATATAGCTTAAACCGTGGTTTTCATGAAAATGCCGCGTAAGCGAACTTAAACAACTTTTTTCACCTTAAAGCAGTTCTGGTAATAAAATAAGGTTAAATAAATATGGAAAATTAAAATTTCCGATATCGGTTCATATATACCCGATATATAGCCTAACAGGTTTTTTGATGAAAATGCCGAGTAAACAACTTTTTTGTGCTCAAAAGCAGTTCTGGTAATGAAATAAGGTTATATAAATATGGAAAAAGAAAATATCCGATATCGGTCCATATATACTCGAGATATAGCCTGAACCGATTTTTCCAATAACATTTTTTTTTTGCTGAAAAGCAGTTCTTGTTATAAAAGAAGGTTACGAAAATAGAGAAAATTAAAATTTCTGATATCGGTCCATATATACCCGAGATATAGCCTAAATCGGATTTTTCATGAAAATATCGCGTAAGCGAACTTAAACAATTTGTTGTGCTCAAAAGCAGTTCTGGTAATGATATAAGGTTATATAAATATGGAAAATTAAAATTTTCGATATCGGTCCATATATAGCCGAGATATAGCCTGAACCGATTTTTCCATTAAAAAAAATTTTTTTTTTTTTTGCTGAAAAGCAATTCTCGTTATAAAATAAGGTTACTAAAATACAGAACATAGAAAATTCCGATATCGGTTCATATATAACCGAGCATATTTAGGTCACATTTTTAATATACTATACATATTCGTGACTATCGTGAAGGGTATTTTAGATTCGGCCCAGCCGAATATACTACACTCTTACTTGTTATTTATCTTTTAGTGAAAATGTTAATGAATAAAGTTAAACAATTTATTAAAAAAACTAAATTGAGTAGATTTTCGAAGGCGAATGAGGTGTATTTTTTTCATTACGAATAAAAGGAACTCGAATAATTTTACTATTACTTTTTTGTACATCAGTTTTGTGTGTGTGTAATTTTTTGTCGTTCAAAAATACAAATTTATTAAAATTGAAATATGAATGAAAGAAGTACATACTTTTTTAATAACTTTGTTTAGTAGTTTAAGCTGTGTTTGGTCTGTATTGCACCAGTAACGTACCCATTCTTTTCGAAAAAATGTCTCATTTGGATAAGATGAATTATTCTCATTGGAAAAGATATTCTTATCGTTTTGTTCTCTATTTATACATTCATTGAATGTTTCAATTAATCAGCTTGGTTTGTTTCTGTAATTGTGTCCAACTGAACTGTGTCAAGATTACTATTTATACAATTTTTAAGTCTCCAATTTGCTTGACGAAAATTATAAGATACATTGTACATTGCATTCTAACTAACATTCATAACTGTTTTTATAGGCAAATGATCAGAGGAAAGGTCATTATTGGTGACATGTTCTGTGGCTGTGTTCTGTAACTCTCGCCACGAGAAACTTTTCGACTGAAACGTGTAAAATGAAACAAAATTTTCATAAGTTGAAACAAACAGCTGCTTTTCTCACTAACCTGTAGCTATAACTTTTTTTGCGAGTAACAGCTGTCACGTAAGGAAATTAATCGCCATTTTATAGAAAAACTGTGTCTGTAAAACTTTGGCAACAAAATTTCCCGCTTTCAACTGTCATTATTTCCCGCAAACAAAAAGGCTGTGAGATAGTATTTAAAAACAATAATCATCATAAAATGGATAACACTACTGAAAAAGTAAGTATTTTGCTGTTAAATCAAGTTTCTAAAATGTATGTTTATACAAATTAATTATTAATTAATTATACAAAAAATTATGAATAGCTTGTTTTCTATGTTAGAAGCTTAAATAGCGAATAAAAAACTTAATTGTTTGAATTTTTGTTCTCTGCTTTTCGATACTTTCAAAAAGCAAATCGTAGCAACCAACGGTTGTTCATTTGTTTGAAAGGTGTAAAGAAATGTTAGAGACGTTTATAAATAGAAAAGCTTGTTTTTTGTGTTTTGACGGATATTATTAGAGCATTTTTCTTTTTAAATTCTCAGCAATTTATTTGGATTGTTGAGATATAAAGTTGAATGTTTGAGAATATCTTTCAAAAATTTCCTAAGTCTACTGATGATTAGGGTAGTTCCTATGAAATGTCGACATATATATAGCTGGGAAACATAGAAAACAAGCTATTTATAATGTATGTTTATATTTAAAATGTGCATTTTTGTACTTTAAGAAAAATTCGAGAGTTTCAAAGCAACAAAAAGAAAAACTAGTGGAATATATGTCCAACAACTTAGAGTTTGCGAGGAGACAGTTCGACGGCGTTAACTCCCATACTAGCAGTAAGGAGCAATGGGAAAAGCTAAAGAATTTATTAAATTCCCTGGGTGGTAGCGCTAAGTCTGTGGAACAATGGAAAAAGGTATGTATGTATGATGTCCGTTTATCAAAACTACAATTTGTAAATCGATAAGCAAAGTGCATTTCAAAAGCACTTTTTATAAATTTAACTATATACATAGATTGCGAATTGTAGTTTTTAGAAATGGGTGCATGATTCCTTCTTATTTTTCAATTAGCACTAAGTAATATGCTTCTAGTGTTGGACAGATTTAAAGGCTGGTGTGAAGAAGCAAGTAAATGCAAGACGTTCTTTTATCAACAAGACCGGAGGCGGGAGTCGAACTGACATACCTCGTGATTTAAATTCTTTCAAAGTTTCAAGTTTTAGGTATTATAACCACTGCTGCTGTTGATGGCGATTCACAAACTCCTGAGTCTGGTATTACAGAGGATTTTCCCTTTGAGGTGAGTATGTATGTATACTAATGTGGTTACTCAAATTTTCGAGTCAGCTTCCCCCTAGCAATAAAGAAATAAAGCTCGTTTAAACTTATGGAAAACGTTACAACGATTTTTTATCGCCTTCAAATAATCTTTGATTCTAAGGGGAAACTGTCTCAAATCAGCCTTCGTATGTGTTATCAATGATCTCAGTGTGTATATTTTAAACAGTTTAACAATTCCTATTTCAGGAATCAATGCTTTCAATTGAAGTTTTAGAGGAAGAAAATTTACCAACACCTGCTAAAAAAGCTAAAACTTCCATTAGTACATCTAAGTACAAAGAATCACTTGAAGAAGCCAGAGAAATGACAAGTAAAGTTATGCAAAAACTTGATGCAATTGAAAGTCAAAATGCATTAATTTTGAAAAAACTCGAGCTGCTTGAGACAACTTTAGATTTGTTGCGTTAACAAATTTTGTTCTATATCTTTATGTATATACATACATATCGAGCCTTTGCTGCAAGAGAGTAATATTTCAAAACACCCAAGTTGAGAAAAATGCGTTTTAAGTTAATAATATTACTGCATATATGCATAACAGAAATTTTGAATTAAGACTCTCTTGCAACAAAGGCTCCATATGTACATACTTTCTGTATTTGCCAACATACATTTGATGTAAGTAAGCAATATCAACTACTAAGTGCAAAAAACAAATGAAATGAATGAATGTAACATGTTCTGCAATTGCAGAACATGTTACAGAGCAACTAAGCCATTCGCAAGTCTAAAATTATGCAAGACTGTACAAGCATTTATAATTTTGCCGGCAGTTTGAGGTATTTTAGATTCGGCCCAGCCTAATCATAGTCATGTATAGTATAGTATAATTAAAAATGTGAACAAATTACGCTCGGTTATATATATGGACCCAGCCGGATTCGGCCCAGCCGAATCTAAAATACCCTTCATGATAGTCACGTGTAGTATAGTATAATTAAAAATGTGAACAAATTACGCTCGGTTATATATATGAACCGATATCCGAATTTTCTATTTTCTGTATTTTAGTATCCTACTTTTATAACGAGAATTGCTTTTCAGCACAAAAAAAAAAAATGTTGATGGAAAAATCGGTTCAGGCTATATCTCGAGTATATATGGACCGACATCGGAAATTTTTATTTTACATGTGTATATAACCTTACTTCATTACCAGAACTGCTTTTGATTAAAAAAAGTTGTTTCAGTTCCCTTACGCGACATTTTAATGAAAACGCCGGTCTAGGCTATATCTCGGGCATGTGTGGACCGTATCGAAAATTTTAATTTTTCATATGACGCATATGCATGTTGTTTAGCTTCGCATATACGCGAAGCATGCATGTTGTTTAGCTTCGCATATATAGCGAAGCTAAACAACTTTTTTTGCTCAAAAGTAGTTCTGGTAATATACTTAGGTTATATAAATATGGAAAATAAAAATTTCCGATTTCGGTCCATATATACCCGAGATATAGCCTAGAGCGGGTTTTTCATGAAAATGCCACATAAGCGAAATTAAAAAACTTTATTTTGCTCAAAGGCAGTTCCGGTAATAAAGTAAGGTTATAAAAATAAGGTTATATAAACCATCAAGTAGCTTCGCGAAATTTGCAGGAGTATATTTTAATATTAGAGAAATGGTTAAAACTTTAAAAATTAAAGTTAATGAACAAAAGTGTACTCACGTTACATTCAAATTGCGTAAACCAACATGTTCGGCTATCCAAATTAACAATTCACCTATTCTGCAGCAAAATGAAGTCAAGTACCTTGGTATTCATCTCGACCGTAGGTTAACGTGGAAGTCTCACATAGATGCGAAAGTTACTCAGTTAAAGTTGAAACCAGCACAACTGAATTGGCTTATGGGAAGAAATTCGACATTGAAGCTGGATTGCAAACTTTTATTATACAACGCAATTCTAAAACCTATATGATGCTATGGAATTCAACTATGGGGCACCGCCTCCACTTTAAACGTTGAAAAAATTCAAAGGCGACAAAACAAAATTCTTCGAACAATTACCGCAGCTCCATGGTACGTAAAAAACTCTCGAATTCATAAGGATCTCTGTGTTCCTATTGTAAAAGACGAATTTTCAAAGTACGCAACAAGGTATATCAGTAAATTGGAACTTCATCCAAATCGTCTTGCACGCAATATACTTAACTTTGAAGGCCACTCTCGGTTGAGAAGGAGGGATACCCTTGCCACCATCAGAACGTTAAATAGGTGATTTCACCGATATTGATTGTGCAAAATAAAACATTTTTGTCTAGCATTGGCTGACCTTCATTAATTTTATGTATTTAGTATTAAGATTTGAATACTTATTGTTAGTTCACTTTGTGAAGATTCAATAAATAAATGAATGAAAAAAAAAAGAAAAAAATTACGGTTTCAAAAAGCTTTCAAAAAGCAAATCGTAGCAACCAACGGTTGTTCATTTGTTTGAAAGGTGTAAAGAAATTTAGAGACGTTTATAAATAGAAAAGCTTATTTTTTGTGTTTTGACGGATATTATTAGAGCATTTTTCTTTTAAAATTCTCAGCAATTTATTTGGATTGTTGGGATATAAAGTTGAATGTTTCGGAATATCTTTCAAAAATTTACTAAGTCTACTGATGATTAGGGTAGTTCCTATGAAATGTCGACATATAGATAGCTGGGAAACATAGAAAACAAGCTATTTATAATTTTTTACTAATAAAAAATTATTATTATTACATAAAAAAACATATTTTTGAAAAACCGTTCTTGGATTTACCTTCTTAATAAATAATTTTTTTTTGTCATTAATTTATTTATTGAATCTTCAAAATATGAAATAACAAAAAGTATTCAAATCTTAATACTATATATAAAAATTATTTAAGTCCAGCCACTGCTAGACAAAAAAGTTTTATTTTGCGCTAATAATATCGGTAGAATCAGCTATTTAACGTTCTGATCGTGGCCAGGGTATCCCTTCTTCTCAACCGAGAGTGGCCGCCAAAATTAAGTATGTTGCGTGCAAGAGGATTTGGGTGAAGTTCCAGTTTACTGATATACGTTGTGGCATACTAAGAGAACTCGTCAGTTACCAGCGGAACACACAGATCCTTGTGAATTCGTGAGTTTCTTACGTACCATGGAGCTGCAGTAATCGTACGAAGAATTTGTTTTTGTCGTCTTTGAATTTTTTCAATGTTAGATGTTGAGGCGGTTTCCCATAATTGAACTCCGTAGCACCATATAGGCTTTAAAATTGCGTTATATAACAAAAGTTTGCAATCCAACTTCAATGTCGAAGCCAATTTAATGGCGCTGCTTTTAATTTCAACTGAGTGACTTTCGCATCAATGTGAGGCTTCCACGTTAGTCTACGGTCGAGGTAAATACCAAGGTATTTAAGGAATGTAACGTGAGTACATTTTTGTTCATTAACTTTTATTTTCCAAAGTTTCAACCATTTCTCTAATATTGAAATATACTGCTGCAAATTTCGTGAAGCTTCTCGATGGTTTTCATGTCATCTGCAAATATTGAAGTATGTATTCCCGATCTTGTTAGCATGTCAGATGCGTCAATCAAATATAGAGTGGGTCCTAGAATGCTACCTTGGGGAACTCCTGCTCCGATTGACTGTGACAGACTTATAAAGTCACCTTCTTTGATAACAAATTTCCGGTCGCATAAGTAGCTTTCCAGAAGCTTGTGAGTGTTTGCAGGCAAGTTCAACTTTATTTTGTGCATCAGTCCGTCGTGCCACACTTTATCAAAAGCTTGGGAAATGTCGATGAATAGAGCTGAACAATACTTTTTGCCTTCAAAGGTCTGTCTTATGACATTGACTAGTCTATGTGTTTGTTCTATGGTGTTATGTTTAGCCCGAAAGCCAAAGTGATGATTAGGGATACATCCCACATTATTCAGTATTGGAGACAACTTCGCCATTAACAATTTTCCGAACAGTTTTGAAATTGTTGGTAGTAGACTTATTGGTCTATATGACTCTACTTTACTCGGATCCTTCCCTGGCTTGGGTATCATAGTAATCATAGAGACCTTCCACTCTGCAGGATAATACTCAAAGCGTAAAATAGCGTTAAGAACAAAAAGTAGAACTCTTCTAGCTACACGAGGTAACTGTTCAAGCATTTTACCAGTAATTTGATCTATACCCTGGAGCTTTCCTGGGGTTTATGTTATTGATAACGTTTTCGACATCTTGAAAGTTAAATCTCAAAGACATAGGCTGTCTAACAGCGTATGACGGTAGTTCAGCTGAATCATTCGCTGTATCATTTGTGGTAAAAACATTTCGCAAATGGTTAACATATAACATCCCCTTTTCAGAATCGCTTCGTGCCCAGTCGCCAGTTGAAGTTCGCAAAGGTGGCTTACCTATTACGGGTCTTTTCAGACCTTTTGTCGCTTTCCACAGAGAATAGTCAGATTGCGGAGTACCATCCAGGCTTTCCAAATATGTTTTAAGGGAAGACATTCTCTGGATTTTAAGCAGATTTCTTAGTCGAGTTACGCATTCTCGAAGCCTAGTTTTAAGCTGAGGAGACCTGCGAGTTTGCCACTCTCTTCTAACTCTTCTTATTTCTGACAGAAGTTGCTCAATTTCAGCCGAATAAGTTCTATTGTTCTCATTTCTGGATCTTATATGACTAGCGGTAGCATGCTGTACGGCCAGTTTGAGGTTTTCAGAAAAATCCCTAATTGAAACATCAATATCTCACAGGCGTTCTCAAGGCGATATTTTCAGTACAATGTGTACTCAAAAATTTTTTGTATTTTAGCCAATTCACTCTATTGACGGTCAACGGGGAGCCAATCTCTTGGGGGAACGAGACAGAGATTATAGTGGGTGAGTGATCTGATGACAAATCTAATGAAGGCTCCACTTGCATCCACTCTAAGGGAACATTTTTCACAACTCCAAAATCTATAACGTCTGGGATCTTCCGTCGGTCTGACGGCCAATAAGTGGGGTGTCCGCTTGAAACCACATCTAAGCCCATTTTGGAAACGGTGTCAAAAAGCACACGGCCTTTCGAGGTAATTAAACGTGATCCCCAAAAAGTGTGTTTCGCGTTATAATCGCCAGCCGCTAAAAATCGAGAACCAAGCGATTTGAAAAAATTGAATATTGGCTTTCTGTTATTGAAAATCGTGGTGGTGAGTAAATCGAGGATATAACAATTTTTTCATGAAAATAATTAAGGCATATATTTGTAGCTTGGAGATATTCCTCACGTGTCCCGTTCATTAGATAGTGCTGGTCCTTTAATAACTTTATAAGCCCAACTCCGCCAATCAAGGCAGGTGTTCCCCAAGGCAGCATATTGGGGCCTACTTTATATTTGATTTACGCCTCTGACATGCCAACGACATCCGGAATCCACACTTCAACCTTTGCAGATAACACAGCGTTTTGGAACGTTCATGAAAACCACCAATTAGCTTCACGGAATTTACAGGAATACATTTCAATATTAGAGAAATGGCTAAAACTTTGGAAAATCAAAGTTAATGAACAGAAATGTACTCATGTCACATTTACACTGTGTAAGCAAACATGTGCACCTATCCAAATAAACAACTCACCTGTTCCGCAGCACAATGAAGTCAAGTACCTTGGTATTCACCTCGACCGTAGGCTAACGTGGAAGTCTCACATTGAAGCAAAAGTCACTCAGTTGAAACTAAAAGCAGCGCAACTAAATTGGCTTATGGGCAGAAACTCGACATTGAAGTTAGATTGCAAACTTCTACTATACAATGCAATTCTAAAACCTATATGGTGCTACGGAATTCAATTATGGGGCACCGCCTCAGCGTCAAATATTGAAAAAATTCAAAGGCGACAAAACCAAGTTCTTCGAACGATTACTGCGGTTCCATGGTACGTAAAAAATTCACGAATTCATAAAGATCTGTGTGTTCCGCTGGTAAAAGAGGAATTTTCTAAGTACGGGACAAGGTATGTCAGTAAGTTGGAATTTCATCCAAACCCTCTTGCGTGTAATATACTTAATTTTGGCGGCCACACTCGGCTTAGAAGAAGGGATGCCGCTCCACCATCAGATTGCTCAATAGGTGATTTTACCGAAATAGCTCCCGCATAATAAAACTTTTTGTCTAGGACTGGCCAGACCTAAGTATAGAGCACATTTTTTTTTAATTTTACTGCATTTTTAAATTTAGTATTAAGATTTGAATACTTATTGTTAGATCATTCTGAAGATTCAGTAAATAAAAAACGCTACAAAAAAAAAAAAAAAAAAAAATATGGAAATTCCGGCCGTAGACAATATGTTCGTCGTCCACTATCTTCAGCAAGTCAACCATAGTACACCATCAAAACTGTAAAGCATGGTGGATCAAAGGTTATGGTGTGGGGTTGTTTTTCCTACTTTGGCCTACATAAAATATCTGGCATTATGGATCAACATGTCTATGTTGACATTTTGCAGAATGTAATGTGGCCTTATAGTAGTGAGGAAATGGCCGCTGAGATGGGTCTTCCAGCAGGACAACGACCCAAAGCATACTAGTCGAAAGGCCAAGGAGTTGTTTCATGTCAACAATATAGAGGTTATGCACTGGCCAGCACAGTCCCCTGAACTCAATCGAATTGAGCATCTTTGGGGGGACGTTAAAAAGGCTATACATGACTTAAAACCATATGGTTGCCAGCAGCTTTGGGAAGTTGTACAAAAAACTTGGAATGAAATTCCAACAAGCCGATGTCAGCACTTAGTCGACTCAATGCCACATCGTTACAGAGCAGTTTTAAAAAACAAAGGATTTGCGACCAAATACTAGGGCATAAACCTAAAATTTCATTTAAATTTTTTTGCTGTGTATTTTGGAACCACTGCCATTTTAATGTTAAGCTTGAATTACGATTTTTTCTCCTAAAGTCTGAGTTAACCAACCGGAACTGAAATTCAATATCTTTTATTTTACTTTATAAAATATACCTTTAAAATAAATATCAAAACCCTTGGTCTCTTACTGAACTTCAAAAATATAGGGAAGTGTAGTAGTACTGCTATTTTATATATATATGTATATATATATATATATATATATATATATATATATATATATATATATATATATATATATATATATATATATATATATATATATATATATATATATATATATATATATATATATATATATATATATATATATATATATATATATATATATATATATATATATATATATTTTCGGAATCGGTTCTTGCCCAGTCGCCAGTTGGAGTCCGCAAAGGTGGCTTACCTCTAACGGGTCTTTTTAAACCTTTTGCCGCTTTCCACAAAGAATAGTCTGATTGAGGAGTGCCATCAAGGCTTTCCAAATATGATTTAAGGAAAGCCATTCTTTCTATTTCAAGCAGATTTCTCAATTTGGTTACACATTCTCGTAGCCTAATTTTAAGCTGGGGAGACCTGCGGAGTTGCCACTCCCTTCTAACTCTTCTTTTTTCTGACAAAAGTTGCTCAATTTCCGACGAATAAGATCTATTTTTCTCGTTTCTGTATCTTATATAGTTAGTGCTAGCATGTTGTACGGCCAGTTTAAGGCTTTTGGAAAAGCTATTAATGGACACGTCAATATCTTTAGGCGTTCTCAAAGCAATATTCTCCGTACAATGAGTACTCAAATATTTTTTATATTTTAGCCAATTAACTCTAGTGGTCGTCAACTCTAAGTCAGTAGACGGGGAGTAAAACTCTTGGGGGGAAAAAACAGATATTATTGTGGGTGAGTGATCTGATGACAAATCTAACGAACGCTTCACTTGAAACCACTCTAAAGGAAAACTTTTCGAAACTCCAAAATCTATAACATCTGGAATCTTTCGTCTGTCTGACGGCCAATGCGTGGGGTGACCAGTTGAAATCACATCTAAGCCCATTTTAGAAATGGTATCAAAAAGTACACGGCCTTTCGGAGAAATTAAACATGAACCCCAAAAAGTGTGTTTAGCGTTATAGTCACCAGCCGCTATAAATTGAGGCCCAAGTGATTTGAAAAAATCCGAATATTGGTTTTCTGTTACTGAAAACCGAGGCGGTGAGTAAATCGAGGAAATAACAATTTTCTCATTACAAAATGCAATGCATACATTAGTTGCTTGCAGATATTCCTCACGTGTTTCGTTGAACCAATAGTGCTTAATTCTGGCTTTTATCAAAATTGCCGATCCCCCACAACATCTTCCACGGGGGCCTTTGGTGTCATATAGTATGTAGCCATTAATCCTGAAATAACTTGTTGACGTCAGGTGAGTTTCAGCGATTAACATTATATCGATTTGCTTTTCCATAAGGAAGTGCTCTAGTTCATTTTTATGCTGGCGGATGCCGTTTGCGTTCCAGAAACATATTTTCAAACAAATCATTTTTTTATTTGTTTAAAATAGCCTGCAAAATTATGGTTTGCATTTTCAGCATTTCTTGCATCATGCTCGTCATAGAAGCCGTAAAAGTGTTTATTGTTTGAACAAGAGTCTGCAGCCTTGCCTCAAGATTGCTAACATTTGGATCGCAGTTTTGGGTTGCTGATTTAAATTTGGAGTATCAGCTTTAACCACATTAGCATATGAAATTTGTTGGGCGTTTTACAAGTTAATATGGCTAGTTGCCTGGCCTGCCTGGGGAATACTATTTGCAACAATGATATTTGACTGCGGTGGCTGCTTAGGAGGTATAGAAGTCTTATTTGTCATTGACTGTTTAAAGTGAGCATATGAGTGTGGTTACCTCCACATGAGTGTGGTTACCTCCACAATTACTGCATTTTTTAACGCTCGAATCAGTTGTTGATTTTTTGCATTGTGATGTGTCGTGAAGCTCTCCACATACAACACAAACTGCGGGCAATTTACAGTATGCCTTCGTGTGGCCAAATTCTTGGCAGTTTAGGCATTGAACGGGACCTAAACGTTTATGTGGCTCCTCTATGGTGACCCTACGATGTAAAAGAAATTTAAGGTTGTAAATTGGATGAACCTCATTTTTCTTCAGAACGACATCCCCTGGTTCCATTTCAACCCTAAACTTGGGTTGAGGAATCTTTCCACGGTTCCTTATGTTGGTTACATTTTGTATTTTAAAGCCTTCCTCTTGCAATCCAGTCTTAATATCATCCGTGTCTACACAAGGGTCAATTCCTTTTATAACGACCTGAAGACCTTTAGCACTTTTAAGCTGATAAGTGTAAAAAGATATTTTCTCCTTCTCCAGAACGTCAGACAGTTTTCGGTATTCACTTTCATAATTTACCTGGAGATTTGTTTCACTGATACTGCCATGCTTAACTGATGTAACGTTAAAAGTGTCTTTGCCGATCGCCGTAATAAGTTGTTTTACCAGCTCACTAGTAGTATGCTCTCTCAAATATATTGGCGGTGGTTTAAAGGTTTTCTTAGATGTTGCTGCCTCCACAGTCTGAAGGATAGCAAATCTATTATTTTCAGTTGTTGTTTTGGTTCTATCATTTTTAGGTAGTTTCGATTGAGACGACACTTGAGCGGATTTGGGGCTTCGCTGACGTTTAGCTACAGTTACGTACCTGTCCATGCCTACTTGTGTTTTCGGCTTATCTGCAACAATTATAGTGGATGATTATTTGGCTTCTGTTGTAAGAACAATATTTGGCGAGCTCGAAGGCTGGCGTTTCTTATCATTTATGGAAAGTAGATTATTCAATGGTTTTTTAATAGATTCCTCTTCGGAAATCCATAAATTTTTGCTAGCAGAGCTAAGCTCTTTCTCAGAACTACATCTGCTAAGTAAGCTCATGCAGTGTTTTATTAAAGAAAAAAGTTATTTATTATAGAAAATAAAAACTTAATTTATAGTTTTTTTCTCAGACTACCTTCGTAATCTTCCGCACAATAACAACAATAAAATTTATGCACTGTCTCTGCACTTGTTTTGTAATTGATATTATTGCTTTATTATTAAAAGTTTAAGGAATTTATTTTCCCGTTGTTTTTCTTTTAAATAGTTTGTTGCTGTTTGCACAATTTATTACAACGTATTTTGTTTTTTTATGCTCGTAATTTAACACTATGTATTATTGTTTTTGTATGTAAGTTTACCAACATGTATAAAAAATTATTTTTGTCCGCTTTCAATTAACACGACCGTATGGTTGAAGAGTTGCGAGAACAATTCATATAAGACATGCTCTTCTATTCATTCACTCTGTGATTCTCCAACCGTACGGTCGTATTATTTTAAAGTGAACAAAAAAAAATATATATCATTGTACTTACATACTTTTAACTTACATACATATAAAATCAATAATATATTGTATTAAATTGTAAAAACAATAACAAATTATTTAAAAAAACAACGGGAAAATAAATTCCTCACATTTCAGAAGCTAAACAATAAAATCAATTTCCATAAAACAAGTGCGGTGGCAGTGCATTGTTATTGTGCGTGTAGATTACCTACCCAGTTGGAAAAAAACTATACATTAAAGTTTTGTTTTCTTGAGCGGACGTGTTAGTTTTTGATCGGAAAGTAATAAAAAAAACCATAATAGGTAAAAAGAGTTATCCTATATAAAAGATATATTTTGTGACATTTAGTTTATTTTTTTTTAAATTAATTTTTTTTTGTTAATAAAAAAAAAAAAAAAAAACTGCATGAGTGTACCTAGCAGGTGCATTTCTGAGAAAGAGCTTAGCTCACCTAGTAGAAATATTTGGATTTCTGAAGAGGAATCTTCACAAAAATCGTTAGAAAATCTTCTTTTTACAAGAGAAAGAAACCGCACGCGTTCGTGTTCGTCAAATATATTTGCAACATCTGAAGAAAGAACATCTTCTAGTTCAACTAGCTCCAATAAGCCGAAAACCCAAGTAGACATGGATAAATACATCACCGTTGTGAAACGGCAACGAAGCCCTAAATCTGCCCAATTATCATCAAAGCCTAAAATACCTAAAGATGAGGACCCCGGTAAGCCTTCTGATAATAATAGGTTTGCTATTCTCCAAACGGATGAGCCAACAACTTCAAAAAAATCCTTTAAACCTCCTCCAATTTATTTGAGAGAGCCTACATCTAAGGAACTGGTAAGCAAATTTATTACCGTAATAGGTGAAAATACCTTTAGCGTAACATCTGTGCAGCATGGAAATATTAAAGAAACAAAAATTCAGGTAATTCATGAAAATGATTACTGCAAATTGACGGACGACTTGGAGAAAGAAAGTAGAGCTTTTTACACCTATCAGCTTAAAAGTGCGAAAGGCCTTCAAGTTGTTGTTAAAGGCATTGATTCTAGGGTAGATCCTAATGAGGTTAAATCTGGTTTGGAGGAGAAAGGGTTTAAAATTAAGAATGTTTTTAACATCAGAAACCGAGAAAAGATACCTCAGCCCATGTTTAGGGTGGAATTAGAACCTGGAGATGTCACCTTAAAGAAGAATGAGGTTCATCCAATATATAATGTTAAATACAATCTACTACGGAAAGTTACTGTAGAGGAGCCTCATAAGCGCTCAGGATCCGTTCAGTGCATGAACTGCTAGGAGTATGGCCACACTAAGACATATTGTAAATTGCCCACTGTCTGTGTTGTGTGTGCTGATCTCCATGGCACATCAAAGTGCACCAAATCAAAAACTGACACAAATGTAAAAAACTTTAATAATTGAGGATGCAATCATATTGCCGTCCCAGCAATCGCAATTCATTTCAAGCAACAGTTTTCCTCAAGCAGGTCAGTCAACAACCCAAATAAATGTTCCAAGCTCTAACCAAGGCATATCTCTCAGAGAAATGGTGCCACTCAATCCATCATTTCGGTGAAAGTAGGGTGGTGGCTCTGGATATTTCAAAAGCGTTTGACAGAGTGTGGCATGGTGCACTACTGGCAAAACTTACTGCTTTTGGTGTCGGTGATGACTTCTCTCGGTTTATATCGAGTTTTCTCAGAGACCGCACTATACGAGTTGTTATAGATGGGGTCTCATCCAACGAGTTTAAGATTAATTCAGGGGTTCCGCAAGGCTCCGTTCTTTCTCCTACTCTATTTCTTATTTTTCTCAACGACCTTCTCTATCAAACTTCCAACCCTATCCACTCTTTTGCAGATGAAAGCAGCATTCGTCACTCGTACTCTTTTAGTTATAGGCCTAGCCTATCAGAGATCGCTGCCAAGAGGCTAAATATGAATGATTCACTGAATAGTGATCTTCTTTTTATCTCCGAATGGGGTCGTAAAAACAGGGTCGCTTTCAACGCTCGTAAGACCCAGTGTTGTTTATTAACGCACAAACATACGGTGGCAGGTGCTGCTTTATCTGTACACATGGATGGTATAAGTATTGAGGAATCGGATGCTCTTGATGTTCTTGGAATGGAGATACAGTGTGATGTTCGCTGGACTGAACCCATTTTTCATGTCTCTAAAGAAGCATTCAAGTGTCTCGGTTTTTTGAAACGGTGTAAGATGTACTTCACTCCATCCGATCTCCTTACTATTTATACCACCTACATTCGACCGAAAATGGAATACAACTCTCATGTTTGGGCCGGTGCCTCAAAGTCTATTTTGGGGTTACACCGACCGTGTGCAGGAGAGGGCGAAGAAGCTCATCGGTGACAGTAGGGTATCCAACTTTATTGACTGACTGGAGCATCGACGCAGTGTGCGGTGCGTTACTCTGTTACTCTGTCACATTTTTGCGTAGCACGCGTTCATCGTCCAGAGCTCATCCATTTGTGGTTGATTGTGCGGGGAATCGTACTACGCATTACAGAGAGAATTCGTTTTTCAGCCGTACGCTTCGTCTGTGGAATAAGTTGCCTGCAGACGTGTTTCCTGTCTGTTATAACGTTGGAAAGTTCAAGTCAAATGTTCACAAACACTACTCCTTCTTTCCCCCTCCTCACAACCTATTTTCCTAGTTCTGGTACAATGCACTGCATACGTAGGGGTCCTCCCCTGAGTACTGGTCCAATATAAAAAAAAAGGTTTTCTTATGCCAATGTGGTTAAGACTAATATACCAAACGCGAATCAGAAGTCCAAGTCTCAACAGCCCCACCCATATTTTAGCAACCTTGAAGCCACATTGCAGACTTTGGTTCAATCAATTAATACTTTTACGGCTTCTATGACCACCATGATGCAGGAAGTGCTAAAAATGCAATCAACTATTTTACAGGCTATTTTAAAAAAATGATTTATTTAAAAATATGTTTCTGGAACGCAAACGGCATACGCCAACATAAAAATTAACTTGAACACTTCCTGAGGGAAAGGCAAATCGATGTTATGTTGATTGCTGAAACTCACCTGACGTCAAGAAGTTATTTCAGGATAAATGGCTATATACTATATGACACTAAAGATCCACGTGGAAGATGTCGTGACAGTTCGGCTATTCTAATTAAAAATAGAATTAAACATTACTTGTTAAATGAGACATGTTAAGAATATTTTCAAGCAACAAATATTTGTATTGAACACATTCACAGTAAATTGGTAATTTCATCAATTTATTCCCCGTCTCGGCTTTCAGTTACAGAAAACCATTACTAAAATTTTTTTACTTCTCTTGGATCCCGATTTATAGCTGCTGGTGACTATAATGCTAAACACACATTTTGGGACTCAAGATTAATCTCTCTGAAAGGTCGTGTGCTTTTTGATACTATATCAAAATTGGGTTTAGATGTAATCTCCAGCGGGTGTCCCACCTATTGGCCATCTGACCAGCGAAAGATCCCAGATGTTATTGATTTTGGAATCGTAAAAAACATCCCCTTAGACTGGATGCATGTGGAGCCTTCATTGGATTTGTCCTCCGATCACTCACCTACTATTGTCTCTATATGTTTCCCCCAGGATATTGGATGCCCATTTAACGACATAGGTGTATTCCAGTCTACAGTGAATTGGCTAAAATATAAAAAATATTTAAGTACTCATTGTACGGAAAATATATCTTTGAGAACTCCAGAGGATATTGATGAGTCAATTAATGATTTTTCCCAAAATATTATAAAAGCCGTGCAACATGCTACCACTACAAATTTGAGAAATATGAATAGCAGAACTTTTTCTTCTGAAATCCACCTTGTCTCAGAAAAAAGAAGAATCAGAAGAGAATGACAACTTCGCAGGTCTCCCCAGCTTAAAGCTAGGCTTCGAGAATGCGTAAGTCAACTAAGAAATTTGTCCAAAGAGTGGCTTCCCTCACAACCTATTTGGAAAGCCTCGATGGTAGTCCTCAATCCGATTATTCTTTGTGGAAAGCAGCAAGAGGGTTAAAGAGACCCGTTAGATCTAAGCCACCCTTGCGTACTCCAACTGGGGACTGGGCCAGAAGTGACTCCGAAAAGGGAATGCTGTACGCTAACCACTTGAGAAACGTGTTTGCCATTGACGGACTGAATGATGAAGCTGATATGCCGCCATATGCAGTTAGACCTCCCGTACCTTTTAGACTTCGTTTTCAAGATGTCGATAATGCTATTAATAACTTAAACCCGAGAAAAGCTCCAGGTATTGATAAAATTACCAACAAAATGCTTGTGGAGTTACCCCGAGTAGCTAGAAGAGTCGTCCTTTTTATTTTTAATGCTATTTACGTCTCGAGTATTTTCCTACTGAGTGGAAGGTGTCTGTCATTACTATGATACCCAAACCAGGAAAGGATCCTACAAAAGTTGAGTCATATAGGCCGATAAGTCTATTGCCAACAATTTCAAAACTGTTCGAGAAATCGCTAATGACGAGGTTGACCCCAATCTTGAATGAAGTAGGATGTATTCCTAACCACCAATTCGGTTTTAGGGCTAAGCATAGCACCATAGAACAGACACACAGGCTGGTGAATGTTATCAGAAATGTGTTCGAAGATAAAAAATATTGCTCAGCTCTATTTATTGACGTTTCCAAAGCTTTTGACAAAGTGTGGCACAAAGGCTTAACCCATAAAATAAAATTAAACTTGCCTGCAACACGTTAGAGAGCTACTTATATGACCGGAAATTCGTCGTTAAGAAAGGTGAATTCATAAGCTCGGCTCAGCCAATCGAAGCTGGAGTTCCCCAGGGTAGCATATTGGGCCCAACTTTATATTTGATTTATACTTCAGACATGCCAACGAGCTGCAAAATTCACCCTTCAACTTTTGCAAATGATACAGCATACATCAGTGTCCATAAAGACTATAAATTAGCATCACAAAATTTGCAAGAACATATTCTTATATTGGAGAAATGGCTAAAACTTTGGAAAATCAAAGTAAATGAACCTAACCCATGTTACATTACGTAGAAAAACTTGTTCGGCTATTAAAATCAATAACTATATTGTTCCGCAGCACAGTGAAGTCAAATACCTTGGTATTCATCTCGACCGTAGGCTCACGTGGAAGTCTCACATTGACGCTAAAGTCACCCAGATGAAATTAAAAGCGGTGCAACTAAATTGGCTCATCGGCAGAAATTCTATCTTGAAGTTGGATTGCAAACTTTTGTTGTATAAGGCAATTCTAAAGCCAATATGGAGCTATGGAATTCAATTGTGGGGTACCGCCTCTGCATCTAACATTGAGAAAATTTAAAAGCGCCAGAATAAAATTCTCCGTATAATTACTGCAGCTCCATGGTATGTTAAAAACTCTTGAATTCACAAAGATCTAGGTGTACCCTTAGTGAAAGATGAATTTTCAAAACACGCGATAAGCTACATTAACAGACTGGAGTCTCACCCGAATCCTTTCGCACGTAGCATCCTTAACTTTGGTGGCCACACTCGACTGAGAAGGATGGACACCCTTGCAACCATCAGAGCGTTGGAAAGGTGATTTACCAACAAAATACACGCAAGAAACAACTTTCCGTCTAGCATTGGCTGGACCTAAGTAAATAAAATTTTTCAATATTAATAATTTTTTTTTCTATATTAATTAATGAATTTTTATTTTTAAGATTTGCATACTTATTGTTAGTTCTTTTAGAAGATACAATAAATAATTGAATTATAAAAAAAAAATGTTCTTCTATTGACTCCGGTACATAAAACGGCAAATTGTCCTTAAAGTTTCTATAAACTACTCCATCTCCCATTTCATACTATTCATATTCATCCTTGTCTAACAACTCCCTTATTTCGATCAATATTTTGTCCTTAGCCTGACAAATCACTAAGTTATCCTCAAATGTATTCTCCTCATTTGGCAGGATTGTTAGATCTACTAAGGGCGCCCACGTGGGGCATACTTTTGCCCGACCTGTGTTCCAGTATATATTGATAGTTTTGCAACTTCAAAGCCCGTCTGGCTATTCGAGGACTCAGTTCCTATTTACTGAGGGTCAATGCTAAAAAATTACAGTCTGTAACTAATTTAAAAAAAAATTCCATGTTAATATACCCTAAATCTCGCAAGAGTTTCAAGTTCGAAGCTATGATAGCGTGACTCAGTGCCAGTAGTTCTTCGTAAAGTAAAAGGCGGGGTGAAATTTTCCATCGGTCTTCCTCTGCATCAGAATTGTTCCGAATCCTATCACACCAGCATCGTAGTATAACTCCGTTTCGTCTCTTGGATCATATATTTCCAAAACCGGCGCCTCTACCATCTCTCTTTTTAGTCTATTAAAAGTCTCTATCTCTACTGGTCCTAGCTTAAAAGTTCTATTCTTCTTTGTGAGATCAAGAAGTGGTTTGGCTATTATGGAAAAATCTTTGATGAAATTACGAAAACAAGAGCACTTTCCTATAAAACTCTGCATCTCTTGAACCTTTCTTGGTACTGGAAACTCCAGATGCCGTCACTATCAGCCCTAATACCTTTCTCCGATATTATGCTAGTCTGGAAAAAACTGCATTTGTCCAACCTCAGTTCCAATTTATTATAATTATAATATAATTATACCAGACGCTTAAACACTTTCCTTAATATTTTCATGTGCTCGCGCATATCTCTCATCGCCCCCTTTATGTCATCCAAATAAATCGCTAGTTTATCATCAAGAATCATATCGTTGAATATTCTATTAATAAATCTCTGAAAAGTAAATGGAGCATTAGCTAAGCAAAACGGTATTCTGAGAAACTCAAATTACCCCAAAGGGGTTGTAAATGACGTATATTTCGCAGAATCTTCATACATATATACATGATAATAACCATTCCTCAGATCCATTTTCGAAAATATTTCAAGTAATCTATTAGTGGTATCGGGTAGTTTGTCCTAATCGTAATCTTGTTGAGCTGCCGAAAATCCACACACATACGCAAATCGCCCGTCTTCTTCTTAACCAATACTATAGGCGATGTATATTCCGATTCACTCGGACCCTTTGCTAAATATTCATCTAAAATTTACTTTAACTCCGTCCTCTCAGAGTAAGAAAGTCTCCTATTGATCGGATCGCACGCTTCAAAGATGCAATATATTTTACCCTTCTTTTTTGGTTTGGCCCCACTGTTGGTGATGCTTTAAATGTTTGGAAAAGAATAATATTGATGAAGTCGTTGTTGTTATTGTGATTGTTTGGTTATTTTCTATTTTGCAGCTGAAACGTTGGCCAGTAATGCAAACCCACTGCTATTAACTATTAGCTGCTTTAGACTTAATTTTTATATCAGATTCTCTTGTAATATGTTCGCTAATTTCATGAAAAATAAAAAGTTTTTCATTTTTTTTGGTTCTAAAGGACTTTTCTACTATATTCTCTTGTATTTCACTTCGAATTTTTATTTTTAAGGTTCAACATACAATGAGTTTGTGAGTGTATTGAATGGCCTGTCTGCAGTACATAGACTTTATGGATTAATATTAATGCTGGCTCAGTGTTGTTGATGATGATGATGACGGTGATGCTGATAAGACTATAAAATTCAATTCCTACGAGACAATATTATACATAGCATAAAATAATAGCATAAAAATGAATTTTTAAAATGATTCAAGTATTGCGCATAAAATAAAGAAGAAAAATATAATAATATGAAATTAACAACTAACTCTGAACTCTTTTTCTAGCAGATATTTGGACAAGAAAAAGGCATCCCGTTGTCTGTAAACTATTAACGACGTTTACTTTATTTTATTTGAATAAAACATAAATTTTTGTACTTTGTTGCCGTTCCGCCCGAGTAGACTTAAGGCTAAATTCATGATATTTTTTATTATTTACTGGCCGTCGTAAATGTTCTAATTGATTTAAATTATCATTGTATAGTGGTTTTGTAAGTCCATTAACAATAATTTTTGATTGAAGAAGACAAGAAAAATAATAATCAAATCTTTAGATGGAGGAAAACTAGCTGTTTTGTAGTCGCTACGCTACTCATCAGCACCCATTGAGATTTGAACTCGGATCATGACGTATCATGATCTGCTGCCTAAAGACGTAACCATAATGTGCATAGATTGGCTTAAGCTTTTGCCAAAATTAAACGAAAAGCTTGTCTAATGCATATGTGAATCTAAAACGACTTTTAGTTGGCCATAATGTACTTCTATGAACTTTTATTTCTTTTATTTTATTTATTTATTTATTTTCGATGCCCCTTACACAAGGCTTAAAGTCTTATATTGCAATAATGGGCTGAATATATGTACATAATTAATGAATAAATAAAATACAACTTAATTATATAATTTTAATAAATTTTGTAAAATTATTGTGAATTAATTAAAAATGATATAAAAAAAAATTATTTTACTAAATAATAAGAACGGGCACCATACATCATTTAACTTGAGAAATGACAAATAATAATCTTCTTGAATTTATGTGCGTTACCAATAGTGTAAAAACTACATGGGATTCGGTTCCATAGACTAATAGCATTAATAAAGAAATGGTATTTTGAAACCAATATTTGATGAAGAAAAGCAATATTCGATGAAGATTGCCTCTGCTAAGCATTGAGAAGCTTAGCTGTCAAACAAATGTCCAGGTTGAGGAGCTTTAAAAATTTTATGAATAAACTTCGCACTTTTAGATAATTATCGAAACTCATACCATAAAGCAAGTTAACATAGTGTGAAATATGAATAAATCTTCTAAGACCATATATGTAACGAATAATATTATTAAAGGTCATATTAAGTTTCCTTTTACTATCGCAATCGCAACTGGCATACAATTAACGGCCATACAATAAAACCGGCGTTAAATAGGATTTGGCAAGAAGTATTCTAATTTTAATCGGAATACAGTACTGCGTTTGCCAGAGATTTCTTCACAATGAGAAAGTTCGGGCGCATGCAAAATTTACGTGGTTTGACTAAGTTAGATTACTGTTAAAAAATACACCCAAGTTTTTCGCTGAGCTAACAATATTTATAGGCTGGTTATTTAAAGTAATAGTAGGATTATAACTAAGATTTCTTGGTAACTATCAAACTCTTGGATTTATTTCCAAAGCATTAGCTGTAGCCCACTCATAAGCACGACCTAGCTCTAAATTCAAAATCTTCACACATTCATCAACTGCGGTAGTGCTACAGCTAATGTAAAGCTGAACATCATCTGCATATAGCCTAACCCTACAGTGCTCGAGTTTACACTGAATGTCATTTATATATAGGAAAAAAAGAAGAGGACCCAGGATAGAACCTTGCGGAACAACACGGCGTAATGGCATCGACGTTGAAATGGAGGTAAGTGTTTCAACATACTGAAATCTTCCAACTAAATACGACTTAATTAGGTCAGCTGTTGTCGATGAAAATTTATAGATATGTCTCAGTTTAAGGCATAAAATGTTATGGTCAACCGTATCGAATTCTCGGGAATGATCCAAAGGTACTAAAAAAGTTATATTCCCGAGATCTGCCTGTTGCCTAATATCCTCAGTTACATCTACAATAGCTGTTATACAGCTATGGTTTTTTCGAAACCCAGATTGTCGACTCGTCAACATATTATTAGATCCAATGTACTGTGTAAATTGCATATGAATAATTCGTTTAAATACTTTGGATAGAAATGGCAGGATGGCAATAGGTGTGAAGTCAAAATTCGCTTTAGGTATAGGAATGATTTTGGCAAGCTTCCGTATTTTTGGATACTGGTTTCTTGTGAAAATCTTATTGAAAATAAATAATGTTATGTGAGGAAGAAGCCTAGAAATAAGAATTTTCAAAACCCTTGAATATATTCCATCCACGCCAACAGCATTCGACCTTATTGAGAGAAAACTTGATAGTACATCACATTGTCTTACACCGCGAAAAGAGAAACCACCCTGCAAAATAGCATTAGAAAAATTGTAGTAACCCTAGAAATTTATTATTCAATGTATTTGCATCAACCGCAGCGGACTCCTGCCTATCAGGTCTGCCAATACCGATTTCGCAAATCGCTTGCCAAGTTTTTTTCGAGCCTATGGCTGCTGAGAACTTTGCAGCATAGTATTCAGATTTCGCTTTTTTAATCAATCTATTAGTTATTCTACGTGATAATCGATAATAGTCATATAGCTCTGTGGTTTTAAAACGCTTCCAGCGTGCATACAACAAGTCCCTTCGACTTATCGCTTGTTTTATATTGTGCGAGAACCAGGGCTTTTGATGAGTATTGACAGTTTTGGTTCATAAAGGAATCACTAGATTGTGTAAATAATTCAAATTGTGTTGTAGAAAAGACAGCTGATCATCAACTATTAGAAGGTTATACAACACACTCCAATCAATTCTTAAAAATTCTTCTTCTAGCTTTACGTAATCTATATTTTTAAAGTCACGATATCTCACAAATTGCTCAGACACATTTAAAAGGAAATCATACTCATAAAAATAAGATCATGTGGCGAAAAACAAGAGGCAGAAAGTTGGTCATATGATAAAATTTTTGCAATATCACTTACAAAAAAAAAGGTCAAGAAGTGTATTGTTGGTATCAGAAAAGTGTGTAGCATTAGTAATATTAGGGGTGCTCAGACCAAGTGTGAGCATGCTTTCAGTTAAATAAGGGTTGACTAATATTTTTGATTTAAAATCACCAGCTATGATGGCATCCTCATATAAAGCTGTGTATGTCTCCAGGGTTCTCATAAATCCCTCCAAACAAATACGATTATTAGGGCTATAAACGCAACCTACAATTAATTTCCTTCCATCACAACTTACTTCCAGAAATAGGTATTCTTATAGATTTCCTGATATATTGCCAGTGGAAATGAAATTATCTGAAGATTTACCAAGAACTTTAACTGAAATTCCCTTTTTTACATACATAAATCGCCACCCCTCCATATCCGTTTCTATCAACCCTTCTAACGGTATATCCTTGCTCTGGTTTAAACCTCGTCTCAGACATATATATATATATATATATATATATATATATATATATATATATATATATATATATATATATATATATATATATATATATATATATATATATATATATATATATATATATATATATATATATATATATATATATATATATATATATATATATATATATATATATATATATATATATATATATATATATATATATATATATATATATATATATATATACATATGTTCTTATTAATTTCTTTTCAACGCATTTCATTACCTTGTACTGTGGAAAGTGTTGGACTAAAATTTGCTAATCTGAGCAGTGTCGAAGGTATATACACTGGGCACTGATCAGTTTTAGCTAATTTAACTCCAACATTTTAAATGTTGTAATAGAGTTTTTTTTTAGTCTGTCATGTTGTTATTGTTAAAGTTTAACGTCCACAAACACTACTCCCTCTTTCCACCTTATCAATCTATTTTCCTAGTTCCAGTACAATGCACTGCATATGTAGGGGTCATCCCCTGAGTACTGGTCCAAGATAAAAAAAAAAAATATCAAGTCAACCCCAGAATTTTCAAAAATAAGTCTAAATTCTTCAATCTTTGGCCTTAAGCCAAACCCATTGTTGCACACCTTCGTAATACTTGTGTATTTTCTTAGTATATTATATAAAAAAGTACTCAAAATAACAACAAAGTGTTTATATGCAATAAATTTCAACCAAAAAGTATGAGCAATTTTGTAGTAATTTGTGTAATTAAAAAAAACCTAAAACACATTTCTATTAAATTAAATACAAATGGGTTTGTTTCAATTTGTCTTTATTTTAATAATTTTTGTAAACACACACACAAACTTCCGAAAACAAATGATTCCATACAGAAGATGCGTTCAGTTTCGTACTTTGCTTAAGCAACTGACAGACGAAACATAACGAAAAGTTTCATTAAAGGCCCAATCAGACTATTATACAGGGTGGCCCAGAAAGACCGAATTGGTGTGAATTGCTTATAACTTTTTATTTAAGAGATATTTTTTTAATTTTTTTTTTAAATACATTAAATTTATGGGAAATATTTTTGGATTAGTTATTAAAAATGATATCCCGCAAGTGGTGGCCATATTCTGCTTCGCACAAATGTGCTCTTTCCAACACATTTTCCATGACCTTTCGCTAAACTTCCGGTGGTATGTTGTTAATTTCTTCTCGAATATTGGTTTTTAACTCCTCAATAGTCCTAGGCTTATTAACATAAACTTTTCCTTTTAAATAGCCCCAAAGAAAACAGTCTGGAGCGGTTAAATCCGGGGAACGCGGAGGCCAATTAAAATTGCTGTTACGAGAAATTATTCTTTCACCAAAGATGTCGCGTAAAAGAGTCATTGTGGCCCTCGCAGTGTGCGCTGTGGCTCCATCCTGTTGGAACCATATTTGCGGATGGTTTTCCACGGCTGGCCTTACAAAATTTTGCAACATGGCCCGATATCGATCACCATTGACGGAAATGGCGACACCTTGTTCATTTTCAAAAAAAAAATGGGCCAATGATCCTTTCTGAAGAAACACCGCACCAAACGGTACACTTAACTGGGTGCAATTGTCGTTGATGAAGTACCAGATTTGCAACCAGACGGTTTATTGTTGACTGAGAGGGTGCAACCCGCACATTAAATTGACGACGGTATGCACGCTGAGTCAACACAATGGACCGTTGATTTGAAAAGTAAATTTCAACAATTTGGGCACGTTGTTCAATTGTGTATTGCTCCATTATAAATTATCCAAGTCTTCTTTACAAAATACTGAAAAGAAAAGAAAAAAAAAAATTATAATAAAAAAGATATAAGGAATTCACACCACTTCGGTCTTTCTGGGCCACCCAATACAAGTATAAATACTTTCATTAGATTTTGTGGGATAAAAGTCTAAACACATTTCTTGCGACTGTCAAAAAGTCTAACGTAAATTAGATTTTGCATTCACACCATCACACTTGATATAAATCAACATAGATGTGCCATCATAAAACTTTTCACGGCGGCAGGTGTGCTATTCGTCGTTGGCGATAGACGTGCCGGCGCGCGAAGTTCTTCAACAGTTAAAATAATAATTATGTATAACACATCCAAATACAATAGCACAAACATATTTCATGTTCTAAATATAGCATGAGCAAAATACATTTATAAATGACAGCTAAATTCCAAATTTCGAGTTTTTTTATAACGACAAAAAATACTATCAATGACGGCACCCCATCGGCTACGAAATATCCAACCACTCAATTTTTAATTAGCTGGTTTGCTAAAAAACACAACCCTGATCCAATGTAAAGTATTATCGTTTTGAAAAGTTTAAAAAAACTTTGTTGTATGGGATGTCAAATTTTTATCGTATTATTTTTCGTATGTATGACGGATTACATTCAGACTATCAGACTTGCACGTATTATTTGAATTTTTGACAAGTATGAATACGAAGTATAATAGTCTGAACTGCGCTTAAAGGGCGTTTCAGACTATCATACAAGTCTTAAGATTTTGATTGGACTTTGTGGGACAAAAATCTAAAGATATTTGTTGCGACTGTCAAAAAATCTAACGTACCATTACATTTTGTTTTCACACTATCACACCTAAAGTAAAAGAAAGAATATGACTTGAAAATAAACAGCCAATTTACTTAACGTCTGGTTTTAATATTTTTATCATTTGCTTTTGCAAAAAATGCAACCCTGATCCAATGAAAAATCTTATTGTTTAAACAAATTTCTAAAAATGGTGAAGTGTTATGGGATGTCAAATCTTTTACCGTATTATTTCTCATTTTCATAACGCTTTACATTCACACTATCACACTTGCACGTATTATTTGATTTTTTGACAAGTCTTAATACAAAGTGTGATAGTCTGAAGTGCCCTTAAGTACATTATAGTTATACACATTTGATTATATGCATCCACACAGTTGCTTAAAGTGGCTTGAGCGAGACTATGCACATTATGGTTAGGCATTTAACCACTCAGCCACCAAGCCATTTAATTATTCTATATTCTATCTAAGTATATTCATCTCATGTTGAATCACATACATATGCATTTTGTTAATTGCCCACATTCTTTGTGCAGCGTTTGCTGTCTCTGAACAAGCGGTATTTCTTTTTTAGTTATTAACATACATATTTTTGTAAAGGGTGTTTTTTTAAGCTAGATAGAACTTTAAATTGTAAAAAGTAACACAAAAAATTAAATTTTGATGAAACATTTTTTTTATTTGTTTCAGTATACTCTGACAAATCATCATGAATAGACTCACGCTTGAACAACGCTACGAAATTATCCATGAATTATTATAAATTATGACCCGTTGTTTTATCGCAAAATTGTGTTCAGCGATGAGGCGCATTTTTGGCTTAACGGGTTTGTTAATAAGCAAAATTGCCGCATATGGAGTGAGACCAATCCACAAGAGACCCTACAGACTCCATTACATCCAGAAAAATGCACTGTTTGGTGCGGTTTTCATGCTGGTGGCATCATCGGACCTTATTTCTTTAAAAATGAGGCCGGAGCTCGCGTTACGGTCAATGGAGATCGTTACCGCACCATGATCAATGATTTTTTGTTTGAAAATATGGATGACATTGATCCGGAGGAGATGTGGTTTCAACAGGATGGCGCTACGTGCCATACGGCGAACGCAACCATCGACTTACTGAAATCAAAATTTGGCGATAAGTGGATTTCGAGAAATGGACCTGTCAATTGGCCTCCAAGGTCGTGCGATTTGACACCTCTCGATTATTTCCTGTGGGGCTACGTGAAGTCACTGGTTTATGCTGATAAACCAGCAACAATTGACGCCTTGGAGGCCAGCATTGTTCGTGTTCTTCGTGACATACGGCCAGCAGTGCTCGAAAAAGTGGCCCAAAATTGGACGTCCAGAATGCGCTTCGTCAAGAACAGCCGCGGTGCCCATATGCCCGAAATCATTTTCAAATGTTAATGTCACGTATTGATCTTTCGAATAAAAAAAAAATTTTGATTACAATTTAATTTTTTGTGTTATTTTTTACAATTTCAAGTTCTATCGGGCTTAAAAAAACACCCTATATAAGTATTAATAATTCTCCGTACCCAGAGATGTAAACATTAATTTATTAAATTTTTGTTGAACTTTATAATTTTTAAATTAGATTTTTGGTTTGTGCATCGGGTTTTAGTTCAAGTTTTTCCTTTCTTAATTTTTTTTTTCTTAAGAAGGATTTTTTTTACAATACAAATTTGCTGTGATCAATTAGTTTTGATTGAAGAAGACAAGAAAAATAATAATCAAATCTTTAAGCTGGGGGCAACTAGCTGTTTCGTGGTCGCTACAGTACTCATCAGCACCCATTGGGACTTGAACTCGGGTCATGACCAGTGTTGCCAGTGACATTTCGAAAAAGATACATTTTACTTTCCAAAACGATATATATTTTTCCAAAAAGATACATTTTGAAAAAAAATTAAATTTTTAACGTTTAAAATTTATTACCATAGCACTTTTATTTCATAAATAATAAAATGTACTCTTTTATTAGCCATTTATCATTAAAATTGTACATTGTCTTTTTTGGAGAATGACATGTAAATTATAACGAAGTTTTAATAATTCTTTAAAACAACGTACATATAAAATTCAGCCATTCATTTTGTTTATATGTACATACATAAATATATAATATTAGCTTAACCCGGTGTGCGTTGCTACCCCATAATTACAATGAAATAAAGAGTGCTTTAATAGTTAAAAAAATATTTTATTTGCTATACTGACGATGATTTTGCTAACCATTATAGCGCGATGGGATATACAATTATTCTAGCTTGTCTGTATGAAACATAAACATAAAGGCTTATTTGCCTTTAGGTTTTCCTACATAAGAATACGCAACGTAAAGCAGTCAGTGGGAGAAATGTGGACTTGACAAATTCAAGCCACAAACTTGCGCGGATTGACCTTTAACTTTAATAATTGCCTTTGCAAACACTAAACGAACAGGAAACTGCAATCTTTTGAAATCAGATGGCAAGTCGGTTGGAATAATTGAAATTCATGGCAATAGCATATTTGTACCTTCATTTTTGCTCTTTATAATGATCCCTTCGATTAAGTTGTGTCGCAGTGCTTTTACTGCCATCGTAAAGTTATAGTGGATAACTGATGTGCAGTAGAATAATTGGTACTTCCAATTTTGAGTTGCAGCACATATGATGGCAGTCCTGAAACATCAAGTGAGTTAAAAAACTCTAAAGGATAATTTGACATCATCCTCATCTCTTATCACGGTATCGATAGAGTTTTGTGTAACTGTAGATTGGCTGATTTAATTTAAAATTCTATTATTTATTGAATTCAATTCTTTGTTTTTGGCCACTGGTCATTTTTGAAATTGCGTTAGACATTTGGAAATAGACAATTAAGTAACTCTTCAATGCATTGTGTCATATAACAAAAAATCGATGGAAAAATAATGCAGTTTGAGCATTATATTACAGCTTGCTGTTAATTTCAATACGCCAAAGAAGATGTGATTTGAGGCACGCACTAAACCCATCATCAGTGGAATTGCAGGCAATTTTTGTTAGAAATCCCCGGGTACCACAAATAGTGCTCCTCCAAATAAATTTTTGTTACTTCTAAAAACTTGTAACATGCGATCAAGGGCATCTAAAGATTTTTTTGTGGATCATTGTGCATTTATTCCATAAATTTGGAGCACTTTGTAGGAGCTTTTTTTTTAATATTTTATGTGTGCGTATCTCAGAATATTGGCTTTAGAGGTAATTAAAATTCCAAATACGCCGTTCTGCCACCATACAAAAATATGGTGGCCGGACGATGCTAGGGCTAGTGCAATATTATTTTGTGGTTGAAGCTTAGCCAATATTAACGAAATCATAAAAAATTTTCTGTTCCATCTAATCCATCCACATTAAAATATTGTATGCCGAGAGTTGCACCTGCTACAAATTAGTGTTGGGCAAAATCTTTCATTTGTGTGAATCTTTCATTCTCTTTCAGAAAGATTAACTGAATTAATTCATTCTTTTCTTTCATCTTTCAGTATGCCAGACATATTTCAGAATGAAAGAAAATGTTTCAATTATGCATTTCAGGTGGCAGCATAGCGAATTATACACCAATACAGGCAGCAAACAAGCGTTATTTATTTCATTGTTCCGCAGCACAAAGGAATTGGCATAAAATATAAAAAAGTTAATCGGGTTTATTGTAAACAAAAAATTGATTTACTTTTTTATTTATGAGAAATCAAGAGCTGTGAGAAATGGAAGGATTTTAAGAAATATAAAAAGTATCATTAGTTTTAAAAAGTTATATCAAAGTGTTACATATGTATGTACGTACATACATACATACATATGTATATGTTAATTAAAACAACAAACAAATGCTTGATCCTATTTGCTTTGACCTTTATTTAATTCAATATTTGCAATAAATTTCTTCATCTCAAGGTCCTTTTTGTGTTTTTAAAAAACGTTTAATATATTCTTCAATATTTCGTCTTCGGAAAACTTCTTCAGGAAAGTTTGTGTGTATTTAATTCAAATATTTTATTGAATTTACAGCAGGTAAATATTGAAATACACATTAAACATTTAAAAAAAAAACGAAAAGAACCTTGAGCTGAAGAAATTTATTGCAAATATTGAAATTTATAATAAACAGCGGCCTCGCTTCCAAAGTTATTTTTCATGATGGCAACTCCAAATGGGATAAAAAGTACATAGAGTGGCATAAAATTTAAAAATAATAAGAAAATGTGATATGACAATATTGGCAGAAACTCTTAGTTTCCGAGTTATGGATCGAAGAACCTTTATTGGTATCCTTTAAACGCTTGTTAATAGACACAGGAGAGAAACCCTGCTTCACAGGCCGGCTATGTAAAAATTCGTTTGTTAACGAAGCCGGTGTTGGTTATATCATAGGAGAGAATCTCTGGTAGCGAGGCAGGTGTTTATTATTCAATTAAATTTATGATGGATTTCAATTTACATATATGTATTGCAATTTTACTGGAGTAGGAAAAATCGCAGTGGAAACTGTATTACTAGATACATCTAAAAGTAACTTTTTTGCTCAATTGCTTGTAAGAGCGATATGTATGAAATTATTTAATTAAATCTTTGTCACACTGTGTACTTGTGAAACGTAGTAGAATCCCTAAAAAAAGCTAAATTCAGGAAAAATGAGAGTTAGGGCCTTTGTATGTATAACACTTTGGTACAATTTTTTAAAACTAATGATACTTACCGAGTTAACTTTTTTCAGAAGTTTTATGATCATATTCATAAACATTTAAACGAATTTGAAATGTGTTTTAATTCAAAAATTCCTTACAAAAATTGACTAAAATTAATTTCAATAAATATATTTTTTTATGAATATACACATTAGTATATTTGAACAGCCAGTTTACCAATCTCGACAGCGTGCTTGCGTTCGCAATCTAAACGAAAGAAAATTGATTTGGGTTCGTCTAACTTTTTTTTATGCGAACGGTCTGTCAAAACTCAATGAAAATACATAAGAATATGCGAACGAATAATAGTGAGATAGACAAACCCAAATTGATTCAAATGTGAGTGTCTAACTTTCTTTCGCATTCATTTTCATTCGAAATTGGTAAACTGGCTGGAAGATATATTCATAAACTTTTAAATGATGCCAATATTTACCATATAGGTTGAAAAATGTGGTATGAAACTTGTTCAGACCTGGCCACACTAATTGTCGAAAAATGTTTTTAAACCCGGCAACACTGGCTGCCCAAACCAACGAGCAAAACTTACTCGTTGTTTTTGGCAGCTGGTCATGCCCAAGGCGAATTCAATAATAGGTGAACTTGACAGCACAGGTGATTATTTTTTGCTTCTCGCGTTTTTTCCAATGAGACTGTCAAATTTTGTTTCTTTTGTTTACAAACTTTTTCGCGCCATTTTAATCTGAAGTTTTTTTTGCATGATTTAGTGCAATTTCAAGAAATTAGTGTGAATTTAAAAGTGAAAAACTAATATAATCTGTGATTTTAATTACAAACAATTATAAAAGCTTATATTTAACGTTTATATAAAATATTTTCTCTGCTGAGCAATCTTAGGCGAATTTAGGTTATGACATTCACGATGTGTTTTACAATAACAAAATACATTGTACTGAATTCGCTTTTCCGCTTGCACTCACCTGTATAAAGTCGCCTTGGTCATGCCGGTGTTAAATCATTTTCTTTTAGTCAGTTCATGTATAACAGCCAGAGCGTTCACAACTCATAATTTATAAGTAAAGAGAAAAAAAACTCAAAGTGTTTTTTATTTCTTTTGCTTGTGTGACTACCGTGGATAATTATTCAATTCAAGAATTAAATAAAGGTGTGCCGCCACTTACAGGCACCATATCGTTTAAGAGAAAAGAAAGTGTGTTTTATTCGCCCCTGGGGGTATCAACTGGTATAGATTCTGGACGCCATACATTGATTCATCTGCAGCTACCTGTGGCCGCTCGAAGATCAAGACGAGGCACCACATCATCCCACTTCCAGTCGACTTCTGGGTCATTTATTGCAACGTCAGCACCATCAGCAGCAGCCAAAGCGAGCGCATCAACAGGTCAGTTTCCCGTCAGCCCATGGTCATCGTCACGCATCGGAAAACAACAGTCATCTCAGTACATCATCCCCCCTTTTTCTTGGACGACGATAAGTCTTCTGCTTTCCTTTAACTATTTTTATTGAATCCCCGTGTGCCCCCGCACATTTTGGTCCTTCGAACCGGATCCGGGCCAGCTATAACCCGGCCATCCTCCCCTGTTTAAAAAAAAAAAAAACATAGAAAAGTGCAATTTTCTCCTAACCCCCTTTTTAATAATATACTTGAGACATACATATGTACATCCATACACATATGTATGTATGTGCATAATCATCTAATTAACCGAATCTAAAAGCTTAAAACTGATACATACATATGTACATCCATATACATATGTATGTAAGTGCATAATTTCATAAAGCTTATTATACTTACCTATGTGCTTATTATACTTACCTATGTACGTACCTACAATCTGATTTTAACCCCCTGAAAAATCAAAGATTACTTACATACTCGTGTCTACATATGTATGCATATCTACATACATATTCATATATGTAGGTGCATATAATCTAATTAAATTAAAAAAAAAAAAAAAAATCATAAATTTTTTAGAACTGATACATACATATGTATGTACTTCCATATACATATGTATGTATGTTAATAATTTCATAAATGAACCCCCTTTTTTCTCTGTAAAATAATAGATTTGTTTAATACGTACTTACATATGTACATACATACATAGGTGCGTAGAACAAATCGTCAAATTAAAAAATTCTTGGAAAAATTTTACATACATACATACGGTTCCCGCGTGAGTGCGTACATACAGGGTGGCCCAGAAAGACCGAAGTGGTGTGAATTGCTTATAACTTTTTATTTAAGAGATATTTTTTTAATTTTTTTTTTTAAATACATTAAATTTATGGGGAATATTTTTGGATTAGTTATTAAAAATGATATCCCGCAAGTGGTGGCCATATTCTGCTTCGCACAAATGTGCCTTTCCAACACATTTTCCATGACCTTTCGCAAAACTTCCGGTGGTATGTTGTTAATTTCTTCTCGAATATTGGTTTTTAACTCCTCAATAGTCCTAGGCTTATTAACATAAACTTTTCCTTTTAAATAGCCCCAAAGAAAACAGTCTGGAGCGGTTAAATCCGGGGAACGCGGAGGCCAATTAAAATTGCTGTTAGGAGAAATTATTCTTTCATTGCATAGTCAAGTCGTTGCTGGTAATCTGTTGGTTTCAATTCTTGGACAAGTTGAATTTTGTATGGAAACAATCCTATGGTGTGCAAAATTCGCTGCAGCGACGTCCTTGAGAGGCCCAGTTGTGACGAACGTCTCCTGGTTGATGTTTCTGGATCCTCCCGAATACTCTCCTGTACCACTTGAATATTGTCAGCCGTGTGGACAGTTCGGTGTCTGCCGGGACCAGGAAGGTTCCTTACTGCTCCTTGTTCTCGAAAATTTGCAACCAGACGGTTTATTGTTGACTGAGAGGGTGCAACCCGCACATTAAATTGACGACGGTATGCACGCTGAGTCAACACAATGGACCGTTGATTTGAAAAGTAAATTTCAACAATTTGGGCACGTTGTTCAATTGTGTATTGCTCCATTATAAATTATCCAAGTCTTCTTTACAAAATACTGAAAAGAAAAGAAAAAAAAAATTATAATAAAAAAGTTATAAGGAATTCACACCACTTCGGTCTTTCTGGGCCACCCAGTATATATTTGCGAGTGCAACTACATATGTAGGTACATATATTTTTTGCGACAACGAAAAATACAAAAGTACAGCGGTATGTACAGTTTCGTCCAAAAACGTTAGTTTGGACAAAGTCATAAAAATTCATAAATCTGCATACCGTTATACCTAAAAAATAGAAGACAAACAAAAAAAAAAAACCAACAACAAATATACCGCCAACGGAATTTTTATTTTATTTTACTTGCATACATACCTTGTGCAAACATACATTGTGCATACATACCTGAAATACATACATACATACATATAAAGAAAACAAAAATCAAAGCATCAGGTGCACAGCAACGACAACACAAGAAATAAGCATCAAAGAAGAGGCTCACCTCAAATTCAACAAGAGGACGAAAAGACAACAACAATAGGTGTAAATTAGCAAAACTATCAAAAACTGTTGATGTTTATGGATGTGTATATGCGTGTGTTTTCTTCCAAAGCATAGAAAAATTTGTTAAAGTTTCGTTTTGTACGCAACAAGTTCGATCTCTTGACCTCGAACATTGAGCAAACGTGTTGCGATCAACAGAAACATAACAAAACGAACATATGAAACTCATGTATGTATGTGCTAAGAAATATGTACATAAACAAAAGTAGGTCAGTGGCACAATTTTAGTACATAACGAATTATTTACTAACAGCTGATCCACGAGGGCCGTATGACCAGTCAGGTTAGGCGTATTTAAAACATTTTCGTAATATAAAGTTATCAAAACGAAAACCTATTTTTAAACAACAGATCATATTGAAGACTACCCCCTGTTTGCACACATATTAAAGCGGTATGAAATACTTTTGTTTCGTTGTCGCATATTAAAAAACAATCACAAATACGAATTCAATCTTAAGACTTTTTGCACATAGTTGGTAACCTATACGAGGTACCAACTGAAATTTTTTTAGAAAATTTTTTGAAAATATTTTTTAACCCCCATACTTAGTGGTGGCTTATACTAAGCACCATTCCCATTTTTATACATAGTTGGTAACCTATACGAGGTACCAAGTGAAATTTTTTTTAGAAAATTTTCTGAAAATAATTTCTAACCCCCATACTTAGTGGTGGCTTATACTAAGCACCACTCCCATTTTTATACATAGTTGGTAACCTATACGAGGTACCAACTGAAATTTTTTTAGAAAATTTTCTGAAAATATTTTCTAACCCCCATACTTAGTGGTGGCTTATACTAAGCACCACTCCCATTTTTATACATAGTTGGTAACCTATACGAGGTACCAACTGAAATTTTTTTTAGAAAATTTTCTGAAAATATTTTCTAACCCCCATACTTAGTGGTGGCTTATACTAAGCACCACTCCCATTTTTATACATAGTTGGTAACCTATACGAGGTACCAACTGAAATTTTTTTAGAAAATTTTCTGAAAATATTTTCTAACCCCCATACTTAGTGGTGGCTTATACTAAGCACCACTCCCATTTTTATACATAGTTGGTAACCTATACGAGGTACCAATTGAAATTTTTTTTAGAAAATTTTCTGAAAATATTTTTTAACCCCCATACTTAGTGACGGCTTATACTAAGCACCACTCCCATTTTTATAAAACTTTTACACACCGTTGGTAACCTATACGAGGTACCAACTAAAAAAATTTTAGAAAATTTTCTGAAAATAATTTTAACCCCCATACTTTAGTGGTGGCTTATACTAAGCATCACTCCCCTTTTTATAAAACTTTTGCACATCGTTGGTAACCTATACGAGGTACCAACTGGAAATTTTTAGAAAATTTTCTGAATTTATTTTTTGAACCCCCATAAACAGTGGGTGCTTATACGAAGCGCCACTGCAACTTTAAAACTTTTACACCAAGTTGGTAGCCCATACGAGGTACCAACCGAAATTTCTAGAAAATTTTCGGAAGTTAATTTTTAACCCACCTAAACAGTGATAGCTTATACGAAGCATCACTGCAACCTTAACTTTTTCTGCATCGCTTTTTTGGAATTCTCAACCCTCCGGCGAAGCATCATTGGAGAGCCTTTGGAACAAGAAGGATTTTCTTCACAACTTGCCGTGGCAGCCGATACGAGGTGCCATACATCATTTCTTTAAAAATTTTTTACCTCAATTTTGGAAAATTGAACAAACCCCCCACTTCAGCGCGCTGATACGCAGCCCTGTCTGAAAAAAAGCGTAAAGAACTCTCTTTATTTTTTTTGTGGAATCCTTGCACAGCAGTACTATCCATTAGATAGCGCGTACACATTCAACAAAATGGCCACGTTAAAAAATCTCTTACATTTCTCGGATCGAGTAGTAAAATTTCAAAGCTACTTTGAAGGCTTGGCAGTAGAATCGCACACAATTCACACCTTGAAAGCTCATGAAGCTCACATTCAGCGGCTTTGGACAACTTTCGATTCAGCATATGTAACCGCGGTGAATATGTATGAAACAATAAAAGAAGACCTGGACATGGCTACCTTGGATAAACGGTTTAATTCTACCTATGAAGCGTACACCATAGTACTGGCAAGGATTAACGACCTCTGTGATATCCTGCCTGCCAAAGATAACGCGGCGTCCCCTTCAACAGCAAAGGAATTAACTTCCATACCTTCTATTTCACTACCTCCATGCGATACAGAAATTTTCCACGGTGACTATAAATCCTGGCCAACGTTCCGTGACATGTTCACGGCCCTGTACCGCAACAATAAACGTTTGACCCCCGTTGAAAAAATGTGTCACTTGACGAAGAAAACACAGGGTGAAGCACGTGATCTTCTCAAAACTTGTCCCATGACCAACGAAGGTTTTGACATGGCTTGGCTAAATCTCATGAATCGCTATGAGAACCCAAGGATCCTCATCAACGAGCAATTGAAATTGTTTTTCAACATGAAACCGATTTCAAGGGAAACGGGCAGTGATCTCAGGCCGTTGCAGCGCACAATTAATGATTGTCTAACCAATCTTCACTTGTTAGACATGTCCACCGAGGCGTGGGACTGCATTATTGTCTACACTTGCTGCACGCGCCTGCCTGAGACAACACTTAGCTTGTGGGAGCAATCCTTGCCGCCTACAAAAGTTTTGCCCACCTGGAAGCAGCTTGATGAATTTTTGACGGCCAGGGTTCATACGTTAGAATTGATAGCCGACATGCGTTCCACATATTCTAGTTCAAATTTCGCAAAGACCCCGCAAGCTACTAGGACAAATAAACTTAACCAGTCAGCAACGAAGAAACTTCAAAGTTACCAGACAAACGTTTCCCAGGACAATCAGGGAAAATGCGCGCTCTGTTCACATTTTCACCCTTTACGATTCTGTTCCGTGTTTTTATCTATGTCAATTGATGAACGTTATGCCGCAGTCAAGAAGCAGAATAGATGTACTAACTGTCTTGGAACTTCACACAACCTTAAAAACTGCAAAAGCAAATACACTTGCAACACATGCGAAGGCAAACATCATTCTTTGCTCCACCGCACTGCATCTAAAAAACCTACATCATCTAACCCCCATATAAGTCCTAACGTCCTCAAGACTCAGGAAAACCCCCAAAATCCCATAAACGTGATGCCTTCTACATCAACACAATCAGCGAATCGCGCGTTGCAATCATTCGCGACTCAGCTGCAAACTCCCGCCCAAGCGGTCATACTAGGAACCGCACTTGTCGACGTATACCACAGTGACCTAAAATGCACTGTTCGTGCTTTAATAGACTCAGCATCTGAGGCAACGTTCATTTCAAGAAAATTACAAATGCATCTGGGCCTTGACACAAAATCCTCACAGGCTCAAATACACGGCTTGAGCGATTCTGTAACCGCCATGTCGGCACAAAGCTGTGAAATACAAATCGGTTCTCCAGTCGACTCTGCTTTTGAGCTCTCGTTAAATGCATTAGTCATCAACAAGCTGACTGGTCAACTTGCCCATTATCCGTCATCAGCACTTCAAAATGACACTTTTTCAAAGTTGCAGCTAGCGGATAGCTACCAACATCGGTGCAAGGAAATTGAATTACTGCTCGGCGGAGAAGTATACCCAAAAATGATTCAGGACGGCTTACAGTGGGATGATCAACACTCTCTGGTGGCTCAAAAAACAGTTTTCGGTTGGATCATCACAGGCACGGTCGCCACAAACCCGTGCAGAAATTCGGTCTTATCGTTTTTCAACACCGTTGAGTTGAATAATCAGCTTGAAGACCTCATGAGAAGAGCAAAGTCACCCCCGGAGGACGCATACTACGAGAAATTATACACCTCCACTACATTTCGCAATAAGGATGGTCGATATGTTGTGTCGCTACCCTTTAAACAAGAATATCCTGAAAAATTAAATATTGGGCAAGCCAGAAAGATCGCATTCTCTCAATTTCTACGAAATGAAACAAGACTATTAAAAACCCCCCAAATAAAATCCGAGTATGATCGCGCAATTACAGAGTATTCTACTCTGGGTCAAATGACCAAAGTAACCCCCGCACATGGTGACAGCGGCACATATTACCTGCCCCACCATGCTGTCATAAAACCCGACAGCACCACAACAAAATTACGAGTGGTGTTTAATGTCTCAAGTTCATCATCCAAGGGCACGAGTCTCAACGACCTTCTTCACCCAGGTCCCATCTTACAAGCAGATTTGATGGTGTTAATCTTGAGGTGGAGATTTTTCCGCTACGTTTTTAATGCGGACATCGAGAAAATGTACCGCCAAATCCTGGTACACCCCACTCATACCCCCTTTCAACGAATTTTGCATCGCATCTCTCCCCATGAAATAGTTCAAGACTATGAACTGAATACCGTAACATTCGGTGTAAACTGTGCCCTCTATCTAGCAATCAGAACATTGCTTGAACTCGCTGCTGAAAACGAAACCGCTTACCCTACAGTCTCTGAAATTCTGCGAAATTATATGTACGTCGACGATGATCTCTACGGAGCTCACACCATATCATTGGCGCGAAAAGCTCGAGACGAACTAATAACTGATTTTGAGACTGACGAAGAAAAGAGACCTATTCAAGTTCACGCAACTTTAGTTGAAGCTAACGATGTCCTGGAAAACTTTTCCGACCTCCCTCGGGCGTTACGAGTCATATGCTATATGCTTTTTTACAACCACGCACGAACAAAGTTGCAAGCTGATACAACACAAACGGAATTGTCGGCCAAGGAAATCGTTTTCGTCAAAAATCGTATGATCGTCGCTTGCCAAAAATCTCATTTTGGAGAAGAATATTTACAATTATCTCAAAGATCATTGTCCCCCAAGAGCTCGCTCTTAACTTTTAACCCCTTTATCGACTCTAATGGAGCAATAAGAATCAACAGTCGTTTAGCAAACTCCCCTACGTTAAGTTATGATGAACGTTACCCCATTCTATTACCCTATCATGCCCGTTTTACACGGCTACTTCTTAAGCATTTGCATAAATATTCGAAACATGGTCAAAACGCGCTTATATACCGATTAACAAGGCTACGCTATTACGTCCCTAGACTCGAAACGTTAATAAAAACGATCATATCCCAATGTCTTACGTGCGTAAGACATAAGCGTCAAGTCAGCCAGCAAATCATGGCTGCGCTACCTCCCGAACGGACACAGCTATCTCGCCCTTTCCACAACACCGGAATTGACTTCGCGGGACCTTTCGACATCAAATCTTATGTGGGGCGTGGCTGTAAAGTAACCAAAGGATATGTACTGGTGTTCGTATGTTTCTCAACCAAGGCGATACACTTGGAAGTCACTGGAGAAATCTCCACCCAGTCCTTTTTAGCCGCTTTCGCCCGCTTCTTTTCTAGACGAGGTACCCCTCACACACTGTACTCCGACAATGGCACCGCCTTTGTTGGCGCCTCCAACATTTTATTCAAGGACAAACAACAATTCATGGCCCTTGTGAGACAGGGCTTAATGGCTCAGAAGAGTTTCAGTCTCGTCGGCTGGCATTTTATTCCGCCTGGCGCTCCTCATATGGGAGGCCTCTGGAAGGCAGGAGTAAAAAGCTTCAAGGCACATTTCAAAAAACTATGCCTCAACCACACATTTACCTATGAAGAATTCAGCACCATGCTTACTCGCATAGAAGCCTGCCTCAACTCCAGACCTTTAAGCCCGATGAGTGAAGACCCTGCTAACCTATGTGCGTTAACTCCGGGCCATTTTTTGATTGGAACCTCCCTTTTATCCCCACCAGAACCTGACTTATCCAGCCATTCACTCAACTATGTGAATCATTGGCAAAAGTTAAAAATACTCCACCACCATTTGGCTCGTAGATGGAAAAACGAGTATCTTGCCGAACTCCATAAACGCACTAAATGGAAGTACCCCCAACGAAATCTGGTTATCGGCGACCTTGTAGTTGTCCGACACGAAAATGTAACCCCCAATGAATGGCGTCTTGGTCGCATTGAAAACCTTTATCATGGCCCTGATAACAGGGTGCGTGTGGCTGGAAAGCAACTCCATAAATTTTATATTGGGAGCAGATGTCTACCCGAGGCTCATCCGCGCTGGGATACAATGTTCCACAATTGGTTCACCACTTGCCCAGGACACCGTGTTAGGCTGGGTAATAATTGGAAAACTCGCCGTATAAGAGTCTTTTTTTATATAAATCTATCTATATATATCTTTGCATTTTTTTTCTTACATTTATACATATTGCATTTTTTGTGAATTATACATCCGTGAATTATCATATTTTATAGACTCTACTTTAAGTAACCTTATGAACTCTCTGTAAAATTTAGAACTTGAATTGTAAGCATACCGACCTCTTTTTGTTATCCTGTATAACAAGGGGGGGCGGGATGTTCAGACCTGGCAACACTAATTGTCGAAAAATGTTTTTAAACCCGGCAACACTGGCTGGCCAAACCAACGAGCAAAACTTACTCGTTGTTTTTGGCAGCTGGTCATGCCGGTGTTAAATCATTTTCTTTTAGTCAGTTCATGTATAACAGCCAGAGCGTTCACAACTCATAATTTATAAGTAAAGAAAAAAAAAAACTCAAAGTGTTTTTTATTTCTTTTGCTTGTGTGACTACCGTGGATAATTATTCAATTCAAGAATTAAATAAAGGTGTGCCGCCACTTACAGGCACCATATCGTTTAAGAGAAAAGAAAGTGTGTTTTATTCGCCCCTGGGGGTATCAACTGGTATAGATTCTGGACGCCATACATTGATTCATCTGCAGCTACCTGTCGCCGCTCGAAGATCAAGACGAGGCACCACATCATCCCACTTCCAGTCGACTTCTGGGTCATTTATTGCAACGTCAGCACCATCAGCAGCAGCCAAAGCGAGCGCATCAACAGGTCAGTTTCCCGTCAGCCCATGGTCATCGTCACGCATCGGAAAACAACAGTCATCTCAGTACATCATCCCCCCTTTTTCTTGGACGACGGTAAGTCCTCTGCTTTCCTTTAACTATTTTTATTGAATCCCCGTGTGCACCCGCACAAAACTTCTTCGGTCCATAAATCGGAAACTAAACGTTTCCGACAATATTGTCATTTGAAATTTTCTTATTTTTTTATATATCCATTTGCCTAACGCATGTTTTCGTTTGAACGAGTTAATAACAATCACAACCGTACTTAGATAAGCATTCCGCAACAAGAGTAAATACATAATAATTATCAAATATAGACAGACCATTAAGTATGAGATAAGAAATAACCATAACTGGACAATACACTAAGCCTAAACAAACATTAAGTAAACTGTCTAGACCACATGTGTACTAATCATAAAACTATTACTAAACTATAGACAACTGTGCATTATCATTAACAACGGTCCGTGTCATAAACAAAATATTAAACAAAGAAAACCATTTCTAACATACTAGAGATAAGGCTTAGAATTGGCATAAATAGCTGTTAAATAATCTTTGTAAATTGGTCTTAAGAGTATACTGTAAAAAAGAACAGCACTTTGCGTGCTGCAAAAATATATTTTTTTACTCCTTCTTCAAGGAAAGAAGTTTAACTGGGGGCTCAACCGGGATCCTTGTAAAATAAGCAAAGGATTCCCAAGCCAACCAAGAGTCAATCACTACAACTCAACACATTGGAAATAACACTATACTGAATACAAGGTAAGAGTAAATCTTGTGATAAATAGTGAAGTGTACAAAAAAGGACATCCAATAGTAAAAGGATCAGTTCAACAGCTACACAAAAAATACCACCACGTAACCTGAAAAAGCGGTATTAAAATAAAATACAAAAAGACATAGTAGAACAACAAAGTTCGCGACGTCCTATACAATTTAAAGAAATAGTGAAATTTAAAACTTTATTAAATTGAACTAAAAGAACGAGCAGGACATTACTAAAAAGGTCCACGAGTTTAAACAAACTAAAATAAAACTGGAAAAGATTCGGAATAAAAGACAAAAGGTTTTCGACGCAGCGAGAAGATTCACGTCAGGATCAGTAAACGAAAGAAAAATGTCCATACAAGATTTAGCAGCCATTCAAGCACAATTAGCTTCATTGGTAGCAGCCCAAGCAGATGCCCAAAGAGCAATAACTGAGTTAACAGCCAACAGGGGATTTAATATTGTACCAACTGTACAGCTCACACCATGCTCCAGTGGAATAACCACAGAAGCGCAAATTAATTTAGAAGTGTTCAAGATTCTACCCATTTTCGATGGTGACAAAAGCATGGAGATCTGCAGCATGGACACACATGGAAACAATAAAGAATTTTGAGAATACACCAACCTACTACACAGCATTAGCCATAGTTCGAGAAAAAATCCAAGGAGTAGCAGCAGACATCTTAATAAACCACAACACGATTTTTAATTTTTATGCGATGATAAATCGATTGGATTATACATATGCTGACCAACGACCAATGTATATACTCTTAGAGGAAATGAAAAAGATTACTCAAGGGAGAAAGGATTTAGCTGAATATCATTCGGCAATGAATGAAGCACTTAATCTCATACTTTCAAAAATTGAGATGGAAAAAGGAGACGAGGCAATGAAATCATTTGCAAACCAAGAGGCGGTTCGAGCATTCATAACAGGTTTAAATTCTAAATATACGATTGGCACCCTCTACGCTCAAAACCCAAGAGACTTAGAGACAGCATATGCTATAGCTAGTACCATCCACCATGATGACAAATACCTACAGTTCGATTAACCAAGTAATCGACCACACCAAATGAATTATCAACAAAATCAACGAAGAATACCACCCTTCGAAAAGAATCGCTATCGACCAAATATTCAGTTTCATCAAAATAGAAACATACAGTCAACAACCAATCATCAAACAACAAGCCAACCAATGGAAGTAGACACTACAGATAGGAACTTGCGTCAACCTACTCAATTTCAGCGTAATAACGATCAACAAAGGTACAATAATCCGTTTCGTCCACAAGAACCATTTAAACGAAGGTACAACGACTCCAACAACCACTTCAATCAGCACAAGCAACAAAGAATCAACAACACAGTAGAAGAAGACGACATCACCTCAATTCAAGGCGAATGTGATGATCAAGACGAATATAAAACGGCTTTTTTTAGACTAAGAGATGGTCTACCACATTTACAAAAAACAGATAGGAAAACAGGTAAGACCATCAATATTTTAATAGATTGTGGAGCTACCAATAACTATATAGACTACAAGTGTAAAATAGGATATAGTATTAAATTAGAAAGTCCAATTAAAGTAAAGACGTTGCATGGATATTCATATGTGAAAAGTAAAAAATCTATACATTTATTTAATTATGACTTGACATTCTTCGAGATTAACTCATTAACTAGTTCTGACATGATTCTAGGAATGGAAGGATTGAGAGAAATAGGTGCAACAACAGATTTAGTAAATAATGAAATGAAATATAGGGATAAAGAAAAAATCCACAGAATAAATTATACCATTAGTAATGAAAAATATAGACATCAAATAGAGGAAATTATGAATAAAAATAATTACGTTAACGAGAAGTTACCCTATACAATAACTATAGAAGGTACCATTAGAACAAAATCGGAAGAACCTATATGGACTAAACAATATCCATATCCGTATTCTGATAACGAATTTATCAATAAAGAAATTCAGGACCTTTTACACAATGAAATAATTCAGCCAAGTAAAAGCCCCTACAACAGTCCCATATGGACAGTCGCAAAAAAAGGCACCGATGATAAAGGCAGGCCAAAAAGACGCATGGTTGTAGATTTTCAAAAACTAAATTCCCAAACTATTACTGACAGATATCCGATACCTGATGTAAATATGACAATTCAGAATTTAGGGAAAGCCAAGGTATTTACAACTTTAGATTTGGAATCTGGATTTCATCAAATTAAATTGCGGGAAGAAGATCGTGAGAAAACAGCATTTTCAATAAACGGCGCTAAATATGAATTTTTACGGATGCCATTCGGATTAAAGAATGCTCCCTCAATCTTTCAACGGTGCGTAGATGACATCCTCAGGCCATATATTGGAAAGTTCGCTTATGTTTACATAGACGATGTACTCATATACTCTTCTTCAGCCGAAGAACATATAGAGCATATCAATACTATAGTAGATGCATTACGTAAAGCAAATATGAAAATTTATAATGAAAAATCCCACTTCTTTAAAGAAGAAATCGAATATGTAGGACATGTAATAAAACGTGATGGCATCACCGTTGATCCTACGAAAATCCAAACAATAAAAAATTATCCTGTTCCTACTACATTAAAGGAACTCAGATCATTTTTAGGGTTAGCAAGTTATTATAGGAAATTCATAAAAGACTTTGCTAGCATTACAAAACCATTAACCACATATTTGAGAGGAGAAAATGGAGGTATTTCAAAGAACCAAAGTGCAAAGATTAGAATAACTTTGGATGAAAATGCTTTAGAAGCATTAAATAGAATAAAAAATGAACTGGAAGCACAAGTTCAGTTGTTCCAACCAGATTTCAATAAACCGTTTGAGTTAACAACAGACGCAAGTAATTTTGCAATAGGAGCAGTTCTTTCACAGGAAAGAAGACCAGTATCCTTTATATCTAGAACATTAAACGAAACTGAACAGAATTACTCGACTAACGAGAAAGAACTATTAGCCATAGTATGGGCATTACAAAAACTTAGGAACTACCTTTATGGCATAGCAGACTTAACCATTTATACTGACCACCAATCATTAATATTTTCGGTGTCAGAAAAGAATCCAAACACTAAATTAAAAAGATGGAAAAACTTCATAGAGGAATATGGAGCGAAAATTCTGTATAAGTCTGGACATCAAAACGTTGTAGCTGACGCTTTATCCAGACAACAGCAAATAAATTTAAGTACGGATGAATCTCAGCATTCTGCTCAAAGTTCACCAACAGAAGAATTCAAACAAAGTGATAAACCTTTGAATCATTTTAAAAATCAAATCTTAATAAAGCAAGACACTTCTGATTCACTCGAATCTAAAAATGTATTCAAAAGGTATACCCGACACACAATAAAATTTACAACTAATGAAAAACTGATAGAAAACATCAAACTCATACTAAAACCAAAGGTTTTAAATGGTTTACTCTCAGACGCAGAGACAATTTATAAAATAAGAAATATACTAAAAACTACATTTCCTACAGTCAAATTCATACATACAAACGACTTAGTAAAAGATATAATTGACAAAGAAGAACAATTAAAGATAGTCAAACAAATACATGAGAGAGCTCACAGAAACGTACAGAATAATATAATAGAATTAGAGAGAAAATATTTTTGGCCAGAGATTAGAAAGAACGCTACAGAAATAGCGAATAGATGCGATTCATGCCCAATATTTAAATACGATCGCAAACCTAATAAAGTACCAATGAAAGAATCACCAATACCAACAGAAGCAGGAAAAAACATTCACATGGACGTATTTCATTTTTGTGGAGAACTTTATATATCCACTCTCGACAAATACTCAAAATACTTACACATGAGACACATATCAACACGGAAAGATATGTATAAGAACATTGATGAAATACTCTCTTTAACATACCCAAACGCAGAGTTCGTAATAACAGATATCGAACCAAGTTTCAATGGAATTTTAGCTAATCAAATATATGAAAGACTACATAAAGGGTGTTTTTTTAAGCTAGATAGAACTTTAAATTGTAAAAAGTAACACAAAAAATTTAATTTTGATGAAACATTTTTTTTATTTGTTTCAGTATACTCTGACAAATCATCATGAATAGACTCACGCTTGAACAACGCTACGAAATTATCCAAATTTACTTTGAAAATCAGTCGTCGATTCGCGCAACTTATAGACGCAAAATTGTGTTCAGCGATGAGGCGCATTTTTGGCTTAACGGGTTTGTTAATAAGCAAAATTGCCGCATATGGAGTGAGACCAATCCACAAGAGACCCTACAGACTCCATTACATCCAGAAAAATGCACTGTTTGGTGCGGTTTTCATGCTGGTGGCATCATCGGACCTTATTTCTTCAAAAATGAGGCCGGAGCTCGCGTTACGGTCAATGGAGATCGTTACCGCACCATGATCAATGATTTTTTGTTTGAAAATATGGATGACATTGATCCGGAGGAGATGTGGTTTCAACAGGATGGCGCTACGTGCCATACGGCGAACGCAACCATCGACTTACTGAAATCAAAATTTGGCGATAAGTTGATTTCGAGAAATGGACCTGTCAATTGGCCTCCAAGGTCGTGCGATTTGACACCTCTCGATTATTTCCTGTGGGGCTACGTGAAGTCACTGGTTTATGCTGATAAACCAGCAACAATTGACGCCTTGGAGGCCAGCATTGTTCATGTTGTTCGTGACATACGGCCAGCAGTGCTCGAAAAAGTGGCCCAAAATTGGACGTCCAGAATGCGCTTCGTCAAGAACAGCCGCGGTGCCCACATGCCCGAAATCATTTTCAAATGTTAATGTCACGTATTGATCTTTCGAATAAAAAAAAATTTTGATTACAATTTAATTTTTTGTGTTATTTTTTACAATTTCAAGTTCTATCGGGCTTAAAAAAACACCCTATATAAAGCATGTTGTCTCAGCCCCATTTCATTCAACGACAAACGGTCAGGTTGAGCGTGTGCATAGTACTATCATTGAATTAGTAAATTTAATTTCAAAAAATTCACAAGGATCTAACATATTTGAGGCTATACGCCAGTACAATAAAACCATTCACTCCGTCACAAAAGAGAAACCCGAGGACGTGTTCTTTTCAGCGAAGGGATACCCTCACATATATGAACTAATAAAAAAGGCTCAGGAAAAAACTTTGGAATACCACAATAAAGGACGTAAAGAAACAACCTTCGATAAGGGAGACATCATTTACTCAAATACACATAAAAGAAAGAAGGAAGTAGCAAAGTTTTCCAAACACACTGTAGAGACAGACAACGGTAATACAGTAACTACAAACAAAAATCAAATCATACATAAAGACAATATCAAAACTCAAAATGTTAAAAGAAAAAATAATATTTGTCACAATAATAATTAATGTTACTAGCATTTAGTGTTAAAAAATTAGACAACAAAAAATATATATTAATTGAAGATCAGGATGTATATACTTTCAGTGAATATGAATATCTATACCACGTAGTTAACTTAACTAGGATTTTACAACCATATGAAAACATTGTGAAAAATGCATATAATTCAGAAAACAATCTAGAGTCACATATATTAATCAAAAGAATTGAAATCTTAAAAACCCAATTAACAAGTGGCAGAAATAAAAGATCCCTAAACTTTTTAGGATCTGCCTTGAAATTCATAACTGGAACACCAGATCACGAAGACGAAATAGAAATTAAAACAAGATTAAACCAATTAGTTGAAAATAATAATAGACAGAAAATAATAAATTCTCAGTTTGAAAAAATAATAAATAAATTAAAAATTGAAAATATTAACAAAGAATTTATGCTAAATGAAATCTATACAGAACTTTTAACTCTAACCAATACAATTAACTTTGCAAAAAATAATAATTTTTATTCAAGCGCTTTAGACTTACAAGAAATAAAAGAAATCATATCTAACGAAAAAATTCAATTACCTATAATATATATATTAGAATACTCTGATATTCATGTATGTAAACTTAATCAAACCATAATAACTGTATACAAATATCCCATCGTAGAAAATAGATGTAAACTTTACAAAATATATCCACTCTCACAAAGAAATGGGAAACTAGTATTAGATGATAAGATTGCCTTTTGCAACAATGAATTTAAAATAATAAAACACTGTAAAAATATACTGGATACTAACATATGTAAAATTAATGATCCAGATAATTGTACGTTAAGTATTTTAAATGATAAGCCAGCACAATGTAATATTAAACTCGAAAATAATGCTAACCTTGAAGACTTAGGCAACGGAAACGTATTCATTGATAACAAGCATGAAATTCTCAACGAAATATATAATGGACCACATTTAGTGCAGTTTGAACAAAACATAACTATTGACTCAGTCAGATATATAAATGAGAAACAAATACTACTGGAAATCATACATAAACGTCATAATGAAGAACTAACAATTTTGGATATACTGTACTCAGACACACCACACAAATTTTCAAACATACAAGAAATATCAACAATGTTCATTCCTTTAGAAGAACACCCGTTCATGACTACACTATACACATTTATTGCCATCGGCATACTAGTAACCATAGTATACTTATCATTACTGATATGTAAATACTATAGAACTATACATGAAGAAAAGAGACAAAAACTATTTCAAATCTACTACAACGCAGAACTCCAAAGACTTCAAACACAAGCACGTGTTTAGAAAATGAGGACATTTTATCCTAACACAGGGGGGAGTTAATAACAATCACAACCGTACTTAGATAAGCATTCCGCAACAAGAGTAGATACATAATAATTATCAAATATAGACAGACCATTAAGTATGAGATAAGAAATAACCATAACTGGACAATACACTAAGCCTAAACAAACATTAAGTAAACTGTCTAGACCACATGTGTACTAATCATAAAACTATTACTAAACTATAGACAACAGTGCATTATCATTAACAACGGTCCGTGTCATAAACAAAATATTAAACAAAGAAAACCATTTCTAACATACTAGAGATAAGGCTTAGAATTGGCATAAATAGCTGTTAAATAATCTTTGTAAATTGGTCTTAAGAATATACTGTAAAAAAGAACAGCACTTTGTGTGCTGCAAAAATATATTTTTTTTACTCCTTCTTCAAGGAAAGAAGTTTAACTCGCGTAAATGACACAGACGTAAGAAAAATTAGTCACTTTTTTTTTGTTTTCAATGCGAGTAGATGGCGATTGTGTCATGGTAATTTGCTCGCCGCAAAATATAAATTATTTTATAAATTGTTATACCCACTATTTCTTGCGATTATGTTACTATAATCTCTGTTTTTTAATTTTCTGCAAAGAAGGCGAACTTTTATACAATTCTAAAAATTCTAACTCGAAAACTTTTTCTTGATTCGTTTTCTTCCACTTAAATCTAGGAAATTTTCATTGAAATGACAAATTTAGCAGTAGAATACACAAACATTCAAAATTTTTGCACGAAAATCAAAATTTTGTGCAAACAAGCATACACACCTATAATTCCCAGTTTTCACTATGCAAGTCCTATTGCTGAACTGATTAACTTTTAGGTATTTTACCTCATCCAGTAAATAGAGTACATACTTGTATGTACTTGCAATTCATTTTGCTTTCATATTCGTATGTATACTATTCAAGCTAAAATCAGTCCAGTTTAAGCAATAAGACTTGTACAGTGTAGACGGCAAAGAAAGTTCAAAGAAGAATATGAAAAATTGCAATCTTATTGTATAGTGGAAAAAGGCACTAAGCAATGATAAACACTATACTGACTAGAGCTTTTGGCGTCGGAAATTTGAAAAAGCGCTTAAAATGGTACGAAAAGCACGTAGTTGACAACGCTGTTGAAAGCATGAACAAATAAAGAAATATGAAAGAAAAGTGAATGATGAAAAAAATACAGAAAGAATACTGAAGTATTTCATTCGTTGAAGTAATTCATTCATGAACGACACAAGACTACTACAAATATAGTAGATTTTCAGCCATAAATAGTTCTAAGTCGTGTGGGTCAGATCATCATCATTGCCTGCCTGATTAAGACTTATCATAACAAATTCTATCTTTTATTAGAATCAACGCCTCAATATAAGTTTCATGTGAAAATTCAATTGTTATGTTGTTGCAGGTAATTCTCTTTCGATATGTGCTTCATATGTATTCCACAGTTGATTTGTTTCGGATGAAATGTCATTTACCAATATGATAGCAAATAATACTGTCCTGGATCTAGGTGATTACATATAGTTGCGTTGTGAATCGTTTTCTATAAAATTTAGCTTTTGGCACGCAACCCGATAAGTTGCATATGAATTTGTATGTTAGAATTCGAGCATATAGGAAAGTGTGAGCAAAAGAATCATTTGCGCATGTATCGGAAGTTTACGTTGTAGCTGATACCATTGTAGCCCTTGTTGTGTTATTATTTATCGAATCTTCAAAAAGGTAGCTAACAATACGTGTTCAAATCTAAATACGAAACAAAACATATATATATATATATATATATATATATATATATATATATATATATTTGGTAATTGATTATCAAGCAACTTCGTCAAAAGTGAACCTCTTCCCAAAATTATTGTTGCATATGGAAAAGATCCCGAACAAATTGTTTATTGAGAGGAGGGCGGGTCAGAATGAGGATAGAATCGCTATTTTCGGAGAACGTGAAGCAGGATATATTTTATTGAATGGCAGAAACGTGGAATGCCTCATTCCCACATTCGGTATGGTTGGTTGACAAAATTACGCCAGATAAAATAGATGATATTATAGTGATACTAATATTGATCCACACATGAAGTTGTTGTTAAAAACATGTTTTATGGTATTAATTCAAATCCGCCATGAGTGGTCGATGGGAAATGTACGAAAAGGTATCCTAGAGAATTGCTTCAAGAAACAATCTCTGCTGTTGATGGCTACCCCCGCTTTATCGTCATAGATCAACCGTAGTGGACAATCAATTACATTATATGTGCAAAACAATGAAATTGATGTTGAAAATCGTTCGATAGTGCTATACGAGTATTGTCCAGTGCTTTCAAAAACGTACAAAACGTATATTAATGTCGAGCATTATAATTTCGTCAAATCAATTAAGTATATCTGCAAATACGTAACCAAACGATGAAATTACACAATATCCAATGGCACGATATATTAGCAGCAATGAAGCTGTTTGGAGAATTTTGGGATTCCCAAATCTTTGAGCGTCATCCAACTGCTGTGCATTTATCTGCTCACCTCGAATATATATATATATATATATATATATATATATATATATATATATATATATATATATATATATATATATATATATATATATATATATATATATATATATATATATATATATATATATATATATATATATATATATATATATATATATATATATATATATATATATATATATATATATATATATATATATATATATATATATATATATATATATATATATATATATATATATATATATATATATATATATATATATATATATATATATATATATATATATATATATATATATATATATATATATATAAATTGGATCACAAATGCCGAAGTTCTTTAATAATGAATTTTTGAGGCGGGCGTATTGCGACAACCTCCGTCACCTTCAGTTTTAAAGAACACAGTTTTGACGATATTTTTTATATGAAAAGAGAATTTTGAAAATTGGCCCACAAATGACGAAGTTAGTTGATAATTAATTATGGAAAGGGCAATCACGTCACCCATTTTCCAAAGCAGAAAAAAACGGAATCATAAATGATGAAGTTACTTCACAATCAATTATTGGGGTAGTCAATTTGCGATAACTTCATCCCGTAAAAGTAATCTTAGTCGCTTTGTATATGCAAGGTAAATTGTGAAAATTGGTTAAAAAATTAAGTTGCTTGATAATCAATTATTGGAGCTAGAAATTTTCCTCCACTCCCTCTTTTGCAAAAAAAAAAAACAAGTAAGAGTGTAGTATATTCGACTGGGCCGAATCTAAAATACTCTTCACGATAGTCACGAATATGTATAGTATATTACAAATGTGACCTGAATATGCTCGGTTATATATGAACCGATATCGGAATTTTCTATTTTCTGTATTTTAGTAACCTTCTTTTATAACGAGAATTGCTTTTCAGCAAAAAAAAAAAAAAAAGTAATGAAAAAATCGGTTCAGACTATATCTCGGGTATATATGGACCGAGATTGAAAATTTTAATTTTCCATATTTCTATAACCTTATTTCATTACCAGAACTGCTTTTGAGCACAACAAATTGTTTAAGTTTGCTTACGCGACATTTTCATGAAAAACCCGGTTTAGGCTATATCTCGGGTATATATGGACCGATATCAGAAATTTAAATTTCTCTATTTTCGTAACCTTCTTTTATAACAAGAATTGCTTTTCAGCAAAAAAAAAAAAATGTTATTGGAAAAATCGGTTCAGGCTATATCTCGAGTATTAATGGACCGATATCGGATATTTACTTTTTCCATATTTCTATAACCTAATTTCATTACCAGAACTGCTTTTGAGCACAAAAAAGTTGTTAAAATTCGCTTACTCGGCATTTTCATGAAAAACCCGGTTTGGGCTATATCTCGGGTATATATGGACCGATATCGGAAAATTTCATTTTCCATATTTATATAACCTTATTTCATTACCAAAACTGCTTTAAGGCGAAAAAAGTTGTTTAAGTTCGCTTACGCGGCATTTTCATGAAAACCACGGTTTAAGCTATATATCTGATATATATGGACTGATATCGGAAATTTTCATTTTCCATATTTATATTACCTTATTTCATTACCAGAACTGCTTTTGAGCACAACAAATTGTTTAAGTTCGCTTACGCGACATTTTCATGAAAAACCCGGTTTAGGCTATATCTCGGGTATATATGGACCGATATCAGAAATTTTAATTTTCTCTATTTTCGTAACCTTCTTTTATAACAAGAACTGCTTTTCAGCAAAAAAAAAATGTTATTGGAAAAATCGGTTCAGGCTATATCTCGAGTATTATGGACCGATATCGGATATTTACTTTTTCCATATTTATTTTCCATATTTACTTTTTCCTTATTTCATTACCAGAACTGCTTTTGAGCACAAAAAAGTTGTTTAAATTCGCTTACTCGGCGTTTTCATGAAAAACCCGGTTTGGGCTATATCTCGGGTATATATGGACCGATATCGGAAATTTTCATTTTCCATATTTATATAACCTTATTTCATTACCAGAACTACTTTAAGGCGAAACAAGTTGTTTAAGTTCGCTTACGCGGCATTTTCATGAAAACCACGGTTTAGGCTATATCTCGGGTATATATGGACCGATATCGGAAATTTTCATTTTCCATATTTATGTAGCTTAATTTCATTACCAGAACTGTTTTTGAGCACAAAAAAGTTGTTTAAGTTCGCTTACGAGCCATTTTCATGAAAACCCCGGTCTAGGCTATATCTCGGGTATATATGGACCGATATCGGAAATTTTCATTTTCCATATTTATGTTACCTTATTTCATTACCAGAACTGCTTTTGAGCACAAAAAAGTTGTTTAAGTTCGCTTACGCGACATTTTCATGAAAAACCCGATTTGGGCTATATAGGGACCGATATCTGAAAAAAACATTTTTTTGCCTTTAAGTCACCTTGCTTAATGAGTGTGGGAAGTTTGAAGCAAAACAAACAACTCTTTTGGTCAAAAACTTCCATACAAAATTTCAAAAATGCATGGCTTTTTTCGGAATTTTGAATATATCTCAGCTATACGTAGACCGATATTACTGAATTTCAATACCAAACACATGGCAATATGGAGTAATAGAATGGTGAAAGAAATGGTGGTTTCTATGTCTAATGGTTTTCTCGGAAGCGGTATTTCAACGACCGACAGACGGACATCGCTTAATCGACTTTTCCATTAATTCTGAATCAGAATATATATACTTTATAGGGTCGCAAAAAAAAAACTGTAGAAATTACAAACGGAATCACAAACTTATATATACCCTTAACATTTTTGTGAAGGGTATAAAAAAAAGAAAAATTAGTAGAAGCTTTCTGTATCCAAAAAGTTTTAAAAATTAATCCACAAATTTTTAGGGGCGTGTTCAATTTTGATGAGATATCTTTTATATGAAATAAAAATTTTTAAAATAACGAAGTTATTTGATAATCAATTATGGGGAGAACAATTTGGTACACGCCCCCAATTTTCCAAAAAAAAAGTGAATAATAAAAAATTGTCGTCCTCTTCCATACACAAAAGGAATTTTGAAAATTGCTCCATAAATACTAAAGTTATTTGAAAAACAATTATTGGGGTGGGCAGTTGGCGATAATTTCATCCCTCCAAAATAATCTTAGTCGTTTTGATCGTTTTGCATACGCACAAAAAATTTTGAAATTTGGTTAAAAAATGGAGAAGTTATGCTCATTTATAGTAAAAAATCTGTTAAAAATTTTGTGAATGAAATAACATAATTTAAAATAGGGGGCGTAAAAGGTTGAAAAAAAGTAACCTATAACTCGCACAAGTGTTCCATTCAACTACTGTGAAAATTTCAGGAAGATTGGTCCAGCGGTCTGGCAGATCTTAAGGTACAATTAAACAAACACACATTCAATTTTATATATTACGAGTAAGATTTGCAGTTAATTGTTATAGTTTCTTTTTTTTAATTTCGGGATTAAAATGCTTTTGTTTTATAAAACTATTACACAAAAAAGGTCTGAAATTATTTTCTTGTAAAATTTCATCTTAACACAGGTACACAATAATAAGCAGACGACAGAAGAACTTATAGTACGTTTCCGTGTACGTGATTTGGGCCAAATCATTTCATTTGTCCAAATTAAGTAATTTGCGACATGATTTCCCATACATTTTTCACGTGACCAAATTGTCTCAAATGAATTAATTTGTTTCAAGTTAAGTCTAAATTTGCCTTTGCAACACTGCGCGGCTGTTATTCTTACAAATGCAACCTTGGGGCATCCATTATTGGTGAGTTACAATCCGAAAAAAATACTGTTAATTACCAATCAAAATGGCTAGTTTCACAGATTATTGTCATCAAATCCCTATTGTGTTGAATATACATAATTCAACGAAAGCGTAACCTTATCGGCATAATCAAGGTGCATTAACGTATACACGGTGGCAGCACTAGAGCAAAATTACAACAATACAACAAAAACAGGCATCTGGTAAGCTATGTTTATCAAAAACATTTGTAACTTTTTTCACAATTATAAACTATGAATGTACCTTTTCATAATTAATTTATGTTCACAAAATAATTTGTATATGTTTAATTCAGAATAAAACACTAAATTCACTTTCAAATATGTAAGCAACACATTTGACGTAAATAGCTTCCTATATTGCCAGTAGCAAAAAATTGTCACATGGCGTAGTGCTGCCACCGTGTATACATTAATGCACCTTGGGCATAATTTTTGCGTTCTTTAAGTAGAGAAAGTCCAATTGTAAGCAACTCACAGCCGGCTAGTGCTTTTCTCAAATATTGTTAAAGGACACACCAATAGCCAATCTGATACCCAAATGTCTTATATTAGTTATACGTTTTTGTAGCAGATACAACTCTTGGATCTTTCTTAGGCTCATATATTTTCTTATCTGTATTGGCAACAGAGCAAATGGGGAAATTAGTTACATTACGTTTGTACTCTACAATTTATGAGGTTTAAATACCTTCCTATGTTAAAACCAATTAAATAAGAATGCGCTCATTTCCTATCCACATGTCTTCCTATAAGAAAATCTCTCTTTAGGTTTTTCTCGGCATCATAATTTTAAACACATAAAAAATTCATAAAGCACATACATACATATGTATATAATTCAGATCCGAATCCGAATGCCACAGCTTGATTGAACAAAATTTTTATTTTTTTCTGTCAAATCAAATAATATAATAAACGTCAAACTAATTTCGAAGAGAAAATTACTCGCAACATAATGGAAACACACTATTAGAAAAATTCACAATAAAATTCATTTTGTATCTAGTTGTTACTGTTTTTTGTATTTATAACAAAATGATAACTTTAAAAAACTTCGTCAGAGGCGGAAAGTTTAATATCTTATTTCTTCACATTTTGAGTGCAGATTGGAAAGATACGAAAAATGTCAGAATTATACATGGTACACAAGGCGAATTTATATAGGTGAATGCAAGCGGGAAGGCGAATTCAGTACCATGTATTTCGTTATTGTAAAACATATTGTGAATGTCAAAATCTAAATTTGCCTAGGATTGTTCAGCTGAGAAAAAATGGCGAGAATGTAAACAAAAGAATACAGCCATTATACAAACCAAGTGCTATTGGAATATGTACAGAAAAATAGGTAAACTTTAGAAAGAATTTTATATAAAGCTTTATTCTACATTTTATTTGATATTTTTTATTTATAGGAAAAAAACAAATATTAATCCTTAGTCTTGTTTAAATGCTACTAGCAGTCTGCAGCAAATGACTCAACAGGTAAATATATGTTCATGCAATTCGACATTGTAGCCTATCATATTAAATTTACTTTTTATGATATTAAATTATCTTTTGTAGAAGCATGATGAAACAAAATTCAAAGTCTGGATCATCAACACCTACCAAATAAGCCAGCGCTACAAAATATAACTATCAGTTCTACAGGTATTCCGAAACGGTCTGGCCTTAGGCCACCTTCGAACATAAAACGTAGTGAACTTCCAAGACCATCAAGTTTTATTAAAACTGATAAAATTAGTTTATTTTACAGAATGTATGTATTAATATTCTGTTTATATGAAATAATTTATATTTTTTAACACATTATTCGTATTTATCAAAGAAAAAAAGAATGATTTGTTTACGAGGGAAATGTTTACATAAATTTATACAAACAATTTAATGGAAATTCTACACGTTTCGTATTTGCCCGAAATGCAGGACGGTTAGTTTGTAAATTTTCTGCTCTAGTACATAATCAAATAATTTTTGAAATTGTTAGATATGAAAATTAAGAATTTAAAAATGTTTGTTAAAAGTTCCTGCCTTAAATAATAAAAATCAGGAATATTACTATGATGATGTCTTTAAACAGAATTTGTGCTGCTTAGTTTAACGAAACTAAGAAAACGAATTAAATATTGAAATTAGTATTAATTTTTGAGAGAAATTACAAAGTTCAATTTAATAAAAACAAACAAAACAATTTTTTGTTACTCCATAAATAAAAGTAATTAGTGCCAGATACGAATTTATTTTTTCTTTATATACCATAATCACTATTTTAGTTTTTAAGTTTAAAAAACAATATAGACGTATAATATAATTTATCCTATATTACCAAAACTTCATACTCCAACCATACACAAATTGACTTGGTAAATATTGATTTAATAGAAAAAAGCTTGTTACGTTTTCGTAAGCTGTTTTTACTGTTTTAATTTTGACTTATAACTACTTGCTTACAATATTTTAATTACATTGTTATTAATTGGCAAATTATAAGGTTGTTATTAAACATATTTTAGTATTTATCTCATCGGAATGAATAGCAAATCTACAGATGATAATTAATATTTAACTAAATATTGTAAATCAGTATAGTTTTGTATTTTATACCCTTCACAAAAATGTAAAGGGTATTTATAAGTTTGTGATTCCGTTTGTAATTTCTACAGTTTTTTTTTTGCGACCCTATAAAGTATATATATTCTGAATCAGAATTAATGGAAAAGTCGATTAAGCGATGTCCGTCTGTCCGCTGTTGAAATACCGCTTCCGAGAAAACCATTAGACTTAGAAACTTTTTTCTTTCACCATTCTTTTACCCCGTCGATTCCTGCTATTGAAATTCAGTAATATCGGTCCACGTATAGCTGAGATATATTCAAAATTCCGAAAAAAGCAATTTTTTTTGCAGTTTTGTATGAAAATTTTTGAAAACAAAAGTTGTTCGTTTTGCTTCAAACTTCACACACTTATTAAGCATGGTGACTAAAAGACAAAAATTTTTTTTTTCAGATATCGGTCCATATATACCCGAGATATAGCCCAAATCGGATTTTTAATGAAAATGTCGCATAGGCGAAGCTAAATAACTTTTTTTGCTCAAAAGCAGTTCTGGTAATAACATTAGGTTACATAAATATGGAAAATGAAAATTTTCGATATCGGTCCATATATACCCGAGATATAGCCTAGACCGGGGTTTTCATGAAAATGTCGCGTAAGCGAACTTAAACAATTTTTTTGTGCTCAAAAGCAGTTTTGGTAATGAAATTAGTTTACATAAATATGGAAAATGAAAATTTCCGATATCGGTCCATATATACCCGAGATATAGCCCAAATTGGGTTTTTCGTGAAAATGTCGCGTAAGCGAACTTAAACTTTTATGTGCTCAAAAGCAGTTCTGGTAATGAAATAGGGTCATATAAATATGAAAAATGAAAATTTTCGATGTCGGTCTATATATACCCGAGATATAGCCCAAACCGGGTTTTTGATGAAAATGTCGCGTAAGCGAACTTAAACAACTTTTTTTTGCTCAAAAGCAGTTCTGGTAATGAAATAAGATTACATAAATATGGAAAATGAAAATTTCCGATATCGGTCCATATTTAACGTGTCCCTCTAATTAAAACTCACTCGTTCTCATGAATGTCTAAACGTGAATGTCTCTTTATTAATTATATCTTACATTCTCAATTCTTATGATAATACTTGTATTAAATGGTAGTATGAAGGAGTTGCCATTACACCTCCCTTCTGGTGAAAAAAAAAATGTTGGATCAATACAGTTGATCAAGCTGTGTTGATACAAGATTTTTTATTTTATGTAAAAGAATGTTTGAATTATAATTATAAGCAAATAATTGAAGTAAGTAAACTTAATTTGATTTTAGGTTAATATAGTTAGTTATAACCTTTTAAATCATAAATTCATTTTTCAAAATAAAATAAAATATATGTATATATAAATAAAATATGTGTAAATAAGTTTAGTTTAAATGCGAATAAAAATATATGTTTAACATAATTTTTCTTTTGAATAAGCGCATAATATTATAATTAGGGTATAAGTCTACAATTGATTTCAATAATTATTATCTTATTTTTATAAATTGAATTTTACTTTTTCAATTAAAATTTTTTCGAAAAAAATTTTTAAGTATTTCTATTGAAAATGGATATATAAACAAATTTATTTAAAGTTTTCTTAGTCTGTTTTTATGAACAGTTCTTCTTTTGTTTGTTTTTTTTTATCAAGTATTATTACATTTGACCCGTTTAGTTTTGTAACTACAAAAGGACCTTCATAAATACTTTTGTGTTTTTCGTACGGTTCCTTACATAATAATACATTATCATTTAAATTTAGCTGTATGGGTTTTGCTTTTTTGTCATAAAATTGTTTATTTTTCTCCTTATGTTTCTGAACTAATTGTTTTGCTAGCATGTTCGATTTCTGTAAGCTATGTTTAATCTCATGACTATAATTGTCAATATTATACACAGGATCTAGGGTAGAATTTGTTTGATTAGGTAATACTGCATTTTTGCCAAAAACAAGTTCAAAAGGCGTTAGCATGTAATCGAAAACTGTATTAGGTGTCGTATTGTGGTAATATGTAAAATATTTGAGGTACGTATCCCATTCGGAAATATTTTCACTAAGATAGGCTCGAATATATTCGTTAAAAACGCGGTGATTGCGCTCTATTGTACCTAGAGTTTGGTGGTGATAACTTGTAGAAAAACTAATTTCGATTTCCAAAAACTTACACATTTCCGACAAAATTTCGTTTTTATACTCTGTGCCCAAGTCTGATTTTATAGAGTTCATTTTTCCATAGACCAGTATAAAGTTCTCAAAAATTGCACGAGCAACTGTTTTAGCTGATTTGTCAGGAATTGGTATACTGACTAAATACTTCGTTAAATCGCATATTAATGTGATTGCGTATTTATTACCATAATAAGATTCAGGGAGTGGGCCTATGGTATCTATAACTACTATATCGAATGCTCTAGTGGGTGTTGGTGTTATTACTAGCTTCTCATTATTTGAAGGTTTTACTTTATTTAAATTACATTTTGAGCAACTTTTTACAAATTTGGTTATATCTTTGGTCATTCCCTTCCAATAGTATTTTGTTCTTAGTTTGGCATACAGTTTCTTTTGACCGCAATGTCCCCCTAAAATAGGGTCGTTGTGATAAATTTCCATGAGTTTTTTTTTTTCTCATTATTGTCTTTTATTATTGATACTGGTTCAGTAAGTATTATTTTAAGCGTTTTTAATAATCTAATACCATGTGTTTTCAAATTTTGTACTGTGACAAATGTAAAAATTAAATCGTTTTTAGGCCATTCTGCTTCGTAAATTTTGTTTTTGTTGGCTTCAATTTGTAGCCTCGAAAGCAATAAATCTAAATTAATTGTTTCGTTGACAAAATCAAAATCTATCTGCAGTATTTTCTTAAATTTTTGATGAAGTTTAATGTGCATTTTTTTAAAGTTTTTATTATAATTAAATATCTCTGTTTTTACTCTCGCTATTTTCTTACTGAAAGTATGTGAAAATTTATCATAAATCATCAGCTTTTCAACATCGTTGTTTGTTACTGGAGATGGATCAAAACTTGGGTTATTACTGTTTGTCCTTTTTGACATAGATCGGGTTGTAATCGCATATACCTGAGTATGTTCACTTTTTAAATCATGAATAGAAATTCGGGATAGAGCGTCTGCTCCTACATTTTCTTTTCCTTTTATATATTCAACATCGAAATTGTACTCTGACAATTCCAATCGAATTCTGGTCAATTTAGACGAAGGATCTTTCAAATTAAAAAGGTACACCAATGGTCGGTGATCTGAACGTACAGTGAAATGAGTACCATAAATATATGGACGAAAATGCATAATTGCAAAGTGGATTGCCATAAGTTCAAGCTCGATTATTGGTTTCTTTTGTTCTGACGGGTTGAATGACTTCGAAGCAAAATATACTGGTAAATCCTCTCCATTTGTATTTTGACTTAGTATTGCACCACAGCCCATTCGAAGCATCAACTGTAATTAAAAAAGGTTTACTAAAGTCAGGGTACTGAAGTATTTTTGGAGATAATAATGCAGATCTTAACTTGTCAAACGAGTTTTGACATCTATCGTTCCAAATGAAATGTGCTTTTTTTCTTGTAATAGCATTTAAAGGAGCTGCTAAAGTAGCAAAATTTGGTATGAATTTCCTATAATAATTGGCGAATGCCACAAAACGTCTAACAGCGTCTTTATCGTTTGGAATTGGATGCTTTTCTATCACCTTTTTCTTTGACTCATCAGGTAATATACCTTCTGCTGTGCACTTGTGACCAAGGAATGTAACTTCAGAGCGAAAAAAGTTACATTTGTACGGATTTATTTTAAGATGATTTTTCCTTAGAACTTCAAAAACGTCTGTAACATTTTTAATGTGATGTTGTTTGCTACATCCGATAATAATAATATCGTCAATGTAGAGAAAAGCTTTGTTTGGAGATAACCCGGAAAAAGCTATTGACATCATTCTTGAGAATGAATTCGGTGCCACATTTAGACCGAAAGGTAATACTTTCCATCTGTAAGATCCAGTATCGGTGCTGAATGACGT